>OY987327.1:70822114-72207430 GCA_963920685.1 Polydrusus tereticollis
TATCTTCCTCTGCTAATTTTTTATTCCTTCCTGTACCTTTCTTCTTACGAATATTTGACACAGTATTGTTTTGATCGTGATCATTATCCTGCATGTCTTCTAGATTGCGGTCACTTTCTGTTTCCTTAATATCAGAAGAGGATGAATCCCCGGACGACTCAGAATATGAAGGTTGGTATTCATCTCCAGAACTGGATAAATTACAGAAATCATCGTTAGGGTTTAAATTATGTTTAGCAGAAGTTGATGGAATATCTATTTCATTTCTACTCGGGTTCTTGAATGTATTTTTACGTCAGGATTTTATCCTTTGACATCTGTTATTCATTGTGTACTATTTGGGTATTGTCGTTTACAGAAATTTTGATATCGGCTCTTGCCTTAAATCATTTTGGTTCGTGCGTTTTCTTTTAAAAGTTTTTGTCTGCAAAGTTTTGGCGCCTTTTTCTATTATATTTCATATAGTGCCTCTCTACTATGGATTTGGATTGTGACCAACAGGGAGCCAGTCTTTTGGTAGTTTGTATGTCGTGTCTTGTCTAGATCTCGTATGTGAGTCTGTGATTTGTGGGTTTGTCGATACGTCTGTACGTCGGTAATAGTCTTTAATAATTTTCAAGAAAAACTCGTTTATCGTCTGCATTTGAAAGTCACGGTGAAGCACTCTGTTGGATGTATATCTAGGTACGTCCGCGATAGTTTTTAACGCCCTGTTCTGAATTACCTGGAACTTATTAAGCTCCGTTCTGCTTATGTTGCACCATTTCTATTATCTGGTTGAGCATAGTTTTGGTCTGAAAATAAAAACAGTTATAATTCAAATACTTTACAAATTGTGGAGTTTAAAATTCTTATAACTGACGCTTTACTAAACTATTAATAAAATATACCTTCTAACACGGTTTGTATTGACACCACTGTGGGATTGTCATTAGAATTGCTGTCATTGGAAGCTCCTGAATTCTCTCCACTTTCTAAAAATTGTCCCAAGAATTCATCTGCAAAGGGGGAAAAAAAATGTAAGGTTTTCTGCAGTATGAATTTTTAAACCCACTAAAGTTTAACAGCGCGTAATTAAAGAAAAACATTAACCAAAACAAAGCAATAAAATACCTTCTAACAATGGTGTTATCTCTGTAGGGTTGACAGCATCTGAACTTTCTGGAGATTTTTTAACAGTGTGTCTACAAAAAAAGTAAAAATAAATTAAAATTTATTTTAAAAAAGCTATGCAAACAATTTTTAAAATCATCGAGTTTTGTATCTAAGCAATAGCATATTATACAAGCAAATTATGATATTATTATAATACCTACATTTCGTTCTCTAAATTATTGCTCATGACATCTTATTTAAAATTTAACAAATCCTTTATGGCCTATTTGCACTTTTCATACTATTTGTAGCATGCACATAATGTTTTAATGCCTAAGTATGTATATCAACAAAGAAAAGTTAATTCAAGAAGTGCCTATGTCATTGACTATAATTTTTTGGTTATTTGTTTCCTAATAACACACCATTTCAGTGCAAAAATCATATTGGCAGTAAGTATAATGATTTGCAATAATTATTTGATTATAGAAGAATAATTGTAAATGTTACGACTTACCTTTATTAGAATTCTTCAAGCACATCTCGACCAAAACTTTTCCACGCGAAGACATTGCAAATAATTGTTAATTTTACTTTCTTTCGTCGAATTTCACTATTCTATTCTTAAAATATAATATTAAGAATTGTCAAAAACACTAGTTTTACAAATGCCAAAGTTCGCAAATCAAACTTTGACTTTTTATAACTACTTAACCTAGCTATTTGGTAATTTATCAAACCGCCAAATGCAGACAGCAGTGTTGCCATATGTCATACAAATTATTGTAATTTCTAACAATAAGTGCCTATGTCATGACATAAGCAGTTTTTACATCGAAAAGTAAAAAAAAGAACTGCCCAAGTCTACATAGAAAATTTTAGCACAAACATCTTTAATTACCAAGAGCTTATGTCTTTTTAGGCACATCTAGCACGAAGTTTTAGGGACGTTAAGCAGCGACATAAGAGTTTCTATTTTCATAAACATGTGTTCTGAAGGTCACCGACTTAGGTGCTTTTTACATTAAAAGTAATAGGTTGTGATTGTACTCATAGGCCAAAAAGGTCAATATCGATAAAAATTGACTTAGACACTTCTTGTACCAAGCCACAGAAATATGCATTCAAGAAATATGTAGTCGATGAAATGGCAAAGTTACGAGGAATATCTGCTCAGAGTCCCTCCTTACCACTGCGAATTAAACCCGATCGAACTTATATGGGCTCAAATAAAGACAGATGTCGCCAGAAAAAAATACGTAAATTCAATAATCGAAGAAATGGTTGAACCGCCTATTATGAACGATGTTAATAAAAGTTCATCTTCCGAATCGGACTATGATTAAGCCATAACGACAAAGTATTATTCGATTTTTGAAAATGCTTTGTTTGTAAGATTCTATAATTTATCTTGTTTTTGTAATTATATTGTGTAAAATAGTACTACTCATTGTCATTTATTAGTTAATACGATTTTTTAAATGTTTTCATATGTTATAAATACCTATGAATATAATATAATAGAATTTTAGGAGAATAGATATTTTAAGATTTTTAATTTAAAAACTTCCCCAATACACGCTAAGGGATTTTCCCTTATAACAATGGTAAATCCTCAAATATAGCAATAGCTTGCGATTAATTCAGGGTGGACCTACCTAAAGAATGCTCATTATTTGGATGTAAGTATAATAGATTTTAAGCGATGGTGCTTAAATTGTTCTTGATAACCTGGTCTGCGTTTTGCATATTTAATGAGCTTGATTACATTGCGCCATTTAAACATAGTGTAATAAAATTTGTAATTAGGATTATTGGAATTCAACTAAAATATATATTATAAGCAGCCTTTATTACGTATTTTATTAATTTCTACTTGACGGCGAAATGGTCCATGGCGAATTATCCTGCCGGCGAAATGGCGACGGCGAATAGTCCCATTCCCCGCCAATGATGAATCTAGTTTCAAAAACATCCCATACAGCGCGTGTTCATACCCTTAAACTTTGCTTATTTAATTCAGTAATAATTTATTCAAAAATGAACAGTAGCTATAGGTTTTTAAAAAGTGAACGTATTGAAAATTAGTACAATTCCGAAATAACTTCCATAATTTTCCTGATGCCCGAATTATAATTAGGTATATTAAAACTAGCGAGATAAGGTAACCAATCTTAAAAAAGCAGAATTTTACAGTACCTAACCACAAAACATATATTATGGCATATTCCGTATCAGATTTGGGCATGCAAAAGGGATAACATAACAGGAATCCAGCAGGATCAGGGAGCGGCGAGGTGGCAGAAGGCGGGCTGGCAGGAAATGAGACGCTGGCCGCCGCCGCGACGCGATCAACCCCCACTTATCTCTCAGCAGGAATACGGTGGCGCTGCTTTCAATTTATTTTAATAAATCTGCCGTTCGGGAATACATCAGCGCATCAGCCAATCCGAGCAAAGGCTTAGATAAGGCCGTTGGCGTCAGAATGATGACGTTGGAGATATAGAGTAGTTCATAAAATTTAGGCCGTGTAAAAAAAAAAAAACTATGCAGATTGCAGAAGCATTGCAAAATATCTTAAAAACTACAAAACTCTTGGTTCTTGGTATTAAATAGGAGTAAAGTTGAACATATTGTAGATCGCTGAAGATGGCTCTTAAAACGGTAGGCGAAATATCGAAAAGTGCTTTAACTTTAAGACGGTGGAGGACAACAAATTGTTACTATATCCAAGTAAAGTCGAATTAACCTGAACTAAGGTCTCCTAATTTACTAAAACTGTGGAAACAATAAAATGTGATGTGCGAGTTCATCATTCAAAAAAAGTCGAATACAATTTTGATGTAGAATTAATAGGGGAGCGAATATTTGAGGGTAGCGAAATTTACATGGGATTTTCTATGGCCAGCCTGGCAGTGCACCACCAGGTATGAGTGAAATGAATATAGAAATTTATGAAAATAATGCACTAGAACCAACCTACTTACAAGCCAGCTTACTCAGCTCCTGATCCAGCCTACCGGCACCTACTTATAAGGCACCCAGTTATAGCGCATCAGTGTCCTCATAATCTGCTTCAGCGTACAAGGCACCAGCATATTCTGCCCCAGCACCAAGTTACGCTGCTCTAGCAGAAAGCTACAAGGCTCCTTCAACATAATATGTTGCTTCTTCTTACTCAGCTCCTGCCGCTCCTAGTTATGGCTATCCAGCTGCCGATGGAGAAGTTAAAGAATAATCTAAAAAAGCTGTGCTAGACAAAAAAGATCATACATAAGAAAAATATGGAGGAAATCGTTAGAAAACGCTCTAAAGACAACCAGATCGATATGCCAAAAATTCCTCCAGCCGACAACAGTCGAAGATAAAGTAGAAGCAGAAAAAGTTGGTCCTACGCAAGAGCTAGTCATAAGAGAAGCAGAAGACCAAAAGCCAGGTTGGGCTCAAAACATGAGAGAAACTGAAGACCAAAAACCAGGTCGGGCTCAAAACATGAGAGAAGTGGAAGACTTGTGTTTTAATTCTATCAACCTTCAAATCAGCATTTATTACATTTGAATTTTGTATTATGTTTTCTTATATACCCATTTGTTAAGAAAGATCTAGCCTATTCCAATCGAATTGGAAAACTATATTGGCACTAAATTCACGTTAAATTTGCGCTTACATATTTTGTAATAATTGAAAGGTTTGTTGAGGTTTCAGGTGATGGAAATAAAAATATTTCAACTATAAAATCGATGTAAAGTGAGATAATGTTTAAATAAAATATCTTTCTTCTGGATTATTGAAATATAGCCATCAGTATAGGGCTTTGTAGAATTAATCAAATTGGTTGGCTCGACCAAATCCAAACTTTTAATTTTGTTACCTGGGCATCTTCAATTATCTAAAGTAGTGTCTTAATAATATTGTACAAAGCCTGGGTTTTAAAATCCCAGTCTCAGCAACAAGAAGTACTATTTCTCCATAGGGTTATTCACTGATTCTTTTTTCTAATATCACTCTCATGAAAACACTTTTCTTCACAAAAGCATTTCTTTATTCTACCAAACTATGCCATTGAAACAGATAATGTCAGGTGTTTACATAATTTGTGACATCATACTACTACTTCACATGAGTTGTTATCAATTAACTAATCAATGGCCACATTGACTAATCACACTTAAGGGGGTTCATGTAACCCGCAACAAACTATTATACTTTTACTTCAACAATTTTTGCAAAAGGTTGAAAACTCACGACTAGAGGTAAATCCGCGAATGGTCCCAAAATACGTGAGGAAAAGACGTTCCGCCGCGGAGTGAAGTATAAAGTATAAAACCTACTGACTCACTAAAAATGAAATCATTCGCTTTGTGAAAGGATTATTAAATGTGACGTAAATTTGCAGTTAAGTTTTTATATTATGTTAAAAGATTAGTTCTATTTATTTCTTTAGAACAGTAAAACATAACCCAAATGCGGCGTTGCCGATCATTATTAACTTTTCACTGAAATGCGATTATGGTCTTGGTTCAATTATTAAGCAATATTAGGAGTTTGAATTATGTTAATTAGTCTTGAAATACGTATGCATGTTTCCCCAACAAATGTTTTTAAAAAAACTTTGCATTTTTTAGTAAGCTCTTAGGTTTCTGCAGCATATAAAGTTGTTTATTTAGCACGTTCTTCTTTAACTCTGAGGCTGTCTAAAAAGAAGACGGAAAAGTGCGGGTAGAATTCGCTGTGAACAACAAAGTGATCCTGAAAGGTTTCATTTATTCTTTTTGAGGTACGAACCGCTTAAAACCAAAAACTTTTATTACAAACAAATTTTAGTTCTTAAAGAGACCATTTTGAATGTAATAAATATACTGGGTACCCAAAAACATAGCTCATTAAACCCAGATTTAATTTTTTATTCAGAACAGACTTTTGAACATTTTTCTTGTCAATACTAGTGCTCCCAACTCGTTGACACTGACCATCTCTGGATGCAACCGCTCCAAATAAAGGCGAGGATTTATTAAGGACGAGGTTTCAATTTGTTTTACATAGTCGCATGTGGATGGGGACGTGCTAACTGAATCCAGAGATCCATGGAAATGCATTTCGCATTTGTTTTGCTAAAGCACGTTCCTATTTTTTTTTGGTCTTTGTGTTTATCGGTTATGTATGTATATTATGAGTTCTTTGTTTTAAATTTAAGATTTAAGATTTTAAGAATACATGTGCACGCCTTATTTATGGACTTCGTAAATTTGATCATATTTCCCACACTTTTAAAAATCTGAACTGGCTATTAATGACTAACCGTAGGACTTTGCATTTGGGAAGTTTTTTGGTAAAATTGCTGAAAAATGACTCTCCCTCCATCCCTAAAAAATAAGTTTGTATTTCGTGATACTGTACACTCCTGTGACACAAGGTTCTCGTATAAACTGACAATGCCTCACCATCGGAGTGCCATGTTTCAAAGAACATTTACCTACAACGCTGTGAAACTATATAACTCCTTACCTAATGAATTTATTTTACTGGATAGTAATGGGTTTAAGCTGCAATATAAAAAACATTTACTTAATCTTCAAAATTTACAACTTCCTTAATCTACCTTTGTTCTGTTCCGTATTATTCGGTCAAATCTTTTGTTTTATTGGTGCGTTATTTTTTCTTTTTTTTTGTAATAATCATGAATAGCTTATGTAAAGTATCATTATTTCCACCTGTCCTTATACTTTTTGATTTTTTCTTTATTTCTACAGGTAGTGTAGGGTTCAGTAGAGTAGCCGCACGGCTAGACTGCGCCCTGCTTTTACTTGTAATGCTTAGTGTTATTTTTGTATTAGTTTTTCTTCTTTTTTTTGTAATTTTTAATTTCATAATAAAAAGACCTTTATTATTATTATTATTATATTATTACTAAAATTATTAAAATATGTATTTTGATTTGTTTAACGACAGCATAATAGGGGACGGAGTTGGGCAAATTATATTCTAATTACAAATTAAGAATAACGATTGCCATATTAGTGTTATTGAAATTGATAATTTCATGTCATGTAATGACTGTATTTGCATTGCTGGTGTAATTACATAATATACATAATTAGAAAAGTAATTAAGCTTAACTCTTGCATCAATTAATTAATTTTACATTCCATCAATTATACTACCCACACAGCACACTTCTTTTCAGAAATATCTCTGATATATTACAAATGTCCCAAAAACGTAACCTTTCATATCAATATTTCTGAAATATTTCACGAAATAATTATGAAATATTACATGTAATATTTCATCGAGAATATTTATAAAATATTTCAGTTTCATTACACCCAAGATGACAGTTGACACACTCTGCCTTTTATACTTGACCGACCAGATGCAGAAAAACCAACCCGTTCCCCTCACGGGTTCCTCTTATTTTATATTTTGTTTGGGTAATGTTCAATTAACAATTATTATTTGTAAGTAAAACTGTGCTACTACCGAATAATTATATTATGGATAATGAAACTGAGGTAAATCTATAGTTTTATAATAGGTATAATTATAATTGTAGGTTAGGTTTATTTTATGATTTTCCCCGCTTTAGATTATTTATTAAACTTGAGTTGTGAATTAGAATATTGAACAGTAAAGGGACAGATAAAAAATGAAAAATTCTTAAATTACAAAACCATTAATAGAATAATGAAAGATGCAGTAAGGCATCTTCTCTGTCCGGGCCAGAACTAGAGGCACAAAATATTGTTGCACTGTGGCTGCCGCAGGACAGACTTCCTTTGTCATGTAAAATGTAGGAACTTTGAATACCTATAATATAAGATAATAAGTTTAGATACCTCGGGAGCTGGATACCTTGGGAGCTGGATACCTCGGGAGCTGGATAACTAATGACCTGGACCCAGACGTGGAAATACGAAGCAGAATTGAACAAGCCAGGGTAACATTCATGAATATGAGAGCTCTTCTCAGCAACAACAGTCTTAATTTGACATCACGGTACCGTTTTGTAAAATGCTACATTTACTCGGTGCTGCTGTATGGAGTAGAGACATGGACAATAAGGGCCAATACCATGAACCGACTGGAAGCCTTTGAAATGTGGGTATTCAGAAGAATGCTAAAAACTCCGTGGACGGATTATGTGTCGAACAATGACGTTCCAAATAGAATGGGAAGAGAAAGAGAACTACTACAACTAGTGAAAAGGAGAAAGGCTGCATACCTGGGTCATATTTTCAGAAATTCCAAGTACCAATTCCTAAAGTTGATCATGGAGGGAAAGATCGAGGGAAAGAGAGGCATCGGGAGAAAGAAATTTTCGTGGCTAAAGAACGTAAGAGACTGGACAAACCTCGATGCCCATACACTTTTCAGAGCCGCGCAAGATCGAAACGAATATGCCAGAATTGTCGCCAACATTCAATGATTGGATGAGGCACCTTAAGAAGAAGAATATAAGATATACAGTTGATAACAAATTTTGGCTAATCTTTCCTGTCTTTATAAAGGAACATGCTATTTTGATAGTGTTTATATGTATCAAACAGTGTCCTTGATATAAAGGGTGTCCCAAAATGTACGCATATTTTAAATATCGTGGCATTTTCGTTTTCGTCCTAGTAGGCTTCTGAAAATTTAATAGCTGTCATGTAATTTATTGCAATTAATGGCCATGGAACGCTACACGGTAGAACAGCGCGTTGTTATCGTGAAAACGTATTATAAATGTGGAGAATGTTATGTGGAAACAGTAAAGTGCGAGCCGTTTTTGGAAGAAATAATGCACCAAAACATACGACAGTGCAAAGATTGATCAAGAATTTTGAGCAAAGTGGTTCAGTTGGAAACATAAAATCAATAGGGCGGCCGCGTATACTGCTCGATCTATTGAAAATATTGCAGAAGTGTCGGAAAGTGTTGGTGAGAATCCAGGCACGTCGATTCGCCGTCGGTCACAGCAAGTGAACATTACCAAAAGCAGTATGCAGCGAATTCTTATAAAAGAGTTGCATTTACATGCCTATAAAATACAATTGACCCAAGAATTGAAGCCAGCAGATCATGGGTTGCGCCGTGAATTTGCTAATGAGATTCTGGAAAACGAGGCAAATAACGGGTATTTTTCGAAGAAAATTCTGTTAAGTGATGAGGCACATTTTCAATTAAATGGATACGTTAATAAGCAGAATTGTCGAATTTTTGGGGAAGAGAATCCTCGTGTTATTCACGAAAAACCAATGCATCTTCTACGAGTCACCGTTTGGTGCGGTTTTTGGTTCGGCGGAATAATTGGGCCATACTTCTTTGAAGACGAGGCTGGAACTGCACTAATAGTGAATGGCGAACGTTATCATGCAATGTTAGAAGAGTTTCTGTGGGCTGAATTAGACCGAATTAATGTGGAAAACTTATGGTTTCAACAGGACGGAGCGACCTGTCACACTGTAACATATTTAAGTATGATAATAGAAGATTATGACATCTGAAGGTAATTAAAGAAAAGTTTGTTTATAAAATTAAGAATCATGAGCTTGTATGGTTAAGTTTAGAGGAGTAACACATATGTTAAGTTAAATAAAGAAAGAATGTGAACTCTGGAGGAGAGAAGTTTTCTTTTAATTTTTCAAATCATAGGTTTTATTTTAAAAGAAAAAATTTTTTTATAAGAATTTTGTAAAAACTAATGAAAGATTTTTAAATGAGAGCGGTTTGTCTTAATTTAGCTTATGTGATAATACGGGGCTTTGCAAATAATTCAAATGCATCTGATAAGAGTAATATCCTCGAGGTAAATTCCACATTCTCTACTCATACACCAGCGATCTTTACTTCATGCAAGTGAATGGTGGCCATTTTCAGCATTTAATAAACTAATTACAAAAGTAAGTAGTCTTCCACTATTTTAGCTGTCATTTCGTTAAAGATGAAAATTTTGAAGCGAAATTTTAGGGTCAGATAGTACTCGATAAGATCTTCAAAATGAGGTATCGCAACACCCCTCATCCCTATTCAAAATCAGGGGGTTGTGCTCACCCCCGTTAGGGGGTTGAAGTTACGGAGACGAAAAAAGCAGAAAAGTTATTCCCCCTCGAATCAGAAATCGACGGGTCCGAACGATTTTCCACATTTTCATTTTAAAGCAGGAAAATCGAGGTGTTAAGTTTTCGTTGGTCCACCCTGTATCATAAATGTTTCGGAATATCCATGGAATATTTAAAATCTTTCGGAGAAACTAATACGAAATATTTTTGAAACATGATTGTGCTGTGTGTGTAAAGCAACCATGATGATGCCATAAAGTTAATTTAATGGGGCCCAATATTGTTTCTTAACTTTTCTCAGATGGGTGCGCAAAATGTAAACAGTTTAATATTTAATTATAAAGAAATTAAATGTTGCCGAATTGGTATTACTCCTTTGGCTCTTCACTGTTATTTTATTGTGATCTTTTTAAAATAAGATATTGAAGACAAAAAGAAATCAATAATTTTAGAAAAAATAAAAAATAAAACAAACACAGTATGCAGGACTAAAATTACTGTTATAGAATTATTTTCGGCGATGCATCCCACTTAAAATGCAACAATACCCAAAATTAAAATACCGATGTAACGGTGTAACTGGTAAGTTTCCCCAATTAGTGTTTTTACACTGTATAGCTAAATTAAAAGACTGACATAAAAAGTTTTTAATTACGATTGAAGTTTATTGTTGTTCCGTTTAATTAACTGTTCTTTTTTAATTTATCACAGTACATAAAGTCATTAATTTAATTGTTTGTGCAAAATTTATAATGGAAATTTAGGTTTCTAGATAATATACTTACTTTAACCCACTTTACATTAGTCGCTTCAATATTTGACATAAGCGCATTTCTAGGAAGCAGTTGAATTTGCAAGCGTCAGCACAACCATATATTATTTTAAAACATTAACAAACAACAAACCCTAAATAAGTTCGTGTACAGAGTTGTCCCTTATTCTTCCGTCAGACCCAATTCTTGGAAGCGTTTCGCCATCTACGGCTCATCGGCAAAGCTCAGGGTCTGGCGGAAAAGTAAGGGGTGTGCTTTTGACATAGAAATACAATTAAATAGACGAGAGTTGCAGCACGTGGCTTAAAATTGCCACTATTGACTTTGTGGGGAATGTTGGACTTACCTTTGATTCTTACGGTCATATTTCCACAAAGTGCATCTTATTTAGTTATTTGGTTCAAAAATTGTTTATTAAATTGTGTCATCTTTGTTTACAGAAAATTAGTCAAAATATGTGGGGTTAGAAGTAGTGCGTTCGCTTTTCAGTTGGTTAATTGCACAAGGCGCTGCAAGTAGGTTGACAATGTATTTACGTTTCAGTCTCCGACAAGTCGCAGAACGCCCATTTTTCACTCTTGGCAAATTTTATGTAAAAACAAAGTTGGTTGGAGTTATTTCCTTTATTTCATTATTTAATTTATGTTCTGGTAAAAGCCCAGACTCTCGTATCGTTCTGATCTTTTGTAGTGTGTCTCTGTTCTATTCTTTTTTTTGGGGTTAGGTTAAGTTGGCAAAACTTTGTGTCAGCTGATTATTGAAGGAGAAGGGTTTTCTTCGGTGTTCTCGGGGCCTTTAATTTTACTTTCTTAAAATCCTTCAGACAAGAAGGTCAAGCCAGCCGCCGTTAGGCCATTTTTTTATCAAAATTCCACGAGGTCTCACCCCCCTTTTAGAGGTAAGCTTCTTTATTCCTTTTTTTTTTTTTTGTTTGTTGGGATTCAGGGGGTAATTTTCTTCTTGATTATTTTTAGGATTTTTGCTGGTTTCGGCAGTTTTTGCCGTTTTCCTGCCGTTCGACACTTATGTAGGTTAAACCACATAATTGATATACCACATGGGATTTTAAGGCCCACATAACAACCTAAGGTTCTCCAACTAAACCTGAAAAAGTCTAATTCCACCTGGCCTTCCATAAGAAACCATATGGGGCCATACTGGTTTATATAAGTAGCCGCATAACTAGACCCATCATAGCTGCCCAGATAGATGTTTTTTTTTGGTATTTAGTTAACTCTAATTTATTTAGTTCACTTCAAAATTGACTATGATCGAGACTATGATCATAAACCTAGCATAAACCCTTCCTTTTTTTGGTCAAGCATTTTTTATTTAATAAACTCTTCATTGTTTGTGTGGGAAGACTTTAGTTTTGTTTATTGCGTAGATTTTCAATAGTAACTGACATTCGGTATATTTTTCTAACTAACCTGAACTTCGTTCAAACCAGGTGGCGCCCAAGGCAAGCCAATGACGAAGGGAAGGTGTAAGTATAACGTACCACGACCTAGTGCCTCCACAAATAAGGGCTACCGTCAGCAGATACTGATAACCTGTTGTCCATGACAAAAGGTTGCCACTGTCATAAATTGTTCTAAAACAGCTGTGGTTGAAGAATGAACTAATGATGACACAAATCTTAAAAGATTCCCCACTTTTAATGAAAACCAGGATTACCTACGTGAACAGTTCGAGATACTGCATAATAGTGTATAAGTGAAACGATGGGATGGGAACATGTAACGGCAGACTACTGGATGTCTATTCTCGAATTAGTTGATTGATCATATTATCAAGAAAAGACAACGGTAACGATTTCCTAGCAAGGAGTTTTTATTATGATAGAAGTGCATGCAATGTAACAAAAATTTTTGACCTGCTCTCGTGTATAAACCGCAAAGTATAAAAAACAATAACACTCAGCAACGAATTATTCACAAATTCAAGAAATGGGGCCTTCAAGAGTCTCTAGAGCTCAGACACAGTACTGCTTTTAGCGCCCTCTTCTCAAAACGGACAGCTCTAAGCACATGGCTCGAGTTTTCCCAAACTGTGATACCATATTGCCGCTTCGAAATAAACATGTTTCAAAATATGTAAATTCAATACCGATTTTAAATTATGTAATAAAAATACCACCAATGGAAGCCTCTTAGATAAATCATCAACATGTTTTCACCAGCTTAAATTGAGCACAGGGCCCTGTAACACAATACCAAGTAAGAAGTAAGAAGTGTACAAATTATTAAGCATTCACCGTAGGTACAAGTTCTATTAATTTCTGTCGCATAATATTATTAGAGCGACTTGTAATGACGGAGAATATTTCTACATGTCGTATAGTTAAAATGTGCATGGTTTGTCGGACATGCGTATACAATGTAATGTGAAGAAGAGGTTAGGTTAGAAAATAATTTGGGTAGTGTTCAAAATGTCTTCCGAACAACAGACCAAGTTAGAGATTCTTAAACTAGAAAATGAGTTTAGTTTGCCCAGATCCGAATTTACTAAATGTGTTTGCAATCATTCATAATGATGGTAGTTCTTCAGGTCAGGACAAGGGTGTTACTTTATTGTACCTAGATATAGATAATGATGATGAGAATTGTATATATATAAAATTTTGTAAAAATTCATTCAACTAATATTGTATTATTGAATTATATTTTCATATTTCACGATATTTAAAATACAACGCAAACTCGATGAATTAAATTTTTCTTTATTACAGGCTGAAATAATTGTATTAGTGTATTATTAGTAATAAAAACTCCAAACCCTAAAATGGTTTATAAATTATTGCTGTAATCTGGCTTTACCTCCAACAGCAGCAGAAGCCGCGGGTGGATCTTCCTCTCCTGGATCTGGTGCGTCATTCAATTCAACTCTATGATCTTCCACTGGTTGATCCATTCATCCAAAAGGATGATTCGGTTTAGTAGGTACTTATATTGCATAGCGTCGTATGATATGACATTGATATTATTTAATATCAATATCATATCGAATTTAAAGTTCTGACGTTTTGAGTCTGCCTTTATGTCACCTTTATTGATTACATGTTTGGCTGCCAATCTACAACTAAACAGTTTTCATTGAATTATTTAACCCAACATACGCTAAAAAGTTAGCCTATGTCGGGTTAAAAAAAATAAGACGGTAAAACAAGCAATTCAGAGAACTTGTCATGTTTTGTTAAAATGAAATAAAATTGTTTGGTGTTCAGAATGGCTTCCCTTTCCATTATTACATTATTACTTAGTGGATATATCGATTTTTTTGTCTGTTACATTTTCCATTGTTCGCTCCACGTTATTTGGCAATTTTACTCGTTGGACTTTGGACATGTTTATTCAAAGATTAAATCCCTAGCAATCAAAATATACATGCCCAAGTTCAAGCCGTAAAATTTCCAAGAAAAAAGTTTTTGTGACAGCAAATTTAACCGAGATCTTATTACTGTTGAATATCTATTTGGATTACAAAACTTGTTACTTTTACACCACACTGCACTACTGACTATTTCCATGGGCTTGCTCATACTTATGCACTCGCCTTGGCGTTAATGTCCAAGAACATTTCATTATACGGCGATACAGTAATACAGTCATATTCTAAGTCATGAAAAATTTTATCTGAAATTTTAATAGTAGTGAGTGACTAACCCGGGCTAACCTAATCAGGGAAACGATGACCAGCGAACGCTGATGATAAATATTAATAATGATAATTTTACTAAATACCCCAGTATACTCAGATATAATGCTGTAAGTTTCGTTCAAAATCACATTGTAATTACCTAACCATTTAGAAAAAGTAAAACTTCCGCAATTTTCTTGCCCGCGGCACCGTAAAACAATAAAAGGACTCATTTTTAAGAATGTAATTATTTCGCCAGGACTTTTTCTACTTTTTTCTTGGTTCTGTACCTGGGAGCAAGCGATATTTCATACTTATCATGCACAATGATATAAAGTAACGTAATTTTTACATAAAATTTTCCGCTACACTTTTCCATTAATCTGGGGTTTTATCTTAATGATTCTTAGTCTGAAGTTAGCGGAGTTTTTAAAAAGCGGCCGATCCTATCGGCCCTTATCTCTTTTAGACATGTTGTTTATAATAGCAGCGTGGCCTTATCTCTTAACTCTAGTTTAACTTTTAAAACGCCACGGGCTTCCAGAATATTTATTTACAAAGATGGATTTTGCGAAAGATGAAGCAGCACCAGCGTTTTTAAAACTCTGCAAAACCCGGATAAGAATTTTAAATATTCGCATGATTTATTACGGACTTTTAAATTATTTTGATAAAACTGGAATTTTACTGTCACCTGGATTTATTACGATAAATGTAGCAGTTTGTAAACGTTAACTGCTGTTATACCTACTGTCACATGTTTTGCTCTGTTTTAACGAAAACAAATATAATACAAATTGTACTACATTCAAAAAACAGTTTCAAGTACTTTTAAAAGTAACCTGTTACTCCGTCAACTTTTGACAGTGGTACTGGCAATAATGTACCTTCACTTAATTTGGGTGTAAATACACAATTTATTTCATACTTTTTCTTTATTTTCAGACGAACTAGCACAAGATGCGTTACCTTTGGATTATCCTGCTAAACCCGAGGAAAGAAAAGGTATTTCTCATATATTTTATTCTTATTTTATAAAGTAGGTACAAAGCCTAGAAATATACTTCGTCCACAATTTACCGTCGAAAAATGTAAAATACGAACTATTAAAGATTTACCATCTCTGGTGGGGTTGATAACTAGGAATGGATACCTGTACCGACCAAAACAAAATCACAAATTTCTATATTTGTTATATTGGACCAACTTTAATTTAATTGCCACAATTCTGTGTTTTATATTTTTAATTTTCACAAAACAGGGGCTGGATTTCGAAGTCACCGACACGACGATGCAAATTTAAAGCTGGCTTAGTTGCGAAGGTTGTGATGATGTGAGAATTTTGATTGGCTGGGTCTTCACCTCACTCTTAACTTAAGATATTATAACCAAACCAAAATTTGGTTTTGTCTTTCCTCATTCGCAGCTCCGCCAGCTTTAAAATTGCATCCAGAGTTGTTCCAATTTTACGTCGCATAAATGTTTTTATGGAAATGATGTCTAGGGATATTTTTTTATGTCTCACCATATTGACGGTTCTCCTAATGACTATAATAAAACAACAAATTAAGTTGTATAAATAGTGTCACGGATAGAACTTATATCCAATCTTGACACATTTAGAACTCTCTTTGAATGAGAACGTTTCTTTTTAAGTGATTCTAATAATTTATTTTTCTCGGCTTCAAGGGTAACAGTGGGCCATTGTTGTAAAGTTCTTTCTAAAAATAGCTTATTAGAGAAACTATTAGGTATTTGCACCGGCTCTTTAAATGCTTTTGCATTTTGTACAAATAGTAAACAACGTCATTGACAGAGATATGTATGTGCACTTTTGTTGTTCTTAGAACAACAGCTTTTTATAATGCTATTTATGAAAAGATATGGAGTCTTTGTTAAAAGATAGACGCACAACAACACGAAACCACAGAACAATAAAGGTTAATTTTCACTTTTTAGTCATTTACATGGTCGAGACCAGCTGCTAGGTTTTGGACGGTGTTTTCCTTGTATTGCCTATAAATCTTTTTGATCGGTCAGTGCTTTCTCTACCGATAAACTAATCTAAAAGGCAGCTACAATAACATTTTGATAATTGAAGATTTTGTTTAATGGACAATGAGTTTTTATACATACAGTGTGTACATAAAGTAAGGAACAAATTCATTATCTAATAATCTAAAAACATTTCGTAAAAATTTTCGGACACGTATATAGTACCTAATTCTTAACTGCGCATATTTTGACATATAAAATTATTATACAGGGTAACTCATGTAGTAGATATGACATTATCGACGATTTTTTTTTTAAATGGAAACCCCTATATTTTAATTTAGATCTGTAATCTCCAAGAACAGCTGATTTCAAAAACATAACACACTTAGGGCCCTAAATTGATAGTTTCGTAGCTACAGGGTAGAACAAATAATTTTATTTAAGATACATTTTTTTAAAAGTAGGCTTATTTGCTGTTATGTAACTATGGTATTTAGATAATGACATTATGATGTCATTATATTGAATTTTTCTAGTATCTAAGTTTAGTAGAAGTAATAAAATTAATTTTAATATTTAGTTACTATGCGTTTATCTCCCACACAAAGAATAGAAATTCTTATGATGATTGGATATGGTGATAGGATTCGTACCCAACAAGAAGTTTGCATTTTGTTCAACGCTAAGTACTCAGAAAGACCAATCACTAGATCAACTGAGTAAACTTGAAACAATATTTCGAGAAACGGGTTCTGTGGAAGACCCAGGAAAGGCCGTCCAGCTATTCCGGATGATACAAAATTAAATATTTTATTGGCCATAGAAGAAGATCCCCATAACAGCGTCCGCCAGATTGGCATAGATCATGAGGCGGCTGCTATGACCGTTCATAACCTATTAACGGTAAAAAAATGGCACCCGTTTAAAATCCGACTGGTTCATGAATGAAGATGATCCAGATCGTAGGATGGCGACGACGTTTTGTCAAATATTAATAGAAAGATGTAACGCAGATCCTTTGTTTGTTGAAAATATCCTATTTTCGGATGAATCTACTTTTAAATTAAATGGTGAAGTAAACCGGCAAAACTGTAGATATTGGGCACAAGAAAATCCCAGGTGGATGCGTGAGCATCATACTCAATATCCTCAAAAAATTAATGTTTGGGCGGGTATAGTGAAAAACAGAATTATTGGGCCATGTTTTTTTGACAACAATGTAAACGGGCTAAATTACCTATAGTTTCTTCAAGACTTCCTTATCCCTACGCTAGTTAACTTATATCCGAGTTGAAATAATCCTGTAAGTCTAGATGAAAATTTGTGGTACCAACAAGACGGCGCCCCTCCACATTATGCAGCAGTAGTGCGCCATTATGTCAATCAAGTTTTTCCGAACAGGTGGATTGGAAGACGTAGGCCTATAGAATGACCGCTTAGGTCTCCAGACCTTACACCACTGGACTTCTTCTTGTGGGGTCACCTGAAAAATGTTGTTTATAAAATAGGACCTGCCAATATTGACGATTTAAAAAATCGAACAACAACAGAATGCAGGAATATTTCAGAAGAAACCATAATAAAACTCCAACAAGAGTTTATTGATCGCTTGGGGTACTGCCAGGCACAAGAAGGAGGACAATTTCAACACTTAATTAAATAGCTTATTTCATTTTTTTAAATATTTTTAAATTAAAAATACTTTTAAAATAATATTTTTTTTTACCCTGTAGCTACGAAAATATCAATTTTAGGCTCTAAGTGTGTTATGTTTTTGAAACTAGCTGTTCTTGAAGATTACAGATCTGAACTAAAATATAGGGGTTTCTATTTAAAAAAAATCGTCGATAATGTCATATACTACATGAGTTACCCTGTATAATAAATTTATGAGTCAAAATATGCGTAATTATTAGTATATTATTAACCAAGGTTTAGACAGCCATCATTATTGCCCGAGCGCCAAGTTTAAATCACGAGGAGCGGAGCGACGAGGGATTTAAGACGCGAGGGCTATAAGCTGTCTAAACCGTGGTAAATATAATATTTTTTCCACTACTACAAACTTTAATAAGACATTTATCTTTATAGTATTAATAATTATAAAAAACTGTAGGTAGGTATGAGTATATTTTTTAATCAAGTTACCTGCGCTTTGGAATTGGCAAGATATTTTGTTGTTTTGTCAGGTGGCTTTGTTAATGTCAATTTTTGTTCATTTATGTCATTAGATTTCACGAGTTTTCCGTTTTCCTTTAAAATGAGCGAATAAAATGTTAGTGATATTATTATGTGGACACCTCCAGAAATAAGGAGGGAAGCAGAAAAAATGTTGATTGTATCGATATTTTACAATATCAAGAATCTCTAATAATCTAATATGTATTGATAATTATCTGGTTGCCTAACCACAATAAATTCATGTTGTAGAATCAAAAAATCAAGTTACCTTCGTTCAAATAGAGTCTTGAAGATCGGTCAATAATGGATTTCAATGCCTTATTATTGACCATGGTCAATATATAATAACTTACAAGGTAGAGAAAAACGATTTCTAACATTAATAATCGGTCAAGAATGGCGATGTTATAGGTTAGTAGTGGAAAATAGTATATTATTAACCAAGGTTTAGACAGCCATCATTATTGCCCGAGCGGCAAGTTTAAATCACGAGGAGCGGAGCGACGAGGGATTTAAGACGCTAGAGCTATAAGCTGTCTAAGCCGCGGTTAATATAATATTTTTTCCACTACTACAAACTTTTATAAGACATTTATCTTTATAGGATTAATAATTATAAAAAATTATAGGTAGGTATAAGTATATTTTTTAATCAAGTTACCTGCGCTTTGGAATTGGCAAAATATTTTGTTGTTTTGTCAGGTGGCTTTGTTAATGTCAATTTTTGTTCATTTATGTCATCAGATTTCACGAGTTTTCCGATTTTTTTAAAAAATGAGCGAAGAAAATGTTAGTGATATTATTATGTGTACAGAATTAAGGATGGAAGCAGAAAAAATGTTGATTGTATCGATATTTTACAATATCAAGCATCTCTAATAATCTAATATGTATTGATAATTATCTGGTTGCCTAACCACAATAAATCACCTTTCAGGTTTATCATGTTTATAAATTCATGTTGTAGAATCAAAAAATCAAGTTACCTGCGTTCAAATAGATTCTTGAAGGTCGGTCAATAATGGATTTCAATGCCTTATTATTGACCATGGTCAATAATAACTTATAAGGTAAAGAAAAACGATTTCTAACGTTAATAATCGGTCAATAATGGCAATGTTACAGGTTAGTAGTGGAAAAAAATTATTATATACGTGTCCGAGGATTTTTACGAAATGTTTATAGATTAATAAATAATGAATTTGTTCCTTAATTTATGTACACACTGTATAAGGGCATCGCTGGTTTGTACGTGTATATGCTGCAGATTACAGAATTTGCGTTTAGTTTAATTGTATCGTTCTCACACACGTACACATAATATCGGTCAGACGGTCGGTATTATTTAAAAGTGTCTCACGACTCGACTGGACTGAAGAGCAAATTATAAATTCAATTGAGCTAATTAAAGATTATACGAATATCTGGAATCCTGAAGATGAGGCGTATAGAAGCAAAAACGCACTCCACGCCTGTAAAGCAGTTTCTCCCACTAATTCCTTCGCTGTTTCTTCTAATTCACCACTAATTCAAATATTTCTTGACCCATTCCCTGAAGTTCCCGAATGTTGTCTGTCAGAATGGAAACACACGGCTTTACTTAAAAATGACCTTTTATTAGTCCAAGAACTTATTAATATTCTCAATCTCAACTGAGCACTTTTGTTCTCCAATCGACAACCCAAGAAACTCTGCCGCCACACCGCGCGCCCTCACCTTCATGCCATTTCAGTTCTCTTCCCGTGTCGGTACTTCCCAACCGCTAGGGGCATTCTCTAACATTTAACAGGACGGAGACGGCACGAAGTAATTCCTCTAATTCTCCCGCGATTTACCCCTCGGATAGTAGGAGAACCGTCAATACGTTGAGACACATAAAAACATGTCCTATGTAAATGGAAAAGTTAAATGGGGGGACCATGATATGTCACTCTGAATTGTATTAATGAGCAAACCATCCTCGACGCCAAACTAGATCTTCATTAAAATAAGCCTTTCAGGTAGGTAGGCTTGTTATTATTTTAAATAAATTCAACACCTCCATCCCACCGGCGATAAATTAACGCGATAAGACCGCGAAACAAAAATAAAAAAGTTAAAAACAATCCGCTAATCAAACACAAAGTCGCGATAACATCAATCGGGAATATTTATGAATGCAAATTCGCATGAACGAGATCTCTTTATCGGCGTTCAAGGACGAAGGAATGAATATAATCGGGCCCTAATAAGTCCGGTAATTGCATGTATAATTTAGCAGAAGGTGCCGCGATAAAACCGTATCGAATATAATAAATTCAAATTTATGCTAAAACTACCCACGAGGTGCTCCCGTGCCTTTTTTTAACCTCGCCATTCCTGTATTATCTTAGTCATTTTTTCAGTATATACCTGGTTTTAATATATAATTTCTTTACGCGGGCAAGAAGCGCAGTAGGCAAACAAATTTTTGGAACCATTCATACCAAGCAAAACGTCAATGCGGTTTACCCTGATTTTTACCGAAATGTGGACGAGAAATCCCTAAATCTTTTACGAATAATCTGTCGTCGTAAGTCTGCTAAGTTAAATTTAACAAGAAGTTCTACGATATCGTTGGAGTTTCTTACAGGCGATTTATTTACGTCCATTTTTAAAAGTCAGGTTATTAAATTAAATTAAATTTACTAGACTTAACACCTCGCTCTCAATTAACGCACTACAGAATTTAAAACTCACTACACCTTCACAAGAACTTAGAAATCCATGACAGATGAACGTAAAACGATTGCATCACTCACAGAAATGCAGGTTAGTGGAGGTTTATAAAACTTGATATCAATATTGTCAATCAATGAATGCTATTCGTTTAAAACAAGGCTGATTTCATCGTGCAAAAAAACTTAGTCGTTATCTAAATTAATGATGATTGACCGGTCCAGAGATATAAGAAAGTTACACTTTGCCTTTGAATGGGATTATCAAAGGGTGACCATAAACAAACAATGAATGAATGAATAAATGAAGGTAAATTATGGTCCACACACACACAAAAATGTCTAGTAAACTGCAAATCCGGAAGACGTAATTTCATTATTAAAGTATGTAATAGTTTAATAATTTCAAACCGATTTTTACCTGATTCAAAATGAGAGAGTTAATCCTATAAAACAAATTATGCTCTAAAGACTGTATTATAGCCATTCTAGTTAGTTTTAAGCTTAGTAAGTATTCTTACTTCGTGTGTAATACAGCGTTTGTTTAATCGTGTGTAAGTCATGGAAAATATGTGCGAGCACAATGTATCTCAGGAAATAACCCCGTCGAGAAGCAGAAAACACTTTTCTGTGAAAATTAAGGAAGTTATAATAGTATATTATTAACCAAGGTTTAGACAGCCATCATTATTGCCCGAGCGGCAAGTTTAAATCACGAGGAGTGGAGCGACGAGGGATTTAGGACGCGAGGGTTATAAGCTGTCTAAACCGTGGTTAATATAATATTTTTTCCACTACTACAAACTTTAATAAGACATTTATCTTTATAGTATTAATAATTATAAAAAATTATAGGTAGGTATAAGTATATTTTTTAATCAAGTTACCTGCGCTTTGGAATTGGCATTGGCAAAATATTTTTTCCACTACTAACCTATAACATCGCCATTATTGACCGATTATTAACGTTAGAAATAGTTTTTCTCTGCCTTATAAGTTATTATTGACCATGGTCAATAATAAGGCATTGAAATCCATTATTGACCGATCTTCAAGAATCTATTTGAACGCAGGTAACTTGATTTTTTGATTCTACAACATGAATTCATAAACATGAATAACCTGAAAGGTGATTTCTTGTGGTTAGGCAACCAGATAATTATCAATACATATTAGATTATTAGAGATGCTTGATATTGTAAAATATTGATACAATCAATAACAAATATAGGGTATAAGAGACAATAATTCGCCATATTCATTAGGAGGACAGATTCGGGTCGTAATAACAAAGCCACCTGACAAAACAACAAAATATTTTGCCAATTCCAAAGCGCAGGTAACTTGATTAAAAAATATACTTATAAGTACATACCTATAATTTTTTATAATTATTAATACTGTAAAGATAAATGTCTTATAAAAGCTTGTAGTAGTGGAAAAAATATCATATTAACCACGGTTTAGACAGCTTATAGCCCTCGCGTCTTAAATCCCTCGTCGCTTCGCTCCTCGTGATTTAAACTTGCCGCTCGGGCAATAATGATGGCTGTCTAAACCTTGATTAATAATATACTTACTATTGTTGTTTTGTCAGGTGGCTTTGTTAATGTCAATTTTTGTTCATTTATGTCATGAGATTTCATGAGTTTTCCGTTTTTTTAAAAAATGAGCGAAGAAAATGTTAGTGATATTATTATGTGTACACCTCCAGAATTAAGGATGGAAGCAGAAAAAATGTTGATTGTATCGATATTTTACAATATCAAGCATCTCTAATAATCTAATATGTATTGATAATTATCTGGTTGCCTAACCACAAGAAATCACCTTCCAGGTTATTCATGTTTATGAATTCATGTTGTAGAATCAAAAAATCAAGTTACCTGCGTTCAAATAGATTCTTGAAGATCGGTCAATAATGGATTTCAATGCCTTATTATTGACCATGGTCAATAATAACTTATAAGGTAGAGAAAAACGATTTCTAACGTTAATAGTTGGTCAATAATGGCGATGTTATAGGTTTGTAGTGGGAAAACAATGTTTATTTAACTCTCATTGAACGTGCGGTCAGCAAGCAAGCAGCGTTAGAAGAAACGGCCACATTAACAAAAATTCCAACAACAACTGTATGGAAAATTGTGAATAATCCCATTTTAGCGAGGAAAAAAAGGAGCGATACTGGCATTTTCTCGAAGGTAGATGGAAGTGATCAAGATATAATATGGCGTAAAATTTACAACTTATACGAGGAACAAAGCGTGCCTACATTAGGTAATTTAATTAATTAATTAAAGAGGCTTGAAAAAAATGAAACCGGCGTTAAATGGTGCAGAATAACGTTATAGAAGTGTATCCAACACATGGGTTTTAGATTTAAAAAAATTAACAAAAGACAAGTTTTAATGGAATCCAGTAAAATTCGGGAATGGCGATCCGAATATCTACAAATAATTAGGATTTACAGAGCAAAGGCCGATTATTTACTTGGATGAAACCTGGTTCGACACATATTATTATGATACCTCGGAAAAGGGTTGGGTTGACTCGAGCGGCAAGTGTAAAACAAGCGCGCCATCAAAAAGAAGTAAACGAATTACGATTTTGCATGCTGGTGCATATGGTATTAATATTTCGTTTTGTATACACCATTCCTACAGGTTTTGGCTGAAGCAAAAAATTTCTCCTTTCTCGCAAGGCATTTTTCCGTCTTGTCTAAAGATAGCTTTAGTTGTCCCATTTGACAAGGGTAGTGGTCATGATACCTCTTTAGATATTCAATTAATTGCATTGCTTCCCACCTAATCCAAAATTGTAGAAAAGTGTGTAAGTACGCCTAATGTCATTTTTAAATTAACACAATCTTTTGTCAATCCAACAGTTTCAATTTCAAGCTTCAAATAGTACAAGCCATGTCATCTTCGGGTTCCTTTAACATCTGTGTACGTATCCGTCTTCTGTGATTTGTCGAAAGCAGTTGATTGCATGGATCACCGAATACTCCTGTTAAAGTTGAAGGCGTATGGGGTAAGAGGAATTGTCTTGGAGTGGTTTCGCTTGTATCTGACGGGTCGAATACTGATGAGCTTAGCCCTGATACGGGTGTTCCACAATCTTAAGCCCGCTCCCACTCTTTTCAGTCTACTTCAACGACGTGCCTCGTTTGCCAAAATCTGGGAAATTCACTATTTTCGCACCACCTAATCTGTTATACTTTAATATCTCAAAGACAAATGTATTCAATGTTAAGTGTATTATAAATAATGTTGTAAATTTCAACACATTCTGTGAATAAATTTTTACGATTATCAATAGATATCTCTGCTAAATTTGATTAACAGCCTGGGTATACTGTGTCCTATAAGTAATATAGGTCTATTTTGATTGTGTGCATGTCTTGTTTTTGTTTCCAATTAATTATATAATATTTTTTTTGGTTATCCTGCAATTTTCCAAAAGTTCATATTATGTATACATGGTAATACACACATGCATTATTCCAACTTCCGGAGTGAGAGGGATAGTCCCAAAGAAGACAAAAATCTATATAAGGACACGCAACATGTGGTAGGCTTCCTTCCATCAGGTAAAGGTGTCAAAAGGCTGACAACCGTTTGGAAGAATTCTTTATAGTTTTTCAGATCTAATCGATTAGAAAGCGATGCAAGGACAGGAAAGACAACAGATGTAACGCAACTGTCTCGAGATACCTGTGTTATGAAAACAAAAGAGGGTCGAGCAGGTCAAACTTAGCGTGCAAGATGACTTCAACAGGTGTGATGTGTTAATAATACATTAAAAACGGGCGTGTTAGTCCATTTAAACCGTAATAATTTAGCTTTTAAATAACGCAAAGTACTTATAGACACTTTGATACTTAAAATGTTGAAAGGTTATAAATACATTTGATTTATTACATTTTTGTATACAACATTTAAAAGGTTCAAATTTTAATAAAAAAATAGTTTTAAGGCAGGATATGCTAATATGCCACGTGCCCTGTTTACTATTAGTCCAAAGCAATTTCAGGGTATAATTATTTCTCATATGACTTTGACGGTTTTTATAGGTTAATTTACCATTAATTATGGAGTTAATATCGAGGAGAATCCTTAAAGCCGAATTTACACGGTTCCAGTAGTTAACCCGAGTCACTGAAAATTAGTTTAAATTTATTCGCACTGTGTAGATAACTCGATTTAGTACTAAAGCAAGTATAGTCAGAGCCAGCTCAAGGTAGAGGGCGAGAGGGTAATTTCGCGCCTCCCAATGTTTAATTGATATGATAGCTAATCCGACCAGTCGTTCTTGTGAAGTCGTTGATCTCGGGTAGTTCTTGATCAATTTTAGTTTTGAAAATGTTCTCTCTGCTGATGCAACACTGACTGGAAGTGTGAGATCAATTCGTAGAGCAATGAAGATATTGGGAAAGTTATCACTCGGATTTCTCGTTGTAATGTAGGGTAATATGTCTCTTGGTTAATACCCACTGGGCTGAGGCAATCAAGAAGTTAGCACCAATAGTTCTTGATCAAGTTGGCAACCCTCGATGTCAGAGTTGTCTCTGTCCTTTAGTGGTAATTGTAAAAGGGAACAGTTTTTTAACTAGGTATTTTTATCTTCAGATCTTATGTCGTCATACATGAACCCAAAAATATCAGCGTGACTGTTAAGTTGGGAAAAATGTTATTTCATTGAATTGATAGCACAGTCTATAGTACGTAAGAAGAGAAGCTGCTTCATCTTCAGATTGATAGTGAAAACAACGTTTGATTTTTCTTCGTCTTATCACAGACTCCGTGTGAAAAGTCGGTTTAACTTCCAAATTCCCTGCAATTTCTTTTGGGTCAACCAATATCTCTCCTAAACCTTTATCAGTTCACATTTCCCTTAAATAACATTGAACTTTTTCAATCATCTGACTTGCTGTTGAAGTAATTTTATTTTCTTTCTGAAGTTCTTGGCTGATAAGATTTATCCTGAAGAGGATTTTGTGCCAAATACTGGTTCTTATGTATGATTTTAAGTTAGATAAAACCTTTGCCTTTTTTCCATTCATCGTTTACTTTTCAGCAGTTTCGTATAAGTTTTTGTTTGTTCAGCAGAAGCTTTAAAAGTTCGTGGATTTGTGCTAAATAATTAGGCAATAAACAGACTTGAAGTTTTTTTTATGAGCCATTCCAAGAGCAGCGTTCTTTTCATATGCATCAGTTCCAAAGTCTTCTGATATCTCAAGTAGTGCATCGCATATTTCTCTAGACTAATAATGAAAAGGATTGACAGCATTAATACGACTTTCCCATCTGGTGTCTCTTAAGGGCTTCAAAGTCCACGATGGAACATGCTCTTTTAACACTGACCATCTATTAGTAGACGTAGAGAAGAAGTTCTTTTCTGCGTCTACTTCTTGAAAAGTCCTGAACATTCTAACCGCTTAACTGCATGATGAAACTGCATCATTGACGACTAGGTTGAAAGAATGTGCGCTACATGGAAAGAGAAATGCCCATGGGTTTATGCTTAAAATTCTGTATTGGACTCCTGTATATTTGCCTCGCATATTAGGCCCATTGTCGTACCCTTGTCCTGGCATATTAGTCAAACGTAATTTTAAATCTTCAAGTTGTGACAAAAGGGTCTCTCTGGCAAGGCCTCTTCTGTAGAACATTCAGTAGGAATGAATCCTAAAAAATGTTCTTTAGTGCCGGGTTCATTTCCTGGTTCACAACAGATATACCGAATTACTACAGACATCTGATCGGCGGGCTGAATAGCAAAAGGGTTGTCTTTTATAATGTTTAATACAGGATGAGTATGATGCGGTGGCTGTCACGGAGACATGGTTATCTGACAAAATATACGATGGTGAACTACTTCCGGCTGATAGGGAAGAATTGCTTAGATACTTAGGGACCCTAGAATTTCTTTATGACAGTAACCTCCTAGTGATAGGGGACTTTAACATAACAAAATTAAGTGATTACTATCTCAATCAAACCGTCATAGATAATAACGTAGATTTGTTTCTCAACTTTCTAAGCTTTTACGACTTTAAGCAATTTAATCTAGTCTGTAATATTTATGGTCGCATCTTGGATGCAGTAATATCTTAACTAACATGTGCTGTCGAAAAAAGTACTTTTAGTTTTGTGGATGAGGACGCACATCATCCAACTCTATTAGTGGAAGTGCACTTGAAACAAACAAAACATAAAGAGATCGCTAGAAATAGTAACCTGAACTATAATTTTAAAAAAGGTGTTTTACATGACTATGTTTCAAATGTTCCAAAACCTCAACTGCGGTGAACTGGATTCATACACCGATGTTAATGCAGCAGTTACATTCTTTCATGAGAAAATCTATTCCATATTTAATATCTGTGTTCCAAAAACAAGGAAGAGCAAACAGTATCCTGTGTGGTTTAACAAACAGATTATACAGGATATAAAAAAGAAAGAAAATTTGAGATTAAAGCTGGATTTATAAACTCTCGCCGGCGTCGGCGCCAGCATTCGTCGTAGACAAGCATAGTGGGCATTTATAAACTTGGCGTTCGCGTTCGCAGTGTTGACAAACAAAAACATAATCTGACACTTCTGACATTTTAGTTCAGGTGGTATTTTCTCTAGCCAGTTATTACAACAAAAAGAAAGAGTTAAGTAAATGGATTTAGCAAGGAAGAAGAAGTTACTTGGTGTCTTAGCGGTAGGAAAATTAAAATGACGATTGGCCATTGACAGATTGGCAGATGCCAAACATGACTTGATGAAAATGCTAAAATCCCATTGGTTATGACGCGGCGCTACGGATTTTTCACGAACGCCGGCGCTTAAAGGATTTAAGCTGGATTTATAAACTCTCGCCGGCGTCGGCGCCAGCGTTCGTCGTAGACAAGCATAGTGGGCATTTATAAACTTGGCGTTCGCGTTCGCAGTGTTGACAAACAAAAGCATAATCTGACACTTCTGACATTTTAGTTCAGGTGGTATTTTCTCTAGCCAGTTATTACAACAAAAAGAAAGACTTAAATAAATGGATTTAGCAAGGAAGAAGAAGTTACTTGGTGTCTTAGCGGTAGTAAAATTAAAATGACGATTGGCCATTGACAGATTGGCAGATGCCAAACATGACTTGATAGAAATGCTAAAATCCCATTGGTTATGACGCGGCGCTACGGATCTTTCACGAACGCCGGCGCTGGAAGGATAAAGATGGTTTATGTCGAACGCCAGCGCGAACGCCGGCGAAGTTTATAAATCACTCAATTACGATTCACTTGTTTAACTTCCAGCGCCAACGCCAGCGCGAGCGTCGACGCCGGCTTCGAGTTTATAAATCCAGCTTAAAGATGGTTTATGTCGAACGCCAGCCGGCGCCAGCGCGAACGCTGGCGAAGTTTATAAATCAGTCAATTACGATTCACTTGTTTAACGTCCAGCGCCCACGCCAGCGCGACCGCCGACGCCGGCTTCGAGTTTATAAATCCGGCTTAAAGGTTAATAAAACAAACAGCTCTGATGTTAAAAAACAATTTATCGACTTACGCACGAAAATAATGAAAGATACGAAAGTGGCACACAATCTTTATATTAGTAATATGCAGCAAAACATTGGTCGAGATTCCAGGACATTCTGGCAATACCTAAAAAACAAGAGACGTGTAGGCTCAATACCTAATAAAATGCATTTAGACGGAAATCAATTTGATACAGCTGAAATTATTGCAGGTGCATTATCTAGCTATTTCATCTCGGTGTATGATGGAAAAACTGACGCCACCAGCCACCCCTTGAATAACATTTCCAATACATTGGAGGCCACTTACATGCCACTGGTTGACTATGAGGATGTGTGTGAAGCAATTAAAAAATTAAAAATAAACAAGGCTATTGTCCGGGATAACATTCCAGTATATATAATAAAGGGCTTTGTCGATTTCTTTGTAAGTCCGTTAAGGATCCTTTATAATATGTCAATTAAACACATAGTATCATGAATTAAACATGTACCTTTCCAGGCTTATAGAAAGAAGTAAAAATTTGTCCGGTCTTTAAAAGTGGAGACAAAACAAATATTAAAAACTATAGACCCATAGCCATTCTCTCTATATTAGCAAAAATATTCGAATCGCATTATTTATCAGAGAGTCTTGATAATAAACTTCAAGTTGACATAATATATTCGGACTTTGCAAAAGCATTCGACAAGATATCACATAGCATCCTTATAGAGAAACTGCGTTATGAGTTTGGTTTCCACCCTAATCTGGTAGATGTTTTTATGTCTTACCTTGATAATTCACCTCACTTTTATTGAACCAATCAAAACGCTCATTTTCATAGCAACCACCTTGGTAACGGTCGTCTTACCCGATAAGACTACCGCTAGCTCGAAAAGACGCTTTCGAAAAGACGCTTGTAGCTTTTTTACTTAAATAAAAAATTAGTAACACCTCTAACTTGTATATTTACCTTTATCAGACGGCCTTCATTTTTATGTTCAGTAAATTATCCAATAAAATACACCTCTAGAGGCGGTTTCTTATCTTCATACCTTCATTTTTCACTCGAAACTCGATTTTCCAAGAAAATTTTCACTCAATGTAATTTTTACTTATAATCAAAGATAAGACCCTCGAGCTAAAGCTCTCGGGATCATATCAGATTATAAGTAAAAATTACATTTCGTAAAAATTTGTCAGAAAATCGATTTCTTGTTAAAAACATCGGTATTACCGATAAGACGCCTCCTCTATCGGTATATTACCGTTGACAATAGACGGCAAAAAGTTATAATAAAAGGTCATAGCTCTTCTTTCTTCAAAGCTAGCTCAGGGGTACCGCAAAAATTAGAAATATCGATGATTGCTTAATAGTACAGGAAAATTTAAATATATTGGTGGAATGGTCACAGGTAAATGCTCTTAAATTTAATATAAGTAAATGCTTTATTCTAAGCTATCATAGAAAGAGAACCCCAATTAGTTTTCAATATAGAAAGCTAGAATGCATAAAACTACTGTACGTTTCATACGTTAGAAGTATTTTAGAGTATTCCTCAATTGTGTGGAGTCCAAAATACGAAATTCATAAATATAGCGTGGAACGAATACAAAATAAATTTCTTAGCTACCTTAAATTATAAAGAAACTGGAGTATATGATATATATAACAATCCCCAAAGTGGAAATAAGACAGAATTAAAATTTGCCAGATTTGGAAAAACGGAGATCATTTATTTCGACAATATACCTGTACAAATTGTTAAATAACGGAGTTGATGAACCCGTTATTTTATCACAAATAAACTTCAATGTTTCATATTATACTACAAGAAAACCTTTAATATTTTATATAGAAGCTGCACGTACAACTAATTTTATTAACTCTCCTATTAATGTAATGCGTAAAAATATAAATAAAGTTGTGAACGAATGTGATATATTCAATGTAACTCTAAATCAATTAAAAAAAAATGTTGGTATTTTATGGATTGTAATAATTACAATTATACGCCATTACAACACTCTTAGTGAATCTAGTACCAAATTGGTATTCCTACTTTTTAATTGGATTGTCAAATCTGTAGAGTTTGTAATAAATTAAATAAATAAATAAATCAGGTGATCAGTCTAAAATTATGGAATAGTATGTCCACTTATTTACTTGGTTTAAAATGATCTCGTTGTGGATATTTTTACCCAGGTAATGAACATACGATTGTTTAGAGGTAGCCTTTCTATTTAAGAAGCAATTCAGCAATTGTCGCTTACTGAATTCTGTCCACGACTGAAATGCTTTAATGTACCTACCCTGGATATCTTTCATGTTCTGATAAGAGTTCAGATAAATGTTTCCAATCAGAACAACCCGAATCAGTAGTTAACCCTTTAAGGCGCAAAAGACCTTTTTTTTTTTTTTTTGATTTTATTTGCACGTATGAAAAGTAAGATAATTTTAAACATATAAATACCTGTTTATCTTAAAAATTTAACTCCAGCGTCGAGTTTTTCCCAAAAAACTGGTGGGAAGTTATAATTCCAAAGATTCTTAAGGTCAATTTTTTTTGGGATATTATTTTCCCACTTAACGAAAACAGTTTGGAATTCAAATTAAAAAAAAATGTATTTCAAAATAAATGTACAAACATTAGGACTAACTAACTAAACGAAATTAAAAAGAAAAAAAATGCTTATAACTAAAATAATATATAGAGCGCTACATCCTTTACATGTTATAACAAATGAGATCTAATAACCACCCTATAAAAAAATATCTATATTCATACGGAATTTCAAGAGGCTAAAAGATAAACAAACAACAAAGACTAATTAATTGCTCTTGTGAAAATCGGCAAATCAGCCTTTACATAGTGCAACATTACAAACAGGACATAGGATGTTGCTGCGTTTCTCTTTTACCTTAGTACTACATTGGGCACACCTCCTATAGGTTTTTATGACCATTTTATCACCAACAGTATCTTTTTCATTTTCAACTGAAGAAGTGGAAGGCCTATTAGATACACCTTTAGATGTAGAAGATGTATTCCTTGGTATAACTAAGTCATCTTCCGCGTCAGAATCACCGCCCACATCCGAATTGACAGCTTGCTCATCGTTTATTTCAGCTAGCTGATTTACTATTCTTTCGAGTTCTTCCTCAGAAAGTGCAGCCATTAGATCTAAAAATATAATAATTGGATAACATAACTACGAAATAATAAAGAAGCTATAGTTATGTAATTTCGTAATGGTAACATTTTCACATAAGACGATTTTTTGGAGAAATGTCAAATATTACGTCTGCCGTACTTATTCTCATATTATTATTTACTGTGGTTCCAAAGTAGGTTGATACACAATCAAGTTATCTATAGAAAGCAGCCGATTTATTTTTGTTTACTATTTTTTTTTTACTTTGAAAACTAGTTTTTTTTCTATTAATTTTAGTTTATATGTTTCTCCTAATAAATTTTTGTAGTAAAAGTTACATTTTCTTCTTGAAAATAATATATTTTTAAAAACTAATTATTTCTTTATAACACTTAACAATTTTTACGTTGCTGACATTCACTGATTTATCAAAAATTATATCACAAAAAAATATTACAATAGTTACTAATATATTTATTACCTTGGGTTCCGTTGGGATATTATGTTTCCACCAAAACACATCAACCGTCACTGTCGACTTCTGAAACACGGAACACCACTGACCGTTTATATTTGAATTCTGAGATTATTCACGTCTGTTCTTGCCGCCCGCCCAGGTGGGGATACACTAATCCAATGGCACTTAACGTTACATATGGGTGGGAAGCTATTATCCCAAAGATACTTAAAGGGTTAGATGACCGAATTGTACTAAAAAGGCGACAGCAGAAACAGTAAGCGACAGCAGAAACAGAAAGCGACATCTTTCGAAACTGAATAAATTAGCCAGACGCGCGAAATACCTTCTCCATTAGAAACACGCCAACGATAATTGTTTACAGTAAATCACAGCTATTCAATAAATTAGGTTTATTTATTTATTTAGTAGGTGTTGTATTCAAAACAACACCGATCTGTTTACACCATTTAAGAAGAAAAGCAGCCCACACGGACGCTCATTAATAAGCAATATGGAAACCGAGCTGGCTATATGGGAGAGTGCGTGACATTGTATGGATATTAGCCACTACAAAAAGGGTTATATGCCGCGATACAATAGCCGATAGGAGCTCTTTTAGGACTGTATAATGGCCTAAAAATTAGTTTAACAAATTTTAATGTCACAGCTATTTATTGCCGTTTTATGAGTAGCCACTTTTCAACTCTTTTTTTTTTTTGGTTGTGTTATATATGCATATAATATGTTAATGTTTAAAGTTCTTAAGCGGTATCTATAAATTATTAAGGGACAACTGTCGTGTATAAAAATCATTGTTTTATTTTAATATAATTTTATTTAAAAAATTTTATTTTAGTGAATCAATATTATCAAATATCATATTCTTTAAATCAAAATTAAAATGATTTTTATTTTAGCCGAGTGGCTGTAACTCTAGTACTACATAATCCGAGATTTGTATTTATTTTTTGATTATACAGTGTGTATCAGCCAAATGGAATAGATTCGATAATAAATACATGGGGGCGTGTCCGAAAAACCGCTCGGACACGTCGATTGGTATTTCTAGTTGTGCATTTTTTCAATAAAAACTTTTTATACAGGGTGTGTCATGTAACAGTGGCCAATACTAACTTTCTTATTTTAAATGCAACACCCTGTATATTATTTAATTTTTGGATTCTTCAGAAAATTTAACACATATTTCGTGTACAATATCCTATACCTATTACCTATCTTCAACTGTTTCGGAAATATTAAGTGTTTTCAGATTTATTGCAAAAAACAACAACACACTAAAAAACTAATAAGCAACATAGTTTATTTCTTGATAATGTAAAAAACAAAAAAAAAACAGTAATGTAGGAGATGTTGAAAATGCTCGCCGCGAACGTCTTGGCAACATCCAAATCTTAAATAGAAATATTTTCTAACGTTACTGAACATCTCGGGCGTGACCGATCTAATCGCAAGCGTTATTCGTCTTCTTAAGTCAGCTAAGTCGAGAGGTTTAGTTTTGTATACAATATTTTTGACATAACCCCATAGGAAGAAGTCTAATAGCGTCAGATCAGGGGATCGTGCTGGCCATTCCATCGATCCACGCCTCCCTATCCATCGATTTGGAAATACTCGGTTAAGGTACTGCCGGACATTAATTTGGTAATGGGGCGGTATTCCATCTTCCTGAAACCATATTATATTCGCTGGAAGTTGTGGGTTTGCTGGATCAGGATATAAGTTTGTCAAAGTTGGCAAGACATTATTTTGGAGCAGTGATAAATAATTATCGCCATTAATGAAATAGGGGCCTATGATATCATCTCTAACAATTCCTGCCCAAACATTAACCTTTTCGGGATATTGCGTATGTTCTTCTTTCAGTGAGGATTTTTCCTAGACCAATAGCGGCAATTCTGACGATTAGCATGACCGCGAAGTGTAAAGGTGCACTCATCAGAAAACAAAACATGTTCTAATTGGATCACATTGTTATCTAAGATTGCCATCATTTGTTCACAAAATACGTTCTCCTATCAAAATCGTTTTCCATGAGCTCATGAGTAGGTATCATTTTATAGGGATACATTTTATTTTCTTGTAATGTTCGAATAATCGATGAATGGCAAACATCGAACATTGGGGCTGTTTTTCGACTAGAAGTATGTGGGTTTTCCTGAAACTCAAGAATAATATCTAGTTTGGTATCATCACTTTGTGCATTGGCAGCTACTTTTTTTATCTGCTTTACATATCCAAGCTGGCAAAACTGCTTTTCTATTGTACTAATTTTATTGTCCCTTGAGTTATAGGCGGCAAATTTGTAAATTTTTCATGAAATAAGCGAGCAACTTCCACTTGTGTCCGTGTTTTATCTCCATAACCAATCATCTGTAGAATTGTTATTTTGTGCATTTCTGTTAAATAAACCATTTTTCTGATATGCAGTTAACGAAATTCAAATGAGTATAACACTGACAACTACTGTCATGCAGACAGACAACAATTTGCTAAGGTCAGGCGTTTTAAACAAAAGTAAACACAACTATTTATACCTTTTTTTAATTTCATATCAGTAAAAATATTTTAACATCAATTATCAACATCTCCTACATTAATGTATTTTTTTGTTTTTTACATTTTTAAGAAATAAACAGTATAACTTATTAGTTTTTTAGTGTGTTGTTGATTTTTGAAAATAGATCTGAAAACACTTAACATTTTTAAAACAGTTGAAGATAGGTATAGGATATTGTACATGAAATATGTCTAAAATTTTCTGAAGAATTCAAAAATTGAATAATGTACAAGATATTTAAAATAAGAAAGTTAGTATTGGCCACTGTTACATGACACACCCTGTATAAAGAGTTTTTATTGAAAAAAATGCGCAACGAGAAATAGCAATCGACGTGTCCGAGCGTTTTTTCGGGCACGCCCCCATGTATTTATTATCGAATTTATTCCATTTGGCTGATACACACTGTATAGGCCTACGAAGAATTTGTGATTAGACAATTTTTGTTTATTTAAGTTAGTTTTGACGTAATAAAAACCCAATCAGTCGTCGTTTGTTTCTCTCACGTACGGTTTTTTTTTCTATAAAAATGTAATTTTTTTATTATACAGAGTGTTTCAGAAATACGGCGTTTTTGATATCGTTAAAATTGTATACACAACGGGGACCTAGAATATTCAATAGATATTTAAAATACAATATAAAGTACAAATACAAAAGCGGCTCCTACATTACATTCTATGAAAGAAACATTAACTGTCGTGTATAAAAATCATTGTTTTATTTTAATATAATTTTATTTAAAAAATTTTATTTTAGTGAATCAATATTATCAAATATCATATTCTTTAAATCAAAATTAAAATGATTTTTATTTTAGCCGAGTGGCTGTAACTCTAGTACTACATAATCCGAGATTTGTATTTATTTTTTGATTATACAGTGTGTATCAGCCAAATGGAATAGATTCGATAATAAATACATGGGGGCGTGTCCGAAAAACCGCTCGGACACGTCGATTGGTATTTCTAGTTGTGCATTTTTTCAATAAAAACTTTTTATACAGGGTGTGTCATGTAACAGTGGCCAATACTAACTTTCTTATTTTAAATGCAACACCCTGTATATTATTTAATTTTTGGATTCTTCAGAAAATTTAACACATATTTCGTGTACAATATCCTATACCTATTACCTATCTTCAACTGTTTCGGAAATATTAAGTGTTTTCAGATTTATTGCAAAAATCAACAACACACTAAAAAACTAATAAGCAACATAGTTTATTTCTTGATAATGTAAAAAACAAAAAAAAAACAGTAATGTAGGAGATGTTGAAAATGCTCGCCGCGAACGTCTTGGCAACATCCTAATCTTAAATAGAAATATTTTCTAACGTTACTGAACATCTCGGGCGTGACCGATCTAATCGCAAGCGTTATTCGTCTTCTTAAGTCAGCTAAGTCGAGAGGTTTAGTTTTGTATACAATATTTTTGACATAACCCCATAGGAAGAAGTCTAATAGCGTCAGATCAGGGGATCGTGCTGGCCATTCCATCGATCCACGCCTCCCTATCCATCGATTTGGAAATACTCGGTTAAGGTACTGCCGGACATTAATTTGGTAATGGGGCGGTATTCCATCTTCCTGAAACCATATTATATTCGCTGGAAGTTGTGGGTTTGCTGGATCAGGATATAAGTTTGTCAAAGTTGGCAAGACATTATTTTGGAGCAGTGATAAATAATTATCGCCATTAATGAAATAGGGGCCTATGATATCATCTCTAACAATTCCTGCCCAAACATTAACCTTTTCGGGATATTGCGTATGTTCTTCTTTCAGTGAGGATTTTTCCTAGACCAATAGCGGCAATTCTGACGATTAGCATGACCGCGAAGTGTAAAGGTGCACTCATCAGAAAACAAAACATGTTCTAATTGGATCACATTGTTATCTAAGATTGCCATCATTTGTTCACAAAATACGTTCTCCTATCAAAATCGTTTTCCATGAGCTCATGAGTAGGTATCATTTTATAGGGATACATTTTATTTTCTTGTAATGTTCGAATAATCGATGAATGGCAAACATCGAACATTGGGGCTGTTTTTCGACTAGAAGTATGTGGGTTTTCCTGAAACTCAAGAATAATATCTAGTTTGGTATCATCACTTTGTGCATTGGCAGCTACTTTTTTTATCTGCTTTACATATCCAAGCTGGCAAAACTGCTTTTCTATTGTACTAATTTTATTGTCCCTTGAGTTATAGGCGGCAAATTTGTAAATTTTTCATGAAATAAGCGAGCAACTTCCACTTGTGTCCGTGTTTTATCTCCATAACCAATCATCTGTAGAATTGTTATTTTGTGCATTTCTGTTAAATAAACCATTTTTCTGATATGCAGTTAACGAAATTCAAATGAGTATAACACTGACAACTACTGTCATGCAGACAGACAACAATTTGCTAAGGTCAGGCGTTTTAAACAAAAGTAAACACAACTATTTATACCTTTTTTTAATTTCATATCAGTAAAAATATTTTAACATCAATTATCAACATCTCCTACATTAATGTATTTTTTTGTTTTTTACATTTTTAAGAAATAAACAGTATAACTTATTAGTTTTTTAGTGTGTTGTTGATTTTTGAAAATAGATCTGAAAACACTTAACATTTTTAAAACAGTTGAAGATAGGTATAGGATATTGTACATGAAATATGTCTAAAATTTTCTGAAGAATTCAAAAATTGAATAATGTACAAGATATTTAAAATAAGAAAGTTAGTATTGGCCACTGTTACATGACACACCCTGTATAAAGAGTTTTTATTGAAAAAAATGCGCAACGAGAAATAGCAATCGACGTGTCCGAGCGTTTTTTCGGGCACGCCCCCATGTATTTATTATCGAATTTATTCCATTTGGCTGATACACACTGTATAGGCCTACGAAGAATTTGTGATTAGACAATTGTTGTTTATTTAAGTTAGTTTTGACGTAATAAAAACCCAATCAGTCGTCGTTTGTTTCTCTCACGTACGGTTTTTTTTTCTATAAAAATGTAATTTTTTTATTATACAGAGTGTTTCAGAAATACGGCGTTTTTGATATCGTTAAAATTGTATACACAACGGGGACCTAGAATATTCAATAGATATTTAAAATACAATATAAAGTACAAATACAAAAGCGGCTCCTACATTACATTCTATGAAAGAAACATTAACAATACATGCAACAGATAATAAAATTTCAAGTTTTCTGATCCATGACATCGCAAATCACATAAAAAGCAAAAAGTAATAGGTAAGCTGAAAGCTGTCTTGGTAATATTTAGATTGGAAGACGGATATCAAAACTTTGCCTGATATTATTGACATTATAAATGTTATTTTGACTGATATTCTGCCCTATGATCAAACACACAAGTTAACTAGGCGTTAAAAAAAAAAACTTAAAATTCCTGTTAGGCTTTTTTCGGTTGTTGTCATAGAAACGGTACGTTAAAAGTTAACTTGTGTTTATTCATAGGGCTGATATCAGAGTACTTCCGATGAATCAAGCAAGCCATTTTTAAAAGAAACAAACATACTACACTTAACATTCTGAACCTAATAAACAGTGGTTTACAATGGTCCCTATATTTTGCTCTATCTATACATAAATCTAAAGGCTCTTCTCTGAATAACAAATACAGAATTTAGCAAGTGCTGATTACATAAACCCCAGAACACAAGGCCGTATATCAGGTGGGTTTAAATAAAGAGTGGTACACCACCTTCGCCGCTGAGTAACGAAATTTTATAGACACCACCCTAATTGCAAAGCAACTGGATGGTTGTTGTTTAGCTCAGTGATATGTTTTCAAACTTGAGCTTTGAGTCGATAAAAAGTCCAAGAAATTTGGTATCAGACTGCTTTCTATTGGTTGATCATTTAAGAGAAGGTCATTATAAGTAAATCCGAATGTTAAAATACTAGTATTTTTTGAATTAAGACGCAAAGTGACACTGTCGCACGAAGTTTTCGTTTTTTTTAAGTCACCATCAACCATATTCTTCAATTCCTCTTGGTTTTTTGAGTGCCACAAGAGAGTGATGTCGTCTGCAAAGAGTGTACATCTTCCCTGAATGTCTAAATTTGCAAAGTCGTTTACATACAACAAAGTCAATACGGGCCCCAACACTGAGGCATCCTCACCAGAAGAACCAGAACAGCTCCCGTCAACCAGCACGACCTGCGTTCTTCCTAACAGATATGAAGTAAATCAGCGATGTGCTGTATTACGGATGCCATATCGCTGAAGCTTCTGCAGCAGTATGCGATGATCAACACTCAACACAGTCGAATGCCTTAGAAAAATTGCAAAACACCGACGCAAGAGTTTCGTCCTCATTGAGATTAAGAAAGATATTTTCGTGAAGTGAAATGTAGCATTGCTTGTGTTTTTTGATGCTTGAAAGCCAAACTGGAGGGAGTTATAAGGTTGTTTGTTGTGAGGAAATGAGGTAGTCGCGACTTTACAAGCTTTTAAATTACCTTGGAGAGGGTCGCTAGCAGGGGTATGGGCTGATAGTTAGAGGGATCATATAGGTTTAATAAATCTACGTGTGGCTGTTTATTGGTTTAGGATAGCTCATGTAAGTCGTTAGGCCAACGCTGTTACTTCTAAAAATGAATAGGGACATGTCTTAACTATAGATATAATTTTAAAATATTGTTATAACTTATAGTATAGGTACATTGTTAGTAAGTAAAAGTTCGTCTTCGGAAGTTTTATATACAGTCGAAACCGCTTGAAGAGATGTGAAATCATCCAACGCCTGGGAATAATTTGCACGTTCAGACTTTTCGGGGAAACCAAAATCTATTAGTTCTAAAGTTTCCATGTCATTCTCAAAAATGTCCTTTTCCTCTTCGATCTGCCCTATGCTGGTTGAATACTTTGAATTCTCGGTGTCTATTGGTTTATCAAAGCGTATGTTGGGGCAAATATGAAATATCTGCTATTATAATTATAACCACAATGCGTCAAAAGATTTGTTGACTCTGTTTTAACTACTCGAATTTAACGAGTTTAAGTAAATTTCATATTAAGGTTTTAACCCAAAGATTAAAGCACGGTGCACTCAAATTTTTTAGTTGATCCTGACATTAGCGTTAACCCTGGATTAAAAACTTTGGGGCACTCTGGCTAATAATGATGAGTTTTCTATCCGTCTTTGTCATCATTGTTGTTAACGTTTGTCATATTCCTTAATTTTACGGGCTACGGTTGTGGGCGGTACATAGCAGAAAATGAATTGTGAGTTTATTTATAGTCCAATGGATTTCAAATTTGGAATGGTATATAGGTAAATATAAATGTACGCCGATGCATTGTCATTTTTTTAGACGACCTAGGGCCGACGTACTCAGTTTTTTTTTCATAAACTATAAAAAAAAATTAGAAAACGTTCCGCGGCGGCATGGCTATTACCATTTTCTTTACAACCAAACTAAACAATTTTTTTTTAAAAAATTTAAATATGTCTAAATCATTTTCCCTCCGTTTTTAAAATACGGCCTTCGGCTACCAACCTCTTGCGGATTTCGAGGCGAAACTTACCGCAATCGCACGTTTCATGCTGGAAGGCGGAGCCAACTATGTGCGGACGGACTCGGGAATCTCGGAGCGTTTATTAATTATTTTATGCTGAAACTTAAATGTAATTTTCGGTGGTTAGTCGTGTTTGCAGCTTAAAAGCGTGTTTAATAATAAGTTTAATGATGTTTCCAAAATCAGTAGTCATAGGGGTCAATGCCTACATGTTGCAGTTTTTGGTTTAATTTTGTGTGCATATTATTTAAATTATAATACAGCAGATTTTTAGTAAAAACGATAAAAGTATGTTCACATCTCTCGCCATTGTCACTTATAATAGCCAGTTTGTACTCGAAGATACTGCTTAATATTCTACGAGTATCACAGTAGTTCGATTTTCAGCTTGGATGTTAAATCCTAGTGTGTAATGTAAATAGACAGAAATTGATTTTAGTAAGTAGTTTAGTTAGGGCGGATATTTTGGTACAGTCAATAAAAATGGTTATTTTTTAAATCTATATTTTATGTATAAATGAATATCATAATGTATATTTTTACCATAATAATGTGGTATTATATTCCACTTAAATAATGCAGGTTGGTGGCCAAACTTGAGGGTAAGGGTAATTTTTCACGCAGAACACGATGTGCGGGGTCCCGGTTTGATTTGAGTGGGAGTTCACCCCTAAAAGGCCAAGAACACCCTTGGTATTTTGAGAAAATAATTGCGTAGAGACTCGCGGGTGTTTTTGCTGATGTAAGTTTGGAAGGGTGTATAAGGTGTTGCCTCACTGGTTTTTCCATGAGATTTTCCCCTTCGAATCATCTTTTCTCAATGGTTTTTGGAGAGTATTGTGTAAAATTCGGTGTTGTGAAATAATGTTCATATACGAAACTTCTCAAGACACGCTATTAGAAATGTCCACAATATTCATGTTTGGACAGAAGACCCGTATGTTATTATGTACTCTAGCCATCAAGAGCAATTTTCGTTAAATGTCTCGGTTGAAATTGTTGAGCAGTGGTGTATCATTTTAATCACCTAAAATAATCAATAAATTTAAATTACCTACGAATTAATTAGAACGCCACTAGTTAAAACTTAAAATTCGATTTTTACACAAACGATGTTTTGCACCACCAATTTTTATAAGTTTATAAATATATCTAATGTAATTTCTGAGTTATTAAAAAACAACAATTCTTCAAAACAAAACTTCTATTACCGTGTATTATAATAACAAAGCAAAAACGGTTAAACGAAGTTTATATAAACTTTTTGTCTTAAAATCATACACAGATTAACCTCCTCCAATATTGACATATATACTTTCATAGTTTTTTGTTGAACTAAAATTGAAACAAAATTTAAGAACAATGCCCCACATATTATTAGATTTTTAAATTAAACTCGCATTAATTTGTTTAGTCATAAATATATAAATATGTAACTATAACTCACAAAGCATAATTAATTTATTAACATAAAATAAATAAATAAATAACATTATGTCAATAAAAGCAAGTAACAGAAACATTCGCAATATTTAGGTAACCCTATTTATTTTCAGAATAATTAATAATTAATCCTTTAAAACATTTTTGTTTATATTAAAAGTCGTAAGTAGTGCCGAGTCATAGTACAAATTAATATGTACCATGGTGCCGACTATTTTCTCATATCGATGCATTCGCGTCCGTAACCATAAGATGATTAATAAGCACTAATCATAATCGCTCCTCGCAACGCATCAAGCCAAATTCAAACGGCGAGAAAATCGGCCCTGAAAGAATATGTCACCGCCTACTCCCCGACGAGCAGCTTCGCCCCTCGCCGCGACCGTCCAAGCAAACCTACCGAGAGTCGTAGTCCTTAATCGTTTTTTCACAGGGAATTCTTGTACGTGTAGCAACAGAAACTATACAGGTTAGTTCAGCTCCGTCGTAGCAATGGTGCGTTCCTTCAGTTACGGACAAGCTCTCAGAAAGGGACAAACTAGTTGGTGTAAAGTTTAAACCTTTTAATGCATTTTTATACTTTTTTTTTTAACGCAAATGTTAGGAATTCTATTCATTTGAGAAATCAAAAGAAGAATTTTGAATTGAAACTAGTCGGCTCTGCAAACGGGGTTTAAACTAAAGAGGGGTCCTTATCTCTTCCAGTAAACGATGCTGCAGTATATCGGGCATTACAACGTCCGTCAGACGCGCGTTTCAATACTATCTCAAAATCTGATCGGGCTGCATTCGGTCTTGTCGACGGACAACATCCATTAGTGTACCACGAGTAATGACGAGTCCTTCGGCATCATGTTTCGTATTATGTACTGTTTGTATATTGCTTGTTTAATGTGTCTGGTAAACAATACGGCCGGGAATATTGATACTTATGGCGTTTGATTGGATGGGATAGGCTAATACAGGGTGGTTCGTAGAGGAACAATCTTTTCATTTAAAAAAGGAACATTTTCAGAAGAAATTTACGCACTACATGAATCCGCTAGCAGGATTTTATTTTGATGAACTATAAAACACTTTGTATACCTATTATTACTTAGAGCTGCCGAAATTAATTTTGTTCATCCCATACCTATACCTAACTGGTCAAGTTTCTAACATAATGTATAGGCATTTATTTGTAAAGGTTTCTTGTGAAAGTTATTCCCATTCGGTTTTAAAGAATTGAAACTTCTAAACCACAGAATATTTAAATAGACGCACAAGAAGTTTGCCAGCTAACTAACCTAACCCACAGGCAAAATTCTGATGGATTAGGATCGGGTTATCCCATAAGCCAATTCTAACGCCTTATTCAATGATCATTAAAGAAGCTTATTAAGTTCTGTTGTAACTTCTCCTGTACAACATGCAGAAGTTTTGTCGAGTTGATACTTGATACCAACAGCTTCGATAGTCTTCGATAACTGCTCTCAAACTATTGAGGTAGTTTCTTAATGTTGATGCCTCATGCACCTTTAATATGCAGATAACATTTCAACTAAACTTTGCTTTAAATCCTACTTCCTTCACCAACTACGGGCACAGTAGTATACTAAGGACATATCCACTATCCAGTCCAAAATTTGCAAGAGCCGACTGATTACATCGTCCCACTAACAGACTTCGGAGAGGGATTTTCTGTGCTCATACCGACTAGTGAAGAGTGGGAGGGCAATCAGTTAACAATGGAGACGGATCACTCGATTTTCACAGACGGTTCAAAAAATGGACGTCGGAGTGAGAGCTGGTATCTTCTCTGAGAGCATGAAAATACAGAGGTCATATAGACTTCCGGACTACTGCAGCATTTTTTAAGCAGAAGTGGTGGCAGTAGATAAAGCAGTAAAAATCCTGCAGGAACGTCAAGACCTGAGAGCAGCTGCGTCAATAGCTATCTATACAGGGTGTAACATAAAGGTTGGGAATAAATTAAGCGGTGGATTCCTTAGTCAAAAATAATAGAAATTTTTCATATAAGGATATGCTCTACGGGATTTCGTTTCTAAGTTACAGGGTGTTGAATTTTTCTTAAAAATTAAGTTTTTGTTTAATATCTTTTGAACGCTGGCAGATAACGAAACAAAATTTTAGCAGTAACTTCACTTGATAATGCCCTAGGAGAAGTAAAAAAATTGTCTTCCTGGGATACTCAGTGGCGTGCATACGGATATTACCGTAGGGTTCTTTTAATGAAAAATGTGGTACGCTACTGGTAGAATTATTTTTTTGTTAAAATTTATGAATTTTCCTTTTATTCTAAACAAAATTCCCCTCTTGCGTTTTCTTTGTAACTCTTGCCATTTTCGCGTAATTAAACATTTTGCAAATATCAGTTTTTCCACAGGTTACATAGGAAATTGAGGGTAATAGGAACAAAATCGAGCATGCCTTGGACCACGATATTTTCTGATAATGTCATTGTCAGTTAGGTTATTTAATTTTGCTTAGGCTTTTTAATTTTAGTAATAAACCTATTCAAAATGGATTACTCAGTTGAAGAATTAGCAGATATGCATTTTATTTATGGCCGTGCCAACGGGAATACTGTGTTGGCTGTACGTCTGTATGTTGAACGTTTTCCAAATCGACGCATTCCGAATAGGAAGACTTTTTCAAGGACTCACGCTCGCTTACGTGAAACCGGATCATTAAAGCCTTGCACCTCCAGTGGAAGACCACAATACGTAAGAACAGTACAGCGTGAGGAACGAATCCTTCAGATTGTCGAGGCGAATCCTGAATCTAGTACTAGAAGAATTGGAAGAATGGAAAGAGTAAGCCATATGATAGTCCAACGAATCCTACATGATAATTTATTGTACCCATACCATTTACAACGAGTGCAGGCTCTTTCTGTCGAGGATTATGCACCACGTCTTAGATTTTGTACATGGTTCTTAAATAAATGCAATTTAAACCATTCATTTCACTCATCCGTTTTATTTACCGACGAAGCTGGATTTACAAGGGATGGCATAATTAATTTTCATAATAACCTAACCCGGCTGATGAAAACCCTCATGGAATCATACAATCCCGGCACCAGCAACGATTTTCTATTAATGTTTGGGCAGGAATAATTGGCGATTATTTGATTGGTCCTGTAGTACTACCAAATAGATTAGACGGATTATCATATCTGGATTTCCTTCAAAATGGATTACCACCTTTATTAGAAGAAGTTCCAATTGAAACGCGACAGCAAATGTGGTTTATGCATGATGGCGCTCCAGCTCACTTTAGGCGAGAAGTTAGAGAATACCTCAACGAAACGTACCACAATAAATGGATAGGTCGTGGAGGGCCAAGAGCGTGGCCTCCTCGTTCACCCGACCTTAATCCATTAAATTATTATTTATGGGGGCACTTAAAAAACATGGTTTATTCCGTTCCCATTCCTAACGTACAGAAAGAGTTGAAATGGGTTGTCAGCAAATTCGAGAGATACCTGGAATTTTTGGACGAGTAAGACAATCCATGAGAAAACGCATTGAAAAATGTATTGAAGTTGAGGGGCAACATTTTCAGCACCTTTTGTAATTTTGTTTGTTGTGTTGGTTTACATACTTTATTAAAATAATTGTTTTCAATTTCTAAGTTTTTAGAATTTTAATTTTTGTAAATTACATATTAGTATGGTGTTTCAAAAATCTAAAAGTTTCAATGTCGTTTCTGCCATTTTGTAAACACTGGATCACAACGTAGGTACTCGATTTTATTACTGTTAGGTACTGAAATTGCTGAAAACTGATATTTGCAAAATGTTTAATTACGGGAAAATGGCAAGAGATATAAAGAAAACGCAAGAGAGGAATTTTGTTTAGAATAAAAGGAAAATTCATAAATTTTAACAAAAAAATAATTCTACCAGTGGCGTACCACATTTTTCATTAAAAACCCCTACGGCAATATCCGTATGCACGCCACTGAGTATCCCAGGAAGACAATTTTTTTACTTCTCCTAGGGCATTATCAAGTGAAGTTACTGCTAAAATTTCGTTTCGTTATCTGCCAGCGTTCAAAAGATATTAAACAAAAACTAAATTTTTAAGAAAAATTCAACACCCTGTAACTTGAAACGAAATCCCGTAGAGCATATCCTTATATGAAAAATTTCTATTATTTTTGACTAAGGAATCCACCGTTTAATTTATTCCCAACCTTTATGTTACACCCTGTATAGATAGTTAAGCAGCGATAACGGCAATTCGTTCCAACAACATTAAATCAAAACTAGTAAGGCGATGTCGCAACAATCTTTGCATACTTGGTGCCCGGCATCGGCTCACTCTGTGTTGGGTTCCTGGTCATCACAGCATAGAAGGCAATGAGTCTGCCGATGCGCTCGCCAAAGAGGGTGCCGATCTAGCAGAGAATACCGTGGCTAGACCACTGGGATCGGTCAAAGAGGAGATAGATCGTACAGCAAACTAACTTGCAATAAGCAGATGGACAGAGCTAAAGGTGCAGATAGACTGGCAAGTTACTTGCGACAATTCTCACGCGAGCGACTTCCGTATAAGTTTACACTGCATGCAACAATTTTCGCAACTAGCTGTCAGATAAGTTCAGCGAGATTATTTTTCGCGAGTTCTCGCAAACCTGTTTACACTCCCAGCAACTTCGGCTCGCGCTTCCGGTCTTTTTAGTAGCTCAGGTGTCATGGCTCCAGGAAGGTTTATTCGTTCCGCGGCAGCAATATTGGTTTTGTGTGATAATTTTAATAAAAAAAAAAAGAGAAACCGAACATGTTGGGTAAGAAAATGGATTTTAAGGAGAGAAAATTATGGAGCCTACAACAACTTATTGAAAGAGCTTCAAATTGAAGATGCACAGCAATTTAAGAACTTTATTCGTATGTCTGCTGTAGATTTTGAAGAACTTTTAATAAATGTGGGTGGCCACATTCAAAAGCAAGATACTCACTTACGTCAATCTATTTCATCCACCGAACGTTTGATGGTAACACTACGCTTTCTTGCAAGTGGTAAGTTTTTCGGTTCAATTTACTTATGAAGTTCTGAATACTCATTTATTTTACAGGTGACTCATACCAGTCATTGATGTATCTTTTTAGAATTTCGGCTTGCACAATGAGTGGCTTTATTCCAGAAGTCTGCTCGGCTCTGTATAGAGTATTAAAAGATATTTACTTAAAGGTACGATTTATTTAATATAAACTACATATCGTATTAGTACAAACATAAGCTATTGAATAAAGTAAAATAATATTAGATCCCTACTAATATTTTTACTAGTAACAACATGACTTAACACAATATAGGTTTATAATTGTTGGAAGCTAATATCCGATAAATCTGTAGTGGTGCATTGTGATGAAGAATAAGTTTCGGTGAAAGGGGTCTCACTGTCATACTGATATGGAGACGGCAAGGGGGTACTTGATTGGCTACTAGAATAAGTGGAATAAGTTGGAGAAGATAATATTATGTTTGCAATTTTCGGGGACTTCTGTTCCGCGGTATCCATATCAGAAATTTGCATTATTGCTTCATTAATCAAGCGCCGAAGCTTCCTTTTATTTTCTGGATTATTTAGTTGCCTTATCTCTGATGCAACGTAATCTCCGAAAATTTGTTCGTTGTCAGTTGGTTGGTTAAGCAGACTTGCGGCTTTTTTCATAATATCTTCTGAGGATATGCCGCAACTATCATTATTTAAGCGCTTCTTTCGCGGTGTTGAATTTGGTTCTCTGCGGTGAAATTCAGAAGGACCAGGTTCTTGTACGTTTCGTTCAGTTTGGGATAAGTTTAAATTCTGTAAAAAAACATATATATATTTAAAAAAAAACCTGGTAAAAGTGTACAAACGGGTTTTTTTTATTGCAGGTTCCTGCTACTAAGAAAGAATGGCTTTGGCATTCAAAATTATTCGAGGATAAATGGAATTTTCCGCACTGTATTGGTGCCCTAGATGGCAAACATATAGTTATTCAGGCACCAAAAAATTGTGGAAGCTACTACTATAATTATAAAAACACACACAGCATCGTATTAATGGCTTTAGTTGATGCTACTTATACGTTTACATATGTTGATGTTGGCTGTAACGGACGAATTTCAGATGGTGGTGTCTTCAATAATTGTTCTCTAAGCTCAGCATTTAGTAAACAACGAGTGGGATTTGCCAGATCCTAGGCCACTGCCAGGGAGAGAAAAACCAATACCGTATCTTATTGTCGCAGATGATGCGTTTGCGATGAAACCCTATCTATTAAAACCGTACCCTTACAAGAATCAACCTGGTCCAAATCGAGTTTTTAATTATCGCTTGAGTAGGGCGCGAAGAATAGTGGAGAACGCATTTGGAATAATTGCTAATAAATTTAGAATTTTGCGAAAGCCAATATTGTTGAAACCTGAAAAAGTAAAAAAAATTGTGTTGACAATATGTGTATTGCATAATTTTCTAATGAAAAGGAAAGACTCTGTCGCAAACTATGCTCCAACGGGCACGTTTGATAAAGAAGACGAAGCAACACATGGTAACATTAACGGGACATGGCGGCAAGAAGACGGGATGCCCACAAATAATTTATTACCACTTCAGCGAGGTGTATGCCAAAATTATTCAACAGAAGCGAAGCTTGTGCGTGATGAATTAAAGGACTATTTTATTTCTCCTAGTGGGGAAGTTAATTGGCAATACAAATATATATAGGCTATAAATACATAGGCCAATCCTTAATATAAGTTGAAATAATATTTTTAACATTGAAAATGTTTATATTATCGCACGGGCACGTTAGTATGGGTACGGAATTCGAAATTCTTGTGTTGCATTTGTCCCTGACGTCACACCACGGTGGGTTGGCTGACGCGGCTGGAGCGCGCTTCAGATCATATTCGTATTTCGTAGTGAAAGCGCTTATGTATGATTTATAATGAACGCCGATTACATTAGTTGCATGCTGTTGTTGGAGGAAGAAGACGAAGAGGAGATGTTAGCCCAAATTCATCCATTTCGACAAACGTCATATTATAATAAAACTTGAATTTATACTATAGGTACCTACCATATTTAAATCAAAGCTGCAGCATACCAAGTAAACAAATCAATTTGATTAAGACGTCAAAGTACCAAAACATTTTAAAATTGTATCATTAGTTGGTATATCCAAGAAAATATCAAAATTAGAAAAAAGTCAATGGCGTGCATTTTTTGTCAATAATATCCGTTAAGTAGTGTTTCCTGGGACGCCACTGGACTTAATAAATTTAATCTAGTTAGGGCAAATTAAGCCTCTTATCATTATGAATGACGGTACCAAATTGCAATAAAATCGGAAAAAGGATATTTACAAAAATAATTTAAAAAAAAACTTTTTTTTTAAACTTGAACACCCTGTACATCAAAAACGGGGCAACTCCGTATACATGTTCAGGTTAGTACTTCTGAAACACCCTGTATACATTCAAATACAACGGTCAAAAACACAAATATTTCCGCGATCACCGCCACCGCCAAACAGCCAAGGTTGGTAGTCTCAAAGCTGCAGCGCCACATAAAACTTATCGAGGCGTGGTTAGACAAATGGAAGATTCGCCTAAATGACGCTAAAACTCAAGCCATCTACTTTTCGAGGTCAACATGTAAATTTCCCCAAACCAGACTTCAAGTCAAAAGCACCAGAATAGACTGGTGTAATAACATCAAATATTTGGGCCTGTCCTTCGATAAGAGGCTGGCTTGGAACGATAACGTAGACCAGCGCTTAAAAAAAGCGAATGGTCAACTCGGCGCCATCTACTCGCTCATCAATAGTAGAAGTAGACTAGACTTACGACAAAGACATTGCTGTACAAGACTATTATTAGACCTGTTCTTCTTTATGGCGTCGCCTCCTGGTGCACCGTATCCAAGTCAACAATAAAAAAAATTCAGACATTCCAGATCAAAGTACTCAGAATTATGACTAACGCTCCACGCTTCACGATGATACATACCCTACATAATGACCTACAACTGCCGACAATTGCTGAACATATTGACAAACTTATTATCAACTACTACAAACGGACAGACGTTTCCCTAAATCCGCCGATCATACAATCACACATTCACTCAAACCCACTTAAATCATACAGACTACCGAGAGACTGGCTCACTCCTGCCCAGCCTCCCCTTCCCCCTCCACTACAATAAACTGACCGAGAACGATCACAAAATAATTAAAACTACACATAGACCAAGTCTGTGTACTGTGAAACTACACACCTCTGCTGCTGTCTACCACCCCTTCTACCTCAACAAGTTACGAATTTGAAGATTCAGCATTAAACCTATACAGGGTGTAATTTAATTGAGTGCCGATACTTAAGGGTGATAATCTATGAATGATTCTAAGATAAAAAGTTCATATGGACATATGTCCTAAACCTCTTCATTTTTGAGCTACAGGGTGTTAACATTTTAAGAAAAATATAACCTTTTTATATAAATCACTCTTAGATATTTTTATGAAATTTTGTACATACCTTTTAATCAATAAGGAGCATTTTTTGACCTAACAGATTTATAAAAATTTTTACCAGTGACGTCCGTACGGGGTTTGAACTGAATATTTTTAAAGAAAAAATGGATACGCCACTGCTTTTTCTAAAAACAAAACTTACTTTTGAAATTCCCATTTATTTTAAAGCAAATTTCGTTTATGGACTTACTTTTGTACGACGCACCGTTTTCGCGTAAAAAAATAAAAACAAAAAAAAATAAAAAATTTTATTTTAAAAATCGCGATTAATTTAAAAGGAAAAATTCCAAACCTTAAATCGAAAGCGAAATGACAAGAGAAGATAAACAGAATAAAGAACCCACATTATTTACAGTAGTTGTTCGAAGTGTCGTCCACCCACACGTATGCAAGCATGGACTCTTCTTCCCATAGACTGACGCACATTTTCGAAGATTTCCGGGGTGTTTCTTATGGTTTGGCAGCATACTAATATACGATTTCGTAACTCTTCTTCGGTATGAATCGGCACTTGGTACACTAAGCTTTTCAGATGCCCCCAGAAAAAATAGTCTAAACTGTTAAGGTCCGGAGATCTAGGTGGCCATGGCTGCGTTCCTCCGCGACCTATCCACCGATTGCGATAGGTGTGATTTAAAAATTCACGCACTCGTAAGCTAAAATGTGGAGGCGCACCATCGTGCATTAGCCACATCTGGTTTCTTAATAATAATGGAAGGTCTTCAAGCATTGGCGGCAGATCTTCTTCAAGAAAGTGTAAATATGATTGTCCATCAAGTCTTCTTGGGAGAAAAAATGGGCCTATCAAATAATCATCAATAATGCCAGCCCAAACATTTATTGAGAACTGTTCTTGATGATTTGATTCTACAATTGCATAAGGGTTTTCATCCGCCCATAAATGGTTATTATGGAAATTTCTTATTGAGTTTCGAGAAAAATTAGCTTCGTCGGTAAAAAGAATGTGCCTGTCAAATAACGGATTTTCCATCAGGTTTTGAAGAAACCACACACAGAAATTAATGCGCATCGGGAAATCTCTAGGGAGTAATGCCTGGACTCTTTGAATGTGATATGGGTATAATAAATTTTCGATGAGAATTTTCCAAACAAGAAAATGTGAAACATTAAATGTTGCCGCGATTTTCCTCGTGCTACTTTCGGGGTTCTCCTCAATTTCGTGTAAAATTCCTTCTTCAAGTTCCGGTGTTCTTACTGTTTGATGGACTCCTTTAGCACTGTGGTCTACTTTTAAAGTTCCGGTCTCGTGGAGACGTCTATGAATCCTAGAAAATGTTCTCGGATCGGGTAGTACGCGATTTGGATACCGCTCTTGGTATATCCGCCTGGCTTCGTATGCATTACCGTCTGCAAGCCCATAAATAAAATGCATGTCAGTTAATTCACTGTTTGTAAAATTTACCATTCTTTTATTATAATTTAACGTCTTACTGTAATAATAATTATTTAATAATGCAAAATCAATGCCAGGCCTTTTGTCTTTATGAAAAGAAACGTCAAAATTGATGTAGCTTTACCCAGCCTACTGATTTTTATTTGATTTGCTTTAAGAGGGCATTTAATATGGTTACCGTTTTTTTCTTTTCAAACGTTCAGTTGAATGTCACTGGTGAGTAGAAAATAAATTGTTGTCCCAAAAAAAGTGTTTCCACTCATGGTGGGTGCCAACCAAATTCAACAAAATAAATAAAAGCAGTCTCAATGAACCGAAGAAAAAAATGTTTTTTTTGTTTTTATTTTTTTACGCGAAAACGGTGCGTCGTACAAAAGTAAGTCCATAAACGAAATTTGCTTTAAAATAAATGGGAATTTCAAAAGTAAGTTTCGTTTTTAGAAAAAGCAGTGGCGTATCCATTTTTTCTTTAAAAATATTCAGTTCAAACCCCGTACGGACGTCACTGGTAAAAATTTTTATAAATCTGTTAGGTCAAAAAATGCTCCTTATTGATTAAAAGGTATGTACAAAATTTCATAAAAATATCTAAGAGTGATTTATATAAAAAGGTTATATTTTTCTTAAAATGTTAACACCCTGTAGCTCAAAAATGAAGAGGTTTAGGACATATGTCCATATGAACTTTTTATCTTAGAATCATTCATAGATTATCACCCTTAAGTATCGGCACTCAATTAAATTACACCCTGTATATGCTAAGTCCCGCTGAGAAGCTTACCTGTATACAAATAGAAATTAATAGTCCCCGACTGATTTAAAGAACGAACATGATCCAGATTGATAACAAACAATAACACCAAACGATATAATGCAATAATGCGAAAATCACCGGTAAACTAAATTCAACCCTGTCGCCCAGGGCCTTTTAGTTTTATTGCCGCTTGACCAATCGAAATAGAGTTACTGTTGTCATAAAGTACTGATCAATGTTTCCTTCGTATGCATAATCTTGGATTTGAATATGGTATAGGGTAGACTGGGGCGTGTAAAAATGGGGAAAGTGGAAAATCAGAGCGCCAATCAGGCAATATTGAAAGTTTACTTGTCTGTGTGGTTCGAGGCAACTAACTATACATTAGCGCTGTTGAATTATCTATTCCCGGCGAGTTACCAGGTGTTTTTTTCTATCTGAGTAGTAATTTGTAACATAACCTCCGAATCGGTCCGTTGAATAGTGTGTGATATCCCCATAAAAAATTGGTCAAAGGTAAAAACTTATAATATACTTTTAGTTTTATTGCATTTTCTTATGTTTAGTCAATTGTTGTAGCTTTAAAATCCTATATACCGACCAAATCTGAAAGCGGTTTTTACTCACGAACAGGTTTGCACTTCCCCCATAAAAAACATAATGTTGGGCATGTGTGAAAATTGTAATGGGGAAAGTGTAAAGGTTAGTTTACACTTGCCCCATTTTCCTGGGAATGCTAAAGTTCGTTGGGACTGACACTTAAAGATTTATTCTTTACAGAGAGTTAGCGTCATGATAAGAAAAATTAAAAAAAAAGTACGATAGGGCTATGGGGAGGAGAAATTAAATTCTGCAAAAAATGCCGTCAATCAAGGTCAATTAACCATGTCGATGGCCAGTACGGAATTCAGAATCCCATACATTACAATCTACTGTAGAATAACTGGACGCCGTGGCGAAAAAAGCAAGACACAGGGCCGACCTCCAATACTTTCTTGGCAAGATGAGTGTCAACTGGCCGAAAATATAAAAACAATGGAGAAGTGGGGATATGGATTAACTTTGAGAGAGTTTCAAGAAAAAGTCCGGGACTTTGTAACTTTAAATAATATTCCCAATCCTTTTAAGAACAATATGCCAGGCACAGACTGGCTAATAAAGTTTAAACAAAGTCACTCTTTGAGTATGAAAAAAACACAAAGCTTAGAGTACTGCAGGAAGAAATATACGGACTCATTCATAATAGACCAATATTTTGTTTTATTGGAAAAGGCTATATTGGAGTTGGGTCTTCAGGATCGTCCTGAATGTATTTACAATTTAGATGAGACTTCACTGTGTACAGATCCTTCTCGTCTTAAATTTGTTGGCGCGAGAGGCAAACCCTCTTCAAGAATAATTGCTGGATCGGGCAGAGAAAATAAAACCGTCCTGGCAGGAGCAAGTGCTAGTGGTAGAAAATTGCCACCATTGATGATATTTAAAGGCAATAATGTATGGAGTTCCTGGATTTTAGAAAGAAATATAGACCTCTTCAAAGACACCGTATATGCAGCCAGCGCCAATGGATGGATGACCTCCGAAATATTTAGAAATTACTTTCTAAAGACTTTTATCCCTTTGGTTCGTGATCAGCCACCAATTATTGTTATACAGTGAGCTCAAAAAGGTTGGAATAAATTCGTTTAAAATTCAGGTGACTATTTTCTGGAAAAACGCTTGGGCGTGTAGATTATTATTTTTAATTGCGAATTTTTTGACATAAGAAATGTGTATAGAGGTTGTCTCAAGAAGAACATATACCGCCAACATTAATTTTTTTAAATATAACACCCTGTATATTATAATATTTTTAAATTCTACGATACATTCTAAACACTTTTTGTATAACATACCATATCTCCAAGATCAACGGTTTTCGATATATTGACATTTTTTCTGGTACGAAAACTACAATTAAAAATGAACTCTTTACATCTATCTATTTAGTCTATAATATTTACATAGACTATATTAAATTTTATTTTAATAAATGTTGAAATTGACCGCCACCAACTTCCTGGCAATATGCAAGTCGATCTTTGAATTCTTCCAAAACGTTATGGATTACCTGGGGCTCTATTAATCTAACCTCATGCCTTATTCGAGCTTTAAGTTCATCAATATTGTTAGGTCTGGTAAAGTATACTTTAGATTTTAAATAGCCCACAGAAAAAAATCTAGCGGGGTCAAATCTGGTGACCTTGCCGGCCATTCTTTTAGACCCCGTCGACCAATCCACTTGCCAGGAAAGACTGTATCCAAGTACTCACGCACCGGGCGTGTGTAATGGGCTGGTGCTCCGTCTTGCTGGTACCATAAGTTATTGTTGGGAATGTCTGGCTCATCTGGATTTGGATAGGGTACAGCAAGTGCCGGTATTAACTCAAATTCTAAAAATTCTAGATACAGTTCGCCATTTAACGTACCATCAAAAAAGAAGGGTCGTCACTCTTTGAGTATGAAAAAAACACAAAGCTTAGAGTACTGCAGGAAGAAATCTACGAACCAATTCATAAAAGACAAATATTTTGTTTTATTGGAAAAGGCTATATTGGAGTTGGGTCTTCAGGATCGTCCTGAATGTATTTACAATTTAGATGAGACTTCACTGTGTACAGATCCTTCTCGTCTTAAATTTGTTGGCGCGAGAGGCAAACCCTCTTCAAGAATAATTGCTGGATCGGGCAGAGAAAATAAAACCGTCCTGGCAGGAGCAAGTGCTAGTGGTAGAAAATTGCCACCATTGATAATATTTAAAGGCAATAATGTATGGAGTTCCTGGATTTCAGAATAAAATGTAGACCTCTTCAAAGACACAGTATATGCAGCCAGCGCCGATGGATGGATGACCTCCGAAATATTTAGAAATTACTTTCTAAAGACTTTTATTCCTTTGGTTCGTGATCAGGCACCAATTATTGTTATATATGATGGGCATGTCTCGCATGTGAATTGCTTATTAATTCAAGCCGCGAGAGAAGAAAATATTCATATACTTAAACTGTCAGCCCATACAAGTCATTTACTTCAACCTCTCGATTTGAGTGTGTTTAGATCCTTTAAGGCAATATGGGAGAGGGAAGTAATAACATGGCAAAGACGACATCAGGGACAATGACTACCAAAAGGGAATTTGCCACATTGCGAGTGAACACCTGGGCTTAAGTAGATTCCGGAATCATAAGAACAGGATTCAGAAAGGATGGTATTGTTCCATTTAATAGACATGTTATTCCTAAAGAAAAGTATGACATCGATGCCCTAAAAAGATGGGAGGAACACTTAAAAAATCAAAGATCTGTAACAGATTTACAACCGAGGCCAGAACGCATTGATATTGAAAGGAATGAACATGATGCTGTAGCACCGAATGTAACAGAAAAACCCGCTACTTTCGATCAGTCAATGTTAAAAACAGTAAAGCCTTTTACATATGGCGCTTCATTTAAAAGGAAACTAGCATCTAATGAAGAATTACTTACAGCTCCTTCATCAGCATCTAGTGCCACCAATCTCAAAGTAATTGTCAGCTCTGATCAAAATGAAAAAAATATACTAAATAATCATCAGGATCCTATAACTGAAGCTGTAGTACCAGCTACAACCGAAAATCGGCAAGAAAAGAAGGTAAGTTTTGATGATCTACTACTTGATTCGTTCCGACAGTCCTTCTTCTAATCCAAGGAAACGAAAGCGCTTAATTCAAGGTGGCCAAACCATTGCAGGTACTATCGCAAGTAGTCAGTCAAAACTCTCTACAAGTTCATCTACTATATCTAAACCAGCTATGAAAATTGACCGAAAGAGTAAACAAAGTCGGCCAAGTCCGTATCAATTTGAATCCAGCTCCAGTGAATCAGATAATGAAAGTGTACCTTTTATGGAATCGGATCAAAGTTTCACTTTAGAATCGGATTACGAAGATCAGATTCCTAAAATAAACAAAGACAATATTTCCATTGAAGACTGGGTACTGGTTAAATACACATTACCAAAAGCAAACAAACATTTTATTGGCTAGGTAAACACTGTTGACAACGGCTTTGAAATCAAGTTTACTAGAAAATTAAAAGACAATTTTTTATGGCCAATCACCGATGATGGCGATGTAGTACAGCTAGACGATATAGTGACTCGTTTACCTGAACCGGTAGTAACACGCCGAGGAGGTTTTCATTTTGATGTGAAATTTGCGGGATACAATATTTAACAAAGTTCCATAAAATTATTCGAATTTTTAAACTTTAAGTTTCTTTTCTGTTATATTTTCTTCTTGGGAATAATTCCTATTGTTTTAGAGATTAAAGCCAAACATTGGATTTTGAACGGATAAATACGTTTATAAAAATATTATTCTTGTTATTAGGAATTTTTTGAGGGTTATTTTGGATTACTTATTATTTTTCAGTGGTACCTTTTAATTTTTCGTTGTTATGATTTGTTTGGCTAAGTATTTCTCAACAATAAAAAGTTCATAACTTCCCAGATTTTTATTTTTTTTTAAGTCTGTAAAAAGAAAAATTGGCATGGGAGATATAAACTTCATTTACACTTTCCCATTACCACTTCTGCGAACATGCATGGAAATTGTATTCCGATTTTACACTTTCCTTTTTTGGTGTAAGTGTAAAATTTCGGTACAAAAAAAATAGTCATTCAAATCTCAAGATCTCAAAAATAATTCATGAGTGCCCTATGCAGTATGAAAAGTAAACATATTAAACTATTACTTTCTTACAAAGACACTTTTATAAATATTGTATATTTAAAGGAGGAAGGAAATAAACTTGAACTATTAAAAAGGGCTTCGCACTTGCCCCAGTCTACCCTAATTATAAGCTTTGTAATGTAATGTAATGCTAAAAAATAAACAGAATGGTTTTGTACAGTTTACCGTTCTTCCCTACACTTGCTGCCACTTTTTTTCATGCATTTTCTTTCATTAGAACATTTTTGTAATTTTCGTTCTCATAGTTGTATAAAGGGGGGTACTTTTCAACCTCCTCTATCAAACACTCGTCAGCAATTGCCGAAAACGGTGGCATTCTGCTGAGCGATCGCGGCTGGACTGGTCTCTCTAGCAGTCCGAACGCAGCCGCTGCAATTGACGGCGAACGCTGTGTCGCTGAGCTGCGGCAGTGAAACCGTGTACATGCAAATCGCAATAAACCAGTACCGAGCTACTAATCGCGAACGCCAGCCGCGGCCGCTGACTGCTCCAGAGAAACCATACTTTAGAGCCGCGTTAGAGTTTATAACCTTTATTTTACTATTTTTTATATTATGAATCCATAAAACTTATATCAGCTACCTAAATATTACATTAAAATCTATGAGTTTTCGCAGATCTCAAATCTCACAATAGTCACAAGCGTTGCACTCTGCTTCGGCATTTTCAATGTCATCCCCGGTTGCATCTTTGTAAAGGACTGTAAATTTTTTTCTTGCCATATTGTCGGTTGTTTCCGAGTTATCCACTGAACGCTGAATAAATTTCATTGCCGAAAAATATGACCAATTAGATATATACACTTCGTCTGACCCAGCGCCACTTTTCTTTATTTTGATTTTCTTTACTTCCTGCATAAACTGGCTTCGTAGGTTATGTAATTTTCGTGTAATTTCGTTAACGTCTGTATTGAATTTGTTTGCAATTATCAGCAACGCGTCTTGTTTTTTAATTCGATTTCTATAACCTGGGGACCGCACGTCCCATAGAACAGGGTATTCTTCATAAATGGAAATTAAAATTTGGATTTCGTCGTTTGTCCACACTTTCTTCTCCTCCGACATATTAACTCACGCTGTTGCACTCGCAAAATATCGAATCAAACTGGAAGCGTTGACAGAACTTGCGAAACTAACTTTTTCCTGTTTAGACTGGCAAGCGAGAATGTCGCGCGAGTTCTTCCGCGATGCTCAGCAAGTCCACTGGCGATACTATTTAGACTAGCGACACCAGTGTCGGACAGTAGCTTCCGCGAGTTTTCTCGCCAGTCTATCTGCACCTTAACAGCCTGTAGGTTTTCCGAGCAATTGTGGCCCCTACTTAATAACAGGAAAACCGCAGCGTTATTACAACACAGTCGGAAAGACCTGAAAGTAGTAGGTAGTAGAGTAGTATTCAACATTACTTGTGTGCCTTGGGCGAACCATTCTTCAATAATATGGAGCAAGTAAGCAGCTTACAACTGGGTCGACTTACTAGGTTTATTAACAGTAGTGGCTGGTTCGAGTGAGCTGCCAAGATTCTTCTACGCCGTACTTCGCACTAGCCATCGGGGAGTTGATGCTGATAGGTTCCGCAGAACATGTGTGGTATCACAACGGTCCTTATAGGACTACGTGAGACTGTCTGGACAGACCAGAAGTCTGCCACTCTAACCTAACCTAACCTACTCTTTGTGACGTTAGAATTCTTCTTTTGAAAATTTCAAGTCATCAGTCCAAATGATTTTTTGAGCATCTTGAAGCTTCATAACTTGAACTTTACTACATTTATGGTCATGCATCTTATGTGGTTTCAAAATTCTTTGGACTAATCAATCCTTTACATCTCTATCTGCAGAAGTTTATCTTCATATTATTGATGACTGGAGAAATGCATGAAAATGTGCTCTTACCGGTCGATGCAAGTCTCTTAGCCTTTTTAAAATTTACCCGAACGCAACAAGGTGGTTTCCTGTTAATCATTAGGGTTTTCGTAAGTATAGTCAATGACTTTACCTTCTTTTTGTTTTTATTATTGCTTCATAAGCGGATCTTCCATAGGGGGTTTGTTATTGAACATTTGGTTCTTATTGGGCTGAGGTAGAATGCAATAGGGAAGTATTCAGTTTTGGATCATTTGATTATATTTATTCGGAAGCAGGTTAACGTGCTGGCGAGGGGAGGAGACGAGGAATGAGCCAGTCTCTCGGTAATTTGTATGGTTTTAAAGGGACGAAAATATATGTTATTAAGGGGTTCAGGGAAATGTCAGTCCGTTTGTAGTAATGCACTATAATTTTGTCCATGTATTCAGTTATTGTCGGTACCTGAAGTCATACTGTAATGTGTAAGTCATCGTATAGCGAAAAGCTCCCGTCATGATCCTTAAAGCCTTATTCTAAAATCTTTGAATTTGGAGAAAATTTGTCTTCTTTATGGTACTCCAAGATGACACTCTTGCTTTTTTCAAACCAAAAATATTGCTGTCGTTCCAGTTTTTAGCTGTTTCTCGAAGAGCAGACCCAGGTATGTTATATTTTGAGACCAGTTTATCCTAGTGTTTTTGACAAGCAATTTGGATGTAAGTTGGAGTACTTCTGCCCTTCGAAAAATAGATAGTCTTTGTTTTGGAATTATTCAGACGAATTTCCCATTTATCCATCCACACTTCGATAAGTTTTATATGACGTTGCAGTTTTGAGATTACCAACCTAGGCTCTTTTGCGGTGGCGGTAATCGCACTATCGTTAGCAGATAGGTATAATTGTCTTTAAGCGAATTTTATTTATTTTTATTTATTTATTTAAATATTTATTTACAGATCACATTTTGTGACATACATTTCGTCAGTTAAAAAGCCTACAACTAATTAACTTACTATGCTAAATTAATAGTGTAAAATCGGTAAAAACAAGGAAGCACACATTATCTTAAAAACAGTCCAAGGCTAAAAAGTGGTTCAGAAAAACTCTTGTAAATTGTAAAAACTATAATTTTTAAGAGTTTTTTAAATGATGTAGCACTTTTTATTTCTCTTATTCTATGTGGCAACGGCGCCGACTCCATGGGGCATCGGGGCACGCGCACCCATTGGGGGTTTTCAATGGGTGCGGAGTACCCATTCGGAACGGGAACACGGACGCACGAACGTGTATTTCAGACTAAAAATATTCAATATTATTATTCGATACTGCTAGCTAGCAATATTATTATATTATCAGTTTCTCCTTTACCTCTTTGTTATATTCCGATGATCCGTTATTTTGTTTGTCACCAAAAAAATAAAAAATATTTTTATTTATAATATGATAATATTCTAGACGCTTGTCATGAATCGCTCTCGCCTTTCAGAAAAACACTGCGGGTGTAAAAACGAGAAAGTACTAAACAAAAAAACGATGGACAGATAAGTAATTCGATTAAAGTCCCTCGTCGCATCTTAGTAAGAACAGTAATAATGAACAAGTAAGAAAAAATGTACAAATATCATCTAGTCAATCTCAAAGTGAAGATAACCAGGTATCTGAAATAAAGATTCAGAACTAGAAACTCATCGGTATTCCCAAGAATACGATATAGAACTAGAGAGTCCCGAGGTTCATCAGTCGTCTCTAGAAAAAGATACAGATACAGAAGGTAATGGTAGTACGAATACGAGTACCAGACGTTTTAGTAGCCAATGAATTTCGCATTTTCCGTGGATATTATATGAAAATAAAAAAAGTATTTGGTCAGGTATGCGTTACTGCAGTAAACGTTATGAAAACGCAAATACCAATATTTCACGTCGCCGAACGGAAATCTATTAACGCTTTTGTTAATGCCGGTTTCAATAACTGGTCAAAAGCAATAGAATTATTTAAAGTTCACGAAAAATGCACTGTCCATAATGCCAGTTACTTAGCTATTAAATCTGTTGAATCAGGGGTTAATGTCTTCAAATCTTTAAATGAAGCAAAACTTGCAGAAACGAAATCTGCCCGAAATGCATAATTGGTTTTTTATGGAAGTAGTCCATCTCACAGTGGAGTAATATTTTAAGTGAGGAATGAAACACAAAGTCTGCTCCACTAATTTAATAAATAGGTTCAGATTAACATCCCATAGATGTTTCAAAGGTATAAACCTTCATCTTCAGTGGGTAATTATTAAGATGTTGTTATATATGAAGAGACCAATGACATTGTTACATTTTTTTAAACTAATGTTGCAAAAAATTTTTTAAGAAACCATATGTAACTTTAATTAGGTAAATAATACATATTAAAATTAAAGTAAAATTAACTGAATAAAATGAATTTAAATGAATTTAGTTTTATTTTAAACTTGTTGAAAAACCCAAATTTTACTGGGAAATTGTAATAGGGTACGACCATCATGGTGGAGTCGTACCAAAAATAATTGGTTTTTATATCATCACTTAGGTATTTAGTTAGACGAGGGATTGCGATGAGAGGCCACACCGATGAAAATCTAATATACGCAAACTTTTGTGATTACGCAACATAGTTTTTGATTTTTGTAGTATTTTATGTGTTCATTTATTGTTATTGCGTTTATTACTTACTGACATTTTTTTTTCTTGACTACATTGTACTGTACTTATAATTTATTAGTACATAATATGTATAATGTATTTAATAAAAATAAATCTTAGTAAGGTAATGTGTATTAGTAGCTCATGCTCTTGCACCCATTGAGATTTTGAAAAGTCGGCGGCTATGCTATGTGGCAAGTGATTAAGAATATTAACTGGCTTAACCACAGTGCTCTTTGCAGTAAAGGAAAGTCTGTGAGACGGGACTCTAAGGTCATATCCATTTCTTAAATGGTAAACATCTTGAGCATCCTGAACAAACACATACTTATCTAAATTGTTTCTTACATAAATTACACATTCTAATATGTATAGAGACGTTACTGTCAGTATGCCCAATTCTTTAAACTATTTACGGCATGAATATTTTCTGCCCCTGAAACAGATCGTTCTAATGATCTTCTTTTGTGCGATTAGAACTTCGCCAATTCGCTTAGCGTTGCTCCAACCCACGATACCATAGCTCAAACATGAATGAGCGTAGACATAATAGTGAGAAAGTAGCACAGATCTATTTGTAAACTGTCTAAGTTTCCACACAACAAAACAGTGTTTAGCCAGCCTTCCCAGGATCGAGTCTATCTGAAAACTTCAAGACAACTGGGAATCCAAAAGTAATTGACTTATTTAAGGCACACTTTAGCTTAGAGGGAAAAATTCCTTTTTGAAAAGAACTATTTATCAGTTCAGCTAATATAGGAGCAATGATATTGGCTACAGAACTCAAAATGGTGCAAGGAATTCCATCATCCCCAGCAGCATTCTCTTTTGAAACAGCATAGATGATTGTTTCAACTTTAGATGGTGTTACGGGACTCAAGAGCATAGAGCTGCTATTGGAAGTACCAGAATGCTTGAGGTCACATCCAAGGCTATTTATCAAATTTTCTACAGATTCAACAAAGATAAGTTAAATACAGAGGCTGCTTTTTCATAACTTTCTATTTTATTGCCCAATGTGTCCTAAAAGCAATCCGGGTATTCACGTGTAGGTTTGAGGCTAACTTCTTTTTGTATCATTTGCCAAGTCCATTTTGATTTGTTTTGAGAATTATTGAATATGGTGTCGTAATAATTACGTTTACTTTCATCAACCGCCCTTCTATGTCTTTTTAGTCTATCCCTATATGAACTAACCGAAGCATCATTGTCAGATCCTTTAACAACTTTTTTAGTTCTCTAAAAAACACAGACTCATCTACAATCTTATTAGACAGCCAAGGCTTGGACCTATTATCGACACAATTTGAGCTATTCTGTCTACGGACTTCTAAAGGAAAGGCCATTTTTATCAACTCGACAAACATTTAATTTGATTTGTTGTTCTGTTCTTTTTAAGTAAACAGGTCTTACTTATTAATATGTTCAATCGTAATTTTTTCGATAATAATAATTGTTGAGTTTAGTTTTTAAAATCGATCGAATTTTACTGAAATTTCAAATAATGGATGCTATAATTATAACTAATATTATATAACTATAATTTGAGCTATTCTGTCTACGGACTTCTAAAGGAAAGGCCATTTTTATCAACTCGACAAACATTTAATTTGATTTGTTGTTCTGTTCTTTTTAAGTAAACAGGTCTTACTTATTAATATGTTCAATCGTAATTTTTTCGATAATAATAATTGTTGAGTTTAGTTTTTAAAATCGATCGAATTTTACTGAAATTTCAAATAATGGATGCTAATTCAATTCCAAATGACTTGTCTTTTTGATCAAATATTAAAAACAAATGTACTTTTGTCTTCAGCCAACATCGCATTTTTTATGTTTTTGGGCTCTCTGTAATGGGTGTCCAGTTTTCGTATGTTTTACGGGTTATCTGCGTTATTAGTAAAGATAGAAAGTTGCGGTTTTCGCGGCACTGTGTTACTTTTTTGAGAAACAAACGATGCCAACAACAGAATTTTCATAGCCCCCTTAGTTTTTTAGATACGGGGTGATTTTGAAAATTTTGCATTTTGGGACACGTATCTCGGTTACGCTGCAACTTATCGAAAAGGTAAAAAATCAACTTATTAGTTTTTTTCACGTAGAATCCAGTGGCTTAGTCAGATTTTCTCTATGTTTAATTGTTTTCGAGAAAAAGAGCAAACTTGCATTTTTTTAATTGGGACACCATATATATTTTTAGCTATTATGATTCAGTTTATCACAAGCTTTTCAAAAATATATAATACTTTATAACTGTTTTCAATGTGAAGCTCAAAATTTAAATTTTTCAACAAATTAAAATTTTTTTTTAGTAGGCCATGACGGGTATTTAAGAAAACAATAGATGACAAGCTTGTTATCTGAAAAAATCTTTATTTACTGTCGGAATAGGTTATCTATTTTCTGTTCTTTATTTCTATTCAGTTTCGATAAATAGCAGTTTTTTCTTAATTATGGCTGCGAATGCAAAATTCGAGAATTATGAAAAGTACGATATGTTCGTTTGTTATATTCAGTGTAACGAAAATTCGGATGAAGCATTAGAAGTTTATTTTAACAGGTATGGGCATCTTTTTATATTTTTAATCATATTTTAAAATTTATAATTTATTTTTGAACGTATAAAACGTAATATTCGCAGATTCCCAGAAAGAAGACAGCCGGATAAAAGAATATTTTTAAAAATAAGTCGGTTCATTTTCCAAACTCCGACCTAGTATTTACAATAAGGAAAACCAGGACATTGATGAAATAAACGTTTTGGCTTTAATTGAAACAAATCAAAGTAGTTCTTGTAGAACAGTGGAAGGTTCTGTCGGTGTTACAAAATCACGGGTTCAAACTATTCTAAAAAAACACAAGTTTAAGCCATACAAATTTCATGTCGTACAAAACTTACATCTCGGTGACGCAGAGCGCCGCATAGAGTTTTGTAATTGGTATTTACAAAATGTAAATAGAGAAAATCATTTTGAAAGAACGATTATATGGTCTGATGAGAGTCATTTTACCAGTGCCGGTATATTTAATCGGCAAAATACTAGGTTTTGGTGCCAGGAAAATCACCATGTTATATTTCCACAGGAATGGCAAGGCAGATTTGGGTTTAGCGTTTCATGCTTCATACTGAGAAGTAAAATTTTATATAATATATTTGAAGGCGGTCTTACTGCAAAAAATTATTTATAGTAGAGCATGTGCCCCTAGCTCATCTTAATAGCTTATATTTGCAACAGGACGGAGCTCCCGCTCGCAATGCTCAAATTGTAAGAGCATATCTTCACAATAATTTTCCTGGCCGCTGGATTGGAACACATGGACCTGTAAGATGGCCACCCAGGTCACCCGATTTAACGGTTTTGGATTTTTTTTTGTGGGGCTACCTGAAAAATAAAATTTATACCGTCCAGTACCAAACGATGGCAGATTTAAGAGAAGCCACTGAAAGAGGCTTTAGGGAGTTACAGGCACGGTCTTTTATTATTTTAAATGCACTGAGACGAATCAGAACAATGTGTGAAACATGTCTTAGGCATAATGGAGTTTGAGCAATATTTATGAGACAGTTTCCTAAATCATCAAATAATTGTAGCTTTTTATTTTTGAACGTATAACACAACTGAGTTAATTGTTATTTATATTTATAAAAGTTATTGTTATATGTATATATTTTTAAAATTAGTATTTTATATTTGTGAGAAGCTTGTGACAATTGTTTAATCTCAAAATTTATACGGTGTGCCGTTTAAAAAAATGTAAATTTGTTGAAAAATGTAATTTTTGAGCTTCACATTGAAAACAGCTATAAAGTATTATATATTTTTGAAAAGCTTGTGATAAACTGAATCATAATAGCTAAAGATATATAGGGTGTCCCATTTAAAATAATGCAAGTTTGCTCTTTTTCTGGAGAACAATTAAACATAGGAAAAACCTGACCAAGCCACTGGATTCTACGTGAAAAAAACTAATAACTTCATTTTTTACCTTTGTTGTTGCAGCGTGTCCCAAAATGCAAAATTTTTAAAATCTAACCCCGTATCTAAAAAACTAAGGGGTCTATGAAAATTATGTTTGTGTCATCGTTTGTTTCTCAAAAAAGTAACACAGTGCCGCGAAAACCGCAACCTTCTATCTTTACTAATAACGGAGATAACCCGTAAAACATACGAAAACTGGACACCCTGTACATATTTCAACTTAAATCTTGTTTTTTTAAGAAGCAAAATAAGCGTTTGGCAAAAACATTTTTTTTGAAATGTGATATTTTCGGTTCCTTACACTTATTGCATCCGTGGACATACTGTATAAAAAAGAAAGAAAACAGATCCTTGTGGTACTCCACAGTAAACCCGTGATGTGACTGACGTCTCTCTGTTAATATTAACAATCTGAAAACTATTTGTTAGAAAGGAGGCGATCCAATCATAATATCTTCCAGTGAAGCCATAAAACTGTAATTTTTTTAAAAGAATGTCGTGGCTTACACAAATAAAGGCTTTGGAAAAACTTTGGTTTTAAATGTGACGAAGAAACAATGCAAAATTGATAATTTTAACTTTAAAATAAAAATGAAAACCAAAAAACTCTTGTCGTTTGTAAAATAGCGGCAGTGATGAGGCTCCACTTATTTGCAACGTGTAAACGAACTTCTCAGATCTTCGAAAAAAAGTCTCATATATACGAAGAAAAACAGTAGCGTCAGGCGTCCTTGGTCGACATCAATTCGTAGCGCATTTTATTACACCTAGAAAATCAAGTTAAATCTTCATTTTAATGGCAACATTCTAACAATGTGGAAGGTGATTGAGGACGCCCCTTACATGACGCTAATTGTCCTTGTGCGCGACACTAATAAACTAAAAAAAAAAATTAAAGGGTCATGCCACTGAATTCGCTGATACATTTTAGTAATTTCGCCAGCTTAAAAGAAACCGCCAAAAATTCCTACATGATTTTGAGGTGTTCAGAAGAAATTATAATTTAAGCAATTAAATTTTTAATTAATTAATGAATTCTTCGATACTCAATTAAAAGAGCGCTGATGGTTGGTTTCAGTTTTTTGATAGGCTATGATGTACCTATATACGGCAACGGGATTGCCGTAAATGGACTACTAAGTTTGAAAATGAGAAAAAATGGTAAAGGAGATGGTATACAGGGTGTTACTTAATGATAGGCCGTAATTCCAAGGGCGCATTTCTGAGCCAAATTCAAGTAGAAAAGTTTATATAAGCATGTGTCCTACAAATACTGGTTTTCAAGATACAAGGTGTCAGAGTTTAAAAAAAAATAATCGGTTTTTTATTAATATCTCAAAAATCCTCTTGCCGATTTTGGTGAAATTTGGCAGTGTTATTCGTTGTGATAAGAGGCTAAGTTCGTACTAACTAGATGATAATTATGAGTTCCAGTGGCGTCTCAGGGAGCAGTCTCACAAATAATATTGACAAGAAGTGTACGCCACTGATTTGTTTCGAAATTTTATATTGTTTTCGGGTTAAGCAGATAGAAATACAACTTTTTTGTCTCTTGAGATTCTTCGTATCTTACTTCATTTTCGAAAGGAGCCCCTGAGGTTCTGATTTTATTTCTTTGATTTTATTTAAGTAGCTTTTTCTTGCCTTGTGTTTTGTATTAAACGAAAGATAACCCGGAACCTACCACGTGGAGGTGGTTGTTTATCGAGTTACACCACCTGGCTCCACCTCCCTCATTAAATACCCATAGTAATAGTCATAGTCATAAGAATTTATTTGTTTAAACAAAACCGATTGGCATAAAGCAATGTAAGATATTTGCTTCAACTTCGCCTTTTGTAATTTTCTTTCTTTTAAATTACAATAAAGACATAGTTATTATTAATATTATATTTAAAGACAATTAAAATTAATTAAATTAAATTGGTTAAAGAGAAAAATAACTGAATGCTGAAACATCCATAGAACATCAACATACAATCAGTACATAAACAAATAAACAAACATCGTATCCTAATAAAATATTCATTGATATAATTTATATAATTAAGCAGCTTTTATATGATCAGACACAACTTTTTATCAGTAGTTAATAAATCTTACATGTACAATTTACACTTATCTGATGATATTTGGTAGTATCCTAGTAATATGCTGCATGTCAAAAATTTTATGAGGCGTTTTTAAATATTCTAAATAAATCTCAAATAATGCAAATTATTAAATTAAAACAAAATAAACGAATTAAACCATGGATCACCAACGGCATTATTAATTCTATGAAACATAGAGATAAACTTAAAAAACGCCTACTTTTAAATAATAATAATTTAGATAATAATATATATAAAGAATACAGAAACAGCCTTAATAAGATAATTGAAAAATGTAAACATAACTATTATAAGAAAGAAATAGAAAACAATAAAAATAACATTAAAAAAATATACAAAATTATAGCGGAAGCAACTGATCAAAATACATCAAAATCAAATACAAAAATTCAAATTAAAAACAATAACAAAGATATTTCTAACGACAAAGCTATGGCCAACTTTTGCAATGAATTTTTTATAAACATTGGAATTAAAATGCACAATAAAATTATACCGCCACTAGTTGCACCAGATATTAAGGTTGATGCCCTTTCATCAATGTTTCTAAAGCCTGTTAATAAAAATGATATTATTAAACAAATAAGCTCTCTTAAGAATAATTGTTCTGCAGGTATAGACTCTATTGGTGTCCGGCTAATAAAGTCATTTCACCTTTATTTATTGGAACCTTTAAGTCATATCATAAACCTAATTTTTAAAACAGGTAAAGTACCAGAAAATTTTAAAACATCTGTTGTTACACCCATCTATAAAACCGGCGATAAAACTAATATAAATAATTATCGCCCAATAAGTGTAATAAACAACTTTGCAAAAATTTTTGAAAAATGTCTGAAAGAAAGACTCATCAATTTTCTTCAAACTAACAATATCCTCTCCACTAATCAGTTCGGTTTTACAAATGGGTCGAGCACTGAAAACGCCATATGTGAATTGACCAAAAAGATAACTAACCAATTAGATAACAATAGAAAGTGCATTGCAATGTTCCTCGATCTTGCAAAGGCATTTGACACGGTGCCACATGATTTGCTGTTGAATGTGTTAAGTTCATATGGCGTAAGAGGTAACGTGCTAGATGTCTTTCAGAGCTACCTCGGGGATCGTCAGCAAGTAGTGAAAATCGATAATATACACAGTGATCCTTTAACTGTGAAAATTGGAATACCTCAGGGTACCGTCTTAGGACCAATCTTATTTATAACATATATAAATTCTTTAGCCAATATCAGTATTCATAATGGGACAGTTATATCATATGCTGATGACACAGCCGTAGTATTCCATGGTGAAACTTGGAATGAAGTAGAAGAATTAGCTATTAATGGCATAAAAAAAATAAAGATCTGGCTAGATTATTTTAGGTTAACTTTGAATACTTCCAAAACTAATTACATAGCATTCTCTATTACTTCTGCTAATCGTCCTAATTTTAGTAACTTAAAAATTGAAAATTTTAATGACGCCATCTGTGAGGTCGCCTCAACAAAATATCTGGGAATTATTATTGACAATAATCTTAAGTGGGGAGAACATATCAGTTATTTGACCAAAAATATTAGAAAATTAATTGATAAATTCTACATTTTAAGGGAAATTATTGGAAAAAATCTGGTACTCTTCATATATAAAACGTTAGTAGAATCACTTATAAGATACGGTATAAGTGCGTGGGGTGGAAGCTACAAAAACTCTCTAAAACCTCTGAATGTTGTTCAAAATTATATACTAAAAATAATTAACAAAAAAACAAGCTCTACTCCACACATTTACTCTACAATTCAGACATCCTAAATGTACGATCACTGTATATATTGTCAATTGCCGTTTTAACGCATAAATCCTCATCATTGATAAATTACATTAGTCACCCATATCCGACACGCAATCACATGAACAGACAATTGATAATCCCTAATAGTATTAAAAATATTAATTTAAGATTTATTCATTACTTAGCTCCAAAAATATACAATATTGTACCCTTAGAAATTAGAAATATTACAAGCTATAAACATTTTCGTCAAAAATGTAAGCATTTTGTGAGTAGCAACTTAAAGAAATTTAGTTCATTATTTTAAAATTATTCTTTAGAATATCATAGAGTGACTTTTTATTGTGTAATTCGATACTTGGGTTCTCTATGGTTACCTACTTACAATAACTTTTGCCTATTTTAACTTTTGCTTTTAGATTTAATTTACTATAATAATTTAGATTAATACCTTGCACATACAGGGATTTAGTTCCCTAGGTGCAAAACTTAAAATCTTAAGAAACTAGATAAACTTATATTTAGAATTAAGTAAACATTGTAAACTGTTTTCAGCAATACGTAATATATTGATTGAATATATATATATTTTTCTCTTCTTCTTTTGTTATAAAATTATACTTCTAGCAGTTATCACACTTTCTTATATCACAGATATCAGCCAATATTCACGAAAAACACCGTTGACTCGACTATAAGACAGGTTTCTTACCTTTTCTGGGAAACTTTTGAATATTTTTATGACCGAGTAAGTTACATTTCTCTGAATATAAGCGAAGTTACGTTTTACTGTAAGTACATCTGCTTTATTCCTAGTTAAATAGTGGTGCCTGTTGATTGCATTCTCAAACAAGTCCCTATTACCATGCACAAAAAGAAAACAATCCAATATATACATACTCACTAGTGTTAATATTTCTTACTAATAAAAAGTGGCTTACAACTTTCAAATAATAATAGTAATAAAAAGATTTGAGCTTCTTTTACCGATATTCCGCTGACATTACCTGCTTGATTCCATCCAGAGAAGAAAATGCTAGAAATCACAGAACAATAAAGGTTAGAGGAATGTTATAAAAATGTTCAAGTTTCGGTACATAGGCTTTCTAGGCTCCCTAATCCATCGGCAAAATAGAATTATATATACCGATATCATGATGGTTTGAAAATACATTATAATTATTGTCATAAAAGTGAGCAGCTTGTTATAATTTCCAACCTTTTTAAAAATATCTTCTAAAATGCAATTATATTGTAATATTAGACAATTTAATCAAAACCTTAAAATTGATTACTAATAGGCGGAATATATGCACCTCCAAAATATGCGCATACCGGGTGTTGCATCGTCGAGCGGGACATAGGAAATCCCATGTAATTTTAAATGGGGTCAATTATTGGCTTCCCTAATTATTTTAGAGAAAAATTCTGTTTAGGTTTATTAAAGAGCACTAAAACCCACATTCAAATGAATAACTTTAGATATTTTTGATGAGCCCGTTTACGGGTTATCGCCGATTTCTTTTTAACTATTTCTCCTTTTTATGGCCCCGTATTTGCGGGCACCAGTCAAGGTAAAAGATGACTGTCAAATAAAGTTGTCATTTTGAAATGTGTGCTTTATTGTTATAAAAACTCGTACATCGAAAATATTAAAGGTGTATTTATGAGTACTAATTAATCTGAATAAAACTAAAATAAAGTATCCAATTACAAGGTTAATTATGACATTTTACATGTTTCAATATTTTATTAATTAATAGGTAGGTACTATTAAATTGTTAGAACTTTAGGATTTAAGAAGATGTTCAAATATTCCTCAAAATGACAACTTTATTTGACAGTCATCTTTTACCTTGACTGGTGCCCGCAAATACGGGGCCATAAAAAGGAGAAATAGTTAAAAAGGAATCGGCGATAACCCGTAAACGGGCTCATCAAAAATGTCTAAAGTTATTCTTTTAAATGTGGGTTTTAGTGCTCTTTAATAAACCTAAATAGAATTTTTCTCTAAAATAATTAGGGAAGCCAATAATTGACCCCATTTAAAATTACATGGGATTTCCTATGTCCCGCTCGACGATGCAACACCCGGTATATTATATGCCTTGTTGGCATTTAAAATATGCAGTTATATGCATTTTTTGACCAAATATGAATGCTGGTATGCAATATTTCGTAATTTATTATAATAAAATAGGGTAAAGAAACACATCGGGTTCTAAAAAAGATGTTTATTTAAAAAAAAAATGCAAAGAAAACGAAGAAAAAAAAATTAAACAATTTTTTAACCTGAAATTTTATAAAAGACATTTATTACTAAATATTTTTCAAAATTTTCAACTAAAAAAGATTGTCTCTATCAGTAAAAATATGTTTATACACTCTTGGAGGTGCTTTTAAAAACACTTTTTTTACATTTGAAATTAATTTATTTACTAAAGGATATTCAGTTCTGACGGTTTCTACGGCTCGGTTTATTCCATGTAAAAGACAAGTCACATGTTCCATATTGGGGTAAAATATTCTTAAGTTTTGGCCTACTTTTACCAAATACGGTGCTGCATCAGAGCACTAAAAACTTCTCATCTGGGATTGGATTGGTAAGAAAAAGCTCGATAGGGACTGCTGAATAAATCAGGTTACGATCACATTATTAGTTTTGTCTAGCTGCTTAAAATATTAAATATGGGTTTGCTGCTTCTTAAAGTGCTTCAATCATAAGATGTGCGATATATCTGCCACAAGCGTCTGTGCTTTCATCAGCAATAATGTAAAAATTTGTATCACCCAGTGAAGCTCTAATTTCTTCTAAAACGGTTTCGTATATGAATGGACATTCTTCTTTCTATGCGTGGATTCGTCAGGAATGGTTTGTTGATATAATTTTTGCAAAGATCCTCTAAATTGCGGATTTTGCAATTTTTTAAGGGTATGTTTGGTGCGACCAAAGCCTTGCATAAGTCTTCTTGAAAAATTTCCTTTTCAGATTTCGATTTTTCTACATCTTGAAATGCGTTTTTTACACTCATCTGAACTGTTTCAGATTTCATTTTTTGTAACTTTGATTTATGCAGCGGTGTTTTCAAAATATGTTGATCGATTTGGAACTTCTTTCCACAAACAATGATTTTTGCACAAGCTTTACAGAAGACTTTTTCTCCACTAAACTATGTAACTCTGGAACATTTTTAATCCACGAAGAGGTTTTCGCCAGTTTAGACATTTTGAACACAAATTTGAAATCACTAGTTTCACACTGAAAATACTGAAATATTTCGTCAAACTAAAACAGAAGTACATATTACAACCCGATATAAATACAGTTTGTTAAGCAGGTAATAATAAGGCATTATCAAATGACAATAAATAACCCCTAACAATATACCTGCAAACCCCGGAGACCCACAATAAATACCTTGTGTATAACCAAAATGTAAATAATAATTATTATATAATTATCTTCAGATTGGAAAATCCCTGAAACAAGTGCCGGACTGGACATTAAACCTATGAGTCTACGATTTTTCATGACCGGGCGTTATTAATTTTTTGATAATGCCGAAAACAAAAAATATGCTCATAAAATAATAATTTCGGAAAAATATGCATTTTATTATAAAATTGGCAAAATATGCAAAAAATGCATAATATAATATAGGGTAAAGTAGGGACAGATGACGCACCTTTTTTTAAAATAATCTACAATGGTTAATTTTGGTTTAATTGGAAAATAATAGATGAACATGAGTTGGTTGTTAATACATTTATTTAAAAAAATAAACAAATTAACTTAAGTTTATTCATTAAACAAAAAAAAAGAAAAAAAGAAAAAATCTGTATTTGGCAATCTATCCCACATTGTATAGGTGGGACGACGCATCAGCTATGGGTCACATTGCTTATGAAAAACACATGAAATTAAAAGAAAAAATATTCTTAGGCTAGACTGTCCACCCATGCTTCCCTTTTTAAAATTGTTCTTTATTATGCGAAATCTTAAAGTTCGTTCGGGAATGTTATTTTCCCTAGCTGCTTGCCTAATGGGAACCTTATGAATAACTACAGCATCAGCAGCTTTACGGAGATCGTCTTCTGACCACTGACCCCTACTACTTTTCCTTGGGCCGTAAAATGTTGGCATTTTATCTAAAAAGAAAAAAAACACACATGCTATTTACTTTCAATTAACCGCGTCATCTCTCCCAAATTAACATGCGTCGTCTGTCCCAAAACCAAGGGATAGACGACGCACCATATTGTGATACATTCCTAAGTGTAAACTGAGCTTAAGTGACTGTAGGGTAGGCACTCCCCAACCTAACCTATTTTTCGGAACATTACTCAATATTGTGTTAAAATCGCTATTTTTTCTTTTACAAACGTATAATTAACATTATTGAAAAACTTTGCGGTACTTACCAAACTATAAATTTATCGTTACTACTTTATTTACGCATATTTTATCAATATTTTCACACTAACAAGTAGCGGCTATTAAGAGCTATTGACTAATATTTAAACTACCTGATTTTATGAAAAATCGCGGCTAATTTAAACGGTGCGTCGTCTCTCCTGCTGCGTCATATTATGTCCCTACTTTACCCTATGCACTTTGCATATATTCCACCCTTTATTGATTACACATTAATAATTTTTATTACTGTTTAAGTTTTTAGTTATGAAACAATGTCTAGTCAATTATCATAATAAAACATATTTATTTAAAATATTTAAATTAAAAAGATACAGGATTCAAAAATAACTAATATTATGATTTTTTAAGAAATATGATTTCCTCGCTTATAACTACAGCTAACGATGCCTAGGAGTATGGTTAAACTGAAACAAGAAAAAAAATCAGTAGTTTCAATTAAGATATAACATACAGTTACAATAGGTATGAAAACGTCTATATTTTCGCTAATAAAAGAGAGGTCAGTCAAATTTTATAACAGGTGCCATGTAGTAATGCTGGTATCAGCTGTACCCTTCTTGAGACGCATACAAATAACGACTTACACACTCAAGGACTAAAGAAATTTTTTTTTTTTTTTAATTATGTTTTATGGCTCTGGTTTACACCAAATGGCCAGCATCTCTCCTTGTTTTTTTTTTGTTTTTTTTTAATTAAAATTTGCTGAGATATTTGGATTTTTACAATAGTAACTATTAATCTAGTGTTTTTTCGATAGTTTATAATGTTATACTTACTTAAGGTTTTGTATTTTTTTTTTTTTTTATTTTTTTTTTCGTATTAAAATTTTTTTTTTTTCGTCTATTTTTTTATTATTAATTTTTTTGCTTTATATATATATATATACCTATTCTTATTTTTTTTTTTTTTTTTAATTTTATTTTATTATTTTTTTTTTCCATATTTTTCCTTTAACTTTTTATAATTTAAGATTCAAAAGTAATATAAATTTATATAACTTACGGTATGCGTCTATATTTTCTGCACAAATAATTGAGTCAATATTAAAAGGAGATTCTACTAAGTTAACAACTTCGTTATATAATCTATTTGTGTATACTATATTATGACTAGAACATCCTAATATATAATGATCTAGATCACCAACTTCACCGCCATAGACCAAAAATACGCTGCAGTAACAATATTAACAAAAATTGTTAGCAAATTAATGAGGTCACACTATTGTTACCTAAAATTAAAAAATAATCAGTTTTGAAATACACTAGTGATTTCTGAGAAATCTGGGAGTTATATTCGAGGACACTATATAACTCCATACTGTAAGAAAACAAGTAAAACACATTTGAAGGAATATATTCCAGTTAATATTCTTTATACCTATCACTAAACTTGCAAACATATCCATGGAAAAAATATAATATATTTTAATTTATAAAATGTAATTTTAATATTAACTCATTAATGCCCATATATATAGGTTATGGTTAACTTCATTCTCCGGTTCCACTCTAGTTTATCCTCAGGTTAAACTGCATTTTTGAAAATAAACTGAACCTATACAACAATACAACTGAACATAAGTAAACTACAGAATATAACGGTATATACATACATTCAATTTATTTAACTACAAACAAACCGCTTATCCTGTACCTAGACACAGACTAATTTAATAGTATTTATACCAAAAACCAATACTTTTTCTAAATTTGTGTTTTATATGGGACAATGCAGTAACTACTTTAAGTTAGTGGCCGACTATATTATGCAAGTGATATTAGTATTTTGATACATACACAGACACCAGTTATTAGAAACTACAAGCCACAGAAAAATAAAGGTTACTACAAGCTGTGGGGGATGGTGTAGGCAGGGCCGAGCCTAGGGTATTTGCCGCCCGGGTGCAAGATATAATTTTCCGCCCCTATAGACTATAGACATAAATAGTATTTATTGTAAAAATCAAAATTCGAAAATTCCTTTATAGGTAACTGTAACTGCAAACTAAAAACAATGTTACTATAAACTTTATTATTCATATAAAATAAACTGAAAGAAACTAATTTGAAATAATAGTTCACCTTATTATTAACATAGAACAGAACTTAGAAGTTATACACTTGAGTTAAACTATGTAACCTACATATAAATTCTAAATTTCAAAAGCAACTTTCCTTGCTTTTTTAATCGCAAATTCTCTAACCAAATCCGTTATAATAATATCTAATGCCTCGCAGATTTCTTTCTCGATGCTTATCACAGCCAAATTCGTAAGTCGGTTCTGGCTCATAGTTCTCAAGTAGTTTTTAATTATTTTCAGCTTTGAAAACGATCTCTCGCCATGAGCAACAGTGACAGGCATCGTTAGAAAAATTCGTAGGGCTACAGATAAATTTGGGAAAGTACTAATTAAATCATTAACCACAAGATATTCTATGACCTCCTTGGCCGATTTAATTTTTTTATAGGTAGACAACATTTCAACTTCATTGCACAAATCAGTTGCATTTACATCCATTTGTTTAGTGGATAAATCTGTTAATTTAACCTGTAAATCCATACAATATTTCATTAACTCTTCTTTATCTATGGATAAAGAACCTAAATTATTCAAAAAGCCAAAATAGTCGTTGTATTCGTTTAATAGTTCAAATCTGTCATTTAATTTTGATGATACTATATCAAGAATATAGAAATAAAAATTAACTTTGAAATTCAACTCTGGTGATTCAACTGATTCATCTCTCAATTAAAAAATGCTTTTGGCTTTTACTTTTTTTTAATTTTGCCGCCCCTACTGGGTTGCCGCCCGCGTGCTGTGTACCCCTTGCACCCCCGGCACGGCTCGGCCCTGGTTGTAGGTTAGGTTAAAGTGGCAGATTTCTGGTATGTGCAGACAGTTTCACGTAGTCCTATAAGGAGCGTTGTGATACGTGTTCCGCGGAACGCAAAACCTATCAGCATCGGCTTCCTGATGGCTAGTGCGACGTACAACGCATAAGAATCTTGGTAGCTCACTCGAACCAGCCACTACTGTTAATAAACCTAGTAAATCGACCCAGTTGTAAGCTGCTTACTTCCCCCAGATTATTGAAGAATGGTTCGCCCAAGGCATTAAACCGTCTTCTTGCAAGGCCAGGGCATTAACACAACATAAATATTTAAGAAGTAGTCCATGTTCTGTGGCGAGATTGTAAATAGAAATAAAGGTCTGTCTTTACCACCAAATAACTTTATTTGCCCCTCTAGGGTAGAAAACAAGGGTTATAGAAAATACATAAAATGATGAAGAATTAAAATCAATTTCTTAACGTTGTACTAGTTTCGACCTTAGGGAAAGTCATCTTCAGCAACTAATCATTTAAGAAATTTTGTTATGAAAAGTAGTTAAAACAGTTGGGAGAACAATGGGTGATTCAACAATAAAATATTACAAATAACATAAATACTTTGCTGCTTTCAGGTATGGATGTTCCTGCAAGAGTTTTACTGCTTTATCTACTGCCGTAACTTCTGGGGGGATGCGGATGGTGTAGGTGTATGTAAAAATATACATAATTTAACTATAAGCATGAAGGTAGATACACAGAATAGTGACTCACCAGTTTTGAAAAATAAGGAAGGCACTAATTAATATCCTTTTTACCCAGATACACTTCAAAAAATGATTATTATAAAGTTGTAAATCTAAAAATATACTTACAATACCGGTTCCAATCATCAATTGCAAAGCATGGTCGACAGTGAAGTTTCAGCTAAGAAATACCCCAAGAAGAAACTCATCTGCTCATGAAAAAATAAACTGAGGACTTAGATATCACTATAAACTTACCGAAAAGCACCACTAATTGATTTCAAGAACAATTTAAACTTATTTTTAAAGAAAAAGGCGATGGAAAATATCAGTAACGCGCCAGAAGAAGAAGAAAAGTAAACTGTCATCATTGTCATAAAAGAAACAGAAATCAGTGTTAGTTAAAAAATACACAAGCGGTTTAATGTCTTTGTAAAGTTTGAAGCGAAAATGCTGAGAGTATGAACTTAAATTAATTACGTGTCCAATTAAATCATTAAAACTTTTTAACAATATTCGATTTGCGAAGATTATATTATTAATGAAATATTAACTTGAAATAAGAAAAACAAAAGTTACTAGCAGATTTGTCAAACCCTCCCGCCCCCCAGGCCTGAGCTGGCCCATAATTTGCTTGTTGTCCTTCGTATTTTAATGACACGCCCCTGCTAGAAATACATGACAAACCACCCCAGCCCACCCATTTGTGGTTCAGCTTAGGGTTCATTGAAATTCCTTCATCTGGAGAATGTTATCACTCTAGCAGAAACCTAGCCTCTAAAGGTCCGAGAAAAAACAACCTTTGGACTCGCCAAGGAGCTTGTTTCTTCATTCACATTATAGTGGAAACAAATCTGCATAATTCTTGTGTAAAATTAGTATATATTTTAGGACATTGATAGCTACCCTGAATAAACCTAATCCTCTTCACGTCTTATACACTACCCTGTACTTTATGAAAGTCATGTCATTCCATACATAGTTAAACCAATTTACTACTTTTCCACGATTGATGCATGGATAAAGCGGGACTAGAAAACGGTGGCGGGTACCAGCAGTTGATAACATTGCGGGCCCTTATCAGCTTCTCGTTAAGTTATCATATCACAAACTTGGGCATTTCTAGACAAGCTGGGTAAAGCTGATTATACTTATGGGCTGATAAAGTTAATAAGTCCAACGGGAGGATAAGCGCGGACATATAGATATCATGATATGGTTTTTTAGTTGTTTTTATATTATCTATATTGCCTTACATTGAAAGTACTGAATAAACATCAATTCAAAATTTAATGGTTTAGTACTTATTTATCACCTGCATGGTTAGTTATTTTTTTTTACTCGGTGTTTTAAATTATGTAGTACAGGGTGTCCAGTTTTCGTGTGTTTTCATATATCAGCTCCCTTATTATAAAAGATAGGAAGATGGAGTTTGCGGCTTACTGTTCTATTGTTTTATGAAACTTTTATTGCCGCAAACGAAATTTTCATAGCCCTCTCGGTTTCTGACATACAGGGTGATTTTGAAAATTTGTAATTTTTGACGCTCACCTATATCTCGATTATTTGATAACTTATCAATAAGGTAAAGATAGGTTATTATAGAGTTTCTTATGTACAATTCAGTGGCGTAGTTAGTTTTTTTCTAAAAAGTTTTTTTTTTGGGTTATGACCCAAACTTCTGTTTTTGTAAATGGAACATCCTATATATTATTTCTTTGATAAATTAATCATTATTCGTATAGAAGGCTATGCTCGCAAATAAATACCGAAATTAACAACAATATTTTTTCTATACGACTTTATAGTATTACATAACTTTGAACCAACAATAGAACAAATATATTATTTTATTAAAATACAAAAATTGCTCGAATTGGGCTCCGGTGTGTTCTTAATACTTTCGACACACCGTTTTGATTTTTCTCAATGCATAATAAAAAAAAATTGGTCTTCCCTGCAAAAGCCTATAAAGGTAGCTTTTAGAAGTTGATCAATATTGTGGTATTGTCTCTGATATATCTGAATCTCTATATATCCCCAGAAAAAAAAAATCCAATACAGAAAGATCAGGTGATCTTGGAGGCCACCTGACAGGTCCATAAGGTCCATTAGTATGAATCTATTTAGCGGGAAATTTGGTTTCTAATCTCTCACTGTATGAGAATTGTGACTCGGGGCGCCATCTTTCTGGAATACATATTATTTAAATCGACCAAAGGAACAACCTGTTATATTTCTTGCATTATAGCTATAGGTGTCTATTTCCGGTTAAAGTTCCTTCATAGATAGAATACTTAATATTAGGGCCAAAAATAAAGCATGACACGCTATATCCAAGCCGACCTTGACGTCCTCGTGGATATTACGTGTTGGTTCTCTTGGGACCTGTACCTTGAATTATTCCGGTTTAAGATACCAGAACTCGTAAAATAAGCCTTGTCGGGCCATACCACCCTTCTTTCAAAATTTGCGTTTTACTGCAACATTTGTACTTAGGTACCAGTTGCAAAAAATTATCCTACGTTCTGCGTCACCGGGATGCAAATGTTATTTGTATATTTTTTAGTATTAACTGCATTCTTGATTTTTAATTCAAACATTTATTTCTTCTTCTTCCCTGTTTTCCTTGTTGTAAAAATTTGGCCTTGGTTTTTTAAAAGATCCGTGCTTAATGAGATTGGCTTGAATTTTTTGAAATATTCTTTCTCAGGTTGTTGTCTTTCTGGATATCTACGAAAAATTTAAATATGTAACAACAAGCTAATAATAGATAACAACAATGATTAAAACTTTTTTATTTTTATTATGGATATTAATGATACCTAACAAATGATTTTAAAACTTACCTATTAAAATATTGCTCCGAGGCGGCCTTCGCGTCTTCATCAGCTTGGATAAAACAAACATACATATTATTATGGTGTTTTTCATAATTTTCATATTTAATATTTTGTGCCATGTATTTTTAAAAAGCTCTTAAAAGGAGGTATAAGACAAAGAAATAATATATAGGGTGTCCCATTTAAAACCACACAAGTTAGCGTCATAATTCAAAAACAAAATTTTTTAGAAAAAGAACTAATTACGCCACTGAATTCTACAATAAAAATTCTATAATAACCCATTATTACCCTATTGATAAATAATCGAGATACAGGGGAGCGTCACAAATGACAAATTTTTAAAATCGCTGGCAATGAAAGTCTCATAAAATGATAGAACAGTAAGCTGCAAACCCCATCTTTCTATCTTTTATAATAAGAATGCTGGTATATGACAACACAAAAAAAACTGGACACCCTGTACATAGAACTTTTCAATGTTTAACTTTTTAAAATTGCAACTTTTGCTGAGTCGACATAAAGTAAATTCAATTTAATTTGTTTTGCTAGTAGAGTAAAACGGGTGAATATGCCGCAGCGGGTAATACGCCTCACTTAGCTCCAAGCCCACTCAAGAGGGTTAACACCGCCGCAGTAAACATACCCGTTAGAAAATACCGAAAGAAGCACGTGTCTCAGTCGGTGTTTGGTTCTTTTCCAATTTAGTGAAAATTTTCATAATAATCGGTAAGTGAACCACTAAAAATAATATTATTATGATGAATTTATTGCAAGTTTACTGAATCACTGGCCATTTGAGTGAAATATCTCTAATGTACGGCGAAATAGAGCTTCTTACCTAACTTTCATCGTATGATTTGTTGTTTAGGTTTACGCGGTAATTTTAATTTATAGCTTAAATGTTTTTGTTGTAATCGGGGGCAATATGCCTCATAAAATCGTAAGTGCGGCATATTACCCAAAGTATTTCCACAATTAAACCAGGACTAAGTAATTCCCGGAAACAACATGCGGAAATACTAACGTCACCTGAAACAATTTCCGTAAAACGTGCAAAGAAGGAAGAGAAAAGCAGGATATTAAAACAAAAAGAAGAAAGAAAATTTAAAAAAATTGTTAAAACTGGGAAAAAACAGAAATCGATAATTTCAAAAAAGAAAACTGTCAACAAGAAGAAAACTATTTCAGTAATAAAAAAAAATCCAGTTCATCCAACTCTGAAACAGAGCTGGCAACCCAGGAAAGTGATGATTCAGAAGTCGAATTGGATGAATCGACTTTTGCGCAACCTGTCATGGATATTTTTATGACAAGAAAGGTCCCGAGTGTGATTGGATTGAATGTTTAACATGTTTAAAATGGGTCCATCAAATCTGTACTCCATCTGAACAACTTTGTGAGGAGTGTATTATCCCATTGTCCATGATAGCTACAACCAGTAAATAGTAGGCTGCTGTTACCACCATTAATAGCATAAGAAATATTGTGTATGTTGTTTTTTATTAGTTTACAGTAAATACAGTTTCATTTTTGTAGTTTTGAATCTTTTTTCATGAATCATTGTAATTCACAATTTTTAAATTAAAAATGAATGTTGCCTTATTACCCGCAAAGAGATGCCATATTACCCATAGTATCGGGTAATATGGCACAAATGCATCATTGAACATATTTGCTTGTTACATTTTTGTCAATGGGAATACGGCAACGAGCGTCTCACGACACATACCTACATGTGTAAGCGCTAAGGTGCAGCCATTACGTTTCAGCTAGATGCGTTAGTTATTAGAATGTGAATCTTCAAAATTTAAGTTGCCATATTACCCCGTTTTACTCTATAAAATAGCAGCTATTTACGTATTTAAGTTCCATTTTGCTAGAAGAGGAGGATAATTCCATATTGGAAGACTTCGAGTTCAACGTTTTAAAGGAAAGCAGGTAAAACGTTTTTAATTAAAGCGAATTAGCCACAAAAACGGTTATATCTCTGTTTATACAGGGTGTCCGGTAATGATGAGAACTTATTAACTTGAGGGCTAATTCTGCTAAAGAAATTATAAAAATATAAAGTACATGGAATTACATGACGTCAAGATAAGTTTTTTAAATTCTGCTTGATATTTTTTTTTTGATAGCGTGGCGATTCCTTTTATATTTGGCAGACTTATTACTAATGTTCTTATATATTTTTCTTCGAAATTTGACTTAGATCCTTCAATGCCAAAAGGATTTAGTTCCTTATGCCCCTAAACTTTTTTAAGTAAAATTTATTTTTAAATTTTAATAGCTCACAATAATTGAAACTAAACATTTTCACTATTATCAATGCATGCCCTGGAAATAAACGCAAAACAATTTTTGAAAAATAATAATTGTATGTATCAATATTGTTGTCTTTACATTTTTTTGCGAAAAAGCATTATATTAACATTATAAGACTATTAATTTTTTTAAGTAGGATTACCCCTAAGTTTTTGCTCATCATTTTCGGACACCCTATATATGGTAGTTGTTATGCATTTTAGCGCAAAAACGTAATATGTGAGAAGATCTTTAGAAATGTATATTAACTAATATAGTCTATATTTAAATAATGCGAATCAATCAAAACCGTCTTCTCCATAGGCGTGCAAGATTTTTCGGCATGTAAAGATTTAAATAGGCCTGAATTTTAAAATTTGTGCAGAATTAGTACAAGTATCGACATTAAATTCAAGTTTTGTCTTCAAATATATATTTTAATATTAATTTTTTTAAGCTTAAAATTGTGTACAGCCGTACCATTTACCTTGACTTTTTGAAAGCAATTTTATCAAAACTAATTACAGTCTAGGTACTTATTTCGTTTCTGCTCTAATCATTTTATTCCATTTTTTTTACCTAGTCCTGGTTACCTGTTTGCTAATTATGCGGTTATTATGCCTTTGTGGGTGCCCCTATTGCAATAAAACATCTACTTATTTATATCTATACATACCTACCTTGGATGTTTGTTTCTCAGTGAAACTAGTCAAAGCGTGAAGTGTCAGTGTTTTTTTAATTAAATATGGAGAATTTTCAATAATTGCCCAAACGCCCTAGAGTCGGTCCATGTACACTAAATGAAAAAAAATTACATCTTAACTGTTACGATTCTATTAAAAGTAAGAATGCGGATTTGAGTGTTGACAATGCAGTGAAATTTACAGCAGAATATGCTAAACGTTGAGAAAACAACAATATATAAACTATTAAAAGAAGAAAGAAGTGTTGGCGTCAAACCCCCAAAAACTTCTCCAGGACGACCAAAACTTGAGATGGATGACGTTTTAATGCAGAAAATAAGTCGAAAAGTTTATAGTTTCTTTTTAAAAAAAGAAATTCCCACGCTGGACAAGATTTGTCCTCAATCCTAGAGGACCAGAACTACCCATTTATGTGCGGAAATATTCTTTGGAAATTATTAAAAAAAATGTGCTTTCGGTGGAAAAAACATAAGGGGCAATCGATTTTAATAAACAGAAGCGATATCGTCTGTTGGAGAAGAAATTACTTAAGAAGCATCCGAAAAGCCACAGAAGAAAACAAAAAACAAATTACCTAGACGAAACATGGCTAAATGAAGGCCACACTGTGACTAAATTTTGGCAGGATGAAAATATTAAAAGTTCAAGGCAAGCTTTTTTGAAATGATTATTCACAGGATTAAGACCGCCATCTGGAAAAGGACATCGACTTATCATAACCCATATTGGAAGTTTTGGATGCTTCGTTAATGATCTACTGATGTTCCAATCTAAAAATACAGGAGACTATCACGAATATATGAATGCCGATGTCTTTGAAGAATGGTTCGAGCAAATATTGGATCTTATACCAAAAGATGCTATAATTGTATTGTATAATGCAAGTTATCGCTCTAGGCTGACGGACAATTACTGACAAGTGCGTGGCATAAAAGTGAAATAACAGAATAGCTAAGTTTAAGACAAATAGAATTTCCATTAGATTCCTTAAAAAGAGAACTATTGGTACTAGCCAACTTACATAAAAATGCATTTAAAAAATATGTAGTCGATGAAAAAGTTACGAGGAATATCTGTGCTTAGGCTCCCTTATAAAGACAGATGTCGCCAGAAAAAACACGACTTATAAAATGGTGGATTTAAAAAGACTCTTAATGAAGCTATGGGTAAAATCAGTCCGGAAAAGTGGTAAAAGTGTATCGATTATGTGATGGAAAAAGAAGCCAAAATGTGGCAGGTAGATATAATAAGCGAAGAAATGGTTGAACCGCTTATTATAAACGATGTTAATAAAAGTTCATCTTCCGAATAGGACTATGATTAAGCCATAACGACAAAGTATTATTCGATTTTTGAAAATGCTTTGTTTGTAAGATTCTATAATTTATCTTGTTTTTGTAATTATATTGTGTAAAATAGTACTACTCATTGTTATTTATTAGTTAATACGATTTTTTAAATGTTTTCATATGTTATAAATACCTATGAATATAATATAATACAATTTTAGGAGAATAGGCATGCTTAAGATTTTTAATTTAAAAACTTCCCCAATGCACGCTCCTGAATAAGGAATTGTACCCGCTAACAATGGTAAATCCTTAAATATAACAATATCTTGCGATAAATTCAGGGTGGACCTACCTAAAGAATGCTCATTATTCGGATCCTATAATGTAAATGCAATAGATTTTAAGGGATGGTGTTTAAATTGTTCGTGATACCCCCGTATGCGTTTTGCATATTTAATGAGCATTTATTACTTCGCGCCATTTAAAGATAGACTACAGTATTGTAGTGTAAATCAAAAATCTAAGTCACGGTCTTAAGTTCTAATTTTATATTGGTTACGCTTTTCACCCTAATCGGGCATCATTAGACCCACAAACACTATACAGGGTGTTAGTGAATAAGTGCGACAAACTTCAAGGGGTGATTCTACATGAAAAAATAATGATAGTTTGCTATATAACTTTTGTCCGCAAATGCTTTGATTTCCGAGATACAGGGTGTTAAAGTTTTTATTAAAAAGTGACGATTTATTTATTGCTCTAAAACCCATCGAGATATGCAAATAAAATTTGGTAGGTTTTAAGAGGTAGTTATTGCGCACTTTCTGACATGCAATTAAGAATTTTATGTTTATCATTCTCGCGCATAAGGGTAATAATCTCAATTTTTTTAAAGAAAAAAATGATACGCCACTGAGATATATCAAACTAAAAACAATTTTTGAATATCTCATTCAATTTGTGACAAAAAATCTCTCTTGCCTTTTTTTCGTATTGGGCGCCGTTTTTATGCAAAAAAATAAAACATCTTAACGCGTTTTCATTTCTTTAATACATCATCTAGTAGGCTACTGTCAACATTCTGTTAAATACGAATATTTCAACGAAATGTCAAATTATTACAGTTTCTTCATTTTTAAGCTTTTAGTTTGGTATAGCATTAATGTTAATAAGTAATTAATTTTTGATTTTCTTTTATCGAAAAGAATGGAAAATTATACAAATGCGGAATTGTCAGACATGCATTTTGTCTATGGTCGAAGTAATGGAAATGGTCGGCAAGCTCGACGATTGTATGCTGAGTTGTATCCAGGACGTAGAGTACCCCATCACACAATATTTGCTCGTCTGCACCAACGTTTGCGCGAAAATGGTACATTTAAGAAACAAACGGCTGACTGCCGACGCCCTCGAGAAGTACGAACTGTGCAACTAGAGGAAGCAGTTCTCGAGTTAATTGCGGAGTCACCTGAAACAAGTACTTGAAAAATTGCCAACATATTGAATGTAAGCAACTTCACTGTATTTAAAATTCTTAAAGAACAGCAATTGTATCCGCGTTTCACATTCAACGTGTGCAAGCTCTACTACCTAGAGACTTTTTTCCGCGCCTAGTTTTTTGCCATTGGATTCTTCATCAAATCGCTCAAATTCCTAATTTTTTAAATGGCGTTTTGTTTACTGACGAGGCTAATTTTGGACGACAGTGTATACGAAATTTCCATAACAATCACTTATGGGCTGAGGAAAATCCACATGGAATCTGTGAAGCTCATTTTCAGTATCAGTTTTCAGTTAATGTATAGCTTGGGGTAATTGATGATTATTTAGTCGGTCCATATTTCCTCCCACAACGACTAACAGGCGACTCTTACTTTAATTTCCTACAGGAAGAGCTACCTGCTCATTTAGAAGAAATCCCTCTACAGCTGAGACAACACTTCTGGTTCATGCATGATGGCGCACCAGCTCATTTTAGCATTAATGTACGTAATCACTTAGATATAGTATATCCAAATCGTTGGATAGGTAGGGGAGGTACGGAAAATTGACCTGCTCGATCGCCGGATTTAAAATCTCTAGATTTTTGCATTTGGGGTTTTCTTAAGTCGTTAGTTTATTCCACTGCCGTTGAAAATGTTGAAGACCTGACGAATCAAATTATAGCCGGCTGTGAGACAATAAGAAATACACCAGGAATATTTGCGCGAATACGACAATCAATGAGGCAAAGAGTTGAATCTTGTATCACGTCTGAGGGAGGTCATTTTCAACATTTGCTGTAGCTTTGCGCCTATCTATTTATTAGTGTTATTTTCTGTTATTGTTCTTGTTTAATGTTATTTTATTAGATAGTTTTTAATAATGTATTAAAGAAATGAAAAAGACGCGTTAAGATGTTTTATTTTTTTGCATAAAAACGGCGCCCAATACGAAAAAAAGGCAAGAGAGATTTTTTGTCACAAATTGAATGAGAAATTCAAAAATTGTTTTTAGTTTGATATATCTCTGTGGCGTATCATTTTTTTCTTTAAAAAAATTGAGATTATTACCCTTATGCGCGCCAATGATAAACATAAAATTCCTAATTGCATGTCAGAAAATGCGCAATAACTACCTCTTAAAACCTACCAAATTTCATTTGCATATCTCGATGGGTTTCAGAGCAATAAAGAAATCGTCACTTTTTAATAAAAACTTTAACACCCTGTATCTCGGAAATCAAAGCATTTGCGGACAAAAGTTATATAGCAAACTATCATTATTTTTTCATGTAGAATCCACCCCCTGAAGTTTGTCGCACTTATTCACTAACACCCTGTATACAAGAATATGCAAAGAAAATGTAATCTTACCTTATTACTATGGTCCAGTTAAAGTATTACAATTAAAATATATTAAAACATAGACTCGACATCTTCACAAAACATTAAAAACGACACTAAAACTAAGGAGATTTACAACAACTTAAAAAGAAAATAGCAATACAAAATTTTTTTTTTCAGTTTCATTTTTATATATTTTTATTGTAATACTTTAACTGGACCATAGTAATAAGGTAAGATTACATTTCTTTTGCACATTTTTGTATACAGGCAATTGTATTAGGTAATATGTTTGTCGGTCTGATGACGCCCGATTAGGGTGAAACGCGTAACCAATATAAAATTAGAACTTGAGACCGTGACATTGATTTTTGATTTACACTACAGTACTGAATTCAGGTCTCTTTGTGAACCATGGACGGATTCTTTGAATAGACTATAGTGATTATTAACTACAACCTACGGGATCTTCCATATGTGTTATATGTTAGACCTGTGGCATCTTTCCTTTCCTCGTTTACTTTTTCGGTATTGTTCATACACATTTTTTTATCGTTATTCGGCAGTAGCTTTATTCCTTTATGTTTCGTGCGTGGTTATTTGTGGTTTTGATGTTGCTTGTTTCTGGCACCCTTTTTTTTTCAGTCCTTCCGGACGCTGCTGTGCTAATAGTGCTTCTCCACTATTTCCAGTGCCTCGCTACTGTTGAATGGGCTCGCCAATAGGGAGCTAATCATTAGGTAGTTTGTATGTCGAGTCAGGTCTTGCTCTTGAATGTTACTGTGCTAAAAGTCCGTTGGTCAAAATGTCCGTACGTCTGTAGTAGTGTGCAATATTCAGCTCGAAAACCGAACTGCTTGTTAGGCAGAACATTGCGCTACATACTACACAATAATTACAAGAATAAACGAACTTACCTTAAGTGAAGTTCAATCTTGATTATATGTAGCCTCGTTGAAGTAAATAAAACATATGTAGTATCCCTCGTAGAGTGGATCCGAACACACATTTACTAAGAAAAAATCAATATGCCTTCTCAGCTCTAAGCGCACAATCTTTAACCCAATCATTCTTTTAAAGCTTGATTGTTGCTGTAAGGGGGCCTATTAGGGTTAGGGAGGGACTTTTATTTACTTCAACGAGGCTACATATAATCAAGATTGAACTTCACTTAAGGTAAGTTCGTTTAATCTTGTAATTATATTTGCCTCGTTTCCGTAAATAAAACATATGTAGATATTTAAAGCCTTAAGCAACAATCATTTTTCCTCAGACTTATCAAATCTTTTTATGTAGTACCTATATTCAACAAGAAAACTTATATTATATTATCAAACCAATGATTCATTCACTAAAATCTAAACTATCGAACTTAAATTAAGTTGTTTATTTTGCTGGCGTCAATCCCTGGAGAAAGAAATATACATAGTCTTAGTAATACGATACTTTTTTATTTTCTTTTAAATCAACATCCTTAGATAAACGCACAACCAGCTAAGCATTTTAGACATTCGAATTACACAAAATAATAATATTTTAAACATTAAGAACTGTTTCAAGAAAATCTCCTTTTTTGGCTAAAGGCCTTTGATAGAATTTCGCAAAGGTCTGAGATTTAGTGGACCATCCTACGGACCTTTGAATTACGACAATGTTGACGCCTTTCCGGGCAGCCGCTGATGTAGCGGCGTGTCTGGTACTATGTGCTGTAAAAATATTGTGTCCAAACCCCTTTTGGTTCATATAAATTTTATCCATCTACTTATAGTTTGGGTCGAGACTGCTTTAAGGGGTTTTTTAAAAGCAATAAAAAATTCTGACAGTCAGGTGCTCTTAGATCTTTTGTTATATTTAAATAATGTAAAAGAGTTTTTGCCACACAGACTTGGGGATCAGCATGGAAAAAAGGCAACGTAATTGTTGGTTGAGATCTATTCGGTCCTGACGCCTTTATCCTTTTAACAATTTTAATTTAAAGTTGGTCGTCAAATTTTTCAATATTACAAATTTCTATGGTTCTTAGGTCTGTACACGGTGGCCCGTTGTTAAGGCTAGCAAGGTCGCTAATCTACATGATAATATTTTTAAGGAGATATTGTCATTGGATAGGTTTCGAAGGTAATTTATAACGTTAGATGGGTCCCAATTGGTGTCATATTTGGGTGTGGTAGGTCTAAGGCTGAATCAAGGCTGAATACTCCTTTGAAAAATCTTTTAAGTCTGACATCATGCACAAGGTCCGTGGAAGAGATTAGACTAATAGCAGATCTGTACGAATTTAATGTCCCATAGGATGCTCCCCTTTTAAATTGGGAAGTTAAAAAATTTATCACTAAGGGCACAGATATATTAAACACAAAATTTTTTCCCCTCTTGGCAGAATTGCCACCACAATTTCAGACCCGAATTATATTGGCGAATAGTAGAATCTGTGACAGTGATCTGTGCAGAGGGTGGCGGTTTCTATCAAAGAGAGAAGTAATGAGTTACTTGGTTTAAATATAATCAGCTCGCTCTTTAGTAAGGATAGAAAAACCGGAAATCAAGGCTGTGTTGTCCAGTTTGGTACAACGACGATTCCTTGGGCTCTATCTGACATATTTTTTTTTTTTTTTTGTAAAAACCGTAATATTAATGAAAAAGGTGGGAATGCGTAAAATTTTAGATATTTCCAAGAAATTGTAAAAGCGTCAACCGCACAGCTATCTGGATCTTTAAACCAAGAAGTAAACTTTTCGCATTTTGTGTTATTTCTAGAAGCAAATAAATCAATATTAGGATATTTCAATTTGCTAACAATTTCTTCGAATGCTTTTGGATTTAATTCCCATTCCGTTTCTACTGGTAATCTTCGAAACTCAAAATCCGCAATATCATTATTTTTTGAGCTAATATAAGAAGCTAAAATAAATAAGTTACGCTGTTCACATTACACCATTGCCATATTCCTCTCGAAAAAGAGTTTAATTCAGGAAATTGAATACTTCTCATACGATTAATATAGGCAATAGAGGTGGTATTATCAATTCTGCACAGAATATTGCAATTTGAAAGACTGTTTGTAAAACAACGTAATCCAAAAAATGCAGCTAAAACTTCTAAATAATTTACATGGAATTATTGTTCTTTTGTATTCCAGTACCCGTGACATCGTTCTTTATTGCAGTATATGCCCCACCACTTCTGGAAGCATCTTTAGATTTTTGTAAAGCTAAAAACTTTTCTCTTTCCAAAAGCTTAGTATAAAGAAAACCATATGGAACTACCGTACCAACGGAATTTAGTGACCCTATGTATTTTTGAGACAAGGTAATAATTCTCTTTTTCTTTTCTTGAGGCAAAGAAACTGTCATATTCTTTGAATTGTATATAAAAGAGCGAACTGACATTTAGAGTAATTTATAATAAAACCTAATGATTCCAATAAACTAATTGTTTGTAAAATATTATTTGTACAATCTGGTACGGAGGCACCTAAAAGAAGGAAACCATCTAGGTATAACACTGACTGCATTCCTTTTTGTCTATGATAGCTTACAATAGGTTTCATTATTTTAGTAAAAACAAAAGGGGCACAGCTGAAACCAAAAGGTACACATTTAAATTCGTAAAAATTTCCTTTAAATTAAAATCGGAGATATTTCCTATATGACTGAGCAACTGAAACGAGCAAATATGCATCCTTGAGATCCAAGGGTGCAAAAAAAAAACAATCTTTTTTAATAAGCCGCGTTACCGTTTTATGCTCTTCTAGTTTGAAATGATAATTTGAGACATATTTGTTTAGAGATTTTAGATTTAAAATCATTCTGTGTGAACAATCTGGCTTTGGTGCTAAAAAAAACATTTAATAAATATTGTCCCTGGTAAGGTTTAACCTTAGTTAGGGCCTCAATGTTTAAAAATTTATTTATACACTTATGTATTTCTTTCAATTGTGTGACCTATGAAGCTCCTTAGGTGCTACAATTTGTACAGGTTTCTTTAACAAAGATATCTTAAGACCTTTTATCCATGACAATATTATTTTGTTTGAAGTTATATTACACCAAGTATTATAAAATAATGGAAGCCTATATTTTGCCCGCATCCCGTCGTCGGGATACCTGTTGTACCATGCGTCGAGGGTAAGGTTGTTGTGCTTGATAAGTTTGTTGTGCCTGCTTCCACGTCGTTCTTCTTTGTTGGGAAACTGGGGTGAAAGAGTGTTGTCTGCTTTGATAACCCAGGTTTGTAGATCGAAGCAGACTTCCCGAGTTTAAATGCTTTTTTGGGGATATTTGTCGTGGATGTACTAGTAGCTCCGCACCCGACTTTTTCAATTCTTTAGCAGACTTTATTCTCTTCCCTAATTTTTCTCCAAAAAGCCAAGTATCTATTGGAGCATTATGAAGGGTCTCCTTCAAAGGTCCTTTAAATCATAGGCGACGAGTTTTCGCCGGGACAGCGTTTCTAGATAAAACACTTCCAACCGAATGCGCCCCGCGTCGCTCAACTTTTCAATATGTTCTTTTTTATCACCCTCATCTAAAAGAAGAGAAGTAACTGTTTGACCAATTGCTGTTAAAGCCACTCCTAACTCCTTTTGGAGATGTGCCAATCTGTTATCTCTAACTAAAACCGTCTGTGATTTCTTTGTCTTTTCTAATGCTGCCTGTACCATGCGATTAAGCTTAAAACAATGGAGATCAGGATGAGGAGAAAAAACCAAACCTCTAAAAATCTGACGTCGTGATCTATAGATTTATATAGAAGGTAATATATTTTTGACATCGTGATCAAAAATAGTCTGCCATCGTGAGCAGAGGTATGTGGAGGGAATAGATTTTTGACATCGTGATCAAAAATATTCTGCCATCGTGAGCAAAGGTATGTAGAGGGAATCGATTTTTGACATCGTGATCAAAAATATTCTGCCATCGTGAACAGAGGTATGTAGAGGGAATAGATTTTTGACATCGTCATCAAAAATATTCTGCCATCGTGACCACAGGTATGTAGAGGGAATAGATTTTTGACATCGTGATCAAAAATATTCTGCCATCGTGAGCAGAGGTATGTAGAGGGAATATATTTTTGACATCGTGATCAAAAATATTCTGCCATCGTGAGCAGAGGTATGTAGAGGGAATAAATTTTTGACATCGTGATCAAAAATATTCTGCCATCGTGAGCAGAGGTATGTAGAGGGAATAGATTTTTGACATCGTGATCAAAAATATTCTGCCATCGTGAGCAGAGGTATGTAGAGGGAATAGATTTTTGACATCGTCATCAAAAATATTCTGCCATCGTGACCAGAGGTATGTAGAGGGAATAGATTTTTGACATCGTGATCAAAAATATTCTGCCATCGTGAACAGAGGTATGTAGAGGGAATAGATTTTTGACATCGTGATCAAAAATATCCTGCCATCGTGAACAGAGGTATGTAGAGGGAATAGATTTTTGACATCGTGATCAAAAATATTCTGCCATCATAAGCAGACTTACAATCCACTAGCCGGTACAAAAATTAATACACTTACCTTCTGACGTAGATGAATCAGAAGAACTGCTTTGTATGCGCCTGACACAGCGCCTTTTTGGCTTAGGAGTAATGTCTTGGAGTAATTAGGAAGAAAGCTCCGGAGACCGTGAACGAGAACGCTTTCCTGAAGAACTACAGGAGCGAGAAGAATTCTCCGAAACACTTTGATTCTGTGAATGTAATAACGACACTTCCCGTTCAAGTTCCAAAAAACGAATTCGTCTTTGTAAATTCGTAAATTATTTTTCCCATCCCGAATTATTTTGTTTATCCCGATGAGAATTTTTCGGCATCTTTAAAATAAACTAATCAGTCTAAACACTCAAAACGTAATTTAATACCGCGCACTAATCAACGTGTGTATTCGGCGAAACACACTAAGAAAGAATGATTGGGTTAAAGATTGCGCGCTTAGAGCTGAGAAGGCATATTGATTTTTTCTTAGTAAATGTGTGTTCGGATCCACTCTACGAGGGATACTACATATGTTTTATTTACGGAAACGAGGCAAATATAATTGAATTAATGCTTTATAAAGGGGTCTACCGATACGCGTCAAGTATTAATACATGAACGCACGGTGATGTACGCACGGTGATGTACGCACGGTGATGTACGCACGTCGATGTTCGCCAGTGTTTTCCATCAAAAGATACACTGACGAACATCGACGCGCGTATATTATTTGATGATTACGATGTTTTATGTGTGTAGGTAAACAATTTAATTGTTTTATTGTGGCAGTGACTATATGACCTTATAGACATGCAGGTTTATTTGCCTTTAAATAGATTTATTTACAATATTAAAATTTATACCTGAAGTAAAACATTTTGTATAAGCCATTTAAAGAAATCAAATTATCCGTATTAGTAATAGTAATAATAATAACAACATAAACTAAAAGCTCATTACCTTCTGGATGCGCACAGGAAAGAAAACAATACAAAGAAACGAATTCAGCTAAGATAAATGACGAAACGTTAGTTTATCGCCGTTTCTCCGAATGTATTTCTATTATTTTATGAATGATGTGTACAAAAGCCGCCACATTTAGCCAGATCCCCAAAAAGATAGGCAATCGCTTTTATAAGATAAAAGCGAGCGATATTAATAGACCCCAGCAAAGCGCCCTTCCAACTGAAAATTCATCGTTTCAACTTGACTGTTTTATTTGATATGGTATGAAATAGACGATTAAATCTAAACCGCATTTAACAGAAACTGTAACAGTGGCGGTTCAAACCGAAAAAAAAGAACTAAACATTTTAACAAATAAGAAAGATGCGAGAAACCCATTTTACAACGGAAAAAATTCAATCTGGCATCTAACAAAAGTAAGGTTATAAATATATTTTTTAGTATCGGAGTGGTGTCCTATGACCGTATACTGATCAGAAGATAGTTGAACTGAACGTGAATCCCTTGCCAATGCCATAAAAGCTTATTCTCATAGATGTTTGTCATTTTAAGATTCAACAATTAAGAATACGTTGATATTTTTTATACTTCACTACTTCCATTTTCGAGTATACCTCAGATGAGGTTTCCACTAGAACAAAAAAAGTAGTTATTAGCTATAACATCAGCACACCGCCTTGGTAACAACCCGACGGCTTAGGATTTTCATTTAAAATGGTTATTCAAGGCTCAAAACCAATGACATGTCGAAGAAACGGTGAGTATAAAGGTTTTTCTACTACTAACATGAGAAAACCCTATTATTTACCTCATTTGTCTAATGAGAAGTACTTCATTTTTAACCTAGGTAAATAATGATTATTTATTATTTATCTAGGTTAATAATAAAGATTTTTTATATTTTTAAAGAAATTGACTAAACTTTATTGATTTGACGGAGTGAACATGAAAAATAAACTCTAGAAAATGTCCTAAGATAATGAAAATTATCAAGAACTATGAAAATAATTTAAATAATAGTTGATTGTAGGGTTATTACAACTCATGTGCACTGCTGCATTTCTACTATTAATAGAATTAAAGTCTGTGCGTTGTAAGAAGTCCGCTAAGCCATAAAACCTCTTGAGCATTATGTCGGTGGCTCTCAAACAATAAATTATATTGAAGGTAATTTTGGATGTTGATGAATTACATTTTCTAAATAAAATAATTTAAAGTAAATAAAAAATTAGTTTAGGTAAAGAAAAATAATAATTTTTTAGCTTTTGTAGTATTCAGACAAATTAGTTTTACGAATTCTTTTTTATAAAGTTTTGGTTCTAAAAAGAACCGATTTTGTAGTCTTGCGACAGAACGTACCTACTTGTTGGTAGGTACTACTAAAAGTAGTCTTCCTCTGCATTTGAAATTTCACCCATGCTTTCAGACTCATCAGAATCAACATTATCGTCATCATCATCATCATTCGTAATAATTAACGGTCTTACTTCGTCTATAACCTGTTCTGTCTCATAAGATTCAAAAATAATTTTTTCTGTGTGTTCAATGCATTTCCGCCATTCTTCTTTGCCCGCTTGGCTAAGCGCCTCCTCCCATAACTTTATAACGCTAGGCTTACCGATATTTTTACAGGCATGTTTGTCATAATAGTTCTTGCTAATACCCCATACCAATTCAATTGCGTTGTAATGACAATGGTAGGGCGGCAATCTCAAAACTTGATGTCCATATTTGAGGGCTAATTCGTCAACAACATACTTTTTTTTAAATGACTGCTCTTTACACTTGCTTAAAAGTTCACTTTTTAAATATAAATTTTCATGGTTTATGTTTTTCTTTGACAACCACTCTTTTATTTCTTCCTTTTTCCAGCTGCTTGTAGGGAATTTCTCTTCGAGTCTCGTATGGTAAGAGGCATTGTCTAAAACAAGTAAGGAAGGTTTTTCTAAATTTTTAAAAGTTTTTCCTCGAACCAATGCTCAAAAATTTCAGCATCCATATTGCCGTGATAATCATCAGTTTTTTTTGTTGATGAATATATCAAACTGGCATTTAAAACAAAACCTTCTTCATTACCAGCATGTATTATAATATACCTTTTTCCATTACTTGCACGGGTACTTGAATAACAATGCTTTGAGTCATCCTGCCAAGACGTTTTTGTTGAAATTCCGTTTGCAAATACCCATGTTTCGTCAAGAAAAACAACTTGTCTTGACAATTCCGATTTTTTGTTGTTTAAATAATCCCTTAAAAATTGCCATCTTTTCGAAACAACATTGGAAGCTCGCAAAGCAGTTTTCTTTTGTTCGTTTTTTTATATTTGAAACCCATATGTTTTAAGATGATGGACAAACTGTTAGTTCCAATATCGCAAAGTTTTTCTGCTTTATCTTTTCAAGAATAGCTTTGAGGGTAACATATTCCTTGGCTTTATACATATCATAAACAATATTTCTAATAGAGAGTTTTATCCCTTGGGATAAATCCAAGGTTTTTGAATGGAGTCGAACCCTTTTATATGGTCTGTCCAAATCCTCTTCATTCTTTTTTCGAAGTCTTCTTAAGGTCTTCTCTGAAATGCCGCAAGCAGCAGACGTTCGTTTTTGCACTGCCAAAACAGACTCTAACGGGCCCGAGTTTTCTTTTTCTAAAGTAAAATAACGTTCCACTTGTAATACCGAACGGCGTTCACCTGGAGATAAATGCCTTCTAGGCGATGTGCCACCTTGCTGAACATTTTCCATAACTTTGCTTAATAACTGATTTTAATTCACACACAATGAGAAACAAACTAAAAGTGAAAAGCACAACTACTTATTTAAAATAAAGTAGAACATACCATCCCGCACTTCAGCAAATTTTAATTATTTCTTGGAAAATAGTAATTATTATGAAGATTTAATTATAATAATCCCAAAATAATGTCATTATCGGAAAAGTATATACCTGACAAAATCTTTAACATATTTAACCATCCCGCACTTGAGCAAATTTTAATTGGTTCTTGGAAAATAGCGATTATTATATAGATTTAACTATAATAATAGCAAAATAATTTAATTATCTATTTAATATTATTTATGCTCAACGCGTAACTCTAAGATAATTTTGTTTTGAAACCTCTGATTTCGCCCAGTAATAGAATACAGTAAACCAGTGGGATGTTCGGTGTGATCAAGTATAGCAAAGGTGCGAAGATATTGTAACTTAACCGACTTACTGTTTTAAAAGCGATAACATCCCTTGGTGATTTAATCCGATATCGGACTTCTTAAAACGCACAGACTTTACCATTATTTATTATAGGTAAATTTACTTCAGTATTATGAATTTTTTCGATAATTTGTGAACGTTCATTAACACTTGGTACTAAGTCATCAGTCTGTAAGTTTTCTGTCAGACCATCTTGACGTGCGAGGGAAGTGGAAGGTATACTTAAATTTTCATTTGATAATATGGGTTTTTGTACTAGTTTCGCTATTCTCTTCTTGTCCGCTATCGATTCCTCAATATATGCTTCAGCTACTGTCGCCGACTTCCATCCACCGTGTCTTTTTAGGCTTAGTACGTCTCCTCCGTTTTCTGCTAGAAGTGTTGCCGAGTTGCGCCGTAGAGAATGACCAGTGTAACACTCAGGATGTTGTAATTTCAGAAATTGAGCCATAACATATGGTACTTTACTTTACTATAATTGTTCTCAATATTTTGTCTATGATGTTTGACCTTTGCGATATAAAATAAATAGTTTTATAATGTCAGCCGGTTCGACAATGACAAATCTCCTGGATGATCTATTTTTTGAGTTAGGAATACTTATCACAATAATCCCATCTCGGATGTTCACATCATCAAGAACCATATTGCAAGGTTTGTCTGTTCTGCAAGCACCGGCGGCTACGCCAATTATCACAATGGCCTAGAATTTAGAGCTTATTAAAGCAGGACAAAAAATGAGTATAATAAAATCCATACCTTGTTGATAAAAATTCATCATCAGGGACTTCATTTAAAAATATATCAATTTCTTCTTTCGAGAATACACATGATTTTTTAGGTTTATAGGCGACTTTTTTCTTTTTCAAAAATGCTACTACTTTAAAATACTTTGAAATATCGATATTTTCTTTTAGTGAAAGAGTTGATTTCAACATTGAGTAGCTTGTCCACAACGTTGATACCTTATTGTGTTCCGATTTTTCCTTAAAATAGGCCAGCATGACATTTTCAGTCATTTTAACGACTTTTTTTTCTTTACACTATTTCTTTAATTGAGTGTATGCCTTCACATAAAGTCGCTTTGATTTTTCAGGCAACAAATCATGGCCCGCACTAGCCGCTGCCTCTCGGAGCTCAGGCGGGGTACAATTTTCCATTTCTGAATCACTGCCGCTTTGGTCGCTAAGATTCTCATATCTCTATCTTCATATTTTATTGTAAAACTTTTACTTAAAACCTTTAAAAGGTGACCATAATTATTTTAGAATAATGACGTTTATTGAAACCCATCAATTTCAATTGTTTTATTCGTTGCCTTGACAACCGAGCCTCAGGCTACTTGATGTTTCGATATGTTTGAATAATAGGGGAAAAGGCTAATTTTAAAATAAAAATGAGGTCTTTTGGTGTTAGTTCGGCTGTTACTAGTAGAACAAATTCTATATAATATACCTCGGTTTAGAAGGCTATTATTGACCTCGCACATTATATTCCTCGGCGCTACGCGCCTCAGGTTATAAAAGTGCTCGGTCAATCATGGCTTACTTCTCACCCTAGGTAAGTGTATAATATACTATTAAATCGTATATAACTTTAAACCTTGTTACACGGATAGTTTTTCATTATTTACCTAGGTAGAGAAATTTTACTTCTCATTAGAGAAATGGAGTAAATAATAGCAATTTCTCAAATTGGTAATAAAAAAAGTAATTTAATTGAGACAGATTCCACATAACCAAAAAATATTTGGTGTGCTGTGCATCTGAGAAGCGTCAGTCGTGTGCTGATTGTTCCTCATTAGCGTAGCATTGTAAATGCGATTTTTAAGATGAATACGTACACGCGTTACGCTTTGTAATTCTTTTCATATTTATTAATTTAGAGATTTCTCAAGCGAGCTGTTGCGTTTAGTTTACTTTATTTTCATATATTTCTGTATCTTCTTTAAATAAAACCTAAATTAATGAGGAAATGTTAATCAGAGAAGTTCTGCGCAAGTCTATAACACGCTGGTTAGAACTCCATATTTATAGCTTTATTTCCCCTTTCTCTTCAGTCTATTCATACATACCAAATTATTGCACTCAGTTTTAAATGTGAATATTTTGAAAACCGTGGGTGTATAACCTATGTCACATGAAATACGTTTAGAATTTGAGGTAGAATCCAAATAATTGATAATATACAGCGTGTAACAGAAGTATGGAACGCTTTAAATATCTTTAATACCGTTTGTCCGATTTAGCTAAAACTCGGTATCCGCATATAAGAGGTTATCGCGAAGCTGCTAGTGATATTTGCAATGTTGCCAACTTTACAGTTTTTTAGCAATTTAAAATAATTTTTTTTTTAATGGAACACCCTATATAATATTCAAAAAAATGATTCCGCAACAAATTCTAAATAACTTTTATATAAGTTACTTAATATACAGAAATATACTAAGTAAAAAAAAATTAGTTTAAATTGCTAAAAAACTGTAAATTTGGCAACATTGCAAATGTCACTAGCAGCTCCGCGATAACGTCTTATATACGGATACCGAATTTTAGCTAAATCGGACAAACGGTATTAAAGATATTTAAAGCGTTCCATACTTCTGTCACACGCTGTAGAGAGTGTCCCGTTTAAGAAAATATATCTTTATGGGATATATTATATTCTGTATATGCATTGATCACGCAAGTATTTTATATTTTCACCTAGCATTAACAATAAAAGTTAATGGTTGGGACATTATGATGAATCTGGCTGTACACATATTTTCCGGACACCCCCCATATCATCATATGAAATCTAAAGGCATTTATGCTTATTTATGTGATTTCCAGAATTTATCTCTGGGATCCCGGTACATGCTAAAATTTCATTTCTTCAGGATAGTTTAGGGTTAGGGTATCGAATATCGAATGCTTTGGGCTATTTTTTTTATTTTTTATTGGATTTTGTTACTTGCAAAAACTGTGCCATTATGGATGGCACTTGACCACCAAAAATATTCATTACTAAATAAAAAATAAATAAATATGAATCTTTCATACTGATACCGGTTTTTTGTATTTAAATATCGTGATATTTAAAAGTTAAAACACCAACCTTAGCCATTTTGCAACATTCTGAATTTTAAAAAATATAATTAAAAATGTTTGCAATTCAGGAGCATTATTTTCTTTTTATACCTTTAGGGTGGAAAGTGTTGATTTTAAAGCCGAGTTTGAAAATACAATTTTTTTCTTTACTACGTCTCTGTTTCCGGCCTGGGCGGCTTATCGTCCCGCACCAGATTGAATATATTTCATGTGTTTTCATTGTTATCGCGGCGGACCACCGTCGTTCTTTATTCTCCATTTTATCGGATCATGCACCGATGCCATTTTTAGTGAACCTGTCACTGTGAATTACATTTTATTTTATTCTAATGTCACCTGAAATATAGCCCGCAGATCATAATTTACGATATGTGGTATCTTGCGGAGTGCAGGCCACTCGAATAGTTTGTTTTAATTATGGTTCGTGTATTGCATTTTAATTTTACTTAGTTATTGTGTAAGACCTTTAATTAAATTAAATTTTTTCCTAATAAAGAACTGTTAATCATACCTTGACAAATGAAATATGATATTACCAAAGAAACTTGCGATAAGTTTCTTTGATATTACATAGCACAAAATAAACTCATTAAAAGTTTTAGGGTAATAAAATATGCAGAAAGGGTGTTATTATGTATAATTCATAGATATATTTGAAAATGAGTTCAATAAAGTTGGTGATTGTGAGGTAAAATAATGTTTAGCGATAATTAGCCTGTACTAACCTAAACTTTAAACTATAACGAATAGCAGTACATGTGATATCTAATAACAAACAGAAATATACTAAGTAAGATATTATTTGATCAATATTTAGTTTTTTAAAGTGTTACAAGGTAATATCTTGAAAACGGTTTGAAATATTTTCATTTTTTTTTGGAAGATGTAGGGACATAATTTAAATAACCATATTTTTCAAAATTACTTCTTTTCTCTATTTTTAGAAGCCTAGAATGTACGTAAAAAACTACGTATGTGTACAAACACCAGAGTTTCTGACCAAGGAGAACATAAAAGAATTGATTTGCTCCCTTTGTTCCGGGATTACGATTTATTATATTAAAATAAAATTTCCAATTCACCTGTTTTCAAATATGTAGGTATTTCATTTAAATAATTACATACTTAGGCGATGCTCCATCCTGCCTATAACGATTATCATGATTTATATGTTGTTTTAATAATTGAGGTAATTGGTTTCTTCTAAAAGCCTGTGTATGCTTCATTCCACAATAATTCGTTGATTTCCTAACCGCAATAAAATTTAAACCCAGCCATAAATAAGTGCCTTTTGAAAGGGTACAGGTCCTGATTACCTACTAATTTCAATAGTTTAGGTTAGCTATTTTCAACAAAACAACAAATATAAAATAATAGGTAAGTATCTTTATTTTAATCATGTAATTAAATAGGTAATAATATTTATACAAAAATACTAATCTACAATATTATAATATCATCTATGCCTAAACTAATATAGTGACGATAGTGATAGTGAAACAGAGCTAAATATAGAGTAGGTTGAAAAATGCGATGTTGACTGAAAAGAAAAGATCTTTATTTTTAATATTTGAACAAGATGCAAGATTAAAAAAGTCACCTAAATTTGAAATAACATCCATAATTTGAAATTTCAGTTAAATTCGATCGAATTTGAAAATTGCATTTCGGAATTGAAAAAGTTTTTGAACACCCTGATATCACTCACTATAACTAAGTACTTTATACATGTGCCAAACGTAACTGTCTCAGTTTTTCAAATATTATTTAATCAAATAAATTATAATTGATAAATTCACTCCTATAATAAAATGTTCATTTGACATTTGCATTTTTATCACTTTAACATCGATAAAAAAAGGTGCATCCTTTTTTATTGCGATAAAACCCTCTCCGGCTAAAAATTAAATGGTAAAAACCTCTCCAGCTCAAAATCGAGTAGCTTTTCTTTTTCATTGCTCGGCAACCTGACATATCGACGGTTTCCTGCCAAAAGGGCGTATCGACAAAAACATGATTTTTCAGAAACTAATAAAAACCCTTCATAAATCAACAATAAATGGTACTACTTTGTTTACTTTCATATATAATTGTCTAAAAGTATATTTATGGTATATTGTCGCCTATGCAGTAAGTTAAGTAAAAATAACACATACAAACCTGAATTTGTTTATATGCCCTTATGGCCCGATAATATGTTGCTGCATATGAAATAAAATTATGGGCGTATGGTTAGAATTCATAATAATAATAACTTTATTTTAGAAAATACAAACGATTTGTTGCTATATTATGAAAGAAACAAAAACATATATAATAATAATGTTATAATATTTCCGGCCTGTTCTTTATTTTCGCCTCTTCGACAAAATCTTCTCTCTCATCGCTTGCAAACTCATTGCATCGTCATCTAAACTTTCTACATCATTGGTATTTTGAGAGACCAAAAGGTTATTATAAAACGCATGATATTCTTGTGAAATAGTATTGTCCTTGCATAGGGCCATTAGATCATCTTATTTTTTTTTATTAATTGAAATTTTGCTTTTGTAAAGATTTTGTGGTTTGAAATTATTTGTGATGGAAAATCTCTTCTCAAGTTTCTTTGAATTTCCTGAAACTCATCCCAATATTCGTATTTGGCAAACATAGAATTGGGAAAATTTTTCCTAAAGACTAAACATTTAACATCTTTCCAGTTTATATGAGATGAAGTGGTCGTCTTGTGAACATTAGGCATCTCACTTTTAAAAGTTTGATAGTCTAAGAAGTCCTCGTATGTTAATCGATTGACTTTATAAGGCAGGCCTTTCTTCTTAGCCATTCTTACTACATTTTCCCAGTCATTGGGTACATAAATTTTTGCATACTCACTGGCCTTTTATATAGCAGAGTGCATTGAATCGCACTCCATGTGCGTATGACCTGGCTCTAGGAAATTCATTTAAATTATTTCCAAACTTTCATGCCTCGAAAGCAAATTCTGCAACATACATGCAATTATGGCGTTTTTATTTTGCCCAGGACATGAGTCAAAATACAATCGTAATTGTTTTGCTGCTTTCGGAACACTGGAGATAATTTTTTCTTTCTTTCTTGACAAAGTTTAAAATCAGTTTTAATCTGTATGCACTTGCACTAACTTGCAGAATCATAAACGGCCACCACACTGCTGAGTGTACTGCGCGATAAAGAAGGAGAAGAGAATTGGTTTTCTCGGCTGCGCATCTAGTATTATTATGGACTTTTCGCAAATACGGTGAAATTTTGTTACGCCAAAAGGACGCATATGATCATACGCCCCTAGAAATCACATATAATTGTTAATTTAAAAGGACGTATATACATACGACCTTCTAGCATGTTCAGGGTGTTACAGATTGTTCATACGTCCGAAAAAAAGAGGCCGTGGCACCGTTACTAACACTCTGAGGGATACGACCTTTTTCCACGACAACCCTGTTACTATCAAAATACATTTTTCGTTGTAAAAGCAAAATGCCATATTATGCGCATAAGCCCTTCTGGCAGGAAGCCCTCGATATGATTACAAATTAATTTGATGCTGTCATACATTTTTTTAGTGAAGTATTATTTTTTTTTAGTATCTATTCATGCCAAAATTCGTGAATTTCTCTAGCTAAAAATCACTCGATCTTTTTTTTAAGATCGGATAAACTTTAATTTTTTAAACTCAAACTGGATCACTTTTTAGCAATTTAAACTCGAACAAGCTGTCGCGTTTTTATCTATTACCGTCTAAGCCCTGATGACTCAGTGTTGAGCCGAAAGCGCTTGGCTGAACTTCCCCAAGAATTATACGCTGAACACGCATTAAAGTTTAGTTTTATTAGAAGTGTATTTCAATAGGTAAATATATACCTTCTTGTAGTATCTCCATGAAGATTTATTACATTTTTTAAATTACTTCAATTCAATTTCAATTCTTTAATTTCAATTTCAATTTCAATTCTTTAATTTCAATTTCAATTTCAATTCTTTATTCATGTTAATATTACAGCAATTCACATACAGTGTCACCATTAAAGTCCGCACCATATGGAACTTTTTTTTATTAATGAGGTTAGTTAAAATTAAATTTGGGCAATCGTTTTTGCTTCAAATTAGACTAAAAATTATATAATCAAATGTCACCATCTGTCATTCGGTATCTGTCAAAAATTACATTTTAATCAAAAAATGCTGAAAAATGGCATTGTTTTACCGAATTTCAAAAAATTTTATTAGAAAAAGTTGTTTCTAGTACAATTCTTGGCCTAAATACAAAGTTTCAGTTTTCTAGCTCAAAGTTGATTTTTTCCCATTTTTTCTAATTAACTTTTTTTTTTATTTAATGTAAGTTCGCTTAATGGATATTAAACTATTTGCTTATACCATACTCAATATTTAATTTAGTTTGTATGAGCTTTTTTTTACTAGAATGCCATTTTTTCTCGAAATTTAAAATTAGAGGCAAAAAAATTTGACACAGGTGGTGCAAAGTTATCCTAATTTAAAAATTTTAACAGATAGACGTCAGATGTTTCGTTTTTCAAATGACAAATACATCTAAATATTTGATAAAAATTTTATTTTATACTTAAAACTATCATTATTATTAAAAGGAACAAAAAGGAACTTTAATCATTTTAAATAGGTAACACAAAAGCAATATAAATTTCACATTTCAGTGTGACGTCCTTCTCGCTCTATACAAACACCCGTCCGTCTATAAACGTCTTTGACAGCATTTTGTAAAAAGCTTGGTCTTATATCGGCACAACACTGTCTTATCGTTTGTTCCAAATGCTCGATATTTCTAAACGGTAGATTCTTATAAACTTTCTGCTTAAGATAACCCCACAGAAAAAAGTCTAGTGGGGTTATGTCAGGCGACCTGGGTGGCCAGTGACATTCTCTATCACGCCCTATAACTCTGTTTTGAAATAATTGGTTTATGCGTTCTTTCACTGCTACAGTTTGATGTATGGGTGCACCATCAAGCTGATACCATAAGTTATGTCTATGGTGTAAGGGCATGTTATCCAAAACTTCGGTAATCTCGTTATCAAGAAAATTCAGGTACCTTTCACCAGTTAAGTTTACTCTAAAGAAGTATGGTCCAATAAGCTCATCTTTCAAAATTCCACACCAAACATTGGTTTTAAAATGATACTGGTCGCGACATTCAATTGTGAAGTTAGGATTTTCTTGGGACCACCATCGGCAATTTTGTGAGCTCACGGTACCATTCGAAGAGAAAGTGGCTTCATCTGTCCATAATATCTTGTATGGAAAAAGAATATTCTCCTCATATTGTCCCTGATACCAAAACGAAAAATCAAGTCGGATCTCAAAATCGCGTTCTTTTAATGTGTTTATAAACTTGGGTTAATATGCCCGAAATCGATTTTTCTGAAGAATTTTTCTAACGCTTTTCCTCTTGCACCCTGTTGAACCGTGGTCAATAACAGTTAAACAAACATCAAGTTGTGCTGCTTCATCGTATTTACTTGCCGCGTGAGGTTTCTTAAAATTATTTTGAACAGATCCAGTTTCTCTAAATTTTGACATTATTCTTGAAACAGTGCTATGCTGCAAATTTTTTTCTGGATGCCTCTCATTAAAAATGGCAGATACTTGCCGGTGAGGCATATTCTCTCCACAAATTAAGACAATTTCTATTTTTTCTTGAATGGACAACATTGGTGATAACACTGAAAACTATAACTTGCAAAAATATTCAAATTTATGACATTTCTTTTATTTATTCGGCACTCTAATTCGTTTTTTTTTCCATAGCCTACTTATAAAATTCGAAATTGCCTTGATATTTTATTGTGGATAAAAAGAAAATGTGTATAAATTTTGAACTAATCTGATATCTGGGAATTTTATTATAAGTTTTTTAAACTTCTTAGGTGTATGTACTATCAAAAAAATTGAATATCTGACGTCTATCTGTTAAAATTTTTAAATTAGGATAACTTTGCACCACCTGTGTCAAATTTTTTTGCCTCTAATTTTAAATTTCGAAAAAAAATGGCATTCTAGTAAAAAAAAGCTCATACAAACTAAATAAAATATTGAGTATGGTATAAGCAAATAGTTTAATATCCATTAAGCGAACTTACATTAAATAAAAAAAAAGTTAATTAGAAAAAATGGCAAAAAAATCAACTTTGAGCTGGAAAACTGAAACTTTGTATTTAAGCCAAGAATTGTACTAGAAACAACTTTTTCTAATAAAATTTTTTGAAATTCGGTAAAACAATGCCATTTTTCAGCATTTTTTGATTAAAATGTAATTTTTGACAGATACCGAATGACAGATGGTGACATTTGATTATATAATTTTTTGTCTAATTTGAAGCAAAAACGATTGCCGAAATTTAATTTTAACTAACCTCATTAATAAAAAAAAGTTCCATATGGTGCGGACTTTAATGGTGACACTGTATGTCAAAATATAGAATGTTCAAAATTTCCAAAAATTTAAAAATCTATAAACTTATACGAAACATACTATACAATACTACACATTAAAATCAAAATTTAAAAATCAAAGTACTTACACAGCCAATAAATCCTATACACAATGTTATTAATATAATATAATTCACGATAAAATTTTTTGTTAAGTGTTTCACAGAAAGTAAATTTAAAGTAAGGTCAGTGGCCTATTGGACAAGTTACAAAAGGATCTCAATAATTACATAGTAAAATAGGATAATTGAACGTCAGACAGATTAAAAACAGACTTATACAATAAAAATAAAATGTATACTTAACGAAACAACATTTAAGCTTACAATTCTACCATTCAGAGTTCAAGAAATCATCCACTGAATAGAATGCTCCGTTAAGCAAGTAGGATCTTATACTACTGTTGAATTTAGAAAGTGGCAAATCTTTTAGATTCCGTGGTACTTTATTCATAAAGTGGATGCCCAGGTGGCCTGGACCATTCTGGCAGCGTTTCAACCTCCAGTACTGAGGCACAAGGTTTTGTTTGTTTCTTGTATTGTATGTGTGTATAGAGTCATGACTTGAATATTCATTCAGGTGAGTCTTTACGTGACAAAGCGTTTCGAAAATAAAGAGTGATGGAAGTGTCAAGATCTTGTTCGTCATAAACGCATCCCTACAGTCATCCCTGTAACCCAGACCAGCAACCAGCCTCACAGCCCTTCTCTGTAGATGAAATATTCTACTGGCACTTGGAGCATGACCCCATGCTACTATGGCATAGCTTATGTGCGAGTGACAGAGGGAGAAGTATGCCTGTCTTAAGACCCTCTGGGACACGCACTCAGTCAGATTCCGTAGAACAAATATATTCGTACTAAGTTTTTTGGAAAGCTGCTCTGTGTGTATGTCCCAGCGAAGTCTGCAGTCAAGGTGAACACCCAAGAACTTTACAGAGGAGACTAAGTCTGCCTCAGGTATCTCTCTCGTGGAAAATATTATTTTGTGGGTTTTATCTGTGTTAAGAAACAGCATGTTTGCATTGAACCACGCCTCGGCCCTTTCCTGAGCCTCCACCGAACTTGCCCTTGCAGTGTCAAGATTACTATGCTGGGTAGTGATTGTGGTATCGTCCGCGAAGAGGGTATATCTGGATGAGCAGTCCATTCCAGGCAGATCATTGATATAGATCAGAAAAAGTAGGGGCCCCAGAACCGAACCCTGAGGGACCCCAACAGTCACACATCTCTTCGTAGACTCAACCCCATCCACCTTTACACTTTGTGTTCGATCTTTAAGATAGCTCTCAACAAGAGATATGCTTTTTGGATGAAAATTATAGCGAGATAGTTTTTTTAAAAGCAAGTCATGGGAGACACAGTCAAATGCCTTACTTAGGTCACAGAAGACCGAGGCTGTATAAGTGGAATCATCAAAGGCATCGAAGATGTTCGAGACAAGGTCCTTGTAGATATCCCAAAAGACGACAGCCGGATAAAAGAATTTGTCTAAGGATGAAATCAAATTTAATTGAACACGGTTCATTTTCTAAACCTCGGCCTAAAATCTACAACAAGGAAAACCACGAGACCGATGAAATAAATGTTTTAGCTCCAATTGAAATAAATCCAACTAGTTCTTGCAGGACGGTTGAAGGTTCGATATTCAATCAAGAGTTCAAAGAATCCTAAAAAAACACAATTTTAAGCCATATAGATTCCACCTAGTACAAAACTTAAATCCTGGCGATGCACAGAGCCGTATACAGGGTGTCCCAGAATATGTGGGCAATCTCCCGGATTTGGATACAATATGAAAAAATAATATGACAAGTTCCCATAAAAAAATTTCCTACAGGCCCTCCCTACTGAGATATCAGCCCCTGAAGGACGCCTCAGGAAATCGGTTTATCTTGAATAATTCTTAAATTACTTGGTGTAATTTAATAATTTTTCAGTATGATAGTTGCTAGGTAAGTCTCCTCAAAATGAACCGTTTTAATTTTATTCGGCTTATTTAGTTTTCCAGGGACGGACTAGCTTTAACAGAATAATGCTTATTTTTTTTACATCCTGTATGATAGAGGCATATCAATAATACTGTTGAATAGCTCAAACCTTAAACTAAAAAAAAGTACTCTTTATCGACATCGATAAAGTAAACCGTTTACGAGAAAAAATTTTTTGTTCCATATGCCTTTTTTTATGAAATATTCGATAAATACCTTATTTTGTTGATATGGTTTAGTTGATATGTACCAGTTAAAATAAATAATAACTACGACAGTGGCAGTTGGAAATTGAGTGTGTTTAAGTTTTTGATCTTATTTCTTCTGCTTCGTTTTGGTATGGAATTTACGTTTGAGGAATATGCCGACATGCATTTAATGTATGGGCTTGCATCATGTAATGCCTTAGAAGCCCGAAGGCTTTATGAAGAACGATTTCCAAACAGAAGAATTCCTGACAGAAAAACCTTTGAAAGAGTAGATCGTCGTTTAAGAGAGACAGGTAAAAACTAAGTTGTTTTATTTTTAATTTGTACTTATCGGATGATAAAGATTTGATTTAAAGTATGTAGGTCGCAAATAATTTTAGGAAAGTTTGACAAAGCCAGTCACAATTGTGGAAATCAAAACCATCGCGTTGATGGTCTTGAAGAAAACATCATTAATGCCGTAGAAGTAGATCCTGCTGCAAGTGTTCGAAAATTGGCTGCCGAATTTGATTGTTCAAAATCAATGGTCTTTAGAATCCTTACAGAGCAACAGTTACATCCATACCACCTTCAAAAAGTCCACGCGCTTCTTCCTGAAGACTTTCCGCGAAGGATGGAATTTTGTAACTGGGTTTTAGATCGGCACAGAAACGATGCAAATTTCATTGGTTCAGTTCTCTTCACGGACGAAGCTGGGTTTTCCAAAAACGGCATCATAAATGCTCATAATTTACATTTATGGGTAGAGGAAAATCCCCATGCTTCTATTGTAACGCATCATCAGCACCAATTTGAACCCATCAACGTGTGGGCCGGAATTATCAGACAACACTTAATTGGACCATTTGTATTGCCAAGAAGGTTAAATGGAGAAAGGTATTTGGAATTTCTTCAAAACAATCTGCCAGAACTTTTAGAAGATCTACCTCTGCAACTACGACATAATATGTGGTTCATGCATGATGGGGCTCCGCCACATTTTAGTCTAGTAGTCCGAGAACACCTAAACACCTCTTCGAAAATCAATGGATAGGAAGGGGAGGACCAGTGGCTTCTCCTCCTCGATCACCAGACCCAAAACCATTAGATTTTTTTTGTGGGGCTATCTAAAATGTTTAGTATACGCCAATCCAATACAAAATCGGGAACACTTATTGGAACTGATTAACTTCCATTGTCGCGAAATAAGGAATAATGTTGGCGCATTGTGGAGGATCCAACAATCTACAATTAAAAGATGTAGGGAATGCATTGCAGTAGAAGGAGCTCATGTTGAACCGACGTACAAAATGAATCAGAAAAATAAGGTATTTATCGAATATTTCATAAAAAAAAAGCGTATGGAACAAAAATTTTTTTCTTGTAAACGGTTTACTTTATCGATGTCGATGAAGAGTACTTTTTTTTTAGTTTAAGGTTTCAGCTGTTCAATAGTATTATTGATATGCCTCTATCATACAGGATGAAAACAAAATAAGCATTATTCTGTTATAGCTAGTCCGTCCCTGGAAAACTAAATAAGCCGAATAAAATTAAAACGGTTCATTTTGAGGAGACTTACCTAGCAACCATCATACTGAAAAATTATTAAATTACACCAAGTAATTTAAGAATTATTCAAGATAAACCGATTTCCAGAGGCGTCCTTCAGTGGCTTATATCTCAGTAGGGAGGGCCTGTAGGAAATTTTTTTATGGGAACTTGCCATATTATTTTTTCATATTGTATCCAAATCCGGGAGATTGCCCACATATTCTGGGACACCCTGTAGAGTTCTGTAAGTGGTATTTACAAAATATCAACAGGGAAAATAATTTTGAAAGAACCGTTATATTCGGTTATATTGTCCGATGAGGCTCATTTTACCAATGCTGGTATACTTAATGGGCACAATACGAGGTTTTGGTCTCAGGAAAATCAGCATGTAGTATTTCCACTCGAGCGGTAAGGCAGGTTTGGCTTTAACGTTTCATGTTCTATAATAGTAGGAAGCAAAATAATCTATATAATATACAGGGTGTCCGAAACTGGTGCTGACAGTATTGCGATCTCGGAAACTAGAAGAGATAGAAAGACGGTTAAATGGGGAAAGTTTTAGGCAATTATGTAAGTAGTTTATTGGTGCTTACGGATCGATTCTGGTTCTTTTGGGTTTTGAGATATTTTGAATAAACCAAAATGTTGCATTTTCTTAGATCGGTAGTAACTTTTTTATTACCCAATATTTTTTAAATCCGAAAACACATTTTCATTGCCCTTTTTTACATAGAAGATGCCTACCTGATCATATTTTGGTTACAACGTTTCGGTTTCCTGTAACCATCATCAACTTTCTTTTTTCTTATGACCACCGGGCCTCAATAACTTGCATCTGCAACAAGTTGAAGCACCCGCTATTCTATTCAATACCAAACAATTGCAGATTAAAGAAATGCCACTGAAAGAGCATTTAGGGTGTTACAAACGCGGCCTTTTATTATTTTAAATTCATTAAGGCGAATAAGAACTATGTGTGAAACATGTCTAAGGCATAATGGAGAACAATTTGAGCAATATTTATGAGAAAGGTTCTATACATTTTCAGCTTTTGCTTCTAATGTTTTATGTAGTAAAACACAACCAGATTTATGGTTTGTTATTATTTTCACTAAAATATAACTGCTAATTAGATTAAGGAGTCCAAAATATATTTCTTCTGCAGTAATTATCATACCAGTCATAGTTTTTTTTAAATACCCGTTATGGCCTACTAACAAAAAATGTATATTTTTTTTTAAAACGTAAATTTCGTGCTTAATATTAAAAATAAAAATAAGGGATTATATATTTCTGAGAAGCTTGTTATAAGCTAAATTATATTATTAAAGAATATTTATTGTGACCCATTTATAAAAAAGCAAGTTTGTTTTTTTTTCTCGGGAATTATTGAACGTAGAAAAAATCTGAGTACGTCACTGGATTCTACGTAAAACACTACAAAAAGAACATTTGTTTGCTCTTTGATGAGCTACAGGGGAACCTAAATATGAGGGGGTGTCCCAAAATGTGAAATTTCCAAAAACATCCCGTATATCAAAACAAGGAAGACTGGAGAAATTCTGATTGCGGCATCTTTTGTTTCACGAAAAAGTAGCACAGTGCTGCGAAAACCGTATTCTTCTATTCTTACCATCTTACCATCGAAAACTGGACACCCTGTACATATAATAATAATAATAATAATATAATATTTAAATCGAAACATAATTTAGAATGAACAAAATTTTAGCAGAAACTTCGAGTCAATTCATAACTTTAACCTGTTGAAACGCCATAAAAAGATATTTTTTAATTTATTTTCTTTTCAGAATAAAGGAGTCGTATACAAAAATCAGATTTGCTCTGATTGAAATACATTTAAAAAGAACCTTTTCTTTGGCTGTTATCTTTTCTTGACACTCCAATCACTCCTAATCAAAGAAAGAAATATAAAAAAAAAGTGAAAAAAATCTCTTGTAGCAATTGTCCAATGAAGTATGAGTCCTGGGGCGTGTTCCTTATCTTTCTGGCACAGCAGACAATTGAGAATTTCGCCACCGCCAGAATTAATCTTGATGTGGCCATCGCCGCAACCTCGGCTGCCTGACTGCACTTCAAGGGACAGATTTCGAGTTTCAACAGAAATTGATAGATGGTCTTTAAGGATCTCTAAACATATTTGGTCAACAGGATACGGCCGATAAGGGTCATAATATCTCCTCTCCTTGTCTCTTTCTTCGCAATACACGTACAGAACGTATCCGAAAGTTAGTAACATCTTAATAACTCCATTGTTCGGTTAAATTGCTTAAACTTGAAAAAAAAATAACCTGCGTACTGCATGGCTTTACAAGTACCAAAGGTTTAAATCGTAAAGCACACGTAGTTTTCTGTTTACTATTATTGAAGAAAGGAAACATATTAATTATTAATACAAGCACCTATTGAAGTTTGTTGTCTGAGACTTGATTGGTGTCACAGCGACGTTTATATTACTACAGGTATACATACGAGTCTGTGGCTACGATTTATCGATAAGGGGAAAAGGACAATCTTTTAAAACGTGGTGTAGTCATGGGCGTGCTACACCGATATATTTTAAATGCAATAAAGTTAGGAAATTATATTTCGGTATGAAAAAAAATTGATTCAGTGATAATGATTTTTTAGTTTTGTTGGTATTAATATCAAAGAAGCATGAATTAAAGTTTTGCGATGCGGCGCCGCCGTTTTTATAAAAACTGAATAACTTTTACCCCTTGTATCACTATTCCACTGACACGCAAACAAATATCGGCCGCTCGTTTTTGCGAAATTAACCATAGCCACCTAATCCCTTCCCCCCCCCCCCCCTTTTCTTATTAAACTTCTGACCCACCAAAATATAAATCATGTCCCCTCACTGAGTTGATTCATGAAACGATGATTTTATTGAACTTTCTTAATTTAAAAAGTTATTGACATCTATATATCATAACATAACTATAAATTATTCCATTAAGAATTTTGGCCTCTATTACTTTTTTACATTTAATTTCCTTGAATGCTTAAAGTAGCATCATGTTCGTAATTATCTGCTGTCGATTCTATTGGCTGCACAAGGTACTTGTTATGACCGTATATTGTTGAACCACTCCTCCCCCTCTTCTAATTTGTTTTAGTTTATTTAGGTACATCCTAAAAAAACATATTTCTTAATTACGTGGTTGCTGAAGATGACTTTGTCTAAAGTCGAAACTAGTACAACCTAATTTCATATTAAAATTATGTATAGGTACTCTTTAACCCTTATTTCACCCTAAAAGGACAAATATATTTTATTTTGGTGGTATAGACAGACCTTGTTTTCTTTCTTCTTTTAATAGTGCACTATGTGGCCATATTTCCATACCATTTTAATATCAAAGTTAATAGGATCAGAAGAAATTTTGAAAAATGTTAAAGTTATATTAAAATACTGTTTCTTAAATATATTATTGTTTATTTTTAAGTAACGGTATGTGGCAATATCGTAAACCCTTGAACGTTTTTGGTCCGCATTCTTTCGAAAGCTACAGATAAACGTGTCCAGCTATATGCTTGCTAATGATCATAACTCTGTTTTTTTGTGACCTTGACTGACACCTCGTTTGCTATATATTTTCTGCGCATACTGCCGCTTTTTATCCCCAATACAGATATGCGCATGTTTTTGCCATCCCAACCAAACCATAATTTACTGTTACTATTTACTTATTTATTAATTTTAGATAATAAGTTATCACGTATACAAACAGATTAAAACTGTTTTACCCGAAGTTGTAAGTTAATTAAAATATGAGGTAAAGGTATGTTTTGATGTCTAATTTACATATTTTGTCAATAACAAGTCAAAAATTAATAACTTTACTGACGCTGAAATGGCCCAGATGTATTTCAATTATGGCCTAGCAAATGGAAATTCTGACGAAGCTCGGCGAATTTATCAGGAACGTTATCTAAACAGAGTACTGCCATGTGCCAAAACAAAAAGTTTAGACAGCTCCATGCAAGATTGAGTGAGGCTGGGAGGTTTAAACGTAGTACGGAACTTCCTGGCATACCTGCAACAGTAACCACGCCTGAGTTAGAAGAGGGCTATACTTCGAGAGATCGAGATCGAAGATCCTTCAACTAATGCCAGGAAGGTACCAATGCAACTCCAAACAAGTGCATCAACTGTTTGGAGGGTTTTGCATCTTTATCTGCTATACCCATCTCATATTCAACGTGTACAAGCTCTGCATCCCCGTGATTTTCAGCCAAGGTTTGAGTTTAGTAAGTGGTTGCTGCATACAGTAGCATATAATAACAATTTTTTACCGAACATTGTATTTACTGATGAGACCTCTTTTTCAAGAGAAGCCATTATGAATTTTCATAACGAACATTTTTGGGCGGACGATAATCCTCATAAAATTAGAGAAGGTCGTTGTCAGCAACAACTTTCGGTGAATGTATGGACAGGGATCATTGGCGACTAACTTATTGGACCATACTTTTTACCACCTGGATTGAATAGAAACTCCTGTACGCAGTTTCTATCTGAAGAACTTGACGTTCTGTTAGAAGACGTACCTCTACAAATAAGAACTAATATGTGGTTCCTGCAGGACGATGCCCCAGCTCATTTTAGCCTAGTTGCTCGTCAATACCTCGACAACACTTTCCCTAATTGCTGGATTAGACATGCAGGTCCTTAAGGTTGGCCAGCTCGCAGTCCCGACTTGAATCCTCTAGACTATTATTTATGGGGTCACTTGTATACAAGACGTCTGTACTAAATGAAAACGACTTAAGAATACGAATTATTGAAAGTTGCAATGCGATCCGAAATAATGCAGGCATTTTTGAACGTGTAAGAGAATCAATGGTGAGACGATTGCAATCGGGCGTTTTATCAGAAGGTGGCCATTTTCAATATTTGCCTTGATTAATTGTTGTATTTTTTTTGTATCATAATTTAAAAACTAATTTTATTTTTACTTTAAATGTTTAATTAACTTTGAAATGCATAATAGGTATTTTTTTTTTGTACATACAAGAAAGTGGTTTTTATTGTTTCTCTCGAAAACGAAGCAAGATACGAAAATAATTAAGGGCACAAAAAAGTTGTAATGTTAGTTGGTAAATCCGAAAAGAAATATCAAAATTAGAAAAAAGTAAGTGGCGTACATTTTTTTCTCAATAATAATCGTTGTGCTCTCTGGGACGCCACTGGGCTTAATAAATTTAATCTAGTTACGGCTAATTAAGCCCCTTATTATTATGAATACCGGTACGAAGTTTCAATAAAATCGGGAAAAAGATATTTAAAACAATTATAAAAAAAAAAATTTAAACTATAGCGTCCTGTATGCCAAAAACGAGGCAACTCCGGACACATGTTTATATGAACTTTTTCTCTTAGAATATCATAAGGAATCACCTTCTTAAGCTACGTACCGTACTTCTGAAACACCCTGGATGGCTATATTAACTATTAGATTCGCATAAATTGCACACAGAATATATTTCATGTCTATCGGTTATTTTTAAATTAAATGGGCCACTTCCTAAATGTGTGACCGGTCCGTAAAAAAATAAATAGACGTTTTACAATCTGAATGTTTTCAGTCCTCGGTCATACAAATTTATTCAATTCTGATTTAAGAAGTCTCATTTTGTATTTGTTGCAGTCAATATTTTTTGCTACTTTGTCAATGTACCACATTGGACTTATGGTATAAAAATACACCACATAATAATTCTGTTATATCCGAGGTTATATCCAATTTCAGTTCATTTATTTTTTGATCATCGTTGTCCTCGTTCTCGTGTTTGTCGTTATACTACGTTTTTCTTATTGTATAAGATTACAAGTATTAGCGTACAATTTTCAAACATCCTGTATAAATACTTTCTTCCATATATTGCAGTTTGTAAGTATATTAGACCTGTAATAGAGTACTACGAAACAACTGTAACGTCAATTCATTTTAAAGGAAAAACGTGACATTATAACAAATTAATTCAAAATCTCGACGCTTCTACCGAAGGTACAGTAAGCGCCACAATTATAACATCATTGTTTACATTTCTGTTTTGTGCATAAAAACTCCAGCAAAACATGCCGGGTCTATGCGGCATGCATTGCGGCTTAAAATGTGAGGTTTTGGCGAGCGCATTACTTGGAACCTTAAAAGCTAGATGCTGCCGAGTACGACGGAGACGTGAGCCGGTACGATTCGTACAGACTTGAGCACTCCTCGCATCTATCTCTTTGTAACGTAATATAGATAAGAACAGAGCGAAGCTGTATCGGCGCTTTGCCAGTAGCGAGCAAAAATACTGTCAATAGGTCAAGTTTTACATAGTGATATCAATTTCTAACTGATTCAGCCAATGAGAAATGGAAAATGGGCTTTGAAGGCCAATAGAATATCCACAAGAGGTAACTAGATATAATTTTCTTGACGTCCACGTTGACTCTTAAAGTATTAACCCGGGTATTGTCGCTTCCTTTAATACATTTTTTGCTGGAGTTTTTATACATTATTTAAATGTGAACGATGTTATATTTGTAGCGCTTACTTTATCCTAAATTATCATCGAATGTAACAAAATTAGCTGTTCAACTTTTTTTTTTTGCTTCATTATCTATTTGTTATAGAATTTGGGCCAAATTGGCGTTTAATAGGGTTTCCTTTACAACTTTAATAACAATTATGTATATTATGGTAAGCCTCATTAATGAATAAAATATAAGCAATGTTAAGCCCTAAGTCCACCAAGAATAAGGGCATTGCGGGAATTCGGTGGAAGTTTTGCCATATTTCGCGGCAAGTTTACGGTATTTCGCGAAATTTGAAGGTAAGTCTATACGAAGTCAATTCAAACAGCTAAAAAAAGAGGCAGGTACCGAGTTTGCTAAGTTTACCAATAAATTTTAAATAAAGATAATCTAATTTTATTATGACTAAACCGCGTACGAATTTTTTCTCGCCCACGCATTCCTAGCCAGCCGCTTCTAGTTGATGAAATAATTTTAGTGGACAAAAAAACAAAATAATGCCTAAAAAATGTCTGTTCCACTGCGTTTTTTTACCTGTTGCCCCTGACAGTGGTGTAGTGTAATTATTAATATAGGGGAAAGTAAACTCAATTTATTCTTTTATTCGTTATTGGAAATTTAAAAAAATATCTTAAGAGTGTACCCGAGTGTAGTATTTTCTAAGTTATTTTGTTGTTATCGCCGTTTTTGTTGTTATTTAACTATTTAATCAAGATGGCGTTGTGGAGACCTTTTCATGTTTCTGATAATGAAACGAACAGTGTGGAAGCCGATTTCATGGCGGAGTGTCGGAATTTTGTAATAAAAACTTACATGTTCAAACCCAGAGACTTATTTTAAATATTTACACCTGCTTAAAAAGTGAAAGTCCTGGGGGCTCACAAAACGAAACATTAAAAAGGATTTGTGAGCTCACTAAACTTACTCGAGCTACAATTTACACAGTGATTAGAGCAGGAGTTATCATCGACCATTCCGTAAAGCGAAAAAGAGCTAATCAGAAGCTTAAATAAGTTGATAATGGTGACAAAGAAGTTATACGCCGAGTTGTATATCAATATTGAACAAAAGAATGGTATAATGGAATCGTCTCGTATCGTAGCATGATGACAAGAATATTATATATAATAGGTAGCTCTGGAAATTCGGATTGTGAATTTTAACTTTCTATCAAATTTACAGGAAATAAAATATAATGATAAACAGGTGTTAAGTGTTTTCTTATCATCAGTATATACAGGGTGTTAATTAATGTCATGCAGATATTTCAGAGGGTGATAGTACTCGTCAAAATAAGAAAAAAATGCAAATATATGCATGGTCTAAAACGCGTTATTTTTGGTATACAGGGTGGCGAAGTTTCAATTTCTTTTCTCATATTTTGCGTTTTCTCTCTTATATTTTGTGATAATTGTTTCAAATTTGGAACATCAACCATTTTTTAGAATATTTACAATAAAGTATCAAAATTGTCGGTTGCAGTATACAGGGTGTTACATTTTCTTGAATCGGCTACAATTTAATCTTTCAGAACTTTTTTTTGGAGCTCCCTGTATGAATTCCGGTATGAAATTTGAACTCTCTGTTCCTTTGTTTAGCGTTTTGGTCTCTTGCACTGTTCTCGTATCTGTGACCGTTTTCGATTTATTTGCAAAAATAGCCATCGATGAAAATTAAGTGTAGGCGAAATAGCGCAATAATAAATATGAGAAAAAAAATAGTAGGCTGGGATAGGCAATTGTTAATTGTGTTTATTGTCCTTCTGACATTTTGTAACAAATAGTTTTTTGGTTGACGCTTTCGGAGTCGTTTTGAACTGGTTAATGATGGTTGAATTCACAAATCAAGAGTATTTAATCTATGGACTTGCCCATGGCAATTGTTATGAAGCCAGACGACTGTATGCACAAATATATCCAAATCAAATACTGCCTGACCTACGGACATTCGCAAATCTACATAATCGACTATGTGAAAATGGATCGTTCAAGAAATCCACTCATTTAGCAGGAGCAAACAAAACGGTTAGGACTCTTGAAGTCGAGGAAGCAGTCCTGAATGCAGTAGAAAATGATCCTGCTACTAGTACGAGAAAAATTGCCGCAACACTTAACATTTTATTTGTGCTTGTCTGAAAAATTTTAATAGACTACTTAATGTATCCTTACCACATCCAAAGGGTTTAAGCTCTTCTCCCACGTGACTTTCCACTCCGTTTTAATTTTTTTAAATCAAATTTCTCAAGGAACGCCGTAAACAATTTTCACAACAACCATTTTTGGGCAGAAGAGAATCCGCATTCGATACGCGAAAATAATTTCCAAGAACAGTTTTCAGTAAATGTGTGGGCCGGCATTATTGAAGTTTATTTGATAGGACCATTTTTCCTACCTGCAAGGCTAAACGGACAGTAGTATCGTCAATTTCTTGAAGAGGAACTTCCAGGGCTGCTAGAAGAGGTACCAATTCTTGTCAGAAACCAAATGTGGTTCATGCACGATGGTGCACCACCGCACTTCAGCATAGAGGTGAGAAACTTTCTCAATTAAATTTTTAACAACCGTTGGATAGGTCGAGGGGGACCTCAGGCATGCCCTCTAGATCCCCAGACCTGAATAGCCTGGATTTACTTTTTTGGGGACACCTGAAAGCATTAGTGTATCAGACCCCAGTCCAGACAGAAAAGGATTTAAGAAACAGAATAATTGCTTCATGCGACATCATTCGCGATACTCCTGGAATATTTGGCAGAGTCCGTCAGTCCACGAGGCAAAGACTTGATTCGTGCATTTTAGCAAGAGGCGGACATTTTCAACAGTTTTTATAATTTTGTTTTATTTTTATTTGATTAACTAATTAATTGTTTTGTTTTAATTTATTTTTAATTTGTAATTTTTTATCTGATTTTTTGATGACCCTGTCGATTAATCTAAAATAAAAATGAAAATAATTACTTAGAATACATATAAATAAAAACAGCTTTTTACTCAGCTTTATTTCGCCTACGCTTAATTTCCATCGATGGCTATTTTTGCAAATAAATCGATAACGGTCCCAGATACGAGAATAGTGCAAGAGACCAGAACACTAAACAAAGAAACAGAGAGTTCAAATTTCATACCGGAATCATACAGGGAACTCCAAAAAAAAGTTCTGAAAGATAAAATTGTAGCCGATTCAAGAAAATGTAACACCCCGTATACTGCGACCGACAATTTTAATACTTTATTGTAGAAATTCTAAAAAATGGTTGATGTTCCAAATTTGAAACAATTATCACAGAATATAAGAGTGAAAACGCAAAATACGAGAATAAAAATTGAAACTTTGCCACGCTGTATAACGAAAATAACGCGTTTTAGACCATGCATATATTTGCATTTTTTTCTTATTTTGACGAGTACTATCACCCCCTGAAATATCTGAATGACATTAATTAACTGCTAATTTAAAAAAAAATAGATCAGTGTTATCATCTGGAAATTATTAGGAATAAGTTTTTATAATTATAAATGCTGCGCCACAATGCCGACCTCAATAGTTTTCATACTCTTCCAATTGGTTTTGTAGACACAGATTAAAATTAATTATTGCGGTAATAGTATATGCTATAACAAGTATGGAATGGGTAAATTTCGCACGGGCGAAAAGTTTCGGTTTCGCAAGGGCGGAAATACCATTCCATACGAGTTATAGACCATTCATTCACTATTGAAGAAAAAATAATTTATTATGTTATAAAATCAATATTTTGTAATGAAATTAACCTACCTTGAATAATCAAGCGCTGTCAAAGTCGAATTTATAACCTGACAGCGTAAAATAAGTAATCCAGGGCTATCATGATCTTCAAAATAATTTGGTTTCCCATGCAATTTAAATGGCCGAATTAAAAATCTAGTTGGCGTCGACTCGGTGATACAGAATGATTTCATTCTGTACTAGTGTGTTAGAATGAAGCCATTCTATAACACTTTTTTAGTTAAGAATATGTTGTTTTTAAAATAGTGTTAGAGAATAGTAGATTCTGTAACGAGGTTGGAATGAAAATTTGATCCGAGTGGAGAACCACGAGTATCGAATTTTCATTCTAACCGAGTAGCAGACTATATTTTCTCCACGACCAAAAAGTACGAATAAAAACAAATAAAATCTGTACAAAGCAATTAAGTTATTTATTCGCAATATTCGTAATTTCAGGTGGAGTATTATCCAGTTCCATATCTGATTCATCCGATTTTTCACTCATTTTTTGACTTGCACTAAAATTTGTCTGAAAATAATTATTACAACGCGGCCATTTTTATCTGACACTGACAGTTTCGAAATTCATGGCAACCTATGTCGTTTAGATCAATTACAGAATATTCATTCCGTATCTTGTTATGGAATGAAAATACACGTAAAAAGGATAAGAAAAAAGTGTTTCAAAATAAATATTCCAACTCAAGAGCGAGAATTTTTACACTCTATTATCAAAAATGATTTTGGAATTATTGCATTCAGTAATGGTCGTGGAGAAACTATTTTCCATTCCTAGCGTTGCACGCCGCCCATGCTTCAGAAAGAAGTCAGCGCCTATAACCCGAATTTCAGTTTTTTGCTGTTCCGATATACTTTTATTCTAGCGAAGTATACACGTATTTCGGGAAGTGGTTACCCCGTCGGGTAACCAAAAGTTTGTCATTACTTGCAGCCCTTTGGCTAATTTTAGAGGGTATCAGTTATTGTAACTATTACGAAAGAAAATATTTTATTTAATAACAATTAACATCGAACGTTACTGTAACATTTCTTAGAGTGATAAAAACAATGTCTTTGCCGTGAAAACAAAAGCTCGCAGCCGTCGAAAACAATGTAAGTTGGGAACAATCGCGATGCCGTTGTGTGTGTGTGCCGATGTCGTGTTCTTCACGTGGAGAAAAGGCGTCTTGGTATCGCGCGTTCAAGACATGATCTACCTGTTTCGTTGTCACGATATACCTATATATACGTTTGTGTCTTTTGTTCGAATTTCTTAGTAAATAATAGATAGCGTATTTTTTACAGCTGTTTAATATTAAATTAATTATTTATTTGTTTTTTTTTCTGTAATAAATCCTTATTAAGCGATTTTAGAAATTTATTAAATTTATCAAGAGAAGAAAACGCGTTAGTAAACCAAAAACCACGTTGAAGAGTTTTTTTTTTAACTCAAGTTATGGTTTTGTTCGCAAATCAACACAATGTTAGGGACCTCTTCTAAATATAGAGTTATTGCAAATAACTCAAAAAACCAATGAAGATATCAAGACGCGCAGTTTTCGACAGAAGGTAAAGTCTGTTCAGAGATATAAGAAAGTGACTAACTGATCCCTATTAGGTAAGACCCGGGCCAGCTCTAAAATTGAAATATGACCGAGCAGGTCCGTATTTTGCTTAGAATTTAATCATGGTTTGCAATAAAAATTAGTAAGACATTAAATAATATTTTATTTATGTTTAAATGTGAAATTACAAGTTATTTTATTATTAAAAATTATGTTTATGATAACAAAAATATACAAATTATTCGGTACTTATAATATTTATTCACTTAATACATCAATATCACTATCGCTATCATCATCTGTTCTAATTATATTATTTGTGCTATATAGTTTATATGGATATAGGATTTTTCCACTTTTTCAACATGTGTAACAGAATTTGCCCAACTTTGTGAAGGGATGTTAAAAACTTCCGTTTCTATAGGCTCAAGTAGGTACACTGGAGTTAATAGTAGGGCAAATATTGTTACGACGAATGGCAGATTTCAGTTGGTGCAAAACATGTTCGATGGGATTAAATATACAATGGTATGGTATAATAAAACTGTATGCCCTACTAGATTGTTTGCATAATTATCACAGAAGTATTCCTTTTGTAGTTTTAAACTTTGTAATACCTCAATCAATTGCCTTTTGGTGTAATCTTCCTGAAAATAAATGTCATTATTAGAAGACATCGGATTATATGTGCATATGCATATTTGCATATGCAAACGCATATAACTTGCATTTTGTAATGTTATTGCATATTATCGCATTTTGCAATGTTATTGCATATTTTAATACTTTTTCGCTTTATAATGCATAATCTTTTTTGTGGAAAGAGAGCCCCCACTCTTTTGTTGTGCTTACGTCACACCAGACACGGCGCGCGGCGGACGGCGTTCAGCCACTCCAGTGCCAGTCGTTTAGAGGTGGGAAGTTCGATTCTTTTTGGTGACTCAATTCATTTGATTCATTCAGTTAAAAAGATTCGTTCAGTAAGATTCGTTCTTAAATGATTCACTTAATATATACCTACTTTTAAATAATTTTACGTTTTAAACGCGAAAATGCTAAATCGATGTTTGTTTAAATCTAACCTTTATTGTTCTGTGGTTTAAATAACAGTCAGTCGTTTGTTATGAAGATTGTTACCATAAGTGGTAACAAAATACCCAAATGTAGAGCCCAATGTTTACGTTATTGAAATGTCTTCAATGAATAATAAATAGATTCCTATCCAAAAATAATATTCTTCTCTTGTGTTCTTGTTTATTAAAATTTGTTCAACCATTTGTACAGTTACACTATAAAAAAATAATCAAATAAATACCAAACAAATCAAATATTTCATCGCATACATTTATCTCTTTTCCTTCTACTGTACTTTGCGTATCTAATTAAACTGCTGTCTTTCTCTGCATCATGAAAATGGAAGACGGCATCCCGCATCGCCAAGCGACGGCCGTCAGGCCCACTCTCGAGCTCGATCGTTCGAACTGCGGACTTGCGAACGAGTGAATTACTGAATTGGTGAATCGCTTTTTCGAGTTTCGGGTAAAGTGAACGAAATGCGACTTTGATTCATCAATTCTTTAAATTATTCCTGACTTGGTGAATCAAAAAAGAATCGAATCTTTTAGGAACGATGAATTAATTCTTTCGAGTCAGTGAAGTGATTCGTTCGTTTTGAACGAATCGTTCGTGAACGACACACCTCTACGTCGTTCAGACTTCTTTCGACCGTTGCCTGTGACTGAACTTCTACTCGCGAATTGTTCTTATGTCGACTTTTGCATCGCCTTTCAACGAAAATGCCGCCCACTAAAAAGAAATCTCAGACTTTGATGGAAAGTTGGATTAAAGGTTACCCTGCTCAATTCACAACGGATGGTACAGTTGTATACTGTAAAGTTTGTGACAAGCGAATTCCCTGTTCAAAAAAGTATCAGGTTGATCAACATATAAATACGGCCTCCCATAAGGCAGCAGCAAATATGCCTTCCACCAGCTGTCAACAGCTTTTGACACAAATGAAGCCTTTTACATCATTTTCCTCACAGAAGACTGAATTTTTTAAAGATTTGTGCGAGTTATTTGTTGGTTGCAACATTCCTTTTAATCAGCTAAATAACATGATATTCAAAAAATTCCTAAAGAAATATTGCCCTAATCAAGTTATTCCTGAAGAGTCGACAATACGTAAAAATTACTTGCCGGTAATTTACGAAGATGTGTTTGCAGAAATTCGAGCCGATATTTCAGATAATATGATTTGGATATCAGCTGACGAAACAACCGATTCGTGCGGACGGTACATAGCCAATTTGATAGTTGGGAAATTGACAACTGAACCCTCCAGAGCACATTTGGTTGCATGCAAAGTCCTAGAAAAAACAAATCATTCTACCATTGCCCGGTTTATAAATGATTCTATCAAAGAACTTTTTGGAGATTCTTCTATGGACGAAAAAATATGTGTTTTTGTTTCCGATGCTGCACCATACATGGTAAAAGCTGCTAAAGCCCTTAGAGTGTTTTATCCAAATTTGTTGCACATAACGTGTTTGGCACATGGATTTCACAGTTCTATTTTATGCTGAACATTTTGATGCCATAAAAGGGGTAGTCGATCAGTTTGAGAGTTCCGAAGCATTGGCGATTGCATCATGCCAAAAAGCGTTTGAAGACCCACTTATTAGGAAAAATATTGCACTAATAAAATCGCATTTTAGAGAAATACCTGATCTTATAGAAAAGCTCGAAACTAAGAATATCCTTTTGTCCGACTCACTTGCAATAATAGAGAAAATGGCGGACCTAAATCATGCACTTCCAGACACATTTTCAGAAAGTCTTAGAAACAAGTTGGACACTGTTCTTGCAAAAAATCCAGATCTTGACGCAATTAAGCAAATAAATGCTTACATTAATGGTACTGGCCAAAGTCTCCCTGAGAACGTGTCTGCAAATGTGGCGCCAAATTTTAAATTTTGTCCTATTGTCTCCGTAGATGTTGAGAGGTCATTTTCGGCATATAAGTTATTGTTTACTGAAAAACGTCACAAATTTCAAGTTGAAAATTTTGAAAAGTATATTGTAATATACTGTCATAAAAACTATAATTAATTTTTATACACTTGTTACTACATTTTAAATGTTCAGCTCTACAGTTTTTTGTAAGACTTACAAATATTTATGTTTATGTTATTGACGTTATTGTATTATTTTATTACTTATATTTTATATTATATTTAAACAATAAAACCTATATGTTGCATAATTTTTGATACTGCATATTTTGTGCATATTTTGCTTAATTCTCGAGCATATTTGCATGCATATTTTAGTACTTTGATACTGCATATAATCCGATGTCTAGTCATTATCATACATGTAGTTTTAGATTGTTGCTTTTGCGTCATTTGAGTAGGGAGTCTTGGTCAACTGCCTACTATGGTAGCTTGCATTGTCCATTACAATTACGCTATTCGGAGGTATATTTGGAATTAGCTTGTTTTAAAACCAATCTTCAAATAAATCAGCAGTGGTGTCCTCATGGTAATCCAGAGAAGAATCTTTAATGTTTTTTGCAGACAGAGTAAGTCCATTTGGAATCCATCCGTCCTTAGATCCAGCATGCAAAATCGTAATTCGTTTACCTCTTTCTGGTGGCGCGTTTGTTTTACACTTGCCGCTTGAGTCAACCCAACCCTTTTCCAGGGTATTAAGTAGGTATATGTGTCGAACCAGGTTTCATCCAAGTAAATAATCGGCCTTTGCTGATCTCTGTAAATCCTAATTTTTTGTAGATATTCGGATCGCCATTCCCAAATTCTACTGGATTCCATTAAAACTTGTCTTTTGTTAATTTTTTTAAATTTAAAACCCATGTGTTGGATACACTTCCATAACGTTGTTCCGCCACATTTACCGCCGGTTTCATCTTTTTCAAGTTTCTTAATTAAATTATCTAATGTAGGCATGCTTTGTTCCTCGTATAACTTGTACATTTTACGCCGTATTATATCTTGATCACTTCCATCTACCTTCGAGAAAATGCCAGTATCGGTTCTTTTTTTTGTCGCTAAAACGGGATTATTCACAACTTTCCATACAGTTAATGTTAAAATTTTTGTTAATGTGGCCGTTTCTTCTAACGCTGCTTGCTTGCTGACCACAGGTTCAATGAGAGTTGAATTAACATTGTTTATAACTTCCTTAGTTTCCACAGGAAAGTGTTTCCTGCTTTTCAAGGGGGTTATCTCCTGAGATACATTGGGCTCGCACATATTTTCCATGACTCACGCACGATTAAACAAACGCTGTATTACACACGAAGTAAGAATAATTACTAAGCTTAAAACTAACTAGAGTGGCTATATATAAACACAGTCTTTAGAACATAATTTGTTTTATGGGATTAACCCTCTTATTTTCAATCAGGTAAGAATCGGTTTAAAATCACCAAACTATTACTTTAATAATGAAATTATGTCTTCCGGATTTACAGTTTACTTTAAGACATTTTTAAGTACGGACCATAATTTACCTGCATTCATTCTTTCATTCATTGTTTGTTTATGGCCACCCTTAAATAATCCCATTCAAAGGCAATGTGTAAATTTCTTATATCTCTGGATAGGCTTTAGCTATTTTGATGCTGTTTGAAACCACTATATAAAAAGTACACTGTACCATTTAGATTTTTTAAGAAAATTGGGAAAATCTGTGACGAGTGATTATTAATTATTTTGCTCAAGGGCGGCTGTGACCCAGTATACATAGTGTAGCAGTAGCGCGTAGATTAAGTCATAGGGCGAATTTGCAAGAAAGCAGCGTTGTCACGTTGAAAACCTAAAATAATGTTTTTTGACGGTATGTAATATAAAATCCTGAGCTATCTTACTTTGAAAGCCTACTTTATATGGCCGCCTCCTACTTCTAGACACCTTCTGATGTTTCTTCTTACCCTCAGAGATTAACCAATACGTTTGGAGAATTATTAATTTCGGCAATTTTTTCTGAAATCCTTTGTTTAAGATTATTTATATCCTCAATTGGTGTTCGATAAATGGACTAAATAAACTTTCAACAATAAAAATTTTTTGTGCTTCACTAAACATTTTTACTGTAGAACTTTCAATCCGGCAACAAAGCTTCACCAAAACTTGATACGCTGAAAAATAAAAAAAAAATAAAAAATAAAATCATATCCTGCAAATAGCACTTTATAATAGTCAAAAGACGACTCCCCGGAGAAATATTAGTTAAAGCAATAGTAACCTACCTTCAAATAACTGCAAAAATTACAAAATTTCTCCAATTTTTAAACTTTACAAATACACAAATTCAAATAAGACGTAAATGTCATAAAACAATCATGTCATCTTATCTACGCAGTACGGCCATGATGCTTTTAAAATGCATGGCCTCCCTTGAGCAAAATAATTAAAAATCACTCGTTATAATGCGCCCCCTGAAAATCAAAATATACGAGTTATCACGCGATTACCAAAATCAATTTTTAAATAATCTTGGAATTATCTTTCAAACGATCTAAAGTTTATTAAAATCTGATTAAAGGCGTAAAAGATTCAGTAATTTTTATGTTCACCAGCTTCCCCCACAGTTATTATCGGAGAGGATAAGAAAAAAAAACGTATGACCAAACTGCCGCAAAATAGATAAGCCTTTCATTCACGTTATCAAGACAGTTCCTCATTACGCTACGCGATTGGAATAAGCAAAGAGAAAAGCACAATTTAATAAATAATCTTAGAAAAATTATAACTAGAAGGTTTATGCGAAACTCAATTCCAGAACTTAAAGACTTGCCTTGACCCTTCGGCTTTTAGCAACAGCAAAATAATTGGTTATTTTTGAATAGTGGACATTATTTTAAATATGTTTTCCTTTTTGTGGGAGATAGTTACCACTCGCTTATGCAGTGGCGACTTTTCATGGGCGGTAGGGTCTGCAGTGCCGACCCAGTGTCAAACAGTATTATATTATTTATCTACATCAATTTGCATTTTTAATAACTTCTAAATTGCCAGCGAATAACCTTTTCACCTTTTAAATCGCCCTTGTAACCCAGGACGACACAGTGGATTACTCGTAAGTCCGCCACCATCAAATTAATTGTTTTACTTTTCAAGTCGCCTTTGTAACCAGAACCAGGTCCGTCAAGCCTACTCTGCCATAAGAAGAAACTTCAAAATTCCAGGTTTTAGGATAGGCAACCAAACATACACGATTATATATTTGAAGACTTCACACACCGTCACAGTTTGTTCCAACCCGACCAAAAACCGTATCAGTATAGTCCTTCGAACGGTCGCACAACTAATTTACCACTGCAGCAGTCGATTTCCTGAGTAGAAAGAGTGCGTAACACCGAGGTGCTTCAACGCCTCGATAAACAGCCGGAGGTTCTGTTCACACTAAAAAAGCGCAAATTGGAATATTTTGGCCACAACTTAAGGAACGACAAGTATCGACTTTTAAAACTCATTATAGAAGGGAAGATTGAGGGACCGAGAGGCCCGGGTAGAATAAGAGTATCCTGGCTAAAAAACCTAAGACAATGGTATGGAGTGAGCACCACCACATTGTTCCGTCGAGCCATAGACAAAGTACAGATAGCGCTGATGATTGCCAACGTCCGCGTCCGAGGCGGACAGGGCACCTAAAGAAGAAGAAGCAGTCGATTGCCGAGTTCAAAATTTAATTGACACGCTGGAAATGATCGTTTGGGCATAGAATAGCGGGTTGGAACAAAACTTTAAACAAAGTGAAGTTAGTTCGCTAGATATTATTATTATTTGTTGGTTATACTCATTAATTATCGGTTGTTTGTTAATCTGGAAAGAAAAGGACTGAACCGGTTTGGTTTTTTTGGTGTTTTAAAGTTTAAATCAAATGTCTGGTCTGGACGCACGCACCACGCAATGACATGAAAAACCAAGTTGAAACTGAGGTAAAAAGTGATACTATTAAGCAGGGTTGGCAGGATATATATCCGTGATAAATATCCTGATATATATCTTGATAAATATCATGATATTTATGCGACGATATTTATCCTGATATATATCAATATTTTTTTTCTTCTAAAATTCTATTCATCAGTATAAAAATATGGCATCGCTGGCGTTACGCCGGCAACAGCGTATTATGCTGCTTACGATGAGGTGATTCCCCGTCTTTCCGAGCCGTTGAAGCTGAACCACCTGTTACTTTATTCTTTGCAGCGTGGCATTTTTATTTAGTTCCGATTTCTGATTGTAGATTGAACGGAGCAATATTTTGCTGTTTGTTTTATAAATTAAAAATTTTACAATGCCAAAAATAAAAAATCAAGTTTGGGTTCATTTTGATTTAATTAACAAGCCCAGTAATTCTGGTAACTGGGCTAGATGTAAGAGATGTTCATATTCATAAACTTGTATTTTTTACTTACATTTTACATTCCTATGCCTACATAGGAGTTTCCTATACATAGGAGTACTTAAAAACTATCATTGAATAGAATATAGAATTTAAATACAAATTTACATATTATAACATTATATTAAATTAAGTAATTTTGAATTTTAAAAATAGAAAACAGATGAAATACAAAATAATTAAAAATATAAATAAATATCCAAATTTTGAAATATATCGGATATATATCGAGAGGGTAGTCGTTGCTGACTAGTTGAGAGATAAACTAGTGAATATTGGGGAGTGCAGCAAATGAAAGAGTACTCTTTAAAGTTATTCCAAGCTTTCGGAAATCATATATTTCATTTCCATCCTCAGGGAGACTACAATTTATATAAATTAAGATTAGGAAACCTCATTAGAACAATAAATAAATGATTTTACTTACAACTTTTTTGAGATTGTTCATAAGGATGTTCATAGAATTAATATAGGACATGAGGGAAGAAAACGTGTTGAAACCCAAGTCAATTACAATTAAAATCAAAAATTGGAGACAATACTAAAAACATTGTATATGGACGTAGAAACACACAATTTAAAATAAAATCAAAATTTTGATGTTCACATTTTGAAAATTCGTTACTAATTTGAAATTATGGAATTATTTAGCGGGAAATCATGACTTGCGTGCCTCCATTTTACGTGACTGGTAGGTTAGGAAATACTGTCATTTTAACATGTCATTAAAATTGTCAAAAATATTTTTAATGCGGTTTACAATAAGAATAATATTAAATAGAGAGAATTACGGATTTAAGTGTTATCGTGCAGCAAACCTGAAAAATCGTTAAAATGCATTTATACGAGGTTCGAACTATTATCATTAGTATTGATTGTACGTAAGTTTTTATCTAAGTGGAGCAGATATGAATAAATTACACTTAAATGTTGGATATCTGTTCTTTTGTTCATACTATTGGGTTCTTGAGCAATAAATGTCATTTCCAAAAACAGTCTTTTTTTATAATTATTTTGTGAGGATAATTATAAAAATAATTAATTCAGCTGAGATTCTATCCTCACAAAATAATTATAAAAAAATGCTGTTTTTGGAAATGACATTTATTGCTCAAGAACCCAATAGTAGGTATGAACAAAAGAACAGATATCCAACATTTAAGTGTAATTTATTCATATCTGCTCCACTTAGATAAAAACTTACGTACAATCAATACTAATGATAATAGTTCGAACCTCGTATAAATGCATTTTAACGATTTTTCAGGTTTGCTGCACGATAACACTTAAATCCGTAATTCTCTCTATTTAATATTATTCTTATTGTAAACCGCATTAAAAATATTTTTGACAATTTTAATGACATGTTAAAATGACAGTATTTCCTAACCTACCAGTCACGTAAAATGGAGGCACGCAAGTCATGATTTCCCGCTAAATAATTCCATAATTTCAAATTAGTAACGAATTTTCAAAATGTGAACATCAAAATTTTGATTTTATTTTAAATTGTGTGTTTCTACGTCCATATACAATGTTTTTAGTATTGTCTCCAATTTTTGATTTTAATTGTAATTGACTTGGGTTTCAACACGTTTTCTTCCCTCATGTCCTATATTAATTCTATGAACATCCTTATGAACAATCTCAAAAAAGTTGTAAGTAAAATCATTTATTTATTGTTCTAATGAGGTTTCCTAATCTTAATTTATATAAATTGTAGTCTCCCTGAGGATGGAAATGAAATATATGATTTCCGAAAGCTTGGAATAACTTTAAAGAGTACTCTTTCATTTGCTGCACTCCCCAATATTCACTAGTTTATATCGATATATATATATATATATATCGGATATTTGGATATTTATATAAATATCATGATATTTGCCAACCCTGCTATTAAGTTAAGTTTAAAATGTGAAATGTGTGCTTTCGTCTTCTCTCTCATTTGATGAACAAAGTAAAATAAAAAACAATAGTCGTGTCCGACGATCACTAAAATGTTAATTTAATTAACACTGGAGGCAAGGCAATAGGTAATTCTGAGATAATTGATATCAAAAATATGCATGGTTTACGGAAAGTGAAGCCAAACTTTAACTTTTGTTGGGCACAATATGCATTTTATTTTCAAATCAAAAAGGAAAAAATTATAGTCTATCGTGAGGCTGTACGATAATTTAAAAAAACTTGATTTATTTGCTAAACAAAACATTTTTATATGATAAGTAGGTATTTCTTGGAAAATTAATTTTTAATATAGAGGACAAGTTAGAAATGCAAAGCTGATCCGCTAATATTTGTAAATTTTGAAAAATGTGTAAAAATGTATCATTTATTTAGGTATAACGTATAACAATTTATTGCAAAACACCTTCTCGAAAATTTATAAATTGTTGTCATGTTCACCCACAATCTGTGTCAAATAAATGAGCGAGGCTTTTCGTGAATGAATAAAAAATGTGTGATTTACTTTTTTTCAAGCATACCTTTTTGCATAGAAATAAAAAAATATGGAAGTGAAAGTAAATAATTCATCGTACTCGTATCTGTTCAATGCAAATATTAGGACAGTAGAGAAAACCGACATCTGGGCGTAGTCTCCAAACATTTTCACCTGCGGCGCTACTTTTGCACCTTCGCCGCTCCTCGACCCGCCCTAACATTTTTCCCGGATCCACGCCTGTACCGACCCTGGCGGCCAACCCACAAGCCGCTACTGCGCGTATGTATGAAATTTTAAATTAGATTTTTAGGATTATGTAATTATAAGGAAAGGTTCCATGGAATCCAGGCCCGTGCTTTTTGGGGTCCTCTCGAGTCCTAAGAAAGCGCGAGAAATTGTTGTATTTATACTCTGTTGCTTAATGCGAGAGATGAATCAAATGTAAATTTGCAATGACAGGACCCATTAAGCAGGGTGGACAACTTAAAGGTTGCATTGTAATTTTCAGGTAAATCGCAATGATAGTTTTTAAAAATTCCGGATATTAAATATTTAAGACCTACACACCCCGAATCGGTCCTAAATAAGCGTCACCCTAATTTGCACAGAATAAAAAGACGAGTTTGGTGAATGAAAGTAAGGTACTTACAGTGGCGTTACATCAGGTTCTAGTTTACTAGAATAATAACTATAATAATAATTATGCTTGATTCTAATTATAGAGATAGGCAGATAATTCAAATATTAATTATTCTAATATTAAGTAAATAAAAACTTATATAAAAGTAAAAATATTACGAATATAAATAAATTGGAACAAACATTAATATTTGTAAAAAAAATCTACTTTGTACAATACAACAACTTAATTTGTAAATTTTAGTCATCAAGTTCCGAGCTGTCCGATGAACTAGCGTCGTCGAGGCCCAGAGAGATAATAAGGGGCTCTACAAGTCTACAATGTTTTCTAGCATGTTATCAGCTTCCCACATTCTTTCTTCAATTTCAATCACATGTTCGACGCACTTACTCCATTTTTCACAATCCACTGTCTTCTATTGCAACAGGTTTCCAACGTCTCTCATTTTAGAAGTGGTGTTATGCCTTATGCCTTGCTACAAACCCTTTTACTTGCGCCCACACCTATTCTATGGGGTTTAATTCACAGTGATTTATGGCGGAATATTTCGTTTTGACGATTTCGTCGACAACAAATTTTGTACAAAGAGGTTTATTCAACTTTACAATCTCCAGTAGCTCCTTTTTTAGGATATCTTTATGAAATGGCTTCTTATTTACATTAAGCCAATGAATGATAATTTTTTTTCGAAGAAGACGTTGGTATTTGTTCGATTTTTCTTGAGTGGTAGCTGCCATTATTCATGACTATAACAGACCCAAGAGGAATAAGATCTAGCATTTGCTGGAAGTATTCTTCAAAGACATCAGCGTTCATGTCTTCATGAAAGTCTCCAGTCTGTTTTGATTTAAATGCAAGTAAGCCGCCATCGGCAAATCCATTTTTGCTACCAATGTGAGTAATTATTACTCTTTTACCTTTTCCCGAGGGTTCTTTTATTCCAGTGGACCATCCTTCTATAAAAGCTTGCCTCGCGCTTTATATATGTTTATCCTGCCATATTTTACCAACGGTATATCCTTCATTTAACCAAGTTTCGTCCATATAATAGATATTCCTGCTTTCCCTTCGAAACTGTCTAATTGCCCTCAAATATCATCATCGCCAGCAGATTCGTCTGTCTCTATTCAAAGTTATTTTCTGTTTTCAATTTTTTCATACCAAAAATTCATTTCCTTCAAAGTTTTTCATAGTTTCTTGCCCATGGGTGGAATGAAATCGTCCTTTTTAATTTCAGACACTATTTTGTCCAAGGTAGGTATTTCTTTTTTTAAATAAAACGAGTGTATTATTCTTCTAATGGCAGTCTTTTCATGCTCATTTATTACAGTTGCTTTTCTTCCTGTACTTCTCTTTGGTGACCTGATGGGGACGCGTTTATCCTCGTGCACAACTCGGTATATTGTTGACTGTCCGACTCCAGTCATATTCGAACACATTTCAACTATTTTTGCAACCCCGATCGTTGAATTTTGGTGGCGAAGAGCGTTGAACTTGAACACATTAAGAATAATAATTTTCTCATTTTTAGAAAGCACAGTTTTACTAATCCGTTTCTCAGCAACAAATTCAGAAAGACTAGCCATTTTAAAGAACGAAGTTTTCCAACAACTGCCGGAAAGTTACTAAACATTTCAAATTTTTAAAACAGTGAGGCACAGGTAGGTAATCTGCCTGCGATCTCGAGACCCCTGACAATAATAATAACTCGACTACACACTACACCTATGGAATATGGCGATGACCACTGGGTTTTATAATTCAATAACGATGTATTACTCTCTCGCATTAAGCAACAGACTAGAAAAATACTAATGGTAAATACGATAGACCTAAAATTAAATAAATCTAATATGATATCATAGATACCGTAATGCAAATATTGTAAATTTATTATCAGGTTTCCACTTTATTTGTTCGGTAGCTATGGCACCCAAGTGACAAAAGTAAACTATAAATGTAGGTAAAAATGTGTATTATTTTTATTATTTTCTGTTGATTTTGTTAACTTATTTTTAACGTCTTTTTGGTGAATTCTTGACACTTTTGGGGTAGCTACAAAAAATTTTGCCAAACCTACAGCGCATCCGTAAATACAAATTTTTGATGGAATTGTGGTTCTGGATGAGACACTTTTAACGCATCAATTATTTTATTAAAATTACAGGGCGTTACCTTTACCTGCTCTGAAGTAGAGAGTACAATGTTCTCAATAAAAATAGAATAAATAAATTTTAAAGATATTTCTTGGAGTATTTAAGATAAACTTTTCCTAAACCTGGCACTATCTAAAAACTTTAATTGCTCAAAGATTCAAAAGTGAAAGAACTGCATAAAAAAAATAGTTTTTTCCAAACCCATGTAGATAAGTAATAAACAGATACGAAATTTGCAGTACAAAAAAAAATTGTCAAAATCCATGTATTATTAATAATATAATAACATGACTACCCATTTTCTTTATATCGTTTAAATTGTGGCCTTGTTTATATAAAGATAAAATACAACAATGCTACTTACTATATCTGAGCTATCCCCAAGATTAACTAGGTAACCTCGATAATACAAAAAACACAAAATTAATTACAACAGTTAAACAATGGAGAAATATCGTATCTAAGAATCGAAATATCTCATATTTGCCTCGATTCAATAGCGACCACTTCCCACGTTTTGCATACGATTGCAGTTAGAAAAATCCTTTGATGGAAACTAATTTATTAAAGAATGAATAATATTAATAAGAAGTGCATTACAGTAATTAATATTAACGCTAGAATCTACGATCAAGATTATGACTTTACTCATACGCTAATTTATTTAATTAAATTTATTGTATAGTGTATTAAAGCTTGTGCATTATACGAGTCGGTGAGGATATCCCAACTGATCCTAACAAATATACAGGGTCGTTGGTATATATGGAAACGGTCGATTATTTCTTAAAGTAAAACAGCTAGCAAAAAATATTCAAGACAAAAATTTTAGGGTTTTTCAAAATCTATTAGAATTTTGAAAAAAGAAGTATACAGGATGAGTCAGAAAGCCGTAGAAAAATGCAGTTACCTTTTTTTTAATGGAACACCCTATATCTTAGAATATTTTTGGATTCTACATAGGATTACAATTACTTTCTAATAAGTATATTATAAGTCTAAACCTAATAGTTTCCGAGATATCGACTTTTGAAAAATTACATTTTTGAAATTTGACAGCTTCTAGCTTTCTAACGGTACTTCTTAGAGTAAAACGGCTTACATATTCCTACCTTAATGTTTTATTATCTTCCTATTAGTGTCAACTTCCGGTTAAGCCGGATGTAACTTAAAAACCGGAAATATAGTACTTCTGGTTTAACCGGAAGTTAATATTTTTGGGAAGATAATAGAAAAGTAAGATAGGGACATGGAAGCCATTTTGCTCTATTGTATACCGTTAGAAAGCTAGAAGCTGTCAAAGTTCAAAAATGTAATTTTTCAAAAGTCGATATCTCGGAAATTATTAGGTTTATACTTATAATATACTTATTAGAAAGTAATTGTAATCTTATGTAGAATCCAAAAATATTCTAAGATATAGGGTGTTCCATTAAAAAAAAGTAACTTTGTTTCTCTACGGCTTTTTGACTCATCCTGTATACTTATTATTTTTTAATTCTAATAGACTTTAAAGAATCCTAAAGCTTTCGTCTCAAATATTTTTTCCTAGCTGTTTTACTTTAAGAAATAATCGATCGTTTCCATACATACCAACGACCCTGTATATATGTGAAATTGCTACGGGTTATTAATTCTAATGTATTTTTTATAATTATTGGCGTTTTTAAATAGTGTCACATTACTTTTTCTTGAGAGGCGTGTTCACACATTTTTTTGCTAAAATATGTGCTGTTTTAGGTACTTTTCACAACACAAATTTCACTAAAATTACTAAAACCATTTCGGAAATATTTTGAAAAAACCAAAAAAATTAAAAATTTGAATATGAACTATTTGCCTTATTATTGGGTACGGAATCACCACACGAGTGATAGCACACATTTTTTGAAACACCATGTATTTGTGGGCCTTGTCCTGTTCTGTATCCTACTAATCAAAATAAATGTAAAATTTTTGAGAATCCTTGTGCGGACTTAATGAACAAAATTTAGTATCTTAATGCAAAATTAAAACCGATGCACGTCATACCCTTTAAGTGACGTCAGATATCGATAGTGTTGCCAGCTTGTAACTAAAATATCCGGGGTGTGAGGGAATTACAGTTTTTTTTTTCATAAAAACAAGATAAATATACAAAAATTTCCCATAGTTTATATATTTGTTTACTGAATAATACCTTTTACCATCAACTTTAGTAGATCTAACACATTTTGTATTTTCATCTTACCAAGATCGACCAATGGCACCATTCTGAAAAATCCATGTTTCATCCAAGAAAACGAATTGGTACAAGAATGCTTCTTTTTCTTTAATGTATTCTTAAAACAAAAAAAACAGTCGTTTGAAGGCTGCATGGAAAAGTTCCATAAGCCCTCGCCTCAGTTCATCTTTTTACCATCTGAAGCCTATTTTCTTGAAGAGGCATCTTAATAAAATAATAATACAAAGATAGATCTTCAATCATCCTCCAAATCACTCGAATCACTCGCTTCATTTACTTCAATAATAATGAGTTGATTCTTTCCACATATTCATACAGTCAGTTTCTGTACTGCCATCTCGACCAATCCGTCTGTTGTAATAATTTTTGGTAATCCCCCAAATATGTTCAATCGGATTGAACATACAGTGGTATGTCGCCAGGTCATCAACTAAATATTTTTTTGGTGGCTTATGTCTGAAAACAGTTTAAGTTTAATATTTAAGAATATGTTAAAAAAAGGACATACAAAATGTCTTGTACCAACCTATTAACGATTTGTAAAAGTTCGGCTTTGAACATTTAGTAGATCTAACACTTCTTTTATTTTCATCTTGCCAAGATCGACCAATGGTACCTTTTTGGAAAATCCATGTTTCATCCAAGAAAACGAATTGGTACAAGGATGCTCCTTTTTCTTTAACATATTCTTTCAAAAATACCAAGTTCCATAAGCCCTCGCCTCGGTTCATCTTTTTTTCATCCGAAGCCTATTTCCTTTAAGAGGCTTTTTAAAAAGTTAAGACAACCATCAAACAGTTGTGTGTCTTTTATATTCTTACTTAAAGTTGTCAAAGTTACATGATATTCTAAAAAATGTTACAGCTTATGCATAACCAATGTGAAATATTAGTTTTTGACTAATACAACTTACTTATTTCATACATTCCATAAATAGTGTAACGCATAAAACTTATATCCAATCTTGACACATTTACAACTTTCTTCAAATAAGAACGTTTCCTTTTAGGTGACTCCAATAATTTATTTTGCTTAAGTGTTGTTGAAACTGCGCTTACATTGGACATATTCAAATTTAGGGCAGCTGCTACACGCTAAAAATTAGTAAAGTAGATTTAAAATATATAGACCTTAACATACTCTTTAAAGTTACTTCTCTAACTGCTGTTAAGGGTAACAATGGGCCATTGTTGTTAAGTTCTTCCTGAAAATAGCTTATTAGAGAGACTATAAACTCTTTGCACCGGCTATTTAAATGCTTTGACATTTTTTACAAATAGTAAACAACGTAATCGACAGAGATATGTATGTGCACGTTTGTTGTTCTTAAAAGAACAGTTTTTTAATGCTATTTATGAACAAATCTGGAGTTTTTGTTAAAAACGAGACGGTACAGCAACACAGAATCACAAAATAATTATGGTTGGTTTTGCATGAACGTCAAACAAAGCCAACAAACGAGCTGGCGCCACCAATTTACAGTTGTGTTGTCAACTATCGGCCAATAAAATTCAAATTATATTAATTTTTACAAGCTTAAATAAACAAAATATTTGCTATAAGTGGGTTCGTATCAAAAAAGAATACTTTAAGTTCGTAGTAAATTTAATATCGCATAAAGTTTTAATATTTTTTGCCCAAATTTAATTTCCTCGTGTTTTCTTACGGACTTACAATTATCAGCTGATTGATGACGTGCATCGGTTTTAATTTTGCATTAACTCATACGTAAACTTTGGTGTACTTAATCATTTTAGGATTTGTTTCTAAATTGGATCTAAACATATAGCCACCACAATTTAGTGTGTTTGTCACTTAACTTGAGAAAAATAAAGAAGCAGCGCCAGTGTCAAAGGCGTCCCACATCAAGCAGGCTCTGTTATCTCGGGGCTCACGTTCGGACAGGTAATGGGGTGCAAATGCGCGATATCAAGGCAGCAGCAGTCGGCATCGGGGGTTAAAGGGATGCACGAAATGGAGGCGCTAACGTGGAGTTGACAGAGATGATACGTTATATGTTATATATACACACAACTTGGGATTTATAGCGTACACTGGTGACACTGACATAGTTTGAACTAGATATAGAGTTGATATTATTATGAACAGCACTCTAATCTAAACTGAAATTGGGGATGTTGTAGCTCAGTAAAATAATATATTAGGAATTTGCCATAAAGAAGACGACCTGTGCTAACCAGTAATAATTTTTGAATACTTTTCTGACGTAAAGTAATCTTGCGGGTCACTCACAGCATTTGATAAAGTTTGGCGCAAAGATAAATGATCCACAAACCAAGCAAAATATCGTCTAAACAATAGATACCCGACCCGTAGTTTATCTAAGTTAGTACAAGTAAGTGCTTTATTTACAATAGTTTCATGAAACATATCACATATCAAATGAATTGCTGGAAATGAGCACCTTCAGCCCAGTGCCGGATTAACCTATACGCTAAATACGCTGTAGCGTAGGGCGGCACTCGGCGGTGGGGCGGCATGGACTGATGCGAAAAAAATATTGTCTCTTTCGGGCAAAACATCTTGTTTCTTCAATGAAAATACACCTTTTCCCGTTCCTCGAATTAGCCAATCCGAAAATAGAACACTCAGACATGATATACCAAGGCCTTGGTAGTAGCTAGAAACGGACAGAACGAGGCCAGGTGGTGCTGGTGGTGCTGGTGGTGCAACTAACCCAGGTGGTGCAGGTGGTGCGTTTTACGATCTAACCCAAGTGGTTCGATGGTGCGTTTTATGATCTAACCCGGGTGGTTCGGTGGTGCGTTTTATGACCTAACCCGGGTGGTTCGGTGGTGCTGTTTACAAAATAACCCGAAATTAAACCCGACTTTTTACGACCTAACCCGGATGCTTTCATGAGGCGGCTTCTTATCTAACCCTAATTTGAACCTTAATATTTATGAACTGACCCGAGATAAAACCCGACTTTTTACGACCTAACCCGGATGCTTTCGCGAGGCGGCTTCTCATCTAACCCTAATTTGAACCTGAATATTTATGGTCTGACCCGAGATAAAACCCGACTTTTTACGATTTAACCTTAGTGAAACGCCGCTGCTAAAGCGGGATAATTAAATCCCAATTTTTATAAGCCATCCTTAAACCCAACTTTTTACGATCCGACCTGAGCCATCCTTAAACCAGACTTTTTATTATTTTCCCTTAGTTGAAACGCCGCTGTTAAAGCGGTATAGTAAAAAACATTATTTATATTTTCTATCTTAGTGAAACGCCGCTGGTGGGTAGTAAAGCGAAATAAAACCCTAATTTATATGGTCTAACAAGATAAGTATATTAAGGCGGCACATTTGTCACCCCGCAATAATTATTTATACCTAAATAACCCTCTCAAACCCTCTGCCGACTCGATTTAAAAAGAAAGGGACATAAACCTTTATTTATTATTCCGAAGGACCCTCATTAAAATTCAGTAGCATATCTAATAATTGATTCCAATTTTTGCACCACTTATATAAAATACAATAAAATAATTACCATCTAGAACCATTAACTAGAGATTTCTTTGTACTGGAAATGGATAAATTATAGGACTATCTTGTAATGAGAACAGAGTAATAAAAAGTAAATAAAACTTAAATACGTATAAAATACCAAGCAGGTATAGGTACTATACAACTTGTGTTCGCCATCAGGTAAAAGCCCTCATAATGCTTTTATAAAAATTTCGGATAATATCATAATATAAGTAAATAGGCTACAATTTCAGGAAAAAAGTAAAAAAAATTAATTCACAGTGTAAAATTGTAGTTAAATGGATTGTAAATACGAAATAATATAAAAAAGCTACCTTTTGTTTGCGATGATGTATGCACAATAACTCTATATTATTCGGCCCTTAAACTGAAAATACCCACTAGATAGGTATCATAAGCTGTATTTGTCATCAGGTAGAACCCCCAATAAAATTATGAATATTAGGCGTAGGCATCAAAGTAGCAATCTTAACTTATTTTCAACACGAGCATAAAAATATAGGGTTGTTAAATATTTTACAACCCTAATTCTCAATGGCAACAATAAGCAAATCACGTTGGTTTTTTAATTTATTATTAATCTGGCTAACTTAAGAAACTCACAATATAACGACCATCCAAAAAAATCATAATACATTACTGGGTGTGAAAGCAATTGCGCTGCAAAATATAGTGTATACCGACTCTGAGGTAGTTAATTAAAATCCCAATTAGCGCTAAAAAAAAATCAATTAGATATTTACTTTAGATATTTTAATAAAAAAATTCAATATTCTCACCAACATTTAACTTTTGAAATTAGCACAATATCAAATCCTTTACAATGAATTAAACAAACGCATACATAATTTTAAAATCACATAATAAGAATATAAGCTAAAATCTAACAAGTTTCGACTAGTCAAATGACGTCAGTTTACATCTGCGAAGAATATCCAACTCTCGAATCATAAAAAATGGTCAGACTTTATCGGCAAATACCCTTCTATGATGCAGGGGAAGGACAGGTAACTCGAGATGTTTATAAAGAAACGTTAAAGAACATTATTTGCTTATTTCTAGACTCTTAAAAATTAGATGCAATCGAACAATAAATGTTTTCATCATGTATATTTATGAGTAACACATTACCTTCGACATACATAAATTCAAATTGATAATTACTTGCCTTAGTACTTTTTTAGAAGCTTGAATCATTGCATATAACCGTCTGAGGATACCCAAACTTCCCCTAACATATTTCTCCGCAACCGGGGAAAAAGAGGTAGAAAAAGTAAAATAACAACTCCAAGTGTCTTTGCGAACAATCGGCAATAAAATAGAGTATTTCAGTTTTCAATTTTTCGTAAATAAAAGTTGGTTAGATTAATAGTCTCTGTGAATATAATAACATAAACAAAGTGATATGCCGTAAATTTAGGAGTACAGCATAAATTATGCCTCTATTAAAATATACCGCAATAACTAACTACCAAAGGATTTTTGATATTTTGAATATATTTGATGCTCATAGCATTATCACATTTCCAAAGGCTCTAAATTTTAGAAAAATGATCTAATAGAATATGTCTATCAATATAAAGTAAAGGTATTGTTAGGTTTTTTTTTTTAAAAAATACGACCTACAACAGTCTCTGCTACAGCATGGCTGACTCTGTAGAAACTTCTGTGAAACCATAATAATTATATCAATAATCGAGTTGTCCTTATGATAATATTTTCTTCCAATATCCGACTCCACTATCCATAAAAGTTATGTTAGAAAATTCATAATTGAGCGCATTGTAATTTTTTAAAAAGAAATTCACTTCACACACAAAGATGTAGCCATTCAATCCATGAAAATAATGCAAGTCAGTATGCGTATGTTATGGCTAACTGTTTAAATGTCTATTCCTTCCACGTTTATCGGAAGAAATACTTTTTTTATACTAGTATTTTAGTTGAAAATAAGATCATAAATCATCTATACAAAACAAGCGTCCCTTATGGATTTGAACGAAAATCATAGATTCGACTATTTTCATGAAAAATAAATCTAAGTACGGAATAATGCAGGAAGATTATCTATTTTCTTGGTTTAGAAAGTGATGTAGTTAATATTTATAACTTAGGAATAAATAAATTATGATTAATCTTTTCGACCTATTTCTCTTGCATATTTAATTTCTTTGATAGTAAGAACTAATCTTTTTATTTTACAAAGTAAAAAAAAGCTAAAGATCGGCGTTGTCAGTCAGGTATAAGAACTGATTTAACACAATGGTTTTTGTACAAACGTTCACATACAATTGTATGCTTTTTAACCGATTGTGTCGGAAAAAATGACGATTTATAGATTAGATATTTAGACGAAGAGCTAACCTTCTCAATAAAGTATTGATTATTGCCCTGCTAGCTAGACAACACTTTTTATGTTAGTCAAAAAAAAATTTTTTTTTTCGGACGCTATTACAGATTTCATCGTTAACTAACAAACATTAAGACCAAAAAATTAGCGTGCAAGATGAAATGTATAGGTTCACTACATTTCTACATTATTTTACAACTCTCAATCGCATTAAAAACAAGATCGAATAAAAAATAACTTATGACATATGGACGAAAAATGTTTTTCGGGCTATTTAGGTTAGCGACCGCATTACGTCTGAAATACTACATTTTTCGAGCTTATAACATAATTTACTATTTTAACGTTAAAATAGGGGAAATTATGTATCGAAATGGATACTTTTTTTTTGTCGGTCACGAGATTATAGTTTCTTTTAAAATGAACTCTAATATTTACAACACAAATTATCCTTTAAGCCACATTAGTTTAAAACTCGTCTGTCGCTTTCCCTCTATTGTGAGTTTGATTAAAGTATAGCGTAGTATATATTTAGATGAATTTCGCAAATGTTGAATACTTTCAAAACTGAAAAAGCCGCCCTTTGCATTAAATATCTCCGTAGAGTTAGGTACCCTGCAGATTAAGGGTATTTCAGCGGATAATCATATACAAATTCAAAGATTTTGTCTATTTTAATGGATTAACAAACAATATCTATAGGATGACTTTACTGATAAAAAAAAAAATAACAAAAATCCATAAAGTCTAGGCTCACATGAAATTCCATAAAGAGCAGCTGCATAGCCTTATCACATCAAACTATATTTTTATTTCGTTCTATTGTCAAAAGTCTGTGTTTAGGAGATTATCGTTCATTTTAAAATGAACTCTAATATGTACATCACCATAAACTACCTCTTAAGCCGTCGTAAAAATACACTTTTCGATTTACCTCTATATTGATTTTCTAATATTAAATATCTACAATAGTCGAAATTCGCTCGCTAATACCTATGTATGCAAGGTTTCTTCAAAAAATGACAATTTTGTTGTTTAATGGCTTGAAAAAATGGAAAAAGGAGGTTTTTGCATCCATTTATTTCCAGATGAGTGTTAAAAATACTTATAAAACTCGGTATACCGAAGATCAAACATTAATGAGAGGGTTGAGTCCTGTTTGCCAAATCCTGATTTTTAATTTGACGTTGGCAACGGTACAATTTTTTAACATTTATCATAAGAGGCGTATATTTTTGGAGCTTAGATCTACCAGTTTATCCACGCCCCATTTATTGTTAGTGCTTTAGTAATTTTACTTTCCAATTATTTTTTACCAAAACGCGTAGTTGAAACAGTGTCTATATCAGACGATATAATAAATTTTAAGGATTAATTTGCTTACAAATACACTTTAATTTATTTAGGCTAAAGCAGCCAGACATATACTGGAACTACGAAAACCCTATTACAATTTGGTTGCCTAGAGAAAATTTTGTAAAAAACATAGCTTTCTACACAAATGCTTGCACATTATGTACCTATCATTTTAAGATACCTGGCGACATCAATGTAAGCATTGACATAATGACGCAAGATATAGGTAGGTACTAGAATATTCAAGATTTCTATTAACGATACACTTCAGCATACATGCGAGATGTCATTAATGTCTACGGAAGGCAACAGACATACCAGCTATTTTTACATGGGATTCCATAGACTTGGACGCTTCTTGTTTAGAAATATTTGATGTCATCTTGAGGAGTTCCGTATTGAAGCATCAAACCTACCTGCCAAATAATTGACGAAATATGGGATATCATAAAATATGCCCCCCATCGAACTAAATGATCCTATAAACCAGCTTCACAGACCGTAATTTGTGATGCTAACACGATTAATACGCAATAGAACAAGATTAAGAAACAAAATTTAAAGTAGCTCTTTATCACACGAAAATAATTAAATAATTTACGGTTACAGAACAATAATTATTTTAAAAAGCTGTATAACTAAATATATTATGTTATTAGGAATATTCTGTCTAAAGTAACAGCTAATCTTAGTCGAAAATGAGATCGTATTATTGATTGTTGAATTCGTTAGGTATGAAATAAAATTAGAGATTTCGTCTATTTTTTCACGATTAAAAAAGAATACCTCTATTTAGCTAAAAATGAAACGATTACAGTGGTAGATTAATTCACTTTACCAAGCATGTAAACTACTAATTTTGCAATAAATATCTTCTATATTTCTAGGTAGGTTTACTCGAAAATGTGGGGCTATTTTCATCAAAAATCCCGATACGAAATTGAAAAATTTGCCTATTTTTGTCGGTTTACAAAGTGATAGTGGAATATTGGTTTGATCAAAGAACAATAATTATTTTAAAAATGTTGTATAATTAACTAAATGTCGGTGTTATCAGGCAGGCAAGAAGTTATTTATCTGAATCTTATTTGTACCATTAGCGTTTATATACAAATGTTAGTGGTTTTCAAAAATTGATATCTCGGAAATTATTAGGTTTAGACTTATAATACGCTTATTAAAAAATAATGACTACTTTATGCAAAATTCAAAAATATTATAAGATGTAGGGTATCCCAGTAACTTAACCAAAGATTTTCGGTCTTCGTAAAGCTTTACACGTTTCTTCAGCGTACCAAACATTCACTTTTTTTAAATATTGACATCGGGTTAGGATTCTGAACATAGGATTAACATCACTCCAATAGTGAACATGTTGCGTTGTCACAGTTCCATTCGTTGAAAAGTAAACAAAACCGTTTGAGCTACGTGGGGAATAAATAAAGTTGGCTTGTTGAAAAATTTTAATATTTATTAAGGTAAAAGACTATAAATATATCGATACAACACTTTGGCATTTCTAATACTACAAACATGAATATCTAAAATGTGATATTTACAACCGTCAACTCTCTCTCCCTTCTCTAATTTTGGTACACCAATGCTGTCTTCTAAGTTTATAATATATGGCGTCCTGCAGTTTAATTCCGAAAATGTTTTAACTAAAAATTCCTCTTTAACACATCCTTTAACGTAAATAATGTCTGCGTCTATCAGATTGTTGGATATGATATTATGTAGTTCCTTGTAATCGGTATCACCATAATTATAAAGGATACCATGATGATTTCCAAATAGATATTTGACTTGTTTCTTGCAAGCCTTACTTAAGGTGTCGAATGGTTTAACTGGTTTAAAAAAGTAACTTTTCATACTATTCCCATCATAAATAGCCAATTCTTTCGCGCAAAATTCAGGTATGCTAAATCCTTGAATATCGACTACAACGAACTTCATTGTCTGAAGACTCAAATCAAACAAGTATATTTTCATATTTTTATCGCTCTTAAGTTCGATTTCAAAAGCACACCCCCACTTTTCGATAATTTCACAGTCTTAGCACATAGATCTTATATTTTTATTTACGATCAATTCATCTTTATTCGCCAATCGTCTCAAACGAGTCTGCTTTTGAAAGTAATATAGCCTTAGTATTCAGAAAATATTAATGATATCGGAGCCTAAAACATCCTTGACACTAAAAAATCATTGTGTTTCCTAACAAAACCCATCATCTTGTCTATTTAGCTTGCTTTCCTATTGTTTAGCAGGTTAAATAAAATTATTATTTCGCTCTTTTTGTCTGTACTGAATCGTTAGGGGAATACGTTTCTAGTTCTATAAGAGAGACAGTTAAAATTTATGTAAGCAATCAAAAATCCTACACTATGAGCTACTTAGTTAAAATTTCATATTTCCTTCCTGGGTCAGGCAAAATTTGTGATGTGTCGGACAAAATTTATAAAAATACAAAAAAAAAATGCTGGATGCATTTTTAGCGTGACTTTCTATTTAATACCATCTTATTTCAAGGTATAATTCGGTTGTCAAAATGAGAATAAAATAATTTTCCCATGGTTTATGTCATCTTAAAAAAGTCAAAAGGTTATATTCTGTAGAGGGTCAGATACATTTAAATTTAAATATTTTCTCCAAGAAGAATTTTAAGATAGTATTATAGTAAATAAAAATTCTATACCTCCAATATTTCATGGAAACATATCGTGTTCTAGCGACATAACCCAAAAGTACCTCTATTCAGAAACGCATCGTACTTTTCTTGTCAATAATTGTCTCATTGTCCCATCCATTACATTATTATAATCTTAAAGCACCTGTTACCAGCATTATCTGTTTTTATGGTTTTCATAAAACATAGCGATTACCAATGAAAATTAAACGAAAACTTAATAAATAACTTTTTTTTTTTCAACTGAAATAGACTGATTTTCGATGGAAAAATGTTACTTTTAACTAAAAATGAATATAAGACATATACGCAATGATATTTAGAATAAATCAATCTTTTCTAAAATTACTATGAAATATTCACAAAATCGTTTCGTTATAACCAAAGTAGCAAGGCTTGCAGATTTCGTATAGAGTTCAAACGCGATACTGAGATGATCTTTTTTTTTTTATATTTTTGTAGGATAATGCACCACTACGTTGTAAGTACTTGAGAGAGGACTTTCTTGAAAAATCCTCAAATTTCTCTGCAATTTTGTTCCTTCTAGAGTTAAATTCACACAGAAAACCCCGTATTCTTATCTTTCAGGTTGGTATATTAAAAAGGGCTTATTAGTATGGTTTAGAAAACAAGCAATATTAATTAACGGATGTTTTTTCGTCGTATGAAGAGTTGAAAAATTTTTTTTTTCCACTCCAATGGTTACGATGCAGAGAGTCGGGTTTCATCATAATCTTTCAGGGTAGCTCAGGTTTGATTGCATGTAGAGAGTCGGGTTTCATCATAATCTTTCAGGGTAGCTCAGGTTTGAGAACGTTTGAGAAACCTGAACAAACCTGAGGGGGGCGCGTCAAACCTGAAACCGATTGCAAGGAGCACTAACCTTAGTACATGTAATCAAACCTGAGCTACCCTGAAAGATTATGATGAAACCCGACTCTCTACATGCAATCAAACCTGAGCTACCCTGAAAGATTATGATGAAACCCGACTCTCTGCATCGTAACCATTGGAGTGGAAAAAAAAAATTTTTCAACTCTTCATACGACGAAAAAACATCCGTTAATTAATATTGCTTGTTTTCTAAACCATACTAATAAGCCCTTTTTAATATACCAACCTGAAAGATAAGAATACGGGGTTTTCTGTGTGAATTTAACTCTAGAAGGAACAAAATTGCAGAGAAATTTGAGGATTTTTCAAGAAAGTCCTCTCTCAAGTACTTACAACGTAGTGGTGCATTATCCTACAAAAATATAAAAAAAAAAAGATCATCTCAGTATCGCGTTTGAACTCTATACGAAATCTGCAAGCCTTGCTACTTTGGTTATAACGAAACGATTTTGTGAATATTTCATAGTAATTTTAGAAAAGATTGATTTATTCTAAATATCATTGCGTATATGTCTTATATTCATTTTTAGTTAAAAGTAACATTTTTCCATCGAAAATCAGTCTATTTCAGTTGAAAAAAAAAAAGTTATTTATTAAGTTTTCGTTTAATTTTCATTGGTAATCGCTATGTTTTATGAAAACCATAAAAACAGATAATGCTGGTAACAGGTGCTTTAAGATTATAATAATGTAATGGATGGGACAATGAGACAATTATTGACAAGAAAAGTACGATGCGTTTCTGAATAGAGGTACTTTTGGGTTATGTCGCTAGAACACGATATGTTTCCATGAAATATTGGAGGTATAGAATTTTTATTTACTATAATACTATCTTAAAATTCTTCTTGGAGAAAATATTTAAATTTAAATGTATCTGACCCTCTACAGAATATAACCTTTTGACTTTTTTAAGATGACATAAACCATGGGAAAATTATTTTATTCTCATTTTGACAACCGAATTATACCTTGAAATAAGATGGTATTAAATAGAAAGTCACGCTAAAAATGCATCCAGCATTTTTTTTTTGTATTTTTATAAATTTTGTCCGACACATCACAAATTTTGCCTGACCCAGGAAGGAAATATGAAATTTTAACTAAGTAGCTCATAGTGTAGGATTTTTGATTGCTTACATAAATTTTAACTGTCTCTCTTATAGAACTAGAAACGTATTCCCCTAACGATTCAGTACAGACAAAAAGAGCGAAATAATAATTTTATTTAACCTGCTAAACAATAGGAAAGCAAGCTAAATAGACAAGATGATGGGTTTTGTTAGGAAACACAATGATTTTTTAGTGTCAAGGATGTTTTAGGCTCCGATATCATTAATATTTTCTGAATACTAAGGCTATATTACTTTCAAAAGCAGACTCGTTTGAGACGATTGGCGAATAAAGATGAATTGATCGTAAATAAAAATATAAGATCTATGTGCTAAGACTGTGAAATTATCGAAAAGTGGGGGTGTGCTTTTGAAATCGAACTTAAGAGCGATAAAAATATGAAAATATACTTGTTTGATTTGAGTCTTCAGACAATGAAGTTCGTTGTAGTCGATATTCAAGGATTTAGCATACCTGAATTTTGCGCGAAAGAATTGGCTATTTATGATGGGAATAGTATGAAAAGTTACTTTTTTAAACCAGTTAAACCATTCGACACCTTAAGTAAGGCTTGCAAGAAACAAGTCAAATATCTATTTGGAAATCATCATGGTATCCTTTATAATTATGGTGATACCGATTACAAGGAACTACATAATATCATATCCAACAATCTGATAGACGCAGACATTATTTACGTTAAAGGATGTGTTAAAGAGGAATTTTTAGTTAAAACATTTTCGGAATTAAACTGCAGGACGCCATATATTATAAACTTAGAAGACAGCATTGGTGTACCAAAATTAGAGAAGGGAGAGAGAGTTGACGGTTGTAAATATCACATTTTAGATATTCATGTTTGTAGTATTAGAAATGCCAAAGTGTTGTATCGATATATTTATAGTCTTTTACCTTAATAAATATTAAAATTTTTCAACAAGCCAACTTTATTTATTCCCCACGTAGCTCAAACGGTTTTGTTTACTTTTCAACGAATGGAACTGTGACAACGCAACATGTTCACTATTGGAGTGATGTTAATCCTATGTTCAGAATCCTAACCCGATGTCAATATTTAAAAAAAGTGAATGTTTGGTACGCTGAAGAAACGTGTAAAGCTTTACGAAGACCGAAAATCTTTGGTTAAGTTACTGGGATACCCTACATCTTATAATATTTTTGAATTTTGCATAAAGTAGTCATTATTTTTTAATAAGCGTATTATAAGTCTAAACCTAATAATTTCCGAGATATCAATTTTTGAAAACCACTAACATTTGTATATAAACGCTAATGGTACAAATAAGATTCAGATAAATAACTTCTTGCCTGCCTGATAACACCGACATTTAGTTAATTATACAACATTTTTAAAATAATTATTGTTCTTTGATCAAACCAATATTCCACTATCACTTTGTAAACCGACAAAAATAGGCAAATTTTTCAATTTCGTATCGGGATTTTTGATGAAAATAGCCCCACATTTTCGAGTAAACCTACCTAGAAATATAGAAGATATTTATTGCAAAATTAGTAGTTTACATGCTTGGTAAAGTGAATTAATCTACCACTGTAATCGTTTCATTTTTAGCTAAATAGAGGTATTCTTTTTTAATCGTGAAAAAATAGACGAAATCTCTAATTTTATTTCATACCTAACGAATTCAACAATCAATAATACGATCTCATTTTCGACTAAGATTAGCTGTTACTTTAGACAGAATATTCCTAATAACATAATATATTTAGTTATACAGCTTTTTAAAATAATTATTGTTCTGTAACCGTAAATTATTTAATTATTTTCGTGTGATAAAGAGCTACTTTAAATTTTGTTTCTTAATCTTGTTCTATTGCGTATTAATCGTGTTAGCATCACAAATTACGGTCTGTGAAGCTGGTTTATAGGATCATTTAGTTCGATGGGGGGCATATTTTATGATATCCCATATTTCGTCAATTATTTGGCAGGTAGGTTTGATGCTTCAATACGGAACTCCTCAAGATGACATCAAATATTTCTAAACAAGAAGCGTCCAAGTCTATGGAATCCCATGTAAAAATAGCTGGTATGTCTGTTGCCTTCCGTAGACATTAATGACATCTCGCATGTATGCTGAAGTGTATCGTTAATAGAAATCTTGAATATTCTAGTACCTACCTATATCTTGCGTCATTATGTCAATGCTTACATTGATGTCGCCAGGTATCTTAAAATGATAGGTACATAATGTGCAAGCATTTGTGTAGAAAGCTATGTTTTTTACAAAATTTTCTCTAGGCAACCAAATTGTAATAGGGTTTTCGTAGTTCCAGTATATGTCTGGCTGCTTTAGCCTAAATAAATTAAAGTGTATTTGTAAGCAAATTAATCCTTAAAATTTATTATATCGTCTGATATAGACACTGTTTCAACTACGCGTTTTGGTAAAAAATAATTGGAAAGTAAAATTACTAAAGCACTAACAATAAATGGGGCGTGGATAAACTGGTAGATCTAAGCTCCAAAAATATACGCCTCTTATGATAAATGTTAAAAAATTGTACCGTTGCCAACGTCAAATTAAAAATCAGGATTTGGCAAACAGGACTCAACCCTCTCATTAATGTTTGATCTTCGGTATACCGAGTTTTATAAGTATTTTTAACACTCATCTGGAAATAAATGGATGCAAAAACCTCCTTTTTCCATTTTTTCAAGCCATTAAACAACAAAATTGTCATTTTTTGAAGAAACCTTGCATACATAGGTATTAGCGAGCGAATTTCGACTATTGTAGATATTTAATATTAGAAAATCAATACAGAGGTAAATCGAAAAGTGTATTTTTACGACGGCTTAAGAGGTAGTTTATGGTGATGTACATATTAGAGTTCATTTTAAAATGAACGATAATCTCCTAAACACAGACTTTTGACAATAGAACGAAATAAAAATATAGTTTGATGTGATAAGGCTATGCAGCTGCTCTTTATGGAATTTCATGTGAGCCTAGACTTTATGGATTTTTGTTATTTTTTTTTTTATCAGTAAAGTCATCCTATAGATATTGTTTGTTAATCCATTAAAATAGACAAAATCTTTGAATTTGTATATGATTATCCGCTGAAATACCCTTAATCTGCAGGGTACCTAACTCTACGGATATATTTAATGCAAAGGGCGGCTTTTTCAGTTTTGAAAGTATTCAACATTTGCGAAATTCATCTAAATATATACTACGCTATACTTTAATCAAACTCACAATAGAGGGAAAGCGACAGACGAGTTTTAAACTAATGTGGCTTAAAGGATAATTTGTGTTGTAAATATTAGAGTTCATTTTAAAAGAAACTATAATCTCGTGACCGACAAAAAAAAAGTATCCATTTCGATACATAATTTCCCCTATTTTAACGTTAAAATAGTAAATTATGTTATAAGCTCGAAAAATGTAGTATTTCAGACGTAATGCGGTCGCTAACCTAAATAGCCCGAAAAACATTTTTCGTCCATATGTCATAAGTTATTTTTTATTCGATCTTGTTTTTAATGCGATTGAGAGTTGTAAAATAATGTAGAAATGTAGTGAACCTATACATTTCATCTTGCACGCTAATTTTTTGGTCTTAATGTTTGTTAGTTAACGATGAAATCTGTAATAGCGTCCGAAAAAAAAAATTTTTTTTTGACTAACATAAAAAGTGTTGTCTAGCTAGCAGGGCAATAATCAATACTTTATTGAGAAGGTTAGCTCTTCGTCTAAATATCTAATCTATAAATCGTCATTTTTTCCGACACAATCGGTTAAAAAGCATACAATTGTATGTGAACGTTTGTACAAAAACCATTGTGTTAAATCAGTTCTTATACCTGACTGACAACGCCGATCTTTAGCTTTTTTTTACTTTGTAAAATAAAAAGATTAGTTCTTACTATCAAAGAAATTAAATATGCAAGAGAAATAGGTCGAAAAGATTAATCATAATTTATTTATTCCTAAGTTATAAATATTAACTACATCACTTTCTAAACCAAGAAAATAGATAATCTTCCTGCATTATTCCGTACTTAGATTTATTTTTCATGAAAATAGTCGAATCTATGATTTTCGTTCAAATCCATAAGGGACGCTTGTTTTGTATAGATGATTTATGATCTTATTTTCAACTAAAATACTAGTATAAAAAAAGTATTTCTTCCGATAAACGTGGAAGGAATAGACATTTAAACAGTTAGCCATAACATACGCATACTGACTTGCATTATTTTCATGGATTGAATGGCTACATCTTTGTGTGTGAAGTCAATTTCTTTTTAAAAAATTACAATGCGCTCAATTATGAATTTTCTAACATAACTTTTATGGATAGTGGAGTCGGATATTGGAAGAAAATATTATCATAAGGACAACTCGATTATTGATATAATTATTATGGTTTCACAGAAGTTTCTACAGAGTCAGCCATGCTGTAGCAGAGACTGTTGTAGGTCGTATTTTTTAAAAAAAAAAACCTAACAATACCTTTACTTTATATTGATAGACATATTCTATTAGATCATTTTTCTAAAATTTAGAGCCTTTGGAAATGTGATAATGCTATGAGCATCAAATATATTCAAAATATCAAAAATCCTTTGGTAGTTAGTTATTGCGGTATATTTTAATAGAGGCATAATTTATGCTGTACTCCTAAATTTACGGCATATCACTTTGTTTATGTTATTATATTCACAGAGACTATTAATCTAACCAACTTTTATTTACGAAAAATTGAAAACTGAAATACTCTATTTTATTGCCGATTGTTCGCAAAGACACTTGGAGTTGTTATTTTACTTTTTCTACCTCTTTTTCCCCGGTTGCGGAGAAATATGTTAGGGGAAGTTTGGGTATCCTCAGACGGTTATATGCAATGATTCAAGCTTCTAAAAAAGTACTAAGGCAAGTAATTATCAATTTGAATTTATGTATGTCGAAGGTAATGTGTTACTCATAAATATACATGATGAAAACATTTATTGTTCGATTGCATCTAATTTTTAAGAGTCTAGAAATAAGCAAATAATGTTCTTTAACGTTTCTTTATAAACATCTCGAGTTACCTGTCCTTCCCCTGCATCATAGAAGGGTATTTGCCGATAAAGTCTGACCATTTTTTATGATTCGAGAGTTGGATATTCTTCGCAGATGTAAACTGACGTCATTTGACTAGTCGAAACTTGTTAGATTTTAGCTTATATTCTTATTATGTGATTTTAAAATTATGTATGCGTTTGTTTAATTCATTGTAAAGGATTTGATATTGTGCTAATTTCAAAAGTTAAATGTTGGTGAGAATATTGAATTTTTTTATTAAAATATCTAAAGTAAATATCTAATTGATTTTTTTTTTTAGCGCTAATTGGGATTTTAATTAACTACCTCAGAGTCGGTATACACTATATTTTGCAGCGCAATTGCTTTCACACCCAGTAATGTATTATGATTTTTTTGGATGGTCGTTATATTGTGAGTTTCTTAAGTTAGCCAGATTAATAATAAATTAAAAAACCAACGTGATTTGCTTATTGTTGCCATTGAGAATTAGGGTTGTAAAATATTTAACAACCCTATATTTTTATGCTCGTGTTGAAAATAAGTTAAGATTGCTACTTTGATGCCTACGCCTAATATTCATAATTTTATTGGGGGTTCTACCTGATGACAAATACAGCTTATGATACCTATCTAGTGGGTATTTTCAGTTTAAGGGCCGAATAATATAGAGTTATTGTGCATACATCATCGCAAACAAAAGGTAGCTTTTTTATATTATTTCGTATTTACAATCCATTTAACTACAATTTTACACTGTGAATTAATTTTTTTTACTTTTTTCCTGAAATTGTAGCCTATTTACTTATATTATGATATTATCCGAAATTTTTATAAAAGCATTATGAGGGCTTTTACCTGATGGCGAACACAAGTTGTATAGTACCTATACCTGCTTGGTATTTTATACGTATTTAAGTTTTATTTACTTTTTATTACTCTGTTCTCATTACAAGATAGTCCTATAATTTATCCATTTCCAGTACAAAGAAATCTCTAGTTAATGGTTCTAGATGGTAATTATTTTATTGTATTTTATATAAGTGGTGCAAAAATTGGAATCAATTATTAGATATGCTACTGAATTTTAATGAGGGTCCTTCGGAATAATAAATAAAGGTTTATGTCCCTTTCTTTTTAAATCGAGTCGGCAGAGGGTTTGAGAGGGTTATTTAGGTATAAATAATTATTGCGGGGTGACAAATGTGCCGCCTTAATATACTTATCTTGTTAGACCATATAAATTAGGGTTTTATTTCGCTTTACTACCCACCAGCGGCGTTTCACTAAGATAGAAAATATAAATAATGTTTTTTACTATACCGCTTTAACAGCGGCGTTTCAACTAAGGGAAAATAATAAAAAGTCTGGTTTAAGGATGGCTCAGGTCGGATCGTAAAAAGTTGGGTTTAAGGATGGCTTATAAAAATTGGGATTTAATTATCCCGCTTTAGCAGCGGCGTTTCACTAAGGTTAAATCATAAAAAGTCGGGTTTTATCTCGGGTCAGACCATAAATATTCAGGTTCAAATTAGGGTTAGATGAGAAGCCGCCTCGCGAAAGCATCCGGGTTAGGTCGTAAAAAGTCGGGTTTTATCTCGGGTCAGTTCATAAATATTAAGGTTCAAATTAGGGTTAGATAAGAAGCCGCCTCATGAAAGCATCCGGGTTAGGTCGTAAAAAGTCGGGTTTAATTTCGGGTTATTTTGTAAACAGCACCACCGAACCACCCGGGTTAGGTCATAAAACGCACCACCGAACCACCCGGGTTAGATCATAAAACGCACCATCGAACCACTTGGGTTAGATCGTAAAACGCACCACCTGCACCACCTGGGTTAGTTGCACCACCAGCACCACCAGCACCACCTGGCCTCGTTCTGTCCGTTTCTAGCTACTCTTGGTAACCTCAATATATCGATAAGGTAGACCAGAAATTCGGGAAAATGCCAGCCTTACGTGGGCGGCAAGCCCATTTTAGCGTATAGGCGTCACTCGGTATAATCCGGCACTGCTTCAGCCAGGACAAACGGCAGCCCTCTTCTTTATATTTTCTAGTACATGTGCAAAAATACCAACAAACGTAGTAGTGGACTAGTCCAGTTCAGTTCCTTCAATACAAGCAAAACCCTACGAATGACTTCAGATGCTAAACTGGAACAAAAGGAACACAAAAAATTATATGCTAATTTATTATATTACTTATAGTTGTTCCGAGCTTAATTTGATGACATAAAAAGGCATTAAACTCCTGACCATAGGCGTCGCTTCTACCAAATAGCTAAATTGCGGATTGCTGTCAATTTTTTAATATGACTAAATAGTATATATTACAGCTTGTTTATTATAGTTAATATCGATAAAGGGTTTGTACCCGTGACTTCGCCTGCAAAGAACACATGCATTTAATACTTTTAAAATTGTCTTACGCTGAAAAAAATGCTCATTTTGCCGATAACAATTAAAAAAAAATGGTCCTGGTCCAGCCAGGACCGTCAGGAGGTACGAGTTTTCCTTGCCAAGAAAAGATAGGGACAGGTAATATGTCAGTAAGTACTATCGGTGTATTATGCTTGTATTGAATCAAGAATTCGTTATGGGCTGCTAGCTTGGGGTCATGCTCCAAATTTAAAGCGAATCTTTGCCCTGCAGAGGAGAGCAGTGAGAGTGATGGGTGAGGTTGGTTTTAAAGCTGATTGCAGACAACTGTTTGTGGATTTTAACATCTTGACTATTCCTTGCCTATATATACTTTTGTGTCTACTGTATGTGAGGGAAAATGTTGACTCTTTTGCAGCTTACACTGATATCCACTGCCACCTTACTCGTCATAGGAAAAACTTTTATCCTGATTATCATCGGATCAACAAAATAAGGACAGGAGTGTCATATTATGGTATAAAAATGTTCAACATGTTGCCAATACATGTCAGGCTGCTGCCAATTAGAGCGTTTAAGGTACTAGTGAAGAATTACCTCATTAAAAAATGTTTCTTTTCTCTAGATGAATACTCCCTCAATGGGTTCGATGATATGTAAACTAGCTATCCCCCCTTCTGCAATATGCGCGGATATCTGTCTGTATTTGGTTTAATAATAAATCTAAAAATTAAAATTTCTCAAATGTAACTCTTTATTAAATCAAGCTTGTGTCTATATTTTACAAACTAATTTTTGGCTATATGTATAGGTAGTGTTTTAACAAGGTAGTAATGTAATGGCTAGTGGTTTTTTGTTTTGATAAATTATAATAAATAGGTATAAAATAATTAATAAATTATCAAATTATAAATTTTATTTATGTCATGTACTGTAATAATGTATCTTATCTGATTTTAATTGTTCTTCTCTTTTTGTTCTATTTATATATTTATTTACTAATGTGAATTATACTGTCGCCATTTTCTAATCGCTGAAAAGTGGTATAAATCCTTTTTTGACGTATGTAAACACTCTGTGTAGTAGCATGAATAAAAATCATTGTATCATTGTATCATTGTATTGTTTCAGTTGGAATACCCAGTTAGTAGTTAGAATTCACTATATATATTTTAACAATAAACTCATCGCATCAGCAGAATCACAGTAAAAAGTTCTGTAATATAACAAGTTTTTAAGATACGTGTTAAAGGAACATAATTAATTTAAATTTCATAAACAATTTAATGACTGGAATCGTCAGAACCTTCAAAAGTAGAATCGTTTCCAGGTTGGATTAGTACTGGCGCTATAGGCAGTGAAACAGAATATCTATTTCCTGTTTTTATAACATGAACTACGCAATTTTTCCATACATCGCTACTCATTTCGTTATTACCTGCCGAATATTATCAAGGACAACTTCGTTTAAAGTTGGAGATTAACTATTGAGTGATATTCTTTGCTGACAAGAGCAACACATTAGGTATGGAAGCCATCTTTACTATCGGCATATTAGCGCGTTTCCTCTCGAACACGGTGTACCAAAAGTACAATTTGTACTGTCTACCCAACCATACTTAACAACATCATGAGTATCAAACCAAGTTTCGTCTAAATAAATTATACTTTTATCAAATTCATGGTACTTCTTTCTTTTGCACAAAAAGTCCTGTCGTAGTTCAATGATACGCGGGAATTCCCTTATAACAATTGGATTATCTAATTTTTTATGTTTAAAGCCACATTTTAACAAAACACCACGCAATGTGTCTAAAGATTGGTACTTATAATCAGGGTCCTCTCGCAATTTATCACGAACCAGTTTTAAAGTTGACACTATATTATCCTGGTAAAAGTTGTAAATAGTTCGCAGAAAAATATCCCTTGCAGTATTGTCAGCCGTTTTGAATTTTTGATTAATTGGCTTGCGCTTTATGGAATGACCGGTTACAGTCCCCAAATTAATTACGTTATAAATTCTTATATAACCCAAGTTGTGTTAATTCATTACAAGTACATTCTTGTACAAAGCGCATTTTCAGTTTTTCCCGGATTTTCGTTTTTTAAACACGCGTACGTATTTAAAATAATGCGTTAACATTGAGCATGTAAATCTTTGTTTCTTAATTCCGGACTTATTTCGCTTTTGATGACCGACTCTGGCACCGACGCATTACCTATATTCCTGCGATAATTCACCTTAATCTTCTGTTTTAAATTATCGCCAAAACCCATAATACTGTTATAATAAAATATAGGTACCAAGTAAAAACTCACTTGTTTGAAACCACACAGTTATAGCAGAAAATTAAATATATAAATTACAGTAAATCGTTTCAACCAGTCACGCCGCTGTCCGATTTCCAATATCGCATACTTCAAAGATCAACTGCTTTTAAAGCTGATAAGGGATCTCCCAATTGGCAGAACCTTTAACTATTTGCTGTTTTTGTCTACAGCATATAAATTTGTATTTATATGCTGCTTTATTAATTTTCCCACTCGAAAAAAATAGTTCGCACTTTAAATTGCCAGCGGGCTTCGACGGTCTATTCCCAGGATGTTGCCAGTTCTACAAAGTTTTCGTATGTGTAGGAGAAACATAAGCGTTCGTTAATTGTCTTTTTTTGTTTAACAACAGTGAAATTTCTTTTTAGTTTGATTTCAATTATTTTTGTATAAATAATATTTCTGAAGTAGGTACTAAAAAAATTGTTATAATATTCATGAATGGCTTGTTCCTTCTGTCTTTGCATTGAAAATTTCTTGCTTCAAAGAACATTTGCAAACTTGCTTTTAAAGAGAGTTACTGATTAACAATTAAATACTGGTATAAAAGAACACTTTTAATAATGAAAACTTAGAGAATTTTTAAAGAAAGACCTGACAACCCCGATTAGAATGCCGGCTCCTTTGAAGCCCGGTCGAAGCTTTTTTATGTCATTAAACTGACTTTGGAAAAAGTACGAATCCTGCTCGACTAACAACTTCATGTTGAAGCCATCAGAATTCTTGACAACTAGAACCTTTCCTGAAGAATATTACAAGCTACTTTTCTGGAGAATATTTTCGACTTTTTTAATATTGCAGCTTCATCCAATTAAAACTGATCAACTGATCAAGACAGCACGTGATTAAAGATATCATGATCGCTGAGAAAATATTATGTTTCCTTATCTCATGTTCGATTTTCTTCCCCAATAAACAATTTTACGAACCGGTAATTAAAGTCCTCCCAATGAATTTATCTCGGATACTCATTAGATCAAACTACAAATACGTGATATATAAATTCCGCGCTGATTACCGGTTATTGCCATGCCCATCGCCGTTATTGCCTCTCGATTAGCATTTTTACTTATGGGCAATATCTTGCCCGATCTGCCCGTTTGTTATCCGAGAAGTTATAAATTGAAAATGGGCGGGAACTCGATGTATTTATGTCTACAAGAAATATTGGCGGTAATTATTTACGGGAATGTATATTACGAAAATAAAAATGTTCCGGAGATTTCCATTTGAAAATGGTTTCATTCGATGGTTAATCTGATCACGTTTACCATGGCTTCATGAATTTCTAAACAGTAGTTACTTTTTACATATATGATGAAGTACTTCGAGATAATTAAATCGCGATTCTAGCATGAGAGGATCACATTTAACATAGCCAGATTTTGATCGATAGGCGGATGTAAGCTATTTTTCGCCTTTGCTTTTGGTCACAAAATTATTCTGGTTAAAAAAAATTAAGAAACGTATTTTCTAGTTTAATTCTTATATTTCTGTTCTAACAACATTATAATCTTTAAAGGTGGTAACAAAATATAACTGTTTGTATTTTAATATAAAATGAAGTTTACGGTCACCACCTCAGCTAGATCGAGCTCGTGGCAATTATAACCGGTGGTTCTTTTGTGAAGGGTCCTTGGCAGTTAAACAACAATATGCGCGTATATGGTCCCCAAAGAATGTTGCTGTGCAAGCTAAGATATACGTTTGAGTTTTGAGTGCCACTCATAGCTGCTTTTAGCTCTAACCTGTCACAACAACACCAAATTCCTGTGAGCGAATAATGGGGTCCACACAAAGTGCCAAAACAAACACACAAAACCGATTAAAAGTTATTTAATTAAAAAAAAAATGTAGATGTCAAGTAAAAGGACGATTTTAGACACAAATTAACACCAGTACTTAATTGAACTCCTAATAAGTTCAGTCGATTTACCAAATCAGACAAAATAGCAAAAGTATGAGTTTGGCTAGGTTAAATACTCATTATTATAGCGCAAAAGTTGCAACTCTTTTACATATCGCTTTCTATATCTGAACTACTGAAATTATTACAATAAATTAGTTGTATCGTTGAAATATATCCTTAAAATCCTGAACAAAATAGTTTTTTGCTTCGAGTCAAACAAAAAGAAAATTACGTAGTTAGGTTAGTTATAGTTAGCATACATATTATTATCAAGATCAACTGGATATTTGCAGTTAAAAATAACAACGTACACAGGGTCCTCCTGGAGGTGGCTGGTTCCCTTATGAGGTGGCCCCTTGTTGCTGCTCAGCACTTTTGGTCCTCAAATAGGCCTCACAGATTCCTAAAAAAAAATTGTCTGAAACCTCAACGGTCCATTAAATTGAGTATTGTTCCAATAAATCCCATATTTTCCAATATACTCAATACCACATCAAAAGCCTTTCTTAAATCTAGAGATGTAATTCACAAAGTCCGCAGTGGCGCATAAGGTATTATTATTTTTTTGGAAACCATATTGGTACTCATATACTGCTGTGTAAGTTATCACATATAGGTACACATATACACACATGTTATCACTAATAACATTCGCTTTTTAATTAGTTTCTCTACGATTTTGGAGAAAACACTTACTACAGATATTGTTCTGTAGTTGCTAATATCGGTACTATAATTTTACTACTTTTATAAGTCATCCGGAAAAAGTCCATTTTGAACTACATTATTAATTAATTTATTTAGGATTTCTACCAAAGTTTCTCGCAAATCGATCAGATCCTTAACCGTTACTTCATCATGACCTGGTGAAGCATCTTTTTTTAAGTCCAATTTGATTTCCATTATTTCATTTCTGTTGGGTAATTCAGTATCTATTTTACTCTGTGACATAATTTCATTGCATAAGGGAACACCATCCGGTCTTACCAAACTCATTTCCTTATGAAGGCCATCAACAATATACTAACTTGAATTTTAAAATACCTTTTATTGACTTCAAATTTTGTTAGAATCCTTTGTCAATAGCAAAAAATTCATTAAAAGTAAATTTTCAACTATAACATCGAATAGCCCGCAAGCTTTCGTTATCATATCGCCAATGGCACTGTTGTGTTAGCGCGATAAGGCATCTAGGCAGCTCCGTGCGATAAGGCACCGTCGCGATATCCGAAATGGAGTATTCGTGCTTTTGCGTCGCCGGCGAGGCGCTATCGGCGAGTGCCTGCCGGTCCGAAAATGACAAAACGACAGCTCCTATCGGGGAGGTGGGCGAGATAAGGTCCCATACGCCGATAAAGCCAAGGCAATAATGGGTATAAACAACTTTACTATTTGTAGGTGCATGGGCGTCGGGCCGGTGACTGAGCGATTACACATATTTTGGATTTCTTCGAGGAAAATGAAACTCCTATTGAACGTCGACAGACCAAATGGAATCGATTATACCGTGCGAGTAAAAATTATTTTCATCCAAGGGGACTTGGTTTAGATGACAATTATAAGGCGACGATATATCTAGCCACATCTAGGTTAAACTTGTGTGAAATTCATATTATGACATGGTATGCCAAACTGATGTATATTAAAATAAGTAAAGAAATACAAATTTATTTTTGTTGTTTGCAAAATTAACAAATTAAGATTATAGAGAAGGAAAATAAAAAGTATAAAAATTACTGAAATTGGCCAAAAATAAATAAATTCACACATCTCTTCATATTTTCCATTACCACATTCTTGAATAATCCTTTCTGTTCTGTTGTCTAAATTTTCAACTGGTGTTTTTAAAATATTGTTCTTTAAATGAGGAAAAATGAAGTAATCCATAACCGTCAAATAAGGTGATCTAGGTGGAAATTCAATGTTTGTTCGAAAACTGATCAATCTGCTGTCGAAAAAATTGCGTAAGTAATTAATAGTTTCGGCGGATGTATGGGCGGGTGCACCTGTTGAAAATAACCAAAACGTAGTTCATCTTCAAGCAATTGCTCCACAAATGAATTCAAAATATTGACCCCATACCGCTGCACTGTATTTCATGAAAAAAATTTACAGTCCTTTACAAAGATGCAACCGGGGAGGACATTGAAAATGCCGAAGCAGAGTGCAACGCTTGTGACTATTGTGAGATTTGAGACCTGCGCAAACTCATAGATTTGAATGTAATATTTAGGTTGTTTTTTATTGATTCATAATATAAAAAATAGTAAAATAAAGGTTATAAACTCTAACGTGCCTCTAAGGTATGGTTTCGCTGGAGCAGTCAGCAGCCGCGGCTGGCGTTCGCGATTGGTAGCTCGGTACTGGTTTAATGCGATTTGTATGTATACGGTTTCACTGCCGCAGCTCGGCGACACAGCGTTCGCCGTCGATTGCAGCGGCTGCATTCGGACTGCTAGAGAGACCAGTCCAGCCGCGATCGCTCAGCAGAATGCCACCGCTTTCGAGCTTTGATAGAGGAGGTGCAAAAGTACCCCCCTTTATACAACTATGAGAACGAAAATTACAAAAATGTTGTAATGAAAGAAAATGCATGGAAAAAAGTGGCAGCAACTGTACAAAAGAACGGTAAAGTGTACAAAACCATTTTGTTTATTTTTCAGCATTACATTACAAAGCTTATAATTATACCATATTCAAATCCAAGATGCATACGAAGGAAACATTGAGCAGTACTTAATGACAACCGTAACTCTATTTCGATTGGTCAATCGGCAATAAAACTAAAAGGCCCTGGGCGACAGGGTTGTATTCAGTTTACCGGTGATTTTCGCATTATTGCATTGTATCGTTTGGTGTTATTGTTTGTTATCGATATTTTGATATAAATATTTGTGTTTTTGACCGTTGTATTTGAATGTATACAGGGTGTTTCAGAAGTACTAACCTGTGCTAACCTGAACATGTGTCCGGAGTTGCCCCGTTTTTGATGTACAGGATGTTGAAGTTTTTTTTCAAAAAATCGTTTTTTTATTATTTTTGTAAATATCCTATACCATACGTTTACTCTCGACTCGACCATAGACATCGTTACGATGCCTATGGTCTGATCCCGTCGTCCTTCGTCCCTTCCCCGTCATCATCAGACCACCGGCTCGCTTGTGGATCATTTTAATTCGGCATGACGTATGGGACAAATGCAACACAAAAATTTCGTTGAATTCCGTACCCATACTAACGTACCCGTGCGATAATATAAACATTTTCAATGTTAAAATAGGACCAACAATTCTTCTTCGGGAAACAGGTAACCAGACACTAATTTTTTAAGGGTGCAATGTGGATTTTTACTACTCCACATTCGTGTTTTCTGAGAATTTACATAACTGGTGAGGTGGAACCAGGCTTCATTAGGAAAAAAACGTCAGGTCTAATAAATCGTTTCTTTCCAATAAATTTTGGGGAAGCCACTAACAGTAATTCGCGCGTCTTCCAAAATCTGCTGCTTGTATTTCTTCTAATACTTTTACTTTATAAGGATACAAATTAAACTGTTTTTTAGGCATAGTCCTGCATGTTTCAATATATCTCTCCACTTCCACCAGACAGGCGTCTTACACATTTTGTTGGCGTAATTTGCATTTTTTCACGAACGTTTGCAACAAGTTCTTCTGTTCATACAGATAGTCTTCCAGCTCCTTTTTATGTTGTATACTTTCCCTAAACAGAGCCATGGTTCTTCTCAGGCAATAATAAAAATCCTCAGCGGTAAAAGCGACGAAAATTTTCGCGAAAATCGTCCATGCACAAACGCGGATTGTATTGGTACCCACCATTCACTCTAACCTCGTTTCGAAAATACGGTTCAAGCATACATTTTTTATGCTGTCCCGTAAAACCCATTGCGCGAATGGGTAAATTAGCGATGAATCAAATTACTTATAACGACTGTTAAAGATGACTACATAACTGATTAATTGATAATGCTGGTATTAACTACTCACACCAATAGGTGTCATAAAAAAGGTTTGGCCTACTTCTACCAGTGGTGTCCGCGCTAACATGTCTCTTGATAGTTTTATCAAAAAATAATACGCCACCGTTATTTTAAAAATAGATATTATTTTCATAATTACGCCTTATCACTGAGCAAGTATTATCACTAAAATTTTTTCGTATGAGGAACGGTTTTCGATTAAGAAAACAAATTACATTTATTTGCATATCGCTATACGTTATCAAAAAGAAAGCTGCAGTGGCGTACATATTTTTTTTGCTGTTTCAGAATTGTGAAATTTTTTTTTTCAGATTTTTTAAAAATTTTGTTTTCTTTACCAATAATTATTGTGACAAACTTGACAGCTATTCCTGGTTAATTGTATTATGTAGAAATAGGTTTTACCGCGCTTTAGACACGATAAAGCTGGATTAATAAACTCGGAAAGTTGGCGAAGTTGAGGTACAGTTGGTGTTGGAAATAGGAGTTCAATTTAAACTAAAGGGAACACTCAGTTCCATTTATACACTCGTTCATGTAAAGCTCATGTAAGGTTCGAAAACTTCCCGGGTAGTTCGCGATAATCAATTTTTATGCTCGGAGTTCGGAATATCTAACCTCACAAACTTGGTCATAACTTCAACCTCACCAACTTTTCGAGTTTATAAATCCAGCTTAATGCTTGCTCATTTGAAACAGATGACATTCGAGTCAAGTCAAATAGGTAAATATTTTGATTACCAAATAAAATAAATCAAGTTTTAGTTAGTAGACTCCTTTGCTTCTTGGAAATATCATGGTTTTGGAGAGTCCGAAAGACAGTTTAATTTTGGTTTCACCACAGATCTATATAGCTACACAATAATATGTGGTTTCACTCGTAAGTCAAGCATAAGTTTGATACCATTTTTCTGAAAATGACCACTCCTTGTCTCTTTCCCGTGTTAGTTAAATTCAACATTTTAGAGGTCGCGCGACCATTATGTTTTAATTTAATTTGTTCATCCAATGACGAACATCCATATTTTAAACTTGAAATATATTGAATAAAATCACTTTTTACCTTAGGTTCAACTTGATTTTCCATGTCGTTGCGTGCATTACAATATATAGGTAAAACATAAATTCGATAAATATAAAATAAATAAAGATATTATACTAGTTTAAAATTTTGCTCTCTAGTCTGCAGTAACAGTTACAAATTACAGGTATGCTATTAGGTTCTAAACTCTTTTATTCTCCCTTAATCGAAATATCAAAAAGGCAATGATAATAAGGAATTGGTTGTCTAAGAACATTAGCAGTGGCAGTAGTAGTACCTAGTAGTAGCAGTAGCTCGACCATCTTCTCATTCTCAAGCAAACAAAAGTGATTTCGTGAAATGGTGCAACTGGTTTACAAATTGAGAATGGTTCAGCTTTACATTATAAACATCTTTTTATTAACAATGCCGCAGGTTCAGTGAGGGCTTCTCAATGCTCATTGTTCAAAATTATAGGTGCAGAGTTTAAAACTTGCGTTTAAATTCTATTTAGTTAGGGACCCGGGCCGGCGGGCCCGGGGTACTATTGCCACCCTTACCCCTGGACTTACCCATAATATTACTAAACCTCATAGTTATACTTTACAACGAATACCTAAAATCTAGAACTGTGGTTTTGTTCAAGATAGGAACCGAACCAACAAATAGAGAATTAACCACCAATTAGCCTTTTGTCGCATCTATTTAAAGTTATTCCCTTAAGTGATATGAGGCGTTTTAATATCTTGCGTGACTGTGCTGACTGACTGCAAGAAGTGGTTCTTTTTTGTTGATTTAATTTAGGTAAAGTAAACAATTGAGAATTGTTTAAATGTGCAAATATTTGGATGCTTTTATATTATTGGAAAATTGATGCATTATTTCTTGCTCCTATTGCAATAAAATTGAGTCGCTCGTTGCAATAACGACTTAAGTTAGTTTAAAATACAATTTTACTTTACAAGAGAAATAAGAATCAAAAACATAAATAGCATTAAAATGTTTTATGTTATATTCGTTGACAATTTTTATTACAAAAAAAACATCGAAGAGAACTAATTTTGTTAATATTTACAACAACTTATAATCCCTTCACTTGTCTGTAATATTTATCTATTGATACTAACCATCAAGTTTGCATTACATCAGGCCGAGTAATCAAGTAATGTTGTCTGGCTTTTAAAGAATTAACTTTTGAGACCTGGTATCTGGAAAATACGCGTAGTTATGTTAAGTGCCGATGATTCTACAAGCGATTGATCTAATGCTAGGCGTTTTGTGATTATGCTTGTCTATCTCGTATAAAAATAACTATAATATTTTTCGTTTTTGAACTTGATAGAAAAAACGAAAAGCAGCTGTACTCCATTAAAGTCAAAGATAAAGAAAATAAATATATGGTATATCACAAACAGCAATTTACTTAGTTATTTTTGTGTTTTATTTGCGTAAAATATTATTGATGTACAGGGTGGGCCAAATTGAACACTTTTGAAGGGAAACTCCTATTTCTAAACGAGATAGATAAAAACTGATGTCGGTATCTGAGGCTTAACTTTATTGACACACTTAACGGTAAAAACCGCATATCGATATCTATCAACGTTTCGGAGATACGTATAAAAGTATTTCGTAAATGTGCATTTTTGGAATTTTTTTTTATTTGTATAAAACCCAAAGCACTTTTTGACGTAGAATTATTTCAATGATTTAACTATTTCAAAAATATAGTTGGTATTTTGCTTATGTTTTCTTTGAGACATAGAGGTTTGAAGTTTTTTTCATAACACATGCATTGAAAATATGACTTTCGATGCCGATGGAGCGGGTCGAAAGTTGAGTTTTCGACCCTAGGGTGCGAGATGAAAAACAGCTAATTTTGAGTGCATTCCACGACGAGTTTCTCGTTGACACGTATAGCCTTTTCATTTTTGTAAAAACCGAATGGGCATCCTTGTCTGATTTCCGGGCAAAACAAGGATAGCGATACGACTGCGCTTGCGCAATAGATTCGTGAAAGTATTTGCATCTTGCTCTCTTTGTGGTCACTCTCTTTTTACAAATAAGTACACTTTAATGGGATACACAGAATTGCGAGGCATCTCAAGTCATACTTTTAATGCATCCCAACAAACATATTAGGTAATGTAGACCAGAACGGAAGGAAAATAATCCTAAATTGGCAAATATTTGCTTATTTTTGCCTTAAATGTTTTCTTAAAAGTCACAAAAGATTCGAACTCTAAAATCTAAGTCAAAATTTGGATATCTACAATTTAAATAATTTGTTATAGGGAAAACTTTTAGTTTAATTTACCTAGTTAAAAATTATAAATAAATTACCCCTTTGAGACATTAAAAATATTTAATCCTAATAAGGAATATGATTAAGTCATAATTTACTTAATTGTTACTTAATATATGTATTCATAATTAAGGCATTTTTTGGCTATTACGCTAGGTAAACATTACCTAATTATTGCCTAAAAAAAGTCCACAAAATTTACTGACCATGTAGTTTTAGAAACAAGTAATATTTTGGATAAATTTGCCATATAAATTGTTTCCAAAGTTATAGACCTTTTGTAGTTAAAAATTGAGCTACTTTATAACTTTCTGATTAACCTCAAAGGCTAACATTGCTTGTACATTTGACCTGTTAGAAAAGTTGTCCTGATTGAGGTCGTAGATTACATATTACAAATTACCTTCAAGTTACATGTTCCCTTTATATATCTTTAACGACATTTGTGTATGTTTTCAGTTGTGTCTGTATTTTCTTTCTAACCTTAAAGGGCGTAGCGGGGTAACATTTGCAATGCCAAAACAAAATTCGAATAATTAGAAAATAAAAGCATACAGACATACTACACAATATTACAGGATCATCAAAGAAAATCATATTAACGCGAGTTGCAGCAATGATTTTTAGCCTGAAATTACATCAATAAGTTCCTTAGACACGGCTATCCCTAAGGAGTGTGAAATAGAGTCGAAAGTAGAAGACGACTAGGACGAATTCATTTCTTTAGATCCAAAATGTGTCAGTTGTCAAAATCCGCGGTGCCAATTGTAATGTTAAAACGGAATCAAATCGTTTAACGATCAAAATAATATTAGAGAGAGACAGTGAAAACGAATCAGGTTCATATCAGACAAAGGCTGCAATGGTTCAGACTATACTCCGGACGATACAACACTACTCGAAATTTAAAACGAATAGATCGGTTTCGGTATTGAGTAGCGAGGATCCTACAAATTGCCCTAAGTTTAACTTTGACTGATAACTGGAAATGTCTTATTGAGGGACGATTTAACTTTAACCTCGGACCAGGAAAACATGTTCTCAAAGTTAATAATAAACGGAAAAATAACTTTAAGGTTAAAAATATACAAACGGTCATATTTAATAATTATTAGTTTTCCTGTTTATCGACAACTATAAAAAAACAATAATTAAAATTTTAAGAATTACATAAGGTGAAATCAATTAGACTACGATATCTTTCGTCAACGAAACTTTTTTTAAAACTTTAGGTAAGTACATAAAATGTTTATAATGAAGACACTCTGTTTTTAGGTTAATGGTAAAAATATCTAAAATTATCGTAATAATACATAGAAAAACGTATATTTTAAGGGCGCGTTTTGTTTTTCGAAGTATCATCACCATGATTCACAAACACATTTCTTTCGCACCCAAATTTCGGTCCAGAAAAATGATAAAACTTAATTATATCACTTTATTGTTGAAGTTATAATAAGCGGTCATTCCAAATATCTACTTAAGTCGGACTCCATTTTATAATTTATTTTGTCCTGTTGGAAGTGTTGGCATAAGTTGTTGTCTTTTCTTTCTAACGCCAGATATAATGTTTTCTCTGTATTTTTGTCTAGTGTCTTATTGCTCCTATTTAGGTTATATTTAGGTCAAAAGGTTGGTCTCACTTTCCACATTTAGACGTAAAATAGGCCTATATTTATTTCACTTTGTTTTAACTTATTGGACAGAAAAACCCTATCAACCTATTTTCGACCTTCAAATTACTTTAGTTTCTTTCCCTACATTGGGCAATAGGAAAACAAATTAAGGTAAATTATCCCTACATATAATAATTGGTCATGCAAAATATCTGACCCGTTTAGAGGTCGACTAGAGGTAAATTTAACCTAAAATGTTTGTTGGGTGTGTTATGAAAAATTGAACGCGCAACTCGGGGCGAGTTAACGATTTCGTTGACTTTCGCCCCTTGTTACCTACATTGAGTGGTATTGAAGGTATTTTCAAGTCTTTTAAATGATATATAACTCACTGCTCTAGTGTAAGTATTTTTTAAGATATCTTGATTTCTTTTAATATATGTTTAGGGAAAATGGTCACTTTTTTTGATTTTTAAAAATCAATTAAAAAAAACTACTTGTCAGAAAAATTTGAAATTTTGGATTTTTCATTTACTAGATGGGTAGAACAACTGTACCAAAAATGATCACAATCGGTGAGGTGATCTGCCAAACCTCCTTTTATTTTGGTTGGTTTGATGTGAAATGACCCCAAGATTTTTTTATTATATACAGAAATTGCGAAAAATGCATTTATTTCTGGTAAATACAATTTAACTTTTTTTAAAATATAAGTGAGTTTTTCTTATTAAATCAGAATTGTATTCAGTTATTAAAAATAGACAGTTGAGTAATATTTTATTACGACACGCTTAGTGACGGCATAGGTTAGTTGCACGTTGAATTCGTCTAAAAATCTATCGCTACCGCACTACATTAATTAATAATACTTACTTCAAATCAATTTTCGAAAAGTCGCCTGGCAACACATTAAAAATTCACTATGTAAAATGATATCGACAAACATTAACAAAATAGAACAGGGATAGCGCTGATAAAACTTTCAAATTTGTTTTATTTTAATAATATTTGGACCCAAGCTCATGGCGCGTAAAATTTATATAAAATATAAATAAAATTAATGACATATATCGAGTATATCGTGCATGCAGTGCATCCGATATTATTCTATATAAAATAAATATTGCCAACTATTTACATGTAAAATAAAATGATAATGGGAGAACGGCATTAAAAAGAAATATCAGTCAGTGCGATAAACGCGTATTTAATATTTTAAAATAAATCAATCCTTTCATAACTTTCGGATTTATGATGGACATTATTTTATTTATTGACGAAAAGTTTATACAGTGAGAGAAAGTGAAAAATAAATTAATTCATCATTAAAAAAAACGGGTAAATGTATTTAAATAAGTTGTTTTAATTTTTTGAAAAAAAAAACATGATTGTATTGGAATGAGAAGAGAAGATAATTTACTGTAATGTAAAACGAAACATAATATTAAACCTCAGCTCCATTTCTATAATTTTGCAACCTTAAATACTACCTACTTGGAAGACTTTGATGTTGTTAATTAATTAACCAAGGAAAGAAGCACCAGGAGCGGAAAACTGCTATGCCATTTTCAGACTTTATGCAACAGGTTACAGGTGGGAGGCATAGTTGTGTTGCTGTGAACGTTCCAGGACTTAATGCCTGTGTTAAGTAGTATAAATTCGATAAATGCAGGTTTCCAGGTAAAGCAGAAGAAATAGAAGTCAAAATTTATTTATTTATTTAATGTTTATTGCACAATTACATATTGATAGACACAAATGTGGAGTTAACAAGACAAAATGAAACGTCGTCAGAAGAAAGTTAACAAAGAAAACGAAAATCCTAAATTGTTACCAATAGAATTGGGTTCTAAATTTACAAGAAATTCCTTTAATCCTTTTTTGAATAGTCGTTCATTTAGAGCATCCTTAATTCCGGTATTTAATTTATTATATTTTTTAATGCACATGTAGTATGGATTCTTTTCTGGCCATGCCTGACTATGTATTGGGTAATTTGTATCCCGTGTGTTTGTGTTATAATTTTGATAATTAATTATATTAAATTTATCTTTGTTCTTATAAAAAAAAATCAAGTAGCTTCATAAAATATATAGTTCATAAGTGGTTAGGATTTTTTTGGTTTTAAAGATGCCTCTACATGATTGCACGTATGCAATCCTGTATGTTATTCTTAACATGCGTTTTTCAATAATATATATTTTTTGTAAATTCATATTTGTTCCCAAGAAAATTTTGTGACTAAAAATTCATCAATGTAAGTACCTAAAAATTTGGTATTTTCTTTTAAATTTACCAGTATTTCCTTCTTATTAAGCTTAGTCTCAATAATTACAATGTTTGTTGTTTCTTTATTTAAAACCAATTTGTTTTTTCGAAATCACAAATTTCTCACCTAGAGCATTCTTGTTGCATTAGTTTTCAATTCTGATATATCCCAACAAAGTTAAACGAGTAAACTGGAAACTAGCGGTGTGCGTTGATCTACCCCTCATGGGCCTCATGTTGATTTCCGGAAAAAAGATTACATTCGTTCATGAAACTCATAAGTCGATCACACATAACTAGCTCAAACAACTTTGAAAAACTCGGAAGTAGACTTATGGGCGAGCCTATGGGCCTATAGTTGTTTATACTCTCTTAATCCCCTTTGTTTTTGCACAATGGTTTATGCAGCCCTATAATCAAACACACAAGTTAACTCTAAAATTACCTGTTTTTCAACTACAGTAAAATTAACAAGTAGGCTTCTTTCGGTTGTTGTCATGGAAACGGTACGTTAAAAGTTAACTTGTGTGTTTGATAATAGGACTAAATTAACGCCAATCTAAGCTGGTCGGGAAAAACACTTTCCCTAAGTGAATTATTTATTATGTGAGTTAACACATCACAAATTGTTAAAATGCACATCCAAACAATACTGGTCGGTATTTCGTCATTCCCACCAATAAATGAAAATAACTACCAGTCCCCCAAAGAAGATTCAATAGTGAAGATCTGATGGCAGAGATATCACAAGGCCATAATTTAAAGAAATTTAACGCCTTAATCATCCCCTAAGTGAAAAGAGGGCAAGATTGTGTCATTTAGCAGTAGTGGCGCAATCAGAAAATAAGAATTAGGAAATAAGTTCCAGGGGGGAAGGGGGGGGGGACAGAAAAAGAAATGCGAAAAGTTTTTAAGTGCCACGCTCTTTTTTCAATAATGTTGCATGGTTTTCAAGTAAGAAAAATAAAAAACACAACAGAAAATCATAAAAGCAGCTAGACTTGTTTCAATTTTTGTGTAATCTTACTTATTCATTCATTTCATTTATTTTCATTCATACATTCATAACAATTCCACCCTGTTTCTTGATCCGGTTGACTCAGCTATAGGGTATGAGTGACAGTTCAGCAATGGATCTTTTTGGGTTGAGCAATAAAATTTTAAAGCTGATTAGCAAAGGCATAGCACTTCCCCAACAAACATTTTAAGTTTAATTTACCTTTATTCGACCTCTAAACGGGTAAAATATTTTGCATGACCAATTATATATAGGGATGATTTACCTACATTTGTTTTCCTATTGCCCAATGTGGGGAAAGAAACTAAAGTAATTTGAAGGTCGAAAATAGGTTCTTAGGGTTTTTCTGTCCAATAAGTTATAACGAAGTGAAATAAATATAGACCTATTTTACGTCTAAATGTGGAAAGTGAAACCAACCTTTTGACCTAAATATAACCTAACAATAAGACACTAGACAAAAATACAGAGAAAACATATTATATCTGGCGTTAGAAAGAAAAGACAACAACTTATGCCAACACTTCCAACAGGACAAAATAAATTATAGAATGAAGTTCGACTTAAGTAGATATTTGGAATTCGCTTATTATAACTTCAACAATAAAGTGATATAATTAAGTTTTATCATTTTTCTGGACCGAAATTTGGATGCGGAAGAAATGCGTTTGTCAATTATGGTGATGATACTTCGAAAAACAAAACGCGCCCTTAAAATATGCGTTTTTCTATGTATTATTACGATAATTTTAAATATTTTTACCATTAACCTAAAAACAGAGTGCCTTCATTATAAACATTATATTGACGAAAGATATCGTAGTCTAATAGATTTTCCACTCACCTTATGTAATTCTTAAAATTTTAATTATTGTTTTTTCATAGTTGTCGATACACAGGAAACATTACTAAATATGGCCTTTTTATATTTTTAACGTTAAAGTTATTTTTCCCTATATCATTAACTGTACAAGCAATGTTAACCTTTGAGGTTAATCAGAAAGTTATGAAGTAGCTTAATTTTTAACCACGAAAGGTCTATAACTTTGAGAACAATTTATATAGCAAGATTATTTAAAATATTACTTGTTTCTAAAACTACATGGTCAGTAAATTATTTGGACCTTTTTTAGGCAATAATTAGATAATGTTTACCTGGCGTAATAGCCAAAAAATTCCTTAATTTGAATACATAATATATTAAGTAACAATTACATAAATTATGACTTAATCATATTCCTTATTAGGATTAAATATTTTTAATGTCTCAAAGAGGTAATTTATTTGTAATTTTTAACTAGGTAAATTAAACTAAAAGTAGATTTCCTTATAACAAATTATTTAAGTTGTAGATATCCAAATTTTGATTTAGATTTTAGAGTTCGAATCTTTTGTGACTTTTAAGAAAACATTTAAGGCAAAAATAAGCAAATATTTGCCAATTTAGGATTATTTTCCTTCCGTTCTGGTCTACATTACTTAATAAATATGTTTTTTGGGTCCTCTTTTTATTATTATTAATAAGTGTTTTACATCAGGTTCCTTCCCAAATAAGCTTAAACATAGCAAAGTTATTCCTATATTTAATAAAGGAGACAAGAGTGATCCTAACACCTATCGTCCTATCTCAATAACAGCAGTTGTCTCGAAGCCAATCGAAATAAGTCTAAACAATAGATTAATACCTTTTCTGGAAAAAAACCATCTCCTCTCCCTATCTCAGTTTGGGTTTAGAAAAGGTAAATCAACTTCCGAAGCCTTGAGTGAGCTGGTGTGGCACATGGTCTGGCACTTTGAGGGGGGCGAGTCTGTGTCTCTGTAAGGCGTTTGACTGTGTGTCGCATAAATTCTTGCTCGATAACCTGCCACATTATGGCATAAGAGGCAAATCTTCTCATTTAATAAGGTCTTATCTCTCTGATCGTACTCGTTCAGTGTGACGGCGGGCTGTCCTCAGCTCTTCCAGTTAAAGACATTTCTTTTTTTTCTTTTCATCTTGTATGTTAATGAACTCCCAGCCCTTTTCTCAGAAATTAAGTCCATCCAGTATGCGGACGACACCACCCTTCTTGACCACCATTCCAGCACTACTCAGTTCCAATCAGTAACACGCTTAACACTTCGAAAGCTTCACGACTGGTTTGCCGATAATGATTTATGCCTTAACCTTGACATGACAGAGACTGTTATGTTTTCCCTGAGGGAGCACAAGGAAAATGAGAGTGTCAAGTTTCTTGGAGTTTTTCTTGATGACAAATTGAACTGAAAAAGCCATATAAATCAACTCACTAATAAGTTGTCATCCACTCTTTATTTGCCCCGTAGAATAGCGAAAATTGCTTCTTTTTAGGTTTCCAGAACTGCCTACATGGGCCTCTTCCAATCAAGAATGTCTTATGGCCTATTATTTTGGGGTAACTCAACTGACTGGCTGCGGGTATTTAAAATGCAGAAAACGGCACTTAAAATCATGGGGAAAAAGAAACCTACAGACAGATGTAGGCCTCTATTTAAAAGCTTTAAAATAATCACAATGCCTGGTCTTTACATTTATTAATGCCTAACCTTCATAAAATCTCAACAGACTTCATTCCCTACGGTGAATAGCAGGCACGAGTACAACACCAAGCATGGTAACAATCTATTAGAACTCCAGCATCGGCTTACCTTAACGCAAAAGAGCTACATTAATATTTCTATTGAGCTGTTTAACTCCTTGCCAGCTGATGTGAGGGTCTTGCCTCTTGCAAGGTTCAAGGTCACTGAGTCCCCGACTAGTCACCAGAAAGCTGCAAACAGCAGCTAACGAATTTTTCAATTACTGCGTGAATTGGAAACTTTGCCTCAATCCCGACAAAACCCAAACCATCCAGTTTGGCCGCAGAAGGCAACCACCCTTCGACGTGGTCAACCTGGATGGTCGCGATGTCCCCTGGTCAGACTCAGTGAAATGTCTCGGTATCACTCTAGACAAAACCCTCCACTGGCAGCCCTATATCCAAGGCAACCTCAATAAAGCCAGAATGACATATTCTCTTCTATACTCCCTCCTCAACCGCCACAGTACCCTAAACCACAAAAACAAAATTCACCTCATCAAAGCCATCATCAGACCCGCCCTCACATACGGTTCAGCATCGTGGGGTCACGCAGCTCCCACCCACATCAACCGCCTCCAATCCCTTGAACATTACATTCGCACCGCCATGGACATCCCATGGTTCATCCGTAACGTAGACCTACACCGCGACATCAAACACACACCCCTTTCCCAGTTTCTCCACGAGAGAAACACGAAGATTCTAACTTTGGCCCCCGAACACCCAAACCTCCTCATCAGATAAGCTTGAAGCAAGAATGATAAACGTCCCCGCACCAACTTCTCTCGGTGCGCCAAGCAGCACCACCCACCCACCAAAGCCCTCCCCCCGATACACCCCACAAAACCAATAATACACCCCTCTCTTAGATTCCAAAGTAAAAGTACCTTCAGTACTTTTTGGTGAGACCCTGCGGAACTGGACCGCAGGGGGGCGTGGAAGGAAGTCTGGAAGGAGTCATTGAGACTCTGAGCAAATAAGCTCAGGGCCACAAGGACTTCCACCAGATGGGCTCACCTCTCCGCGTGTGTGTGTGTGTGTGACTCTAGCTTCGTGATACGTCAAAACGCACACCTGGAGATGAGTCCGACGAAAGTAGAGCTGTAAGATTCGGTTACTCTTGACTAATCGTAATGATTCGTTACTTTTGGGTCCGATACTCGTTACTTCGGATCCGTTATTCAAGTACTCGTATTTTTATAGATATTATTGCATTGTCTCGTATCGAAATCGGGTTTTATCTCATGTAGCGTATAATAGTTGCCTTTGATCTTAATTTTGATTATCGAATACCCCAATACGCCATTTTAATAAGTATATATTTTTTGGCGTCTTTTTGTAAGTTAAAACCTTTAACCAGTAAGTTAAATCAGGATTTTCAAAATTATTAGACTTAAAACGTGATACATAAACTATGCTATAAACTATTATTTTATTAATATAATTGAAAATAGGTATTTTACATTCCATTTCTACTTATATACAAAGATAGGTATGCTCACGGTTTTGGGATTGCGATTTGACATTAGACAGTAACTCTGCTGCGCCGCTAGTAGGGGATTCACCGAATCATCCTTCAATAATCACACGAAGTCGGACTCGATACATATAACAGCTACAGCTGGCGAAAACGCCATCGCGTTCGGTTGACCTCGGTTCGGTTTTTTTTCTAGAAAATGAAAACGAGTACTCGAATAATCGTTTAATCATTCGGTTCAGTATTCGTTATCTCGGATCCGGATAAGTAACGAGTACTCAAGTAACGAACAGTTACGTTTTTTACAGCACCAGGCAGATCTTAGGAAATGTATGCTCTTTACGTTCCTAAACTATTTCTTAATAATATGTTGTTCACATTATGCGGGGTTCACACAATCAAGTGTCTACTGAAATAACAAACCTAGTGATTGCCTATAGAAAAGTGAAAATTATTTTATGCAACTAGTATATTTATTTACCAGGAAAAGTCAAGATAATTTTAAAATATTTTTACGGCTCTCCCAGAGTACCTATCCCTTTATCTCTCCAACCATTTAACTTATTAGGATCGTAAATATGGGAATAAGCCCGTCCAGATAAATAAAATAAAATATAGGTACTTTCTGATTCCCCTGCAGCCATGCAACTTGGTTAAAAATAAATCGGGCAAAAACAAATTGCGCCCGCGCTATCGCTTGATCTTTAATTTTCGTTATCTGGATCACAGTTGCCGAGCGACTGACCTGACCCGCGCTGATAAGGCTGCTTGCCAGCTGATTACGACTGATTAAAAATTATTGGAAAACAAGGCAGTGGTGTAGTTTAAGGTTCATCGCAAGAGATTTTAAATGTTAAAATGTGGAATGATAAAATTTTATAATTTCGCATTTATTTTTCCTTATCAAATTGTCCCAATTAATAATCAATACTTTATTTAGAAAAATCATTCAATTTAAACAGGTTTGGCAACATGGCAGTACTGTCATAATCAAAAATGCAACACTATGACCTACATGACATAATATGGTTTAGATATCTGTTATCGGAAACATTTCAAGAGTGTATCATTCACACACTGTTAAGAAATATCCTACATAACGCACTTTTTGGCCAGTTTTAGAATAGTATAATAAAGTACAAGTTTTTTAAAAGCATTAAGTTAGCGCACGCGCCCATGTTAGGAAACGAGCTGCTTGCCGGGAGTTTTCTGACGGGACAAGTGCGGTAATAGCTTTATCCAACGTGTACTTCATACTACATATAAGTAAATAATCTAGTTTATTGTCCGTGTTTATGCAACCAACCATACATAACTGTAAAACAGGGATGCACAGACTTATAGGGAACAGGGGCCGCTCGGGAAAAATATAAGCCAAGGACGGGCCACTACAAACAATACTTATTAACACAAAAAATTTTATTTTTAAATAGTATGAAATACAATGATAAAAATAAAAGAACCTTCAAAAATGTTTGTTGTAATTATGTATTCGTAAGGTAATCTAATCATTACAATGTAATTTTCATGTTTTATTATTTTGATGCATGACATTGCATTGAACTAACAAGTTTTTTTATATTTGGCTCCACATTACTTGTCGCCACACGTAAAATTGCTTCCAAATTTTCATTTACCAGGCGGTTTCGGGTTTTCGTTTTGTTTAGTTTCATCACTGAAAACGTTTGTTCACAAATAAACGTCGATCCAAATAAGCTTGCGCATTTCAATGCATTTATTCGCAACTCTTTATAAGCGTTTTTATCAACGCAACGGTAGCAGTTGAGTAAATTACCTTCATTAAATTTGTTTCGTAAACTATCATCATTTTGCATGTCTATTAATTCGAGCTGCATTGATTCCGGCGCATTTTCGGGTAAAATGTTGAAAGGATTGCTGAAAATGTCCAATAGAGGTTTAAGTCTACAAAACGATTTTGAAAAGCTTGTATCAAAATATCAATTTTTTCAACATGAGCGAAATTGACGTCAGTTTTATTGACTTTCTCCATAATTTTTTTGTAGTTCGGAAAATGGCTGTAATTGGCTGAATTGATCTGTGTCCTGAAAAGACTCAATTTGCATTGAAAGGACGAAACATGAGAGTATAACTGCGAAATCAATTGATCTTTGCCTTGGAGTCGCGTCTTTAAGACATTCAAGTGATTTGTGATGTCTACAAGAAACGCTAAGTCACACAGCCAATCAGGGTTGTCGAGTTCGAGGACGTCGTTTTTCTTTTCCGCCAGAAATAATTGGATTTCTTCAATCAAGTTAGAAAACCGCTGTAGTGTCAACCCACGACTTAGCCACCTTACTTCAGTGTAAAACAGGAGATCACCATATTCGCTTTCAATATCCTCGAGAAATTGTTTGAATTGTCGGTGATTGAGACCTCGTGATTTTATAAAATTTGCAGTAGGTACTACAACTTTCATCACATTTTCAAATCCCAATAATTTTGATGTATAATGCAATGAAACTGCATTAATTCCTTGGTATTTATGTTTTTAGTTTGTAAATATTTTTTTAACATAGTTACTATCCCAGATGTACTTCCAACCATTGAAGGTGCTCCGTCAGTCGTAATTCCAGATATTTTCGTTAAATCCAAATTCATTATAGAACATTTTTCCAGAAGAGCTTTGAGCATGCCACTCCCCTTGATTTAACTTGTCAAAGAAGTCATACCAATCAGTTCTTCACTCACTTCAAAATTTTGCGTTACACCTCGTAAAAATATTAAGAGTTGAGCAGTGGAACTTATATCTGTAGATTCGTCGAGTGCTATAGAAAAATACTCAAAACTTCTCGATTTCGTAGCTAATTACTCTTCTATATTAGCTGCTAATGCGGTAATTCTTCTTTGAACAATCATCCGATTTAACTGACTTTTTTCAAACTTTTTTTTTTCTTCTTTTTTCTTCTTCTACATTTTCCGGACAAATTTTTTTTGCAGCGAAATCTAAACATTGCTTAACAAACTCACCATCTTTCAAAGGCCGACAAGTTTTCGCTATTATTCGAGATATTTCAAAGCTAACTTCAGTAGCTGTTTCAGCATCTTGAATTGGTTTTGTAAACATAGCTTGCGGGCCTATTAGTTCCCGTTGTAAAGTGGAAATTCTTTGCGTTCGATTTTCGCCAGTTAATTTGGTAAAAGTAGAATGCTGGGTTTCATAGTGCCTTTTCACATTATATTCCTTCGGAATAGAAACATTACTCTTGCATATTAAACAGACAATTTTGTTATGCGATGAAATAAAAAAGTATTTTTCGGTCCAAATATCTTGAAACTGTCGATTTTCATCTTCAATCTTACGACTAAGTTTCTTACTGGGGCCTCGTTTATCCATATCAAAATTGATATTATATTGTTACGTAGGTAGAAGCCAAGTTCGAACGACGAAATATTTAGTCGTCACAGATTACAGTTCTCAATCAGTTCGCTTGTCCGTAATTAAAACTTAACTGCCCCGGTAGCTGGCGATGCGTCGTATTTATACGTGTTACCAAACATCGAGAACCTTCCACTTTGTTCGGGGATACTACCGACGTGTTTCGCGAATCTTAAAGTAATCTAGCTGATGCGACAGATTTCTAGTCTCTTAACAATATGCTTAGACCGGAGCGCTGCGAGTAGAATACTTTTAAAATTCGTTGGCAGGCCGCATAAATATCGCTTTTAAAATTAAATATATAAATAAATTAATAAATATCGACAGCTGGCCGCGGTATGTGCATCCCTGCTGTATAAGAAGAATGGTCACAACTTGCCATGCCATGCGACAACAGAATAAAATAATAATAATTTTATAAAAAATAATTCATGGGATAGTATTTTTCTTCATAAAGAACCTTTAAATAATTTTCATTCAACGATTTTAGGTAAATTTAGCAAAGCTTTTCCCATCACAATTATTTAAAAAATCAATAAAAAATGTTGGATACCAAGGAGGATTAAAATAAGGTGTAAGAATTTACGCTCATTTCATTAAAAAAAATCCATGAAACCGTTTATTTATTTCATATTATAATAGTTATAAAAACATATATAGACAGTTGATTAAGAAAGCCAAGAAGGATCATTTTGAAAATCGTATTAATAAATTCACGTAAAGATGTTGAATAATTATTAATGATTTAAGACCGAAAAACAACGTAATTCACATACATAATTCATTACCTTCTGACGAGCTTAATCATTTTTACTGTTCGATTACCTCAAATATTAGGGATACGTTTTTCTTTAGTCCAACCGATGTTCAAGAGATAAAATTAGTCATTTTGGAAATAAAAAATTAAAATTCTACTGAATGGGACAATGTATCTATTAAAATTCCACAACTATCTGTTCCTGCTTTAAAAGCTTTAGCCAAAGCAATAAATATTTCTTTTGAAAACGGAATATTTCCACAATGTCATAAATCAGCTATCCAATTGATAAAGGAGGTGATTATGAATCTGGTTTTAATTTTCTACCTTTTAAAATCTAAACCAATATGCATTTCAAAAAAATAAAAATAGTAATGACGCTATTTCTTCATTTCTTTCATCTTTATTTTAAGCTTAATGAAAGATATTTAGCGATATCTTATGATATTGATTGTGGAGTACCTCAAGGTTCAGTTCTTCGTCCTTTGCTTTTTTTTATCTTTATAAATGATCTTGCTTTAATTTTATAGATGGTAAATTTACTATGTTATAATTATGATATTGTAGTGTAACTCAAAAATCAAAGTCACTGTATCAAGTTGAACTTAATACTAATACTTAGTACTAAATTCAGGTCTCTTTGTGAACCATGGACGGATTCTTTGAATTATAATTATGAACTAAAATAATTAATGAAGATTTAATAAAAATTAAAAAGTGGTGTGACTCTAATCTACTTTCTTTTAATATCACTAAAACCAACATATTTAGTTTTAAATGTTCACTTATGAATATTACTTTGGACAATTTAACAATCAACAACGATAAACTTATAAAGTTTTAGGAATTACATTAATCAAAATCTTTCTTTTAATGAACATATAGAAAAGTTATGTAAAAAACTAGCTTCAGGTTGCTATGTCCGGAGAGTACTTTCTCATAAAGTATAAAGTAAATGATACAGTTCTACGAATGGTTTATTTTGCTTTAGTAGAATCCCTTTTGATATATGAAATTTGGTTCTGGGGAAATTCATGTCAATACCTTCTTAATTCTATTCTCATTTTACAAAAAAGAGCTACGTACTAGCTAGTGTACTGTACAGCAAGATCTAGAGATTTTTATAAACCTTTGCTTGTCTCACAAACAATTTTAACTCTAATTTAAATATTTCTATTGGAAACTGTTTGTTTAATTTAACAAATACCTACATATAAATAATAAATATAAATTTATATATTTTTAATATAAGACAATACCTACTTTAATATACAGTGTGTCCGGAAACTTCGTTCGTATATTTTATGGGTATATGTATTCTACATATTATTATGAAAATATGAAAAAAAGTTCGTATGAATGTAGGTCCTTAAATGTCTTATAAGGAAGCTATGGCCGTCCAAGGGTGACCTCTAAAGATTAGTTTCTCTTTTATATCTTTGCGACCGCTTGAGGTATCGATGTGCTTTTTGGCACACAAACTAATATTAACAATTGCTAATTCATGATATTGAGAGTTAGTATGAAATTTAGTCAGGGACGTTCTTAGTTTAGTGGCTTAGTTTATGTATTCCTAATTTTTTTACACGGCACATTTAAAAAATTTTACCCAAAAACTATAATTCCAGTGATTTTTCTACACAAAAAAGTATTCTTAAAAAAAATTATTGGGCCAATGATTTAGGAGAAAAATCGATTAATTTAAATCATTGCATAAAGGATTATCGAATTGTATTTTTAAACTACTTATGACAAATACAAATTTGAAGCCAAAAAAACATCAAGAAGCCCATGGTTAGGGTTAAAATAAATTGACAATGACAATAATTAGGTCAAAACGTTGTTTTATTGTAATTTTTAAACAAAACAAATTAAGAGTTGTTGGTTTAACAATAATAAACTGAAAAAAGTAGAAAAGTTACAACAAATGTTGAAAATGGGTTCCATTCATATCAATACAACCAACTAAACGATTTCTCATTGATGTTCGTACTCTTGCGAAAACTCCTTCCTTATTACGAATTTCCTCGCACGTTGTTCCAATTGTTGTACATTTTCGACAGGTACTGAATATACCAGAGACTTCAGATATCCCCAAAGAAAGTAATCCAATGGATTGAGATCAGGTGAACGGGGAGGCCAGGCAATGGGCCCACTTCGGCCTACCCTTCGGTCTGGATATTGTTATGTTTGATTTAAATAATCTCGAACCAATCTACTAAAATGAGGTGGAGCCCTATCATGCATAAAATAGTTTGTAAGTCTTTGCTGGTACGGCACATCTTCAAGTAGAACAGGCAAAGAGTCTTGTAAAAAATCTAATTATGCAGGCCCATCTAAACGTTGAGGCATAATGTATGGTCCTATTAATCGATCGCCCAATATACCTGCCCAAGCATTAATTGAAAATTTATTTTGAAATCGACTTTCGAAAATTGCATGGGGATTTTCTTCTGCCCATACATGGTTATTATGGAAATTTACGATGCCTTCACGGGTAAACCCTGCTTCGTCAGTAAACAAGACTTTATGTAGAAAAAAACGGTCTTGATGACATTTTCTCTGCATCCACTGACAAAACTATGCACGAGGAAGTAGGTCTTGAGGCTTAAGCGCCTGAACTCTTTGTATATGGTATGGATAAAGAAGTTGTTTATGCAAAATTTCCCATGTTGTACTTTTAGGGATACCCTTTTGTAAGGCAATTCTTCTTGTGCTTATACCCGGATTGGCTGCAACGCATTCGAGCACTCTTTCTTCTGCTTGTGGAGTCCTAGTAGTACGGCTTCTCCCAGTTTCATTTATATTTGGCCTAAAAGTTCCGGTTTCTCTTAATCGTTGATGTAAATTAATGAATAATTTCTCACAAGGAATTTGACGGTTTGGAAAATATTCTTGATACAACCTGCGAGCTTCTCGAGCACAACCATTAGCTTTGCCATACATAAAATGCATATCAGCTAACTCAGCAAATGAATAATCTGCCATCTTTTAAAATTTTCACCTTAATTAATCAAAAACACTTTGCACTTGATCAATGATCACTTAAATGTGTCGTGCACAAAAATTAGAAATAAATAAACTAAGCCACCCCCCCTCCCCCCGTAAGAACGTCCCTGACTAAATTTCATACTAACTATCGATATCATAAATTAGCAATTGTTAATATTAGTTTGTGTGCCAAAAAGCACATCGGTACCTCAAGCGGTTGCAAAAATATAAAAGAGAAACTAATCTTTAGAGGTCACCTTTGGACGGCCATAGCTTCCTTAAAAGACATTTAAGGACCTACATTCATATGAACTTTTTGTATGTTTACTTGTTCCTTCTTCAAGTCTTGTAAAGAAATCTATAACTATAATTTATGATTCTAAAGAAAATTTTAATTATTTTCCAGTTTAAAAAAAAACTGTTCAAAATTTATTATTGAAGAAAGCTTATGCCCAATGAATATTTTGATAGCAATCTCTCATAATTATTTTAATTTTTTATTCCAATATTCCGAATTTTACTAATAGAGTAATTAAAAAAAAATATATTTTAATGTTAATTAACATTTCTCAAAGCTTTGTTGTTAAAAATATTTCTTTCAGACGATAAAACATACTTTGACTCTTTGACTTTGATTTTTGATAAATAATATCATTACGTACCAACTCTCAAAAAATAGAATTTAGGTTTCATGAAGTTCAGCTTGTTAAATTATTTTGCGTTTCTTAAAGTGGTCATTATAAAACTCAAATAGAAAAAATATTTTTTTATTGATATGTGATATATCCAACTTGACATTAATTAATAAAAACAATACTAGTAACAGAATTAGTATTAAAACTACTAGCATCATTTTTTAATACATTAAGCTATTTTTGTCCTATTTGTTACCAATCCTTAGAAATATGTCTTTTATTTATCAGTTAGCTGGTCACAAAGAACCGATTATCACAGAGAAATACTTAATTACAAGATTTATCGCTTTATATCATCATTAATTTTGTTTATTTAAAACAAGATAGTTAATTTGTTTATCTGTTAAAATTTTAAACTTTGTCCTATCTTATATCTAAATTATTCAGGATTGTAATCAGGCTTGTTATTAATTTAAAGAATAAGTTGTTGTAACTCGATTGTTTAAAAAAATTAACATACCCGGGTTATCTCAGGTAGACAGAGAAAACCCTTAAACTCCTACAACATGTTCAGTCAAATGACATACTAAATAGTATGGGATTTTTTTTCTAATCTTACAAGAAAAACTAATCAGAACTTAACAAGAAAGAATTACCGTCTATATATAATTATAGAAAGTTCAGCTTAAAACGAAAATAACTTTGGTAGATGTTATGAAAGTTGGCATAGGATATATAAAGGGTATAATAGAGAAATAAACTATCCTGAACTGAAAATTTTTCAGGACCACCCCCAAATTTTGAAAAATTTGGTAAATAATCAAGCAGCCGGGATTTTTCTTTTTAAATTTGGCATTAATAAAAATCACACAAATTTACGCACTGCAAAAAAAGGGCTCCGTTCTCCCGTATGCCCTTTCCATAACCCATCCAGTATAAGAATGGTATTCTTGCAGCGCCAGATCAAAATAGTATATTAAAGTATAAGTTTTATAAAGCTTATTTTAGCGCACGCGTTCATGTTAGAAAACGAGCCGGTTGTGGCGAGTTTTTTTAATGAGCAAGTGCGCTAATCGCTTTATAAAACGTGTGCTTAATACTATTTTTTTATTTTTTCATTTTTTTCAATAAATAAATCCATATTTAAAAAGAAAATAAAACATACATACAAATTTTCAAAATGTTTAGGCCTAAACTTTATGTTGGTAATACAATAAAATTATTTGTCATAGTATAGTCTTGAAATCAACAAATAATTTGATTTCCGTGTCAGCCATTTTGTCACGAAGTTGTCTAATTTTTCTAACATACCAACATAATTTAAAAATATGGAGCAAGATGAGTTTAGTTTAACTCCCCCAAAGTTAAGGAAAATTGCGGTAAATTTTATAATTCTATGTTTGATAATATAGTAAATTTGTAAGATTATTTCATATTTTTTTAACTCATCTCCATTTCATAGAATCAATGCAACCAAACATACACGACAGCAAAATAAAACATTTGTGAACATCATTACCAACCTTCGAAAAATAAAAAAAACTATTTCATAAAAAGTTTATTAGATACTTACTAAAAACGATATCGAAACAGCTTTTTTATTAAACTAAATTAGAAAAATTGATTTATAGGCATTTAAATCAATCCAAATACAATAAAAATTTTATAGTAGAATTGTTCATTTTTACTATACATATAAAAAAGTAAGTTACGCCAATAATTTTGACATTTGACATTTTACAAAATTCACTACTTAAACGCAAAATCCTACAATTTATTTTTTTAACCTTCTAGCTCAAAAAAAAAGTATTTTTTCCACTACTAACCTATAACATCGCCATTATTGACCGATTATTAACGCTAGAAATCGTTTTTCTCTACCTTATAAGTCATTATTGACCATGGTCAATAATAAGCCATTGAAATCCATTATTGACCGATCTTTGACCTTAACCGAATTTTGTTTGAACGCAGGTAACTTGATTTTTTAATTCTACAACATCAATTCATTGTGGTTAGGCAACCAGATAATTATCAATACATATTAGATTACTTGATATTGTAAAATATCGATACAATCAACATTTTTTCTGTTTCCATCCTTAATTCGGGAGGTGTACACATAATATTATCACTAACATTTTCTTCGCTCATTTTAAAAAAAAAACGCAAAACTCGTGAAATCTGATGACACAAATGAACACAAATTGACATTGACAAAGCCACCTGACAAAACAACAAAATATTTTGCCAATTCCAAAGCGCAGGTAACTTGATTAAAAAATATACTTATACCTACCTATAATTTTTTATAATTATTAATACTATAAAGATAAATGTCATATAAAAGTTTGTAGTAGTGGAAAAAATAATATATTAACCACGGTTTAGACAGCTTATTATAACCCTCGCGTTTTAAATCCCTCGTCGCTTCGCTCCTCGTGATTTAAACTCGCCGCTCGGGCAATAATGATGGCTGTCTAAACCTTGGTTAATAATATACTATTACAGCCATGTAAAAGTGAGACAAATTAAAATGAAGGCACTGTACCAATTACTATTTTTGTCAATTTTAATATTTGTACTATGATATTTAATATTTTTTACTTAAAATCGACAAAATTCACTTTTTTTGAAAATACGCCTTTGTAGTACATTGGTTCCTGATATAAAATATTTAATAATAATAAATTAGTACAAATAAAAGTAATAAAACAATAAATAGTTTTTTGTTTTACTAGGCAGCAAAGTAGTAGATTGACTGCCACGGCTGATAGTTCATAGCCGAGCGTAGCGAGGCTAGGAATTCAGCTAAGGCAGTCAATCTACTTTGCTGCCGAGTTGAACATATAATTTTTTCTCCGATTGTTTTTAATGATATAATATTCCCATTGAGACCCATTAAGAATAATCATTTTGCTAGCCTAGGCAGGAAAAACCTTACTTTGCTTGGGTCTGCAAAATTAATATTTGCTGTCAATCGGAGAAAAACTATTTTGTGGACAAGTGGTGGCGTCTGAAACAGCCTTAAAAAAGTCGTGACGTGAACCAGCGCTACCGTGATCGTGATGCGTTTTAGGGTGTTTGCAATATAAGGCGCTAAATTGATCGCCTGCCTTTGCGAATTTCCCATTTTAACCGAGTATCATTGGAGCAAAGCTTAGGCGGTGCAATAAGAATTATTGCATATAGTAGGTATATATACATTATACAGTGTGTATCAGCCAAATGAAATAAATTCGATATTAAATACATGGGGGCGTGTCCGAAAGAATGCTCGGACACGTCGATTGGTATTTCTAGTTGCGCATTTTTTTCAATAAAAACTTATTATACAGGGTCATGTAACAGTGGCCAATACTAACTTTTTTATTTTAAATGCAATACCCTGTATATTATCCATGTTTTGGATTCTTCACAACATTTTAGACATACTTCATGTACAATATCCTATACCTATCTTCAACTGTTTCGGAAATATTAAGTGTTTTCAGATTTATTGCAAAAATTAACAACACACTAAAAAACTAATAAGTAATAGGTACTGTTTATTTCTTGATAATGTAAAAAACAAAAAAAAACAATAATGTAGGAGATGTTGAAAATGCTCGCCGCGAACGTCTTGGCAACATCCTAATCTTAAATAGAAATTTCTTCTAACGTTACTAAACATCTCAGACGTGACCCATCTAATCGCAAGCGTTATTCGTCTTCTTAAGTCAGCTAAGTCGAGGGGTTTAGTTTTGTATACAATATTTTTGACATAACCCCATAAGAAGAAGTCTAATGGCGTCAGATCAGGGGATCGTGCTGGCCATTCCATCGATCCACGCCTCCCTATCCACCAATTTGGAAATATTCGGTTAAGGTACTGCCGGACATTGATTTGGTAATGGGGCGGTGCTCCATCTTGCTGAAACCATATAATATTCGCTGGAAGTTGTGGGTTTGCTGGATCAGGATATAACTTTGTCAAAGTTGGCAAGACATTATTTTGGAGCAGTGCCAAAAAATTATCGCCATTTAAATTGCCATTAATGAAAAAGGGACCTATGATATGATCTACAACAATTCCTGCCCAAACATTAATCTTTTCAGGATATTGCGTATGTTTTTCTCTCATCCAGTGAGGATTTTCCCTAGACCAATAGCGGCAATTCTGACGATTAGCATGATAGCATGACCGTGAAGTGTAAAGGTGCACTCATCAGAAAACAAAACATGCTCTAATTGGATCACATTGTTATATAACATTGCCATCATTTGCTCACAAAAATACGTTCTCCTATTAAAATCGTCTTCCATGAGCTCATGAGTAGGTATCATTTTATTTTCTTGTAATGTTCGAATAATCGATAAATGGCAAACATCGAACATTGGGGCTGTTTTTCGACTAGAAGTATGTGGGTTTTCCTGAAACTCAAGTATAATGTCTAAATTGGTATCAATAATCACTTATTGCATTGACAGCTAATTTTTTTATCTGCTTTACATGTCCAAGCTGACGAAACTGCTTTTCTATTTACTAATTGTCCCTTGAGTTATAGGCGGCAAGTTTGGAAATTTTTCATGAAATAAGCGAGCAACTTCCATTTGTGTCCGTGTTTTATCTTCATAACCAATTATCCGTGTAATTGTTATTTTATGCATTTCTGTTAAATAAACCATTTTTCTGATATGCAGTTAACGAAATTCAAACGACTATAACGCTGACAACTACTGTCATGCAGACAGACAACAAATTGCTAAGGTCAGGCGTTTTAAACAAAATAAACAAAACTATTTATACCCTTTTTTTGTTTCATATCAGTAAAAACATTTTAACATCAATTTTCAACATCTTCTACATTAATGTTTTTTTTTAGACGGAACAACCCGAGAACCGGCGACGTCGACGAATACGCAAGCGCCAAAAGAGATTTTCATTTGCGGGTCGTCAATGATTTCGAGATTTCGTCCTAATATTTGTCTCCTTTTATCTTCCTTAAAGCGCACATATTTGTTTCTGTCTTAATTTTAATGCATTTATTTAGCTTTCTACTGCCATATAAACCTATGAGGTCAATTACGGCCGAGCCCCGAGCAAGCATCCGAATATACTTATTAGTGCTTTGCTTAGCTCGATTGGGGGGGGGGGGGGGAGTTATTGTATGAAAATGCACTTTTTTCCCGACCTTTGTTGATTGTAGCTATTTGTCTTATTTTAGGTAAGGAATTATCACACGAGCGATGGCACATGTCTGAAACATCCTGTATACAAAATAAGAAAAAAAAAAGAAGTTAAAAAAGTCATTAAAACTTATTGTAAGTATAATGTATATTGTTACCTACCTTTTACCCGTTTATTTTTTTAGATATTTTATAAATTCATTTAATAATAAAAAGTATAATTTCTTTTTTAGTATGCAGAATTTTTAAAAGAATACAAAAGAAACACACATTATCTTGAATATTTAAAAATCAAACTTGCTCTTCCATATTCTAAGGTCTTTTCCTAAAAAAAAAAAAACTGATATAACTTTAACTTTTAGCTGAGAATACTTCTTTTTTCAAATCTATTTTTTAGGAAAGTACATAATATAATCTGTACCTACATGTAATATGTATATTGATTACTGATCAAAAAAGCGCAAAAATTTAAAAAGAAAATTACTTTACATAACAATTAGGAAACATTGAAGATATTTTAATAATTTAATATGTTTATACTAAATTTGGCCCATGCATCTGGAGAGTCAAAATAATTCAGGCGTTGTAATTTCTTGTGTCCTAAACTCCATAATACAGACTTTATTGGTAAGAATATTTTTTCTGTATTAATCCAATCAATAAACCATCAATAAATAAACATAAATATTTAACATTCACATAATACCAGTGTTCTGTTTTCGATCGGCGTTCTATATTTAGGGGTCTTATCATGATGGCTGCGTGATTTATCTTATAAAATTTCGTATGTTCGAAAGAGCACTCGACAGCCTTGTGATCGAGATTACCGCCTAATGGACCGTATCGCATTATTTTTGGCCCAGCATATCTTAACAACAATAATTCCAGATTGTTGCCGTAAAAAGCATTCTGCAGATTATATGGTAAACATACTGTTAAAATCAACGACCCGAAGGTAATAATACGAGGTTACTTAAAAAATATCGTTTTGTAAAATACCATTGAAGTTTGAAAATAATTCAGACGGAATAGTAATTTTGCAAGTCTTTTTACTATTAAAAATTAATCAATTTTTCCCGATTTTTAGGATCCCTGAAACAAAAAAATTTGTTCCAATACGTGACGTCTCCAAAATATTAGTTCATTAGAAATTATTTGATAAATTATTAATTTAATATTTTAGATTGATTTCACCAGTTTTGGTAAACCTAAAATATAAAAGTTTGTTTTATTCATGGCAATACTATCGAAATTTGAAATTTGGTGGGCATATTTACATAGCTTTGAAAATCATTTGTTGAAGAACTTCTTAACTAAATTTTTAGCCAACATGTACTTATTGACTTCTTTATACCATCAAAATTTAAAATAATCATCTCCTAAACCTTATTTATTTTCTTAAACAGTGGCAATTATTAACAGTAGCAATACCTAAACTCACTACTTCACAACAGCACAATCAAGTTCAACAAGTTGGCTGTGCAATAGCTTCCACCCTTTTTATAGGGGTGTAAACACGTGGCTATAAGACCCTTTCGAAGGGCTCGAAATTAAAGGGACGATCACGCATCGTTTTCGTAACGTTTATTATGTTATAGTAGTTTGTGCTTTGATTTCGTATTGACTTACATATAGGAAATAAATAAATTATAACCTTCTTCTTATTATATGTATAGATTTTTTTCAATAATTATATTGTCGTTGATGTTTTTAAATAGAAAAAGACATCCTTCGAGACAAATGGATTTGAAAATTACCCCGCATAATAGAAATAGCAAGACGATTGCAACATTATGCAAATGTGAAACATAACAACAAAGCTGTGCGAGTTGAAAAAAAAATTAAAATTCACGTACCTATTTTAATATCTTTAATATGCTAATTTAGACAGAGGCGTATATGGGGAAGTAATTAGTAAAGACCGGATTTTATGCATTTTGCATATACAGTGATGGGCTAAAATATGGAACAAATTCATTTAAAAATCAGGTATTAATTTTTTGAAAAAACGCTCGAACACGTCGATTATAATTTTTTCTTCCGAATTTTTTGCCTCAAAAAGAAATTATACAGGGTGTGTCAAAAAGTAAATGTAGCAAATATTTTTTGTATTTTAAATAGAACCCTATTTTTTTCAGTCGAATTTTGAATTCTACGTCAAATTCTGCGCATAATTCATGTAGCATACCCGATCCTTATCTCTAACGGTTTTAGAGAAAAATTACATCATAAAACGAAATTTTTCTATAAACAAACTTACATGTACCAACTTAAAGGTAAACAGGTAAATTTAAATGAATTGTCACTACGATAGCAAGTCATGTGCCAATCAAAAATAATTTTAGGTATAATTTTGAAAAACGGTGATCATGGTCCATTTAAATGAAACTCAAAGAATCGAAATTTTAATTTTAATTGGATGTGGAGACAAAACAAGAAATCAAGAAGAAGTTTGTAACTTGTTTAGCGCTAAGTATCCAGAACGACCGATTACAAGATCTACAGTGAGTAAAATGGAATGGAACGATGGATAGGTAGAAGAGATAGATACCCATAGAATGGCCAGCAAGATCTCCCGATCTTACACCAATGGATTTCTTTCTTTGGGGTTATTTGAAATCAAAAGTGTATAAGGATAAACCACAAAATTTGGAAGACTTAAAATTTAAAATTAGATATGAAATTAGGCAAATTAATGAAAATACTGTAAATAATGTTTTAGAAGGGTTTTTAAGTAGATTGGCATATTGTCAAGAAGTTAATCGTTGTCATTTTTAACACTTAATAAAATAATTTTCGTTTTATGATGTAATTTTTCTCTAAGACCGGTAGAGATAAGGATAAGGTATGCTACATGAATTATGCGCAGAATTTGACGTACCTATAATTCAAAATTCGACTGAAGAAAATAGGGTTCTATTTAAAATACAAAAAATTTTTGCTACATCTACTTTTTGACACACCCTGTATAATTTCTTTATGAGGCAAAAAATTCGGCAGAAAAAATTATAATTGACGCGTCCGAGCGTTTTTTCAAAAAATTAATATCTGATTTTTAAATGAATTTGTTTAATATTTTAGCCCATCACTGTATATGCATTCTTTGTGATTTTGAAGGAAAAAATGCGTGTTTAAGAACTATTGCATATCTAAGAATGTTTTGGGACTTCTGTGTTCTTTTCTTACGTTTTATGGTCGCACGCCGCCGTGTCGCCTGTGCTGTCGGGGTCTAAAGATAAGAGGGCAATAAATAGGCTAAATTCTTCTATTGAGAAATTCCATTAGTGGGTGGGTATTTCTCACCAGATGTTTTAACTACAATTTCTTTATCTACACCTTCTATAATTATTTATTTACTCACATTTGTTACAGTTTGTCAGTATTATTGAGGCTGTCGTTTGTCGTAGCCGCAGTTAGTATTGTAAACGCAAACAAAGTGAAAGTGAAAGCGGTGATTATGTCGAAGATACGATGTATTTCGTGGATTAAGCCTTACCCAAAACTTTCTATGTAAAACGTTCTTGGCTGCTAATATTCCTTTAAACAAATTAACCAACCCGCAAGTCAATGCCTTTCTGCAAAAATATACAAAATGTAATGCTCCAGATGAATCAACATTAAGAAAAAATGTCGTTGGAAAGGTATTTGGTACCGTGCTAGATGAAATAAAGAAAGAAATTGGAGGTAGCTATATGTATATTGTCGTCGACGAAACAACTTATTCGTGTGGTCTTTATATAGTAATATAGTTATTTCAATGATCAGAAAACTCACAGAAGAAGAACGTGGAAAAGCTTACCTTATAGCCATAAAAGAAGTGGAAAAAACAAACAACCTCACAGTTATACGTTTTATTCAAGAAACCTTTCTTTTTGCCGAATTCAGTTCCTGCATATGATAAAGGCAGAACAGAATTTAAAAATATTTTATGAAAATTTGATTTATGTAACTTGCCTAGCTCACGGATTAAATAGGGTTGCGGAAACTATTAGAGTTTCCTTTCCGTTGGTCAATGACCCAATAGCAAATGTAAAAAAGATATTCATAAAGGCCCCATTAAGAGTACAATTTTACAAGGAGAATCTTCCCGGAGTACCATTACCACCTGAGCCTGTCGTGACCAGATGGGGCACCTGGATTCGTGCGGCAATATTTTATGCAGATATTTTCCAAAAATTGAAAGACTTAATTTCACAAATGTCTGGTGATGATTCACAGTGCGTCCTAAAGTCTAAAGAAATATTTCAAAGTGCTAAAGCGGAACAACAGTTAATGTATATTAAGTGTAACTAGCATTTATAGCAGAGAGTATTTTGCAACTAGAGGAATCGTGTACAAGTCTACCAGAGTCGATAGATATAATAGAAATATGTGTACAAAATTGAAAACAAATACGAGGTGAGGTAGGAAAAACAGTAGTGGCAAAATTAGAAAATTTAATAGAAAAAACACAGGTTTCAAGATATTAAGGCAGGTCGTAAACATAATGTCAGGGAAAACTGTAAATAATTTAGCTATCGAACCTGCCTTAGTTCCAAAATTAAAATTTTGCCCTATAACTTCAGTAGATGTAGAAAGATCGTTTTCTTTTTACAAACATGTCCTTAGTGATAGACGCCACAATTTTTTAGTTCAAAACCTTGAAGCACACATAATAACTGGTGCGTTTTATAATTTTTCAAATTAATATCAGTATAAGTTTGATATAAAAAACTTTATTAGGTGTTAACTGATTTAATAAAGTATATTATAGCTTGAATTTATCTTTATTCAATACTCAATCCCCTAATTAAATGAAAATTTAATTTAGATTATTAAAATTTAGTTTGTTTTATTACCGCATATTCATTGCATATTTACGTTTTTTTTGCATATATCCTGCATAAATTTTAAAAAATATGTGCATATATATGCGCATATTCTTAAGGTTTTTGATTGCATATAATCCGGTCTTTAGTAATTAGTCATAACCTTTTTATCCGAAAATTCAGTGCGCGAATGTAGCAAGGTTGCCCCAGTTTCTTAAATGCGATAGTAACAGAAATAAATAGCCCTTTTAATACATAGATTTGATAGTTTATTAAACATATCAAATTGACTTGACCAACAATAAAGAATAAATGTATTCTATTTGAATCACAACAGGAAACAAATGAACTGGTAAACTTAAAATTAATTATTTATTTATATATTTATTTCTGGGAAAAATGGAATACAAACGGGATAAACCCAAAAAAGTATTTACACAAAAATACAAAGTACCTAAACTTAGTTTAAGACTAAATGCTAACACGTGTTTTTATAAACTAGATATGAAATTACAAATATTCTATAATCTATTAATATGAACTACTTGAAGCTATATACAATATCAACTTAGTTTTAAAAGTGTTCGGGGAACAAGAAAAAATATCAACCTCTGAGAGATTAAGTACATAAATTATTACATATTTTTAGACATCTATTGAAAGGAGAATTTAAGTAATAATTAGTGTGGGACGAATTTAGGCAAAAATTATTTTTTATTCTGGTATTATAAGTTGGTACTGTGTAATATAAATGACTTAATAAAGCAGGAGAATCTATTAAATTATTAGCTATTTTCAAAATAAATTTGGCATCGGCTATTATTCTGCGATCAACAAGCGAAATCAAATTAAGCTTTTGACAGATAATAACCTATTATACTGGGGATTCCAAATAACAGAGCAATAGGTTAATATACTATTAATATTATATGCCATAAATAATAAACGTAATATAAAGGGGTTTTTAAAATCAAAGCAAATACGTGATATAAACCCCAACATTCTATTCGGCCGTTTTGAAATATAGTTAATATGTTGATCGAACAGGATCTTGGCATCAAAAATAACACCAAGGTCCTTAATTTGATTAACACTTGCAAGCTTTTGGTTACGTAATAAAGTATAATTATTCTGAAATATATTATCATTACGTTAAAATGGAATGTGATAGCATTTTTTAAAATTTAAAAATAAACTGTCATTGCGACAGAGTTGCCCAAGTTGCGTAATATCCTCCTGCAACAAAACACTATCCTCAAAACCTTTAAATCGTCGGCGTACATCGAAAACTTGCCAAACTTAAAGAATTTAGATGTATTGTTAATATACACATTAAATAATAATGGGCCCAAATGTGATCCTTGGGGTACGCCAGAAGTTACTAGATGAAATTTTGATACACAACTGCCAATACTAACAGCTTGTAATCGCCCTGTTAAATATAATGAACTAACCACTTTAGTCAGGTACTGTGTACACCGATTTCAGCAAGCCTATTCAACATAATGTTACGATTTATCTTATCGAACGCCTTACTGAAGTCAGTGTACACAGCGTCTACCGGTACGTAAGGTGTTTTAATATAAAATATTCAGAATACGGGAATAAGTTAGTTTCAACTAAACGATGTTTAAGAAATCCGTGTTGCTCGATGTTTATGAAGCTTTAACGTCAAAATATAAAAGTCCTTTATCATTCCTTCAAATATTTTTAATAGAATTTGCTGTGAAATAGGCCTAGTTTTCAATATACTTATTATTACCGACCGACTTTTGGTATAGGAACTATGAATGCTCTTTTCCACACTTGTAAAAAAGTACCTTCCTGCAACGACCGATTAAAGATAAGAAAGAGATGTTGTAAAAATCTTCAATTTTTTGTTTATCAATTTTGTATAGGTATAGGTATGATATTGTTTTCCTGACTTAAAATAGGCGTCTGTACATTACTACATATTGATCGGCAGTCGTGTATTATTATGTTACTATGAATAATGGTATTACAAACCGCTATAGATGTTAAGGATTATCAATAAAATGTTCGTCGCATTCTGACACACATTTTCTATAATCTTTATCAATCAAGTGTTTCGATCGCGCTCTAAGCATTTTAAAAGTTTAAAAATTAATATTATTGTTAAATTTCTTCCACTTGGTATGATACTTTCTCCTTTCCCTAATCACCCTGATTATGCTTAGACTAAACCATTGTGGAAATTTTCTGTAAAAGCTAGAATTTTTAGGAATATAGTAATCAATGAAATTATTAAGAATCAAATAAAATTTAAAAGTGCATTGTTCGACATTAAGATCAAGAAACATCAAAACATTAACGAACACTTCTACCAATACACCTAAACCATCAGGGTTTTAAATAAGTAAGTATTCAAACAAGTTCCTCTCTGTTAGATGCGCAGTCAAGATCATGTTCTTATTCCTTCTAAGAATTTGAAAATCATTTCGCCTTTTCTGATCGCCAGCCAGTGGCGGCTCTTATATAAAAGCACATGAGCACGTGCCCCCCTAGAAAAAGAATAAGAAACAACACAGAAACATTTTCACCAAGATACGTAACCATCTACGTAGTAAAATAAAGAGTAACTCATGTACAAAATTGAAATTATAATTTCCAGTTACAGCCTGTCAAAGTTGAGGTTAGTTGTTTTGGACGAAACTTTTAGATTTCTTCTGGTGAATCAAAATAAACAAGAATATAATATGCTATAGTAAATATGATAGATAAATGCAAATTTATTTGACTGAAGCATAATTTTTTTTCCGTTTGTTTTGTTGTTTTGCTCAAATGTGCTGTCGATAAACCCTCGCGTAACTATGTCCATCCATCTTTCTCTAATTGGATCTAAAATTCTCTCTTTTTCTGTTTCTATTGGAACAGATTTTGTGTGCCCAGGGCCCAAGGCTAGTGTAATTTAAAGTTTAATTGTTGCCGGTCATTTTTTTTTATTTTGAAGGTGAATGAATATCAGGGAAATGGGTCTCATTTTTCTAAAAATAAATATGAGGTGCAATTTTTAAAGGAATCTTTTGGTGGATTACCCAAACCCCAAATTGGGCACCATAAATTATATGACAACCCTTTCTGTAATAAGTTGTCACATAGTGCGAACGGTAGCTCCTAATTGCAGAGGCACTAAGTCGTGGTCCGTCATAAATTCGTGGCTTGAACCTATAACCACTTACTACCTTCATTTCGTTGTCGCTTGGGGGGTTTTAGAAAAAGGTTTATATGCAAGTTTATCTAATGAAATTTCAAATTATTTTCAAAAATACTAGGGATTGCTAAAAAAAAAATGCGTATAACCTTGGGGAAGATCCTAGAACCTTGGTTTCCTTATTACGGTTATAAAAAAGTGACCTCATGTCAAGATAGCCTCACTTTGTTAAAAGGTTTATTTAAAATGACTTTAAATGGTTAAAAAGTAATAAAAGCTGAAATAGTTAAGTTTGATTCATTTAGGTTGAGTAATTAAATATTTTTAGGGACAGGTAAAAACAATGGAAAATAATAATACTAATAAATATCTTTACGACCAAAATGACTTTATACAAGCCTGTGATCTCACGGCGGCATTGCTGCAACTGCTACTTTAGCATTATAGCCTCATATGATTGAAGTAGATCAGGTGAGCCTACTTTTTGAAGACCACAGCACCGTGAACTCAGCTTGTTCTCGAGTAGGTAGATCGAGCTCAATTTAAACCAAGGTATTTCTTTGATGTACTGGAACATAAAGCAAGGTGCTAATCGCCCATGTGGTTGGTTACATAACCAGAAAAAAAACGGCGAAAGAAGTCCTTTATCATTCCTTCAAATATTTTTAATATAATTGGTTGCTGTGAAATAGGCCTAGTTTTCAATGTACTTATTATTACCTACCGACTTTTGGTATAGGAACTATGAATGCTCTTTTCCACACTTGTAAAAAAGTACCTTCCTGCAACGACCTATTAAAGATAAGAAAGAGATGTTGTAAAAATCTTCAATTTTTTGTTTATCAATTTTGTATAGGTATAGGTATGATATTGTTTTCCTGACTTAAAATAGGCGTCTGTACATTACTACATATTGATCGGCAGTCGTGTATTATTATGTTATTATGAATAATAGTATTACAAAACGCTATAGATGTTAAGGATTATCAATAAAATGTTCCTCGCATTCTGACACACATTTTCTATAATCTTTATCAATCAAGTGTTTCGATCGCGCTCTAAGCATTTTAAAAGTTTAAAAATTAATATTATTGTTAAATTTCTTCCACTTGGTATGATACTTTCTCCTTTCCCTGATCACCCTGATTATGCTTAGACTAAACCATTGTGGAAATTTCCTGTAAAAGCTAGAATTTTTAGGAATATAGTAATCAATGAAATTATTAAGAATCAAATAAAATTTAAAAGTGCATTGTTCGACATTAAGATCAAGAAACATTAAAACATTAACGAACACTTCTACCAATACACCTAAACCATTAGGGTTTTAAATAAGTAAGTGTTCAAACAAGTTCCTCTCTGTTAGATGCACAGTCACGATCATGTTCTTATTCCTTCTAAGAATTTGAAAATCATTTCGCCTTTTCTGATCGCCAGCCAGTGGCGGCTCTTATATAAAAGCACATGAGCACGTGCCCCCCTAGAAAAAGAATAAGAAACAACACAGAAACATTTTCACCAAGATACGTAACCATCTACGTAGTAAAATAAAGAGTAACTCATGTACAAAATTGAAATTATAATATTTTCCCAGTTACAGCCTGTCAAAGTTGAGGTTAGTTGTTTTGGACGAAACTTTTAGATTTCTTCTGGTGAATCAAAATAAACAAGAATATAATATGCTATAGTAAAGAGATAGATAAATGCAAATTTATTTGACTGAAGCATAATTTTTTTTCCGTTTGTTTTGTTGTTTTGCTCAAATGTGCTGTCGATAAACCCTCGCGTAACTATGTCCATCCATCTTTCTCTAATTGGATCTAAAATTCTCTCTTTTTCTGTTTCTATTGGAAAAGATTTTGTGTGCCCAGGGCCCAAGGCTAGTGTAATTTAAAGTTTAATTGTTGCCGGTCATTTTTTTTTATTTTGAAGGTGAATGAATATCAGGGAAATGGGTCTCATTTTTCTAAAAATAAATATGCGGTGCAATTTTTAAAGGAATCTTTTGGTGGATTACCCAAACACCAAATTGGGCACCATAAATTATATGACAACCCTTTCTGTAATAAGTTGTCACATAGTGCGAACGGTAGCTCCTAATTGCAGAGGCACTAAGTCGTGGTCCGTCATAAATTCGTGTCTTGAACCTATAACCACTTACTACCTTCATTTCGTTGTCGCTTGGGGGGTTTTAGAAAAAGGTTTATATGCAAGTTTATCTAATGAAATTTCAAATTATTTTCAAAAATACTAGGGATTGGTAAAAAAAAAATGCGTATAACCTTGGGGAAGATCCTAGAACCTTGGTTTCCTTATTACGGTTATAAAAAAGTGACCTCATGTCAAGATAGCCTCACTTCGTTAAAAGGTTTATTTAAAATGACTTTAAATGGTTAAAAAGTAATAAAAGCTGAAATAGTTAAGTTTGATTAATTTAGGTTGAGTAATTAAATATTTTTAGGGACAGGTAAAAACAATGGAAAATAATAATACTAATAAATATCTTTACGACCAAAATGACTTTATACAAGCCTGTGACCTCACGGCGGCATTGCTGCAACTGCTACTTTAGCATTATAGCCTCATATGATTGAAGTAGATCAGGTGAGCCTACTTCTTGAAGACCACAGCACCGTGAACTCAGCTTGTTCTCGAGTAGGTAGATGGAGCTCAATTTAAACCAAGGTATTTCTTTGATGTACTGGAACATAAAGCAAGGTGCTAATCGCCCATGTGGTTGGTTACATAACCAGAAAAAAAACGGCGAAAGAAAAAAAAAACGACAAAAACTTGGCAAAAGCCCTTTAGCAACGTAATCATGGTGATAACGTAAGCTTGGTTAAATCTTTGCAATGTAAACGTGGTAAAATCATAGCAATCATAAGCATGGTCTCTTTCTGGACAAAATTTTTTGAAATGCGGCAATTTTTTACACATATATTTTGTGAACGCCTCAATGTTTTTGTCACGAGCCGCCCCTGTCGCAAGCTATGTTAAATCTTTCCAATAGTTCTCTGTTACTTAGATAATTTTAAACATAATATGACCTCAGAAAAATAATCTGGCGGGCTTCTCGGAAAATTATCATCTAACCAATTTCCCACGAGACATCTGTAGTGGGCTGGTGGTGCTAAGTAGGTTTGTGGGGTAGGTACCTTTTTCCGCTAGATAATTTTATTTTTTTTTTTATTTATTTTTTTTTTTTTTTAATATGTTTTTTGGCTCTGGTTTACACCAAATGGCCAGCATCTCTCTTTGTTTTTTTTTTAAGTAATTCTACCCATTATTACTAAACTTAACACATATTTTTAAATTATTTACAAATTTTTACAAACATTCACAAACATCCATGCCCTAGCTGATATTCAAACCCGGAACCTCTAGATTGCCGAGCAAGATCGCTGCTCACCCGACTACCGAGGCCGGCTTCCGCTAGTTAAAAACATTAAATTTTTGTGATTTAACTGAGAAAAAAATTAAAAATCGATACACAACAAAGTTATGGCTAATTTATTTATTTTATGTCCCCAACTACTAGGCTCGTGACTTTTATTTGGGATATTACTAGAATTTGAAGTTTTGATCGTGAACAGTTTCGGCGATAATTATTAAAGAAAACTATTTTCAGGGTACCCGTCTGGGCACTTGTAGATCCGTTAGGAGCCATATTCGATATATATGAATCATTTTGCTTATAAATTATTTGTGCAAGTGTGGCGGCACCTTTTCTATTTTCTACATTTTCCTCCACCCATTATGCTGTGTGCACGGGAATATACTCAAGTATGATCAAGAGGTTTGTTCCAACCAGTAGTCCTTGATAGTGTCAAACCGTCAAATACAGTTAACCAGTTGTAGATGTAGGACAAGATATCCTAGGCTCTACATATTATATTTATCTGGTACGCTCTATTTATGATTAGAAACTATTCCCGGATACTCCAGTGCAGTTATAAAATTTTACATGGTATGCTGGGAACAAAATCACATAAAGCTATTTTTTTCGGGGATGTTTAGTTTTTGCCGTCCTACTTAACATACTAAAAGTCCCCACCCCTTCGGGGTGGGCAACCCCCCCAAAACCTCCCCCCACGGTACATTTTTTTGGTTTTTTTAAATTATCTCCATTATGGTTAATTTTACGAAAAAAAGTGAAGAGAGAAAAAGATACCACATAAAATTCTACATAAGTTGACTATATTGAAAAATAATATTTTTAAACAGTAGCGTACCACGGAGGCTTGAAAAGTAAAATAATTCTTTTAAAAAAATTAAATTATTCAAAATGTAAAAAAAAAACATTTTAAAGTTATTTTTTCTAGCAAATATTTCAACTTTTACAATTCCTAGATCTTAAAACTAAATAAGGGATATATTTTATGATCATAGTTTAGATGGTCCTGACCTTTAAGCAGTAGAAATAATATTTTTGTAAAAAAATTATTAAATAATTTTATCGGTACCTACATCCAATAACAAAAACAAAATTGGGAATCAGTACTGTGTATTTGTTTTCAGTTTCTTCTCAAATTTTAAAAAAATATGAATAGTTTTTATAACAACCTAGCCCTTAACGACACATATTAGGCCATGCACTTGAAGACAGCGCTTAGCGTTGCATGGTGCCTTAATCCGAAACTATTCTTGAGCTGGAACAAAATAATAACAATACTGTAATTACTGTAAACCACAATGGATTGCTACAGAAAACTAAAAAATCAGCATTACTCGGGTTATTTGACAAAAAAAGTGCCCAATTAGAATCAATTCCGGAAAACACCGTTTTTGTTTTAGACGGGGGTTTTTTAATTCATAAAATCTGTCTGGCAATTCCCATCAACTTATGGTGACATTTATATTCAGTATGTTAATTATATAAAATATAATTATGGGAAAAATACCACTGTTGTCTTTGATGGATACAACACTGATCTTTCCACAAAAGAACATGAACAATTAAGAAGGTATTCAAAAATATCCTGCTTAGACATTATTTTTTCGGAAAAAACCACAACAACAGTAAACCAGGCTCAATTTTTTTCTAATGAAACCAACAAAAGTTCTTTTATTTTACAACTAAGTCAATTTTTGAAATCGGCGGGTATTGAGGTGGTTCAAGCACAAGCCGACGCAGACAGAATCATGGTGGACACGGCTCTTGAATTAAGAACATTGGAAACATCTGTTACATTGGTAGGTGAGGATACCGATTTGATGATCCTATTAGTATTTAAATCAAAACTGAACAATGTATATATGCTTCGACCAGGTAACTCATCAAGACCACATGAACTAACCGACATAAAAGATCTTCAAGAAAAACTTGGTCCAATGAGATCTGCAATATTATTTTGTCACGCAATATCTGGATGTGACACCACCTCAGCCCTTTATAAAAAAGGAAAATTATCTTCATTTAGATTATTAGAAAAAAATAAAGACCTCTACAACAAAAAGTTAGTATATTTTTAGAGCCAAATGCAGAAAAGGATGCTGTTATAAAGACCGGTGAAGAATTTTTATTGTCCCTTTACGGCGCAAATAAATCAACAAAAGACTTAAATGAACTTCGTTTTATAAAGTTTAATATGAACACAGCACGTCAAAGTTTAAACAAAAATATTGAGTTAGCATGTCTGCCTCCAACATCAGATCCTGCACATTTTCATAGTTTGCGAGTTTACCATCAAATTTAAGAATGGATGGGTAATTTAATATGTCCTACTACTTGGGGTTGGAAAAAACAAGGGGAAGCTATACAGCCTATACAGTCTAATAAGCCAATTGCACCAGAATTTATCCTGAAACTGATTTTTTGCAACTGCAAGACCGACTGCAGAAAGATGTGCAGCTGCAGAAGAGCAAACCTAAATTGCTCCAATTTATGTGGCCAGTGTCAAGGCAATGCCTGCAGTAACTGTTTTGAAGAGTACGAGGATGCTTCATTCAAGATAATGTCTCCAGCAATGTCTAAGACTGGTAAATGTTCGTAGTTTTTAAGTAAATTTTTATAAAAGTTCAATATATATTTTTCTTCATTCTATGCATTTTTTAATAAATTTTTAATATTAATGGATACATTTTAAAGCCCATTTTCAAAAATAATAGTACGCCAATGTATTAAACATCTATATTTAAGAAATATTTAAAATGTTACTTTAATATTAAGAATTGAAAAATAGAATAAGTATGTCCAAAATATATATTTAATTTTTTTAAAATATTATGTTACTTTTCAAGCCTCCGTGGTACGCTATTGTTTAAAAATATTATTTTTCAATATATGTAGAATTTTATGGGGTATCTTTTTTCCCTCTTCACTTTTTTTCGTAAAATTAACCATAATGGAGATAATTTAAAAAAAAAACAAAAAAATGTACCGTGGGGGGAGGTTTTGGGGGGGTTGCCCACCCCGGAGGGGTGGGGACTTTTAGTATGTTAAGTAGGACGGCAAAAACTAAACATCCCCGAAAAAAATAGCTTTATGTGATTTTGTTCCCAGCCAAGTAATAAGTGCACCGGGGTAGGACTGCTGGTTGGAATAAACCTACGGTCAGTTTCTTAGTGGTAATACTCGGGACGACCGCTCTTCCTTCCTTAATGACCAGGGGCGTGCGGTGAGTTATGAAGAAGGGGAAGCACCGCCGGTAGGCCCGCCGGAGGCAAGCCGCCGGAGGCGAAAAATTTTTTGAAGACCACGCCCAAATATTGGCAATTTTTCGACGTTTAAATACAGGTAGAATACTGTCATGTAGGTACTGTCGAAAATGTGTGATTATGTACCTATGATTTTTTAATATTTCTTTTATTTTCTAAATGGCTAGGTACCTATGTTTTTTTTTATTAATTTTTACGTAATTTGCCCGTCGAAAACCAATTCTTTAGTGACCCAACCCTGCCTAAGAGTCGTTAAAAACAAGTTAACAAAATTTCATAACAGAAACTAATACAGAAAACTATCTATACATTTTTACTTTGAATTCACAGTTTGATTTAATTTTAAACGGATTTTTTAGCCGCCTTCACTTCAGTCTTTAAATTAAAATCTGGTGTAGGCCTACCTGCTGCAATAATATTCCTTTTTTTCATCAAAGAAAAGCGTTGAAAATCCTTTTTCCAATAACTTGCATACAGAACAGATACACTTTACATTTCCCGAACTCGATGGGCCGGCAATTGGTTGCTCCATGACAAAATAAATCAAGAAGTAAGATAAACAAAGTCAAGTCACAGATCCTCTACCGTGTAGCGCTTATTCCTGGCGAAAAATCGCGACAAACAATCGTAACTGCCGAGTAAAAACACGTGGAAACTAAATGTTTTAGCGGCTCCGTTCGGGCGTCGCTTCGCGGCGAAGGAAATACCGAAGTCTAACGATTTACCCTTTACTTGGCACGGCAGACCATATTAATTATTACTCGTATACGCGTATAGAGTGTAGTATACACGTATTGAGATCACTTCGATTCTTCGATACATTTAATATTGCGTTGGTCAGGGATGCATACAGGGCCGGATTTGGTTTGGAAATTAGATAGAAATAAATACTTGGGTATTTTAAATGTATGGATAGGTATAGATTAATATAAAATTTGTTTTGTCTTATGTCTTATGAAAGCGGTAGGGGAAGCAGTGCTTCCATCGCTTCCATGGACCGCACGCCCCTGTTAATGACGCCACTGATTAACCCCACAATAATATCAGTTTCATTGCATTCAAAGGCGTAAAATTTTATTAAGAAGTATGCTTTGGCATTTACGTGAAAAGCGTGTGTGTCATGGCAGTTGTTCAAGATACGTAATATAATACATATTACATCACCTGAAAATACAATACTAACTTTGAGATTTAAGATAATGGCCGTGGACAACCCGCACTAGAAACATACATCACCGAGGAATAAGTTTGATGTTTTCTTTATTCTTTTTTTATTAGTAATGTTGAAAAATAAGGAAAATAATACTTAATGATTCAGAATGACATACAAACGTTTTCCTCGCCTTAAAAATATTAAAAATGTTAACTTAAATAAGTAATCTACATATTCCATCTAGAAAAGAATCATTGATGCAGTTTTCCCTTAGCCTTAAGATAACAAATCAACGTTTCGAGCAGCGTGGCAACGCCGCACCGAGATGAAACGATAAGATTGTTTGAAGTGATAAACGCGGAGAGATGGGAACGATATCGCGGAATAACTCGATCGTATCGCGAAACGCTGCGCCTTAATTCAGGTGATCGAATCAGAAAATAGACTACTTTCGAGGACACGTCGGGTGAGTGGGCGAAACGGGATAACTATGACGTCAGCGAGATATCTGTTAATACATTTGGGAATTTTGGGAGTTAGCTTATTTGGGGTTATCTTCCCAGGTGATGATGATGAATCAAAACAAGCAAAGTCAATTTGATTTCGTTTAGAAAGAAAATCCTGAAAATATTTCATATTAGTTTTGAAAGCTATTACAGACTTTTTATTTCCATATGAAGTGCGCGAGTGGACGGTAGCGTAGTAAACACCTAAAAGCTGCTGCTGATCCAAAATTAATTTCAAATTTCGAGGCGCAAAACAAAAACTATGCAACCTAGCGGACAAATTCCTGCAGTGCACTTCCCATAACCGAAGTCTCACGTTTAATTTGTTTGTTAATTAATAGCAGCATAATTCCATGCCTAAGGTCAATCTAGTCTGATTGGTGTGAAAAATCATAAAACGAGTTTTGGTTAGATTCAGAGAAATATTGTTATCCATAAACCAACTGCTCAACTCTTCAAGGGCTTTATCCGCCGACACCCCCACTGAAGCATGCTGATTATTTTTAACGATTACTAAAGTATCATTAGCAAAGGTTACAACATTACTATAATAATAGATCTTTTGGTAGAGGGTTTACAAATAACAAGAATAGTATAAGCCTCAATACCGAGCCCTGAGAATACCAAGTTAGGTGTCTTTCTCTAATGCCATAGTATTTTAGCTTCTCGAAGACCATCTCATGATCGACACAGTTGAACGCTCTGCTGAGATCACAATATATCCCCACAGGGCCTGCCTTAAGACCATCCACTACGTCTTCTAAAAATGCTAATAGTGCTGTGGATGTAGATTTAGTTGTTAAACTCACCTGTAAAACTTCATGTTAACCATTATGCCGATGCTGCCTTGAAAAATAATTACTGTTAAGTATATCAGAATTGCTTACTTGTGCTCAAGCACTAGCATCAAAATAGTATATTAAGACATAAGTTTCATAAGACACAATTTTAGAGCACGCGGCTCGTGTCCTAATGAGAAGAGTGCTCCAAAATGTCTTACGAAACGAAAGTTTTGTAATTCTTTTTCTATTTGGGTAATTTTTAAGGAAATTAAAAAAGAAATGTAGTTAATAATTTCCAGTCATCACTCTGGAACGACCTCCCTGAGATCGTGTTCCCCAACGACTATAATCTTCAAAGATTCAAGACCAACGTGAATCGTTTCCTGCGCACACGCACCGCTCCCAGAGCGCCATAAAGGATTTATCCTGCAGTGCTGTGCCTTATCATAAAAAAAAAAGTCAAAATTTTTATTTTTTTTGAGGTTGGCAACACTATGTTACAGAAAAAACAATTGGGCACCCCAGCCGCCATTATTTGAAAAGTAATACATATCTTTACTAAATTGTCATTTTTTGCTGTCTTAGACCATTAAATATTATCATTTTATAATAAGGGAAAACTGCAACAATATAAATACCTACTTAGTTTCATAAAAATAGCGTACTTATTACTAAGGTTTCTATTAAATTTCATTAATATACTTATCCAGTTTAGCAAGATCCCCATAAGAGGCACTCTCATTTGGCAATTTACAGAACTTTGCTTTGTTTCTATATCTTAATTTAAATATAACCGACATTATTCTATATCACATTCAAAGAGCAGAATCAGATTGGTTTGAGAGTTGAAACATGTAAAATTGTCACGAGGCCGTGTAAAAAAACGATTAAAAAATAAGTTTTACACTCAATGTGTTAATATAACCTTCTAGCGGGGTTTATTTACACGCTAATATGGTGTTATTAATTGTAATTGTATTTAATTTTCCTGATAGAGTGTAAAATGGAATAAATAACACCAATTCAACAAAATTAACTTTTTAAAGAGTTAAATTCATAGGCAAATTTAATACAACAACTTTGGTCCCATATGAGGGTAAAAATGTGGTAAATTATATTGATCCGGTTGTTAACATTAACACTATTTTTTTTACCACTCCTGAAATGATTTTTACCAGGTTGATATTTTTTACTGTGTACGATTCCGCGTTATCTGCCGTTGATCGCCGCGAATGGTAACAACGTGTCTTTCGACTTTACATGAAGTTCTGTGAAAACACTTAAAACATTAAACATTTTAAATTAAATAAATTAATTTTGTCCGTCATCGATTTAAGTTTTATCGTGTACATGGTTTTCCGCTCAGCGTATCCAAATTTTGATAAAATAATAATTAAATTACAAGAACTAAATTAGATAAATGACTAAGTGAATTTTGCTTTCCTAAAACTAAAACGTAAAGGACGACTTTATATGTGTATTGGATATGAGACGGGCTGAAATGGAGGAGCCAGCCGGCCAAAAAGATAAAGCAAATTTAAGGACTTTCGGCCGGCAGTGTATATGATTAAATTAAATGGGATGTGGGGTAGTTTCAGTTAAGTTACGGAAAGATTACCCAGATTGTAGTTGCGATTGTTTCGTTTTCCTTCTGAAACATTTAATTTTCGGATTTAAATTTGTTGCGGGGTGTTTTACGTTTTATCTGCATTTATAGAGCTGGCGTTACCGGGTTCATGAAAATCTTGGCGGATATTCACAGAAAATTTCATCGATTGCTATTTATCTCCGCCATTGCCAAAAAGATACAGCAAAAAACATCGATAAAATTGAAAATTAATTTTAACATCTCTTTTCTTAGAGTTCTCTATCAGTACATTTAACATCTTATGACATCCTCTTATTTTCCAAATCATGTCTTCTTGCTGGCTTCAAATATTCTAATTATTTCCATTGCTATAAGGTTCAAGAATTATTTCAAACTACCACACGCGTTCCTAAGGTTATTCCTTTATTTAAAAATATATTCTTGAATATATAGATATAAAAACGTTACAATAACATATGTGTCGTTCATTATAAAAGTGGTGTAACTCCACGTATTTTAAAAATACATTTTACAGTGTTAAAGTATTGCCTTATATGCAATCTTTCAATATAAAAGTAAACTAACTCCTAGTTGTTTCTATTAGTCACGAGATGGCACTACTTGTCAAATCAAGAAACCTAAATCGCAAATTAATCCACTATAATACTGAAGCAAGTCCTATATCACCATAATAGTGAAGTAACTCCGGAGATACTTCACTTTTATTCAGTCAAAATAAATATTTGGTATGTGGACAAACTTTGTAGTTGGCGTTGTAAATTTCTATGTGAAATATTAATTGTTTTATTATGGAAACTGTATGTATTTGAATCATTCTGGAATTTAAAAAACTTTAATTTGCAAAATTCCTATCTATATGCATTAGTACAAAAAACACCGGTAATTCAAAAACGGCCAAAAAATGGGTCACGTGCAGGTAAACACAGTTCGTTTAGGTATTTCATTAAGTCCAGCCAGAAGACAAAATCTGTGTGTAAGAAATATTTTCTTCATACATTTCAAATAAGTGATGGTAGACTATATCGATGTCTATCTAAACACGACGTGTCACAGTCCAAGGATAAACGCGGTACAACTAGTTCCCGCAAATTTGATGATTCTGATGTAGTTGCTCATATACAAAGTTTTCCCGCGTACCTACCAAAGTCACTATACGAGAGAGAAAAATCCAAACAGAAAATATTTAAACCCTGGGCCCACTATTAGCAAAATGTACGATCTTAATAAAGAAAAGTGTGAAGCTGAAATGACTGAACCAAAAAAACTCAAATATTATAACAAAGTATTTAACACCAAGTTTAATCTCCATTTCAAAACATCTCATCAGGACACTTGTAAGACATGTGATGATTTAAACCTTAAAATTCAGGGAGCAGAAAATGAAGCTGCCAAAAAGAAGCTAGAGGAGCTAAGAGAACTTCACCAACGTATTCAGATTCCTGTACCGGTCAAAACCGAAACATGAAAACCAGTCTGTCGATGTTAAAGCTGGTACAAGACCCAGAGATTAGCATTGACACTATAGACCACAAGTTTTTAGTTTCCGGACATTCTTAACTACCAAACGATGGGGAATTCGGGATCATAGAAAGTGCGAGTCGACGCCATGGACTAATTTATGGCCCAGATCAATGGATAGACATAATTAAAAATGCTAAACGCAAGGAGCCTCATTTCAATGTTACTCAAGTGAATAATAATGAGTTTCTAAGTACTGCTGCTTTGGAAAGTTCCGTAACAAACAGAAAAAAGGCTAATTGCGGTTATGAGTTTAATTGGCTTAACATAAGGTGGCTAAGGTTTGAAAGGAATCATCCTTTACAATTTAAGTTTAAGGAGACGCTAAACGTGGATACACCATTTTACGAAGTCGACATTGGGAAAAAGAAGCAAGGACGACCTATTCAAAACTTACATCATATTCAACAATATGCACTGTACGCAACAAGAAGAGCTATCACCAGTGCAAAAAAAAAAGATATGTTGGATCTGCTCCCATATATTCCACCAGTATTTCACGCTTATTACAGAAATATTCCGGTAGATGTTCCAACCCATTTAGGCACATCTAACGCTCAAGATCGTTCTTCTGGTGACGAAATTGTCTACGATTAGCATAATAAGTCCGTTGAATAGTGAAGTAACTCCAATTTTTTTTTCGTTTCAGTTCATATTTACTCATTCTTAGTAACTATAGTTGTTTACATTTACGTTCATAAACTTTGATATATGATTTTGAAATAAAAATTATGAAATAATTTTTAGAAGCTTCATTTCTTTTTTTGTAGCTCAATTTGCAAAACACTTAATATTTCAATACAAATGTAAATAGAGTTACACCACTTTTATAATGAACGACACATATGCTAAGACTAAGCATGGGCACTAAATTAAAATTTAAAAGTACACAATACTGGAAAAGACATTTATTACAACACAAATCACAGAAAAAGAAAGAAAAATTGTTGAAAGACATGATGTACCTACAGATCTAAACCATATTTAACGATGGGTACCGCTGAAAAAAATTATCCATAATAATTTACAAGTAGCGACTTAAATCTCCTTTTAAAATCATAAACTTTCAAAGGGGTGAGGGAGAATCAGGTGTAACATAAAATAGTACATCCGAAGATCCATAAATCTAGGAGATCTTAACCCTATTACTGTTGTAACCAAAGATATTCTATGATCCTTCTTTTGTCTTGTTATAAAAGAGTGAAAATCACTGTTCTTTTATATGTTCATCATTCAAGGCTACAGCTGGGGCAACGTTATTTCTTGGTTGACTTAAAGTATGTTAAGAATTTACTTTGGTTGGTTAAATTCCCGCCTCGTACGTCAACTGCAACGGCTAACAGTAACATTAACCGATGAAAATTTTGGAGGGTTAAACACCCTTTAGTGTGAAAGAAACCCATCTCACCCGCTCACGGAACAACATTGTTTAACAAAATACTCAAAAAGTGTTGGCCAAGTGAACTAAACTATCCTAAAATTATGAAATCTTATACCAAAACCGTTTTTGAACTACTTAAATACAACGAGTTCTTAATATTTCATCTTGACAAGTTCCAAGAGCAACATTGCAAATATTTCAGCTGTTGGTTGTTCTTGGTCTTTATGAGAAGTCAACAGCGATGTATCATCGGCGTATTCCACTATCGTTTCAATAAGTATTTATATAGGGGTGCAGTAAAATATATCCAGCCAGATTTTTTTTTAATAAAAAAAAATCCAACGCAAGAGAATTAATTGATTTAATAAAACTATTTATGAAAACATGTAAAATTATTTATGAAAAACAGCATCGAGTAAAGGACCGCCACGACAAGCCAGATAAAACGACCAACTCTATTTTGAGCATAACTTTTCACAATATGTCAACTGGAATTTGCGCAATTTCCTCACGAATATTTGCCTCTAAGTCTTTTATCGTCTGTGGGCGATTAATACTAAAGATCTTACTTTTCAAGTATCCCCACAAAAAAAAATCTGCTGACGTCAAATCAGGGAAATTAGGCGGCCATTAAAAATCTCTCTCTCTAAGAAGAGCGACCGTTTTACGCGCTGGGTGGCATGTAGCGCCATCCTGTGGGAACCAGAAGTTATCTATGTCAAGTTCTTCCAAGTGTTGTTGCAGAAATTCACGAATCATTGTTCGACACCGTTTTCCATTAACAGTAACGGCATTGCCCCTGGCATCTTCAAAAAAGAAGGGTCCAATGATTCGTTCGGAGTATATTGCGCACCATACAACGACTTGTGATCAAACAGCACGTTGTCTTAAATAAGACGAGGGTTTTCTGTTCCCTAAAAACGATCAAAATGGCAAACATTTGCTTGGTCGCTCACTCAGACGTCGCTCATTATCATATTTTACCAAAAATTGGGTTCTGCTTCCACTAAGTTTATAACGATTTGTGTGTATTGAAAACGTCTTTGAATATCGATTGGCCGTAGTTTGAATACAGTTTGAATTTTGTATGGATACATATTATGCAAGTCTAAGCGCAAAATTATTTTTAAAGTTCGCTCAGTCAACCTTAATTACTCCACATATCTTCTTGTGGAAGTGTTTGGTTCTTCACGAACAACATCACTTACTGAGCCATTTTATAAAAATGCGTTTGCTCCAATATTTCTACTCTGATATTAAATTTCACTATCGACCTGTTGTCAAGGAAATAACAAAATTATAACCCTTAATGTTATAATCCACCCTGCAGAATTATCAGGGGCCCTCAGGGCTACATGTTGGCTTAAGCCACCCAGAAAGCTCTTACAGGCTACATGCTAACATGGATGGTGAGGTAAAGCTGAAGGCAATCGATCTGCTAAGGAACCCGGAAAACCTTGGCTTAAGTTGTTCATAACATTTTCGAGATTTTCGTAGCATTATTTGTTTGTTGTCAAACCAGATTATTTTAAATTATTTTTGCAACATAAACATTTTAACAAATTGTCCAAAAACCCGAAGAGAGATCTAATATCGTGCTGCAAAGAGTTAAATGATGTGCAAGGATCACGCGTAGAATGCTAAACGAAAACAAACCGGGCTTTTTGACCATTTATCCTTTGTGGGGTTGAAAATAGGCCCGTTTGCGATGACAACTTCATATTTATTCATTAAGAGTCCCTAATCGAGCTATGAGTAAACGGGGTGTTAATCGAGAGCCAAGTCCATTTTTCTTAAAAGTTTGACAGAAAGATAATAGGCAGTGATAGAGGTAGAGACGCGAGAACGTGGCTTGGTTATGCAATGTGTCGGCCCGGACTGTATTGATATAAAATGAATCTGAAATCAAAAACAAATTTAGTTTTAGTGACAACTGTTTACTGTAATAAAATATTTTATTAAATGATATAATATTTATTATAGGTTTTAAATTAGAATGCTTTCAAGGGAACCTTGGCTAATAATAAAATCCAGCTTATTAATTATGTTAAAATAATGCAGATTTTGAATAGAGTTAGCCGATACTTGATGGAAATTCATCATAAATGTGTTAATAAGCTATACTTGTTTAAATTTCCACTTATTCAGATAAGTGGAAATTTAAGCAAGTATTGTTTATTCACATTTTTATAATGCAGATTGTCAGATGTCAACAATGATAATATTCAACTTCAAAACAACGAACTATAGATACATCTTCTATCTATTTGCGTAAATAGGGGGGCACCTGCTGCACTTTTAGGTCAAAAAAGCCAGGATCAAAGTTATACTGTGATTGGAGCAACTTTGATCACATCATTATTATGGCTCGTACAATAAATGAAACCCCGTTTTAAATATAAGAAAATAAATATGTATAACAAGTTTTTAGGCAAAACAACATAAAAACGACCCAATATTAAAGAGAATACATTTATTTATTCAAAATGTTATAAAAATAACATAAACCATTCACTTCGTTGAAAAACTTAAGCTTAAGAATACAGAATAGAAATACCAACCAAATACCTCTTTGATTAGGTACTAATGAATTAAATAGAACTATGTATTTCTTTAATATCAGAAGCTAAACCTATATCTGTGGAAAATTGTAAAAGCTTTTCAGTCTAGAAAGAATTAAAATTTATTTTTCCATGAATTTTTCAAAATGCTTTAAAATATATACCCACCTTGACTCGATTTATTTTTAACGGTTCCTGCATTTTTATTATTTCCGACTTGCGGACGTAACTTTCGTTGGCAACATCAGGGAAGACAAAAAAATTGAACTTTTTGTCCTTTTGAAACCTAAAACAGCTAACGCTATCATTGTCTAAAGTTTTAATAATTTTACCAACTAAATGCTTGTAAATATTTGTATTGACAATCTTCATTTTCACTAAAACAAAAAAACCATTATTTAACTCTGAATCACGTATGTTTCTTTCAGTCGCAAGGTCTTCCTTAACCACGTCATCATCACTCTACGCCATTTCATCTGATTCATTTTTTAAATTTTCCTCAGATTTAATAACATCTGCATCACTCATGACTTGTTGTTTTGTTACACTTCTTCTCGGTTCAACGTTAATCATTTTCTTTTTTTGTCTTATAGCAGTACTGGTTCAGTACAGTCATAAACCAATCTGTAAAAGTCGAGACTTCCATTCAGCCATGGTTGGTTCTGTTGTTCGTTGGTTGTACCGCATTAGAGGTATTTTACGCCGCGTCTATAGATCTAAAATATTTTGTCGGGGTCATCTGCCATTTTGGTCTCGTCGTAGTTGACAATATTAGAGGAAGAAACACCTTCTATAGTCACTTTTAGGTTCTTAAAATACTGTTCCAGAGCTGTTATGCTGACTATAGCTCTTGCTCTTTTTAAATTTGCAGCAAGTCTTTTGCAAACTTACTTACAGACTTGTTTCTAATTAAAATATTGTTCACCTCTTGAGGAACCCCATATTTTATTAAATTTCTATTACTTTGAATTCCGTTAATTTTTGCGTAATCTGATATCTCTGTTTTGAAAACAATTTAAAATAATTTCCTTGTACACCTATAATATTTTTTCAAGAAGAATATTATGATTCACTACATCGAAGGGTTTACAAAAATCTAACTAAGGTAAATAAAAAAACTTCTGCGCAAAACAGCACGAAGGTGTAGAAGATTTGACACTTCTTTAAATTATTTTCCAAAAGTAACTTATCTCAAAAACATATAAAATTAAACATAGAGTTTGTTTCAAAGCCCTGAACGGGAGTGTTAACGTCTCGTATCCCCAAATTGTCAACGGGAAAATCTAAAACACACAAAAAGTAATTTTTAACTAATTTCCGGTACATCATCTATTCATGAAGTTCCAACCCTTCTCAACTCCCCGTGCTAAAGGGTTACCTGACCAGAATTTTAATAAAACCATCAGTTTCATTTATCGTTATCCCGCGCCGAAAATTGCCTTCCATAAGATCATCTCGATGACAACCTGTTATGTGTGTTAGGACTTCATATTTATTCATTAAGAGTGCTGAACCCCATTCATTTTTCTCTTTGGGATAACGGGGTTGACAGCTGATGAAGAGAGATTGTTGGCTGCTGAAGGTGCTAGTTAGGCAGGTATAAAATGCCCAATCTATAAAACTATGGAAGTGGCAGTGCAGTAAGTGTAAAAGGATTAGAGAGTGATATTCTGTTCCACTTTAAATTTTGTCGTGAGCAGGAAAAGTGCAGGATAGGAGTCAAAGACTGCTACTCAGGATGTGCAGAAATAAAAATTTGAAGATATTAAGGTTTGAAGAAACTCTAATCCAATTAATTAGTGTTATGTTTCTAAAATATTTGTTTTTAAATCCTCTTTTTAATATAGCATATTAGTCAAACTGAAATTGAAAATATGCTTTATTTTTCATCTATCAATTATTTAATTATAATACCTTAGAAACGGTTGCTATAAACACCATCATAATATCATAGGAAATATTAGCGAACGATAAAGTTCATAATGCCCGGTGATTTTCGTAATGCTCGGTTATTATTATTAAAGAAAATATTGAACAAAATTTGTATTTATTAATTCTTTACATAATATTATTCTGTTTTTCCTATGTTAAATGTACAACTTTTGAATTTTCCTGAGAAAGAAGCTGAACCAACTATGAGGTTTTGCGACTCGATTGCTGAGTTTCTCGATGTGCATGCGGATTCCTGCTCCATTTCAACATCAATTAACATATTTTCTTTTTCGGTAACAGAGCTAGCTATCATTTTTGCTATTCGGTTTTTCGACGTCTAACCAATTTTAAGGCATCTGTTTGATCTCCTTCGAATATAGTAAAACTTTTTGGCGTAGCAGTTTTAGTTTCTGGTACCTTGACAACCATAACAGGCCCCTTATCCTCAATATCATCAATGATCATTTTTACCATCTCATCCCGTCTTAGGCCGCCAAAAACTCCCATTACTAGTACCACTTTATGCAGCAGGAAGGTATCATTCGGCGCATTTTTGATAAAAAGTAAAACTTGTTCACCTTCCAAAACTTTTGACTTTTTGGGAAGATATCCCTTTGATTTAACTTTTAAAAATGCTATTAATTTACAATATCTTGAAATATTAATGTTTTCCTTTACTATAAGTTCAGGCTTCACCTGGGAATATTTTGTACAAAGGCTATTTGGGGTATATTTTTCCGACTGAAATAAAGTAAAAATAACTAAAAATTGTTATTACCAATGAGCAAGAACAATTGTCTGCATGAGTTCTTGACCCCACAAGTAGGTGTCACTGTGCATTTCTGCAGGACAGACAGAACACCGAGCAGTTGCTGACTAGAAAACCCCCAAAATGCAACTCCATATCTGAGATGAGACTCTACAGGCGCGTAATATACTGATTTTGCAATATCTGAACCAAGTTCATAAAGTACCAATGTAACGTCAAAACATCCTGAAGTCAATTTCCTGCTCAGTGCCCTGAAATAATTCTTAAACTTAAGGCCACTATCAATGACAAATCGCAGAAACTTAGTACTATACTCTGTTGCTTAAGGCCAGAGAGTAATAAAATGTAAATTTGCAATGACAGGACGCAATAAGCAGGACAACTGAAAGGTTGCATTGTACATTTCAGGTAAGTTGCAATGATAGTTTTTAAAAATTTCCGTATTTCAGACTTGCACACCCCGAATCGGCCCTAAATTAGGATCGCCCTAATTTGTATACAAAAGAAAGACGATTGGTGAATAAAATTAAGGTGACAGCGGCGTTTCTTCAGGTAGTTTATAAGAATAAACAAACCCTTTAACTTGCGCCCACACCAATTCTGTGGGGTTTAATTCACAGTGATATGGCGGAAGGCGTAGTACCGTTATATTTTGCTTTGAAGCGATTTCGTCGATAACAAATTTCGTACAAAGAGGTTTATTCAACTTTACAGTCTCCAGTAGCTCCTTTTTCAGCATATCTTTATGAAATGGCATCTTATTTACAATAAGCCAATTTATAATATAATTTTTTTCCCCAGAAGGAAGTTGGTAGCTGGCATTATCCATGACTATAACATACCCAGGAGGAATAAGATCTAGCATTCGCTGGAAGTATTCTCTAAAGACGTTAGCGTTTATGTCTTCATTAAATTCTCCAGTCCATTTTGATTTAAATGCTAGTAAGCCGTCGTCGACAAATCCATTTTTGCTGCCAATGTGAGCAATTATTAATCTTTTACCTTTTGTCGAGGGTGCTTTCATTCCAGTGGACCATCCTTCCATAAAAGCTTGCCTCGCGCTATTTATATGTTTATCCTGCCATATTTTACCAACGGATATCTTTCATTTAACCAAGTTTCGTCCATATAATAGATATATTCCTGTTTTCCCTTCGAGACTGTCTAACTGCCCTCAAATGTCGTCGTCGCCAGCAGATGATTTTGTCTTTCTCTATTAAAAGTAACTTTCTGTTTTGAATTTTTTCATAACAAAAATTCATTTCCTTTAAAGTTTTTAATAGTTTCTTCTTACTCGTGGGTGGAATGAAATCATCCTTTTTCATTTTAGCCATTATTTCGCCAAGGTAGGTATTTCTTTTTTTGAGTAAAACGAGTGTATCTTTCCTGCATCCTTCTGATGGCAGTCTTTTCATCCTCATTTAGTACAGTTTCTCTTCTTCCTGTACTTCTCTTTGGCGACCTGATGGGGCCGCGTTTATCCTCGTGCGCGAGTCGGTATATTGTTGACTATACATCTCCAGTAAGATTCGAACACATTTCAACTATTTTTGCAACATCCGGTTATATGAAATAATAATTGGACTACGCCTATGGAATACGGCAAAAACCACTGGATTTTATAGTTCAATAATGATTTATTACTCTCTCGTATTAAGAAACAGACTACTAAAAATGAGGTTATAAACACAAATCAGGTATTTTTTGAAGAAAATGGTAATAGATATGCGAATAAAACTATATTAACTAGCATTATTTAAGAATTTAATAATGTACTGCTTTTTGCCAAATAAACCTATTATTATTTCTATTGCAAAAAGCAGTATATAATCATCTTCTCATTTACTGCCTTTTGTCAAAATATTGTACCTATTTTTTAACATTTGGTAATTTACTAAAGGGTAGTATCTGAAATTAAGGTAAGATGCTGCCAAAAAATGTCTCATCATGATAACAATTGTATCACTTACTGCTACTTTCCATTAATATTTCCTAGCATTTTAAAGCAGGCTAACTTATATAAACCAAGTGCAAAAATGAAGTACTTACTATCAATAGTATTACCTTATTAACGTAAGTTTTTCAAGAACTGTCACTTACTACTATTTATACCTTGTACGGCAGAATTCGTACCTACTGCATAAGAGAATAGGTTTTCTTTTTTATGATGACCCAGCCATCTATAGCACACTTAAAACTAATTGCATTTGTTTTTTGGACGTTTAGAGACAGCAAGTTTGACCTTAACCAAATCTGAGGTAATCTTATAACATAAGTTAGAGTGTCATAATATCGTAGTATCGTCAGCGAGAAGTGCGAAGTCTCCTCTAATGTCAATAGACGTCAAATCGTTAACGTATAAAGGAAAGAGAACTGTTCCTAGCACTGGACCCTGAGGGATTCCCCAGTCAAACACATGACTCTCGCCACAAACAGAACCCTTGAAAATTCTCTGACTTCGGCCCCCAGATAGGATTCAAGTCAGTTAAATGTTTTCACCTGAATCCACGACAACTGAGCTATTAGAACTCATGAAATTTATTTTCAATCGAGAAAAATCAGTTACTGTCTTTGCCAAATTTTGTCTTGTAGAAAAAAATACCTATGCTATGTTCAACTATATTGTTCGGAGCAGTAAATGAAAATATGCCTATTATGATCTAGTAAATTTAGTGTTATTAAGTCATAAAAACAAATTAAAAACATAATAATAAAGAAAAATAAAAAAATAATTTTTTTATTGTTATCAATTAAATCATCCATTAATTTCCGGTAACTGTAATTTTTGCTTATTTTCGTGCATCAATGGACAAAGATGAACTAATTATTACTTTTGCGCTTTACCCGACAAAATTATAAACGTGTAAAAATTAGGCTATAAACGCAAATCAAGTATTTTTTGAAGAAAATGGTAATAGATATGCGAATAAAACTATATTAACTAGCATTATTTATGAATTTAATAATGTACTGCTTTTTGCCAAATAAACCTATTATTATTATTATTATTTTTATTGCAAAAAGCTGTATATAATCATCTTCTCATTTACCGTCTTTTGTCAAAATATTGTACCTATTTTTTAACATTTGGTAATTTACCAAAGGGTAGTATCTGAAATTAAAGTAAGATGCTGCCAAAAAATGTCTCATCTTGATAACAATTGTATCACTTACTGCTACTTTCCATTAATATTTCCTAGCATTTTAAAGCAGGCTAACTTATATAAACCAAGTGCAAAAATGAAGTAATTACTGTCAATAGTATTACCTTATTAACGTAAGTTTTTCAAGAACTGTCACTTACTAGTATTTATACCTTGCACGGCAGAATTCGTACTGCATTAGGGAACAGGTATTCTTTTTTATTTCCGGTAGGACGGTATCTTTGATGATATCCTAGAATTTAGAAAGGTATTTCAATTAGAATCATGAATAAGAAAAATGTACTTTCTGTACTTTCGGGACTAAAATAGGTACTATAGGTCCGCCAAACCAAACGGGGAATAATGTAAGTCATTTAATCCCAAGGGACTAAAGTGCATTGTAGATACATATAATTAAAAAAAGGTTCAAATAGTATTCACTTATTTCTATTCTTCAAAAGTGATCGCAAAATTGATGAGACTGACAACTTGTTTATTTATAGTGTAACTAAGGGACTTTTGTCTTTCAAAATATACTAATAAGTAGGGATGCGCACGATGTATCGATGTTTTGAAAACATCGATTTTTGTGTTTCGATTTTCGATGTTTATATCGATGTTTTTTTATTCGATATTATTCGTTAACATCAATATTTTTTGCGATGTTCTTTCGGATGTTTTTTTCAATTAATTGACATTTTGATTTTAAAAAGTAAAAAAAAAATAATATTGACCTATCCACAATTATTACCAAATTAGTAAATTAAATATTTAAAAGAAATTTTAATCTACTTGTATCTAGTTGTTTAATAATATCAAAATCAATGTATATCTTTAATTTTTTACTTATTGTAACCCTCTGGCCTAAAAAACTTACTTTAATTGACACAAGTGCGGCACGCGGTATCAGAAATTATAATGTCTTCCGAGAAATTCCGACGCCAACAGCGGAAAAATTCGGGGTAATGCTGTCGGCCGAAATACCGACAAACCTTTGGTTTCACATTTTAAAAATAATATTAAATAGAGATATTTATTTTTTGCTAAAATGATACGCTTTTGTCGGCTAAATTTTCTAGAAAATAATTTTACCTTCCATCAGCTATACAGGGTGTTTCAGAAGTACGGCACGTAACTTAAGGAAGTGATTCCATATGATATTCTAAGAGAAAAAGTTTAATGAACATGTGTCCAAAGTTGCCCCGTTTTTGATATACATATTATGGTAAAGATTTTTTTTTAAAAGAGTAGTTTTTTTATCATTTTTTTAAATATCCTTTTCCCGATATTATTGAAATTTGGTAACGTTATTTTCAATCCAGTTTTTATATAGTTTTTTTTTAGCATTTTGGTTTTATATACTACACAGGTTTTTTTTCGTAAGTGACACGCCCATGGTTTATTGCGATTTTATAGATTTTACTTGTATTTTAGGTAGACTACAGTTTTTTTTTGCATATTTGGTAGTTTCTTATTTCGTTTTCAAATGAACAAATGTATTTCTACTTTTATTTTTAATGGCTATATTTTTATGTATTATAAATATATTTGCACTTATTATATTTATTTTAAACATATTTGTCAATATTTATAAAGACATCGATGTTTGTAAATATCGATATTTTCAGTCCGATTTTTTTACAACATCGATTTTCTTTATTCGATGTATCATTTGATATCAATATCGATGTTTTAAAAAATTTGCGCATCACTACTAATAAGATATTCAACTGGTACTTGCATTAAATCAGTAATCAGTAACCAGTAAATTATCAGGTGTTTTTATATTTATACCTACTATGACTTAATTTAGGTAATACTGTTCCCGAAAGTACAAAAAATAGTGTATAACCCAAGGGACTAAAGGGCCTTAATCCCTTGCATGGTTGTTGCTCTGGGGCTCTGGATTAAATGAGTTACTTCAGGCCTTTGGTTTATAATATACTATTATCTTATTTGCTCAGTTTTATTTCTTATTGTCAGATATACAACGTTTAGGTTGCGCAAACCTACTGTGTCATCATCTTCATATCTATGTTTCCTTTGTGATTTCTCACTTTCTCTTAGATGTTTTTTCTGGCTTTTAAAAAAATAAAAAGCATTTAAAAAAGTGTAACTAAAATTTGGATGAAACCTTGGATGAAAGGGGAATTTTAAAATAATTTAAAAATGGGAGAAAGGAATGTTCATTGTTTAACCTTAAAATAAAGATATAGCACAGTATCCTCAAAAACTTCTAAATTACCTAAGAAGATACTCAAACACCATAGTTTTATTCTCTCATACTATAAAATATAACATAAAATAAAATATTTGAAATAGCCGGAAGATTAACCCCATTTTACGGTAATTGTAACTGCAACACTCTATATAACAGTTGTTTTGATAGTGGTCAAAATAATATAAAGCTTGGCGATATGATGCGTAGCTGCTCTTATTTATAACAAGTCGACTGATACTGATGTGTGGGTGTTTTTATGAAAAATCCATTCTACCCCGCCCTCCCCAAAAACTGATAAAATCTTATGGGCCCGGCATTGTTGTAGGAAAGATAATATCTTTTTGAAAGTTCAGGGACAGCGTGTTAAAAATATTTTGTTCTATTATTTATTAGAGGATACAAAAAGTGTAATAATAATGTTAATAAATAATGATACATGTAGATCGCTATCGCGTCTGGATTATGTTCTATAAAAGATGACTGATAGCAATTGTAATGTGTACCGGATTTATTGGAACACAAACATAATCGATGTTGAGTGATTGTATTGAACTCGTTTATACTTAAATTTTTATCCATTCTTGTTGTAGGGCACGTACTTTTATCCATAGGCGTAATTCTGGGGTGGCAAGGGGTGGCAGTTGCCACCCCAGATTTGTCGAGCCCAATATTTTGCCACCCCAGAATATTAAAGTAAAAGTCTTAATAATTTACAAATATCTAAAATTGAAAAATACAAGTCTACAATACGGAATTTTTTTAACTTTGTTCATTCTTCATTAATCATGGTTAGCTTAGCACAGAAAAATAGCATGTGTTTTGAAAACTTGTAAACTATAAAATTAGATAGAAATATTGGAGTAGTAGACTTTACGTAATGAAATAAGGAACATTAAATGTGTGAGTTTTTCACAAAGTTGTTCAATTACTGCACAGAAATTGCTGACAAATGCGGGTTTAGAGCCGCCGAGCTGCCAAGAAAGGGCAAAATTTTCTCAAAAATTGGGGAGGCAGTAAAGCTCCGTTTGAGTCGGTAGAGCAGTACTACAAAGTTTCAATCTTCTGGGCAGTTATTGATATCCTAAACGAGGAGATAGAGGTTAGGCTTCAAGAAAACAACCTATAGATGTACTTAACCACTTAAGGTAGGTGGAACTGATGTAGACACAGTCAGTGTATAGTATGTGTGTAATTATTACAATTTAGATAATAAACTTCTTGTGTCTGAACTGAAATGTTTTTACAAAATGGAAGAATCAAGAAACAAAACTATTCAAGAAAGAGCTGATGTTTTTGTACATAAATCTTTAAAAGGTGTGTTCTTTATGCTTTTTGAACTTCTTTCGTTTGTTTTTTACGATTCCAATGAACTTAGAATCCTGTGAGAGGTCTTTTTCGTGCTTACGGCGGTTAAAAACATACACCAGAAACACGATTGGCCAGGAGAGGTTGTCCTCGTTAGCTCTTTTGGCTATTGAAAGGAGTGTTGAGGTGAACATTTCCAAAGTTATTAATGACTTTAATTCAATCGAGAAGAGAAGACTTTATTTTGTGTAAAAATAACTTCTAATGATGACATTGAGTAAAAGTAAAAGTTTATTTTTTATCATGTTTCCTTGACTTTTCCTTTTATCCTAAACAAATGGGCTGAGAGCACACATATTATTATATTAAAATTAGGTACACTTTTGAGTTCTGTGTAAACGATAATTACTTTACATGTGGTTTAGTTAATAACTTAAGTCATTAAAAATTACTGTTTTAGGGTAAATTGTCAGCAGTTGTTTTAAAAATAGTGTGAAAAACGTCAGCAGTCAGTTTTTAAAAATTTTCCGGGGGAGGACCGTCGGACCCCCCCCCCCTCTCACCTGGGGGTATTTCATACCTCCCCGACCCTCCGGTAGGTCTTGCCACCCCAGTTAAAAAGCTAAAATGACGCCTATACTTTTATCTACAAACATCATTTTATAACAGTTCAGACACCGAGTGGAAACTAACTAAAGCTGGATATATATAGTGACGGTGGCTGGTACTGGTCGACGTTTGATGGTCTGTTGACTGTGGCCGGTGAGTAATAGGATTTATAATTTGACGGTCGCCTCACCGTTGGGCATATGAGGTAATTTTAAGGTTAATATTTTTAAATGTGTTTTATTTCAATCGCAAATTTTTTAAAACATTTTACAAGTTAAGTTAACAAGGATTATGGTTGAGAAGTCGCTGACCACCACAAATACTAGTCCAAAAAAGTATCCTAATGTGACGTACGTACAGCCATTGAGCCAAGTGACAGCATTCTACGACATTATTGGTTATATTCCCAACAGCGAACAGAAAGAGGTAAAAGATGACCATCTCGACCGTCAAGCTACCGTCAAACAGCATCGGAACAGAAATCTATACGTCCGAAAATGGCAGAGCAATTTGTTTATTTCTATACCTGCACCGTCAAACGTGGAACAGTACCAGCCACCTTCAAGCGTCAACCAATAAATCCGACCAGTTATGCTCGATTATATCAAAACGTGCTTCCCTAGCCCTTAAAAAATACAAACAAAAACTTTTCTACCCTTTGTCTATCCGTTACCACTTAACTATATTCTATAATTATTGCTAACTAACTATTAAGAATAATAATTCATTTTCTGTGACACCCACGGCAGATTTTCCTACTTAAACTGCATAGCATTTTAAAATCTAATTTATCACACAACACGGTTTCATGTGAATCGACCTTAAGTTATATCCAAAAACAAACCCTCTGGCAGCGAGTTTGTTTATCAGACGACTGATTGATGAGCGCCGATAGGGTCCGGGCTGAGGGCTTATCAGCAACGTGCATCGTTTGGGCCGGGGCCCCTGTCCCTCCCGGGCCCCCGTGCTTTCTGGGCCCGATATCATATCTTGCCGGAATCTCTAGACTGCGGCGGAGGAGATGCTATCGCGAATTGAAAAAGCAGGGGCGGGTAATAATGTGTTTTGTTGGTTTTCTTCAAGGAATAGACAAAATGCAAAAACTGCTTATAAAGCAAATGCTAAAATATACCACTTAATTTCAACAGCGCCGGTAATATTTTGCCGCAGTAGTTTCGTTTAAACAAGAAAACACGTCAATTTCGCTATCGAAGGGGAAGTTTACCATTACTACTTACTAAATTATCCGTTTCACCACTTCACTACCAGCTGCACCTACATCAGTTTAAATACTGATAATCCTAGTTTTACCACCTTTAAAATTTTTTAAAAAAAGTCCTTTAGAAGGGCTCCCAGCAAGCAGGTTAGTTTTAAAGCATTAGCATTGGATTAAAATGACTTGCCGTTACCTCTAGTCTCTCCAGAACTGAACTGGGAGGTAGCGGTTGGAAATGTCCTCCGCCTACACTGAGAAAATTATACACCACCTGATATAAAAAATATTATATGAGTTATTAGAATTCCGCATACGTATTTGGACAGTGCGACAGTTCGCTACTGTAACTTACTAATCTCACTTTGCTAAAATGTGGTTATAGTGGTAATAATAATGTTACTAGTGACCAATATATATTTGTATACCGTTTATAACAATTGCTAATATAAGTGATAATCTAGATAATATCGAATATCATACTGTTTTTTCCACTTAAAAGATAGTTTATACCCAATATAAGAAAGGTTCTAATATATATTATAGGAAGGTTCTAATATTGTGTATTAGAATATCTGATATACTGGGTGGTCCACTTACGAAAGCATATTTTCCATGAGATATGATTCGCCAGATGTTCCTGATTTTAATATGGCTCTATCCTAGTTGATTATTTTTTAGCAGAAACGACCTTATACAAATGAAAACTATCCAAAATATAATAAATAATATATTATATGGCGTTAATGGAATTAACCCATGACTGTGTTCACTAGAATGTGTTCGACAATAGAAGGTATTCTATAATATTCTATATACAATTCTGTATAACAAAAAAAAACTACCTATATTTATATATTACGAACATATCTTTATTAAAACGAAAATAAAAAGAAACACGTAATTATTAGTTATAGTACTTCAACACATATCCGGTTAAGGTTTAAAAAAAAAGTTATAATAGGTATATAAAATTTTAAGTTATACATATCAACAAATAAAATGTATTAAATACTCAAAAATATAACTGCGTTCAAACAAAAAATTTACAGTCCTTTACAAAAATGCAACCGGGGAGGACATTGAAAATGCCAAAGCAGAGTGCAACGCTTGTGACTATTGTGAGATTTGAGATCTTCGAAAACTCATAGATTTAAATGTAATATTTAGGTAGTTGATATAAGTTTTATTGATTCATAATATAAAAAATAGTAAAATAAAGGTTATAAACTCTAACGCGCCTCTAACTCTCGACTTGGTCGGATCACTCTGATCCCGTCGTTCTTTCTTCCCTTCGCTTTTCCCCGTCATCATCGGGCCACCGGCTCGGCGGCGGCGCATAGTGGTCGATTTTGATGATTTAGGGGGGCATCAAAAACCTATTAAAAAAATAGCAGAATTACGCTATTTTGACACTTTGTACATAAAATATGCTTAATTTAGAATAATATGAATTGATTACTATTATTTTTAACTGTTTATAAACGAAATATATTAAAAAAGAAATAAACTACAAAGATTAGTACAATTTTTCTAACTATAAATATTTTTGAAAATTATCAACTTCTGAGTCATAATCATCTTCAGAGTCCTCAAGAGATTCTGTACTTTGAGTTGTTGATGATACAAATGATGTATGGGCAATATCTAGTAGATTCCGGACTTCTGGAAATAAATAATTGATATGTGATGGGCTACATTCTTGGTGAAATGGATATTCCATAGTAGAGGAAATTAAAGTAGTACTTGTTATATTTCACAATATATTTCAGTTTCCTGACACGTGTTTCTGGAAATAAGGTACACAATTTATTTTTAGGTAGTGGTCTTAATGATGAAATTACCATATCTGAAGAGACTAGCAAAATGTGAGTGAGGTCTTCGACATTTTCTTTTCTGCTAGTTTTTCTGCACTATTAAGATGGAAATAACGACACTCTTTATGACGTACCTCCAGGGCTTCCTCGCTTAGTTGTCCAATCCAATAGGTAGCAAAAGAGTATCTATAACATCAGCACCGTGAATCATTATTTTGTGTACACTAGCGGGCATGTTATACCAGTTACATACCTCAACAAATAGTTTGGCTGTTTGAAGCGCATAATCTTCAAAAATTTTTCATACTCCAGTCTGTGCCCACAAGAAATCGCTTGTAAGATTACCGCAAAACTAAAGATAAGGTCCTTATCGACTCCAGTGATTTCCGATGTTTTCTTAATATCCTTGAAGAAACGTCTTGCTGTGTTGCCATCATTAGTATTGCCCGAACCCTGCTTAACAACGTCTACAAAAATCCCAGTCTCTTGGCGAAATTTAGAGATAATATTTCTTTTTGTTTCATCGAAAATTTTTTTGTTCTCAGGCCCTTGAACACGCCATTTTTGGTTTTTTGGACGATATGAAACATGCAAAATACACTCAAAAAATCTTATATTCGTATAGAGGACAGACAGACCATACTGAAACGTGTCCGTATTGCAGGGTCTACTGAGAATATTTTCTATGTCGTTTATATGTTTGAGTATTGCCTAGCAGATATAACAACTTTGACTCGATAAATTTTCTGCCAGAGTATTTGCGATCTTACCATTGTTTTTAACAGAATATGACTTCTCGATATCTTTTTCCCATATTTGTGCAATATGTTGGAACCAAGTTCTTAATCTGACATTCTATGCGCTCACTTTCTTTTTTAATAACATCATATGTTTCTTTAATGAACTGAAACTTGATCGGTATACAAAAACGTGTAGAAGAAAATCGGGGATTTTGTCCAATAACCTTCACACCCGAATTTGTCTTACATGTCATTCTCAATGGTACAATAGATGTCAGTAACAAATCCGAATCAGTTAAATTGGGGTAATTTTGAAGCACTTGCTTATATGTGGATTGGTTGGAGCTATCATCAAACCCCCATTTGTAAATCATTTGAAAATCAGAAGCTTCATCCTCCAAAACTTGCTCCAACACTTCGTTTTGCACCATGCATAAACGCTTACTTGTATGATCTAAGAGACTTTGTAATTTTATTTTGGCCATAGATTCAGTGATAGTGATATTCGTTGTATAGCACTCTTTTTTGGCTCGAAGAACTGAATCGTAAGAAGGGAAAATATTGCAATTTCGTCTTTTAGCACCCTCTCTTAGCTTAATGTATTGTGATTTGCCTAGCTTTATATCAACTATTAAACCTTAAGCGTCTTCTGGGGGATAAGGTAAAGAAATGTTTGTAGAAGAATCAATATCCTTAATTAATTTTATTTCTTGTGCTGTTGAAAAAGTTGCTTTCTTAATCACAGAAGTAACATTTCTTTTTCCTTCTTTGGTAAAACTTAGTTGCGTAGCAAACGCAAGTTCGTGAGGGCTATAATTTTTAACCAAGGTTTTCGTCTGCCTTCTTTTGGTTCTTTTGCTGACATTCTCAAAGTCCTTTACAGTTTTAAATCGCTTGGGAGTTTCCGAATATATTTTAAAAGTACCTGCAGTTTAAAATCTGTACACGAAATTCTTTAGCCCAATAACGTGTTTTTTGAGAAACTACTTTATATTTCTTTCACTGTTTCTCCAGCGATTTACAATTTTACAAGAAAACAAAGAAATTTTGTTGATTACCTCCAACTCATTAACATGTGAGCTTCGCTTTTTTATGTGTCGAAAAGTTCCATTCTGGTGACTCCTACTAACGACGACCCACTAAAACCAAAAAACAAAAAAAAAATATGTTTCGCACATCTCCGCACATTGGGACTACTATTATTTTAAAGAAAATTGACGAAACTTTAAAATAAAATTTAATTAGGCCCGTTCGAAAGGGGACTTTTCTTTACATCCCACAGAAGTTTGAAAAAAGTAAAAATGGCATTACTGTACAAAAAAATATTTATTTCGAACTAACTCTTTAAAAAAACTAAAATGAAACTTACCCAAAGAATCTGCAGCCATGTCTAAATAATTCCAAAATATAACAATAATATAAACTTTTCCGAACCCCGCAAAAATAGCAAGCACACATCGATAAAAAATTCGCACTAAATTGATATTTTTAATACCGATAACTGGGACTACCTTCTTATCAGTCATTTTTTGTACTACACAAAAAACTGTTGTGGTTTTAAAGTAAACAACTTTTATAGACTTAAGAAATGAATATAAATAATTGATTTATGGAATAAGACTTTATGACCCAGTGTCCTCGTAAATCAGCAAAATTGACTATTGTGCGGCGGTTCGCGTAGTTCCGCTTGTGGATCATTTTAATTCGGTGTCGTTAGACTGTGTGACGTACGGGACAAATGCAGCACAAGCATTTCGTTGAATTCCGTATCCATACTAACGTGCCCGTGCGATAATATAAACATTTTTAATGTTAAAACTACAGTTTTTATAGAAATAAAATATATTTCTCAAAAAAAACTTACTAGCTTTATTATATTTTTCAGAATTTTGGGATTAGGGATTTCGGAATGATTTCGAACGATTTCTGCGACTACGGTGGTGTTTTCAATGATTTCTAACACTAACTTCGGGATTTCGAGCGATTCCCCGACAATTTGTACACGTGTTTCGGAGAGTGGTTGGCCTCCCGACTAAAATGCTGTGAAATAATATATCATATTATATATTATAGTATATACTATTGTGAACAGTCTTATCAGTTATCACTTTATCACACTTAGGCATTTGTTGTTTAAAGAAAGATGTTTGTCCCTTTGTTTGTTTGTTTAACACAAAAAGTACGTGCAACGACGCGACAAGGGCGATATTCGAGAACATAATAAAACATAAATGACCTGATACCAGGTGGCGCTGGGGTGACGAATATCAATCGGTTTATTTGGGAATATAAGATTCCCAATACCACGCAGTCGACAAATCGCTGTGACTAATATGCTGACTTTTATAAATGTCTGTATTATAAGTGCGGGAAACTGATTTACTAAACGTCTAAGCATTTCTTATACAGACAATAAGAAATGTTCAAATAAGCGAGATTCTTACCGATAGAGAATATTTTTATAATTGTTATGATTACTCTAATAGTGCTAAGCGAAAATGTAGCTGTCGGTGCAAACTAGGGACTTACAAACTTTCTAATGGTTCAATTATTCTCAGTGTAGTTTCTTGTTAAGTTAGCCTTTCTATGTAATGAAGGGTACTATACAGGGTGTCCGGTAAGTACCTTCTTATTTCTCAAGAGCATACAGAAGTGGTCAAAATAACCCTAATTGGTCAAAGAAAAAAAATCCTAAAGTGCCCCTAAACGGAGGTATAAAGCCCCAAAGGGGTACCCAGCGATTTACTTTTGAACCAACTTGTATAATTTAATAAATTTTAGTATTTCATACAGGCCATAAAGAGTCATTAAACCATCCTACAGTAGATGTTTTACATCGTCCGGCAAGTCAGGAACTGAAAGAAAAAGGGAAAACTTCTTTCTTTAATATCGCGTTTTCGGTTTGCAGAAGTCGACAATTTTCTTTCAGCGTCACCTGACATTAGATACCTGCTTATGCGGGTTCCATTTCAGCGTGTGGTCTTCTCTAAGACCTCGCTGGTCTGGTTGGGTGTATAGCTCGATTGCATATTTATGTATCTTTAAATTAATTATTTAGTTATAGACAGTTAGTCTATATAATAATTATTATTGTGTTATGCTAATACTTAGAGGTATGTGAGGTATGTCCATTCCATGTGATTTATTTCCTGCATATGTTCTCAGAGAGAGAACAATGAATTTAATAATATTAAAAAATGACGTACAGTGTGCCACTACTGTATGTTATATTGTGTACTGTTTTTGAATTTGTACAGAAAAATATAAAACAAATGTTTTTTAAAATAAATGTGACCAAAACCTTAATTACACCCAAAAATATCGATGTTTTTTTAACAGCCATGAAACTAGCGATGTTAACATCGATGGTTTTTTTCGATGTGCTCATTTCTAGTTGGCATGAATGCCCCTTTTAAGAAATATACCTAATAAGATGAGAAAAGAGAGTATTTAGTAGTTCTACATCCGAGTTCTGATGACGAGACTTGGTACTTGGCAGGTGCATCATCTGTGGAAAGACATGTAGTAATGGGGTAGATAATCCTAAATGTTAGATTTGTAACTTTTGTAATGTTAAATAGATATTTACATAATTTCCGGATTTTTTCCAAATTGTTTGATCCATTTTTGGTAGCCAAGCCAGGGATGCGGTAATGAGGCCATTTGCAAAGTTTGAGTGTAAGTAAAAAAATCTTTTCTACAAAAAAAGGATTCAGGGCTATTCTTGAGGTGGCCGGATGATAACCCCAGGCTCCCCTATATCTCCTGAACCATGATAGTCATCTTGCAAAAAATCGCTATATTTTCGTCAGCATTCACAGATCAACTGCCAAAAAAATGATCAAATTGAAAAATACGTTAATAAGAGATTTTCAGAGGTTGACATTTTTGTCATATTTCAGTTAAATAAAAAATTAAGAAATATCCTTTATATCGAATACTTGTGCAATAAAAATTATTTTATCAAAATTTAAATCGTGATTGTAATACGAGCTGCGAATATAATTTTATTAATAAAAAAACCTGCGAATGTGATAACGATAACGAAGCTCGTACACTCACGAACACCACACACTCGTCTAATATCCCAGTTTTTTAATCGCTTTTTTCCGTGAACATTTCACAGGCCCCCTTCCCCGGCGGGCGGCGTGGGGTAGAATTGCACGATAAGCACTGATAAGGGGTGCCTCAGGGATGTAAGATAAGGGTTAATGCGAATCGTCTCGCACACGGCAATGTAGGTGGAGCGAAAAAAGCCCTTTACTTTAATTAAAAATTGAAATTGAAGCGGTAATCGGGAGATGTAATGAGGTTCTTGGTGATAATTATGAATAACTGGATGGACAGGTAATTACATTACGCATTTGAAACAGGATAAAAACAGCTTTATACAATAATGACGAAGCATGATTTTTGTATGAAATATATTTTATTTACTTAATGATTAGCCTGAACTAACCACTTTTTTTAAATAATATATAGTTGGGTTACAGTGGCAGAGTTCTGGTGGTGTCCAAGCAGTCTTACGTAGTCCTGTGAGGACCGTTGAGATACCACACGTGTTCCGCGGAACTTATCTGCATCAGCTCCCTGATGGCTAGCGTGACACCGCAGAAGGTAGCTCTTTTAAGCCAGCCTAACAGTGTTAGTCAAAATACGCCAAATTATGCTATTTAATTCAGCGCTCGTTGGGGCATGTAGCCCAGAGAATAGCTGTTTTAGCGTAATTTGGTTAATCCTTATTGTATAAGGTCTCAGCAAGTGGCTAGAGAACAAAGTTCTCACATGCAGTGGCGGCTTGTGACGGAAGTTTGTGGAGGTTCACAAACATCAAGCATGGCGAAAAAAAAGAACAACAAAATTGAGCATATCTCCGCCCACCACTACCCCTTTCTTTTATTTCACCCCTCCGTTCTAACCACAAGATATTGTGTGGTTAAGTCACGGTAGATATAACAATCTGCCGTGGTTAAGTGTCAAATTTACGAGTAAGAAGCTTTCCTAATTTTTATGTTCTTCTTGTACGTAGATATGTTAATAAAACAAAATATAAATTTAAATTGAAAACTTACCAATATACAGCATACTTGGGAAGCAGTAACTAGAAACGTCAACAGCGATAACATAAAAAAACTAAAAATATTTTTAAAAAACAGAACTAATTAAACACAGTGTCTAAACAAAAAATGCATTCTTCTGTCTTTAAGTTTAGCAAATTTCTCAGTAACTAAGTCATTAAAGTTAGGAATATCTTGCAACATTTTTTTCTCTATCGACAACATTGCCAGGGCAGAAAGTCTCTCTTCATGCCGCGTTTATGGAGGGCTCTACCGCGCTACACGGATCAGCAAAACAATAAAACATATAAAACGATCTCTCAAAAAACATCCGAAAACAAGGCGGCGGCATGCAGCACAGCAAAAGCGTGCTCATTTGAGAGAAATGAAAGCCCATTTAGAGCCGTGCGCTAAAAAGAGATGCGGACGACAAGGTACATTTATTACGGGAAGCGAACCGTCCATATTAAGTAGCGGTAGCCACGGAGCACATTTTTCCTGCGATAAGCATTCGGGATTAGAGACCTGCTACAAAATATTTAGTTAGCGAAACGAGAATTGGTTAGGGAGCTTATAAAATCATGTTAGAATTGCTTTGTAACAGACATTGTATTGTAGACTAAATATGTAATTTATAGTGAATATTTGTCGATGTGGGGCTGAATCTTAGGGAGGCACGTGCTCAAGTGCTCCTATACAGGGTGCCCAAGATAAGGAGGGCCTCTATGGGGATCTCGGTTATGGTAAGAGCTACAACTTTGATTAAATGGGGAAAAAGTTGCGCAATCAGAGGACTAATAATATGGCATAAAAAAAGTTTTAGTAATATTTGTAAGTTTTGAGTTATTAAATAAAAACTGATATTTTGGATTTTTGATTTTATTTTTCTTTGGCGTTATTATTAAAGTTAGAGCAAAACTGACAAAACTCTCTCACAGCAACTTGTTATGAACTTAAAGATTACATCGCAATTTTTTTTATACGACGTTTCGTTTCCAAGCAAACACCATCAACTTCATTTTTTCTAATACGGCCCTGATTTCTTATTGTCAAATTTTGAGAGCATTTTTTATTCTTAATTCAATGATGTACCAGACAATGTTGTTTAATTACGTTTCGAGCCTTTTTAACCATCTTTATGAAATTTTCAGGGTCCGGACCTGGATCCTAGAGTGTTGCATATGCTTTTTCAGCTTTTTTAATTAAACCTTACGATACTGTTTAAAAAAAAATAAAAACTTCCTGGGTTTATTTTCTTTTTGAAACAACACAAATCTACGCTGTTGCAAACTAAGTATTGTTCTTTTCCCAAATTAGCAAAGTAGGCATTGGAAAAAAAAATGAGTAGGTATGGTGTCAGACAATTTGGCATTACTTCAGTTGAACTAAATATGGCAGGTTATTATTCAAATGAAGAAAAATTTGATATGTTATCATGTTTTATTTTAAGCGGAGAAAATTGTAATGTAGCGGAGCGGATGTATTTGGACAAATATCCGGAAAGGAGACAACCAGCTAAACGGACTTACAGTAAGTTAGTAACTAACCTTAAAGAACACGGTGCATTTAAAAAACCCATGCTCTCCCGAAAAAAAAATAGTAACCAGGAAAAGGTTTTCAGCGTATTATTAGCTGTTACTGAAAACCCTGGAGTATCAACTAGAGAAATTGATGAAAATGTAGGCGTAGCGAAATCAACTGCTCAATTTATTTTAAACAAACAAAAATTTCACCCATATAAATACAGAATTTGTCAAGGACTGAGGCCAGGTGATGCAGAAAGACGTCGATCATTCTGCGAATGGTACACCAGAAAATGCCACGAAAACATAAATTTTCCTTACCAGATAATTTGGTCTGATGAAAGCATGGTAAATCGAAACGGGATCTTTAACAGAAAAAATGTACATTACTGGTCTAAGGAAAATCCACGTGTATTCAAAGAATCAAGACACCAATACCGTTTCGGATTTAATATGTGGGCTGGAATTTTGGGAACAAGAATAATAGGACCTTTTTTCTATCAACATAATTTAACATCTGAGCATTACCTGAATTTACTCCAAAATTACTTAGCGGAGGCTCTGGATAATTTACCTCTGGCAGAACAACGCGACACTTGGTTCCAGCAGGATGGTGCACCTGCACATAATTCAAGGGTAGTTAGAGAGTACATTTCAGCAAGATTTCCAGAAAAAAGTATCAGCACTTATTCTGTAACACCCTGGCCGGCGCGTTCCCCAGATTTAACCCCGCTTGATTTTTTCCTTTGGGGATATATCGAGAATTGTGTTTATAAGCAGAATTTTAAAACAGAAGAAGAGCTTAGACAACTAGTGCTTGCAGCCTTTCACAGCGTAACGCCACAAATGTTAACTAATGTCCTAAATAATACAGTTTTAAGATCCTATTTATGTTTGGAGAACGACGGAAATCACTTTGAACACCTTTTGGAAAATTAATTTTTAATGAGTTAATGTTAGTTTTATTTCAATTAATTAAAGTTTAATTATTATGGGTTCGGAATCAGTATTTTACAATGTTAAATAAATAATTAAAAATCTATTATGTAATTTTATTATTTTTTTTTAAATTCATAATGAAACTAAAAAGATTACGTTGTTACCTTCTACATCCATCATTTTCATTTTTTTAATTAAAAAAGCTGAAAAAGCATATGCAACACTCTAGGATCCAGGTCCGGACCCTGAAAATTTCATAAAGATGGTTCATAAGGCTCGAAACGTAATTAAACAACATTGTCTGGTACATCATTGAATTAACAATAAAAAATGCTCTCAAAATTTGACAATAAGAAATCAGGGCCGTATTAGAAAAAATGAAGTTGATGGTGTTTGCTTGGAAACGAAACGTCGTATAAAAAAAATTGCGATGTAATCTTTAAGTTCATAACAAGTTGCTGTAAGAGAGTTTTGTCAGTTTTGCTCTAACTTTAATAATAACGCCAAAGAAAAATAAAATCAAAAATCCAAAATATCAGTTTTTATTTAATTTCTCAAAACTTACAAATATTACTAAAACTTTTTTTATGCCATATTATTAGTCCTCTGATTGCGCAACTTTTTCCCCATTTAATCAAAGTTGTAGCTCTTACCATAACCGAGATCCCCATAGAGGCCCTCCTTATCTTGGGCACCCTGTATAAGAGCCGCCACTGCTCACATGTATACATATTTATATGTCATATTATGATTACCACTTGCCAAGTAGTATTATTTTACTATTTATCCAGCCACTACTGTTAATAAACTTAGTGAGTGGATCCAGTAATTCGCTTACTTCCTCCAGATTATTAAAGAATGGCTCGCCCAGGGCGTTAAACCTTCTTTTTGCAAGGCCAGGGCATTAACATAAGAAATGTTAAATACTTCTTTCTCTACTTCATCTCTGCAACTTCTGCAGAAGTCATTTGCTGGTGTGTGCATACGTACCGGAAAGGTAATATCCATAAACAGACGAGAATTGGAGCACGTGGCTGCATCCTTTTGGTTAGACCTGGAGCCTTGCTGATGAGCCGTCAAATGGCGAAATGCGTTCGAGGATTGGATCTGACGGAAAGGATAAGGCCAAGGGAAAACTCTATACACGAACTAAAGAGTTCATCACCGTAAGATCTGACCGGCACGCAACCGACCATACAGCAATGTAATTTAAATGGGGTTTGTTACGCTCAGCTGTAAATGAATTTCGAGAAAACTGGTAAATTATTTAGCTTTATTTAAAAGGATATTAAAAGGCAACTTTATATATGCGAGTTTTAACATGTTGAAGATTTTTCTATTTGGCTTTCGTTTTTGAAATGTATGCAGTAATGTATTTATCGCTGTTAGAATTGCAGCTTTATGCATGATTTTCTCCACATGTAAATCCTTAATAAAAAATCTGCAACATGTTAAAACTCGCAAGTAGGATTGCCTTTCAATATCCTTTTAACCGAAGCTAAATAGTTTACCAGTTTTCTCGAAATTCGTTGACAGCTGAGCACAAGAAACCCCATTTAATTTACATTGCTTTATGGTCGGTTACGTGTCGGCCATGGCTTGCGGCGATGGACTCTTAAGTTTATTTTTAAGGCAATGTCCGGTGACTACGGCAGTGATATTTCGGTCTGTATTATATAAACGCTGCAGTTTTCCTGTTATCAAGTAGGTACCACAGTGCTTGGAGATGCTACAGGTGGTTAGCTCTGTCCATCTAACCTGGTCTAACCTCCAGCATTCTCAAGCGCATCGGCAGACTCATTGTCATCTATATTGTGATAACCAGAAATCCAACACAGAGTGACTTGATGCTGAGCACCAAGTATACAGAGATTGTTGCGACAGCGCCTCACCAGTTTTGATTTAATGCTGCTGGAACAAATTGCTTTTATAGCTGCTTGACTGTCTAGATACATAGCTATTGACACAGGTTTCTTCAGGCCAGAATGCTCCTGCAGGATATTCATTGCTTTGCCTACTGCCATTATTTCTGATTGAATAACGCAGCAGTAGTCTGAAACCTGGAATACCTCTGTGTTTGCATGCTCTCAGAGAAGATTTACCAGATTTTTGAACCGTCTCGCCTGTGAAGGTCGAGTGATCTGTTTCTATTGTTAGCTGGTTGCCTTTGCATTCCTCCCTATACTAAAATACAGAGTAAACTAACAACTAACACAAGATAGGTCTTAGTCGTTAGAGGATGTATTTAAACCTAGTATTTGCGTAGCTCTACTGATTCGTACTGTGACCTTACAAATAATGAAGTACACCACCATTCCCTACACTTCGGTTATCCAAAACCTGACAAGAACTGAGCACCTCCTAACAGAAATATTTCTGCCCAGAGTTCCTGTTACTTTAATCTGACAAAATGTTAAGGTACCGGTTCCTCTATTTCTTAAGCCCAAATTATTAATATTCTGTTAACATTAAATCCTAAGGATTACATTGTTGGGAACATTGATTAGGACAATAATTATTGTCATGGAAGTTGATATAATTTAAAGCTCAGAGAATTTACGAAACAAGATAACTGGTAGAACAAATAATAATTAAAACTTTTTTTTTTCTGTAACCGAGCAGAAATTGTATATAAATATTGTATATTGTTTATAAATGTATCCTTTCTCAAGTTTAAATTTAATTACATCATCTCCAACTGAGTTAATATAAAAAAAAACTCTTATATAGACAGTAACGAACTTATATTATAATATACGCTATCTTTATTAACGTAATAAAACTACCATTATTTTAATTTAAGTGAGTTATTAATCCAAAAAGTCATTAACCTAATCAGATCGAAGATAACAATCTCTATCGAGCGCTATTTTTGCATATTAAGATTTTTAGCGGGTTTAATTGCTCTCTTCACTGTTAACAAAGACGTAAGAAAATTTTTAATTGGGGATTGTAATTATTTATTCTCATAGGTAAGGTAATGATAATGAATTAATATTTTCTCTTAAGAACATAACAGTTAAGTGTATAAATATATATAGAAATTTTATCGACAGTGTATTTAAAATAGTATTATAGTCCAAATGGCAACTTTATAAAAACCTTAAGTTAGTATGAAAATAAAGTTCAAAAGCTTCTGGCCTTATCCGCAAATAAAAATAAAGGATAAACGGTCTTATCTTAACTTTTATCTTCTACTTGATTAAATTCTTCTTCCCTTTGCCGTTTTTCATTCTTCGATATATTCATTACTTCTCCAATTGTCTATATGCTATTCTATTTAATACCAGTAATTGGGCTTGAGGGCGCTCTGTTCTCCCTATTTTTTTTTTTTTGGTTTTTGATTTGTTGATGTCAGTCATTAGAGTAAGGAGCAATTTTTTTCAATGCTCGTATTGCTGATCTGGGATTATGCGTGCTTCTTCATAGAGGAGTGAGCGGTCTTAGTAGGAGCCTGTCCCTAGGAAATTCTGTCTTGGGGTGACAGTAACCAGAATTTAACGCTAAAAAGACCCAGGCGGCAGTTTTTTCTAAAAAAGTTAATATTGAAGAACCGGATATAGTTATGGCGGGACACTCGATTCCCTTGGCTTCATCAATTCATTTATTGGGCGTTAATTTGGATAGTCATATGTCTTGGCATAGCCACGTTGCGGCCATTGCTAAGGCAGCCTCGCAGAAGCTTGGAGTACTTTTCCGAACTAAGAACCTCTATACACCCCAACAACTTTTGATGCTCTATAAAGCCCAAATTCGACCATCGCTGGAGTACTGTTCGCATATTTGGGGCTCTGCTCCTAAACATACCCTGAGATTGCCAGATTCCATTCAAAGAAGAGCCATTCGCTTGATCGGTGACCATAGTCTGACAAACAACCTGGAAAGCCTTGAACATCGAAGGCAGGTTGGCGACTTGAGTCTATTTTACAAATATTTTCATGGCAAGTGTTCAACTGAGGTTGCCCGCTTGATACCACCCAGGAGCGGTGCATGGTAGAAATACACGACGAGCCACTGCAGCCCACCAGTACGAGGTTCAGCTTAGTGTCCCTCGAACGACACTGTTTCAAAATTCTTTCATCTGGAGAACGTCATCACTCTGGAACGACCTCCCTGAGTTTATTTAAAATATTTACATAAATACAATACATTTTAATATATTTTACATTAAAAATAAACTTAGGAATAAAACACCTGAAGGTTAACTTTTATAGGGGTTAATTTTATTAAAATATTTGGTTAATATATTATTATGTAAATAATTGAGGATAAAATTTTTATAAATTTATTTAATATTATTTAGATTTGGTATTAATATATTAATATATTAATACCTATTTAATAATTATAGCATTTCTAAAATATTATCTAAACTATTTTTATTTAATAACCACCATTTAATTTCTTTTTTATATAATTTAAATGATTTTATTTTTTTAATATTATTTATTAGACAATCAAATATGTATAAACTTAAAATTTTGAAACTTTTTTGTCCAATAGATTTATTTATTTTTGGTTTAATAGAAATTTCATTTTTAAATCTTGTATTATAATTATGCTCTTTAAATTCAATGTTATTTTTATTTTTAAAAATATATATTAAAATATTATAAAAGTAAATTTGTCTCACATCCATTTTTTTTGTTTCTGCATATAATTTTTTTGAAGAGTATAAATAATCTTTATCATAAATAATTTTTAAAAACCTTTTTTGTAATATTTCTAAACTTTTTACTAAATTTCTATTTATTCCCCCCCAACCTAAAATACCATAATTTATATGAGTTTTGACTAATGCATAATATAATATTTCTAGATTTTTTATATTTTAAATTTTTTTTATATTTTTAAATATTGGCAATGTACTTCTTAATTTTTTAATTAAATTTTCTATATGAAAATTCCAGTTTAATTTATTATCAATAATTATTCCCAAATATTTGATATTATTAGTTATAATTATTTAAATATCATTATTTATATTTATATCTTTAAAATAATTTATTTTTGATGTAAAAGGAATATATTTTGTTTTATCAAAATTAATTGTTAATAAATTTTTATCAAACCAATTTTTTATAATTTCGAAGTCTTTTTTTATTTTCATATGTAAATTTTCCCAAGATATGTCGTTGTAAAAAATAACAGTATCATCTGCAAAACTATGAATTTCTCCGTCACATTTTATATTAAATAAATCATTAATATAAATATTAAAAAATAAAGGTCCTAAAATTGTGCCTATTTTTTCATTTATTTTTACATAATTTGGACGATCTTTAAGGTAATTTTTTATTAATTTTAGTTGATTTCCCCTAAAACCAATATTTTCTAATTTGTTTACTAAAATGGTATGACTAACTGTATCAAATGCTTTTGCCAAATCTAAAAATATACGAATACATGATTTTTTATTATCCATGGTGTTATATAATTTTTCTGTTAAATATCATATGGCATCTTCAGCTGATTTATTTTTTTGAAATCCAAATTGTTTATCTGAAATGAAATTTAATTTTTTTAGATATTCATCTATTCTTTCTTTTAAAATTTTTTCAAAAATTTTTGCTAATGAAGATATTAATGTTATTGGTCTATAATTACACGTTTTGTTTAATTCTCCATTTTTAAAAATAGGTTTAATCAGACCCACTTTAAAAGCTTCTGGATATATACTAGTTTCAAAAATATTATTTATTAAGTACCTATGTAATTGGTTTAGAAATATTATTTTTAATAGATTTTAAAATTTCAGAGGTTATTCCATCCATACCAGGAGATTTTTTTGGTTTTAAGCTATCAATAATATCTTCAACTTCATGATAATTAGTTTCCTTTAAGAAAAATGATGTCATATTGTTATTTTTACAATTTAAATTATTTAAGAATAATGTATTTTTATTTTTTATTTTATTTGCTAATTTTTCACCCACTTCTGAAAAATAATCAATAAAAGTATTTGCCATAATTTTTTCATCATTTATTATATTATGCTCATCAATTTTTATTTCTTTTATATTTTGATTTTTTTTTTTTTACCACAAATATTTTTAATAGTTTTCCATAGATTTATATTTGAGTTTTTAGAATTATCAATTTTTGATTTATAAAATTTAATTTTTTGTTCTCTTATTAATTTGTTTAATTTATTTTTGTAAATTTTATATTGGTATAGTAATATATGATTATTACTATTTTTTTTTAATTTTTTATAAAGTTCATTTTTTTTATTTATAGAATTCAATAAACCATTTGTAATCCATTCTTTTCTTTTTTTAATTTTAATTTTAACTTTATATGTAGGTACATTTTTCAACATTTTTTTAATTTCTGTTATTAAATTATTAGCTAAATTATTTGTTTCTAGAATTGAATAATAGTTTGTCCAATTTATTTTACTCATATTTTCATTTAGTTGTGAATAATTAATATATGTTTTAAATATTATAGAATTTTTTTGAATATTTTCATTATCAAGATTTTTTTGTAAATGTTGGTATACCATAAGTAAGTACTAGTCGGATTATAGTCTTGTACTATTGTTAAGGGAGCAGATGGTACCAAGCTGACCATCCGTTTTTTTCAAGCGCTACCGCGCTGGTCGGGATTTTCGTTCCACGCCATCCTTTTATCAAAGCAAGGGCCCAAGTATTTGACACTGTTGCTCCAATTTATCCTGGAGTTTGTGACTATCAATCGGGTTTCTGGATATCGTACTATGGACTGAAAAGTAGATAGCTTGAGTTTTAGCGTCATTGAGTCGGATTTTCCACTTATCTAACCATGACTCCAAAAGTTTTGTATGGCGTTGCAACCTCGAGATTACTATTATTGGCTGATCAAAGGTGGCGGTTATCGCAGTATCTTCAGCAAACAGGTATAACTCTTCAGCAAACAGGAATAACTATGTTGGAGCAAATTTAGGTATATCGCTGGTATAGATATTGTACAGGGCCGGCGCAAGAGGGGAGCCCTGCGAAACTCTGGCTCTAACGTGTCTCACAGACAATATCGCATTTTCTGATAAAACCGCGAAAATCCTGTTCTCAAGAAAGGAGTGAATGACCTTTATTAGATAATTAGGCATACCTGTCCTTATTACCTTTAGTATGAGTCCATCATGTCAGACCTTGCCGAACGCTTTGCTCAAGTCGAAAAGCACTGCTCCTGTGGAAACGGTCATTAAAGACCTTAAGGACGCTGGACGCCAAACTAGTAGTTTGACGCACCGTGCAATGAGCAGATTAAAAACCAAACTGCTCTGGCGGTAAAATGTACTTGATAATTGTCTTTCAAGTTGGCTTACTTATTGGTATTAATATTGGTATATCTGTCAAGTACACCAGTCGCCTGACTCAGGATTTAGATAATACCATCTTAAAATTTATAACGTGATTATGCTATATTAGCTCGTTTTCATGCGAAATGGCTTTAACAGACGATTCAGTACGGGAGCGGTATTTTTCGACGTCAGTAAGGCCTTTGATAAGGTCAGGCGATTCATTCATCGTTTATACGATAAAGTATACATTTGTTTGCCAAGACACGACAGCAGGCTGATTGACCTATAGGTGGTGACCAATATTAGATCTTGTCCAGGCTTAGGAATGAGAACAACCTTGACTTTTTCCACACTTGCGGAAAGCAGCCCTTTTCAATTATGGTATGTGCAATGTTCACTACGTCCATAATAACATTGTCAGGCAAGCTTTGTAACGCCTTCATTTTTATGCCGTCGAATCCCGGCACCTTTTTTATTTTGATATTGTCAACAAAATGGCGGCACCCATAAGTTTAATCAACTTTCACATGGCTCGACCACTGCGCGCCATCAAGAGTCTAACCCACTGTACGCTCACGGTCAAGAACAGTTAAACAATAATCAGCACTTTCTGTGTATAAAAACCGGAGCGTACGATGGGTAAGGCACCTTCGTCTTTCCGACTTGGTCACCTCCCATACCCTCAGGAGTGCTATAGAACGAACGATCTAAGCTCCTCTCCTGATTCCTTCCTTTAAAAGAACACCCCTCAGGAGTGCTATAGAACGAATGATCTAAGCCCCTCTCCTGAGTCCTTCCTTTAAAAGAACACCCCTCAGGAGCGCTATAGAACGAACGATCTAAGCCCCTCTCCTGAGTCCTTACTGTAAACCTACTATCCTAGTTAACATCCCCTAGTAGGACCCAGTTACGTCCCGCAAAAAAGGTCCCCCGGAACATGCTAAGCGGTCTCTGGGCTACTGGGTAAATTATTGTAAAATACTTATTTTTAATAAAAGGGTACTTTGTTTTTTAGAGGAGCGTCTTATTTCCTACTCCAAGACCCCTCTAGGACCAAAACGGCACTAAGTCGTGACAATATTGCTCAACACACCCTTGACTTCTTCAAGGTCGACATTTCGCAAATTTTGAATTGGATGCGGAGTAGACCTGTAAATCCGTACCGTTCTGGAAACTTGCCAATCCCTCCTTGGGTCCGTTGTCGGGTTCTCGCTAAACTTGATGATGATTTAAGCTGTGCTTATGGGTATTAAGTAGGGGTAGGCAGCATCCTGCGCGTCAGGGTTGAGCAAAATTTGATTTTTATTAAAAAAATGAAAAATCATTGATTTTTTTGATTTTTTGGATTTTTTTGATTCTTATTGATTTTATTAAAAATTTTACATTTTTCTCTCTTTTCAAATTAATACAAATTATTCGGTCTAACAATATAGTAGGTCTAAATTCTACCCTACATATTGTCAGAACGCGCTTCTTGCAAGATAATTCCTGTGCGCAACTGCTTCCTCAGCATCAGTATAGAACGAGTGTTTAGCACTTTTGGCTTTGTACACTGTGATATTAGGAACAGGATGGGTGTAGAAAAAGGAGGAAAATTAGTATTTTTGTTTAAACTATACAACGAAAACAAAAATACAGAAACATAAAGTTTATATGTATTATATACCTACTACTTTTTTATTTCTTAAATGCGCGAGTTCTATATACTGTTGATTTTTGAAAATATTTTTTTAATATGTTATATTGTTCATTGTTCTGAATTAAAAACAAATAGCTTCATTAAATCATGATTTTTTTTTAAATAAAGTGATTTAAATCATGATTTAAAAAAAATCAAGTGATTTAAATCGTGATTTAAATCACTTGATTTAAATCAGCCCAACCCTGCTGCGCGTTATAGCACTAGAACGGTGGGTTTCAAATCAATGGCGTGGTGTGCTAGTGGTTACGAAACTTTGAATATATTGTTTCCACCCAGAGTGGTACACGGTAGGAATACACGACGAACCACTGCAGCCCACACCTCCGTGTTTCAGCTTAGAGCTGCTCTAATGACAATTCTTTCATATGAAGAAAGTTATCACACTCTGAAACGATTTCCAAAGATTCAAGAGTAACGGGATTCGCTTCTTTCGCACACAGTATATACGCTGTGTTGCACGTAAAATATTTTCCTTGTTTTTTTGTCTCATTATTATGTTTAAATCTAAAAAAACGAAAACGAATTAATTCGCCTTCCTTAATCCACGATGGTATTAATAGAGCAACTAGTTGGTATAAATATTTAGGCAATTAAACAAAACAATTTGTTAACAGGTTTCCGTGCCGGCTGTAATTACAGACGTTTCGTAATAGCCTTTTAGAACGGATTCGTGAGAATAAAAAAAAATTAACAAGTCTTTACTATATTATAAACGTTGCTATGCTTACATTTAAAAATAAAATAACCCCTTAGAAAAATGTTTAAATTATATAACTACCTAACATTATTTCACAGGCAAAATATTCAAAAATAATTAATAGCTATAATACCGTGCGAGTAAAAATTATTATCATTAAAGTGTGCTTTGCATCTAAGGTCGTACTACTTAGCGGTAGAGCTTAATGCCTGTTGGGTGTCAGTAACTACCAGCATTATCAATCAATCAGTTATTCCGCTATTTAAACAATCGTTACAAGTAATTTGTTTCATCGCTAATTTATCCGATTTTTTAAATGATTCGCGCAATGGGTTTTACGGAACAGCACAAAAAAATCATGGTTCAAGCGTATTTTCGAAACGGGGTTAGAGTAAATGGTGAGTGGCAATACAATCAGCGTTTGTGCATGGACGATTTTTGCGCTAATTTTCCTAACGTCGCTTTTACTGCTGGGGATTGGCTATAACTCTTGTGTGTATACATGTGTATAACTTGCTAGTGAGTTATGAGCAGCTTTATACCTTTAAAATCGCATCAATAATGTACACATTATTTATTATAATATATTAGCTTTGAAACGTTGAAATCTGCAAGTAAAATGTTAATATTTCTCTACGTGATTGGCAAATGCGATTAATGCATTAATGTTATTGAAACCATTTATCAGTACAAATGTTATTGCTTGATTTTGCTAAATATAATATTATAATGAACATTGTAATTTTTAATAGGCATTCCCAATAACCTTTCAAAACGTTTAATACATTTTCAGATAGTTATCAACTTCACAAAAGATAATTCGTCAAAGTGGAATTTTAGTGAGACTCTTGTTTATTCTAACCTTTCAAAATATTAATTATCTGGTTAGTACGCATATACAAACAGGTTTTCGAGATTTTATCTCAGCCATGTAGGTGGCTTGTATTTCCCGCTTAAATGCCTTTACAAATTGACAATGGCTTTTTTAGAGCCTATAGAATAGCGGTGTGTTAAATCTGTTGTTGGAATACGCACTGACTTATAAAATAAGATGGTCTTAAAAAAATGGATCTTAAAGAATCAAGTCATCGCGGAACACACATGAATACTTTTGGCTTCATCAATTAATTTATTGGGCATCAATTTGGGTAGTCTTGGCATAGTCCAGTTGCAGCAATAGATAATGCAGACTCACTGAAGCTTAGGATGCTTTTTCTTACTAATGCAGGGGTAGTTGTTATATAACCTAATCCGACTAGATTTCACTACATGCTAAGCTTTTTAGAATTTTATATCTAGGAATGGACTTTAATAGTCGGCCATGTCATAGCAGAGTGGCAAAAAAGTAGCGCATAATGCCTGTAACTTTTGAATTACCTCGTATACGAAAAAGTGATCTTTATGAAAGTTGTTCAGTAAATTATTCTCCACATTTCTACCCGCATGAATTTTTTCTGTCATTTCTGGTTTGGTTGTCATAGAGACCAACTTACTTTTTTTAAACGAAACACCCTGCATATGATTGCATATTTGGATTCTACTGGGAAAACTCTGAGAATTTTTTGTATTTCATATTTTTATTTTTTTAAAATTGTAACAACCTTTATAATAACAAAATAAATCGCCTAGAAAATTGAACAACTTACCATCGGAATAATAAACAAGTGAAACCTTTTCAGTGGATCAGGTGGTCAAAATGACCACCATTTTCTGCTAAGCAGAGGGCCAGTCGATCCCTGAACCAGTCTACAATGAAAGGAAGTCCTCTGGAATAGCCCAAATTTCAGCACTAATTCTGACTTTTAAAGATTAAGTCATTTGGGCGGTTAACGTAGACTTTGTTCTTTAAGTATCCCCACAAAAAGAAGTCGAGCGCGGTTAAGTCCGGGGATCATGCTGGCCAGTCAATAGCACCTCTTCTCTTTTCTATTGTCTAACATTTGCCGCATAATGGGCAGGTGCTCCATCTTGCTGGAACCATACCTGTTCGTTTATGCCGTTATTTACACACGGTAAAACCATTCTGCAAGAAGGAATTATGTGATTCCTGAGGAGGTCCAGATATTTTTCGCCATTCAAATTACCATCTATGAAAAAAGGTCTCACAATATGTCTATCAACTATGCCCGCCCAAACAATAACTTTCTCGGGCCTCTGAGTATGACCTTCCTGGAACCAGTGAGTACTCTCAGCAGACCAATAACGATAATTGTGTCTATTGTCTATTACCAATGCCATTTAAATGGAAAGTAGCTTCATCCGAGAATATTATATTTGTTGCGAAGTTATTATCGTTATTGCATCTTTCCATCATCAGCTCACAAGATTCAGCTCTTCTATCAAACTCGCCATCGTTCAACTCGTGCACCAACTTTATCTTGTATCTTATCTTTATCTTCTCCTGCTTATACAGATTTTTCACTGACTGATGAGACACATTATAATCCATTGCCATTGGCCTGTATGATTGTGTTGGATTTTCATGTATTGAGATCATGATATTCAAAGCTTTGTCTCCCCCAGTTACTGTTTTAGGTCGACCTGATCTAGCGGCTTCCCTAACACTGCTTGTTTCTCGAAATTTCTTTACCACTTGACTCACCCTTGACTGATTGACTGACAAAATTGATCTTGCAATCTCTTTATATTTCCGTAACCGCTTATTATTAAAATTTCAACTCGTTGTTTCTCATTCAGATGAACCATAGTGTAAACAAATTAGAAATCAGACAACAGAAAATTAAACAGGAACTCAAAATTGACACCTCTTAGGTCTCTGTCATGAAAACTAATTATAATTAGGAAGCTTTTCATTTTTGAGCTGTCATTATCTCGGAATCGCTTGCAGATAGGTGAATATTTTCAGAGTTTTCCCAGTAGAATCCAAATATGCAATCATATACAGGGTGTTCCATTTATAAAAAAAGTAAGTTAGCCTCCATGGCAACCAAACCAGGAATGACAGAAAAAATTCATGCAGGTAGAAATGTGGGGAATAATTTACTGAACAACTTTCATAAAGGTCACTTTTTCGTATACGAGGTAATTTAAAAGTAACAGGCATTATGCACAACTTTTTTGCCACTCTGCATACCAAACTCAGCCATACAATAATATCAACAGTGCAAAATTGAATTTGTGCAACAATATTTTCACAATAATTTAACCGGTAAGTGATCCTGTTGTCAAGCATCTAGCAATAAAAATATGGAATACTATAAAAAATTTAATTTAAATTAAAATGCAAACATTAAGTCCTCTGGATGCATTCATTTATTCTTAGGTGCACCAATTCCTTCCATAAATTGCGCCTGAAGACAACTAAAATAGGGTTTTTGAGAAAAAAACTTTTTTTAAAACTAATTACCTAACCATTGTTCTAACCTTTTTGATATCACTTTTTTTTTCATTAAGTAGAGCCCACTTCGAGAGATCCCTATCGAAATACTTCTTTCGGCCATGTCAGGACAAAAAGTACATTAAAATCGTATATTTCATTAAGGGTGACGTATCCCCAAAAGGGATCTTTTATCGCCAGCGATGCTGGCTGGCCCTTTTATCTGCAGCACGGGAGATTTCAGGAAAACGTTACTTAATTAACTGTGAGCTTTGTGTCATTATGTACAGTTGATAAGAAAGTTACATCGTTTATGCATGTATTATTTATCATAACGTAACTCTTATAAGCCGTGCGATATACAGGGTGTCATTTAGAGGTCTAAAAAAATTCCTAAGGCCAAAATATGGCGATCTAGCCCACCTTACGTTAGTCCAAAAAGTTGATATTATCCGAAATACAAAGGAATTTTCCAGGATTTTGCTGGTAAGGGGTTTTTGAGATGCAAAATCCAAATCTGATAGCAGTTTGGATTCATCTTGCAGACGGCGCCACTAGTAGCACCAGTAGCACTTCGCAAACAAGATATATAAGGGGAAGCACAACATTTTAAAACATGACGCACACAAGTACCGGCTGCTTGTTTTTGCGAACGGCACGCGACCCGTATCAACCAATTAAACTAACAGTAGCCACCTATTCCCTTTATTAGTGCACAATGTTGTCATATTTCCACATCAAAAATTAAAATTGATAGGGTAAGAAGACATTTTCAATAATGTGGAAATTATAGGGTAAAGTTGGTAGAGACTCCCACCTTTTCTTAACCTGGCCTAAGTATTAAACAAATAGGTAATAAAGAAAATGAGCATGTTTTTCAGTAATTGGAACTTTATTCAGTTACGATAATTATAAAAAGATGCAAAAATAACAAGTTTTATTTCACCAAAATACATAAAGAAAAATTCTTGTAATTGGCCATCTCTCCCTCAGGGGTTGGGTAAGATGCCCCACACAGGGTGGTAGTGATGGCCTATGTACTCGAATACAAAATGACGAGCAAAATAAGTTAGGTCTTCTTTTTAGTAGCTACTCGTCCACAGGGATCGCAAAAATTAACAAAAGTAGAGGATTAATACACTTTCATTGTCACCCCCCACTCCTCTGACGTCACATGACCTTGAACGCAGGTGTTCAATGATGTCACATGACCTTGACCTTGAACGCAGGTGTTGGTATCACCTAGACCTTGACCTTGAACGCAGGTGTTGGTATCACCTTGACCTTGAAAATTTACGTCATATGACCTTGACCTTGAACGCAGGTGTTGGTATCACCTTGACCTTGAAAATGTACCTTGAAGTTTTATGACCTTGATGTTGCATGACCTTGAGCGTGCATTGTTTGTGGTATTATTCCCCCTCCATTACCTCGAAAATTTATCCTATAAAAAGGTCCCTTTCCTACAGAGCCGCATAGTCACACAGGCATTGATAACTGTTGCCTTGAAAGTTGAATAGAAATATTGTGTTTGTGGTGTGTTTTGTGAAAGTTATTAAAGGTATTTTATTACATATTTCAATAATGAGTCTTTCACAGCAGACTTTGGCTGAAATTAATAATATGATAAACAAGGATGTTGAATTTCTCGAGCACCGAAAAATTTCAACACTAACAGTGGGAAAAATTTATATCATAAAACAGATAATATTTGTTTCAACACGTTTTGGTAAAAGTATTGTTGTTACTTTATATGATAAAACACATAATGTAACATTTGAAAGTTTCTTACCCAAGCGTGTTGCTGAAACATTATCAGAGGCAACTGTTGACATAATGAATAAATCATGTGATAAATTTACCCTAACATATTTGGGGCAAAGCTCACATGTATTTTCTGGGGGTAATACTAGAGCATTATTAAATTTTGGGTGTTTAGAATAAACAATGTTGTGTAAAGAATATTTTAATATATAGTTTATCGTATTTTTAATTTTAATTGATAATCTAAGAAAAGTGTAATAGGTACCTAGTATCAGAAAACACAATCACAATCTCATTATTCTATTGTAGATGTGTGACAATGTTGCTGAAAAACAAGATACGTATATAAGTTGGTTAGCATGCAAATTAAGACGTATGGCTCAAGATATACTACAGTTTTCAATGTTTGATGGTTCCTGTTTGGATTCAACTGGCTGTCAGTACAGAAAGTATGTGCGTGATGCAATCAATTTTATGGCTGGTGCGCATCTATGTGGACAATATCTCTACGGATCCATAAACCTGAGTGAATTTTGTGCTGAAATGATTGATAATGATCTTGCCAAGTTTGTCATTCATATACCAGATCTAGCAAGTGATTTGGTAACAAAATTTAATTTGGTTGATTATGTGGATCCCGACGATATTACTTATATCGTAAAAGATGGTGTAGTCATCCGCAGCGATGGTGCAAATGGTTGTGAAATAATGGACAAAGTAGAAGATCAAGAAAAGTAAAATTACTTATTCGAACAACTTTTGTTTGTAAAAACATGTTCTGAACTGTATTTCCATAAACCAGTATAATATATAATATATATAAATGTATGTATATATTATTATAAATAATGGTCATGTTTAAAAATAAATGTTATGGTTTAATATATATAAATAAAACCGATAGGAAATAAATTGTTTGTAGTAAAAGCATTGTTTTATTTTTCCCAACATAACAAACCCTATATAAGCGTTTGTAAGATGAAAACCTTATGAAGTTATATAAGTAGAAGGTAAAATAGCAAATTAGTTTAGTTTAAGTTAAGGATGAGTCGAAGTAACAGCACAGTTGATAAGTTTGGACGTAAGAAAACCAATGAAAAATGTCGGTTTTTACGTGGACCACCTGGAAATGGATTCAGGCTTACTCTCGATGATCAGTATGATATGCAAGGAAAATCCCTAGAGAATGTTGCATCACCTAAAAAACCAAATGATGCTGCTACTCAAGAATATGTTCTCACTCAACGTGATCTCCTGCGTATACAACTAACTGCTGTAATTGTTAAGAAATTATCAGATCTGCGCATACAAGTTGCTGACGAAATTAGTAAGAATGTTATACAATTTTTTGAGCGAAAAATCATAGGATTGAATACAGATATTTCTCGGAGATTCGCTGTATTGAATGAAGAAATAAATCACTTAAAGGAGAAAGTACAGAAAACTAAAGAAAAAGTTGATAGAAATTTTCATCCAGAATTTACATTCGGAAAGTAGACAGAAGGTTTTATCATGATAAATAGAAGGAAAAAGTAACAAAATACTTTGGTAATTGTATTGTTATAGCAATCACCTAAGTTTAGTTCTTAAGGTCTTTATTGTAATGCTTTTATGATAATAAACCGATTTGATTGTTTATTTACCTTATTATTTAAACCAATCTGGGAAGGGAAATATTAAAATAAAAGATACATGTGCTAATTTTACAATAAGTGTTATCTATTTTCTGGAAAAATATTTTATAAACTACATTAAGTACTTAAACAATATCAGACTTATCTATCCAAGAATTAAATTGATTAGGGAAACCCAACCATTTTACAAACAATTGATCGATGTGATTTTTCTGACGTTTTCTAAGAATTTTTTCAACAAGATATACGTTTGGGTTGGTTGTCTTTTGTAGTTCAGCTTCGTAGAAACAACCTTTAATCGGTTCACCTTCTAATGATTCCAGTATGTAAGTAGGTGGATTTGTGATGTTGCTTTTTACTATTTTGAAGAGTTCTGTTGACCATGAAGGTGTATACCCCTTTTCGAATATGGATTTGTATTTACTGATGCGAACTATATCACCCAGATGGAATTTATATTTCTTCGGTCTAACCTTTAAATAATCGTATGCCCTAATTTCGGTATCTTCTAACACATTTTTGGGCTTCATGCCGATGGTGCGATGCATTGTGTTATTATAGACGCTTGTTACTGATGGTAATAGTTCCACCCACCGGTAGGAACCTCTAGTCGAAAATTGTTTGTATAATGCACTCTTCAAAGTTCTTATAACACGTTCAACAATTGCCGCCTTTTTCGTGCTAAATGTAGAATAATGATTTATATTAAATTTTTTCATAAGGGCTTGAAAGCGACTATTATAGAATTCTTTTCCCTGATCACTTTGTAAATTGTCTGGTGTATACGATGCCTCTTCAATTATACTCTTCATTGCATTGGTCACTTCAGCACCGGTCTTGTTTTTGATTGCTCTGGTGTACACAAATTTGGAGTAACAATTGATGCATACAAGGATGTAGCGATAACCATCGTTTTCATCAGCATATTGTTGCATTTCCGCTAAATCTATTTGCCATAAATCCTTGTATCCTTTAATGATCGTCCGCCTTCTAATAAAGTTTTTTCTAGCAGTCCGGTGCAGTTCATTAACAATTTCAATTTTTCCCCTGCTTGCTTCCATATTTTGTAGCGAAGCGAACACGTCTCATTAGACACTGAGCAAAGGAAACAAGGTACATAATTTAATATATTATTTGTTCTTCACGAAGTTCCTCAACAATTGACATAATCTCATTGTCATGCCCAGTATTACCAGCTAATTTTGAACTCCACAGCAATCTTAAGCGATCAACCAACTCCTTTGGTTTATTCCAATAAATGTATTGAGGTGATTTGGAAGAAAGTAGTTTCTTGTTGGGTATTTTTATTTTTTCAGCGATGTTATTTTTTACAACAGCACCACCTGATTTAGTGCCCGCCGGCATCAGTAGTGGTTTTATAATATGCAAATATTTCATTAATCTGGTTTCTCGTAGACCCATATTTTTGTCATAATTTTCATATGCTGCACTAGTTAGTTCTAAAATATCCGTGTATTTCTGTAGCACACCATCATCGATTTTATCGTGTTGTGTTAGAAATGGTGGATTTCTTAAAAAAAGCAAATCGTAAAGTTGAGGCGTTCCATCAAATACACCAACATTTTTCCCGTTTTTATATAAAGAAATTTTGCCATTTGGAAAACGCCCTTCTAGGTTACCAATATATCTTTTAAGGTGATTCGGTTTTTTTTTACCAAAATGTACACCATAAATGGTATCGTATTGAGATGGCTTATTTTTTAAGCCATTTAAGTACGCTTGAATCTTGTCGAGCGGTGGTGAACTTGTATAACTTGAAGGGGAAGGTGTCTCAAACAATGTAACATTGGTATCACGTTTCGGTGTTGTATCGATGTGAGCTTTTCGGCTTATCCGCGGTGTAGACGATTGAAATGATGATATGTGATCGGATATTTCCTCAGGCTCCTCCATTGTGCTAGTACTACGACTATATTGCTTTCCTTGGGTTTTGGGTTGCTGCTGCTGCTGGCGTTGCTTTACTACATTAGATATAGATGTTAGTGGTTTAGTGATTGGTTCGTAAAATTTATCCAAGTCGAGCGCACTTTGTGTCTTCGCCGCCTTGAATTGCTTAAATTTTTTTCGAACAGCATTGGTCGTTTCCACTAGTTTTCGTTTTAAGTCAATTTCTTCATTCATGGTGTTGACAAACTACCGAACAGCAATGAAATGAATGCATTCATCACTGTTAAACAAATATATAGCTATCAAGTCCCTTGCGATATCTTCCCGAATTTACATCACTATCTTTATCGATAACCAAGAATCCATATTTATTATCCCAACATTTCGAGCACATTTCCTGAAATTGTGTAAAATTCAGGTCGGGTGATACATGATCGGAAAAAACGTGTCTCATATTCATTTCATCTTGTTTAAACATAATAATAAAGTTGGCATTATCTCGCACAAGCTGTTTAGGAACTCGTGAATATGTTTGAGCCAAATAAAAGGCATCCACATTTTTGTGACGTCCCATACAAAAATAAGATCTTATGACATCCTGTTTTTCGCACATAACATCATCAAATATAAATATCGAATTAGGCTTTGCGTCCGATGGTTCCACAATATTGCAAGCATCACTGAATGCATAGTAACCAAGGCCCTTGATGGGTGTAAGAATTTTCCTCAAATATTCGTATTTTGGTTGATGTAGGGACTTGGAGTAGATATAAACATTTTCAAAACGAAGACCCAAGGGGTGAGTAAGTAGTGAAATCATAACATTGGTTTTGCCACAATTCGAAGGTCCAATTATTATTCCACGAATGGATGATGGAAGCAAAGGACCGTGTTTCCTTAACAATTTCTGTTCATGTCCACACCCAACTTTTTCATCGAGATTATCGATGGGGAATTTTTGTTTCAAATGTACTATCCGCATATTGATAAAATCAATACTTTATAGCAAACTTTTCACTTAAATGGTCATTCAGATGCTGATCACCGGACGAAGTAGATCGTCTCGTTTACAGACTAAGACTGGAAGAGGCTTTGTTAACTCCTTAATTAATAACCTGCCGGTGGAGCTGCATATCCCAGGTTATCAATATTGTGGTCCCGGAACAAAAGTGATTAAACGTGTGAAAAGAGGTGATCAAGGAATTAATCCTTTAGACGTGGCGTGTAAGAAGCACGATTTAGCTTACTTACGTAATAGAGACAATTTAAGTGAGCGGCACCAAGCAGATTACGAGTTGGAACAAAGTGCTTGGAAACGAGTGAAATCTGCAGACGCTAGCGTTGGTGAAAAGAGTGCTGCGTGGTTGGTAACAAACATTATGAAAACAAAGCAACGTTTTGGTATGGGTGTGTCATCAAGCAAAAGGAAGGGTCGTAGATCAAAAATTACCAAGAGGAAGCGGCGAGCTGGTAAGCGACGTGCTGGAAAGCGGGTGCGTGTGCAGAAAGTAGCTTTTGGTTCTGCTGTTCGACGTCCGATTCGAGCAGAATTGCTAAGAGGTGGTGGAAAGAAAATGAATATTCTAAATGCATCGAAAATAGCCGTTACAGCAGCCCGCAAATCAGTAAAAGAAGCAGGTGGTAAACGAAAAGTTCGCACACCTAGGATTATTCCTATTCCTAAAACTGGTGGAGTATTACCATTAATACCAATATTTGCTGGTCTGTCAGCCTTAGGCTCGTTAGCAGGTGGCGTCGCCGGCATTGTTCGCACCATCAAAGAAGTGAAGAAGGCAAATGCAGAAAAAACAGGCGCCACTTTAAAACTAAGAGGAAATGGATTATATCTGAAACCATATCGTTCAGGTATGGGATTGTTTATGAACCATAGGAATATGTCAAAAAACTAATTGAATCCCTACCCCATAGACCGCTATCAAAGGTCGATCTGGAAAAGTATGTGTTAAAACTAAAGATACCTCACTTTAGGGGAGTTTATATGCGAGATGCATTACCTGCACGTGGTCCCCGACGGTATGAAGCAGCCATTGTTAATTTGGATAGCGCATCGGGGGTAGGGACGCATTGGGTGGCATATCGAAAAGTCAACTTTGAAGTAACATACTATGATAGCTTTGGTGATTTGCCACCACCTACCGAATTGGTGAGATATCTGCAAACAGGTTCGAACGCGTCGAAAAACATTTACTATACATACGATCGTCAGCAAGAATTCGATTCAGTTTGGTGTGGCCATCTGTGTTTGAAGTTTCTCTCCGATATAAAATAATAATAATAATTATGTCTTTGACGTCACAAGTTGAACGCGATAACTACACAAAGATCTTGCACTCACTTAAAGTGTTTAAACAAGTGGGTGGATTGTTGAGAATGACTGCCGAAGAATTAGAAAACGTGCCGAAGGAAGTAATGATTTCGATGGCGCCAAATGAAATTGCTCTAGTTTGGGATAAGCTGTCAAATGAACTGAAAAGTGACGAGGATATGATGAAATATCAGTTTTGCTATGAACATTACAATAGCGACAGTGACGATTCCAACAAGGATGTGGGTGATGGGCCATTGCCTCGAAAATTATTTTGTTGTTACTGCAAAATCAGTGATGTGAATATAACAGCTGAAAATTCGATTAACACGACATCAGATGAGAAGAAAAAAAAAAGCGCTAGTGTATTAAACCCATTGAACTGCTGCAAATGATAATAAAAACAATCACAAATAGCTACTTAACGTCAGTCATGTCGCATACATTCACGCTAACAGGATCCTCGAGCGTGTTAAGCGCCGACTTTTATCCACCCATTGAACTGAGTACAACAAGTAAATATGGTCTTGCACTTGTGGGATTTTACACATATAATTCAATTTTTAACATTGATGAAAACAACAACTCATTTGGTTACATAATTGATGAAAACAACAGCTCATCTGGTAAAATAAGGAATGATGAAAAAATATCACATCTACTGACCATTCCACCAGGAGCATATGAAATTGATGAAATTGGTCAAGCTATGTTGACAGCCCTAAAAGAGTCAACCCGCGACGATAGTGATGAAATATTTTCGTTAACAGCCAACAATAATACATTACAATGTGAGATGAAATCGAAGTATGACATTGATTTGGGTGGTGACAAAAGTATTGCCAAAATGTTGGGGTTTGACGCTAAAGTGTTAAAAAAAAATGAAAAGCATCAGTCAGTGTACAATGTGGATATTATGAAAGTACGCATTATACGGGTTGATTGTAATATAATCTCTGGTGCATTCCTGAACTCGTCGAAATGCCACATCCTATTTGAATTTGATATTGACGTTGAAGCAGGGTATAAAATTACGAAAGAGCCGCAGAATATTATTTATATGCCGATTATACCGGAAGGACGTCAGTTCATAGACAACATCAGTCTGCGAATCTTGGATGACGACGGAGATCTGATTGACTTTCGAGGCGAGAAGATAATTATTAAATTGGAATTAAAGAAAATAGCATAAGGATGGGTTTCTGCTTTAACACTCAACTACGTTTGTTGCATACTGTGAAAGATTCAGTTAAACATAATAAAAGTAAACAAAGTAGGCAAACCAGGCTCATTCGTAATCCAGTCATAAGATCGAAAAGACCTCATCGGCAGCAGCAGCAGCAGCAGCAGCTTTCTCGTGAAGATTACAGTTTTTTACGATCAATTGGTTTGAAAATACGAAAATCTAGAAAATGACGGCTACTAGTGAAAAGATCGAGGTTTTCACCGAACCTATCTTCGAGAACTCCATAATAAGTTTACAGGAACATACTTATAAACCATATGGTTCCCCAACATTTAAGAACTCTGATGAAATTCGTATTCCCGTACACTTTCAAGACATAATCTTGGATGTTTCCGAAAGTTACATATACATCGAAGGTACTTTCAAACCTAAAGATGCAACAAAGAAATGTTACTTATCGAATAATGCTATAGCCTTCCTTTTCGACGAAATTCGCTATGAAATGGGTGGTGGTGAACAAGTCGCAATTGTCCGAAAACCAGGAATTACTACAACACTGAAAACGATGGCATCCTTCGGCGCCTTACAAAATAATTCTCTAATGGTTTGTGGATGGGGTCTAAATGAAAATAATCAAGCTCTTGTTGATGCCACAAGTCACGTATTCTCCGGAAAGCTCCCCCTAAAGTATCTAATGGGTTTTGCAGAGGACTATACGAAAGGAATTTTTAATGTTAAGCAAGAGCTTATTTTAATTATCGCTCGCAATTTTACCAATTGTTATGTTGGTGAAGTGGAAGCAGACATTAATATTGATAAAATCGAATGGAGAGTTCGTCATATTATTCCCGACGATCGTCAAAAGCTAAAGATAATGTCTCGCATGAATAAAGGTGTAAATAGCGCCAATATTCCAATGGCATATCGTAAATGGGATCTTTACGAACTACCTGCTTTGCGACAAACATCATCAGATGTGTGGGCTTTAAGGACTAGCACAAGTCTTGAAAAACCGAGATATTTGATTATTGGTTTTCAGAATAGTAACAATTGCGACAATAAGGCCAAAGATGCCACCCAGTTTACTACAGCCAATATAAGTGACATACGAGTATACCTTAATTCCACCGTCTATCCATATGAAAGATGGAATTTAGAGTTTGGGAAAAAATTATATGCGACAGCTTACTATACCTATGAGAACTTCCAGAGTAGCTACTACGGTCGAGAAATGGTGGACCCAATGTTAAATTACGTCGAATATCCTGACAACCCCATTTTCATTGTGGATTGCAGTCATCAACCAGAAGCTATCAAATCATCCACAGTTGATGTCAAAATCGAGTTTGAAACACGAAACAGTAAATTTCCCAAAGACACTAAAGTTTATGCATTGGTTATTCACGACTCATTTTTAAGTTACAATATCATGAATGGTTCAGTTAGTAACAAATCCATATTTTAATCTAAGTTCTGTAGTTTATCTTTCTTTGTAATAAAATAACCTTAGATATTTAGTATCTTAACAGTTTTATTTTGTAATACCGTTTAAGGAAAGCACTGTATTACATAGAAAATAAATTTAGAAATAAATATTTTAATATTATCTACCGTGTTTCTGTTATTGTAAAAGCTACTACTGTTGGTTTAATTTTTGTAACCGAGGATCGAGGGTATATTTTAATATGTTACAAGACATGAATTCTTCAATGATAAGAATATATAGAAGTGTATGAGACAGAGAGAGAGAGGGAGGTAGAGGTGGGGGCAAAATAAAGTATATATAATGACCGATTTTGACATGGAAACTCATACTGTCCCGAAATGTCATCAAGTTCAGATGCAGGATATTCAACCGATGAAGACCGAACAGTTGAACCAAATGTTCAACATAGAGCGGTACGTAGGGGAGGTAGGTTCAGAGCTAGATTTTGCATAGTTCAATCCTATGTAAAATGGGGCCTTCACGTCAATTTATGTATGCATTGCTACATAACTAGATTTGGAGGTTTGAATGATGTTAATTTCATTCAAACTCATTTTACATTAGGATATAATAGGGCGATGCAAAATCACTCGAGATGTAGTGATTGTCGTGAAAGATTGTTTACGGTCTTTCACCAACAATCTTGCATTATTTGCAATAGAATGTAAGTTCTATTACAAATAAAGCTACTACTACCTACCGCCCGAACCCTGACCCACCCTAACCCCCTTCCTCAGGTCCTCTTCGGAGGGCCACATAAAGACTTGAGCGTAGTTAGTTGTTTAATGTCACATACCCAGGGTGGCACAATACTTTTCGAGAAATAATTTTTTGATTGTGCTACCATGGGTAGAGACATGCGGGACCGGTAGAAGTCGGTTCAGCGGACTCAACAACTCCGTAGAAGGACTACGATAATTCCCACTTTCTCTCTCCTATGCGACCACCCGAATAATTACACCTCACAGGTCCTTTTTGAAGGGAAAATTAAGACTTGAGCGTAGTGGATCACTGGATTGTGCTACGGTATTATTATTATTATTATTATTATTGAAGGCATACCACCGTAAGCATATTATTAAAATTTTACTATGGTAAGGTGACTGTTAATAAAACACTTTGGACATTTTGTATTATTTATTTAGGTAAACAATTATGTATATAGTCATACAATATTCTAGCATTTGTTACGCTACAAGAACAAATATTTAAACTATGATTGGAGCAATACGTAGTATCCATTGTTAATTTTGGTATATTAATAGAATCAGTAGTGAATTCTAAATTAACAATAGAAGGAGTTTTAAGGTTCATATCGAAAAAAGTGTTTATTAAAAAATCCTTCTTAACTTGTCCCTTGACATAAATAGTGTCGACATCGTGCAGAGCGTCGTAGAGAATCGAGAAAAGTTGGTCGAGATCCGTTTCACCATAAGTATAGCAAAGTCCATGTCGGTTTCCATATAAGTACAACGCCTGCTTCTGACATTCATACGATAGTTCTTGAAACGGTATTGTTGGTTTAAAGAAGTAACTTTTCATCTCCCTTCCATCATAAATAGCCAACTCTTTAGGTTGAAATTGTGGAACGCAGAATCCTTGAATGTCGACTACAACAAACTTCATCTCATCAAAGCTGGGATCAAACTAAATTATTTTTTTAATTCAAGACACATTTTTGAAGGATATAGTAAAATTTACACCCCACCCCTAAAATATGGCTATAAATACGTATGCGCATAGCAGAATGTATCACTCTTCATCCAGCCATGGACGCTACTAGACTGATGTTGACCTCGACCAGGAAGAGGAAAATCGAAGAGTATTGGGCAGCCTCAAAGAAGAAATTTGAAGGGAAACCGATCGCTGTCGTTAAGCCGACAGTACAAGCAGCACCACCACCACCACCTGTCGTGGTGGTGATTGACGACGACGACGACGACGACGAGGAAGAAAGGGTTGGAGCGCCCGAACCACCAGCACCTCGTCGGCGTTGGCGTCGGATAATTGCACCGCGATCTGTCCAGATCGCCAGAGGGGAACAGCCGAATTAGCTGGTTTCCCTAAACCTACAAAAACGGTCCTTTTCAGGACCACACTTATACTTTGAGCGTAGTTAGTTAGTTAGGCAGAAGTCCCATTTTTGGGATGATACAATACCAACATGTGGTATTTGTTATCATCGCATAATAGAAAAACTTCAAGGGATTTTCTGCAGTACATAATTCATCGCATTTCTCTCAAATTAGTTAAAAATAAAAATCTTGTGTTTGATTGTGTTACTGTTGGTAGAGACCGAGTAATGTTTATTATAAATGGCTATAAGGCAGATCATTCAAATATTATTATCCCCCACTACAATGTTAGCATATAAATACTAGTTCAGCTTCACAATTAATTCATATACATCTTGGACATGGCCCAAGAAAGACCTGCAAGCCGTGGCTCGTCGCTGTTTAGCGATGAGACAGAATATGTTCCTCGACCCCAAGAAGGACCTGCAAGCCGTGGCTCGTCGCTGTTCAGCGATGAGACTGAAATTGTTCCTCGACCCAACAGACCACCACCATCGAGGCGAGTTGAAAATGTTGAGGCCACTGGACCTGCGGACTCCACATCGAATGCGGGATCGGTAGAAGTCAGCGATGACTTTAGCGGACCAGCCGATTCCACATCTTGGTGGGATTTTGAAGATGATATGGACGCCGGTCATAAAGACTTGAGCGTAGTTAGTTGTTAAATGTCAATTTTTATCCCAACGTTTTACGGCAAAATTTTTTTAAGGCAATAATGATCTTTCGTCATACCTACGAAATTTAAAGTTCTTACAATTTTTTACTGAAAAACCAGTTATTTAGCTCAAAAGATTCCATTTCTCTCGACAAATTGTTAATTTTTGTAAAATAAAAAATATTTAAATTTTCAACTTTTAAGAATTTTTTTCGAATACATGCCAACATTTGGGAAAAAAATGTTATACTACAAAAACACTCATTTACCTCTAAAGATTCCATTTTAATCAAAAAATCGTTAATTTTTGTAAAATAAAAAATATTTAAATTTTCAACTTTTAAGAATTTTTTTCGAATACATGCCAACATTTGGGAAAAAAATGTTATACTACAAAAACACTCATTTACCTCTAAAGATTCCATTTTAATCAAAAAATCGTTAATTTTGCAAAATATAAAATATGTAAATTTTCAACTTTTAAGAATTTTTTTCGAATACATGCAAACATTTGGGAAAAAAATGTTATACTACAAAAACACTCATTTACCTCTAAAGATCCCATTTTAATCAAGAAATCGTTAATTTTTGTAAAATATAAAATATGCAAATTTTCAACCTTTAAGAATTTTTTTCGGCCACTTGGCGATATTTTATGAGGAAATGTCATTATAAAATATTTCTTGGCATATTTTTCTACATAAAATTGCTGAAAAAAAAATTTAAAATCTCCAAAAATCAATAGGGGGTTATGAAAAAGATAGGTGAAATAACGAAAACTGCACTTTAAAGCTTCACAGTGCCTCAATGGTAAGTCGTAGAGAAAAACTTTTCGAGTAAATGTTTGTTGAAATTTTTTAAGGAAAATTATCGTGGAAACAGATTTAAAATCGGATGAAGGATAAAGAAGTTTGTTCAATTTTTTCAAGGTCAGAGATAGTTCTAGCTCGCTTATGCGTAATTGAAATGTGCAAAACACACTGGGAGATGGTAGGCAAGGTTCGGTTTATACGTTTTTTTTTTTTTTTTTTTTTTTTTATAAGTGCCCACCCGCCCCCCACCCTCCCACCGTAGACGGGCGTCTAAATCGTTTGCGGGGGGTCCCGTCAAGATCGGACCACGGATAGCTGAGATAAAACGATTTTTCACCGGCGAACTTTTTTATTTATGGTTTTTTACTTTAATAAAAAATTTGTAAATATTCTCCACATAATTTAGACCATCTCTTATACGAAGCTTTTTTTTATGGGACTGACAATAAGGAAGTTCTGATACTTGACACTAAAAATGCTATTTTTTTATAAATTGTTGTAAAACTTGCTTCATATTGTTAATTTTTAAAATTAAAAAATTCCATAATTTAGCTCACGAGTAGACGAATCTTTTATGTCAGATACAACTTTTATGTAGGATGGGCGAAAAGCCTAAAAATTAAACATTTCTAAAAAATAGCCAGGTGGGGCACCCCATGCATTTCACATTTCAATTGCTTATATAACAAAAAATAGCGGTATTAAGAAATTTTAAAAAATACCATAATTAAGTTCGAAACCGGCCGCATCTTATTTATTATGCAACTTTTGATGTAAAAAGTATGGAAATACCTCAAAAAGTCAAAAAATAGAAAAATCTAAATAACTCGCTTAATATACATAATTTAAAAAAAATGACAATGGGGTTTTTAAAATTTAAGAAAATGCAATTTTAAAAAATGGGAGCTTATAGTTTACATCTAGTCACACATTTTCACTTCAATACTTTTTTCTCTAAAATTATGGCAAATGCCTAAAAAAAATAATTAATAACAAATAAAAAAATTTTTTCAACTAAATGCAATTTAAAAAACGGGGATCTATGGTTTAAACGAAGGCAAACATTTTAGCTCTATTGCATTTCTGCGTCAAATTACAGCAAATGCCTAAAAAAAATTAATTAATAACAAATATGAAGGTGGTACTACCAAAAAAATTTTTTTTTCAAATAATTGCAATTTAAAAAACGGGGATCTATGGTTTAAACGAAGGCAAACATTTTAGCTCTTTTGCATTTCTGCGTAAAATTACGGCAAATGCCTAAAAAAAATTAATTAATAACAAAAATAATGGAGGTACCACCAAAAAAAAAATTTTTCAACTAAATGCAATTTAAAAAACGGGGATCTATGGTCTAAACGAAGACAAACATTTTAGCTCTTTTGCATCTCTGCGTAAAATTACAGCAAATGCCTTAAAAAATTAATTAATAACAAATATAATGGAGGTACGGCCAAAAAAATTTTTCAACTAAATGCAATTTAAAAAACGGGGATCTATGGCTTAAATGAAGGCAAACATTTTAGCTCTTTTGCATTTCTGCGTAAAATTACAGCAAATGCCTAAAAAAATTAATTAATAACAAATATAATGGAGGTACCACCAAAAAAATTTTTCAACTAAATGCAATTTAAAAAACGGGGATCTATGGTTTAAACGAAGACAAACATTTTAGCTCTTTTGCATTTCTGTGTAAAATTACAGCAAATGCCTTAAAAAATTAATTAATAACAAATATAATGGCGGTACCGCCAAAAAAAATTTTTCAACTAAATGCAATTTAAAAAACGGGGATCTATGGTTTGAACGAAGGCAAACATTTTAGCTCTTTTGCATTTCTGCGTAAAATTACAGCAAATGCTTAAAAAAAATTAATAAATAACAAATATTATGGAGGTACCACCAAAAAATTTTTTCACTAAATACAATTTAAAAACCGGGGATCTATGGTTTAAGCGAAGGCAAACATTTTAGCTCTTTTGCATTTCTGCGTAAAATTACAGCAAATGCCTTAAAAAATTATTTAAATACGAAACGGGTAGTACCAAGAAATTTTATTTTAAGTTGTGATTTATTGTAAACACTAAGTCAAATATTTTAAGTTCAATACTAGCTAGCCAATCTAAGAGAAAAAGTGTGCAGATTAGGTACTGACGAATGATTAAAAGAAAAACAAAGTAAACAATAATATAATATTTATTAGTAGCAATTTCTATAATTATATAACAGTTTTACATTCGATGCTGCACAATGCCATGGATGCATCGTTTTGTGGAAAAAACACTCTGGAATCTTCTTAAATTTACTTAATTTCGGTTCCAGCTTACAGGGAATATCTGTAATGATTTCTTCGCTTATAAACCTCTTTAGGAAATTTGCCTTCATACTTCCCTTTACGTATATCCTGGGTGATTGGTATAATTCCAACACATGTTTAAATATATTGTTAATTTCACAGAGTTCTACGTTTCCAGACTCCCACTTCAGTCCATGATACTTTTCGGCCCATTTGACATGTTTTAGCTCCGCAAGGGACAACATATTTTTCGCAAAAGGAGCTTTAAATAGATAACTTGAGATACGAAACCCATCGTAAATTGCTAACTCTTTTGGAAAGTATCCAAAAGAAGAACAATGGTAGCCTTGGATATCAAGAAAAATGTCTGAAGGATATTCTCCCATCGTGGCTTGCAATCGACTGATGTAGTTAGCGAAGGAAATATAGTTTTAGACAAATCTATTCGATTTAATAATTTCTTGAATTCGCTAAAGTAAAATTTCTTATAACTTCGTTTGCTTAAAAAATTATTTAAATATTAAGATTTAAACTTTTTTATATATAGCCTATGGGTTTATTGATTCTCATAAACCTAACTAATTCAAAATGTTGTAAATAAAACAAAATTTAATTGACTAGGATGATATTTATTTAAATATATTTTTATAAAATATATACATTTATATTACTTTACTATACAATTCTTAAACCTAAATCTATATACATTTACTATAACAAAACTTACTCTAAATTAACACTAAAATTATATGCCTATACAATTCTTAAACCTAAATCTATATACATCTAATATTACAAAACTTACTCTAACTTAACACTAAAATTGTCTAATAACAATAGTTTTTTTTTTAATTGTCCCACATCACACCTAGCTAAATCTAACTTTTTTTTTAGTTCCGTAATCTGTCTCTCGTAAATTTCCACATCACTTTCTCGCGCCCTTAATTGTCCCAAAAGTTTACCCCGCACATTATAGGCGTCTCTTAGGACATTCCTTTGGCTGCTAGAAAACTCATCTAGCCAACCTGGTTGAGACGCCACAAACGTTGATGATGATGTGGACGCACTAGATGCACTAATTGGTCGCTCTATATTTTTTTTTCGACCTTTTCGTCCTTTCCGGCACAGCTCCGGTGATAGTGGTGGTGGCGATGGTGTCCTCATGATTGGGCCATCCACGACAACTACCACCGGAGCCAAGTGGTTTGGAATCGCTGCTGCTGCTGGTGGTGGTGGTGAAGACGGCATCTCGAATCCACCGGGAAAAGGTACGGGGAGGCGCCTAAATGTGAATTTCTTCTTTTTCGGCACATCCTTTGCCACAGACGAATAAAATTCACCCTTGCTTTTGGATCCACCAGTCGTCAGTAATCTTTTTAATTTTGAATGTGTCGGCTGGGCTTCCTTAATCACAACATTACTGAGAACATTGACTTTTTTGTTCTCAGCTGCTTGCCGCTTCTCTATGTCCCTCAACAACTGGCCACATGCATCATCCATAATCTGCTCCTTAATCACAACATTACTGAGAACATTGACTTTTTTGTTCTCAGCTGCTTGCCGCTTCTCTATGTCCCTCAACAACTGGCCACATGCATCATCCATAATCTGCTCCATTCCATCGTCTGCTATACTCAAGTCGTTCCCGGGGGCTGCGGGCTCGTCCACAAAGGCGTTTGCGGTAATCAGATGTAAATCATCTTCGACGCCCAGAAGATCTTGGGTTGAAACACTCATTAAATCAGAAATATCACTCATGTTTGAACACATTACGTACACAGGAATAATTGTCGTCACTAAAAGTTTCAGACTGAAGAGCTCCACACAAGATGCTCGCTTTTATGCCTATTCCCCCCACTATAAGTTCACCCCACCTCGAGTCTCGCCGTCCTTCACTTCGTTCTTGCCACCACTCTTCTTAGTGCCCTTGACTACAGGCACTTTTCAAGGTTGCGCGTTCTCTTGAAATTTTAAAACTAGCTTTATCAAGGTCAAGGTGTATCTTGCCATCCTTGAGGTAGTGCATTTTCTTTTAAAATTCTACATAACACTAATCCAGTACGTTGATAAATATTAAAATTAACAGTTTATATATGAATTTTCCAATTATTTTAACAAGTTTAAAATCGGTATGACATAAAATTACTTAAAAACTAAAGATATGATTGAATAACTTTCAACAAGTTTACCAAATTTTCTTCTGGGTCTGCACTATAAAAGTCTAAATCCTTATGTCCCCAAGGCAAAGTTTTTGTCGTTGATGGTATTATATAGCGTTTGTCGTCGTGGTGAGATAATGCTACCTTGTTTAATATTTCCGTGTAAACGTCGTGTTTATAACTACGAAACGTTTTCATTTTGCGAAATATTAAACCACCACGCTCTACTACATTTTGATAATCTTCCAGGTGAAGTTGTTTCTCAATAACTGCTTTTTTGACACCTTTTGCTTTCTTGACTTCATTATGAAGCGAGCTGATGTAATAAGCTTTAGCGCCGGTGCCGTAAAAACACATTATCGGATCACCTGGAAATTCATCTTTCATCCGACCTACTACTGATTGACTTTTCCGGATATTAAAAATATTCCCTTCTACATAATTAGAGGTGTCGAACTTATCAGGGTTCTCTGCAATTGTTCGATAAAAGTCGTCGGTAAAAACTTTTAAAATAAGAGAATCGGTGTCAGTGTACAATAAGGAAACGTTACTACCAAATTTTGCTTTAATGAAATTATAAAAAAAGTCGTAAATCACTGTCTTTGACATATCCAATATGGAAAATCCGATATAAATTGGTTTATTGTATATAATTTTTAGTTTATCCATATGTATTGCAACAAAATCTTCGGTAAATATTGTTGAACTTTTGTAATTCGGACGCGATATTAAAGCCCTTGCCCCTACTTTACCCCGCATGTTTTCCCACTGTGTGATTAACTTTATATCGTTGCGATTTTCGACATTTTCCATAGTCTTGCCAAAAATGGCGTTAATAATTAATTTAAATGTATCCTTACCGAATTTTGATGTTGCCTTATTCCGCAAATCTGTATTGAAATCAATGTATGTCTTTAGCCACTTAGATTGACTAAATTTTAAAATTCTATGAGTTTGCATTACCATTAAGCCACTAGAAATCGCCTGCTTTAGGGTTCGATAATGCACAATATATTTTTTTTTATCATTTAAATTTGGTATTAACTTTGACAATTTGGCTGTTTCTGTTGGTGGTATTATATTCTCAACCAGAAATGGAAGGTCAGAATGTGCATCGTGCAAATCCAGTGGATAATGCACATCGACTTCCAACACGTAGCCTTCTGGGCTGTTGTCGTCAATATCCATAATATTCAAATCTAAAATTTCGCGTTGTGATAACCATCTAAATCCACCAAATGGTAATGCTTGTGACATACTATGACCATACAAATTTGTGGCATCCAGATAAGTAATGAATGAAGAAGGTTTTGATGCATCATAATTCGGTAAATAAATATTATTGGCAATATGTTTCCTTTCCGAACACTGACTTATACCACCACGAATTCCTTTCTTAAAAAAGTGAATCATGTCAATATCAGTAAGTAGTTCCAACTCTACCTTGGTCATGCGCAACATACAATCAAATGAAAAACTGGGAAGAGTGTAGTACTGCACTGGGTCTAATTTATAAATGTTTAAAAACATATCGCGAAATTGTTCAAAAACATCGGTTAATAATAACACATCTGATTTTAAATATAAATCTGAATATTCCCCTAAATTCTTACAATCAAATAAACGCCAAACTTCCTTAGCTTTTTCATAGCTTTCATCACTAATGTGTTCCTCTGATAGATTATCGTAAAACTGATTTTTAGTTGGTAAATTTGGATAGTTCATCTTTTCCAAAGAATCCATGAAACTGTATGGAAAAATACCTTTGCCACGCATTAAACTAAACTTCTTATCATCGGGATAATGCTTGCGCATTTCCTTTAAACTACTTAAGTCTAAACCTTTACCCAAAGTATCTAGTGATGCTGATAAAAATTTGAAACTATCAATAAATCTTAATTTTAAATATTTTTTTTTTATTGTCATGGTCTTTGAGTCTACATAATCATGAACGTAAATACTTTTGGTAAATGAAATGTACTTTTCTTTGCTTTGAGCTATCACATCAATTTTATCACCATGACGACACAATTCTTTGATAAACATGTGACTATCATAACCACTCAAATTATGAAATACAATTGGTATAAATGTAGGTACTTTATAATTTAAATTACAAATCGAATGAGCAGCACCAGGTCTTTTGTTTCCCGTTATGTGACAATGATCCTTTACCTTATCATTATTGTTAATCGGACCTTCACAGATGTTGCACTCTGTGGCATTATCGAAATCTTTTATTTCATCAGATGTTAAACGGTTCATTGGTCTAATATCTTTTAAATACGTATTGTATAAATTTCTTAGATCTGTCTCAATGCGGGATACAAATACTTGGGCTGCATCATCTCCGCGATATAACTCAAATTTTGAAATAGAATCATCAAAGGAGCACTTTATTAGGTATGCAAAAGAAAACGGCTCATGTTTAACGTTTGTCGTACTGTAAGAATGTTCGGGGTTTGGTTCAGTTGAATCTAATGGTTTAAGCACTGATTCAAAGTCTGCATATACAACGAATGGTACACGCATTTGTTTTTCGATATTTTCAAATTTTAAAATGTTTTCCGCTACACTTTTCCCAAATTTATCCACTTTTAAATTAACTGATGGTATAACTGAGTATTTAAGTTTACAATCATTTTCTTGATGTAATGTCAAAGCGAATGATGATTTAAAATATATAAGGCACCCATCACAAAAATAAAGCTTATCACAACTTGATGATATCTGACTTGAACATAATCTTGATAAGTCTTTTATCCAGCAGTAATGACTTTTCATACAATTTGTATCGCAAATGTGTGCATCATCATCATCATTATCTCTGACATTACAATCCTTGGTTACTAACAACAAATTTACATGTATACCCAGCTTTTTACCAGAATATCTTAATGGGCCCACAACTTCATATTTTAATTTATTATGTTCAAATACCGATTGTAAACCATACACGTTTACTGAAATATTATTCATTTCTTCAAATTTAGAAATATCACGCAATTTAATTGGAAAATTCATACCTGTAAAATTTAGCACTCTAGAGTGATGGGGGTATGACGTCATTTGTGATGACATGTTACTGGCAGGGAACAATGCTGACGTGACGGCCCAAGCGAAGCAGCACTCATCTTGATTGTAAACATTAACAACAGCATTCTTCAGATCAATGAATTTCGGTAACTTGATATATGATGATCCCCCAAATGGTTTATATTCATTGATGTTTACCTCCAAGTACAAAATTTTTTCTAATGCCCAACCTGTAAGATAAAATATATATTTAATAATTAAATATGCTTTCAATTATTGACCTATAACATACCTGAATCCTTTTCCTGAAATTCCGTTGATTGAACCTTCATTGCCTCAACAAATGATCGGTACACTTCTTCCAAGTCACTTGCAACAGTAACAATTTCATTACACGTGTTAAAAGATTTTTCACTGTAAGAATCCTGTGCGGGAAGAATGTACAATCCCACCACAACCATGTTTATTTTTAGTGCACCACGAACTGCTACTACTTCACTTATTAAACTAAGCACTTGAGCTTTAATTTTTTCAAAAAATATGGTGAAGTCTATATGGAAATTTTCACTGCTTACTCGATATGTTGCAATCCTCTTCTTAAAAGCCGTTTGCACAATTTGAACACCTTGTGACAATGGCAAACAGGAATTATTTCGATGTTGGAGCGTTCTTTGATGAGCACCCAATTGATTATGTGGAACAGCTATATTACAAGTTACACATGTTCGCATCTGGGGTGTTGGTGTAGCCACATCGACTCTCCGCCGCTTTGCAGACTCTGCGTTAACAAATCGAAACATGCAAGACTCTCTTCTGTGTCGTAACATACTGTAACTACGACTAAATGTCTCACTACAATCTTCACACACATACTCCATGTCCGTTTAACTAATTATTTTGAAAAAGTCTTGCTGAATATTCTGTTCAATACTAAAATGTGACACCTCCTACCCACATATATACCTAGCGGCCAAGGTCACACCATTAAAAATTAACATTGACAACAGGTCTTTCAAGGTCATGCAACATCAAGGTCATAAAACTTCAAGGTACATTTTCAAGGTCAAGGTGATACCAACACCTGCGTTCAAGGTCAAGGTCATATGACGTAAATTTTCAAGGTCAAGGTGATACCAACACCTGCGTTCAAGGTCAAGGTCTAGGTGATACCAACACCTGCGTTCAAGGTCAAGGTCATGTGACATCATTGAACACCTGCGTTCAAGGTCATGTGACGTCAGAGGAGTGGGGGGTGACAATGAAAGTGTATTAATCCTCTACTAACAAATTTGCTACATCCATCGTGAAACAATTGCTCACAGTGTATACATTTTACCCAGTCATCTTTTCTGGTGGTTTGGGAATATTTCTCTCCACATCCCGCGCACTCATCATTTTCAGTTGAATTGTCAGAGTCCCCGTCGTCTAAGGTCCTCAACTTCGGATTCGCTCGTTGAAGAATTTTTTCTTTTTCTTTTCTTCAGCTTCAATTTGTTGCTCTTACCCTTTGGAACTCTAGGTTTGGAAATATTTATTTTCTTTTGCCTTTTTTGCTCAATATTATTGGCATCAGTTAATAAAGTAGAAATATGCTGAGCTCTTCTTCGGATACTTTCCAAAGCCCGAATCTTTGGTGACGGCGAAACTTGATCCAAAATTTTTCCCGGGGTTATATCTTGAATTATCATTGATTGTGTCAATATTTGTGAAGCAGTGGAGGTACTAGGCTTAGGAGACATTTCTCGTGCGGTTGTTGTACTTGGCGTTGATGGAATTTCTTGAGCAGTACTCGTACTAGGCTGTTGAAGTAACGGTGGCTCTTTGTTCACAGTTTCGTTCAAAGTTACAGGATCGGATGTGGCCTTACTGGAAGGATTTATATTTGTACTTGGTATGTCATTTTCAGATAAGAAAGCATAATCTGGAATGGCTTTCGGGTTAAACGGATGTACACCAGTTGCTTTAAAAGCGGATATTGCGTTTCCTGGTACTGCTGCCTTACACCATGCTTCATTCATTAAATGTCAAAATTGGAGACGATTAATTTTTCTGGAAGGATTTGCTCGAATCCAGTTATTCGTTGCAACAGCATACGCAGATTTTAATGATTTAAAAACCGCTCTGTCGAGAGGTTGTAACCAGTGCGTGGCATGACTTGGAAAACTAATCATTATAATATCGTTTTCCCTAGAAAATTCTAGCATCTCAACACAGCAATGAGAGATGTGGCCATCCACTAATAATAAAACAGTACCTTCAGGTTTGCGCGGTGTAAAGCAAGTTTTTATCCACCTTAAAAACAAATCTGAGTTTATGTACGCTGATTTCTCGTTCATGTAGATCTTAGACCCAGGAGGCATTCGATCTTCGTATTCAGCTTTCACATTTTTGCCTTTAAATATACTTATTGGAGGTATAAAAGTACCCTCAGCATTACAGCACCCAACGACTGTAACTGTTTCTCCCTTCTCTCCAGAAGTTATTGCAGTCACGTTTTTAGAACCTTTTCGAGCGATCACCTTTCCTGAACATTATTCAGCTGCAGCCCTGTCTCGTCCATGTTGAAAATGTGACTGGGTTTATTAAACAAGTTAAACTCCTCTAGAACAGAGCGAAGGAGATCAAAATAATGATTTACTCTGTCTTGAGACATTCCTAATCCTCTGGCTATGGAAACACCTAAAACATCAAAAACAATAATTAATATGATTAACTATGAATTGATGATTTGTTGATGCTCACCTTCAGCTTTTCTTACGGAGAGCTCGGGATGTCTTCTGAGAAAAGAACGAAGCCAATCTTTTCCCGCCAGTTCATTTTTAAACTTATTTGGGATATGTAAAGCGACTGCAAATTTGTAGGCCATTTGCCGAAGATCTAAATAGCGAGGCGCGAATCCATAGTTTTGTAGTTTTATTATATGCCTAACCAATTTCTCCTCATTTACAGCCCCTAAGCTGCTATCTGCTATCTTCAGAATTGTTTGACTTCAGCCTTCTACGAAGAGTTCTTGATGGTATACGATAACTGCGAGCTGCTTCATTACTACCTAGTTCTCCATTACGAACTGCCTGCATAGCTGCCAATAAATCGGCCTCTGTCCATGTCGCTCGTTGAGGACAAATCCTTTTATAGGTGGATGGCATAATGAACTTGAAACTGAAAAAAATTACGTACTATATTAACAGGCCATCTCTACCCACTTCGACTGGGGCATCTATACCAAAAGATGGTATAAGATGCCCCACCATGTAGTTTGTATAAATGAACAGGTACATGTGTTTTGAGGTTAGAATATTGTAGCACATGCATTCCACAATTGTTTGGCCAAATTGCAAATTAAATAAAAAAATATTAATGATATTACAGACTATAGCGTAATCATGTATAAAAATTTGCACCTACCTCAAAAAAAGATCACAAAACTTTGTCAAAACCAGACAATTGTCAGCAGCAACACTACTTTTTGGACCTTAGCATAAACAACTGATTGGGTTTAGACAAACCACATAATCGCATATGTAAATGTTTTCGAGTTATAAAGGTTGGCCATCTCTACCACTTTACCCTATTACAGTTTCTTAAATAAATTATTATGTATTGTCAATGAATATATTTAATTTCAGGGGTTCCTTTCCAATAAATATTAAATTATAATTAACTAACGGTACGTGGCAACATTGTAAACCACTTTTTTTGTCCGCATTCTTTCGGCAGCTACAGATTCGGTTTCTGACCGTGCGATACCACGTAAACAAGAGCAAGACAAAAAAGAAAGGTAAGGGCGGAGTATAAAATAAAACAACAAGTACAAAAATATTTTGATGGCTTTATTTATTAATAAAATCAAATAAAAGATATTAAACGTTAGTATCTTAACTTAGACTTATCTAGTGGTGACTGAAAGCTGCTTAAAAGACTGAGGATCGGAAAAAGACTTCAGTTGAGAAGTCGTACAGAAGACGTCGTACAGTAGAAGTTTAACCTTATTAGGTGGTAACAAAATATAAAAGATGTTATTTTAATTAGATTATTTTAAAGAACCACCCCGAACTACAATTGCCACGAGGTTGAGCTAGCTGAGGTAGGTGGTGATCTTAAACTCAATTTACATCAAAAATAGCATCTTTTATATTTTGTTACCACCAAATAAAGTTATAGTGGCGCTCAACGTGGGGCACAAGGTGAGTTCTTGAGTTTGCCTGAAAACTGTCATCGGTGTCATTCGGTCAAATAAAATTCCTAAAAACTGGTCAGACCACTACCCTTGTGGAAAAATTCGGGAAATCTTTCCCCATGTCTCCTCATACCGGACATAATATCCTCGTTAGAAAGTAGAAATCTAAGTTTAAGAGACTCAATTAGTATTGTTGAAACTTTTTTAGCTGAAAGTAACAACATTCCCGGTAAAGTAGAAGGTCCAGTACAGAACAAATTGGATGTAACTGTAAAAAAGAATGAAATATTTAAATACTTAACTGCAGTGAAAAGCATTTATGAAGGTTAACCATCCTACGAAGTTGTATCTTGGCCTTGTATTTTACTACCTAAGTTGCAGTATTTTCCTATTACATCAGTAGATCTTGAAAGAAGCTTCTCTTTGTATAAACAGTATAAACATATTTTTACTGATAGAAGACAATCCTTTTTAGTTGTAATTTTTGAAAAATATTTATTAATAAATACCTTTTATACAATTTCAGGTTAAAAAAGTGTTTACTTACATACCAGTATGCATATTCGGTCTAATGGTAACTGCATATTTTAAAGGTAAACAAGGCATATATGAATGCATATTTTGCCTGAATTTAAGTGCATATATATGCCGCCCTTTAATAATATATTATAGGTACCCTATTTTCGATTCTTTTGCTCGTCGTTCTCAAAAACAATCCTAAAAAATGGTAAGAAGGGAGTCTGACAATAGTTGCCTATTGAGGCTTGACCTCAATATAATCAGAACCATTAAGAATTTGGCCCAGAAAAGTTTCGTGTATATGATTATGAATAATATTATGTACCTACAGAAACAAAAACATGTTTTCAAAGTCACAAAGTCGCAACTGAAAATTCTCCAAAAACTATTCAGGCATAGGACATCCGTTATTAGTCAAGACGTTGGGCTTATAAACCTTCTCACACACTAAGACGGTTAAACTAAATACATCAGACGTTTCAATCAGTTCGTAACAAGGTACAAGCAACAAGGCATGTTGAACACATCCTCGGGACCGGTATTGCACCGGTTGCGACGCTCCGATACGCCGCTAATCAGATTACCGGTGATAAATTACCGGTTAGGCTGGCCGGTAATAGATATCTCTTCGTAAACTCACGACGACGCGACGCTCGAACCGCCCACACTCGGCTCAAGATAGCGAAATATTTACAATGCGAGGGGATTCGGCTTATCTGGTATCGTTTACCCTGTATGTACTGAAAGCTATACCCCATTATACATAAAGATCAGATAATGAAAGCTTCAAATTTCTTATAGTCTTTTAATACATTTATTTATTATTAAGTTCATTTTATAAATTAATATTTTTCCGACATAAACAAGTTTGGCGGACTCTAAGGGTGCGCATTTATTTGACCACATGTACGCGCATATTACATTCGTTCACGGAAGCCATATTAAACATATATATCTGCTTCCGCTCCCATAACGCAGCTCTTTTCAGTGAAAAAAAAGCTTGTTTTTCCATGTCGTTCCAAGCAATGGCAAAGAGATGTGGGCTTAGTTGAAGAGTTAAAATATTCACAAAAAAAATAATTCATTAATTCTGGATTCCAAATTGCACGATGCTGAGACAATCAAATATTTTCAAAATGACTTATTTTATGTTTATGCTGCAATCCAATGGCGTCCAATGATGTTGTTTGGTTGTCTTTGGCCATGTCCGCCATCTGCTTCCTGCTTTGTTCATGTATTCTGCACAATTCTTCTACCGTGCTCAGGGTCAAATTTTCGATTTGAAGGAATTTTTCTCTCATCGTGTTGTCCACCATTCCCATAATCAAGCAATCTTGCACCATGTTGTCAGTTTCTGCATAATCGCACGACGCCGACGTAGTCACTTATATTTTGTTTCATTCTCTGTTTGCATTGTACCTTTCATTTATGGTATTTTTTCGGTTCACAATATTTTTCATAAAGCTATTTTACGTCGTCCAATTTTGCCTTTTATTTCGAAAGTGTTGAATATCTCTTAATTCTTTGTCTCCGATCAGGTTGAGGAAAATTGCCAGTTTTATGTTTTCTGCACTTTCCGCTTTTCTATTTCCCAGTAGATAGAGTTCAAATATTTGTAGTCATGTAATCCAATTGTTTGCCACGTTTCCATTTACAAAGTCCATCTCTGGTGGTACTCTTAGGAAATCCATTTTCATTTGCGTTACTGTGGAACTTTTTCTCTTTATTATTTGGTTTTTACACACTTGACACCATGTAGCGTTTTATGGACGCAGTATTTTATTAATCTAAAGAGAGAGAGCCCTCAACGGTCACTCCCAGTACCTATATACAGGGCTGCCCACGCCCAGAAGTCCGGAATAAAATTAATATAGGCTTAACCTGTAACTTTTGGGGAAAATGCTCGGACACGTCAAGTATGCTCACATATTGACGTTATTCGTTTGTTTTTTTTATAGACATTTGTCAAAGATATGACGACATCGATCTTTTTTTTAAATGGAAACATACAGCTTGTGATACATCATTTGAAAGCTAATATCTCGTACAGTATGCTCATAAATTTTGGCGCGATTCTGTCAAGCTTTTTCAAATTTGCGACTTTTAAAAGTTTAAAAAAATCCCTATTTAAATAAGCGGAAATGATAAACCATTGATGTTTTTTTTACCCTTTAAAGTAAGAAATCTTCATTGTTTCACGTTCTGACATTTTTGACATTGTGATTTAACAATAGTTATGGTTTATTTGTTATTTATTTTGTCAAAAAAAAAAATAAAAATGTAACGAAGCAAAACAAATGACAATAAATTTTAATAACTTCAATCATTCCACTAAACCTAAATCTTATAAATAATACAGGGTATACTTCTCCCTTGGCCTGTCACACCATGCGGATCCGCTATGCGGGTGTGGGATCCTCCAGACGGTCAAATGATGCGAAATCCTGCAGGTCTGAAATTCGCTTATAATATGAAAGGAGTTTATTTGTTTGATTAATAGTAGATCAGACCCTTTTATTCCTTTAGAAGTACCCACCTATTGCTAATGGTAAACAAATACATTTCAAAAATCCTTAAAAAATATTTTTAAGCAATAACATAATTTCTATACGCCTCTGCGTCAATACAAAGCGTTAAATTTAGTGTGAGAAAAGGCGCTATCGTTTAGATAGATCGTTCGCATCGAATCATTTCCGCACATTCGACAGGTTTGTCACTGTCTGTGTCGTCATTGTGCAGAACGGGCCTTATCGGCCGTCTCGTAAATATGACGCGGGTTGATACACACGAAACCGCCAGCGGGAAATTTGCGTGATTGACGGGAAAAAATTGGCAAAGATACAGAAATAAACACATTTTGAATGTTACATAATATGGATAGCGGAAAGGAATCAGCTTTAGAAATTAACAACCGGATTCTCAGTCAAATTTTGAATAAACCCAAGCGAATTCTTTATATATTTCTAAAATATTACTTATAAAGGAAAACTAATAAAACAAATACCTATATTAGGGGCCAGGCACCAAAGTTGTTTTAATGGCTTTAATTTTGTCTAAACGTTTTTTCTATAGGTCCGCTATTGGGTCTTTGATTCATCATCAACATCATTATCAACTAGCCATTAAAGTTCATTTCTGGGCATAGGCTTCCCTTAGTTTACTTCAGTTTTGTCCATTTCTTGCCTCCTGCATCTAATTTCCTGCGAATCTTCGAATATCGTCGGACCAGAGGGTTGGGATCGTCCTCTATTTCTGAAAGCCTCTTGTCAAGCCATTTTTCTTGTCTTCTGTTGTCGGCCACTCTAGTTCCACTTCAGATAAGCGATTTTTCATACACCATCTGTTCCTCGCCTTTGGGACTCGGATGATCCTAGCATTGTACGTTTCATCCATTGGGCAAACTCTCAGGTGAAGATTGACAATGCACACTGTTTGAAGCATGAGAGCTCCAAAAATATCTTTCAGGTTTCTAAACGTAGCCCGCGCTAGACCTATATTTCTAATAATTCCACAGGTTTGGTTGCCTATACGAATTTTATGGCCACTACACAGGCCAAGATATACCAAAGGCCCCCACAGATGTGCAGACTGTGCAGATCAGTTGACGCAAAATAGCACGCTATCAAGAACTTCATTTTAATAATATGTCCTCTTGGCGGATTAATATTAATGACTTGACAAGTATTAACGTTACGAGTAGATTTGCGCTTTTTGCCGATGACTCTACTATACTTTGGACAGGAAAAAATACCGAGGATTATATGTGGATAACAAACTGAGGTTGAGGCACACACAACTTTCCTTAGCAAAAAATTGGCATCAAACTGTTATGCAATTAGGGTTATTTCAAAAAGCCTGGACTTAGATGCTAGGAGAAGCGCATATTTCTCGGTTATAGAGACTCTAACTATCTGTTTCATTTGCAGAAAAGAACTAGCAGGTATATGCTTAAAGCAGAAATTAGAGACTTAACTAAACCATTGTTTCTGATAAATAAAATATTAACATCGCCGTGCTTATTTCTGTTAGAGACATGTTGCTTAATTTTTAGAAAACTTAAAAATGACATTAACTCTGCACCAGTGCGCAATAGCCGCACCCGCCAAATACATAGGATTAATTTACCCATTCCCGGGGATGGGACTATTCGCCGTCGCCGTTTCGCCGTCGCCGTTTCGCCGTCGCGACAATTCGCCGGCAGCCGATTCGCCGTGGGCCGTTTCGCCGTCAAATAGAATATAAGTCTATAATTATTACAATTTTTTTATATCTAGCATATACCGAATTGGACCCAAAAAGGTGGATTAGATGCCGTGTTAGCGCTGTTTAACCAATATAAGTCTATAATTATTACAATTTTTTTATATCTAGCATATACCGAATTGGACCCAAAAAGGTGGATTAGATTAGAAACGGCGACGGCTGAACGTCCTAGACCCGAATTCCAATAACCCTAATTATTATTATTGACTTGCCTATGTAGGTATATTTTTATCAAACAATTTTGTTAAAATTTAGCAATATATATTATAACCTTTTTTACGTATTTTATTAATTTCTATTTGACGGCGAAACGGCCCACGGCGAATCGGCTGCCGGCGAATTGTCGCGACGGCGAAACGGCGACGGCAAAACGGCGACGGCGAAACGGCGACGGCTAAATGTCCTAGACCCGAAGAACAGAACATTAGAGACTAAAACTAATCTAACTATAACTATAAGGACCAAAAAATTACAAAGCTCAACTAAAGGAAATAATTCAATAAAAGAGCTTTTGTCAATTTAAAACCAATTTTTAATCAGAGACACTTCAGAAATTGTTATGCGATGGTCTGCTCTTATCACAATAAAATTCACCTTCTGTGATACGCTATATTATGGTCCCTGTCTTTTAGAACAGGATGCCAGAAGCATCCAACTTATTCAGAACAGCTGTGTACGGATGTTGGGTGGTATAAGAAGATATTATGAAAGAGGAGTAAGTACTAAAATAAGGGAAATTCGTTGGTTCAATGGCAATTTTTCTGGCAAGCGATTTAACTAAGACTTCCTATCTAATAACAAAAGAATGTTAGACTTCTTATCATTACTAAAATCATATATTGTTGAACATGTCATAAATGAATACACCAGATTTACATCCAATAGTCAAACATGTATTGACAGTATGCTAACAAATTTTGATAAAGAACTACATGCTGAGGTTTTACATTTCGGATCATAATGCACAAATCTAACACTTAATGTCACAAATAAAACAAGTAAAATTTTTTAAAAAAGGAATTTTTGCGACTCTAATAACTCGATTTTAACACTAATTTATCCACCGCAGCTCCCAATTTGTTAACTCAGCTAGGAAATAGACCATACTCTGCTAAAATAGAGCGATGCCCCAAGACGATTTCCATAAAATTGTCAGACTAACAAGAAATCTTAGTCAATAATCCGAATAACAAATTTAGTAGTAGACATGATGATATATCAACTTTTTAAATCAAGTATATGATTGAACCAATTGTGTTTATATAGTAAATAATAGATACATTAAAGTACGAATTAGTTCCTGACCAACTAAAACTAGCCATAGTAATCCCTATATTGAAAAAGGTGATGAAACAAAGGCTAAAAATTACCATCCTATTAGTTTGCTCCCATCATTGTCAAAAATTTTTGAGCGGATAATGGGTCACCGTATTATGGAGTTCATGTTAACGCATGATCTCTTCAACGGGGTTTAACACGGATATTTAAAGGACAGGTTGACTCAGACAGCAGTGTTTCAGTTTCTAGAGCGGATTTTAGGGTCTTTGGATGACGGGATGATCCCCTTGGGAGTATTTCTTGACCTCTCGAAGGCATATTATGATACATTGGATTATGAAATCTTGCTTAAAAAGTTGGAGCTGTATGAGATTCAAGGAATGGCCTTGAGATGGATCAGATCATACCTATTGGAAAGGTACCAAAACGTAACAATTGGTAAGGGAAAGGACCGCGTAACATCGAATAGAGCGAAAATAAAACTAGGAATACTACAGGGAAGTATATTGGGATCTCTACTATTCATTATCTATGTAAATGATATTACAGAACTACTTTCTATCGAAAATAACTGATGATTCCAATTTCCTTATAGGGGCTGCAAGTCTGCCAAGTATTATTATAAGAACTGAACGAATAATGATAGGAGCAGATGAGTGGTTTGCCAAAAATAGGCTTGTGTTAAATAGAAGTTCGAATTAAGCGTCAGATACGGAATTATTTTGTATGGGAAATGTAGGGACGTTAAACGATTGTTAATATGTCAAAAGTGAACAGTAAGAACAATATTGGGTCTCAATTTCAGAGAAAGTTGTAAAGGTAAATTTAAAGAGAACAATCTTCTTACTGTTCCTGCAGTTAACATACGGGGATGTGTTTAATTCTTTTTTAAAAACAACCCTTGTTTAGATACAGTCAATCACAAAATAAGTATCCAACAAGAACGATGAACTATACCTTTCCTAAGCATAAGCTGAGATTGTACGAAAGTGGGGCTTATTACAACTCTATTAAACTATACAATAGTCTTCCAAGATACATCAAAACTTGTGCCAACATTAAAAAGTAAAAAAAAAACTATTTAAATTACTGAAAGACATTGAACCGTATAATATTGAAGAGTATTTTGTAAAAATCTCAAATTTGTAGCGTAAATTTGGCCTAGAATATCTTACATTACATATTTCATTTTATATTCTATAATGTAATTTTGAAATATAGAGTGTTTATTATTATTATTATTAATAAAAGAGAAAGAAGATTGCTTCACAGTCTAGTCTTATTCAATAAAATCTGTAAAATGTGTCCCTCTTATCTATACCAAGAAACCAAATTTAGATATGATGCACATGCCTTGAATCTAAGACATTAACTTACAATTTCTCCTTCATTACAAACTACCTTATTTGAAAGGTATTTCTCTTATTAATTACCTCTACTTTATAATAAAATCCTGTAAATTTAAATTGTGCTCTACCCCAAATATTTAAATTCGCAGTACGCCACCTAATCCCACAGTTCTGCCAGATTTGAAAATAGCTCACAGTCTAGACCTCAATAAATGCCACCCAGTAGTTATGGATATGGATAGTTTATATTTAGTTGATAATTTAGAAATAATTAGAATTATTGTAAGAAACTACCGACATATCATACATAGAATTTTCATCATTATATCATCATATAGCAACTAATTAAATTTAGATTATGGATATATAATACTAAATAAAACGCCTGGCTTCAACTTCGCCTCTTGTATATTATAGAGTAAAGACATATTATTATCATTATTATTATAGCCAAAAACTGAATCATCAAAGAAGCCAATAAAGTTCGACGAAAACGAGAAAGAATTATTCATTATTAGTTTCAATCTTTTATAAGCAGGTAGTATTACATCACTTTTATTAAATGGATATGCTTGTAAATTAAGATATCTGCCAATTAAAAGTATTTCTTCATCCACACGAAAAATAAAATGCACTGACTTGATTGATGATGTTGTCTTGTAGCTTATAGCCAGTCCGTATATTGTATAAACCTTCATTTTTTTCCTATCTTAAGCAAGTGTTGAACCTATCAAGATTTAATAAGTATATTTTGATTAGAGTTTCACAGAATTGGCCTCTCTCGCCTTATTTTAAGATAAAAAATAGTGAGCAATGAGCAAATGCTGGTTAATGCTAATTTGCTTGCTGAAATACACGGTGTTAGTCACGAAACATTTTTATTTCAGTCGAGATTTTCATTGTTAATTAAATTTCCAGATATTTCCATGATACAAAATTACCTAGTGTAATACACATTTAAAGTAGTGATGCCACCGGATCCACTTTTTGAAAATTAGGATGTCGGAAACAACTTCAACACTTTTTGCCGGATCCCGGACCGGAACCGGATCCTGAGCCTAACATAAAAAAATACTCAGTGGAACTTAATTGAAAATATTTTGAAGTTGCTTAAGCCTCTCGAGGAAGTAACTAAAGCCATAAGTTATTCGGAAGCAAAACAGTGAACGATTTAAAGAGGTATTTGAACAAGAAGATAATGTATTGGGGACTTATATTAATATAATGCGAAAATAATTGATTACTAGCCTAAAGAATTTATTTTCCAATATCGATACAAGGAGCAATCATTCGCCGCCTTCCACACAAAGTGTTGTAACTGACAAAAATCAACAATTTGAGTTAGACCGTGAATATGCTAATTTTGATCCGCTTTTTTTTCTTACCAAGTGTCGTAGCTGCATCCCCAATGGTTTCAAATTTGTAAAGGCAAAAAAAATGTCGTATCTAACACTCATCAAATCACACCAAACGACGTATCTTGACTTGTGTCAATTAGTGAGAAAAATTTATAAAACATGCAGTGACGTAAGTAAAGTTAGGTCAGTTTGTGTGAAATATTATCGTGATAGATCTGGAGAAAGCGCCACGTTAGTGAAACACCAGTTGAATACCTATTTGTCAACATAACCTAAAAGTGTAGTTGAGGTCGGTAAAAGTAATTTATTATTTTTTGTGTTATTTTTGGTGTAAAATAAACGAGGGGGAAACCACCTATCCAATTTTGTACACCAAAAATTCTAAAATTCTAAGAAATTCTAAAAAATTCTGAAACTTTATAAAAAAAATTCTGAATATTTTCCGGACATTCTAGAACACTATTAACTAACTAATTTTTTATCTGCATTTTTATCTTCTGTATCATTTTTACGTTTATAATGTATTAAAAATATGCAGGGTGTTTTGAGAAGTACGGTATACAACTTAAAGAGGTGATTCATTATCATATTCTAAAAGAAAAAGTTTATATGAACATGTGCCCAGAGTTTCCTCGTTTTTGATATACAGGGTGTTTTTTCAAAAAAAAATGTGCTATGTGCGAAAACATTTAGACAGCTCCATTCAAGATTAAGTGAAACTGGGAGTTTTAAACGTAGTACGGGACTTCCTGACAGACCTGCAACAATAACCACGCCTGAGTTAGAAGAGGCTATACTTCGAGAGATAGAAGATGATCCTTCAACTAGTGCCAGGAAGGTAGCAGTGAACTTCAAACAAGTGCATCAACTGTTTGGAGGGTTTTGCATCTTTATCAACTATACCTATACCATATTCAATATATTAAGCCAAGGTTTGATTTCAGTAGGTGCTGCATACAGTAGCACATAACAACACTTTTTTACTGAACATATTAATTATTTACGAGGTCTCTTTTTCGAGAGAAACCATTATGAATTTTCATAACGAACATTTTTGGGCGGACGATAATCCTCATAAAATTCGAGAAGGTCGTTTTCAGCAACAATTTTCGGTGAATGTATGGGCAGGGATAATTGGCGACTATCTTATTGGACCATACCTTTTACCACCTCGATCTACAAATACGAACTAATATGTGGCTCATGCACGACGGCGCCCCAGCTCATTTTAGTCTAGTTGCTTGTCAATGCATCGACAAGACTTTTCCTAATTGCTGGATTAGACGCGCTGGTCCCCAAGATTGGCCAGCTCGCAGTCCCGACTTGAATCCTCTAGACTATTCTTTATGGGGTCACCTAAAGTCTCGTGTATACATCAAGTTGCGATGCGATACGAAATAATGCAGGCATTTTTAAGAATCAATGGTGAGACGATTGCAATCATGCGTTTCATCAGAAAGTGACCATTTTCATTATTTGCTTTGATTAACTGTTTAAACTGCATTTTTTTAATATCATTATTTAAAAAAATAATTTTATTTTTAATTTACTTTAAAATACATAGGTAGGTTTTATTTTTTCTCTCGAATACGAAGCAAGATACGAAAAGAATTAAGGGAGCAAAGAAGTTGTATTATTAGTTGGTAAATTCGAGAGAAAATATTAAAATTAGGAAAAAGTTAGTGACGTACATTTTTTGTCAACCATATTCGTTAAGGTGCTTCCCGGGACGCCACTGAACTTAATACATTTAATTTAGGTAGGTCTAATTAAGCCCCTTATCATTATGAACAACGGTACCAAATTTCAATAAAGTCGAGAAAAGGATATTTAAAAAAATGATAAGAAAATGACTTTTTTTCCGATCCGATCTGTGTTTACCCTTTCTTTTCCCTCATAGAGTAATCAAATAAGTGGTGGTTTTTTAAGGAGTCTTACTACATTATTTGGTAAGCTTACTTTTAGATAAGATTGGGTAGATAAAGGATGCGATCAGTTATATCCACTTTTTGATCTGGATAATATTTAAGCCAATATTGCCATCTGAAAGGTTTTCTTTCTTGCACAAGTACTAAATCGTCGGCACGTATATTTTTTCTAATGTCTGTAGTGTTTTTTTGTTGCAATAGAAATTGTATTGTTTTTCCGGTTATATCGGAAAAAAAAACAACATTTTATTAATATCCAGAGACCATTCAGTTCATCAACATTCGTAAACCTAAAATCGTAATCGCAGCGTGCGTTTCGCTACCTACTACTCAAATTAACAAATGTGCCGATGTATAAAGTAGTAGAGGGGAGAAATTTTTATAGATTATGCATGCTTTTGAGCATGCGCATAAGGAAACAATTCTAGATAAATTCAAAAGAATTCTAATTAAATTCTAAAAAATACTAAAAAAATTCTAAAAAATTCAGCTTGTATAGCAAAATTCTAAGGTGGTTTCCCCCTCGAAAATAAACGTTAAAGGTAAGATATATTAACTATGTGTATAAGTTTTTTTTAAGAATAATTAGATACATTACAAAATACTAGATAGTTTATTATGAGTAATTTTTATCAACAATAGGAAGGAAATAAATTCAAGAGACATTCTGCTGCAAATATAGTGGCATTTTTGTCACAGAGGCGAGGATATTGTAGATTTGCCCTTCTTTTTTTCTTTTTCATAGGTTTTGTTTTCTTTCTATCATTTTAACATCGCGAATATATTTTTTTTAATTTTAACTCGTAAAAAATATTTAAAATATATACAAAAACAGTTATTTAAAAAAGAGGCAATACTTTACTTCCTTTTTCTCTTTTCAGATTTAAGTTGCTTGCATTATGGATGCTCTAATAATTTGGGATGATGCATGGAACAAAAAATGTTGTGAGGGAAAATGAATTGCATTTGGTTAAGGTCCATAAAATTGTAGTTGGGTCAAGAGTAAAAATGCATTTAAAAAAAATGGTATTGGAAAAGTAATTGATGTGGAAGATAGCTTTAGTGATAATGGCCCTCTGTATCAAAACGCAGAGTAGTATCAAGAAAACTCATTAGAGTTCACACAAGCAAACCAAATAAACAGCTGCAATTCAGGAGGCTTCTCCGATTCCGATGATCTAACACTTAGTGTGTTAAGAAATAAAAAATATCAGAAAGAAGTGTCTAGCCATAACACAGAAGACTTCTCAGACTCTGACGATATACCTCTAAGTGTTTTTAAAAAAAGAAAAATCCAGACGAAGATACAACTATGTGTATTACTGAAAACCATCACTCTTCCGAGACCGATACAAATTTGCCATGTTTACAAAATTTTTCTCGACAATCAAGAGAATTAAACGCTGGTGATATAGATGATGACATTCCGCAATCACCAGCTTCTCCAGTGTATGCTTCAGACGTCGACCCTCCTTTCGGACAGTGCGAAGTTCGTAGGTGCACAAATGAAGTATTTAGCTCTTGTGAAAAATGCGAACGACTTGTATGTTGGACTCATTTCATTTCGGACATGAAGCATTGTTGCCGAAAAAAGATACAGAAACTGGTGACTGCCGAAGACGAAGTTATAATGGAGAACACATTAACACGTGATGCCCTTCCTACTATGAATTATTCAGAAGACTTTTAAATTGAAGGTGGCGAAAAGGAAGAAAAAGAAACAGAAAAAGAAAAAATAATTAATACAAGGCACAAAGCAAAGAAATTAAGAAGCTTAAGTAAGGAATACAAAAGCCCGGCGACTAGGAAAATGGTTCCAGCAAGTATTAAGGATCGATGTGATTTGTATCTGTAGTGAAATAAGTAATGGCCAGCGAAAATCAATTTTTGAAGAATATTATGCTTTAGGCGATATTACAAGACAACGGGAGTTCCTAATTCGACACATCGAAAAGTTGGAAACAGCTAGAAAAACCAGCAAGAAGGAGCAATCGCTTAGAAGCTTTACTTTTCGTTACTATCTTACAGTTGATGGCAAAAAAAAGACAGTTGCAAAAAGTTGTTCCTAGGCACTTTAGATCTATCAGACCGAACTTGTCGAACTGCTTTATCCAAACTTGGAGACACAGGCATAGTGGTAGATGAGAAAGGAGGTGGAAGGCATAGAAGTGAGACAGTTTTAAAATAGAAGAACGTCAGACACATGAAAAAATTTCGGAGCACATTGACAAGTTCCCTCAAGTCGAATCTCATTATTGTCGATCTTCTAGTTCCAAGTTATACCTTCATCCTGATTTGTCGCTACCAAAAATGTATGCCATGTACCTACAGGAATTGGAACTTGCAGGGTTAAAAACTAAACCGAGTTTTGCAACATATCGAAGAGTATTTTTTACAAAAAGATTATCATTCTTTCGTCCAAAAAACGATAGGTGCTCCTTATGTTTAACCTATAATCAGGGGGATGCGGAAACAAAAATAAAATTAAAAGATAGATATGAGAAACATAGTTTAGAGAAAGTAAAAGTAAGAGAGCTAAGAGAAAAATCCAAATCTCAAGCATGTAGGGATAAAAATACATTATGTGCAGTTTTTGATCTGCAGCAGGTCATCTACTTGCCTATAAGCAGAGCAAGTGCAATTTTTTATAAATGCCGTCTGTCTAATTTCAATTTTACAATGTATAATATTGGCACTAAAGAATGTATCTGCTTTCCCTGGAACGAATCGTTAAGTAAAAAGGGAGCATCAGAAATATCTACTTGTGTGTATAAAAGCCTACAGTATTACTCTACACAAGGTATAAAATTTGTTTTTCTTTATTCAGACGGATGTTTTGGACAAAATAAAAATTCCATAATGGCTGCCATGTTGCTATATTCAGTTCAGAAATTTAAAGCAATGCAAACAATATCCTTGCGCTTTTTTGAGACAAATCACGGCCAGAGCGAGGGCGACTCGGCGCACAGTGGCATAGGTACAGCTTTATCACAAGCTGGTGATATTTTTGTTCCCAGCCAACTTTATCCCATTTTCAAATTAGCCAGGCGAAAAAAAACATACAAAATTATGCCAATAAATTACACAGATTTTCTGGATTTTAAAACTGTGTCGAAAACTCTAAGAATTTTGACTGTTCCTATCAGTAATGAGGGAAATAACTTGAATTGGACCGATATTATGGAGCTTATGGTGTATAAAAGAGAACCATCAAAAATATTTTTCAAAGACAGCCATTTACAAACAAAGTTTGATTTCATTCAATTAAAACGACTAGAAGGCGGTATTGTCAATATTAGGGTCGACTCTTTAAATATTGCTCCACCAAAAATAAGTAAGAAAAAATACGATGATCTTACTTCTTTATGTAAAGGCGATACTCCTGTAATAAGACTGCCGGGTTCTTTTTAATTTACCGCACGAATATTAGTTTACTATTTTATTAACATTACTGTGTTTTAATTTACATATTCTTTTTGCAATATTATTAACATTATTTTATTTCAAAGCTCCTATCTACACTGTACTTCAAGAAATAATTCACACAAACTGACGTAAGTGACAATTTTTTATAAAAATCTGGACAACCAAAAACTTTATTGGTAACTTTAATGCAGGAAATAATAGATCCATTACTATGTGCTTTTATATGTTAAAGTTAAAAAGCAGCTAAAAATAGTTTTCTCGATGCGTTTACTTATGATAGACCGAATTTCGTTTTTTTGCTCTCCTATAAAATTGCTGCTTTCGACACTTTGTGTAGAAGGTGATGAATGCCTACATTTTTAGATACTAGATACAAATTAACATCTTTTGAAAAACACACTAAAGCTTATACTCAGACAGAATTTCGAAGAATGTACAATGCTGACACTACAGAAATTGTTTTAGATGACGACGCTGAAATCGATGAGGACGAAGTACCACTATCCGCTTATATCCACAATAGACTCTGCAACGGGGAAACTATAATTATTCTGCACCATAATCTGTTCATTATTAATAACAAATATTAATGTGTTACATATTATTTATTAATTATGTCATTTGTTCTACAGTTTATGTTTTGCTTTTATCTTAGTTAAACAGCTCTACTGTGTCGCTGTGGTTCTGTTCATTATATCTACAACACATTTTTTTAAATTCAGGCCAGATACAGGATCCAGATCCGGTGGCATTACTAATTTAAAGTCTAACTCAAATATATTGAATGTAAGCTTTCCCCTTTCTAAAATAAAATAAAAATTTATCTTTAGACATTACTTAACAACATTTTGCTAAATACAAATAAATACTGTTTTCTATAACGTCGTTCGTCTACCTACGCTATTGTTAACTATATTATTGTCTACTCAATGACTTAAGCAAATGCAATAATGATTACCTAGGGTACGCACGCCTTTAATTTCACAACAAACACAACATTTTTTTAAATTAATAATTTAATTTGTAATCGGACATAACAATACCAAATCTTAATTTTCTTTAGTAAACAGAATCAATTTTTTTCCCAATGTTTAAAAGGAGGATCATTAAATAAATAAATGAAATAAGTATAAAGCTAACAATAGTTGCACAACCAATGAACTGATGGACTTTCACTGATGATTTTCAAACTCCATCTCACCAAGTTAAAAGTTCTAGATTGTATCAAGTTAACGATGAGGTTTTTGTGTTTATCGAGGTAAATTATCAAGGAACTTTAAAGTGACATAATAGCCAATAGAGAAAGAAGAAATTTGCATAATAATGTTACAAAAAGGAATGTTGTCTGAATTAAACAAAAAATTGAAGTGAAATAAATAGGTAAATGAAATGTTTAAGACATAAATTAGAAGTTGTAGTTTTTAACACTTTAAATATAAACTTTTTTTTCAATCTTTATTCTGAATGTCATAAATGTAAGTATATGAAAAATTTTAGAAATTACCTATCACATTTTGTTTTAGATGAAAATTTCGAGACGAAGTTCTAAGTTTAGCTAAGTTTTAGATCAGTGGAAATTCCGCCTGATTTTTCGACGAGGGAAAATCTAAACAAAAATTACTTTACCTAACATTCGAAACATTTTTTTAAAAATTAAATAGGAATAGAAGACGTAATAAGCATAACAGATAAAAAGTTATAGATAGATAGAAATAGATAAAAAGTAAAGTTACCTAAGAATTTTTAGTAGGGTGAGGCATTCGGTGTGAATAAACAATAGCCCCACGCTCGGCCCCACGCTTTCTCTCAGAAATTCAATTTTATACGTTTTTAGGTCTAATGACAATAACAATAATTGGGCGACAACCTTTTTTTTGTTGTAATATAAAGCTAAATAGCATATTCTAGTAGAATGAACCTATCTGAATACAATAATGGCAAAAAAAAAAAGTTGTACCAAACAGCTGCCTGTTTTTAAAGAAAAATAATAAACATTCGTAAATGTATAGGCCATATACCGTTATTTTTAAACGACGTTCTACAAGCTTCCAAGTACTTCATTTTTTTGATAATCCTGATCACTCTTTTTTGTATCACAAATACACGGTGGGCCAAAAAAAGTGACCACATTTGATTTTTTGGAATAATTTTATTGTTTAAAATTATTTTTGAACCAAATTTGCAGGACCTATTAACAAAAGTATAGGTTATCGTAAAATTAATTTAAAACTGATAGGATTAAATTACAATATCGTACAGGGCAAGTTAAAATAAGAAGTTACTTGAAACTAGCCGCAAAATTAGTTTTTTTATTTTTTTTAATAATTATGACTTACATCTTAAAGATTGTTTTATTCTGAACAAAAAAAATCTTTTCACATTTTTTGATATTTCATTCGGTTCGATGGTTATAAGCAATTTTTTCACCAAACATTTCGACTGTTAATTTGTAACAATTAGGTATTATTAATAAATGAGTGTCACCCTTTTTTTAGTTGGCCATGTAAACAAATTCATATCGTCTTTTTATTAATGGTTGCTATGAATTTTAACTTGACAGTTGTCATAGTTAAAGTGGAAATACTGATTTGTTCAATAACATGCTTACAATAAACGATACAATTTTGATAAAAGCGCTTTGGCAGGAAAAAAACTATGGTGCAAGAAAAATAGTGCGTGAATTTCCTAACAGAACTTGGGCATTATCAAGTGTTTCAAGACTGCTGAAAAAAATGAGGGAAAATAACGGCAATTTTGAGAGAAAGCAAGGGAGTGGGAGGCCACGCAGTGTAAGGACCCAGAGAAACATTGAAATTGTTAGAAGAAATATTAAAAGCCCTGTAAACTTTCCAGGAAGTAGTAAAAGCCCAAGAATGATTGAAAAGGATTATCTTATAAAAATATCTTCAGCTAGACGGATTGTTAAGGAAGACCTTCATTTTAAAACCTTTAAAAGACGATATGTGCATAAATTATCGGAAGTGTGAAGAAATAATAGTGTCAATAACATTTGGTTTACGGGCGAGAAAATGTTTTACTTGCGACCGCCGAAAAACTCCCAGAATAATAGGTTGTATGACAATGTCGCTAAAGAAGAAAACATTAGTGCAGATAGGCTACTTATTGAACAAGGACACTTTGTTTCAGGCGTGATGGACTCCCTTGGTGTATCAAAACTAGGCAAAACAAGTGTAATTTTTATAAACTCTGGCGTGAAAGTTAATTATATGGTATACTGCCATGAAGTTCTTGAAATCTTGCTACCGGAATTGGAAATGTTTTAGGATTATTATATTTTCATGCAAGATGGTGCCCCTGCCCATCGATCACATTATACCATTAGTTTTTTAAGACAACAGTGTCCAGAAATTATCGCTCCAGATGAATGGCCGCCAAACAGTCCAGACCTTAATCCTGTGGATTATGCCATATGGGGAAATTTGGAAGCAGCCGTGCACAAAAATAGAAATTTCAATAGTATGGACGACTTAAAACGAGAAATTGTACCCTGTTGGGAAAACTTTGACCAAAACACAATTAATGGCGCAATTAATCAATGGAAAAGACGTTTACAGAAATGCATTGAACAAACCGGAGGACATATTGAACAATTTTTTAAATGATTTTTTTTTTGTTAGATCATTAGATTTGATTTGATGTTAATAAACCGCAGAGAAATGTTTGGTGAAAAAATTGCTTATAACTATCGACCCGAATGAAATATCAAAAAATGTGAAAATACTTTTTTTATTATTATGTATAATTATTAAAAAAAATAAAAAAAACTAATTTTGCGGCTAGTTTGAAGTAACTTCTTATTTTAACTTGCCCTGTACGATATTGTAATTTAATCCTATCACTTTTAAATTCATTTTACAAGAACCTATACTTTTGTTAATATGTCCTGTAAATTTGGTTCAAACATAATTTTCAACAATAAAGTTATTCCAAAAAGTCAAATGTGGTCACTTTTTTTGGCCCACCGTGTATATTCTGAATTTGGCTTTGTGCATCCCTAAAAATCATTCCGTAACTAAGAACTGACTGAAAATTAGCAAAATACAATATTTTGAGTGTCCCCTCATTCATGTATTTACTGGTTAGTCTTATAGCATAACATATGGAATTTAGTTTCCCAGAAACAGTGTTAATATGGTATGACCAGTCAAAATATTTAATAATGTACTGAACTCCCAAAAACCTTGTCTGTTCGTAAAAGGGCGGTGTTACATCACTACTTTTAAAATTTTCGGGTTTCTCAGTTTTTGATAGCTTGGTTCTAAATAAGACACTTTCAGTTTCTTTTTATTCAGCGACAAGCCATTTTGTCTAAACCGTAGTTTCACTTCATTAAAAAATATTTTACTATTTTCCAATAAATCAAGAAGATTATTTTTTCTTGTTAATAAAGATGCATCATCGGCATATTTTAAAATACTTTTAGAAGGATCTGCCAAATTAATCAAATCGTTTTCAAAGATACCAATAATAAGGGACCCCAGTATAGCTCCTTGTGCAATTCCGTGCTGTGATCTTAAGGGCTGTGACCTACCTATAACCCTATCCTTTACAAAATGTACATACTGAACTCTATCATTTAAATAGAATTATAACCACTTAAGAGCATTACCCCTGATACCAGACAGGTTTAATTTCCATTTTAATATATCCCGATCACCTGAACCTAAACAGTCATAGGCCTTTGAAAAGTCTAGGTACATACCAACAGCTAAGCATCCATCCTCTAAATATTGCTAAACGGTTTTAATTAGTTCGAAAATAGCTGTTTGAGTAGACTTTCCCTTCAAAAACCCATGCTGGTTTTCAGACAACAAACTCGATTTTTCCATAAAACACAAAATTCTTTCACGCATTACCAGCTCCAAAAGCTTTGAAAACCCCGGTAGCAAACTAATTGGTCTATAATTTTCAAACAATTGAAGATTTCCTCTTTTAAATACTGGCTTTATTGAGGCTATTTTAAGTTTGTCCGGAAAAATTCCATAGTTTAATGAATTATTTATTACATATGACAAAACATATTTGCATTCACCGATTGAAATTTTAATCATACTTGTTCTTGTTTTTTATCTTTTTTACTATTTCACATATTTCCCTTGGCGTTGTTGGTCTACATAGAGTACATAGAGCTATTATTATATACATTGTCAGTGCTAAAGTTAACATGTTGTAGGTGTTTAAATTAAAATTAGATGATCATTGTAACCATTTGCTATCTGTTCCGAGGTTCCCTTTATACCTATATCATAACTTAATAGTCTCCCATTTTTCCCAGTGATTTCAGTACAAACTGACCACATAGATTTCATCTTGTTATCCCAGTTATAAACTTTATTTAAAAGAAAAGTAAAATCTTTTGCGAGACTGAACTTATAAATCATCATCTTCTTTTTTAATTTGTTTGTACTGATATATATTAAGTTACTATCTAAGAAAAAAGCAAGCATCAAAAATATTTATTTCAAGCACACAATTCTATTTTTTTTCTTTTTATTGGCATCACACCTTCTCTCTTCAAAGTGCAACAGTAATCACCCATCATGGCTGGATTCCATCGTCCTTGGTACCGAATTTCCATTGTCCTGATATTTTGATGAAACTTTTCACCCTGCTCATTGCTGGCAGTGCCCAAATTCTCAGAAAAAAATGATAAACGGGAATGAACAAAGTGAATTTTTAATGACATTCGGCAACCAAGCGATTTGTAGGAGTCTAAAAGTTCATTAACTAGTTGTTCGTAGTTTGCATCCATATTATTGCCTAAAAATCCCCCCGTTACACTTACAAATGAGTTTCAAGTTCTGAGTTCTTGCGTGGTGAGCTTTTCTGTAGTAATATATTAAGGGATAGGGAAATTATCGAAAATCATTCCGAAGATTTTTTGCCGTGGAAATCGCTCGAGGGCTTGCCCGAGAGCGATTTCCTAATGGCAAAAAATCTGAGAATGATTTTCTGATTATTTCCCTATCCCGAAATGTATTTTGAAGATTATTTACCAAATAAAAAACTAACGATTTCTGACGGGTGAGATTTTCACTTTTGACAAGGGTGATTTTCACCGGAGAGCGGGAGATTATCGCTGGATTTCTGACGGGTGAGATTTTCACTTTTGACAAGGGTGATTTTCACCGGAGAGCGGGAGATTATAGCTGAATAATCAGGTGAAAATCAACCCGCTTTTATAATGGATGAGTTAAATAATCTATAAAATTAACATCTTCCAGTAATTTTTTTTAATTTGTGGCCCAATAAAGTTGCCCTGTTTTAATTTGGCGTCACTCAACTAGGGAAATATTTATCTTAGGTATTTAAATCGTTCACACTCTTTATTTATAGCGTTCGCAAAGTGTTTGATTAGTCCAAATTTAATATAAAGAGGAGGCAAAAGGACATTTTTTGGGTCTACAAGGGGCACATACTTAATATTTTAAGATCCCGGTTAAAATTCACTTCTTTCCTGCCAAATTTTCGTTACATAATATTCATTCACTGCAGGACTTCCCACAGACAAAGAAAATAGCAATATTTTGTAAATCCTCCCCGAAGTCCAACTAAAATTGCTATAACTGTTAAGTCCCCACATATCTGCTATTTGTGCCGGTTGTAGTTTTTTTTTATATAATAGGATGCCCATATTTTCATAGGTTTTATTGATTTTAACAGAATGGGCAACTAGTATAGATGCTTTTAAATTTCCATCATGTAATAACACAGCTTTTAAACTATATTTCAATGAGTCTATGAACAAGTGCCAGTCACAAGGAGAATGCTCGATATTGAGTTCCTGCATTAAACCATTGATGTCAGTACACGCACATAACGAATTTTCCATATTGTAAAATGCAGAAAACGTAGCATTTATTTTCCTAAAAGTCGTCATCTTTGTTTCTTGGGCTAGTAAGTTCCACTCCTTAAGACGGGAACCAATAAGTTCTGAATATTGCTTTGACAACCCCAAATCACGTACTAAATCATTTAACTCACTTTGAACAATCAAATGTGACTCGCCGAAACTGGGGCCTGGAGTAGAAGTGGGGTTGGTACACTGTTCTTCGGAGCTGCCTGATGATGCGTCATAATCTCCGTTATCCTCCAAAACAATATCTTGTCAATCTAAAGGCACAGTCGGTACTGGTAAGTCTGCATTGTCTGCAGGTCCTATGACAGAAGACAAATTCGTATATTCAATCTTGGGCTTTTTTTCTGAAATAAATAAATAAAATAAATAAATAAAGATGTCTTTAATTAGGAATAAAATATAAATTACAATAAAAAAAATCATACGTAAACGTGGCCGTATTTAGCTAAGCTGCTCATACAACCACTGAAAAAAAAAACAGCATACAAATAATGAGTAGAAGGGAAAAAAATATTATGTTTAAGAATGTAGAATGTAGAACTAACCTGTCCTAAAAAAATAAATAAGAAAAATTTAATAAATATTAAATGTACAAGAATAAATAGGTCGTGATTCAATCAGTATATTAAATACATTTAAACTCTTTTCTCGAAAATGTGATTTCTTAACAGTAAATTAAAGGTGCAAGGGTGGGGGCTTCCCTGACATTCCGTGGCAATGAGTTGAATAGTTTGGTGGCATTGTAGGTGAAGGAGCGCTGAAAAAGTGCGGTGCTGTGTCCTGGAATCCTAAACAAACCTCCATGACGTGTTAGCCGGTTATGCGTATTCGAACCCGTAGCTAATTTTTCCAGTAAGTACCTTGGTTCTTTTGAAATAATGACTTTATAAATACATCGTGCAAATTGAATTTCAAATCTTTCCTGCATATCACAAATCTCAAATCTCAGACAATAGTTTTGAAGCTTCCGAAGACTGTCTTTATCTTTTTGCAACTTGCAACAGTGCAGGCCAGTATACTATATTACAGTAAGCCAAATGGGAAAGCACTAACGTATTAGTTAATGTTAACTTAATATTGGGATCGAGAATATCTTTATTTAAATATAAAAGTTTTAGTTTAAACATTAATTTTTGTATTGTGTTGGAAATATGATCATTTAGTCTGAAACTACTGTCCAGTACAATCCCAAGGTTCTTACAAATTGATTTGACTTCTAGTTTTACATCGTTCAATTTTATGTTTAAATCATAAACACGCCTACTTTTGCTAAATACCACCATCTGGGTCTTGTTTTCATTTAAAAATAAACCATGAGCAGCAGAAATTTTTGAGATAACTTCGAGATCCTTATTTACGTTTGTAACCGCAGCATCAACTTGATCTGGGTAAAAAGAATAGAAAACCTGGGTATCGTCGGCGTATTGATGAGATTTACAACTACTTAAAAGTTTATAAAAATCAGTCGTATACAGAGAAAAAATAAGAGGACCCAGAATACTGCCCTTCGCGATACCTCTAAATACTCCTAATGAATTTGAAGTACGATTATTAATTACGGTTCTCTGCTGTCGACCTAAGAAATAGCTTTCAAATAACTTCAGTGCATGTTCACTTAGAACAAAATATTTTTATTTAATATTTAAAATGTTATGATCCAGTGTGTCAAAAGCCTTGCTATAATCTAACAAGACCAAACAAGTGTCTCTGTCTTGGTCATGTGCTCTGAGAATATCGTCAGTTATCGACATGAGAACAGTTGCAGTACTATAATTTTTTTCTAAGCCCAGATTGTGTAGATGGCAAAATTTGTTGATGAGTTAGGAAATCATTTAATTGGTCCGAAATGACTCCTTCCAAAGTTTTGGACATTGTACGCAAGATACTAATGGGTCTACAATGTGACAGTTCAGTAGGGTTGTTAGTCTTGGGAATGGGTAATATATTTCTATTTTCCATAAACAGGAAAATTTATTGGTTTTTAAACATTGGTTAAGAACAAAAGTAAAATGTAGGTGTAGGTATGGCATCAAAAGTAAAATAATTTTAAGATTTATTCCATCACCACCTGTAGCATTGCTCTTAAATGTATTAATTATTTTTTCAAATTCGTCTATAGGGACTTCGCGTAAGATCGAAATGTAAGATCAGGTTGTATCTCTGAATAGGATTTATTTCAGTAAGTGTTAATTATAAGATCACGATCATGATCATAAGAAACAAAAGGATGCTATTGACGAAAAAGTCATTAAATGTGTCGTCGGGTGTGTGATTTAAAAAATCATGAGGTTGAGAATTAAAACTGGTACCAATATTTAAATATTTTAATGTCTGCCAAAAGTTAAGAATAACCTTTAGTCTACGGCAATGATGACATTTTCGTCGTTGAAATAACTTTCTTAACTACACAGAACCACTCAATTCAAAACTCAGAAGAAGACTGAATAAGAGAATAAGTTAAAGACAATCCATTTTAGGTTATCTTTCTGTTTTAAAATGCACCTCTTTTAAATGACCCCTCATAAAATTTACTACCTGCCAATATAAATGAGCTATAATGAGCCCATTGAAAAATGGTACATATTAGGGCTTTATGAATATTTTTTCTATTATTAGAAAGGTATTAGCATTGTGAAAATAATGGGCTAAGCTAGGGATGCGCAAAATTTTTAAAACATCGATGTTGACATCAAATGATACATTGAATACAGAAAATCGATGTTGTAAAAAAATCTGACAGAAAATATCGATATTTATAAACATCGATGTCTTTATAAATATCGATAAATATATTTAAAATAAATGATACATTTTAATATAATAAATGCAAATATATTTATATTAAATAAAAGTATAACCATTAAAAACAAAAGTAGAAATACATTTGTCCATTTGAAAACGAAATAAGAGACTACCAAATAAATATGCAAAAAAACTGTAGTCTACTAAAAATACAAGTAAAATCCATAAGATCGCATTAAACCATGGGCGTTTCACTTACGAAAAAAAAACTTGTGGAGTATATAAAACCAAAATGCTAAAAAGAGCGTGAAAACTATATAAAACCTTAATTTAAAATATCGGTACCAAATTTCAATAAAATCGGGAAACGGATACCTATTTAAAAGGATAAAAAACGATTTTTTTTTTAAACTTTACCACCCTATATTATGTATATCAAAAACCGGGTAAGTCCGGATACATGTTCAAATAAACTTTTTCTCTTAGAACATCATATGGAATCACTCCCTTAAGTTACGTACCGTACTTCTGAAACGCCCTGTATAGCAGATGGAACCTAAAATTATTTTCTAGAAAATTTAGCCAACCAAAGCGTATTATTTTAACGAAAAATAAATATATTTTTAAAATGAAATGAAAGCTTTGTAGGCATTTCTGCCGACAGCATTACCCCGCCGTTGGCCTCGGAGGTTTTAGGAAGATATTATTATAAGGTCTTTGCAGTCTGCTTTACACGGATACCGCGTGCCGCACTTGTGCCAATTAAAGTAAGTTTTTTAGCCTGGAGGGTTACAATAAGTGAAAAGTCAAAAATATACATAGCTATTTGATATTAGCAAACAATAAATTTGGACAACTAGTTGTAAGTACCTAGATTAAGATTTCTTTTTAATATTTAATTTACCAATTTGGTAATTGTAATAAGTCAATTTTGTAATACATTTTGAAATAAAATGTCAAGTTTTAATTGAAAAAAAACATGGAAAAGAACATTGCAAAAAATATCAATGTTAACGAATAATATTGTCAACAAAATGGTGGGCTCCACATTTTTATAGTTTTCACACTTCTAGACCACTGTGCGTTGAGGTCGCCGACCACTGTGCCATCCAATGCCAAGTTCAATTAAACAACAATCAGCACTTTCGGTGTATAAATACCCGAACATTGGATGGACACGGTACCTTCGTCTCAACGACTGGTCAACCACCCTGCGACAGGAGTGCCCAAAGTGTCAATATAGATTCGAGGCCCCTCTCCTGCTCGATTTACAAGCATCCCCCAAAAGTTCCCCTGGTCAACTACCCTGCGACAGGAATGCCCAAAGTGTCAACATTGACTCGAGGCCCCTCTCCTGATCGAGCAATAAGTACTTCCCGAGAGCCCCCATCGATAGTGCCGAACTGGTCTGCACCCCCCGGAGACATGCTGGGCTTTCTCCGAGCTGCCTGGTAAAGTTTATACCAAAGTATTAATAAAGACCTGTATTGTTTTTTAGTCCGAGTGGTTTTCATTCACGCCCCGTTAGGGACACAACCCCCAGTTGTGACAATATCGAATAAAAAAACATCGATATAAACATCGAAAATCGAAACACAAAAATCGATGTTTTTAAAACATCGATACATCATGCGAAACCCTAGGCTAAGCTTTGTGCAATTGAATTTTTGTTAATGCTATACCAGTCTTAAGACTTTAAATTCTATAAATGCTGATACTAAACTGATTATGTTTAGCCCTAGTAAATCTTTTATAAAATAAAAATCGAAATGGGATGTTTAACTCACCTAAATTAAATTAACAGAAAACGATAGGCAAAACGCTTCTTGCTACCGAACAGCAAAAAAACCGATACATTGCCTTCCTCGCAAGATATCAATGCCTTTGATATTAAACAACGAGGATTTACGATTGATTCAATTGACTGAAGTAACTAACCAATTATTATCGGAATGAGTTCCTTCCTAAATATACTTTTTAGCAACGCTACGGATTCCCTACTTAATTCCAGTCTGGTTGTGCTTCTTTTTCTTACTGTCCTATCCTATACAAGGATGTTCTCCTGTTACACATTACACACATTTTCCTTGCAACGCCCGTTAACAGGTGTCATCGTTTCCTGCAAATCAAGAGCCATCACAGTTAAGGCTTGCGCTGTCATTGACTCTACTACTGCGAGCCGGATGCGTGTGATCCGATCCTATCGGCAGCATCATGCCGCTAGCAGGATGATTGTTTGCAAGAATTGCAGGAGACACGTGCCTTGCAGGACGTGGCCGGCGGGCTTGCATATTTGGTTACGTGATTTGGAAAGTTAATATGTCGAAGACGTCTTAAGAATAACACGGGGAAGTAAGGTAAGAAGTGGGTAAAGAGTAATTTTACACATAGCTAAAGTGCCAGTGTCAGTGACATGCTCTTCTTTTACGTTTTAGTTAGCTCAGGTTCTCAAGATGAGATGGTATTCTCTTTACCTAATTTTATTTGTCTTGATTAAAAAATGATTGGATAATTCGAAAAAGCTTTAACTTCCCTCTTACATCATCCATTTATACTATCACTGGTTACTGCTTTTCAGGAGAAATCCTATAAACTCTTGTCTTTTTCTGCGGTCCTAATCCGCGGCTTGTCATCGCACTTTCCTGCTGCATTCTTAGCGGATCAGCCAGCCTCTCTTCGACATTTTTGTTCGCAGAAGTGGAGGCAGAAGAACGGCTAGTCAGTCACGTATGATCGAGTTAGTGACATAACTGACATATCTCGCGCGTCCAGTAGCCGGAGATTGGACCTGTTGTACTTAAACAGGCCGGTATCAAGTTGTTGTCTAAATTGCTTAAAGCTTGTTTTTATATTTATTTTGTTAATTGGATTGAGTAAATTGAATTAAATTATTTTATAAAAATGGGTAAACCTCGGAATTGTAAGTTTTTTTAATACGATGCCAAAAATTAGTTTTTATTCGTACAAGGTATGCAAAAAATACAAATATACTAATTAATTTTTGTTGCACGTCATACCCTTCGAGTGACGTCCGGTATCGGCAGTGTTACCAGCTTGCAACCGAAATATCCGAAATACACTGATTTTTTTCATAAAAACAAGATAAATTTAGAAAAATGAATACAAATTTGTTTACTTTACTTTTAGAATCTTCCAGGATGACAATATATACCTAATTTGTATCGTTACTTTTTCTATATATGCTTTGGATGTTGATCTATTTTATTATTCCGTATTTGTTTAAAAGTAGGCGAGGCAAAAATATACCTATAATTACACGTAGGTAGTCCGTATTCAAAGACTCTAATTTTTTTAGTTTTTGGGTTTCAATATTAAGAATAATAAAAATAATAATACAAAGATTGATCATTAATCAGCCTCCAAATCACTTGAATTACGCTTTTCGTTTACTTCAATAATAATGGGTTCATTTTAATATCTTGCTTTCTGTGTGCCGAATTGAATTTTTCCAAACATCAGGAGTAACAGTTCGCAATGATTCATACAGCCAGTTTCTACAGTATGTCCACGGATAGACATCCCCATAGGACTAATGGACCAAAAATTTCGTTTTTCGACAAAAAGTCATTCTTGATAAAAAGTTCTGCATCTCGAAGAAATGTAGCCTACGAGGAGATTTTTTGATTTTTTTATACAGGGTACCCAAAAAATAAAAAAACATGAAATACCATCAAGAATAAATTAACTTTACTTATCGTTTTAAAGTAAAATCGCAAATAACAAAAGGTTTTAAATCATATTCAATTCTGAGTTGGGGATTTTCTCTACTCCAGCATCATATTAATACGTGTATTATTTTTACTGAACAATCTCTAGTTTTACCTTTTTTACCTATCCCACCTAATGCAGGTATCCTATAAAAATCTGATAAAACGTCATGATATTATTGTAATGTTATGAAGTTGTCAAAAATTTCATTTTAAAATATTAAAAGAAATATGCTGTCCGTTGAACAAAAAATATTTTTGGTCCAGTGTTATGGTACCGGTGTAAACTCTTACAATTATGTACAAGAAAGGTTTTTAGAAAAGTTTCCTGGAGTTTATGTTTCGACGTATGCAATTAGACAATTAATCAAGAAATTCAAACACACGGGGTCGGTGGAAAACTTAAAAAGGAAGAAGAAACTGTTTGATGAGGATGATGCAGCTACCGTTGTGGTCTTACAATCTGTTGAGGAGAACCCACTTGTCTCACTAAGGAAACGAGCTCAACATTTGCTTATTGTCCAAAAAAGTCAAATTCAAATAATTTTAAAACAAAATAAGTTTCACCCATTCAAACCGCATTTTAATCATGCTTTAGAAGATGGAGACTATGCGAAACGACTGGATTTTTGTTTATGGGTAGGGGACAAAATTTTAAATGAAAATAACCAATTTCACAAACTTATTTTATTCACTGATGAATCGACTTTTTCAACAAATGGTACAGTGGCTTCCCAGCACGTACGATACTGGAGCACAGAAAATCCCCAATTTAGAATTCCTGCCCATCGCCAATATTTTAAAAAAGTTAATGTTCATACATGGAAATGCTACAAACCTTTTTTTCGGATAAGTTAGATGAGCTGCCATTGCAGTACAGGGGACAAATGTACTTTCAGCAAGATGGGTGCCCAGCGCATTGTGCACGCGAAGTTACAGAGTGGCTTAACATGAAATTTGGAAATCGATGGATTGGCCGGTACGGTCCAGTTATGTGGCCTGCAAGGAGTCCTGACCTCACGATTTCAGACGCGTACCTTTGGGGCCGTTTAAAGCAATTAACTTTTCAGCAACCCATTGAATGTAATGTTGATATTTTGAAACAGAGGATTTTACAGTCAGTACAAATGATTTCCCTCGAGGAGGTAAGAAGAAGTTATGATCACATTAGAAGGCAATTTGAACAATGCGCCGAATAATAGTTCTTGCTTTGGCAATGCAGTTCTTTTTGTTGTGCAATGTTTTTGTTTAATACGTTTATTATGTAAGCACTGAATATGATTTAAAACCTTTTTTTATTTGCGATTTTACTTTAAAACGATAAGTAAAGTTAATTTATTCTTGATGGTATTTCATGTTTTTTTATTTTTTGGGTACCCTGTATAAAAAAATCAAAAAATCTCCTCGTAGGCTACATTTCTTCGAGATGCAGAACTTTTTATCAAGAATGACTTTTTGTCGAAAAACGAAATTTTTGGTCCATTATTTCTATGGGGATGTCTATCCGTGGACATACTGTATATTGCCATCTTGACTAGTATGTCTGTTATAATAAATTTTGGTAATCCCCCAAATATATTCAATCGGATCGAACATACAATGGTATTGAGGAAGCCGTAAAACTTTATGTCCATCATGTCCATGTTGCTCAGCCAGGTCATCAACTAAATATTTTTTGGTGGCTTATGTCTGAAGAGAATTTAAGTTCAATATTTAAGAATATGTTAAAAAAAAAGAGCATAGAAAATGTCTTGTACCAACCTATTAACGTTATAATTAACATATTATGGTATAGGGCGTTGTCTATCACCATTACAGATGGCTTTGCTAAATTTTTCAATAATTGATAACGTAGAGAAGAGAGAAAACCAGTAGATTTTGTGTATTAAGTGTAGAATCTAAAATTGTTAATGCAGAGCGCTCTTGGCCTTAAGCCATCATCAGTGCTTCTTTGTCAGGAAACAGGAACACTTCATTGAAAAAAAAATTTTCAAGTGGGATATGAACACCACAATGTAAAAGCTCGTCACATAAAACATTTAGTTTGTAAAATTGTAAAAGATAAACATACACAGTAAAAAATTCAGTGTTAAATTTAACACTCAATGGTGGTACATATAGGACCACACTCAATAGGGTACCTATATTAACCAATCAGTATATCTGGTAAAAAAGATATTTTTGAATGTTTTTTTTACTTTTTGATGAGTGTTAATTCTTTTTATTTATGGGTAGGTACATTTACACTGTCGCGTGTAAATTAAACTCACAGATTGTAAACCTATCCTTCTAGGGTGTAAAAGAAATAATGAGAGGTGTAAGTAAACCATTTTTTAATGGTAATTTCAGTAATTTGTGATTAATTAGTGTAAATATCATATTATTGTAGTGTAAATTTTTTTTTATTTGGTTGTGACTTTACTATAGTGAGTGTAACAAAATAATCTACCCAGGGCTAGAATACTTTTCACTTTGATTAAATCACTTAATCCCGTATCAAACTAACCGGGCGTTTATAATTAAAATGTAAAAAATTATGCATTCAAGATGTTTTACATTATTAACCTCTGCCTAGTTTGATACAAAATTGAATGTTTTAATCAAAGCCGAAAGTAGTAGCCCCTAATATATATAAATCTTCAGACCGCTTGGAAAAGGTTTGTTAAATAAATGAAAATATTGAGTATTATTTATCGTTTATTTATAAACAAAATGATGGTTACAACAGAACTGGAAAACCCTGTGATTTTTTTTACACTTATTATTATAACTAGTTAAACAAAATGACACACCTATTATATAGTTTAACAATTTAGTAAAATAAGCATATACAGTATGTCTCCGTAAGTTCGCACCATATGGAAAACTTTTTTATTATTAATTTTACGAAAAAAAGTTATTCTTTATAAAAAGCGCTGCATGGTCTAAAACCTAAAATGCCACTATCAGATATTAAATTTTCCCAGGCATATACGGCGTTTGTCAAAAAATATGAATTTTGCCCAAGAGTAAACTACCTTTATTTTTGACAATTTCGAAAATTGTTATTATTAATTAAAAAAATATCATATTTGTATACATATGTATTATTGTTATTATTAACTAAAAAAAGTTGATCAGAACTAAAAACCACGTTTAAATATGCAATTACACCCATTTACGATAAAAAATATAGGTTTTGTTATTTTTTTATAATTTTTATATTGCAAATAAGAAAACACATACAAATAATAAATTGTAACAATAATAATAATAGATATAAATATAAATTAAATTTTCACTCATTCCACTAATACCTCAACATATCCACCCTCTCGTTCAATACATTTCATCGTTCTATTGGCAAATTTCCTTAATACTTTCCTTATCACTTCTGAAGAAATTTCCCGGCATGATTGTGTAATAATTATCCTCTCCAAATGATTAACATCATGAAAAGGCCATTGCTGGTAAACTTTTTGTTTTAAGTAACCCCATAAGAAGTAATCTAGAGGAGTTAGGTCAGGGGATCTAGCAGGCCAAAAAATATCTGAAAATCTGTGCATAACTTTTCCATTGAACAAATGTTCAAGATATGCCCTAACATTTACTGTACTGTGGCATGTTGCACCGTCCTGTTGGAACCAAATACATTGACGTTCTTGTAAAGGTAGTTCGTCCATGAAGTCACTGATCTGATTTTGCAAAAATTGTAAATAACGTTCGGCATTCATAGATTGGTGAAAAAAATACGGTCCTATTAATCTGTCCTTGTAAATACCACACCACACGTTCGTTTTAAATGAATATTGGTCACGAGACTTTATTGTAAAATTGGGATTTTCATCAGACCACCAGCGACAATGTTGTGACGAGACAGTTCCATTTGAAGAAAATGTTGCCTCATCGGAAAAAATTATACGTCTCGGAAAAAAACAGTCCTCTTCTAACTCTCCTTGGATGAGAGAGCAAAAATCAAAGCGCCTATCATAGTCCCTTTCTTTCAATGTGTGAACGATTTTTGGTTTGAATGGTCTGAAATTATTTCGTTTTAAAATTCTTCCCACTGTATCTTTACTTACATTTTGTTGTATTAACGACTTTCTTTTGCGCAATGACACTTTTGGATGTTCTACAACAGACAGCATTACTTCTAACTGCGTGTTCTCATTAGCAACCAGTTTTTGGCGTTTTCCATTAAAGTTATTGTTTAAACTTCCAGTAGTCTTAAATTTATTCATTATTCTTGTAACAGTTGAATGATAAATATTTTTATTGGGATGTCTATCATTAAAAATAATTGCTGCTTCTCTATGCGTTTTATAGTTTTCTCCCACAATCAAAACAATTTTAATTTTTTCTTCACAACTTAATAACACCATTTTTATGTACTTTATAAATTTTAACGCGTTTGGACGGTCGCTGTCAAACATTTCTTGCTATCAACAATTCATTTGTATGTCAGAGCACCCTAGATTACATGTAACTACAGTTAAATTTGCATTATTATTGTGAACATACGTTTCAAAAAAGAAAAAATATTTTTTTCATCGTAAATGGGTGTAATTGCATATTTGAACGTGGTTTTTAGTTCTGATCAACTTTTTTTAATAACAATTTTCGATATTGTCAAAAATAAAGGTAGTTTACTCTTGGGCAAAATTCATATTTTTTGACAAACCCCGTATATGCCTGGGTAAATTTAATATCTGATAGTGGCATTTTAGGTTTTAGACCATGCAGAGCTTTTTATAAAGAATAACTTTTTTTCGTAAAATTAATAATAAAAAAGTTTTTCATATGGTGCGAACTTACAAAGACATACTGTACATATATACCTATCTACGTTTACTGTACCCCTATGTTAAGTTTAACAAAACAAATAACATAATAAATATATGTATACTTAGAACACTAAACAACTAAATAAAAGTATGCTTCGGAACAATATAAAAGAATAAAAATGACGAGTATTATATTAATCGGGTATCTATTTAGAGATCTATGAAGTAAAATACGTAGGTAGGTACCTAAGTATTTATATAAAAAAGGAATACATTTATAGTATAGGCTTATATCAGAATAATTTAAAAGCTAAAAGGAAAACTGTAACAATGAAAATACCTATTTAGTTTCTTAAAAATGGCGTACTTATTAATAAGGTTTCTATTAAATTTTGTCAATATGCTTATCCAATTTAACAAGATCCTCATAAGGCACTCTCATTTGGCACTTTACAGAACTTTGCTTTGTTTCTATATTTTAATTTAAATATAACATTATTCTATATTTCGTTCAAAGAGCGCACAATCAGACTGACTTGAAAGTTGAATTTGCACGTAGCATCAACGTTATGTGTCAATTTCTAGAATTTCACACCACTTGTTGCCGCCTACGCCTGTCTTTTCGGTAACACGAGTTTAAGTATTTTACCCGGGGCCGTGTAAAAAAAACGATTAAAGAATAAGTTTTACACTCAATGTGTTAAAATAACCTTCTAGCGGGGTTTCTTTACACGCTAATATGGTGTAATTAATTGTCATTGTATTTCATTTTCCTGATAGAGTGTAAAATGGAATAAATAACACCCATTCAACAAAATTAACTTTTTAGAGAGTTAAATTCATAGGCAAATTTAATACAACAACTTTGGTCCCATATGAGTGTAAAAATGTGGTAAATTATGTTGATCCGGGTGTTAACATTAACACTACTTTATTTTACTTCTGAAATGATTTTTACCGGGTGGATATTTTTTACTTTGTAGGGGACGAACCAATTTTTTAAAATTTGTATCTAATAATTATCACTTTTCTTTTTTCTTTTCATTTTTATGTTACACGTGAAAACGTACTTGCAAATCGCAAATCAATCAATAATTGATTTTCGAACCATTGTAAAAATTTTGCTAATTAATTTCTCCATGGTAGTCATTTAGCTTAGTTTTAGAAGAAAAAATTGCCTCTGCGCCTTCAACAAAATCATCTTCACTACCAGCATGAAGTATTGTATACCTAGAAAAATATGTTTCACCTAGGTAAATTTCCTATAGTTTATATATTTGTTTACTGCATAATACCTTTTATCATCAACTTTAGTAGATCTAACACTTTTTTATTTTCATCTTGCGAAGATTGACTAATGGCGCCATTCTAAAAAATCCATGTTTCACCCAAGAAAAATTGTTTCAAGGTACTTTTTTTTACTAAGATGCCAGACTAACTAATCACTGCCATCGGGAAACTGCAATTTTCGTACGGAATCCCTTTAAAAAATAGATATGATATGCAAGCTCGTTGCATACCCAAATACACAACACGTAATTGCCATTTTTGGCCGAACGAAAACCTTTACTAGAATATCACTTTACTGTGATCGAACTAGAGTGACACCTTGTGTCAGAAACACACGTGGATCCTGCTACCCGGCCACGTGGAGCAGCTTCTCTCTTCGAGTCTTGGACGCTACTCCTGTTCGCTTTTCTCGCGCTGAAGTCGCTGTCATGCTTAAGCCAATCAGCGCCTGGTCGTGCGATTCACTGGACCAATAAAAAATCATTAGTATTCGGGTTGCCGTGGTGGCCATGTTAATATACAACCAATTGGAAAAGTATTAGTTAATTTCTTGAAATGTACCGCTTTAATGGTCGTTACTCGTTTGGACGCAAAAAAGTTAAAAATATAATTATTCCAGTATAACGTCCTTTGACGTCGATTGCCGCCTGGCTAGACATTCGACCGTTTGTTTTAAATTGGATAGTTGTATGTGTTTTAGCTGTTGCTAAGTTGCTATGCTAGAAGACAGTTGACATTAGGATGACAAGCGGTGTTTTTCTATAGCTACAGCGTTGCCGATTTGCACTTTAATTTAAAATTAGCATATTAATAATAACATAACATATAAACGTGTTTCCCAAACAAGTACCTACTCGTAAGTTGCTTGTTGAATTATTTTTCCGGCGTGTGTGTTTAGACCTGCGTTCCAAATACTATTACTTTGGTTTTGGTTACGTTGAATCAAAATATCTAATCGGAATTAAGTTTAGTAGGCCCTAATGGTATGCACGTGTCGTCGGTCGGTGTTAACGTTTATCTTGAGCGTCGCGCCGCCACCGACGCCCAATCGGACTATCGCGTCTCTCCAGCTGGCCGATGAGGCCGCAAGTCGTGTGGAAAAACGATAGCGAAGGGTTCAAACTCAAACTTGTCATCCAAAGTTATCTGGGCCGCCAGGACATATAATACGCATACAAATATTGTTTATCTTTTCGAGCAAAATAGCGATATATGGCATTTTTTGGTATAATGTGTGTTTTCTATACGTTTTTCGGGATATCGGAGGGATTTTGCCAATATTTACGGTGAATCACAAATCTGACTTTGAGGTTTTATCATCACGCATCGCTACTATACGGACCGATCAGGTATATAAAAAAGGAAGACGTTTGGAACATCACTGGATTTCATGCATCGAGATGTAATAACGGAATTTTCTATAGCAATGTAGAAAAAGTCAAATAACTGGGTTTCACCATCACAGAGGAAGAAATAAAGAACAGATTAAGACAAACAAGAACATCCATTAAACAATAACATCCAATATTCAATAATGTTGTATAAACATATTACTAAAAACACAAAAACAAAAATATAAAATACATGGTTCTTAGCATTATGTCATATATGAGTCCGAAAAATCCAATAAGAGAATGAGAGGAAAAATAAGAGAAGTGGAAATTGATTACCGGTGAAAATGTTTTGGTGTAACAAGAAGAGGCAGAGTGACAAACGAAGAAACGCGAAGAATGTTCGGTAAAATCGGAAACCACAGATATTTCAATACCCAGAATCAGATTCAACCAAAAATCTTCCCATATGGTATGTGCGCCATCTTTTTCACAAAATTCGCCAATGAAATATCATTATCACTATCATCGCTATGATCTCCATTGTTATTATTGACATCATTTTCGTCGTCACCAGAGTCTTTATCTATCACATCGTTATAAGTGTTGACTGATGAAAAAACAATGACGGCATCTGGTTATTAACGTCATTATCTATATACTCTGCCTCTTTCAACAGCTCATTCAAAGTTCAGGGGTTTTTTCCAATATCTAAAAAAAAACAGCAGCCCACTATACCGCTGACGTTTTAAAAGGACGGCATTGTTTGTAAGGCTATGTAGCAACATAACTCATCAAATAAATATTTTAGGTAAATAAGTTTCAAAAGTACCTACACCAATACTACGTAAGGTGATAGTGATAAACCACAGTTAAGTTTAATAGTAAAAGATATATCTTACCTTTGGTTTTCCAGGATCAAAAATAAAAAAAATCCAGAAACAAATCTTTACAATAACGACACGAAGCGTTTTAAATCGTTAAAAACGTTAGATTTCACCAATATCTTTCAGATAATAGAATTAGTGACACCATCTCGATGGGAGCAAGCAAAGTAGTTTGAAGAGGCTTTTTTACTCTCATCGTTGTTTTAAAAGGAACTCAAATTTTAGTTTATTATTTAACGTTAGACCTAAAAATTTTGTAAGTGATTTATTTCCAATTTCTCGATTAATACCATTAACTGAAACCAAAAGTCATTATATTTGTTTTGTCATAATAGGTTTTTATTACACCATTTTTTCAACCTCACGTAAGTCACTGCCAATAACCAACCTTAGTAACCTAAACTAACCAACCTTAAATCGGTATGCTTTGTGCTTAATCATCCTTATCCTTACCATCCCACAGGAGACTAGTGTCATCTGCAAATAATGTTAACGTGCTCTGAATATCTAAAAATGTTAAATCCTTCGAATACAATAGAAACAAAATTGGTCTTAGTCCTAACACAGAGCCTTCAGGTACTCCTCTCGTAACGATGGAGGTAGGGCTAATAAAAACCATTAGTGATATAGCTTTTGCAGCATGGTTCATACAATCGAAAGCTTTTGAAGAATCACAAAATATACGTTCTATCGTACTGCGGTTTACTAGCCGTTGCTAAGCAAATGTACTTATATATTGCTGATGTCTCGATACGATCTTGATAATTTTGTTTTATTGCCTTAGTCAAATCATTTATTCCATCTCACAAAAAGATAGGAACGAACAAGGGGACAAACTCATGTCACTGGCTTCGACTAACGAGAAATCGAACGAGACTATCGACGGTCGTCGAGTAAATGATCGATCGATAAAGTTCGTCTTCGTTAACTTGCACCAAGTAATTAATTACTGAAAGAATTTAATTGGCGCAGGCGTGACAAACATAATTTATTGCGATTTATTTACGGACACGGAGAATGTAAATGGTGGCGATTGCGATTTCAATATGGTTGACGTGGTGGGTAATTGGGTTTTTTATTTTGAGTGAATCGGATACCTGATGGTAGTTTTCCCATACCTCGGGGCGATTAAAAACTGAGATGCACATGTTTATACAATTTTACTTTAAGATTCACTGTTAAGTGAAGAAGAAATGAGGACTGTTTTATAACCTTCGTTCTTGTCTACTTTAATATGATAAAACTGCCGAAACAATAATTATTATAAGGTAATTTTTTTGCCCAGTGTACTGTTGGTAGCAAAACGGTGTCCTGCACCTACTTAACATTTAAGAGATAAATGCCTTGCTTCAGTAGAAATTTCAACACTATTTTGCACTATACAGTGAGTCCCAGAAGTAATGTCTAAATTAATTTGAAATTCAACGGTATGTTTTTTGGAGAAACGCTGGGACCCATCGATTTTTATTTCTGGGTTTCGGTGGCCTGGCGCAATTCGTCCCCAGTGACAATAAAAAAATGCTTTAATAAAGCCGGATTTTAGTGTAATACAGATAATATTGAGGACTTCGAAAAAGAAGATAAACGCTTCCCAACTGTTTCCTAACATTTGGGACTCATTTTTGAACTTGAAACAAATTCCCTCTATTGGTAATGATTTACCAACAGAAAGTGCAGAAGTGACTATCATTGAGTGTATTGAAGAGATCCAAGAAACGGATAAAACTATTCTCAACTCTGCGACAGAGGAAGAGGAATCTGAACTTACTCCAGTATCAGAAATATCAAGCCTATCTGAAGCCTGCGAAAGTTTGAGAGACTTAGAAAACTTTTGTAATAATGTTAACAATTTTAACAAGTTACAAATATTTCTCAATTGCTATTCAAATGTGAATGTGAATTTTATAAAAATAAAATTAAAAATATGAAGCAATCATTCATTTCTGATTATTTTAAAAAATAAGAATTTCAAAGCAATATTCTAATATATCAAGTATAGTAAAAAAAATGTCCATATTTCTCTAAGAGACCTGAATATAATATTCAAGCAAAAGAACCAACACAAAGTCCCGGTCTCAATAAATTTAATATTTAAAAAAACTAATTGGTAACATGTTTCGCCTTTAAGGCATCATCAGACCTAAAAAGAAGTCAATTATCACGCATAAATGTGAGCAAATCTCCCAGTAAACCTACCTGATACACCAAAGAAGCATTTAAAAAATTTAAAAAAGAGTAAAAATGTCAAATATAAAACAAAAAAATAGATAAACGTTAGAATTACATCATTACATAACAGTCAGAACTTAAACTAAGAATTGTATATCAACGAAAACGGTATAACAAAAAACTAAAAGTATAAGGTTCGTTAAATTAGTCCAAGGTATAGTGAACGGGGGGAAGATGCAGTTACCTAGAGAGTAAACTCAGCCCATAATGAACAGCCATCAACACAAAGTACGAGCGTACCAAAGTACCGGCATCAGAAACGTCAATGTTGTCAATCGAAAGAATTTGGCGGACCGGGGAAAATGTGTAGGTTAAATGTTGATCACTAGCAGTCCGTTGTTAGTAATTTAAGTTGTTAAAAATAAAATAAGGCTCGAAATTAAAGACCTCACTAACGCAGGTAAGAATAGGGTATTTTTTTAGCTTTCGTTATTTCTAGTTTTTCTAATAGATCTAGTTTTTTACTCTTGTGACATTCATGCAAAACATTAACATTTTCAGATGGCGAGAACTGGTGTTTTGATTCAAGTAGATGGTTCGCTAGATTTTGCTAAGATGTTCATGAACTGTGCTGGCGATTCTCCTGCCCGATGATCCGACATATATATAAGTATAGTATAATTTTGTAATATAAGTATGCACGCGCAGTATATAGGTACATATTAGTAAATTGGCTTCATCTCATTTAATTTTAGTTTTGATTAATTTAAATAAAAATATTTAAAATTACTTATACATATATGTAGATACCTATTAATAAACAAACACTGTGAAATGCAGACCAGTTGTTTTAATTTCTCTATTCACCGACAACCCCTGTTAACCGACCAACATTTAATTCCCCGAAGGTGGTCGCTATTGAGAGATTTTACTGTACAACATTTGAGAGAGAACATACAAAAAAATTTGGCTTTATACAGTGGTGCCCATTTTACACTTATAGAATAACGGGTTGTAAGAACGTTCTGGAGTGCAATTTATTCAACTTTACTTTTTATAATATTTGCTGTAAGATCATTCGTCATTCATACAGTTTTTATAAAGGTAAGAAATGCTGCTTGGTGTAGGTAGGTTACCAGAGTTGATAGTATAGAACGGTATTGTGCACGTAAGGCATATAAAATAGTAAAATTTAAGTATTCCGTTAAAAGTAAGTATAGAAAAGAGCAAACTGTATTAATAGCTCCTTTTTATTCAGGAACCGAATACCGCATGATTCTTAGATCTTTTTACATTTTCACCATACATAAGCAGTCTAGTAGGCTAAGAAAGTGCGAGGAATGCAACATTTTATACGATCAATTTATAGGAAGTCTTTTCTACTCCATTTAATATTTATTTTACACCTGTTGCACATCAAATTATTACTATTAGAGAAGGGAACTCTGCAGATAACTGGCAAAAGGTGGTAAAATTATATAGATGCAAATTCCATGTTTGAATATCTTCGGAAAGGCTGTAATCATGTAGAGAGGTATTTACTTAATAGAACTACAATTATTGCTCTATTTTGATAAAACACAACAAAATAGCTGTATTAACTGTATAATAATAATATTCTTTATTTGCCAGCAAAATCGTAAAGGCCAGTAACTCAAAAAAAGGACTAGTTTAGAACATAATATAGTGATAAACATTATAAAATATAATACAGGGCCTGACCAGAGAAATGTATAATAATAGTTTAATAAATACTTCTTCTAAATCATTTGGTCCTATTCATACTCGACTTGGGTTTTATACAGGGTGTTTCAGAAGTACGGCACGTAACCTTAAGGGGGTGAGTCCTTATGATATTCCAAGAGAAAAAGTTTATATGAACATGTGTCCGGAGTTGCCCCTTTCTTGATATACAAGGTGCTAAAATTTTTTAAAAAAGAATCGTTTTTTTTGATAATTTTTTTCAATATCCTTTCCCCTATTGAAATTTGGTACCGTTATCAATAATGATAAGAGGCTTAATTAGCCCTAACAAGATTAATATTATTAAGTCCAGTGGCGTCCCGGGGAGCACCTTAACGAATAATATTGACAAGAAAATGTTTGCCACTGACTTTTTTCAAATTTTAATTTTTTTTTATATTTACCAACTAATACTACAACTTTTTTGTTCCATAAATTGTTTTTGTATCTTGTTTCATTTTCGAGAGAAAAAATAAAAACCACTTTATGACATTAGAAACTCCTATACGTAGTTTCTATCTGAAGAACTTGACGTTCTGTTAGATCATGTACCTATAAGAAGTAATATGCGGTTCATGCACGACGGCGCCCTAGCTCACTTTAGCCTACTTGCTCGTCAATACCTTGACAACACTTTTTCTAACTGCTGGACCAAAGCTCAAATTTCGATGAACGTTCAACTTTGTCGGATAATTTATTAACCAGGGCTCAGTCATGGTTTTATGCTCATAATATTCTTCTTAATGAAGATAAAATCCAAACACTTAGAATACCTACCGACTCTAGAATAGCAGTAGGTAATTCTGTAAAGTTACTCGGATTAACATAACAATCGATGGTAAACTTTCTTGGGCTCCACATGCAAATCTGTCTTTGGACTTGTCCAGTGTCATATTTTTAATAATAATAATCATTTTTCGATGACTAAATGTCATAAAAAACCGGAAGGCGGAAAAAAATGGGTGACTCCTGAGGTAAGAAGTTCGAGTACAGCCTTAAGAGACCTATACAACCTATCAAGGTGCTACCCTTTTCTAAAAGAGTCTTATAAAACGGCAAAAAAAAGACATAAAAATATGGTCGAAACAACAAAACGAGAATATTATCAGTTCAAAATTTTTTCCTCGGATAATCCGGGCAAAATGGCTTGGAATGTTATTTCTGATCTTTCGGGAAAGGCCAAAAAACAAAATAATAGTAATTTTAAATTAATACATAAGGATAATGTTCTAGAGGATCCTCAGGATATAGCAAATTTATTTAATCAATATTTTGCTAATATACCGATCGAGATACTTAGTAAAATAAATTATGTTCATATTAGTAATAGTAATCAGTGTACAATTGACGAAAACAATTCATCATTTTTTCTCAGACCTGTGTGTGAAGAGGATATGCTGCGCATAATAAATTGTAAATTAAAGAATAAATGGTCAGCGGGAATGGATGATATACCAGTATGTTTGCTAAAAAAGATAGGGGTCGCTATAGTTAAGCCGCTTGTATATCTAATTAATTTAAGTTTCTTGTCCGGTAAATTTCCGGGTATTCTTAAAACCGGAAAAGTTGTACCAATCTTTAAAAAGGGTGACCCTCAACTAGTCGAAAATTATAGGCCAGTGTGTTTGTCGTCCTCTTTTTCAAAAATCTTTGAATAGGCTTTTTTAGAACGCCTTTTGTTGTTTTTAGGTAAACATAGTATAATTACGGATAGGCAGCATGGTTTTGTTTCTGGGAGGTCGACGGGTACGGCAATTCATGACTTTTATGAGGGTGTACTCGAGAAGATTGACGCGGGTGAGTGCCCCGTGGGGATTTTTTTTGATCTTAGCCGAGGTTTCGACTGCGTCAATCACTCAAAACTATGTGATAAGCTTTCTAGATATGGCATCAGGGGTGCCCCTTTACGATGGGTTAAGTCATTTATTGCATCTCGTAATCAATATGTTAGTATTGAACATAGTCATGGTTTTGGAAGGAGTAGGTTTGAGTCAGAGGGTGGCGATGTAAATGTGGGCATACCACAGGGCTCCATCTTGGGCCCATTGTTTTTTATTTTGTATATAAATGAGCTGGTTAATGTGACGCCAAACGTTCACTTTACGATTTATGCGGATGACACATCAATCATTATGTCGAATGAGTCACTAGAGACTTTGCAGACAACATTAATTGTGAGTTGGAGCACTTAAATGAGTGGTTTGGTAGCAATGACCTTTACGTAAATGCCAGCAAGACCCAGGCGCTTATTTTTCAATCAAATCAAAGACTTACACCAACAATACCAAATTTGAATATTAATAGTGTTCCTATAGTGTTTAGCGAGAAGGCTAAGTTTTTGGGAATTAATGTCGATAGATTTTTATCGTGGAAACCGCATTGCCAAGAACTTTGTGCAAAGCTCAACTCAGTCTCGTATCAGTTTAGAACGTTGTATGCAGTGTTGACTACTCAGCAACTGTTAAATCTTTATCACGCACAGGTAGGTAGCAGACTATCATATGGCGTCTGTTTCTGGGGTGGGTCAGCCTTGGCTAATGAAATTCTTATATGCCAAAAAAAAATTTTGAGGATAATAAAAAATGTGCCTTCTACATATTCGTGTAGAGAACTTTTTAAAATGTACAATGTATTAACTGTTACGTCATTATTTATTTTTGAATTATGTGTTTATGTGTTTTTAAATAGGGATAAATTTAAAAAAAATTGTATGTATCACAATTTTAATACTAGACAAAAGTCTGATTTTTGCATACCATTGACAAGGCTGAATATTACTAAAAATTCGCCTAATGTTCTAGGACTTAAATTGTTTAATACACTTCCGCCCGGTATAAAAAGTGCTAATACTTTATCAAGTTTTAAGAATGCTTTAAAAAAACTGTTAATTAGCAAAACTATTTATAATTTGAACGAATTTTATAACACTTGAATTTGTGTGCATCCCTTCGTTGTTTGTTCATTTGTCTGTTGGATTATTTGTTAGATTATTGTGTTTAAAACGTTGAGTGCCATGTGAGACAGCATAGGTCTCACGGATTGTGTGTGGTCTAGGGCCGCGTGAGACGCATATGTATCTCGCGTTAAATTTATTTCCAAGCCGCGTGATACTGCTATCGTCTCTCAGAGCCATATGAATTACATATATTCTTAATCTGTATGGCCTGTGGGTGCAGAAAACGTTATTGGCCTAAAGGTTTTTATTAAATATAGCGGTTTGTGGAAAGGTAAAATATAAGTCGAAAATTGTAATTTTATTATGTATTTAAAAATAAAACTAGCTTTTTTTTTACAAAACAAAATGGTTAAAACATAAACAATAAAAAAACATATTGGTGGTTATTTAACTTTAATGCTAGTAATTAAAAAAAATATATTATTTCGTACATTGGTGCACTTCAAAGAAGCAAGGCATACAGTAGTTTTTTTTACAAGCACTACAACAGAGTTTAATATTTTTAGACTTTCTTTGCGCCGCTTTCCTTCCTTCACTTTCCGATAATTTTCGATAACACTCTACACAACGTCTTCGGTTTTCTGTTTCTTCTAGGATATGCTTTTCCCCATTATCTGGTACCGCGATATTGTCAAATTTGTTTATGTCCAAAAGTTGTTCGCATAAAATCTCCTTGAAGCTGGTAATAGATATTTTGTTAGTCGTGACAGCAGAATACACCATATGTGCATTTACAATACTTGTTCCCAACAGCATTTCAATGGCAAGTTTTCTATACCATTTTATACCTCGTCTTAGTGAACTGTTGTAAGACTTCAGCTGATCGGACAAGTCAATAAATGCTTTTGAGTTATTATAATCAACAACAACTTTAGGTTTTAAAACTTCTGTGTTTCGGGTTTGTACTGTAACATTCTCATTTACATGTTTGGTGCTTAACATAAGAACATCCCTTTTGTCCTTCCACTTGGAGACTATAACTCCTGTGTTGCTTTCTCTGGCAATTGTGTCTCCTTTATTCAATTTTTGGTCGATTACGTCTTTGGGATTATATTTTCGGTTTTTTCGAAGTGTACCAACTAAATGTGTATTTTGTGCAAGACGTTTATGTGCCAAAGATACGCTAGTGTAGTAGTTGTCTGTATATAAAATATATCCTTTGTCTAACAGATCAGCAAGTAAATTTTTTACAACTCGTGTTGGTACAGGTTCTTGGTTATCACCCTCTTTACCACAATAGACGCTAAGATTGTACGTATAACCACCCTTGGTGCATAATTTAAACAATTTAATTCCAAACTTATGCCTCTTATTCTTTATATATTGGCGAAATGCCAAACGCCCTCTAAAAGGTACCAGTGTCTCATCGATACATATATTTTGTTCTGGAACAATCACCGACTGATATTTGGATTTCAAATGATTTAGCAATGGACTAAGTTTTCTGAGCTTACTGGTATCTGAAAAATCTTCGTTGTCACTAAAGTGCCACATTGAGAGCAATAGTTGAAATCTGTTCCTTGACATAATTTTTTTAACATAATTGGAATATATTTTTTTTTTTGACCAATAACTATGTAGATGTGGCATTTGAACTAAACCCATCCAAATTAAAACTCCAAGGAATTGTTTCAATTCGTAGGGATTGGTATTTTTCCATTGCCTAATTCTGGCTTTTGCTTCTAATTCGGGATTTGTAAGGTTTTGAGTGGCATATCTATTTGTTTCAGTGACCATAACTTGAAGTATTTCATCGTCAACAAATAACAAAAAAAAATCAATTGGCAATTTGTCAGCATAATTCTCATAAATACTTGGCTTGATTCCAACGTTCTCTACAGTAAAATCAAAGGTTTTCAAGTTGTTACCGGTTACTGGATGCCAATTGATGTCACTACCCGCATCCACAGCTTCATTTTCATTATCTTCGTCGACCATGTAATCCCGTATTACTTGATCAATTGTTTCATTCACATCACTTGGAATCTGGTCTTTATTATGTGCAGCACTTAGTTCTACTGGATTTATGTTTGAAGTGCTAGCTTCATGAATATCTGCTATAGTTGTTACACTGCAATAAAAAAAAGAAGTAAAATATTTTGTTAACGAGTATAAATTCACAATATATCTAATATCACACCAGCATACAGTTCAAATTGTCACATACATACCGAAACTATATATTTATGTAAATATAAACTAACCTGATACACTTCTCATTAGTGGTCCTCTTTCGGCGTTTACTTAACGGTTCTGAGTCGCTACTTTCCGAATTCGATGAAATGTCTGAAGATGGGACGTAATTATCAGAAGAACCAACACTAAAATCTAAATCATCTTCCGATAAATACTCATCCCATAAGCTTTTGCAAATGCTCTTGGTCTTTTTCGTAACTCATCTTGTACCACTTGTTACCTCTTCGAGAGCGGACGAACGACTGGCCATACCACGCGATCTCGTCCAAAACGCGTCAAACCGGCTTTCGCGTAGAAACGTGTCGTGAGACAGATAAGTCTCACGTGGCCATAATTGCATATTTTGACATCTAGGGCCGCGTGAGACAAATACTGTCTCACAGTTAAAAAAAACAATATTCAAGAAAAAACAGAACTTTTACACAAAAATGACAACGATTCCTTAAAAATACATATATTCCCACCTATAAATAAAAAAAGAGAAAGCGGCCGAATTGGTTGTATTTTTCGTTTACATTGCGGCACTCAACGTGTTAAATTGACGAAATCTATACATTTTATATGTCTTTAGAAAAATAAACATTTATTTATTTATTTATTTATTTATTTATTTTTAATGCGAAAGTTTCATTATTTTGTTGGCTTCTGCGTTTTGAAATCTAATTTACTAATTCTAAGATTTTATATGCAATTCCTCTTTAGGGGTCAAAGTTCTGCCTCATTTAAAGTTTTTAAGCAGCAGAAAAAAGTTGTCAATAATCTATGTGGCGAAGGATACTGAGCTCTATGTAAGCCTTTGTTTTAGAGACATGGCTTTATGCCCCTGTCCTGTGTTTTTATATACTTCGCTTTTTACAAATTCGTTCAATTACCTAATGAGAAATGACAGACTAAGGATTCTACATCATGTCGAAATCAATAGCAAATTCGCTAAACTTAAATTTGTATAATAAGTAAAGTAAAGAAAAATCTAAAAGATATTTACTTTACTGTTATATTGTTTTTATAGCGTTGATGAATTTTTAAAATATCCAGTTGTGTAAATTTGAAATTGTACTCATCCATATTATTTAATTACCAGCCATTTTTCATTACTATATTTGAATTCTGGACGCTTTATATTACGATCGCACTTCACTTCAGGTAAGTTCGTTTGATTGTCTAGGTAGCCTTATTTGTTAAATTGTTTGTTATATAATATTTCTTTGTGTTGATGTATTAAGTGCATTTTAAATAATACTATATTAAATATGACTTGCAATAATTTACAATTTTATGTAGAAAAATTGTCAATAAACATCTACCTGAACTGGTGTAGTCCTGATTTGGGTCTAAAGGCCGTCCTCTACTTCCAGCACCGGAGATGGAAGGACCTCTGAAGAAGCTCGCCACTCGTGCTAGCGAAACGTTAGGAAGCAATTTCAACCGACGACGGCCTTTAGACCCGAATCAGGACTACACCAGTTCATCAACTGGTCGCGAAAGCCTTAACCAATTTGTCAAACATCTACCTATCTATCTATTTAGGCATCAGGGCTGGAGTGCCTATCGGATATTATTATTACTATTCGCTGAGGACACTGCAATAATTTTTACTTCAAAGCAACCAAAAAGTCTCGTTTGACGGCTTGAAACAAAGCCAAGGGTCGGTAGGGTATCAGTAAATTGATGCCAGAAAGTTAAATACCTGGGACTTATCTTCGATCAAAGGCTGGATTGGAGGCTTAATTCAATAATTAATAGAGTAAAGCTTCAATTGCATTAATTAAGCTCTATCTACCCCCTAGTTCACAGGAGGAGTAGAATGTGTAAAAGGATAAAAGTCAACCTCTACAAGGTATTGGTCAGGGCGGTTCTTCTTATGGTGCACCTTCATGGTATAACATAAACAGGGTGGAGCTGAATAAATTCCATGTAGTGCAAAATAGGGCGCTGAAACTGATATTTAATATCCTGAGGTATACAAAGAAACGTAAAATAATTACAGACGTACCGACGCATGGACCAACGCACTAATTACAGAGCTCTGTTATCAGTCCGTGTCTTGACTATTTTTATTAAAATGAGCGGAACGCGACGATGATACGCAATGATGTTACGTGACGAGGTTCGCGACGCTGTCACGACACGGGGTTTTATCAGAAGTCTGAACGTAGCTTAACAAGTTAGCGAATAATCAGAAGATGTCAAAGATGTTACCTGACGTAAACACACTGTTGGGGAAAGGTTCAGTTATCTAGTGTATAATTCAGTAACAAAGACAAGTGTCAATATAGAAAGAACGGCAACTTTCCGAAAATATACGTCGTCTACAACGCCAAGACTAATTTCCGAGAATATCCGCCGCGAAGTAAAGCAAGCGTACATGACCAAAAACAGAGTGTGAAACAGATATATATATATCTTAGTTGAGTAGTACAACCGCGGTAAAGAAAGGTTTTATTGGTAGGCAACTAGATATACTTACGTGTTAATTGAAACATCGTCCCCTTCCGACGTTCTCAAAAGCTCTAGACCGGAAAACGGATAAGGGTTCGAGATGATTGAATTCGGTTTCATAGCTACATTTCCTTTGTTTTAGACCGAATAGTGTTTTTAGCCTGCATGACTGGAAGCAGTCAGAAGAGTTCCGTAACAAGCCTTATGGGAAGCAGACGGTTTCTCTCGCGGTTTTTAGAGCGAGGTTCATTGATTCTATGGTATCCAAGCCATGAAGTAAGTTGGTAAATTCGCGGAGTTCTATCCCGAAGGTGTAATAATGTGATTACTACATCCCAACTCAAGTCCCGTTTATCTGTTGAAGCAAGTTCGGTCAATCCGCGGAGGTACATCCCGGAGATATAATAATGTAATTGTTATATCACGACATGATTCCCGTTTATTTATTGTAAAAAGCAGTCGGAAAGTCGTGAATTTGTGCGATAAGTTCTGGAAGGTTTAGGAAGTAGCATTGTATCACGATATTATAGTTTGTAAATAGTGAAGTAGAATGTGTAGCTGATTTAACGAAGTAAGTAGTTATCATACTAAGATGTAACAGTAAAACCGTATTTGCTGCTACGCAGCCCAAATGTGAAGATGAGTAACTGAATAACAGAAGTAAATAAATACATCTTGTGTTAGAAAAAGCCTTTTATTTGAACTGACATATTTTGAACCACGCAACCTATGGAAAAATACAGTAAACAATTTATGTTTGGTCAAAGCAAATAAAGGCAGCGGCCAACACACACATTTAATAACCCGAGTAGTTCATTAGAAAATTTCTTCCAAAATTCGACTCTTTCTTCATGTAGGAGCAGCCCCTTAAGATAGCTTAAAATAAAACCAGAAATAAATATTAAAACATATACATAAGTTATCTTTATCTCTCGCCATGTATCACGTCTTACCATTCCAACAAAAAAGCGTCTGCAAGAGTTGCAATTGAACCGGCTGCAAGTGTCCGAGATCGCGGGCTCATCGCGTCGCCTGCATGTGAGTTCGCAGTTTTTGTTTGTTTTCTCGAAAGCAGATACTGATCTTGCGGGATGGTCTTTTCGACCCGCCGCGAATTTGACCGTTACGCAGATGGATCGATTCAAAAGCATCTTTAATTCATATTATGTGAATAGGCCAAACTATATTACCTGCATAGTTTTTAACTATTTAACACATTATTACTATTTAATGCGGGTGAAAGGTCTTGGAAAGAAACCGAAGTATGTAAAACACAAGAAGGCAACCCTCATCTACCTGCTAGCTTGACTTTCAATGATATTACTTATGAGGGTGCTAAACATATTTCTGATGGGTTTGCTCTATTTTATAGTTCTGTGTTCTCACAGGCTGAGACGGTTGTAAGTCAAGAACAGGATCTGAGAGATTTTTTCTGCTACTTGCCAATAAATAGTCATGAAGAGGCTTTGAAGAAGTTAAAAGGAAACAGGGCCCTGGGACCTAATGTGTTGACTGGTTATATTATTAAAGGATGTGGTAACATGCTTATTAATACCATCCTATAACTATTGTCAATGCACTCCCCCCAATTTTTGAAATCCTCCCAATTTTTTAAATCCCCCCAATTTTTGAAATAGTATTGTTTAACAGAATATACAGTGAAGTCAAAGGTACTATTATATCCTGTCAACATGCATGGATTATTGCCTAAAAAATCTACATTAACTAATCTGTTCACTTTTCTCCGTATATCCCTGAGTCATAAGTCATAAGTATATGTCATTTTTACAGATATGGAGAAAGAAGGAAGGAAAGTCGTTTTTTTGTGTATTAAGTGTATAATCTTGAAATTATTTTTATATTTGCAGAGCGCTTTCGGCCTTAGGCTCTGCAAATATAAAAATAATTTCAAGATTATACACTTACGTAATACACAAAAAAACGACTTTCCTTCCTTCTTTTTTCAAAAAGTGTACACAGCCCTACCTGATCAGATATGGAGAAGGCATTTGACAGGATAAAGCATAGTATTGTCATGCAGTCGTTAAAGAACATAAATATTAGTAACTACTTAATCCTTCCAATGCAATCCTACCTCGCGAATAGGGAACAGTATGTAGCGGTAAGAAGTGCTAAATCTGACAATTACAAAAGTACTTCGGGAGTTCCTCAAGGCTCAAATTTGGGTTCCCTTTTATTTATAATAGCAGTTAATGGACTACCTGGAGTGGTTAAACCACAAGTCACCGAAATATATTTAGATACGCAACTGGACCCTTAGAACTGTCAAAAACTAATTGGCGCTGATGTCCTAGTATTTGCGATCCGAAACACGCGAGAAAGAAAGAAATCTGTTTGGCAACTATGGGTAAAAATAAAGAAAACTTTATTAACTTTTGACGAAATCTGTTTTATCGGTAGATATTGGTGCCGCTCTAAAATTTAAAATATTCATTGGTTTAAATATTCATTTTTTTTCTGCTTTTATTATTTGTTCAGGGATACACGTTACTTGTAACTCTTGTTTCTAAGTTTGGAGTAAATACCTTGTTGGTAAAGTAACAAATAACGTATATCTATAAAGAGCTCAAATAGAAAGCAGCAAAAAAGGAATTATTTAAACCAAGCCATACCTATTTAAAAAAATACAGCTGATGACTAAAATAAAGCTAAATAGGTAATAAGGCATTATTTTTATGATATATATAACATCTATTATAAAAAATGTAAACAAATTTACACTACATAAAACAACGTTTTTATATTTATTACCCCTGATAACACTCTACTTATATGAAACTCATTAGCTGTGTAATCCTCGCAATCCACTCTTCAAAAATTATCGGATTTTTTTTTGGCAAGCGGTGTCGCATGCCATGTTTATTTAAACAGTTTTGAACTTAGGTTTTAACGGAGGTGCGTAGTCCATAACGGAAATAAATACGCGAACTTTAACTAAACAAACCAAAAACACACTAAAACTAAACAAAAAGTCAAAAGAACTATCAAAAAACACGCTAATACTACACACAAAGACCGAGCGATCACAAACGGCATGAAAATTCAACACAACTTAAAAGAAAATCGAGAATAGAAAATTGAAAATACACTTCAAATTTTTGACAACAACGAAATCTGGGAGGGCGCTTCTTCTCGATCGCAAATCGCAAATGAACGTTGTGTCCTCTATTTGAACTTAACCAAACCAAATTGGGCGATGCCACTACCGGCGCCATCTACGAAATGCGATCCAAACAAAATAATTATGTTTGGCGGAAACGCCCAGCTTACGTATCTAAATATATTTCTGTGATTTGTGGGTTAAACATGCTAAATCGCTCATTTTTGCAGATTACTTGGATGTATTGACTGACGGCGACTGTTATCATTCACAGGAAGATTTAAATGAAGTTACTAACTGGTGTGATTTGAAACGGTTTAAATTAAATACTAAGTGTTTCTGTATGTCGTTCGGTATAAAGAAGAGCACCATTAAAAGAGATTACTGTATAAATAACAACATTCTTGGAAGAGCAGCGACTCATGGGGACTTGGGTTACCTAAACTAGAGCACAGTTGTGTTATTTGGTCACCAAACACAAATATATATCACATGGAGTAAGTCTCTTGAAGGAATGTATCGAAAATTTTAAAATACATGTACTATAAGAGGTTTGGCTTTGATCCTTAAAGGGGGTTGAATAGAATGATCCTCAAGAATAGACGAATCAGAACATGCTTGGTTTATCTTTTTAAATTTATAAATGGGAGTGTGGGCAGTCCTAATATGCTAGGTCAGTTAGAATAGATAGAATAAGCAATATACATAAAAAAAAAACGTTCTATTTGGAGTTTCCCAAAACAAATCTGTATACATATTCTCCGTTATACCGTATATATGAATTATTTAACAAGTTTACAAGTGAATTAGATGTGCATACTCTTACACTTGGGAAATTCATGGAACTTATCGATATTCGATATGAAACTTTTAAACCATCAGGCTTAGGACTTGACATGATTATTGCTTGCAATGGATGCAAGTACACTTATGTTGTATTTATGTGTCTGTAAATTGAATATGCCGTTGATACCGTATTGAAATAAATAAATAAATTACAGAAAATATTTTTTTATTTAGGTACTTTTTTTTGTTTACGTGCAGTGAAACAAATTTGGGACAGTTGAATTTAGTAAAGTATAAGATAAGTGCGCTATCGTCATTTAACTATGTCTATTGTCTACTGTTAAGAGGCGAGAAGTTAGTTAATATATGGTATTAAATAAGCGGCTCGAAGTTCTGACATAAAGGGGTAAGTGCAATACTACTTAATTTTTAATTATCGATTTTTAGGCATAGGCCTTCAGAAGAACATATAATCAAGACAGTAAACAGAAACAGCGTAAAAACGAAGCAGAGAAATAAGAAAAGAAAGTGGCAAAGAAGAATCAATAAAAACCTAAGAATTAGAGGGCAAAAATTCGTAAATTGCAGTTAAAAAGAAATTCCAGATAAAAACCCAATAGAAGTCACTTGTGCAAGATGTCGTTATAAATACCAAGAAACCATGTCTGAAAATCAAAGACAAATATTATGCCAGGAATATTATAGTTTGGCTGATTATGTTTGTCAACAACTGTTCATAGCATTCCATGCAAAATATTCCTGTTGTTAAGAAGAGGGGTAGCTCAAACACTAAAAATAGAAAAACATCAAGATCCTACTTTCTGGAAAGCTCTAATGGTATTGGAAACAGGGAGTATAAGTAATACTATGTTATTTACTGGATATGATACAAGAATGAGCATTATTCCTGTTAATACTACCACAGATGAAACCAAACAATTTGTAAGAAAACACATTGATTTACTCCCAAGAATCGAATACCATTACTGCAGACGAGATTCCGCAAAGCAGTATCTATCTTCGGATTTAACTCATTTAATAATGTACAGGATAATATATAGAAATGATCTGGTTGCTTTGCAATAAAATTTAATTTTAAAATTACTTTTTGATTATTTTCTGTAATCGAGTAAACATTAGTTCAAAGCCACAAAGGTGGTAAGTGCTGTGAATGTACGTATTACGGTTTTTTCATATTCAAAAAATTTTTTCGGTACATGCGTTTTAACTAGCTACAAACATTAAACAACTACACCCTACCTATTCAACGCAATTAAGCATTGGGCTAGATTACTGAAGCATTCAGAACTTTAAATTTTGTCTCCTGAGCATTTTTCATTTTTGCATTTAACACATTTGTGCGCCACACCATCGATATTGTCATGTCTATTTCTGGCAGCCACCTCAGAACTGGCCAACTTTATTAATGAGGGTCTGTCTCTGTACTCAAACATTACTTGACCTTCTCAAGCTGACAAATATTGTTCCTATCTTGAAGAGAGGCGACCACAACAAATTACCGTTCAATATCAGTGTTGCCTTCTGGGTCGAAGGTCCTTGTTTAACTTCTTGACAATCTCTGTTTTTGATTAAAAACTATGCCCGGACTACCTGTTGGAACAAACCTATTTCATGCCAAACTGTGTAATTATAAACAATTTAAAAACCAATATAAACAACGTGGTCACTTAATCACCAAGTAACAGAAATAATAGCCATTTAGTCGATAAAAATTTCGTTTGGTTATCGGATGACATGAAAATCGCATTAGAAGAAGTTTTACAACAACACACGCGGTACTATCTTGTTTTTTTTTTGTAAATAAATACGGAATAATTTAATTTTTACTTTTTTAAGTCATTAGTTGAATATGGGCTATGATTACGTGTAAAAAATATTTATCATGCCATGTGATAATAGACGATATTATTCATTTGTGCAATGACTAATTTTACTTACTAGAAATATTAAAATTGCATAAAATTGATTTTATGGTTTTCATGAAATAAATACATAAAAGTATACTAAAGTACAAGTTATCAAAACATAAACTGCTGCACATAATTATCGTGAGAAGTGCATTTTTTAGTCAAATTTGATACCTTGTGATTCCTGAAATAGTGAACGCATTTTAAAAAGCAGGTCAGATTTCTAAAGGTCTTTTCATCGTCTTTTGAACCATTGGTAACAAGTTCTTAGATTTCGACCGGTGTCTATAATACAGGGTAAAACAAAATGTCATGCATTTTGGAAAAAATTTCACTGGCTCCCCATTTTGTAGGAAGATCATGCTGACATTTTTTTAATGTAACATTTCGCAGATATTGACCATGCCGCGGGACGTTTTTGTGTTTTTGAATGTTTTTCAAAAATTTTAATTCTCTGTTTCTATACCAATTTGTTCTATTTTATAAAGTGCAATAATCAAGTTTATCTTTGCTAATTTATATCCCTCTTCTCCTGAAATAAAGAACTTACCCTGGAAACATGTATACAATGGTTTTATTCAGGAACCTAAATCAACAACAAAATCAGTTCTTTGTTCACTATAATGATTCATGTGAATAGTACGGCAATCAAGTTTTGGGGAATAGCTTCGCATTCACGCAAAATCGCGTCCACCAATTCTTGCAAATTTTGATATTCATTCCCTTCCCGACACATGCTCCATAGGATTCAAAGCCGGTGACCTAGCAGGCCAAATCATTCGCGTGATATTGCTTTCCCTAAGGAAGTCGTTGACGATTCTTGCTCTCTGAGGGTGAGCATTTTCGTCGACTAAAAAAAAGTCGTCCCCAAAATTATCTGCAAAGGGTAAAATAATATCTCTTAAACATCTCCCTGTATACGTCGCGGCAGTCTTATTTTCCCCAATCAGTACAATCAATTTAGTCCTACCATTCCTCATGATTCCACTCCAAACAGTCACGCGGCCTCCTCTAAACGCCACCCTCGCCTCCTCCAGACGCCACCCTCGTCTCCATATGCTCTTCTCTGAATCGTTCCCCTCTTCCTCTCCACACTAAAATACGCCCATCAGAATTATATAAATTAAATCTAGCCTCATCCACAAACATGCACCTAGCCCATTCTGCTATTCCCCAATGTTGATGGTCAATTGCCCATGTCCTTCTTGCAGCTCGATAGATCCTTAGGAGTTGAGGACATGCTGCTCGTCTTCAAGCATGTCAATTGCGCTCGTGGAGGCGACGCCGTATGGTCATGCAGGAGACATTTAAACCTGTAACATTCCTTATCTGCCTCGAATTAAGAGTTCTTCGGCGGTTTACAAGCAGTATAGAAATTAGCAAAGATAAACTTGATTAATGCACTTTATAAAATAGAGCAAATAGGTGTAGAAACAGAAAATTAAAATTTTTTGAAAAAAATTTTTTTTTTCGAAAACCATACTTAGTAGATTTGCAAAATCCCAAAAATATCCCGAGGCATGGTCAATATCTACGAAATGTTACATTCAAAAAATGTCAGCATGGTCTACCTACAAAATGTGGAGCCAGTGAATTTTTTTCCAGAATGCATGATATTTTGTTTTACCTTGTATTATAGCCCCCGGTCGGAATCTAAAAAGTCGTTACCAATGGTTCAAAAGACGATGAAAAGACCTTTCGAAATTTGACCTGCTTTTTAAAATGCGTTAAGTATTTTAGGAATCACAAGCTATCAAACTTGACTAAGAAATGCGCTTGTAACGATAATTATGTGCAGCAGTTTATAATAGAGAACGAGCCGCTTGCTACTTTTCTAATAGGACAAGTGCTCTAATAACAACATGTTGTACTTTATAGGTACTATTTCTGCTTTTTTTTTTAAATAAGAACCTCATATTTAAAAAGATGATATGCCGCACAATGTTTCTAAATTTTTATGCCTAATTTAGGTTAGTAATACTATGAAATGTCGGGTCGTCTGTCATCAAATGATTTTATTGCCCGTGTTTATGCAACCAAACCTATACGACTGAAAGAGGAGATTTTATTATTTGTCAAAACTTGCCATACCATACGTCAACAGAAAAAAAAAAACCTCCGCCAATGCATTTGCCAGGAAACCGTTGGTTAAGGCACTCTCTAACTGGTAATGCCTATTGAGCAGACGTTTCATCTTGCTGATAACGCAAATTTTCTTCATTAAATTCCAGGGTGCCATTTTCATCCACTTGATTTTCCAAAGATTGTATAATAGGTGGATCAATCACATTTTCCAAAAGATTGAAGTGCAATTGACCGGTTAAATTTTCTTCTAGAAATATTTTCCCTGTTATTTCGCCTCCAAGAATGCCTTTCATTATTATTGACAATTGTGTAAATATTCGTCTGTTTTAGACAGGGGTTTGCCCTGGCCTCACATAGACACTGTATCACCCACAGTATAAGATTGGTTCGTTTTATTCTTGCTAGACCAATTAAACACAACTTATTTTGCTGTGCCTTTTCATTCTTTCACTTTTCACCACCCTTACAATATTAGAACTTTTAGATTTATAAACACGAATGCATCAACTTAACAACTCTAAAACACTGGTTTTTTGGTTTCTACCGTAGAGAATGAATCAGAACTTATCTGCGAAGTTGACGGTACTTTTACAGTACGTTTAAAAGAATAGCAACCTGTGTTACCGGGCACGCGTCCCCAAAATATCAATTACTTTAACATTAGTAAATCACTTTGCCTGACACACATAATAAAATATGATAACCGTCTTACAGAAGCAGAATCGCACAGTGTCTTACGCTAGGTCTATATTTAAAAGTTTGACTGACTTTCTTTTAAAACCACGTAAACTTTGTTTTTAATTCGTTCCTTTCTATACAGTGGGGGCTATTTTATTTAGGGAATCATGGTATTATTTTAGGTAGATAACAATACTTCCACATCCACAAGGCAAGTTTCCGTAGAATTTAACTTGCCAACCCTAAATCTTGTTAATGCTTGGAGAATAAAAAAAAAGTTGTTTTTTTGATGATATTAACTTTCTTAGGTCTATAATCTGAAGCGACGAAGTTCAGCAATTGCGGTATATGTAATAGAAATAATGAGCGTTCATGGGCCGTAGAAAATCCTAGGCGTAATAGAGAAACGCAGACTCGCCTCAGTATCAATGTTTGGGCAGGGATGTCAAGAGACAAAATTCTTCTACGAATTTTTTTACCCGACAGACTAGGGGGGGAGGGGGGCGACTATCTATTCCTCCTAAACATCCATTTGCAAGATTTCTTAGCTGATTTCCCGCTCGCCAGACTACCAGCCGTTTGGTTTCAACAAGATGGTGCCCCAGCTCATAGATCAAGGGAGATTAGGGAGTTTTTAAATCATTAAATCCCAGGCAGATGGTTAGGAAATCGAGGTGTACTAGAATGGTCTGCGAGATCTCCAGATTTGACACTTAGACTTTTTTTTATGAGGGGATTTGAAAAATAAAATTTATAAACATGAAGTTAATACATTAGAAGAATTTAGAGCTAGGATTATTAAAGGATTGAGGTCAATGAGAAAAAGGTCAGTACAAAGCTCCACTGAATCTGGATGTTATTATTTTTGTTGCTTTATAGCTTATGTGTGCATAGTATCTTTACGCTAGGAATTAAAATGATTAAAAAAAGATTTTCAGGTTATTGTTAGGATGATTTTATAAATAAATTTAAGAAAAACAAACAAAAACATTATTGTAAGTTGTTTTTATTTGCTTAAAATAAATCCTAATCAAAGTAATGCAACAATATAATGCAGTCAGCCTTGGTGATTTCAAAAAAGAAATAAAAATTGCAGGCCCGTATTTAAAAAGGAAATTGATGATGGAGCCCAAAGACGAAACGTCAGATTCGAAATTTAATACCACAGTCTAATTGAAGAGAAAAAATGGCAATGTTAAATTTGTTTTCAATTATCTACTCAAATAAAGGCCGGAAAACATATGCATTTTTTGTATATTTTGTCAATTTTATTATAGAATGCATACTTTTCTCAAATTATTATTTTATGAGCATATTTTTATGTTTCCGGCGTTATCAAATAATTTAAAACGCCCGGTCACGAAAACTCGTAGACTCTTAGGTTTAATGTCCAGTCCGGCACTTGTTTCCGGGATTTTCCAATCTGAAGATAATTATATAATAAATATTATATTTACATTTTGGTTATACACCAGGTGGGGGTTTCCAGGGTTTGCAGGTATATTGTTACGGGTTATTTGTTGTCATGTAATAATGCCTTATTATTACCTGCTTAACAAACTGTATTTATATCGGGTTGTAATACGTACTTCTGTTTTAGTTTGTCGAAAGATTTCAGTATTTTCAGTGTGAAACTAGTGATTTCAAATTTGTGTTCAAAATGTCTAAAGTGACGAAAACGTCCTCGTGGATTAAAAATTTCCCAGAGTTAGAGTTTAGTGGAGAAAAAGTCTTCTGTAAAGTTTATTCAAAAATTATTGATTGTGAAAAGAAATTCCAAATCGATCAACATTTGAAAACACCGCTGCATAAATCAAAGTTACAAAAAATGAAATCTGAGCCAGTTCAGCTCAGTGTAAAGAACGCATTTTAAAATGTTGAAGAGAAATCGAAATCTGAAAAGGAAATTTTTCAAATAGACTTATGCCAGGCTTTGGTCGCAGCAAACATACCCTTAAGAAAATTGCAAGATCCGCAATTTAGAGGATTTCTGCAAAAATATTGTCAACAAACCATTCCTGACAAATCCACGCTTAGAAAGAAGAATTTCCATTCAGTATACGAAACCGTTTAAGAGGAAATTAAAGCTTCACTGTGTGATAAGAATTTATACATTATCGTTGATGAAAGCACAGATGCTTGTGGCAGATACATCGCACATCTTATTATTGAACCACTTCAATAAGATAAAGCAACAAACCCATATTTAATAGCTTCTAAGCAGCTAGACAAAACTAGTAATGTGACCGTAACCCGATTTATTCAGCAGTAAAAGTAGGCCAAAACTTAAGAATCTTTTACCCCAATATGGTACATGTGACTTCTCTTTTACATGGAATAAACCGAGTCGCAGAAACCGTCAGAACTGAATATCCTTTGGTAAATAAATTAATTTCAAATGTAAAAAAAGTGTTTCTAAAGCACCTCTAAGAGTGCAGGAGAGATTACCAGGAGTTAGTTTACCTCCAGAACATGTAATTAACCGGCGAGGAACATGGATTAAGGCCGCAATATTCTACGCAGAACATTTCGAAGCCATTAAAGAACTAATTTTGGATTTAGATGACGATTCGCAGTGTGTTGTGCAAAGTAAAGAGTTGTTAAAAAGTGCAAGCGTAGTTAAAGATCTTGTTTTTATTAAGGTTAATTTCAGTTTTATACCGGACATAATATCCTCGTTAGAGAGTAGAAACTTTTCCGCTAAATGTAACAACTTTCCCGGTAAAGTAGGAGGTCAAGTAAGGAACAAATTGGACGTAACTGTAAAAAAGAATGAAGGATTTAAATACTTAACTGCAATAAAGAGCATTTATGAAGGTAAACCATCCAACGAAGTTGTACCTTGGCCTTATACATTACTACCTAAGTTGCAGTATTGTCCGATTACATCAGATGTTGAAAGAAGCTTCTCTTTGTATAAACATATTTTTACTGATAGAAGACAATTCTTTTTAGTTTGAAATTTTGAAAAATATTTAGTAATAAATGCATTTTATACAATTTCAGTTTAAAAAAATTGTTTACTTTTATTCTTCTTTGTTTTTTTTTGCATTTTTTTTTTAAATAAACATATTTTTTAGAACCCAGTGTGTTTCTTTGCCCTATGTTACTATAATAAATTAAGAAATATTGCATACCAGTATGCATATTTGGTCAAGAAACAGCATATTTTAAAGGCAAACACGGCATATATATGCGCATATTTTGGCTGAATTTAAGTGCATATATTCCACCCTTTATTTAATACAAACAATAGCATATTATTTAAAGCTGTGTTCTAATTTTCATTTTAACTTGTCCGTAAGAAATAAATCTTGGTAAGTCAAAATGTTAAATTACTGCGATGCTAAAGTTTCACACACGCATTATCAGATATTTTAATCAACCTTATCAGGAGCCAGAGACAGAAGATAACGATGAAATAAATACTGAAGATAACGGTATGGAATTAATTGTATAATATTAAATAGTTGCTTTTATACATTTTCCTTGCAAATTCACCTAAATGGTAGTAAAAGTGCAATCAATAAAAATACCATTAACTATAATAAATTTAATAAAAAAAGGGTAGTGTCATCAGTGATTCGCGGTTTGAAATAACAAGAACTGTTTAGATAGTTTCCAAAGATTTTAAATATGATTCTGTATTAAGTGCACTCTGACCTTTAGACTAAATGGGTCTCCGTATCTTATGAGAAAAAAAAACAATATCTAATCAACGTAATTAAAAACTTATGGACTGTTTGATCTACAAGTGGATTGTTTTTAGCAATTACCAAAAGAAGATGAAGTTGCTGATTCGGTTTAACAAATATATCGAAAGAATTTCCATATTCAATAAGAAATTGCGACAAAGTTGAAAGACTAGGTGTTACCACGGATAATCTTGATAATCTGTGGTGTTTTTGTTTCTGTTACTTAATACCCAGCGTCCCTTTTTTCCTAAAAGTCTTATCTGGGGAATTTGCAATCAATTCTCAAGTTTAATACCTTATATTATTAAAATACTACTTGATAATATTGATATAGTGATATCTTGATATGTCGATATCTTCTGATAAACAAATGTGCCAGTTTAAAAAAAAAGACGTAACTAGTTGGTTCCATCTTGAGTGCGTGGGTAATACGTATTTTTGTAATAAAAAAATATTGTTCTTGGCATATTGCCATATTTAGTATAATCGGGTAGCTGTGTATCTGCCAAAGAATACCAAATTAAAAGACATGGTGGGAACTAGTGAAGTGTTGAAACGAGACATGGCGGATAGAGACCTACGGAAATATCTACTCTATAGGAGTAAGAAAGAGAGGGAAAGTATGGCACTATATGAAGAATTTATGGAGATGAAATTGAACATTAAAAGGCGACGAGGTAAATTCTCATTCTAATTTGGTATACTGAAAATTTAGCTTTTATTAAAATTATATTATTACTTTAAAAATTTACATAGTAAGGTATAAACGAAAGAATCTTTATTACTAGATGTCATTTCTATACCTGACAACACCAGCAACGTTGGAAGACTACCAGCCCATATTACTCCATCTAAACAATGTTTGCCAGGCGTAAGAAAAAGGGAATAATAGAATATTTTAACAAATGATTGCTGGAAATTTATACGCTATAGTAATTTGAAAAAAACGTGTCATAGTTATTATGGTTTTGGGGTGTTATGTTGTACAGGGTGTCCAGTTTTCGTGTGTTTTCATATACCAGCTCCCTTATTATAAAAGATAGGAAGATGGGGCTTGCGGCTTACTGTTCTATTATCTTATAAAACTTTTATTGCCGCTAGCGAAATTTTCATAGCCCTCTCAGTTTCTGACTTACAGGGCGATTTTGATAATTTGCCATTTTTGACGCTCCCCTGTGTCTCGATTATTTGATAACTTATCAATAGGGTAAATGTGTTATTATAGCGTTTCTTTATGTAGAATATTCAGTGGCGTAGTTAGTTTTTTTTCTAGAAGACTTTGTTTTTGAGTTATGACCAAAACTTGTATTTTTTTTAGTAGGCCACCTTATATATTATTTCTTTGTCTTATCTCTCTTTCTAAGAGCTTTTCAAAAATATATAATAGTCTATATTTATTTCTTTTTTAAAGGAATATTTTTAACATTTTTTGTAAAATTAATCATTTTTCGTAAGATATAGAAGGCTATGCCATGGTCAATCACAGATAGCCATGACAGAGAACCAAATTCTGTAAATGCGCTATTACGAATTGTTGTCAAATATTACTTTTCATTTATGTGAAAAATTGTTCAACATGCCACAAAATATTAGATATACAAATTATGAGAAACACGATATGTATATTTGTTTTATCCAAGCTAATGAAGACGCGAACGCAGCCTCGAAGCTGTATTTTAATAAGTAAGTTAAAATCATTTATTAGATACCATTAATATTCATAATAAAAATAAAAAAAAGTTTTAATCATTATTGTTATCTATTATTAGTTTTTGGTTTCGTATTAAAATGTTTCGTAGATATCCAGAAAGACAACATCGATAAAAGAATATTTCAAAATATCCAAGCCCATCTCATTGAGCACAGATCTTTTAAAAAACCAAGGCCTAATTTTTACAACAAGGAAAACAGAGAAGAAGAAGAAAAAAATGTTTTGGCCTCTGTCACGGTACAACCATCCATATCATGCAGAAATGTATGATGATGTTGGGATTAAAAAATCAAGAACGCAGAGCAGTATAAATTTAAACCATACAAATACCATATCGTTCAACATTTGCATCCCGATGACGTAGAACGTAGGATAGTCTTTTGTAACTGGTACCTACAAATGTTGCAGGAAAACGCAAATTTTGAAAGAAGGGTGGTATGGTCCGATGAGGCTTATTTTACGAGTTCTGATATCTTAAACCGAAATAATTCAAGGTACTGGTCTCAAGAGAACCAACCCGTAATATTTCCACGAGAACGTCAAGGTCGGTTTGGATTTAGCGTGTCATGCTTTATTTTTGGCACTAAAATTAAGAATTTTTTCTATGAAGGAACTTTAACCGGAAATAGACACCTAGATATAATGCGAGATGCACTAATGGAAATATTAGAGGATTTTGCTTTGGTCGATTTAATTACCAGCAAGATGGCGCTCCGAGTCACAATTCTCATATAGTGAGAGAATATTTAGAAACCACATTTCCCGATAAATGGATTGGTACCAATGGACGTGGTCTCCAAGATCACCTGATCTTCATGTGTTGGATTTTTTTTATGGGGTACATATATAGTTGTAACAACAGTTAAGCAAAATAAATTATTAGAGTCACCTAAGACGAAACATTCTTATTCAAAGAGAATTGTAAAAGTGTTAAGATTGGATATAAGTTCTATCCTAACTAATATTTTATATTGGTTATGCTTAAGCTGTAACTTTTTTTAGAACATGATGCATAGAAATTAAAATTTAATTATTTTATATATATATATATATATATAAAATTAAACTGTTTGATGGTTGTCTTAACTCTTTAAGAAGCCTCTTAAAGGAAATAGGCTTCGGATGGAAAAAGATCAACCGAGGCGAGGGCTTATGAAACTTTCCCATTTATTTTTAAAACGACTGGCGTTTTTGAAAGAATATATGAGAGAAGAAGAAGCATCCTTGTACCAATTCGTTTCCTTGAATGGAACATGGATTCTTCAGAATGGCAGCATTGGTCGATCTTGGCAAGATGAAAATAAAAGTGTTGATGGTAAAAGGTATTATGCAGTAAACAAATATATAAACTATGGGAAGTTTACGTAAGTAAAACATATTTTTCTCGGTACACAATACTTTATGCTGGTAGTGAAGATGGTTTTGTTGAGGGTGCAGAGGCAATTTTTTCTTCTAAAACTAAGCTGAGTGACTACCATGGAGAAATGAATGAGCAAAATTTTTTACAATGGTCCCGAAAGCCAATTATTGAAAAATTTACCAATGCCATCTGTGATTGTAATAGACAACGCCCCATACCATAGCACGGTGCTAACAAAAATACCTTGCACACCATGGAATAAAGCTGCAATTCAAGAATGGTTAACTACTAATAAAATTAAATTTGATAATACAATGTTCAAAGCCGAACTTTTACAAATCGTTAATAGGTTGGTACAAGACATTTTGTATGTCCTTTTTTTTTTAACATATCCTTAAATATTAAACTTAAATTCTTTTCAGACATAAGCTATCAAAAAAATATTTAGTTGTTGATCTGGCTGAGCAATATAGACATACATTTTTACGGCTTCCTCCATACCACTGTATGTTCATTTCGATTGAACATATTTGGGGGATTACCAAAAATTATTATAATAGACATATTGATCGAGATGGCAGTACAGAAATTGACTGTATGAATATATGGAAAAAATCATTGCATACTGCTACTCCTGATGTTTGGAAAAATTCAATTCGGCACACAGAAAGCGATATATTCAAATGGTATGAGAGAGAACATGTACTAGGTAGACTGAACATTCAACCCATTATTATTGAAGTAAATGAAACGAGTGATTCAAATGATTTGGAGGATGATTGAAGATCCATCTTCGTATTATTATTTTTATTATTCAAGTAGCCAAAGCATATATAAAAAAGTAACAATAAAGTTACATGACTATTTCAATATAATTTAGGTATACAGTGTGTCCCCGGATCGACGCAACGATAGGTGAAAAAGGCTGAAATTTTTTGAGTTGAAACTTTATCTTCTGGGGTTCAGCCCTGCTTGGATAGGAACTAATTTGTGGCATAATTTTAATTTCGAAAAATCAAGTGTGCGTTGGAAATTTTCAAAAAACTTTTTTTTCCCACCAGTAAAGTGTTTGATTTCTAGGAGATACGAAAAAATTTTATTAAGAAAAGATGTTCGGAAATAATAAATGAGTAAGAACAGAAAATTTTGAAATCCTATGCCTACTTTGATGTTTTGCATTATTTTTATTGCACGCACCTCCCTGTCGAAGATATTAAAAAATTTCGTTAAGAAAAGTTGTTCAAAATAATAAATTAAACACGATCGGTTTATTTTATTCCCTTTAATAGACATTTAGATAATTAAAGAAATGCGAACATAAAAATAACAAGCAATTCACTTTCTTCAAAATATGAATAAATTTGTTTCAATGCTATTCAGAAAAAAATAGTATGTCATGGAAGGAAAAAGAATAAAATAATATTTTGACAGTTTGTTGTCAAAAATAGTTTGGTATTTTTAATATTGTTGTAGTGTTCTGTGCTCTAAAACTGATCCGAACTTTCGAAAACATTACTGTGAAATATCAATTATGCTTACTATACCAGAACGGATCTACCTAATTCAATGTTATGGTATAGGTGAATTATCTATTCCAGAGGTTATCAGGCGATTTAATATGAAATTTCCGAACACAGTCAAATCTACAGTATCCAGACTGGTTAAAAAATTTGTTACCACCGGTACTGTACATAATATACTAAAAAAGAAGAAGAACTTTGATGAAGATGATGTAGGTACTGTGTTAGCAATAAATTCATTGCGCGAAAATCCAAAGCTGTCACTAAGAAAGCGGTACGAGGAGACTTGTGTTAACAAATCACATTTGCAACGCATTTATAAAGCAAATAAGGTAAAACCATATAAAGTTAGATTTCGTCACACGTTAGAAGAAGGGGATGAATCCCGAAGGTTGGACTTTTGCCTAACTTTAGGTGAAAAGATTCTAGAAGATCGAAATTTCCATAAAAATATTATTTTCTCAGACTAATCGACTTTTACCACTAACGGTGTACCTTCATTACAGAATTGCCAATATTGGTCTAAAGATAATCCAAATTATGTAATAAATTCTAGGCGGCAGTATTTTAAAAAGGTTAATGTTTGGTGTGCTATTTCCTATCATTGTGGTGTAATTGGGCCATATTTTATTGAGGGAAGACTTAATCAACATACTTATTTAAATATCCTAAATCAGTTTCTTGACGAACTACCATACGAACCAAGATATTTTTCATATTTTCAACACGACAGCTGCCCTGCCCACTCGACATTTCGGGTATGTGAATGGATCAATGAGCATTTTCAAGAAAGATGGATAGCCAATGCTGGTCCCATTTTGTGTCCTCCCAGATCTCCGGATCTAACAATAATGGATTTTCATTTTTGGGGTCGAATAAAACAAATTGTATATTTGAATAGGCTTCCAAATGACGTAGAAGTTTTGAAAAATCGCATTACAGAGTTACAGACGCAATAAACTCTATTCCCCTGGAGGAGATAAGAGCAGCTTTCACTGCATTTCGGGAACACATTGAGGAATGTGCGAATAAATGCCGCGAACTTATTGAATAAATAAATCTTTCAGTTGATGTTAGTATTGAAATAAATTATTTTTTGATGTATTCTATAAACCGTTGTTAATGTTACTATTGAAATAAATTAATTTTTTAATTTAAAATTTTAAATTTTTAAACACTTTACGAAATTTTTTAATATCTTCAATAGGGAGGTGCGTGCAATAAAAATAATGCAAAACATCAAAGTAGGCATAGGATTTTAAAATTTTGTATTCTAAAATAATGTAACAGTAAAATTATGCCACAAATTAGTTTCAATCTAAGCAGGGCTGAACCCCAGAAGATAAAGTTTCAACTCAAAAAATTTCAGCCTTTTTGACCTGTCGTTGCGTCGATCCGGGGACACACTGTATATTGTCATCCTGGAAGATTTTACAAATAAAGTAAATAAATTTTTGTTTATTTTTATAAATTTATCTTGGTTTTATGAAAAAAAGGAAACCACTGTAATTCCCTTACTTGGTTATTTTGGTTACAAGCTGGCAACACTGCCGATAACTGACGTCACTCGAAGGGTATGACGTGCGTTGGAAATTTTTTTACATTCACTACAGATTTTTTATTTTTAAATAGTACGTTCTCACTATAGCGGGACTCTACTGTATTATAATTGCACCTGTTCTATCTTGAGTGGTTCGAATTTTCCAATTTTTAGAAAAACAGTTCCCTCATTATGTAACACCATCATAAAAACGTGAATTATATGGCCACCAATAACAGTAGGGTATAATTGATAAGTCATTTATAATAATTATTAATAATAATAAGTATATAGGATTAATTTAGGTTATTGTTCAGGTAAACCCCTTTCTGCAGAGAAATTTCGTCCATTGTTCAAAACATTTAGGTAATGCGAAACAAATTTAAAATATTGTGCACAAAGATACAACCTTTCTAATGATTTATGATTCGAAAATCGTACAAAATTACATTTTATCTAGAATATCATTAAGCCTGGCGCGCATACACACATACTCTAACATGTGATAAAAAGCGTATTTAGCGGGCAAAAACCACGAAAGCGAAACATCGGTAGAAAAGTTAAGGGTGAGTTTCGGGCACTTCGCTTTGCTAATGGCGGATCATTAAAAGGTAATCTGAAAAGTTTTTTCTCTCCATTGGAGATAAAAATAATAAATCATTGCGATTCGACTAATGTAGAAATTGTGCGAATGGGGCCGATTTTAATATACCTATCTTCGTCATCCTATACGAAGTATTACCTAACAAATCTTTATAACGGGACATTAATATTATATAGACAAAATATCCATTAGTGCCTAGTTCACTGTTGTTGAAAAGTACTATTTCTGCAGTAAGTATATGGGAGAAAATATTTTTTTTTAAAACTTATCCTGTTTTATTGCAGGAGGATATTGCGCAACTTGAGCTATTCTGTCGCAACAACAGTTTATTTCTAAATTTTAAAAAATGCTATCACATTTAATTTTCACGTATAATAAGAATGTATTTCAGAAACATTATACTTTATTAGGTAACCAAAAGCTTGCAACTGTTAACCAAATTAAGGACCTTGGTGTTATTTTTGATGCCAAGATATATAGACATATTTACTATATTTCCAAAGGGGCGAATAGAATGTTGGGGTTTATATCAAACATTTGCTTTGATTTTAGAAACCCCTTTGCGTTACGTTTATTATTTATCCTCCTGGGACCCAGAAGGTATTTTTCTTAAGCATATAAATGAAATTTGGCAGATGATTAGAGAGGGTATATATTATTATATACAAACAACTTTTTCAAGTAACTTTATTCATTTTTTTAATAAACTTACAAAAAAATTGACGTCCATTTAAATGGACATTGGGTCGTTATTACGACAACAAATATAAATAAATATATTAACAAAAATTATATAAAAAGTTTAAAATTAAGATTATTTTTTGTGATATTCTTTAAAGCAGTTCCTGCTTCCTGTTATACACAAAAACTCTTCACAATTATCACAACAAAATTTTGTTTTTTTATTGCAGTTTCGGTTCTTACACCTGACTGAGTTTTTTTAAATTAGAGGCTTTTTTCGGAAAATGCTGCGGCCTTTTTCTTCGCCCGCCAACTATTTGTGATTCAACAAATGGTCTACCATCAGGATTTGCTCTGGTGGCAGCAAGTCGTGGCGTCGTGCCTATAAGGATATCATCATCAACATCACTTAAAAGCAGATAGGTGGCGATTTAGATTTTAAAATCAAGATACTGCTGTATCTTTCTAGGATTTATGTTGAGACTTTTCTTATCTCTGCGGTAAAGAATCCATGAATTAGCCATTGCCAAATCAAAGAAGTGAAAAATTACTTTAACTGTCCATTTTTTACACCTTGCCTGTATCCTGTAGTAGCTAATCATTTTATCAATGAGATCGATACCCCATGCAATTGTTGTATTTCAAGGTCTTGGAATTTGAATATACTTGGATTCTTTCTTGGGCCATCTTCTACATTCGTTTACTGGCTGAATTCCCAGACCTGTGGACATATCGTACCATTTTACGATAACCACTCTACCATCTTATCTTACCAATTGTTCAGAGGTACCACGATCCATTTTAGACATCATTTTGTCAGTAGTCAAGTGAACAGATGCCGATACGCGTGATTTCATGATGGTCCCTGTTCCATACATTTTTTTTATCATAAAGGTTGTCCAGAATGGTATGGTAGTAAAATATCTGTCAAAATATAAATGACTGCCAGGAAGTTATGTCTGTGATAAGCGAGCCACAGCTGATGGCCTTACGCCAAGATTTTTAAGTCTTTCGTCCGGAAACGTATTTTTTCTCTGGTACAGCTCAAAATTGATCACCAGTCCATCTGGCGCAGTACAAACAAAGTTCTTTAATCCTTCCGGATTGGGTTTGCCTCTAGCAAACTGCTTCATTGCACAAACACCTGTAAATGATATCATCTGTTCATCTACAGCTATAACATTTCCACGAGGTAACAACAGACACCCTTTTCTCACTATATCCATTATCGGTCGTACCTTCCAAAATTTATCCGATTTTCTCACTTCTTCAGAAACATCTACATCAACCACTACTTTTAGCAAACTTCTTATTGAGAAAAATCTGTCACGTGTCATGACTTTAGCAATGACTGGAACCAAGTAGCTATTATATTCTCTGCTGGAACTTTAGTTATTTTAGCCCAATACATTCTTATTCTGGGATATTTTAGGCAAGACATTAATGTTAAAATCCCGAAAAACTGTTTGATCTCACGCAATGTTAGGCAATGCGAGACACCTTTTATTTCTACGCTTTTAGCTTTTGTACAATCACAAATTTTTGGAAATACCTCATCTTCAAAGTACATAGACAGGTATTCTTTAGATGTCCAATCTGCACTATCTTTGAAATTATCTTCTGGCGGCGGTCCTTCAAAATTGGGTGGTATAAATGATGCGGTTCTTTTCCATGATGCCCTTTTACGGGTATTTGCGAGGGTATTTGTTTGCATGGCGATCAAATGATCCCGAAGAACACTTAAAGGAAGCGTATCCTCCTCGTCATCCTCGTCACTGTTTTCTACATACACAGAGGTTTCCTGATCACTGTGCTCATTCCCTTCTTGGTCACTTACATACTCCATATTATCTACACCATTTTCATCATCAGATATTTCGATGTCTAAATTGCCGCTTTCAAGAAGTTGCAGCAATTTCTCGTCGTCCTCTCCTGGCCTAAGTACTTTTTTGTTACCAAATATTGCTAAAACAAACAAAAAATAGGTTATAAAATGGAGTATATATTAAAGCCAGAACGACCCAACGTCCATTTTTATGGACAATAGTTTTTATGGTTTACTGCAAGGATACTAAATTGATTTTCATACACGTAATAGGTTTACACTACTATTTAAACTTTATTTTATATGTATTAAGAAAAAATATCACCGAAAACATAAAAATAACAACGTACTTACCATTATAAGTTACTTCCCGAAAAGCCGCCATGCTTGCAACAAGTAAACAGGTGATCTAAAATATGCGCGCCCCATAAAACTTTTTAAAAATTCACTAGATGGCACCACTCGAATATCCAGTATAATGGATGCGAGGTCGTACATGCATGAAAACAAAATTAAGAAAGTAAATAATTAAAACCTACATGTCCATTTAAATGGACGTCAGGTCCCAGGAGGTTATGGCATATACTAATAGTATATTAAGCTATTGCTCTGTTATTTGGAATCCCCAGTATAATATCTATATAAATAAACTAGCTTCAATTCAAAATAAATTCGTTAAATTGGTTAATAAGAGATGTTTTATTAACAATCTCGATAGCTGCAACATTATCTGTCACAAGCTTGATTTGATTTCGCTTGTTGATCGCAGAATGATAGGCGATGCCAAATTTATTTTCAAAATATCTAATACTTTAATAGATTCTCCTGCTTTATTAAGTCATTTATATTACACAGTACCAACTTATAATAGTTATAATAACAGAATAAAAAATAATTTTTACCTAAATTCGTCCCACACTAATTATTACTTAAATTCTCCTATCAATAGATGCCTAAAAACATGTAATAATTTATGTAATCTATCAGAGGTTCATATTTTTTCTTGTTCCCTGAAACACTTTTAATACTAAGTTGAAATTGTTCAAGTAGTCCACATTAACAGATTACAGAGCATTTGTATTTTCATATCTATTTTATAATGAGCACACTTGTTAACATTTAGTCTTAAACTATGTTTAGGTACGTTATATTTTTGTACTTTTGTTGGATTTGTCCCGTTTGTATTCCATTTTTCCTATAAATAAATAAATAAACTTTTTGGTTTGCATTTAGTAGTAGTAGTAGTAGTAGTAACAAGATTTATTTTAGCAATACTGCTACAATATTATAAATTCTAGTTTTTTTAACAATAATTAAAACATTTAAAATTACAATTTTATGCACCAAAAATATTTTTAAATAAATTTATCAGATATTTTGTTTTCTAAGTAATGATATTTTTAAGGATTTTTTAAATTTACTTAAGGAATTTTGTTTCTTAATTAAAGAATCTAAATTATTATATTCGTGAAGTCCTTTAAAAAATATTGATTTATATGTCAAATTTTTTGTCACTTTCCCTAAACAAAAATTTTGATTGGTTCTGGTTTGATAGTTATGATTTTCAAAGTTTTGCGTTATAAAGTATTTTAATGAGATGGTAATAAATTATTTTGAATTTTATAAATAAAAATACAAACTAGGAAAAATATTAAATTTCTTATATTCAACCATTTAAGTTTATTTAACATATAATTTATCTTTGTGTATTTATCAACATTTAATATTATTCTCATCGCCCTATTTTGTAAAATTTGAAGTCTACTAAAAATTCCTTCATTTGCAGTATATAAAATTTTAGAGCAATACAAATTTAATGAGGTAAAATTATTGTGTTATATATTGTTTTTCTTGAAAATAAACTTAAATTTTTACTTACCCTTTTGAAATAATTAATTTTTTTTCCAATTTTAGATATAGTGTTTTCAAAATGAGCATCAAATTTTAATTTAGAATCCATTATTATCCCTAAATATTTAAAAGACTGAACTATTTCTAATTTTTGGTCATCTATAAAAATATTTATATTTTCATAATTTATATTATTTCCTATTGCCATAATTTTCGTTTTAGAAATATTTAATTTTAATTTGTTTACTTTTAGCCAGTTTGATACCAATTTTAATTCAGAATTTAGACTATCTATGCAACTTAAAATATTTTTACCTTTTACGTATATTAAAGTATCATCAGCAAACATTTGAATATTAGTATTTGACAAAATATTTGGCATATCATTTATAAATAAAATAAATAATAAAGGACTTAAAATACTTCCTTGTGGTACACCGATATTATTAAATTCCCTTTTTGAAAATGTTTTATTTATTTTAGTTATTTGTTGTCGAAAATTTAAATAAATTTTAAACCATTTATATACAGTACCCTTAAACCATACTGATATAATTTATTTAATAATTTATTTCTATCAATAGTCTCAAAAGCACGTTTAAAATCCAAAAATACTGCCAGGATGATTTCATTTTTGTCAACACTTCTCTTCCAATTTTCAATAATATATTGTGCTGCTGTTTCTGTTGAATATATTTTTCTAAAACCTGCTTGAATATTTACTAAAATGTAGTTTTCTTCAATAAAATTTAATATTTGTTCATAAACTGTCTTCTCTAAAAGTTTTTCAACATCCCATAATAAATTTATCGGCCTCATTTCAGTACATTTTTTTGTATTTTTTACTTTTGGTACTGGTGTTATACATGAACATTTTAAATCATCAGGTATTTCTCCATATTTCAAACTTGTATTAATTAATTTAAGTAATATATTTCCAATGCTGCCAAATGTATCTTTCATTATTTTTTTTGTTAAAATTTCACCATAATTATTATTTGATTTTATATTCCAAATTTTTATTTTTAATTCTTTTATAGATAGTTCATGAAAATGTTCTATTACATTATTTGATTTACTGATTTTTTTACAAATATTTTCATTTCTATTTCTGCAATAATTTCTTTAATAGGTACCGAACTGCAGCCCCCCCCCCCCCCCCCCCCCGAGCGAGCTTACTGTTTGGGGCATATATAAATATGATATATCAAATAAATATTAAGACATTATTTTATAGATAGACATAGATTACTTAAATCTAAATCTCAAAAGAATACTGACATTGTAGTGTCAAGAAGAATGTCCCCATATATCTTTTTTTTTATACAGATGTTTCTAAAATAAATATCAAAATGCTTCAATATACAGGGTGTCCGGGAAAATGTGGGAAATCTCTCAGATTCAGATAGAACATAAAAAAATAACATGATAAGTTCCTATAAATTTTTTTCTTACAAGCCCTCCCTACGGAGATATGTGCCCCTGAAGGACGCTATGGAAAACGGTTTTCTTGAATTCAAAGTACTTAATATAATTTAATGAAAATTTAATGTGATGGACACTAGGAAGGACCTCTTAAAATAGTGTTCTTAAAACATATTAAGCTTTTTTTAGTTTACCAGTGGCGGACTGAGCGGTACAACTTAATGCTTAATTTTGTAACACCCTGTATGATAAAGACTTAGAAGAAAAATAATACTAAACGAATAGTTGGAGAAGACCTATGTTCCAAACCAAACCAAAAAACGTATTATTGTTGCAAGCGTTACTATGGTACGAAATAAATAAAATATCCTTCATTTTAGAACTTGTCATCTTTCTCATAACTGACACATTGATCCTTTACTTCGATATTAATTTACTAATTTTTGGATTTCGTGGTGAATTCAATTTTAAATTAGTTCGGACTATTAATACTATAACTTTTTTGTATTTATAGATATTAAAATAAAATTTTGGAATTGTGCATAGGAGATGAGTCTGCACTTATTGGCATAATTTTTGATTTGTTAGCACTTCCGGTTTAACCGGAAGTGACCTTGACTTTGGTATTTTAAATGGGTCACCCTGTATATTTTTACTTATTTGGATTCAGCATGATATTCTGAGTAAAATGACATCCCACTTGTCATTTTTTGACGTGCTATAACATTTTTATTCGCATTTTTTGTATTGAATCTAGAGGGCCATAAATCAATTAAATAGGTTAATTTATAGTCAAGTAGTTTACGAAAAATAAAATTATGTCATATTAATTGACTTTCTAAGTTTTACAAGCGTTTAAAAAATGAAATGACGTTTACTCCATTTTTCCAAATGGAACGAAAGTGGTTCACTAGGATATTTGAAACGAGCATTTTTTCCCAACAATTTGATACCATACACTCCTATGCTATTTTAAAACTTACGCGGGTGTTAAGAAATTGATCTAGGCAACTAGGCTTAATTAAAACTAAACTAAAAGAACTTAACAGTTAACTAATTCATTCTCAACAAACAACTAATAGTAGATAGTAATTGTTTATCATTATTAATAAATCAATCTAGGACTTTAACTATAATACAAATTATCATCACTCTAAATGTTCGAAATGTCCTCTCTGTTGATGAAAACAATTTTCCACTTTTTCGTCAGTTGCCCTCATTACATTTCTCAACTGGTTTACATTCATTTCTTGAATTGCTGCTCTCACTTTATTCTCAAATTCTGCATGGGTGACTGGTGGAACGTTGTAGACTTTGTTTTTGAGGGTTCCCCATGCAAAAAAGTCCAACGGAGTTAGGTCGGGGGATCTAATTTAGAAAATAAAAATGTTAAAGGATGAAAAGACATACCTACCAAAAAGCTCAATACCTTGCAGGCCATTTTATCGGTCCGTTAGTGCCAATCCAATTTTCCCCATACGTGTTATGAAGGTATTCCCTAACAGCACGAGAATTATGTGGTGGAGCCCCGTCTTATTGAAAAATAATAGCCATTTGTTCAACTACAGGAAAATTTTCAAGAAATTGTTCTATTTCTACTTGCAAGAAATCTAAATATCTTTCGCCGGTAAGGTGACCATCAAAAATAATTGGCCCCACAAACTTGTTGTATTCCATTCCGGTTGGCACTAAGGAGAAACTTCTAGAGAGAATCTCGTTTCATTGTGATGTGATAAGGACCAAGGCTGAGTTATTGTGGCGGGTACTGCAGTCCTCAGTTCGTCGTGCCCGTGAGTGTATCAGACTTCACGGAGCCCATGTTGAACCCTCTGAAGGTTTTTAATAATTTCGTTAAGGACATCACTACTTTTTTTTTAATTATTGTATTTTCTCGGTTAAACAACTTAAAATGAAACTGTTTTGTTGTTTGAATGACTGTCGTATCACACTTTGTTGTCGACAAACAAAATAGAAATTATGGTCCTTTTTATTAAAAATAAACCATGAATTGGTTTATTATTCTTTTTATCGAAAACGGTTTATTTTATCGACAATAAACAAGAGTACCTTGTTTTTAGTCTAAGACAAGCTACCTAACTTAAAATTTTGCCATTTCAATTAAAATTTTGAAATTCGGAATTCGGAAAAGATTTTAAATGAAAAATTAGAAATTTAAGATGTGGAAGTTCAAATCATCCAAATTTTGATTTTTGAAATTGACAACCTCTACGAACTTACCGGCAACCCTGCGACTCAATCTTATTTCGACATTCGCCTGAAACACACGTCGCGTGATTTAGCATCAGCAGTAAAGCATGTTCACGAAATTGTGCACACGCGTCTAGAAGAATAAAAAATGCAGAAGAACCATTCGACGAATTTTTTAGAGCAGCTGAAAAGCTCGCGAAAGATGCATTCGATATGGACGTTGAAGCAAACAGCTCGTACTATGATTGAAGCATACTTTCGTTCTGATATTTTTATTCCTTGCGTTGATACGCTGATTCAGAACTTGTGAGACAAATTTCTCAATGAAAAAACTGGAGTCCTGTCAAGCTTACAGATACTTACTCCCTTTATTGGCCGCAACTGGATCCTTGTAACCCAACTAATTGGTTATGTTACTCTTTGGCTGAATATAAATTGTGTTGTGAAAAATTATCAGGACTCGAGAAAAACGCCGAGGTTTTGGAAGTTTTGGATTTTTGTGACACGAGCAAATTTCCAACAATCAAATATCTTTTAACAGTTTTGACGACTCCGGTCACAACGGCAAGTGTAGAGAGGTCATTTTCAACACTGAAGAGAATTAAAACGTACATACGAAACTGAACGGGCAAGGAGAGACTCAGTGTACTCGCCATACTGTCAATCCCTGGGAACTTAATGTGATCTGAATGAGGTTCTCGGAATTATGGCAGCAAGAGGATAAAAAAAATAAACTAAAAATTTTTTTCACTTTCATCAACGTCGTGTGATTGACAATACACATGCGTAATTGACACTTGAAAGTACACGGATTATATTATTAGTAGCAATAAAAAACCTGTTTTTACATGAAATATTCAAGTAACTATGAGAAATTTTCAATAAGTTTCGTTAATTTAGATGAAGAAGCAAAGAAATAATTTATGGTTCAGTGGTTTTCTTCTTTTTTTAAAGTTAATTAGACATAGTACGAAGTTAGCTTTAAGATAAATCGAAAGTATTTTGGCGAGATATATCTGGCGTTACAGAATAGGAAATTTGGAGTCGACTGTTACTTTGGTCGTTACATCCAGCTATAACTTTATAGCGATGTACTGTTACAGCGTTATAAAGCGAAGTTACAGAATAGCACCATTAAATATATTATACGTACATACTACTTGCTGGTTGTTAGTTTCAAGTAGAGTTGAAACTAATTTGAGAGTTTCACCGCGTTCTATAGTTTCCTCTTTCATTTCATCTTGTGGGGTATTATTTACTGGATAATATGCTTCTTAATAAGAACTTATTGTTATGACAAAATATTGCAAGAGAAAATAAAAAAGAAAGTCCCTTCCTGTAAATTCCTTTACCATCAAACAAAATAGACAATGGTTGAATCACAAGGCCATATTTGATCGACGATTAGTTCGATTCTCGTCGAATTCAGCGGATTCTACCATAAAAAGCCGATGACAAACGACCTTATGTAAAAATGGCATTGTTAGTGCGTGTCGCTATTTGTACTTAAAAGGCCTGTGGCACTTATCGGATCCTCTGATTTACAATTTGCAAGATTATTTACATCGAGCTTGGTATTTTTGCTCGGGTGCCGTTTAAAATACAACGTTGTAAAATAAATAATCGTTATCTTTGTGGCTTTGAAACGATTGTGAAAACATTTTAGAGTTTCTTATGTATAAATTGAGCGTTACTCAGCATTTAGTTTTCCTGACATGACACCAAGTGACTTTTTATATTCACTTTGGTCTGGTACATGGATTTGTTTGTGTATTTTCCAAACCGACTGTTTGCATTCAGTAAAGGGTGCTCAAGTGGTCATTACGACAAAGTTGTTTAAATAAAGTCGAGTTTGCCATACAGGGTATCCCTTTAATATTGGGAAAGAACTCAGGATGAGTTTTCCTGCTTAAAAATATGAAAAAAGCTCCTAAAAACCTATGTCCGGAAATGCTTCGTTTTCGGAGATACAGAATGTTAAAGTTGAATTTTTATTTTTGTTTTATCTAAATAATTTTTGAAATAATGTCGATATTTGAACTGAAATTGTAATCTAGGGGTTTTTTAAAATGCTAAATTCGAATTTGATGTTATTGTGGCTCCCACTTGTAGAGGGCGCCACCTACATGTCTTTTACTCTTATAGGAATCACATTAGGGAATACATTCTTAAGAATATAAATTAAAACTTATATAAAGGGACCTTCGGACCCTACTTTGGCCCGATCCCTTATTATTGATCATACCTTGTTTCTGTAACATGTATTTATATATTAAGTTATATTTTTAAGTTATTTAACTTTGTACCTAACATAATAAATGTTCTGTTATCTTAAAGAATGACAATAAAGTACATTACATTAAGGCAATAAAAAAAACAAATAGAGACAATAAAGTACAATAATCAGGGTAGAGAAAAACAAATAAGGACAATAAAGTACATTAATAAGGGCAATAAAGTATATTAATAAAGACTGTAAGAAAATAAAACAAGGACAATACAGCAAGTTATGAATACAATAATAAAAAGACTATACCGACAATAATTCACTTGTATAGTGGTTATTTCTTATGAATACTCGCAATAGAAATATGTTATAGCCGCTATTAGAAATCTCCATAAAGGTAACAAAACACTTTTATAATAGCTGTTTGTTATTCTCAATACCCTATTCGGAAATCTAATAGCCTTTATTAGATAAATGTATATTGGCTAGGAAGAGGCAATATAAAAAATTATATTAAAGAATCTGATAGTAGCTATTACATGGTTTCTATTAGACAGAACTTATAGCCACTACTAGATACTTATATTGGAGCCTATTTTATGCATAAATCTGAATACAGGCTATACAATTTCTATTAGTGATTATTAGAAAATTCTCTCAATGTACCTAGGGAAATAATCATAATAAATAATCACCTACGTAAATAATGAAAAACTTTCTGTGTGATGAAGTTAAGTTACACGCGATTTTAGCATTCTAACTTACCGTTTCTTTAACATGTTATTGGTTTTGAGCCTTGCCTAACGGTTTTAAATAAAGAAATAAATTTTAAACGATAACATAAATTTACATATTGCATGAGAAATCAAAAACAATATTATATTTAAACATTAGTAGTGAAAAAAGATTATATCTACCACGGTTAGTTCGGATTAGTTCTGATTCCTCATCTCAGATATATGTAAAGTTTGTACACAAACAACATGTCTACATGGGTGGTTTTGCTTACAACATATCGGTCGGTATATCATATCTTTGTCAATATAACTTATCTGTACACGAACATACTTTAAAAGATGTAAAGTATTGACATATTTTATTATATGCGCATTAGATGTAGGTACATCATGCATATTATACCATTAATTTTGTATATTTCTGAAACTTTAGTTGTTTCAGAGTGAAAGAAAAAAGTCCATCTTTATTATTACATTTATAAGATTTATTTCTATGGTTCGACTGTTTTATGCTGACTTTCTTATTTAATTTTTTCAGGTAAGCACTTTTCACAAATTAGAAAAAAGAAACAATATCTATTATCTGGTAAGTGCTTAAAAACTTTTTTTATTGCGATAATATATTTGCGTATATTTTGCGAGTTTTATCTTATTACAATCAGTATTTTATTAAGACGTTATCCTATACAAAAATATGTAATATCATTATGAAAGTGATTATGTGGATTCTGAAAATAAACAAACAAAAAGTGATGCAAGGTGGTGATGACAAAAATCAGCCCTTTGAACGTTATGATTTAGAATCTTGCCATGTGAATGTCACAATGTGTGTTTCTTTGGAGCACACCTCAAAACAGTTATTAAAAAATACTATAACTATTCGATTGAAGTAGCCGTTACTTGATGAAGATCCATTATAAACTGGTTAAATAATACAACAATGTGTATAAATCTTCACTAAATAATTTATTGTACCATGACAATTGTTTCGACAACACAGTGTCTTCTTCGGATGGAGAAATCAAATTGTCTAATATAAATGGTTCTACTTAAATATAACACTTAATCTTAATCTCTTTACATAACCTATTAGTTTAATGGTATTTTTACAATACAATTATAAACAAATCTACATAAACCTATTTTACTATATTAGAAGGGTGTAATATCAGACAATTACAGTTATTTATTAATGATGGGAAAACCAAACATTATAGATTTAAATTTAACAATGGGGATCTATTCAAGTCCAACTGGTCATTAAGTAATATATTTAGGTTTTTGTGTTTATTAATTTCCATACTTTCTAAGAAGTTCAGTTTTAAAGATTTATTTTCTAGATGTAAAATTTCAAAGTTGTCATCAAAATTATGTTGTTCATCGTTTAAATGTACGGCATAATGAGAATTGGTATGTTTTTTGTTGTAACTCGTTTTGTGTTCTTTAATTCTTTTTTCAAAAGTTCTACCCGTTTGACCTATATATATTTTTGGACAACTTCCACAACAAATACTATAACTTTTATATTTACATTCCTCATGTAACTCGACAAATTACTCATATACAGGGTGTTTCCTAACTACGGTACGAAAGTTCAGAGGGTGATACGTAAGGTCGTTTTACGAAAAAAGTTCCTATGAACATATGTCCGGAGTTGCTTCGTTTCTGAGGTTGAAGTTAAAAAAAACGGTCATAATAAATATCCTTAAACCGATTTGGTTGGAATTTGGTTCAGTTATTTAAAGTAATAAGGCGCTTATTTAGCTCTAATTAGATTAAAATTATTAGGTCCAGTGGCATCTCAGTGGGCACCACAGCCAATTGTTATTGAGAAGAAAAGGTACGTCACTGCCTTTTTTCCTAGTTTTTTTTTATTTGTTCAGATTAAGCAACTACAAATACAACTTTTTGGTCTCTTGTGTTTTTTCATATCTGGCTTCGCTTGCGAGAGAAAAAATAAAAATCACTTTAACTCATTCTAAAAGCTATCGACTAAATTTTTTTCGTATTAGATATTATTAAAAAATATAATTTTATTTTTAATTTAAATGTTTTAATTAACTTTGAAATCATAGGTATTTTTTTTGTACTTGCATTAAAGTGGTTTTTATTTTATCTCTCGAAAACGAAGCAAGATACCAAAAAAATTCAAGAAACAAAAAAGTTGTATTATTAGTTTGTAAATCGGAAAAATAAAAAGATTACAAAAAAGTCAGTGGCTTAGATGCTCGCCGGGACGCCACTGGACTTAATAAATTTAATCTAGTGGGGCTAAGTAAGCCCCTTATAATTATGAAAAACGGTACCAAATTTCAATAAAATCGGAGAACAGATATTTAAAAAAATTATAAAAAAACGATTTTTTTAAAAAAATTTCACGCCCTATACACGGTGTCCCATATAATAATGCACACTACAGGGATCTCGTAAACCACAGGAGATACAGAGATGGTTAAATTAGAGAAAAGTTGCGCTTTGCTAAACCCTTCAAAGTCACGATTCGAAATCTAAAAAAAATCCGATTACTTCCGAAGATTTTTGGGGAAAACCGAATTTTCCCGATTTCGTTTTTATTTTTTTCTGACTCTATTTAAAAAGATATGACAAAATAAATTTCACATTCTCATTGCCACTTTTTCTGCTATACAAGCCGGCGTTCTTAGATTTTTAATACGACGTTTCGTTTCTTCGCAACCATCATTAACTTCATTTTTTTAAATAGTCGAAAAATTTTGTGTTCTTCCTAAAAAATTCTAACTTTAATTCTAAATCCCACGACATATGGTTTCTTACATTTATCCGACGTTTTGGAAGAAAAAATCATCATTAATATTATTTGATAATTATTACGAAGGACCGAAACGTCGGATCAAAAATTTAATTACGTTATCATGTATAGGAGAAAAAATTACATGGGAATGTAGTTTTTATTTTGACCTATCTTCTTTTGTGAAATCAGAAAAAAAATAATTGCCAAAATTTATGTTTAAAATTTCAAGAATGCGTAGATTTTTTCTGATTCTACTGTAAGAGATAGATTAAAATAAATTTTACATTTTTATTGTCTTTTTCTTCTCTACAGCATGACGTCATTCAATGCTTGATTCTACGTTTTGGCTTTTCTCGACCATTATCAACTTTTTTTTAAATAATTCCAAAATGTTAAGCTTTAACTATTATTAGGACAAGTAAGCAAAATGTTATTATCAAATAATTAATTGCAAGTTATTCCAGTTACAGCGTCTTGAAATAGTAGGCTTTGAAACGCATTTGTTTAAATAAATCATGACGATCTGTCAGTATTGCCGATAAATCGAAATTTTTACGTACAGAAGTAGATTTAGTTCGGAAATTACCGATTGAATTTAAACTTTTCTTGTCTTGTGATAGTGTGAGTGTTTTTTAATGATGGCACATTTTTCAAATGAAGAAAAATCGGACATGTTATGTTGTTATATTAAAAGCCATAAAAATTGTTTCAACGCTGAAAGGCAATATTTACTCAAATATCCAGAGCGACGCCAACCTAATATATCAATTTTCAAAAGACTTCTCACAAACCTAATAGTGTAGGAAAGTTACATGTCAAGGTTGAAAAAATTATATACAAGCATATTTTAATGAAAATGTACGAGAAATAACTTCCTAAACAACATAGTAAAAGTCCCATCAAATAGGACTATATGGCAAGTTGCGAAAATCGGTCGCCATTTTGTTTTTGTCATTTTATTGCAAATATCTCAAAAACTATGAGGTTTATGAAGTAAAGTCAAGAGATAATTTTTATGTAAAATTCAAAACTACATTTGATGTGATATATCAAAAAGATGTATTTCAAATTTAACAAAATTATCCATATGAAAACATTATTTTCGTCCTCGTCATTTTCAGGTATGATGCAGGAATTGCAGCAATCAATTCCTAAGCATTGACCACACTTGGAGGAACATCTTAATCCTAGTTTTTTGCAGGAGCATGATTTGCCACATGACGCTTCCTTGCAGTTACAGAAAACCATTTTTAATATGTCACAAGGAGCAATTTCTTTTGTTGCGGATGTAGGAACCAGATGTCCCTCTCTATCTCGTTGCCAACCATAGGCTAATGGATCCAACTTGCATCCCATCCACTCTTGTACCTAAAAAGTGCATAAAACTTTATTATTTCGGCTAAGTAATAATAATTAGAGAACATACCTGATAATAGACTCTCAAAACATGTTGTACAGCAGCGACTTTGGTTGGGGGAAGCGCTGCCAAATTAAAGTTTCCAGACAGACCTTGACGAGATGTTATTCGATTATATAAAGTATACCTTAACGTGTCAATTTCTTCTTTGCTCTTCTTGGGCCTATATAACTTTGTAATAAATTGTACACCTGCTTCTATTAACTGGTTCTTATCCGAACTTTGTTGATAAAATATTTGAAGGCTTTCGCATAAAGAAATGTCATTCTTCAACAACTGTAAACAGAGTTTTTTGCTTTTTTTGAATATGAACGAGGTTGTGTCACAACCTGATATAGCATGAAGAAACAATATGTACTGTTTAATATGCCTTAGTTTTTTTTGAAGCTCTGATATTTTCGTTGCTTTATCAGCTTTGGCAGCTTTTCCTGGCCGGAGCAAAAACATTTTATCATATTCTGAATGATGAATCAACAGAACGGCAATATCTGTGTCCTCAGATACAACTACGATTGGTCTACCAGAACTTGAAAGTTCTACTGCAGTTCTAACGATTAAATAGTCTGCGTCACTTTCAGCCAGTATTACTTTTAAGACTGTTTTTTCAAATCTAAACTTTAAAAGCTCTATCAGTTTCTGCTTGTTATTATTATTTCGTGAAAATTCTTCTTGTGGCGTAACAATTGTATTCTCCAACTTTACTGATATTTCTAAAGCATTTTGTGATCCGACCTGTTGCAAAGTATCCTTTGTTGAAAAATGATCTGAATTGTATCCATCAAAAACAATTACACAGTCCTGGCCATAAACATGTTTAACGTAATTAATATTGGTCGCAAATTTGGTTAAACGTGGCAGGCTTCTGCCATAAAACTTTATGTAAGAGAAAACCACCATCAATTACATATATTGCATTTTGCTCAGTGCTCGAAGTAGGTGTAGTTAGAGCATCAAGTTCTTTTAAGAGACGGCTTTTTGTTCCTTTTCTCAAGACACCATCCTTAAACAGTGACATATGGAGATAATTCGAACCTAAAACAGTCTTTTATTTCTTCTGGAATTTTGTTAGAGCAAATAATTCTATTAAATAATTGCATAGGAGACACGTTCACATAATTGCTATTAATTTTAGTGCTACTATTCATTTGTGAAAAATTCTTGATTCGATCTGTTCACTTGCACTTAATATCTGTGAATAATTTGCCTACATTTTTGATGAGTAATTTTCTTCCAATTTCATCCGCCAAATCGCAGTTTATATCGGGTTTAGCTATACGTCCAGAGAACAGTGATGTGAACTCCTTGCATTTAAAAGGGTTGTATTCCTCTAGCCAATCTAAAATGTTTCGCAAATCAGGTTTATCTCGTTGTTGGCGTGAACTCTATATGTTGTTCAGAAGAGACTGACTTACATCCCAAAAAATCTTCCATAGCTGTTGATACAGGCATACAAACTGACATATCTCCTATCCATCTGGCCAAAGAAGAATTAGTAAACCCACGCCCATGGGTTAAGCCTCCAGTGGTCTTGATTGACCTCATTAAATTCTGCTCGATGACCATATCGGTCCAAGTACCGGACCAGAAGTTGTTGGTTGTTCTCACACTAAACATTCCCTCAGAAACAAATTTTTCATAATTTTCGGGACTCTTCTGGATCTGTTGTAAATAAATGTGGGTACTTTTAGCATAATTGTTATGGCCTGTTGCGTAGAATATTGGAATCATCAGTTTTAAACAGTGAGTATGAAGAGACCAGTTGCCAGACCTTTCTGGTCTAACAAACAGCTTAATAATATTGACCAATTTAAAATAATTACACCATAACCGTGCGGTTCGACTGCTTTGAGAGAGCTCACTAATTTTAAGATCAATTTTTTCCAACATGTTTTCGAGCAACTGATTGATATCGACTTCGTTTGTTAAAGGCCGTTCATATAAAATACGGATTTCCTCAATATTCTCATCAGTCAGAACTATGTCAGAGAGTAGCAATAAACCAAGAGCTTCCTGTGTAAGAAAATGGCATCTTAGAGCTCGTGCACTACACTATAAGGGAATATGGCGCATTTCAAAAGCCAGTGTCGCATAGAGTAAAGACGAACGAATCGAACGATCTAGAAGAAACATTAACCGTTTTGTCGGCTGTACAAGAAGAAGATACTGTGGGCTTAAGATCAATCGAAAAAGAGCACAATGTTCCTTAGTCCAATGCTCAAAAGATACTTCACAAGGAAGGTTTTCGTCCATTTAAATTCCGGATTTGTCATATTTAAGTATCTGGTGATCAACAGCCCAGAATGATTTTCTGCGAGTGGCTGACTAGAATGTGTGATGAAAATCGTGAATTTCCAAGAACTATTCTTTGGTCAGACGAAAGTTATTTTTGTAACAATGGAATTTTTAATCGACACAATCGACATTATTGGGCAAAGCATAATGAACATCGTATACGACCATTGAGGCACCAGCAACGCTTTGGCTTTAATGTGGGGTGTGGTATTTTAGGAACAAGGATTATCGGACCAATAATTTATGAAGGTACCTTAAATTCAGAAAGATATTTCCAGTTCTTGAATAATGATATTGAAGATTTTCTTGATAACATTCCTCTGGCAGAAAACAACAGTATTTGGTTTCAGCAAGATGGGGCACCTCCCCATAATTCTCGAAACAACATTGAATATCTAACAGAACGTTTCCAGAACAAAGTAATCGCCACTAATGGCCCCATAAGATGGCCTGCACGATCTCCCGACATCACTCCGTTGGATTTTTTCTTGTGGGGCTTTCTCAACGATGAAGTCTACTGGAAAACGTACGAAAATGTAGAACAACTTAGAGCCGAGGTTCAAGCCGCTATTGCAAGGATAAATCCAATGATGCTAGAAAACGTAATGAATGAAATTGTTTACCGTTGCTACGTTTGTTTAGAGAATGAGGGAGGACTTTTTGAAAATATGATTAAATAAGATTGTTTGAATGAACATTTTGTAGCGTAAAAATAAAATATTTTGTTTTTTGATAATAACATTTTGCTTACTTGCCCTAATAATAGTTAAAGCTTAAAATTTTGGGATTACTTTAAAAAAAGTTGATAATGGTCGAGAAAAGCCAAAACGTAGAATCAAGAATTGAATGACGTCATGCTGTAGAGGAGAAAAAGACAATAAAAATGTAAAATTTATTTTAATCTATCTCTTACAGTAGAATCAGAAAAAATCTACGCATTCTTGAAATTTTAAACATAAATTTTGGCAATTCATTTTTTTCTGATTTCACAAAAGAAGTCAGGTCAAGATAAACACCACATTCCTATGTAATTTTTTCTCCTCTACATGATAACGTAATTAAATTTTTGATCCGACGTTTCGTTCCTTCGTAATAATCTTCAAATAATATTGATGATGATTTTTCGTCCAAAACGTCGGATAAATGTAAGAAGCGATATGTCGTGGGATTTAGAATTAAAGTTAGAATTTTTTTGGGAGAACACAAAATTTTTCGACTATTTAAAAAAATGAAGTTAATGATGGTTGCGAAGAAACGAAACGTCGTATTGAAATTCTAAGAACGCCGGCTTGTAGAGCAGAAAAAGTGGCAATGAGAATGTGAAATTTATTTTGTCATATCTTTTTAAATAGTCAGAAAAAAATAAAATCGAAATCGGGAAAATTCGGTTTTTTGCAAATATCTTCGGAAGTAATCGGATTTTTTTAGATTTCGAATCGTGACTTTGAAGGGTTTAGCAAAGCGCAACTTCTCTCTAATTTAACCATCTCTGTATCTCCTGTGGTTTACGAGATCCCTCTAGTGTGCATTCTTATATGGGACACCGTATCAAAAACCGGACAACTTCGGACACATGCTCATATAAACGTTTTGTCTTAGAATACCATAAAGAATCACCCTCTGAAGTTTTGTACCGTGGTTAGGAAACACCCTGTATATGGGCGGTCCATTTATAATCAATAACTCTGTACATATACGACGATAGTTAGATTACAAAGATAAACCTTAAGTTAAGTACTTTAGCGGTCCCTTTTTCATTACCATTTAATTTTTGTTATTAAGTCTTAATATTTAAGTTTATAAATATTTTCCTAACTATAGATTTTTCCAACGAAAGCTCAACCAGTACAGTAAGCCATTATCAAAATTTTGTTGGGCGCCACTGGCCTTGTGTCGATTAGAAAAAAATTGTACGTTACACATCTGGAAATTACAGGGACATTTTTTTAAGTGTCTCACCCGATTGGCCATTTTCTTGCTGAATATAATAAAGAATAAATTACACTTTCCTCAATGATTTTCCACAAAGAAACCAAATTTAATGTCAAAAAAGATATAGGTTCACAAATTTGACAGATACGACGCCATTTTGAATTTTTTTAAATGGCAGCCCTCATCAATAACCACACACGCATTTCGCGATTCGATTACAAAAACATATAGTTGTTAATATTTATTTTCAACCGTTTCGGAAATACGAGGGTTCCTAAATTACATTAATCGATTATGTCTTTTAATTGTCTCACCCCTTTAGTAAATAAAACTTTTAAACTGATAACTCCATTTTCGCAGCAACATAATTTCTCGGAGCTGAGCTATTTACGCTATAATCAAATACGACAGATGTCAAAAGTGACAGATACGACGGCATTTTAATTTTTTTAAATACCAACTGTCATCAATAACCTCACGAGTGAGATTTGTTTCACGATCCTATTATTAAATTTCTCACTGCCTTAATCATGGATCATTTTCTTGTAACAACCTGTATATTTCAAAATATATTTAAATTGTGCTCATAAAGATTCTGCGTTTACATTAATCTTTTTTTTACTTTTTTTCCCATAAAGACTGCATAGTATATTAGGATGAGTCACCCTATGTTATTAATGGAGATTCGAAGTCTCAGAATATTCACTATGAAACCAAAAAAATAATGTCAACATATGAGAAAAAATTAAATAAATTATTCCTCGTTCCAGCTATTTCCTGAAGCTTATTTGGAAGATTTAGCAAAATCTGTTCTATTTTTTTAAAGATGGCTGTGAGCATTTCTTACAAATAGATAAATTCATTAATTTGGTTGCTACGCATTTTTTCTTACGATTTATCTTTCATCTGTCTGACTAAATTATGTTACCGTGTATAAATTGGGGCTTTCAGCCTAAAAGTTTATTTATTAAAGGAGTGAGACACTTAAAAGAGAAAATCGATAAAGGCCATTTAGGAACCCCCGTATTTCCGAAACGGTTGAAAATAAATATCAACAACTATACCGGTAGGTACCAAGATAATTGGCACTGACTCATTTTTACCGGGGTGTTCAAGACGTAAGGGTCACGCCAATTCCAGAGGCGTGTCATTTTAAACAATAATAATTCAAAAAATATATGAATTTTTTGTTTATTATTTATTTATATTTACATTTACTATAATAAATATATAATATTATAAATTAAACTGAAAAATAAATTAAGCTTTTACATTTGATGATCTAATGAAGTAATTAGAGAAACTAAATTACGCAGGTATAAAATCCGAAAAGAATAATAAAGCAACGGTATATGTTATTTTCATATTGTTTTTATTATACTACATAATAATAGAAACATATAATAGTGGATTAAGGGCAAAACCTAAACCTAAATTATAAATGTTTATAAATTTCTTAACTATTGTTACCTAATGAACACTAATTGATAATAATTTGACAAGTTATATTTCACGTCGACATTAAAAAGTGTTATAATGACAATACGTTACAATTTTAAATTCATTATTACCATTACAGCGATTATTCACTATCTGACGATGAAAACATTTCATTACTATCGCTACTGCTGTCATCTGCAGGATTTATAATAATAGGTTCTACCATGACTTCAACGCGTACATCTAAGTCCCACATTTTTTTTTCTACGCTCTCGACATGTAATACGCACTATTGCCGTTTTTAACAGGTCTTTAACATTTTTAGTTTAAAAGTTTTATTTTCACGCGCCACTTCGCCTTTTATCTGTGCCCATATAAGCATTATAAGCTCGATTAGATTTAGTTCACAATGGTAAGGCGGTAAACGTTGTATTGTAACAGCTCGTTCACGAGCCATTTCGTCCACTACATATTTCGTATACTTTTTTGTGAAGTCTTGCAAGATCGAGCAAATGCACTTTTAGCATTTTTTCGCCAAATGCAATATTTTTTTCTTCGAGCCAGTCAACAATCTTTCCTTTTCGCCACGCAAAAGTTGGCAAAGCTTCCACCCGACGGCTGTGGTATGGTGCATTATCCATCACAATTACCGACCCACGTTCAATACGCGGTAAGATGGATTTAAACCAATCTTCAAACACTCCCGAGTTCATATCCTCATGATAATCACCGGTTTTACGAGATTCAAACAAGAAAATCAGAATTACTCCCGATGTGGGTTATAATTAACCAGTGGACAGTCCATTGATATAGGCGTTACGTGCATCTTTAATGTTGAGATCTTGCCAAATGTAATTCACAGTATAACCTTCATTTAACCATGTCTCGTCCGTAAAGTAATAGTATATTACCTACCAAGAGTGGTAAGAAGGCTATTACACACGATTTAGAAAATTACGGTACGAGCGTTAGCGAAAATTGCCCTTGTTAATACAGACATTATAATATTACGTAACTATTTTGTTTAAACAAAATAAGTTGTATATTTCGGAAAACCCTATGATTTTTTTATAATGTATCTCTTGCTACTTACTCTTGCTTATTTCACCTGATCTACGCGTAGAAAAATGATATTATTCTATAAATACTACTAAATGAGAATAAGTACTTGTGCTTTCAGGAATATTCTTCAAAAAAACACAAAATCTGTTAGGAAAATAAAAACATGTTCTTTTAGATTAGTTTAATATTTCTTCCTTCCCGTCACCTTTCCTTAAAATGGTACTTGTTTTTATACATTTAATATCAACTTCACTTGAATAATAAATAATGGTAGGTCTTGTCCATATACCTTTCAGGTACTAAAATGCAGCAGATAAATACAACAAAACAAATATAAACAAATGTATCATAGCGGTGCAAATGTACTTACTGTTCAGGATCCTTTGGAAATAAAAGCATGCTTATTCCTTGGCCTTCTTTTGAGTGACACCCTCGAAACGCACAGGTATTACCAGGCATAGTTTTACAATAGCACAGCACTCACAAAAACAAACAGTTAAACAATACACTTCTTTCAACAAAAACGACAACTGAATTCGATAACGATAACTCATCGACTAACGGCTGAAACACGGCCGGCTTAAACTTATGACAGTTGACCGGGTTACTTTCCACTCCAGTGATTTCGCCAAATGTCATATTGTCGCTTCTCGTTGTTTGCTCTTCTCGGGCAGGACCCATTAGGCAGGGTGGACAACTTAAAGGTTGCATTGTAAATTTCAGGTAAATTGCAATGATAGTTTTTAAAAATTCGGTATTTTAGATATTTAAACCTACACACCCCGAATCCGTCCGAAATTAGGGTCACCCTAATTTGCATACAAAGACGAGTTTGGTAAATGAAAGTAAAGGGACAGGTAGTGAAACTACTTTTGTTTGCCTCTACCTACCCGATCTCGGAATCCCTGACCATAAACATATAATTAAATAATAATAATTGGACTACACCTATGGAATACGGCGAAGACCACTGGATTTTATAGTTCAATAATGATGTATTACTCTCTCACATTAATCAACAGACTATAGGAACCCCCGTATTTCTAAAACGGCGAAATAAATATTAACCATTATGTTTTTGAAATTGGATCGCGAAATGCAATTCACTCGTGTGATTATTGATGAGGGTTGCCATTTAAGAAAATTCAAAATGGTGTCGTATCTGTCAAATTTGTGAACTTATATATTTTTTGACATTAAATTTGGCTTTGTGGAAAATCATTGAGGGAAGTGTAAATTATTTTTTATTATAGTTAGCAAGAAAATCGCCAATCCGGGGAAAAAATTCCCTGTGCATTTACAAAACTCGCCCAACCAACGGTTCGCCCTGCCTGCATCTTCCTCTAATATAGTATTTTCAGGTGTCGTAACGTAATATACTGTTCCTGACATTGCAAAAAAATTTTGTAGTCTCTTTTTTTCAGTATACCTTCGAAGTATTAACGTGGACATCGTTAGTTTTTTTTACTAAATATCTTTTTTTAAATTCTTTAAGTGTTCACACGTTTTCGACTCCGAACTTCGCTACTACCACAGCCGGTCCTTCGGCCGGCCGCCTCTCGACCACCTGTTGTAGGCAGGCCTAGCCATGTAAATTAGCGACAGCAAGCAAACCGTGGGAGTGCGCCCGATAACATCACTTTAGAGATAATTTAACGGCTCATCGGCTCCGGGCTATACTCGATTTTTACGCCTGCCGGTAATTGGGCTTTGATTGGGCCGTTTTGGCTTGAATGGCTGATCAAAATACTCAGGATTAGGGTAATTAAATTTATTGCAAAACACCCATTATTTCCCTATATTAATTTTTCATATGATTTATTAAGCGTTCCATAGCTATGAAAAATATGTGTAAATAAAACGGAAAGCAATAAAATGACAAAGTCTTGTTTCAAGAAATCTTTTGTTTACAAAGAAATTGGTTATATGTTTAGCCCGTTAAGGCAGCATTAGACCTAATAAGATATCTATACAACACAACAAATTAAAACAAGTGTTTGCATTTGTTGTGTTGTCTATACAGAGTGGCAAAAAAGTTGCGCATAATGCCTGTAACTTTTGAGTTACTTACCTCGTATAGGAAAAAGTGACCTTTATGAAAGTTGTGCAGTATATTATTCCCCACATTTCTACCTGCATGAATTTTTCTGTCATTTCTGGTTTGGTTGCCATATAGACTAACTTACTTTTTTTAAATGGAACACCCTGCATATGATTGCATATTTCGATTCTACTGCAAAAACTCTAAATTTTTTGTATTTCAAATTTTCACCTATCTGCAAGCGTTTCCGAGATAATGACAGCTCAAAAATAAAAAAACTAATTATAATTATAATTTGAAGAAATAGTCCATACTTGAAGTGGAGTTAAGAATATAGGGAAAAGAAAGGAATACAAAAAGTCTTCCTCCACAAATTTATTATAAAACCAATTAGTATATCATAATTCTACATGTTTCGAACACAGTGGTGTTCATCATCAGGAGATATGAAATTCAGTAATGTTGCTGTTGGTGTTAGCAAAAGAGAAAAATCTGGTGATAGAACTTTAATGGAGCTTAAGAAGGGATAAAATGTTTCCCTATAGTTTGAATTGAATTATTGAAGTGGTCAGCATACTAGGAATGTGTGAGGTTCATTGTAAAGCAAGGGTTTTTTTTTTATATTTATTTATTTATATTATATGAAATTGTATATTAAATAAATCTAGTCGTGGCTAGCTTAATGGATGAGACAAGATAACCAGAAATTCTTTTGAAGTTAAGAAAAGTTTTAATTTATTCTGAAATTGATAGGGAATTACATAGTTAGGTTACTGTTTATAGTGGGGAAGAAATGTTTAAGATAGAAAATTTTTTTATATAATTTTTAAGGTATACTGTCATTTGTTAAAAACTGTAAGAGAGGGAAAAAATATTTGCTTAATAAATGAAGTGTTTAGAAAAGTTTTCGTACTTACTCGTAAATTGTGAGCCCATTTGTAAACTGAGCAGTCCTGTAGTAATTACGTGTCGTCCATTAATGTAGGTATGGACGATGTTTGTATGCGAATCATCTTTCAACACTTTTATACTTTATAAAAAAAATTTTTTCAAAAATCTTTTCCAAAAAAAATTCTTAAAATTTAATTAATTGTAATAATTATAACTTAACAAAGTTTGGTTGCTAGTACGCCCACTCATAGAATGGTAAATGACCTCTCTCTTTTTTTTATAAAGTATAAAAGTGTTGAAAGATGATTCGCATACAAACATCGTCCATACCTACATTAATGGACGACACGTAATTACTACAGGACTGCTCAGTTTACAAATGGGCTCACAATTTACGAGTAAGTACGAAAACTTTTCTAAACACTTCATTTATTAAGCAAATATTTTTTCCCTCTCTTACAGTTTTTAACAAATGACAGTATACCTTAAAAATTATATAAAAAAATTTTCTATCTTAAACATTTCTTCCCCACTATAAACAGTAACCTAACTATGTAATTCCCTATCAATTTCAGAATAAATTAAAACTTTTCTTAACTTCAAAAGAATTTCTGGTTATCTTGTCTCATCCATTAAGCTAGCCACGACTAGATTTATTTAATATACAATTTCATATAATATATAAATAAATAAATATAAAAAAAAAAAACCCTTGCTTTACAATGAACCTCACACATTCCTAGTATGCTGACCACTTCAATAATTCAATTCAAACTATAGGGAAACATTTTATCCCTTCTTAAGCTCCATTAAAGTTCTATCACCAGATTTTTCTCTTTTGCTAACACCAACAGCAACATTACTGAATTTCATATCTCCTGATGATGAACACCACTGTGTTCGAAACATGTAGAATTATGATATACTAATTGGTTTTATAATAAATTTGTGGAGGAAGACTTTTTGTATTCCCTTCTTTTCCCTAATTACAATTATTCCTACCTAATTTGTCAACTTTTCAATGAATTATATCCAAATAGGCCTCCAATTAATCAGTCAACGGTGTGTCGAGTGGTAAAGAAATATCGAGAAACAGGCAATGTGAGGGAAGCTGCAAGATCAGGTTTGATATTGGATAGATCAGGTTTGATATTAGGATATTGGGCCAAAAATGAATTACTAAATAGCTATACCTCTCTGAAGTGACCCTTCTCAGACTCAAAGTGATTCTCAATAAGCTGTTGCGTTCCTGCATCCTCGATGGCGCAATTGGTAGTCGACCTAAAACAGCAACCGGGGGAGACAAAGCTTAGGATATTATGCTCTAATACATGAGAATCCAAGAGGCCAATGGCAAAGGATTTTAATGTATCTCATCAGTCAGTGAAAAATTTGTTTAAAGCAGGAGAAATTGCATCCCTACAAGATAAAGTTGGTACACGAGTTAAACGAGGACGATTTTGATAGAAGAGCTGAATTTTGTGAACTGTAAAAGATGCAATAACGATAATAACTTCGCAAGAAATATCATTTTCTCGGATGAAGCTACTTTCCATTTAAATGGTATTGTTAATAGACACAATTATCGTTATTGGTCTGCTGAGAATACTCACTGGTTCCAGAAGGTCATACTCAGATGTCCGAAAAAGTTAATGTTTGGTAGACATATTGTGGGACCTTTTTTTATAGATGGTAATTTGAATGGCGAAAAATATCTGAACCTTCTTAGGAATCACATAATTCCTTCTTGCAGAATGGTTTTACCGGGTGCATTATGCGGCAAATGTTAGACAATACATGAGTGAACAATTTCCAGGACGTTGCGGATAGGCAGAAGAGGTCCTATTGACTGGCCAGCGCGTTCCCCGGACATAACCCTGCTCGACTTCTTTTTGTGGGGATACCTAAAAAACAAAGTCTACGTTAACTGTCCAAATGACTTAGAATATTTAGAAGTCAGAATTAGTGCTGAATTTTGGGCCATTCCAGAGGACTTCCTTTTAAACGTTGTATAGACAGGTTCAGGGATCGACTGGCGCTCTGCTTAGCAAAAAAAGGTGTTTATTTTGAACACCTGATCCACTGAAAAGGTTTCACTTGTTTATTATTCCAATGTTAGATTGTTCAATTTTCTAGGTAATTTATTTTGTTATTATAAAGTTTGTTACAATTTTAAATAAACAGAAATTTGAAATACAAATTTTTTTTTTGTTTTCCCAGTAGAATCCAAATATGCAATCATATGCAGGGTGTTCCATTTAAAAAAAGTGACAGAAAAAATTCATGCAGGGAGAAACATGGGGAATAATTTACTGAACAACTTTCATAAAGGTCACTTTTCCGTATACGAGGCAATTCAAAAGTTACAGGCATTATGCTCGAGTTTTTTGCCACTCTGTATATATTTAATTATAGGTCTAATGATGCCTTAACGGGCATTAGACTAACACTTTATGCTTTTATTGCTGTTTGTCTTCTTCTATGACCAATTTGACACCTATACGATATAACAGTTGTATAGTCTATCGAAAGTTAATTAAACTAGAAAAAAAAAAGAATATTCCTTTGCAAAATAATGCAATTTGATCATTTACGCTGCCTTTTTGGGTATTTTTATTTGCAAGAAGTGTCTTTGATATTTCAATTGAGTTTAGTTAAAAAAAAACTGTCAAGGCGAGGTAATCTCTAACCACCGATCACTTTTTTTTATTAGTGTAAAACAGTCCAGTTAACTTGACAAGAAAATGCCTTATAACACACGCGTGTTAAAAAGTGTATTTGAAATCTAGGAGTCAATCTGAGATTTAAACAGAGTAAGAGGATATTATGTACCAATTTTGGTCCAATTCCCTCTACTTAGTCGGAAGAGAATTAAAAGAATAATATTTTTTTAAAAATACAGTAATATATTGAAATTTAAATCAAAAAGTCTTTATTAAGGCGAGGCTCAGCCACAGGCTGCTTAGGCCCTACCTGATATATCTTACAAATTTAATCAAAAAATATATAATATTATTGAAAATAACTAAATAATATAAATTAATCTGATTATTATTAGTTTATCAAATAATAATATTATGTGATATTAAAAATAATTAAATCTGCCTAAACTAGAGGATAGGGATATTGGAACACTATCAGTAACTCCTACAGTAACGAGTGGTTGACACTAGACATAGTTGTAATAATTCTTAAGCTGATTTTTAAATGTATTTTTATTATTAATTGATTTTAAATAGTTTGGTAAGGTGTTAAATAAAAAACAATAATGATGGGAAAAAGAACCTCTAAAAGCAGAGGTGGAATGTGGTATATGAAGCCAAATTGGCACCTTACTAGGTCTAACAAATACACCATCAGCAAAAGCTAGTTTCTCGTAAAGATAGGTTGGTGTATAGGAATTTATAATTCTTTGTAAAAAACAGAGATAATGAACATCACGCCTTTTTTTTCATTCTGAACAAACCAAATTGTAAATATGATGGGGTTATATGATCTCTTCGCCTGACACATGCAGCAAACCTCATACACGCGTTCTTAACATCGAGTATGTGTTTAAATTTATAAATTGATTTTAATCTGCCATAAGCTAGTTTTAAAATAGTACTAACATGCTTATCAAAAGTAAGATTTTGGTCAAGATTAATCCCAAGGTTTTTACAACCATTCTTAAAATTAATTGGAACTCCGTCCAACAAAACGGAATCGTTTACCAGAACTTTGGCATGTTGTCTATCCGTACCAATGAGCATAGCAGAGGTTTTTGCAGGATTTAGCAGAAGACCATTGTCGTTAGACCACACATTTATTATCTCTAAGTTCTGATTAATTTGGGCAAAATAGACATATTGATCATTAGGTGAAAATGACGACTAAATTTGACAATCATTAGCATATAAATGGTAAGAGGCAGAAATTCCCAGTGGTCCCAAAATCGAACCTTGTGGAACGCCACTAGTTATTTTTCGACATTTGGATGCTACTAGCTCTCCATTAGTATTCGCTTGAACTTGCTGGTTACGGTTAATTAGGCTAATAATAATTTGTGATCCAAACATAAAAATGCCCTGGAATGGTCCAGCATTATTAGAATAGAAACCAGGGATTCATCCACATCATGCACTAATTAAATTAAACAAACCTAGTCGAAATTATTTGTTCAGTCTTGGGTAGTAATAAATATTTAATAAAGTCTGTGCGTTTTAAGAAGTCCGCTAAGCCATAAAACCTCTTGAGCATTATGTCGGTGGCTCTCAAACAATAAATTATATTGAAGGTAATTTTGGATGTTGATGAATTACATTTTCTAAATAAAATAATTTAAAGTAAATAAAAAATTAGTTTAGGTAAAGAAAAATAATAATTTTTTAGCTTTTGTAGTATTCAGACAAATTAGTTTTACGAATTCTTTTTTATAAAGTTTTGGTTCTAAAAGGAACCGATTTTGTAGTCTTGCGACAGAACGTACCTACTTGTAGATAGGTACTACTAAAAGTAGTCTTCCTCTGCATTTCAAATTTCACCCATGCTTTCAGACTCATCAGAATCAACATCATCGTTATCATCATCATCATTCGTAATAATTAACGGTCTTACTTCGTCTATAACCTGTTCTGTCTCATAAGATTCAAAAATAATTTTTTCTGTGTGTTCAATGCATTTCCGCCATTCTTCTTTGCCCGCTTGGCTAAGCGCCTCCTCCCATAACTTTATAACGCTAGGCTTACCGATATTTTTACAGGCATGTTTGTCATAATAGTTCTTGCTAATACCCCATACCAATTCAATTGCGTTGTAATGACAATGGTAGGGCGGCAATCTCAAAACTTGATGTCCATATTTGAGGGCTAATTCGTCAACAACATACTTTTTTTTAAATGACTGCTCTTTACACTTGCTTAAAAGTTCACTTTTTAAATATAAATTTTCATGGTTTATGTTTTTCTTTGACAACCACTCTTTTATTTCTTCCTTTTTCCAGCTGCTTGTAGGGAATTTCTCTTCGAGTCTCGTATGGTAAGAGGCATTGTCTAAAACAATTAAGGAAGGGTTTTCTAAACTTTTTAAAAGTTTTTCCTCGAACCAATGCTCAAAAATTTCAGCATCCATATTGCCGTGATAATCATCAGTTTTTTTTGTTGATGAAAATATCAAACTGGCATTTAAAACAAAACCTTCTTCATTACCAGCATGTAATATAATATACCTTTTTCCATTACTTGCACGGGTACTTGAATAACAATGCTTTGAGTCATCCTGCCAAGACGTTTTTGTTGAAGTTCCGTTTGCAAATACCCATGTTTCGTCAAGAAAAACAACTTGTCTTGACAATTCCGATTTTTTGTTGTTTAAATAATCCCTTAAAAATTGCCATCTTTTCGAAACAACATTGGACAGTTTTATTTGAGACAGATATTATTTCTTGAAGAATAGTAATTATTATGAAGATTTAATTATAATAATCCCAAAATAATGTCATTATCGGAAAAGTATATACCTGATAAAATCTTTAACATATTTAACCATCCCGCACTTGAGCAAATTTTAATTGGTTCTTGGAAAATAGCGATTATTATATAGATTTAACTATAATAATAGCAAAATAATTTAATTATCTATTTAATTATTATTTATGCTCAACGCGTAATTCTAAGATAATTTTGTTTTGAAACCTCTGATTTCGCCCAGTAATAGAATACTTAAACCAGTGGGATGTTCGGTGTGATCAAGTATAGCGAAGGTGCGAAGATATTGTAACTTAACCGACTTACTGTTTTAAAAGCGATAACATCCCTTGGTGATTTAATCCGATATCGGACTTCTTAAAACGCACAGACTTTAGGAAAATAGTGATTAGCATGCACCTACTTTTCTCAACAATAAAAATTTGAGTTTTATGTGGTATTTCCTTCAATTTCAAACACTCGTTATATAACAAATCAACAAGAATGTGCGTTTTTTTAATAAGGGCTAACTACAATATTTTTCTTTCACGTTTTTTCCAAAACTTGAAGATGGTATGTTTCAGCGATGCTATGATGAGCACCACTGACAGGGTTAAAAAAAAAAACTTGTTTTTTTTATATTTAAACAAAACATGTGTTTTTTATTGTTTAAAACAGGTTTTTTTTGTTTTAAACATGTTTTTTATTAGGGAATTAAAAACATGTTTTAAACAAAACATACCCATGTTTAAAACACGTTTTAGACAAAGATAAATTCAACTTTGACGACTTGTATCTCATGGGCAATTTTATATTTAACTGTCTGACAAAAGTTTAAACAAAAATAAAATAATTTTGAATGTAAACTACGAATTTACAGCGTGGCCTTCAGTGGCTAATTTAAAATTTTACGTTAAAATATGGGGAAACTCATAAAATTTATTGTTAGAAATTTTTAATTATGTTCACGTTAAGTGAAGAAATCTATGAAAATAGAACAAATTTAAAATTCGCATGTTAACGCCAAGGTCAAAATATATCTAGTTGAATGTTTGTTTTTTGTTCCTAGAATTTGAATAACTGTTAGTTTCTCTGTTTCTTTTAAGATCTACACTAATATTTAAGCTTACTTTGCATTATTTGTTTAAAGCTATTAGTATTAGTCCTGTTAAATGTTAAATGCTCAACTTTAGGTTAATAATAATATATCCATATGTATGTTCCAATTATTTTTCTGTTTTTTTTTTCAATTTTTTTGGGTGATATGAGGAGACAAAAAAAAGTGATATTTGACATCTACTACATTGAGAAAAAAGAAAAAAAACAGTATATTTTATTAAATGTTTTAAACATGTTTTAAGCACCTGTTTAAAACACCTAAGAAAACATCAGGTCGTGTTTAAAACATCTGGTTTAAAACATTTTGTTTTAAACATAACAACCCTGAATAGTAGGAGTAAGTAGAAAAAAAAACAATGAACGTAGAGAAAAAAAACATGATTAAATTAAATTAATTAAATAATAAGGAAACTTAAGTAGTAGTCAGGGAACACTCACAGAACCAGCTGTGGAGCACGCGTGCCAATTGTCCTAGCTCGCGGGAGAGGGTTTAATCAGCGCCACCAGTTTTACCACCGGAAAAGCTGGGAACCTCCGAGATGGTCGTGGAGCTAGCTCTAACCGTGTTACCTAACACCACGTAAACTGAAGTTAACAACAAGAAAAGAAAAACAAAGAAAACCAAGGGTGGAGCTGTATAAATAAAACTCAGTAAAGTAAAAAAAAATATTGCTGGCTTTATTGATAAAAATAGGGGTTGTTAGTACTTAAATTTAAACTTAGCTGTCTACTACTACTGTAGTTAAATACTTTGTTCTGAAAAGCAGCGAAGGCAGAAGCACGAAGAAAGATCTGTCGCTGGACTGGGGATGGAGAAGAAAGACCAGACGATAAAAGGAAGAGGCGATGAAAGACCCTAGTAGGAGCTTCTAGGGTCCTAAAGTTTTATTTGGGGGTTCCTAACGGTGTTGGGTAGCTCCTAAAAGTATTTGCCCCTCTAGGTCTCGGGGACCGGACTTAACTTTTGACAGCGAATTATACAGCAAGAATCCACCTAAGTGATTTTCCTGCTTCCCAATGAACAGCAAACGCAAAAATATCAACAACACCGCCAAGCTGTGGTATGGGCGACAGGAAATATGGCCTTTCAATTCCAAATCCTGGGGAGATGACTGGGATAGTCCTGGATTGAAAAAACCTGTTCCAATTTCGACCGCCAAAAGCCAAGTGACCAAGTAAAAGGTGACATCCGTCAACAATGCCACAGAAAGGTGGGGACGTCAAGAAGAAGATAAAGTGAATTTCAGCGAACCACTCCCGGACAGAACTACTTGCTTGAACCGAAATAGGCCGGTTCACATACTAGCGGTTGATATTGAAATAAATCTCGTGGGTCCTGACTGCTCGGTGAGTGAAATAAAACAGAGGTTAGTTCCTAAATTTAGTTGTTGTATAATCAGTGCAACACCACCATAAATTTTTCTCAAATAAACAATAATTTGAATATCTTCGACATTTGACAAACGGTCACGTTCGACCTCGGTTGCTTGACATACAGGCCATTAACATCTTTGAAAAGAAGAAAAAATTAACCTAGAAAGTTTCGAACTAAAGCTGACAGGTAAAAATGAAAAACCAAAACAAAGAAATTTTCACAAAATAGTATATTATGTTACAAGGACGAAAAATGCAGTATTTCGGACGTATTGCGGGAGATTACTGGACGAGGCAAAGCCGAGGCCAGTAACCCGCATAGTCCGAAATACATTTTTCGTCCGTATAACATACGTTATTTTTTATCCGATTGTGTTTTTGCTCGGATTATAAAATAATGTAAAAATTAAGAAAACCAATATATTTCATCTTGCATTGTAATTTTTTGTCCCTTGAATGGTTGAACAATGAAACCTGTAATATGCGTATCCATGGATCTAACAAATAATTAAATTAATATTATCAACTAACGTTTTATCAATCAGGCGATAGTTTTAACTAATCTTTCGTGTTCTGCTAGTTTTAAAACCTGAAAAACACAATTGAAAATGGAAATAGACGATGATCTTATAGAAGGTACACCACCTGACATTCAAGAAACTGCCAAGGAAGTAATGTTACATTTGTTGCCACAAAAATCTAAGGAAATATATGAAAGAGCTTATAAAAAATTTATGGATTACCGGCAAGAAAAAAATATACAGTCGTTCTCCGAAAACGTCTTCTTGGTCTATATGGCGGAATTATCGAAAACTATGAAGTCATCTACTCTGTGGTCGCAGTATTCTATGCTACGTGCAGTGGTAAATGTAAAACAGAATATTGATATATCTAAATACATGAGATTACGAGCATTGTTGAAACAAAAAAGTGTTGGATATTGTCCAAAGAAATCAAGGATCCTAACTAGAGAAGAGGTTCACAAATTCCTTTGCCATGCTCCAGATGACAAATACTTAATGTTGAAGGTAAATGTAACTATATACTAGTATTTTAAATTTCTGACTAACAATTTTCTTAATTACAGGTTGCTTTTATTTTTGGAATCGCGGGCGCATGTCGTCGAGAAGAACTGGCTCATATGAAAATTGATGACATACAAGATTTGGAAACGGCTTTGTTAATAAAAATTCCCTATAATAAAACAAACAAACCGAGATCATTTACGGTGACTGGAGAATATCTAAAGTATTATAGAAATTATCTGGCTTTACGTCCAACAAATATGAGTGATGGGCGATTTTTTGTGTCTTATCGCAATGGAAAATGCCATAAGCAAGTTGTCGGTATACACAAATTTGGCTCTATACCTCAGGAAATAGCATCTTACTTAAAACTGCCGAATGCCAAGGAATTCACGGGACATTGTTTCAGAAGAACATCGGCCACATTACTTGTAGATGCGGGAGCAGACATAACATCTCTAAAACGGCATGGAGGCTGGAAGTCTTCGGGAGTATCCGAGGGCTACATAGATGATTCCTTAAGTAATAAGTTAGAGCTGACCAAGAAAATATTCAACATTCCACAATCTGACCTGCAGTCAGTCTCGACTCAGGTGTCGCAATCCGTCTCCCAATCGAGTTCAACATTGGAGAATAATATCATAACGGAGACCAAAAATAATAACACATCCTCAAAATCAAATTTACATCACCCCGTTCTTGTTCAAAATTGTTCTAATTGTACATTTAATATAAATATTGTAAATAATTGAATAAAACAAACTGTTGAAAATATTTTAGCGTCCGACAAAATGTTTTTCGGACTAGGACGACAAAGGTTGCCTAGCTACCAGCGCAATAATCAATACCTTATTGAAAAGGTTACCTTTTCGTCCAAATATCTGATCTATAAAACGTCATTTTTTGACACAATCGGATAAAAATACTGTTTCATATGAAATGATAGGATAGTTAATGCAAGGGCAATTAGGTGATTGAAGATATGGGCAAAATGTAATCCCTCTTTGCCCAACCTTAAGTAGGAAACCAAAATAAAGTCGGTATGTAGTTTTATACAGAAAACAAACATTGCACTTTTCACCAGTTTTAAAGTAAAAATTCATATCAGATATGTGATATAAGTTACTATGATGAGGCCAGTTCTAATGACTTATTAGTGACAAAATTGAATTGTCACACAATATGTAGTATACCGGGTGTTGCATCGTCGAGCGGGACATAGGAAATCCCATGTACTTTTAAATGGGGTCAATTATTGGCTTCCCTAATTATTTTAGAGAAAAATTCTATTTAGGTTTATTAAAGAGCACTAAAACCCACATTCAAAAGAATAACTTTAGATATTTTACGTTACGTTTACGGGTTATCGCCGATTTCTTTTTAACTATTTCTCCTTTTTATGGCCCCGTATTTGCGGGCACCAGTCAAGGTAAAAGATGACTGTCAAATAAAGTTGTCATTTTGAAATGTGTGCTTTATGTTATAAAAACTCGTACATCGAAAATATTAGCCATGAATTACACATCTGAAGAAAAAATATTGATGATTAAATGGTATTATCAAGGAAATAGTTATCAAAATGTGTCAGACATGTTTGCTGCTCTGTATCCGAATAGACCGATACCTGCAAAATCTACTGTCGAAAGGACTATCAAGAAATTTGAGACAAAAGGCACTGTAATAAATAACTGCAGATGTGAAGAAAGGCAGGAACAAAGAAGAGATGCAAGAAATGATAGGGACTTGCAAGTTTTATTGTGCGTGGAAGAAAATGATGGGAAGATCAGCACAAGGGAACTTGAGGATGACATAGGATTAGATCACACCACAGCGTTACGAGCTTTGAAACGACATAAATATTATTCATACAAATATGAAAAGCACCAAGAGCTAAGAGATAGGGACGAAATACGACGACAGGAGTTTTGTTTTGGTATGATGGAAAGAGCAAACATGGATAGGGAATTTTTAAAAAATATTTGTTTCACTGACGAATGCACATTTACCTTAAACAATGAACCCAATGTTCAAAATTATCGATATTGGAGCAAAGAAAACCAACACAGGTTTGTGGAAACAAGGACGCAATATCCACAAAAAGTTAATGTATGGGCTGGGATTTTCGGAGAAAATATTATCGGGCCATTATTTCTTACACGAAATTTAAATGCAGAATATTTTTTGGAACTACTTGAAGATCATATTTTACCTACTTTACATGATGCCGCCAGGGAAAATCAGGAAGTTTGGTACCAAATGGATGGCTGCCCGGCACATAGTACCCTGGCTGTCCGGGAATATTTAAACCGTGCTTTTAATGGAAATGTTATTGGCTTAAATCATACAATAAATTGGCCAGCCAGGTCTCCTGATTTATCGCCAAATGATTTCTTTCTCTGGGGCCATTTAAAAAACAGGATATACAAAGAAAAAAAATACCCAAATCTAGACGAGTTAAAAAATGCTATTTCTGCCGAATGCAATAGAATTTCAGTTTACCAACTAGCGAATGTAAGAAGAGAATTTTATGATCGCCTCGGTTATTGTCTAGCAGTCAATGGAGGAATATTTGAACATCTTCTTAAATCCTAAAGTTCTAACAATTTAATAGTACCTACCTATTAATTAGTAAAATATTGAAACATGTAAAATGTCATAATTAACCTTGTAATTGGATACTTTATTTTAGTTTTATTCAGATTAATTTGTACTCATAAATACACCTTTAATATTTTCGATGTACGAGTTTTTATAACAATAAAGCACACATTTCAAAATGACAACTTTATTTGACAACTTTATTTGACAGTCATCTTTTACCTTGACTGGTGCCCGCAAATACGGGGCCATAAAAAGGAGAAATAGTTAAAAAGAAATCGGCGATAACCCGTAAACGGGCTCATCAAAAATATCTAAAGTTATTCTTTTGAATGTGGGTTTTAGTGCTCTTTAATAAACCTAAATAGAATGTTTCTCTAAAATAATTACGGAAGCCAATAATTGACCCCATTTAAAATTACATGGGATTTCCTATGTCCCGCTCGACGATGCAACACCCGGTATTTTCAAACACAACCTCCTAATCCCATAAATACTCAAGAAAGCCAAACAATAGTGTTGGGCGATGTCCGATGTTTAATGATAATATAAATCGGTGCTAAATATCTCAACAGAAGGCAAAGCTACACTAATTCCCGGTAGTTAAATATCGGCCGCTATAAAACTGATAGCAAATGTCCCCAGATGTACAATGAATCGGGTGCTACATAATGCCTTCGAAATACCGACAAATTCAACCTACAAGTTACCTAAAGATAGGCTCCCAGTTGGCCCAAATCCTTAACAGTAGAGAGACAGTATGAATACAGTAGAGAAGCACTACCATCTTGCATCGCGAATTGATGGAGAAAAAAAGGCACCAAACTATGCAGTTTTCCAAATTCTAGATGAAACGCACACAACCACTAAAGCCGATTCAAATTAAATTCCCAAACGAGAATACCTAAAAGTAATCGAAGAAACAGCAGATTTCAAAGGTCTTACCTGACCTAAAATCCCATTGCAGATTTAGCCTCAACAGAAGATTTTTCATATTTTATAATTCCTATATTTACGGACAAATTGGACTAATTAAAATGGTCGTGTCAATTCAATTTTTTCAAATAGAACACCCTACATTTTTTTGAATAATTATCTTTTAAATACCTTGATTTTTAATGAAACATGTCATTATCTAAATCATAAGAGATTTTGAAATAGGGGGTTCTATTTAAAAAAAAAATTGAAATAACGTACATTTAAAATAGTCGAATTCATCAAGTCGCCACGAACGCAGTGTATCATAAATCTCAAAAACAGGGGTGAACCGCGTATCTTAAGGAACTTATGGTATGAATTTTGTTTATCTAATTTGAATGCATAGATCGCTTTAATTTTTTTTAACGAGTCGCTAAAAATTTCTTAATTTTCAAAAAAAAATCAATTACTTGGAAACGCCGCAAATGAATCAGCCTTATCCAGTAATTCAGTTCGATTTCACTACTCAACAAAATCTAAGAAAGAACTGAACTGAAAAATAAAAAATACTGAAATTTAATCTTAGAAGTTTACATTGCTTTACAAGGATGAAATATAATATGACACTAACCCTTTTGCTGTCCCAATTTTCACCCAATCCGAAACTACCCTTATACTATAATAATAAAACATTCCAACTATATACAATAACTGCACGGAGTGGAGCAGATAACACCGACATTTTAGTGACGTCACGACGTCAAGAAGGTGTCTCTAGAGGCAACGAGGGTTCAGATGTCGCATTGTATGCAAGGAATAAGCCGTTATCTAACATGCACATCGTCGTTATCTGTACGAAGCAACCGGGTTAACTACAGCACACCGTACACAATGGGTTTATAAGGATCGGTGTCGGGATTATTTTAGTTTTAGGAGAAAATGTACGATAGTTATAATAATTTGAATTGAGGAGATAAGTTCTTGTATAAAGATGGAATTTTTATATGTATATTTAAGAAGAGGAAATTTAAGCAGATTCAAATGAAACCAAACATAATAATATTAAGGTTCTCAAAAATAAATAAGGCCGAAGGCTCCACCTCTTATTTCTATATTATCATCAAAAAGATAGTTTTTCAACCAGCCGATATTATCCCTGGTAAACTTAAACACCAAATTATAAAAGTAGCATCTGAAATATACTTGTCGGGGAAACGTGTATCAACACGTCAAATGAATAGGTTGGTAAATGCTGTGTGCCTGCGATTTCAATCTCTGCTATTTTTGGGTTGTAAATCACATAATGGTTATAATTTGTTCAAGCAGTTATTGGCATTCAGTCACGTAGCTAGTCAAAAACGCGTCGCAACGGTACTTATAAAACGTCATTGGGACGCGAGCTTCCTATTGGGCGAAAAGTAGGTTGGGTCGCATCGCGCGCCGGTCGATCGAGAGACAAGAAGCACGGCGCAAGGGTGAAGCCAGCAGTCTTCCGCGATGACTCCGTGAAGCAAGTCGCTTACGAATTTAAGGCCTTTTTGGGCAATTAATGGTTTGTTTTTAAGTAAAACTAAGCAGCAAGCGATTCCGCGTTATCTGACGGACGAGATTGAACTCGCTACGATACCGACGCGTTTTTGTGATGTACTTCCAAGTGATAGTTAGGGAAATAATGTATAAAAGCAGTTAGTAATGTGAACGTTAAGTATCGACAGTGTATTTGTCGTGAATCTTGTAACATGCTACCATAACCTGCGTTAAGGAATAAAAATACAAGCGTATAAGTAAACAGTTGTTTTAATCCAAGGTAGCGAAAAATTAACGAACCAGTGAGCAACCCTATAGGCCACGCAGTAAAAATTAATGTAACCACTAGGGAATTAACCCAGTGCATCATTAATACTTAACGGCACAATTTATGATAAATACCTGAATAATTTGCGATATACATTGTCGTGATTATACACTTTTCTAGGACCCACATTCATAAAAGCCGCTATTTTTTCGAATTTAAATGGGATCTTCGAAGTTCCTCATATACCAACTTCACTTAAACTGAAGTAATTACTACTAAACCAACCTTTTTTAGGAGATGCTACGAATGATGAACTAGATACTTCTGAAGCGAAGTACCGTCTTCTATGTATATTGTACCTAGTAGTAAATATTACTTGAGCGTAGCAAATGCCTCGTTGTTGTAGTAGACACTCTACTAGCGAAGTTTATACTTGAAGCATGTTTCGATGTTTGGCACCTTACCCCTTAGAGGTAACCCGTTAATATTGACCCTTTCATTGCAGGTTGTGCAACTCTTACCTTATTTGCTGTCTTCTTCGTAAGTGCCATTATGTTAGAATGAGGGAACTCGGCAGATATTGAATGAGATTAAGGCTGATTTCTAAGTTGATGCACTTTTTACTATGATCGTTCTGACAGCGCGTGCAAACAATCAGTCATCAACGTCCCAACGATGCCGTGCTGTCGACCAGAGTCGAATCGATGTTTTCGATTTTTTTTCCAATTTCCTGTTGCTTGCACGGCGGACCAGGACAATACGTGGAACAAGAATGATTATTATCGTTATCTTCCGAGTTTCTGGATTTCATGGATTCCCTATCCATCTTTAACCTTCGTAATAGTTTTAATGGAGGTTCTAATCTCTGTCTACCCAGACGCGAGAACTAGGGTGATTAACTTATTCACAACATAATTTTCGGTTAGTTCAGGTCAGTTTTTCTCAAGAATTAAACTGACTTAGGCCCGGTTTAATAATGTGCTGGCAAAGTTATTTTGCTGTTAATGAAAAAAATCTGTTTATTAATCTCCTGATAGCATTAACAGCAAGATAAAGAATCCTTGCCAGTAGGATAATTTACCCAGCAGAAAACTTGGCTGCTAACGGTTTGCCAATGGGTTAAAAGTTAAAACAAAAATGGTTTAACCTCAAATTTAGTAATTTTTGGCAATTAGGCACGGCCATATTGAATTGGTTGCACAGAACTCAAGAATATTCAACGAACTCAGTATGGCCGTTGAACGCAAATATGTGGCAGATATTCACGGATTCAATGCTTAGTTTACAGTCGAGTCCTGTGCTGTGTGTAGATATACCCTTGCTATTGTGAACATCTCCAATAACATCATGAACTTTAAGTGTAATAAAACATAAATAACAAAAAAAAAAACACAAATTTAACAACAATAACTTAATAAAACACACAAAACCAAAATCGCTGTTTAATCTGACACTGATGTTCACACAAAAATAAAGGTTAGTTTTTCTGACGTTTGCCGTCGACGGCCATATTGGAAGCACTTTGTGACTCCAATATGACCGTGGCAGGCAAACATAACCTGGTTTGGATTGCCTAATTTGCAAAAAAATTTATGTATTTTTTTAATTTCAACATTTTTTCGAATGAATCGAATTGAGATGATGATTTGGTTGACGTTCTTACAGGCCCTTTGTTTCTATAATTAAACTCCAAAGTGAGTTTCTTCTAAGCTTCAACCTTTTCCTTCCAAGAAAATGAGTCTGTTTTCTTGGACTCAATGGTGCTGGCATATTTGCAGACAAGATTACACAGAAGATCGGTTTCAGCGTTTGAAAAATTTGCAGACCCTTATTTTTAATTTTTCGTTTTCTTTCTTCGTATTCCTGAAGTAACTTGAACTCGCAATATACTTGGATTAATCAAAATAAACCAAAACTTAAAAGAATACGTCAAGTTATGACCAAAATGATCTATGGTAAAACTTGTAACATAACCCTATAATATCTTCTTTAGTTTAGTGGATTTTGCAACCTCATGTTGCCAAACTGTAGAGCTCTGGTTATCTGTTATTAGGTTAAAATTTTATTGATAAACTGATCAGAAGTTGTCTAGGTTTACCAGAGAGATAGAATTTATGCTTCTGGCAACAGTCGGAAACTTTGCCAGCACATTATTAAACCGGGCCTAACTAACTTGACGCAATCACGTGGCGGTCTTATGATGAAATAAGGCTTTTACGAACACAGTTTTTAAGTATATATACAAATTTCTATGTCTAGTTACTCGCTGGACGCGTCTTTTTTCATTCTTGTGTGCTTCGCTCTCTCCTTAGAGACTGATGGCTACTGAAAAACTAGTTAAGGCCATCGATAGCGCTTTATGGATCACATATTCTCCGTTCAGTATTAGTAATCAATTCATCAAATCAACTAAGCAATGCGACGCATCAATAATGAAAAATCCTAACAGATCCTAAAATCGATAAGCCACAACCGACTTAGCCGAAGTACGATCGCAGGTCCTACTCGGGTTCCACAAGCAAGCACCTCCTCTAGTATTGGGACGAATTTTACGTTGTTTTTTCAAAAAATCAAAAACAATTTTCTTAAAAAAACTAAGTTGAATAGAACAGCACGCTCTTTGTAATAACATGATGAGTTTTTTTTTGTTTTCGTTTTTTCACTCTGCTTAATTTGCCTAGCATGTACTTCGAAAAAATTTTAGTACAAATTGACAATAGTATATGGTCAATTTGTCGCCTACCATTCTTACAATAAAATAATTAGAATGGAAACTTTCAAATCATACTCTATTAGATTGTGTTTGCGCATAATTTAGTGTTTTTTAAATCAATATACAATATACACTATACAGTCGTCCTACCCGTTCGTTGTTAATGTTTTTACTGTTTAATAAATCGAATACTTTTTAACTTATTAAAAAATTATTCATTATATCTATAATAAATAAAATGCATTAATACACCTCTAGCAACATGTGTATCATATTATAATAAGTAATTGTAAATACAAGTTTAATAATAATTTTCTTAATTATTTTCAAAAATTCCATATAATTCTTGTAACGTAGATGTTGTGTGGTAAGAAGTCATGTCGACAGTTTTTATTTTGTAGTTTACTATCCAAATTGTGAAAACATATTTATTATGTGAGACATCGTTCAATAATAAAGTTATTATTAATAAAATTGGAAGCAAAATGTGTATATCGTACATTTAAAAATTGTGGGTACACTTCTATTTTACCTATAAATTTAAATTGTATATTATTATCTACAAAATAAAGTTAAATAAAATAGATCGGTGGGTCCAACTGCGTCCGCCCGATAAGGGGGCGGCATTGATGAATATAAATCTCGTCCCAGCGCGGTCTTATCGGCGGCCACCACTCCGCCCCGCTGCTGCTGTTTAGATATTCTAATAACGGACCAAACCAGGGCCGGTTAAACAGATTTTCAATCATATAATGTGAAAAAAGTACATAGAGGTAGGTTAAGTATATTTTAATCCGAATGAAAAGTGTCTTACGTAGTTCTATTCAGTTTTTGTTTGTCAAAATATCTAGAGATAAATATTGGTATAATGAATTAGAAACAAATAATTGAGAATAGTTTTGCGAAAGGATTTTATGTTATGTGTAAAATAATATATTTTATTTGAAGATTTTTTTAGTTGATTTCAATTATTCTTATGTCACAACAATTATTGGTTATCATTTATTTTGTATCTGAAACCCCAGTAAAATGAGTATATAAAAACAGCAACAATAGTTATCTAATCTAGATAACGTTTTAAGCAATTTAAAAGTAATCTTGTATTAACGAGAGGAAATTTTTTTTTTAATGAACTGATAAAATGAATAATTTTTTGACAGAACGATATTAGTATATTAATTTTATGATTTGCTTTAGCGTTGCCATCGAGAAAATAATTATTTTATCAAAGGTAATGTAACGAGGGATCGTTTTTTTATCGGTTAAATTTTGAGCTGCCACAAAAACTTTTATTGTTTGGAAATTATACGGGTTAAATTTGGGCATGTTTATTCTAATTACATTTAATCTTTGTCCCAAATTTCAAGGACTAGAATTTTGCCTAAAGGGGCCTTCAGACACGCGTGTAAGTATTAGTACATGAACGCATTGTAATGTACGCGCGTCGATGTCCGCCATTGTGTAGACAAAGTTTCCATTAAAATACCGCAAAATTTGTCTACACACTAGCGAACATCGACGCGCGTACATCACCGTGCGTACATGTATTAATAATTGTACGCGTGTCTGTAGACCCTTTAAAACAGGATATTTTGAGCGAACAGTGAAAAGTTTAACAGGGAAAAAAACGAAGGTCTAATTATATTTGACACGATTATTTCATAAACCCTTAAATGTAGCATTTATATCTACTAAGTATTAATATTTCTACATAGGTAGCCTGCAATATTCATTGAAAAAGCTGCTTCAAGTAAGTTTGAAATGCGATATTCGTTTTTATTACCATAAATTCAGAAAAAAAAAATTATAATTATAAATGATAATAAGCCTAAAATAGTTATGCAATTAAAACTATTTGGGTGCAGGTTCATACACATAATGCAATATTATACATTAATCTGTTTATACTAGATACTCTACATTATTTTACTATTATATAAGATATGGCTCAATTTAATCAAAATATAGTAAGTGAGGTATTACTGTTCCTTTGTTACGGGATTTTTCTTGGAACATTTTATATCGATATTATTCTTAGCTCTGCTAATCGTACACCACGCACCGGCAATTTTAGGTTGAGGGAAATTCAAAGGTTTAAGAAGTGTACAATAATATTATTATTAATTTGTCGTCGTTTAAAATATTGTGTAATTTATGAACCATAACGATTATATAGAAGGAATTAGCATACTCACAATATTTCAAATATTAATAAATACAAGATTGGTTCCTCGTACAACTATGGTATTAGATTCTATAAAAGTCGACAACCTTGTTGAAAAAAACATAAGACAATATGTATATATCAGATGTAACTGTTTAAGGGAGACAATAGTATATTACTTCTATTAATATTACTGGTTGCTTCTTCAGCCTAACATGATATGTTTGTTTGGATTTTAAGAGCTTCTATGTTTGTATTGATTGATTCATTTTTCTACTGGCTTTCTGTGTCTTATTTCTTTATAATTGGTTTGTTTTTAATGAGCTTTGTTGTCCGTTCATGGAGGTTGCCAATTCCGTGGAGAATTGTATCTAGTGTTTGGTGGTGTCTGAATGTGAGTTTGTGTGCTGAGATTGTTTTCTGACACATTCGCTCTTCTGTAGTATTTCACTATAAGTTTGTTAATTTGTTTTGTTATTGCTGGTATTTGTAAATATATGTATAGTACGTGCGTCGGTATGTATCTAGGTGAATGCACAATGATTGCTTTGTTTTGGAATACCTGAAGTTTCTTGTAGCGCGTTTTTTTGATTGTGTGTTGACAATTATCATTGAGATGCATGTTGATTAAAATTATTTATTGCCTATTTTTCCTGAGAAAGAAGCGTTAGATAATGGTGCCAAATAAGAAATTAATAATTTATTTTGTTAATTGTCCCAATCGAGCCACACGTTTTATTCTTAATCTGTCATAAAAGTAAAATTACGATAACGTAGGGCTACTCCATCTCTGTCTCCCACATGCATGCTGGTCCCTGGTGATAAGGCGTCGTGGCGGGCGCGATTCCAACGCTGGCGGCCGATAAAGACGCTGCCAGGACTGCTGCCACCGTGTTGCCTTGCCGGAGCCAGATAAGAATTAGATAAGAATGCGAAATAATGTGCCAAAGTGCAGACCGGAAGGGGTATCAAGAAACTAACGTAAATTCACTGTTCTTAAGATATAGAAGCCGATAGTTGTTTTCGATACAAGACCAAAAACAGAGTGTTCTATCCAAAACTGCTCCTTACGAAGGGAACTGGACAATATATAATATTTTTTTGGCACTTACTCGGCAACACTTTTAAAACCTCTGTGATTGTTACAATCGGTTTTTCACCTTGATTGTTATAGGTCGTGTCACACATACATTTTAAACTCTCAACCCACGACTATCAACAAGTATGTTATTGTCCTCAATATTGCAATTTTTAATGTTCTCATAAATGGTTAATAGTTGAATGACTAAACTTTTCCTAGCAAATCGACAACTATTTAGGGTATGTATTGCGATAATTATCGAGAATAAAGGGCGTTTTGAAAAAAGTTACACAACTTCAAATTTAAAAAAAATAAAGAAATTTTACACGCGACCACACCACTAGGTATAATCGATTGAAACTTCGAACGAACTTCAGAACTCTTTGGTTTTTTTGTACCATCAGAAAATGAAAAGTATTTTTTTAGATCGATTGAAAATCAGAACATGCCCCTTTTCGGTAATTAATAACTTTGAAACGAAGTTTGATAACAAAATTTTGAATACTTCATCGGAAAAAGTTTCTCAAAAGATATAAGACATATATTTCGAGTTTTCAAATTGTTTATACAGGGTGTTACAAATTCGACATACGAGCATTAGAATCTCGGAAACCACAGGAGTTAGAGAAACGGTTAAATGGTGCAAAGTTGTGCAATTCGGTGCTGATTAAAATGCCGCTTTAAAAGTTTTAAAATTCCGAATACTTCCGATATTATTCGAATAAAACCGAAGTTTTGCAAAATCGTTCTTATTCTTTCCTGAGCTCATTTGAATAGATATTTAAAAATAAATGACACTTTGTCATTGCAACTTGTTCTCCTCTACAAAATGACGTTATTCAACAAAAGATCCGACGTTTCATCTCCGAGCGGCCAACATCAACTTTATTTTTTTAAATACGGACCTGGATTTTTTTTACCGATTTTTAAACCCTTCTACCCTCAAAATGTAATGACGGTATTATTTTCTCACAATAATGAATTGCCTTTGCTTATGTTTTTCTAATATATATTTTACTTTACAAATAGGTTTCCTGAAAATTTGAGTTTATTAGGAAACCTCTAATTTCCAAAATGTTTAGAAATATTTCCTTTAACCCATAGGTACCTATGCACAGATCGATGCTTCTTATGATTCTTTATATACTACCCCTTTCAACTTTATAGCCTATGAACTGTATGTTGTATTGTTCTTCTAATTCTTCAAAGTTTGTTTAAAGTTGATCCTAATTAAGTAATACATGTAATACCTAAAAAGAGTTTTGATTATTTGAACATTCGAAGAGTGTGCCATGAATTAGGAATCTAAGCAACGCGTTTAAAGAAATTTTAAAATATGGGTGATTTCTACCTAGTGTCAAAAAGGCGTTAAGTTACTGGCCTGGTGATATTATTGGAATTTTTACTTGTGCCGATTAAATGAAGAGCTGCTGAAATGTACTTACAACAGTATCCTGAACGACGCCAACCTAGCCATCGTCTTTTTTTGAGACTACATAGGCAACTAAGAGATTCGGGGTCATTTGGAGAAGCTAGAAAGAAGTATGATATCAAAATAACTGAAGAAACAAAAGGTCTAGCTTTAAATCAGGTTGGTTTTTAGACGTCTATTTAAAATTTCGATAAATTATTGTTATTTGACACGACCTATTACACCTAAATTGACTACCTACCTAAATTAAATTTATTTTGTGTTGTTTTGCATAAACAATGATGGCAGTATGTCCACTCGACAAATTGAGCATGCATAGAATGGCCAGCGACGTCGCCAGATATTTCGCCGCTGGATTTCTTTTTATGGGGGCATAAAAAAAATTCATTCAAATTTATAAAAATGACTTAGATACATGGAGGAACTGGAAGAACGCATACAGGTTGCAGTTGGTAGGATAAGGAGAAGATCGGTTGAAACGGCCGTCGCCAAAATTGGAAGAAAAATCGATCGTTGTATTGAGCAAAACGGCAATATTTTTGAACATTTAGAAAATTAGGATTTATAATTAAGAAATTTAGAATTATTAGAAAATTCTTATAAAATAAATTATGTTACTTATGAATGAATGTTTTAAATAAAATAGAGTGTTTAATTAATAATGTGATTCGTTGCCAGGTTAGAACTGACAAATGTAAAATACGAATTAAAAAAAAAATAAGCAAAGGCAATTCATTATTGTGAGAAAGTAATACCGCCATTACATTTTGAGGGGAGGGTTTAAGAAACGCTAAAAGAAATCCAGGTCCGTATTTAAAAAAAATTAAGTTGATGTTCGCCGCTCCGAAACGAAACCCGACGTTTAGTTTAATAACTTCATATTGTAAAGGAGAAAAAGTTGCAATGACAAAGTGTTTATTTTTAAAAAGCTATTCAAATGAGCTTAGGAAAAAATAAAAACGATTTTGCAAAATTTCGTTTTCTTTCAAACAATATCGGAAGTATCTGGAATTTTAAAAGTTTTAAAGCGGCATTTTAATCAGCACCGAATTGCACAGCTTTGCCCCCATTTAACCGTTACTCTAATTCCTATGGTTTCCGAGATGCCAATGTTCGTATGTCGAATTTGTTACACCCTGTATAAGAGGGTACAAAAAATTAAATAAATCACAAATTGAGAAAAATTTGGAATTAGGCAAAGTTTTTTCTTTTTACTGTCATATTGGGTTTATTCGATTCCGCCGTCTTTTTTTAACAACCTTTACTAAAACAAATTAAAAGTTTCTTACCAATATTACAGAAATATAGGTTTTTATGCCACGAAAACTGCCGAAAAATTAGGCATCTTCAGGATTATAAACATTTTTAAATATATAAAGTTGGACATGAGAAACAATTTGTATTTGGCAAAGATTAAATTTGCGTCAAGGTGTCAAAAAATTCGAGTTTTAATTTCATTTTTGTGGTAATAATCCATAGTGTTGGACTTAAAAAAAGTGATACATGTGTTTTAAATTATGTTTTATTTTCTTCCAAATAGTCGTAGTTTTAATAAATATTTACGCTGTGAAATGTTTAACCCTTGAGGTCGTAGGCCGGGTGATTATTGTTGTTATGGAATTGATTAATGAGAAAAAGTTGAAGACAGTAAACAAAATTATTATTTTTGCGATTTTCGGGGGTAGTTTTTCATGATATGGAAGAAACTGCAGCCGAAATTCAAAAGGAAGCTGACCTGGCGTGTTCATTTATTATTCACTACAAGTCAAGAGATAGTTATGACAAGGCCTTTAAAGAATTTATTGTATATTATATGGCATATTTTTTGAATCTCAAAAGGAAAATGGCCATTTATGGTAATAATTAATGGTAAATTCTTACATTATTACATTAAAGTTTTGTTACATTAATTTCCGTAAGTCTTATTTGTGTAATTAATGTAGAATTATTGAAATTTATACATATAGAATGTCCCGAAAAGGCGTTTTTTTGTAACTAAAGTTTCCAAGTTTAAAAAGTTCGGTTTTCTAACATTTCCTTAGTCTTTTCGTCTCATTTCTGTGTGTTGATTTTATACAGAGTTGGAAAAAAGTAATGTGAAAGGTAAAAATTAAGTCAATTTTTCATAAATAATGAAACACGCTGGTTAATTTGTGAGTCTGTATTGATTTTGTACAGGGTTGGAAAAAAGTCACGAAAAAATTAAAAACCGTTACCAAGCCAATTGTACATGATAATATTTTGTCGTCTTACACTAAAGCGATGTTCCTTTAATATTTCGTAATATTTTTGACAGTTTTTAGTGTACTGGGTGTCTCAAATTGAGTTAAGTCAAATTCATGGTAAAAATCGGAAAATGTAAGAGCTCCTGCTTTGTTTACTGTTTAAAGCATAAAATAACATGTGTAACAGTGTAAATTATTGAAGTGATATATCCCGGGAAGTATTTGGCAGTCTCCGGTTTTATGAGACTTTAATTAATAATAATATTTCTGTCTAAAATACTTCGTAACGTTTGTGAGTGACTTTAGAGAACCGGTTATCTTAAATCATATTTCAGTTTCGCAAAATTTATCATACCGGGAGTTGCATCGTCGAGCGGGACATAGGAAATCCCATGTAATTTTAAATGGGGTCAATTATTGGCTTCCCTAATTATTTTAGAGAAAAATTCTATTTAGGTTTATTAAAGAGCACTAAAACCCACATTCAAAAAAATAACTTTAGATATTTTTGATGAGCCCGTTTACGGGTTATCGCCGATTTCTTTTTAACTATTTCTCCTTTTTATGGCCCCGTATTTGCGGGCACCAGTCAAGGTAAAAGATGACTGTCAAATAAAGTTGTCATTTTGAGGAATATTTGAACATCTTCTTAAATCCTAAAGTTCTAACAATTTAATAGTACCTACCTATTAATTAGTAAAATATTGAAACATGTAAAATGTCATAATTAACCTTGTAATTGGATACTTTATTTTAGTTTTATTCAGATTAATTTGTACTCATAAATACACCTTTAATATTTTCGATGTACGAGTTTTTATAACAATAAAGCACACATTTCAAAATGACAACATGACAACTTTATTTGACAGTCATCTTTTACCTTGACTGGTGCCCGCAAATACGGGGCCATAAAAAGGAGAAATAGTTAAAAAGAAATCGGCGATAACCCGTAAACGGGCTCATCAAAAATATCTAAAGTTATTCTTTTGAATGTGGGTTTTAGTGCTCTTTAATAAACCTAAATAGAATTTTTCTCTAAAAAATTAGGGAAGCCAATAATTGACCCCATTTAAAATTACATGGGATTTCTATGTCCCGCTCGACGATGCAACACCCGGTATAAATCGAAAAATTAATTAAGAACTGTTTTTTTTTACATAGGTGTTTTACAATAAAAATGAAAATTTATTGGTAGAGAAAGGTCAATTCTGTTGAAATACGAAAATTTATATAAATAAACAGGATGTCCCAAAAAGGCGTTCTTGTAGCTCGAGGTTTCCAGGATTGAAAAGTTCTTACATTTCTGTCTGTTGATTTGATACAGGACAGGGTTGAAAGAAGGCCATTAAAAATTAGAAAGGACAATTGGCTTTCAACGCCACCTGACATTTTCTAGCATTTGGTCTTCTCTAATTATATATGTTCATTCATATTATGTCTCACTGAAATTCTTAAACTGGTAATTTAATAGCCATGCGCCATCTACCTTACTGAAAGTTGAGACGTGTGGGTAGATGCTAAGAGCGCTAATGCTAAAATTTAGACGTAGTCGAGTAGACCGACCCTCGGAGTCCGTCAGATTCCACGTCACCGTTAATGTAATTAAATTGGGTTGTGTATATTGACTTTTAGTGAATTTAATTTTACGCTTCATTGTGGCTAATGAAGCAAGTACGTCACGCACTGTTCTTGGACAGATCCTGACTTTAGGAAGACAGTTACTAAATTGTATAATTCCCTCGATTTTGACAATAGTGATGTAAACGATATTAATAATGAAATAAGGAGCGACCATGATTCGGTTTCCATTGTGACTTTCCTTTTATTGGAGATATTGATTTCATTTTTGCTAGAAATAAGTTACTTATTTGTTGTTCTAACTAAATTATTATTTGTATTTTTGATTTAATTCTTTAAAACTTTTGTACAATAAACTTTCTTTATGGTTAAATTTTGTTTTTGTTCAGTTACTTCCACTTTCAAAATGCTGTACGAAAAACAAAAACTTGATATTTTAAAACTATACAGGGTGTTATTTAATAAGTGTCCGATATTTTACAGGACGATTCCTCAGTTATTTATAAGGTGAAAAGTTGACATAAGCATGGGTCCGCAAGCCCTTCATTTTTGAGATACAGGGTGTTAAAAATTTATTTTTATTTTTGTTTTTCGTAAATAATTTTTGAAATAATGTCTATATTTGGACGAAAATTGGTATTTGAGGATTCTTTAATATGAGAAATTCAAACTTGATCTTAGTTTGGTTCTTAATTGTAGGGGGCGCCACCTACAGGTCTCTTTCTCTTTTGGGGAGTCACAACTTTTTCGTGCATGTATGTTTCACATTTTCTAGAGAAATCGATTCCTCTAGCATTGTTATGTGAAAATGGTATGCTTGTTAAAAGTCGCTACAAACAGCCGTTTTTGAGATATTTTGATTTAAATTAACCGATGTATGTGTTTGTCAAAAAGTGAAACAGTTTTAAAAACTTTTTTTAAACAACATAGAAACATTTCAAACGGTAATTTTTAAGCAACAATAAACAACGAATCGCTAGATATAAAACTAAATCAAAACCACAATAAATGTTGGAAATGTCACCCTCCTTGCTGTGTATGCACGCATCCAATCTTCTTCTCATTGATTCGCGCACTCTTTGGGAAAATTCCTGGAGTATTTTGAATCGTTCCACAAGAGTTAATTATTCGATTTCTTAATTCTTCTTCATTTCGGATGGGTGTCTGGTAAACTAAGGATTTTAGATGTCCCCAAAGAAAAATACTTATTACATCGACTTGAAAACTATTAAGAGAAATATTGGCATTATTCTAAACTATTTAAGAGTTATAACATATAGATATAATTACTTACCTTTCTTCTAATAAAATCCTATGCACAGTAGAGCAAGTAACGCCCAAGTCTCTAACAATTAATCTAATACTAATTTGTGGATTAAATTCCACATATGCCAAAACATTTACAATGTTTTCCTCGGTTCGACCTCGGCGACGTCTGCGATATACAGGGCGACGAATACTTCCAGTAGTACGAAAACGGCTAGCTAAACGATTAAACATTCTACTGTCATATCGGCGCCTTTGAGGGTATCGTACTGCGTAAACCCGTTCAGTAATTGTTGCATTTCCCAAACATTCAAAATACACCGCAGTGATGTCAACCTCTTCTTCAAGTAACAGAGGCATTTTGAAAATCAAATACACAACACTGTTGGCACGACAAAAATCTTGACGTTATAATGAAAGGTGACACGCGTGCACAGTTTTAATTCATATTTTGTTTTTTCAAGGCCTATTTGACTCTTAAAAAAACCTTTACAATGGCACCTTGAAAATAAAATCATAATGTTCCGTAATGATGATTATTGTTGTTGATATCTCCGGATTGAAAATAGATATTAACTTGCGGTTTTCGCTGACTTCTTAGACTTTTAATTATCCTTGTAATCAGGTATAATTGAATATACTATTATATTTACAATTATGGAAAAAACGTGCAATGTTTGTGAATTTGTAAGACAGCGCCCCCTAGCGCCTAGGGTAAAACACATATTGCCGTAGTTCATAAGATGATATATAGAGTGAGAAAAGCTCTTTTTAACAAATCTAAGTTTACTAAATTATGTTAAGCCAGACCGGAGTTATCAGCATTTATTACAAATAATATTTAACCTTCCCCCACCACTTTATTTGAAAAGTGACGAATACGTTCTATAGGTGAATTTTATTAATAAATCTTCGAAATATACAAAAATGGTATTTTCAGGATACCTTAACTAGGCGACTTTTGAGGAAACTTCGTGATTCATATTTACCGTTACTGTTGCGCCCTCTAGCGCCAGTCTGAGAAACTTGAAAATAATTTTCAGCAATTTCTCATGACCACTTTACCTAATATATTTTTTTTCCGCAAGCCATACGACTAACACTTTCTGAGATACAGCAGACAGCCATTCTTACCCGGTACGTCATCGGTTACGGGTTAAAATAGAAACATTTATCTATGATTTGATTTTTATGTTTTTAAATTCCAAAACAGAAATCTTTTAATGACGAAATAATAATTTGAACAGTACATTTTCTGATAAAGCCGAAAAGTGTGAAGCCATCAGACTGAAAATTTGGCAGCGAGCGATAGCATAATATGGCGTGAAATGGCGCAAAAACGCGCCCGAAAAATAGGCGCCGCACGTCGCTATCGGCCTAATCAAAAAGTGCACATGGCCGTTCGGATAGACTATCTTGATCCTGTCGACATGAATTTGATGTTTTTTGGTAGAAAATGCAATTTTTCATATCGGTGGATACGCCAATAAAAATGGAAAAAATGTTTCCGGATACGGTCGATTTTCTTTTTATCCATTGCGTTTTGTTTTTAATGGTAACAGTTAGTATTTGTTACAAGCTTGCTTTGTGTTGTATTTTATTGGGGCATAGGTTAGATGTAAACTTTTTGCAAAGGTGAAAGTTTACGTATATCTCCAAGTGTTGATATAGTACTCCCTCAAGATGAGTTAGCCGTTGGCGGGTTACTACCTATTAGTATGCGCATACTATATGTTCCGAAGTTTGATTTGCATCACTGCATAACTTACGTTCTTCATCCATCTTTGTCCATCGCCCATCACGTTTCCCATTTTTTTGAGGTTGTATCTCTCTATGTCCTGTAAGGAAGCCGGTGACAATTTTTACGATGCTATCTTCCGATTTCTTAGGAGTGTCTACAAATACCTGAACATAAAAGAGTCGGCGGCAGCAATATCTTGTGATCTATTAGAAGCATTCGACTGTGTGGATCACCAAATGCTGCTGTCTAAAGTGGATCTTCAAGGATTTAGAGGCGTAGTTTTGTCTTGGTTCAGTTCTTATCTCTCCAACCGTTCTCAGATAGTGTTGATCTCTGTATGTTACTCAAACAGTAGGCTTATCCACTCATGTGTTCCTCAGGGATCCATACTATTTCTCATTTTCATTAATGACATGTGGCAAGGATATTTTTAGTGTATTTAGATGAGTTTGATCGTAGAGTATTTCTGCACCTCTTCTGGTCTGTTTTTTCGATATATGTTGAGCTCTTCTATCTTTAAGGTGACCTCTGTTTATGCCACAGAACGATTCAGATCCGTCAATATACTTCCGGCTTTGGGGTTATATCCGGTTTAACCGGAAGTTGACACTTTTTGGAAATATTGGTTTTCTGTCATGGCTATCCGTGATTGACCATGGCATAGCCATATACGAAAAATAATTAATTTTACAAAAAATGTTAAAATTATCTCCTTTTAAAAGAAATAAATATTGACTATTATATATTTTTGAAAAGTTCTTAAAAAGAGGGATAAGACAAAGAAATAATATATAGGGTGTTCTATTTAAGAAAATACAAATTTGGGTCGTGTTATCAAATAAGAAAACAGAATCGTTATGTGTAATTTACTGCAATTTAGAAACAAAAAAAAAATTAAGAAATCGACCTCTTTGGTTAATTTGTTTTATTTTGGCCAAATTATTAATACCCTTGTCAGTGATAAGAACCACATATCTTCCATGCCAACGATTGTTATAACAATGTTATCCTTAGAAGTTATCTTGTAGTATAAGAGTAAACAGGATATTGATAATTTGTACTTAAGGTAATTTAAATACTACTTATGCGAGAAAAAAATCAATAATTTTAACGTTTTACGCCTATTCATTGTATTAAAACTGATAAAACATTTTACACTTAATCCTCGAATCCAACCAAGTTCTTTTAAAAAAACATTTAGCCCTTTTTACCCCTAAATGCTTAAATTAGTTTTAGGCCTTGTGCCTAGTTAATCGATATAATAAACCTAATCGATATGCATAGGATATGTTTGCAGAATATGTAAAATCAGATTTAAGTCTTTTTGATACCCCTCAAAAAATTCTAACATAATCGTTTTTATGCATTGGTTATATATACAGTGTGGGCAAAAAGAATGGAACAGCCGCAATATTTTTATAACCATGATATTTTCAAAAAACGCTCAGAGCCGTCGATTTTATTTATCATTTTTTCAAATTTTGAGAATTGTTAGTATTATACAGGATTGCTCACACGTCAACTTTAATTTTTTAAATGAAATACCCCAAATTTATTCGATTTTTGAATTCTACTTAAAATTCTGAATATTTTTCATGTAACATACCCTATTTCGATTTTCAGCTGTTTTCGATATATCACAATCTAAACAATAATGATGGCAATTTTCATTGAATTAATAAATAGGGAAGAAAATAATGAAGCTTTACCTTTATTCTACTAACCCTGGTAACCAAGCACATTATTGTACTTTTTCGCCACTGTCATTTTATTTTAAGTGACAGTATTACCAAAGAAAGTTACGTTGTATTGTTAGAACGACACGTTTTAAGTAAAATGCACTTAAGTGAAAAAGAGCGCACAGAAATCCTTATGATGGTTGGCTACGGCGATAGAAAAAGATCTACATTTGAAGTATGTGAACTTTTTAATAATGTTCATCGAGAGCGAACGCCGATATCAAGGTCTACAGTAAAGCTTGATTTATAAACTCGAAAAGTTGGTGAGGTTGAAGTTATTATCAAGTTTGTGAGGTTAGATATTCCGAACTCCGAGCATAAAAATTGGTTATCTCGAACTACCCGGGAAGTTTTCGAACCTTACATAAGCTTTATATGAACAACATGAACGAGTGTATAAATGGAACTGAGTGTTCCCTTTAGTTTAAATTGAACTCCTATTTCCAACACCAACTGAACCTCAACGTCGCCAACTTTTCGAGTTTATAAATCCAGCTTTAGTATGATAGTTTTAAAATTTACAGAAACTGGATATGTGCGCAATAAACTTAAAAATGGCCGTCCCAAAATTTGTGATGAAACTAGATTAAATGTTTTACTGTCGTATCAAGACGATTCCCATTCCAGCACTCGTCAAGTGGGTCGGATTCAAAATATTGGTTATAAATCTGTACAAAATATTCTTCATAAGGAAAAATGTCATCCTTACAAAATTTGTCTTGTCCACGAACTAAATGGGGATGATTTCGATCAACGCCTTCAGTTTTGCGAGAATATTCAAAACATCTGCAATAATGGAAAATTTTGCGCAGAATATTTTATTTACTGGTGAGGCTACATTCTGCCTTAATGGATCAGTCAACCGACATAATTGTAAGTATTGGTCGACAGAGAACCCTCACTGGATGCAAGAGGCCCATACACAGCACCCACAGAAGCTTAACGTGTCGGCCGGAATTTTACGTAACAGAATACTAGGACCTTTTTTTTCGAAGAAACGTTAAACGGAGAGAGGTATTTGGATTTTTTACAGTTTGAATTAGTTCCTGCTTTAGCTGGCCTATATCCAGATCACGATGAACAAGATAGTCCTGAAAGAATTATTATTTGACGGTGCACCGCCCCATTACGCCGCACGGGTACGAGAATACCTAAACGAAGTTTTCCAACATAGATGGATAGGTAGAAGGGAAGAAATAGAATGGCCAGCTCGCTCACCCGATTTAACACCCCTAGATTTCTTTTTGTGGGGATATTTGAAAGTAAGAGTGTACAAGAACAAGCCATCGGATATAGAGACATTAAAACTGATAATACATCATAAAATTCGACATATTCCTGAACAGGTTATTCGGAACGTGCAAAACGAATTTGTTTTACGTTTAGGACACTGCCAAATTGTCAATGGCCATCAATTTGAACATTTAATTAAGTACTCTACTTTTTATAATCAGATTTAAAAGCTGTTGTTTTTACCTAATAAACCTACCACTTAAATTTTGTTAATTATTATTGTTTAGATTGTGATATATCGAAAACAGCTGAATATCGAAATAGGGTATGTTATATGCAAAATATTCAGAATTTTAAGTAAAATTTAAAAATCGAATAAAATTTGGGGTATTTCATTTAAAAAATTAAAGTTGACGTGTGGCCCGACTTCTTGAGCAATCCTATATAATACTAAGAATTCTCAAAATTCGTAAAAATGATAAATAAAATCGACGGGTTCGAGCGTTTTTCGAAAATATACATGGTTACGAAAATTTTGGGGGTGTTCCATTCTTTTTGCCCACGCTGTATATTATAAAAATGTAATAATGAAAAATCTTTATACAATTTTACATTATTTAAATGAAATAAAGTATAGTGGATATTTCGCGTTAAGTAAAAATTAGCGATTCATATCAGAAGGGCCATAAAAAAATAAGCATTTCATTACGCGACTTCCAGTTTACGATACATGTCACCGCATTACGTATTCAATATGTAGATTCATTCTCGGATTGTCTTCGTATATCACACAAGAGATTCTATTTCCTTTATTCCCAGACTTGCGGACGCTACAAGTTCATTGTTATGCTCGACAAGTTTCCTTCCCGGGATCTGTGATCTGTTAAGACGAGGCTCTCCATTTCCATGCATGCAATCAGTCGATGCAAAAACCGCGCTCTAATTTAGGCGGAATATCCCTTATAGATAAGTTAGGATGAAGAAAATGTTGTTTTCTCAGTAGCGTTACATTTACTTAATAGAACTTGCACTGTTATTCATAAAATCTCTCTCATTATACTGGTTTTTAAATTGGAGTAAATTTATTAACTCGATGGCCACTCGAAGTTATTTAGCACCCATTTTTCAATAGTTGAGATAAAGTTAATAGCTCCTAAAATAGAGGAAACTCCTGCTATATGAAAACTAAAAATGGCTAAATCTACAGAAGAACCTTCATGAGCAATATTTGCTTTATAACATTGTTACTCCATTAAAAAAAAATTTTTTGGTAGCTTGCACCTTATACTAAATGAAAGGTACTATTGTTTATCATCGATAAAATGAACCGTTTATAAGAAAAAGAATAATAATCGAATTCATAATTTATTTTTAATAAAAAGAACCATGATTTCTATTATGTTTCTCGACAAAAAAGTGATATGAAATCTATAAATAGCCTTTATTTATAGATTTCAAAAAAATGTACAAAATAAAAGTGAAAGACGTAGCGAGATCTAGCACATCTACTCATCTAACCACCTGGATGAAGCGAAAAGAAAACATAAGAAGAGTGGAAAATAAAGAAGACATAAGAATGCGAAATAGTAGTAGAACATTAGACTTAACTAAAAATATATAATTTAATAAAAGGTCATAAATTTCACCAAGCAAGAATTAAATATATTACAAAATACAAAACTAGTTTTAACATGTTATAATAAAGCGGAACAGTGTATTTGATTTAAGAAGCCCTGAGGTAAGTTTTAAGATGTCTTTTAAATGTTTCAGTACTTGAGCAGTCTTTGATATTTGTCGGAACATTGTTTTAGCATCTAGCAGCATTATAACTGAAGGAGCGCTGAAATAATAGTATAATAATAACTAACCTAAACCGTGGTTAATACATTATTTTTTCCACTACTACAAACTTTTATATGACATTTATCTTTATAGTATTAATAATTATAAAAAATTATAGGTAGGTATAAGTATATTTTTTAATCAAGTTACCTGCGCTTTGGAATTGGCAAAATATTTTGTTGTTTTGTCAGGTGGCTTTGTCAATGTCAATTTGTGTTCATTTGTGTCATCAGATTTCACGAGTTTTGCGTTTTTTTTTAAAATGAGCGAAGAAAATGTTAGTGATAATATTATGTGTACACCTCCCGAATTAAGGATGGAAGCAGAAAAAATGTTGATTGTATCGATATTTTACAATATCAAGTAATCTAATATGTATTGATAATTATCTGGTTGCCTAACCACAATGAATTGATGTTGTAGAATTAAAAAATCAAGTTACCTGCGTTCAAACAAAATTCGGTTAAGGTCAAAGATCGGTCAATAATGGATTTCAATGGCTTATTATTGACCATGGTCAATAATGACTTATTAGGTAGAGAAAAACGATTTCTAGCGTTAATAATCGGTCAATAATGGCGATGTTATAGGTTAGTAGTGGAAAAAGCAGTTTTATACCTAGAAATATTAAGGAGGTCGTTGTATCGTGTAGCACGTCCGTGCACATCAGAACCTTTAATAAGTTGTTTAAGAATATAATCCGGCTGTCCGAATTTCAATACTTTAAAAATTACCGTACATAGGTGCATGAAAAACCTGTGATCCAGTCTTAGCCAACCTGACTCTAGGAAGTATGGTGTAATGTGTAATTTCTTACTCCATAACAAAATCTTAGACAGCCATTCTGTAATTTTTGTAAACTATTTTTGTCCTGTTAAAGTAGAGCTGGCCAAAACAATACATCACACTAAGACAAAGACGATAAAATGATCGAGTCACACAACCTTCATTTAATTGGAGTCGAGAGGAATTGTTTAAACATATAGATAGTTCTTAGGTTACCATAGCCTTTCTGTTATCTGTAATAGAAAAGAAACATGATTTTTGAACCTTAATTTCGAATCAAAATAAACACCTAGGTTTTTGCAAGATTCAGTGGGTGTTAATTTAACATTGTTTAATTTAATATTAATAAGGCTAGAGACTTCCAAGTTCTTTACGAATGAGAGTTGCAGCACGTGGCTACATCTCGTGGCAACCACACGGATTGGGTCTGACGGAAAGGATAAGGGACAACTCTGTACACGAACTTATTTTAAGTTTGTGTTTTTCAAAATTCCATGTTCTTATTACCAAATAGGATAAGCTGAGTTCTGGATTCATTTAGCAGCAGGTTATGTGCATCTGTTATCTCATAAATCTTGTCCAGGTTTTCAGTGATAAACGCTTTAGCAACCCTCACCCTCTCAGGACCAAAGATGTGATATAGTTAAAAGTCATCAGCATACTGGTGGGACTGTCAGTGTTGTTGATGACTTTCAAAATCCGCAGTATAAATTGAGAACAGTAATGGGCCCAAAATGCTACCCTGGGGCACGCCACGTTTCAAAGTTAGGAAATCAGGAAAGCTATTGTTGAAAAATACTTTTCGGCATCTGTCATTGAGGTAACTCTTAATGAAGTCGACAGCGGTGTCATCAAGTCCATAATATTTTAACTTAGTGCCCAGTATATTATGATCAAGGGTGTCGAAGGCCTTACTATAGTCAAGAAGTATCAAACAAGTGCATTTACTGTCATCAGTGGCGCGAATGATATCGTTACTTACTTTTATAAGAGCTGTTGTACTCTGTTGCGTTCTAAACCCAGACTGAGTTGGAGGAATAATTTTTTGTTCATCTAGAATTTTTGAGAACACGGGTAACAAGCTAATTGGTCTAAAGTTGGAAAGTTCACACGGATTGGCTTTTTTAGCAATAGGAAGAACATTAGCAATTTTCCATTTACTAGAAAACTTGCCAGTAGCAATGCATGAATTAATAATAAAGGTTATATGATGACTTAAATGTGGCACTAAGAGAGATATGTTTTTCCGGTCTAATCCATCAGCCCCCCCAATAAACAATTTCCGTAACTTATAGTAACACCAAGTTATATAACGGTTATATAAAGGTAATAGAGGTATATAAGAAGGTTTCGGAGTTTTATAATCTGTGCCTTTAGATAACCTATTGTTATAACGGGTTTATAAAATTACTATAACCTACAAGTATAGAAGAAGGTAACGTAACTCTTTCCATCACCATTTTATAAAACTTGTAGTAATCGTTACCAATGGTTTTATAAACAGGTTATATAAGGTTTACCGTAACCTCATTTATTCAACTTAAATACTTTTAGTTATGTAGAAGTAATATTATTCACCATAATAAAATCTGGAAAATAGTAGTGTTGGGTATGGTATATTATAAAACTCTTGGTGATATATCAGTAACGACCGCTTCGTCTATACAACTTCGCAAACAGAAGTAACACAAATTACCCCAATAAACCTTCCTGTTTTTGTTTATAAAATGGCCGTATGTCATATTTAAACGCAAACGCCTAAAGTTTTTGATATTTCTCGTTTTTCACAATGAATAATTGGAAAAAAATAAACACAGCACTTCATTTCGCCGTAAAACTTCGAAAAACTTTAGGCAAATTTTAAATCAGATTCCTTAACCAGGATTATTAGTGGACATAACCTGAAAATCCGTTCGCAGTGTCAAGTTAAAAAAATAATTTCTACTGCAGATGCAAGTTCATGTAATGTCTTGGAAGATGTTCCAACCAAACTGTATGTGGAAGAAAATACTGAGACCATGGAAGAAGCCATTTCTATGAGCTTTTTACTGATCGGGCGAATCGTGACGCGTAATGAAAATTCGTTCGACCGTTGTCAATAATTTTGCTGCTTTAATAATAATAATTTAACTCTTATTTTTAATAAATGTCTTCGATTTGGAGTATTTTTATTAGCAGTTTAAACCATTACGTACGACTAATAAACACACTCGATTTTTCTGATACTAGAATAACGAAGGTTGCCTATCTAAAAGATACTGTAAGTAACATAATGGTGTTAAATGTCACTATTCGTTATATAAGGTCACCATGGGTGATATTATGCATTCCAACGTTTATATCGTTACTACATTGATTCCGCCATGATTGTTTAGTTAAATTTAGAAGTATTAAAAAGGGACGTTACAAAAACACAAAATTTAACAACAATCAATACGAAATAAGCGCTTACCTATCCAATGGTGGCATATACTAATAACTTTTGGTATTAAATCGTCGTAAAATTAAAAAAAAAATATATATATTTAATTTATTATATTTTAATTTGATTATTATTGGGTATTTTAAGAGCCCCTGCATTTTTTGGAAGTATTTGTTCTATTTTTGCAGTACAAAACTGTTCCCACCTAAATTTTGGGTCATACGTGAGTACAAAGCATTAAATAAAACTACCAATATATCATTTCCTTTTACATTTATTATTGAATTTAGCGACTGCCATCTGTAATAGTCTTACAAAATCTGAACACCAATACCTATTTAGTATTGTGGAAACAGAAAAAGACCAATAATAATTAATAAAGTGAGTATAAGAGAGAGAAATATATGCCTTCAATAAAAAGAATTGACAGATAAGAAATGACATAACAGATCGAAGTGACGAAATTTTGGTAGCGGAAATATTTCGAGAATCTTTGTATGCAACGTTTATTACGGTAACCGAAACATATATACCACTAATTTATATAACTAAAGGTGTTAAGACGCGGTTATTTAGGATGTTATATAGTGCTTACTACAACCTTTCTGTTACTTTTAGTTAGATAACTTACATTTATATAGCGTTACTAAACAAAGGTTTGCGCAACCTTTATAAACTCCCCATTTAAGCGTTTTAAGGGTTTTATAAGAGTAACAGAAATATTTCTATTACTAAATATATCACTGTAAGTTATTTAGGGTAGGTGATATAGCATTTACGGTAAATAATATAGAACCAAAAATGTTTATTGGGAGGCCTCTTGCATCAGAATGTAATTGCGAAATAATTCTTTCCAACCTTCAGCCTTCACCTTAGAGAATTTAAATTTGGCGAAATTATGTTTGAAAGAAGAATGTTCATAATGATTCAAATATGTGTTATTGCCACTTTGTACGTTAGATGGAGGAATACTATCCAGAAAGAATTTATTGAAATCATTTGATGAGCCCACATCGCCAGGGTTATATTCAGGAGTCGGTCGAATTAATATTTAACCACCTTAAGGTGCGCCAGAAACCTTTAGGGTTAACCCTAAACTGATGATCCAAATAAGCTTTTTCTCGTCTCGAACTGACATGGTGGCAAAGTTTCTAAGTTGCTTATACGCAATTCATGATTCTTCCGTTTTTACTTTTTTGTACTTAGGATGGGCTTTAGTTCTTAATCGCATCATATGTTTGATATTGGGTATAATCCATGGCGCGGAAGGTTTAGTTAGCTGAGAGGTTTTATATGGGGCGTACCTATTAAAGAGTGCATTAACTGCTCGGGTAAAAAACTCAACCATTTCGTCTACACCGCTTAATGAGTATAATTGGTCCCAGTTAAAGCTATACATATCAGCTAAGAACAGAGTGTGATCAAAGAGAGAGTAATCGCGGCAAGTTTTAAATTTTAAGGGAGTGGGCAATTTTTTACGTCAATTATGCACTTAACCAAGCAATGGTCTGAAATATTATCCATTCTGGCCACTACCGGATCACTTACGAAATCCAAGGAAGAAGTAACAATAATCTCTAGAAGTGTCGTGGAATTGTTAGTTAAACGAGTTGGTTGCGTAATGATTTGAGTTAAACCGTATTTTTTAAGAAAATTATTTAAAGTTGCAAGGCCACTGTGATCTAATAAGCAGTCAACGTTGAAATCGCTACCAAACAGAACAAAGTCGTGAGTGGAAATAAATTAAATTAAGGTATTTTCAAGTGCACCCTGAAAGTTAATTAAATTTTCACGTATGCTGAGGTGATTTGATGTTAGGTGCAAATTAAGTTCGAAACCTGGCACCACACTTCAAAATATCCACCAAAATACCAACTTTTTAAATAGGTTTGGACAATTTGAACGCAATATTCGGTGGTGTATTTATGGTTTCATGTGTAATTTTGCTCATGTGTCTAGGTTAGGAATTGTAGTTAACAATACAATGACATACCAACAATAATTAAGACTGCAATGTGAAAATCCAATTTCAATCATCCTTTTTATAGCCCTATCAGTTGAACTGAACTAACTTTTCATTTATTACGACTTTAAATGGAAACGCTGTGTATGATCAAACATTCTTCTTCACATATCAACCATATCTGACCAAAAAATGCCTCATATATGCGTCTAATCTGGCACCAAATCAAACACTTAAAAAATATTATACAGCGACGCGGCGGCGGTCTTCTTTCAAGATACCGCCGCAGTTTTGTTTTTTTATCATTTGAATTTCTAACTAAGAGAAAAGATGACTAAACCGCGGCCCTGATATTGTAAAATTGTTTAAATTTCGGCCTAGATCCTTATCGGACAAAGGATGGGACGAGCGGAATCCACTTTTCGGTTTTAAATCAACCAAAACGGGATGGGAGATGGTTTATCTGACACCGTATCTGATGGGCTCGCGAAACGAAATATATCCAAACAGAGAAACTTAACAATCTTAAGGTTTCACCAATTAAAATTCTTATATTTGCTATGTAAACTGAAATTAATTTAAATTGAATACGTAAATGAATAGGGTTGTCGTTAAAGTGTACAAAAAACTACGACTTTCAAGATATAATCGTAGCTCGAATTCCATATAGCAAATCGCGATTCTTCCGCAACTTTTTGGTTACGATTAGGGTGGTCTAAGATGTTTAAATCTGAAGCAAATCTTAAATTATGTATATTAAAAAATACATTAATTAATACTTTTTAAATAGAAATATAATAAAAAGAAAAAAAAAGAACAATACAAAAATATATTGCATATTTATTTTTATACCATTTTTATAAAAAAATAAAGAAATAAACATACAACAACATACAAAAAAGTTAATCTGTATCTGAAGATAAAGAAATGTCACTTTCAGAATCTGAACCAGAATCTGACACATGAATTTATCAGTGGCTTAATCGGAACATCCAGAATGTGTTCTTTTTGCCAATAATCCCTTATAATATTATTTGTATGGCAAACACAATCAGACCAGTTTTCGGGGGTAATGGTTTGTAATGCCTCTTTTCAAACATCCAAAACGGCATTTTCATCTTTCCTGTCTTTTCCAATAATTTGTTTATTAAAAAATGTTTTGTTTTGGGCCCAAATTAATTCAATAGCGTTGAAAATGCAGTGGTAGGGCGGCAATCTCAATCTCAAAACTTGGTCATCACCCATAGTACAAATTAATTCATCCACGGCATATCCTAATTTTGCTTTGTATTGTTTTACTATTTGTAGCAATTCGGGTTTAAGTGCGTTTTCCATAAAATTGATATTCTTGCTCTGTATAGCCAGGAAATGATATCAGCTTTTCTCGTTGAAGCATTTAGCACATTTTCGTTGAGCCGTGAATGGTACTTTGCATTGTACGAAACAAGGAGTGAGGGTTTTTCGAGCCGAGGTAAAAGCTGTTCTTTCCAACCATTTTTCAAACAATGTAGAGTTCATGTTGTCATGATAGTCAGCGCATATATTTTTTGTAGAAAAAACTAAGTCTGCTCCATCTATAAAGCCATCTTTGGTGCCAGCATGCAAAACTATTTTTATTTTGCCGTCTGATTGTTTTTTATTTAAAACTGGTTTGATGTTGTCATTAAGTTTTCTTTATATTGTCTCCAACATTTTATACGTTTTGAAACAATATCCGGTTTCTCCATATTGTAGCGCATGTCACTGTCCTTTTTAAATTTAAATCCCAAATGCTTTAACAAAGGACCTAATGTGGAGTTGCTTAGGTCAATAATTTGTTTGGCATGCCATTCCTCTTTTAGCTTTTGCCGTGTGGCATACTTATGCGTGGCAATCATATTGTAAACTACGTTTGGGGCACGCTTTTCTCTATAAGTCTAAAAAGGATATTGAATATTATGACTACATGTTCTATTATTACTTTATATTTAAATATAAATACTTATAATAAATTACAATCCATATATATGATATATTAAAAAAATCGCATAATTTTTTGGTCCATAAACGTCTAATACGCCATGCACTGTGGGAAACCCTGTATTCATATGTGAATAAATTTCAAACCACTTACCCTGGGAGAGGTTCCTGTTGTATATTCCTTTCGGATCCTGGCTACAGTTTTCTCACTAATCTTACAGGCTGCTAAGTGCATTTCACAGCTGAAATTGGCTGAAGGCTATTTTCTTTTTCATTTTGAAAATACTCCAAAAACGTTTAAAATAATTTTCCGTGTCTCAGCGTTAAACATTTTGCACCAAATATTCTAAGTCGAATGTCGAATAAACCCCAAAATTCGTCGCACGTACCTGAATTTTTCGGTACCTGGGAAAAGGTTCTTTGTTCCGCTTTAATTTCTCACATCTGACAAAGAGAGGCAATTAAGGGTTGGTACTTGCTAATTTCATGCCTATGATTTGTTTAGAAGAAAGAAAGATGATTAAAAGCTGTAGCCTTCTTTGTTACAGGTTTTATTGCCCTTTCGGTCCTTTTAAATAATCTCTACTATATAATATATTTTTTGCGTATATCGATTATTAAACAATCGCAAAAAAATTAGTTGAAAATTCTGGACAATATTTTTTCTTTTTGCAATTTAAACCTTTGCAGCAAAATAAATGGAAAAAAGTCTGGATGAAAGTTATAGGCAGCATAACGGGAAATAACTTTTGTCCAAACACTTGTTTTTCAAAACTTGTTGTTTTCGCGCCAGAGGTCGCCAAAGTGGCGCACTCCGGAACAAAGCGCATTCTAAAATACTGTATATTTTAGGCGTAGAAAATTATTTTTCTACACTAACCAATTTTCTACATCTTGAGATGTAGAAAATCATTCATTTATATTATCGGCTATTATTTTTGTTTAAATGATTTTTAAAATAATGAGAAAATATCAATATAAACTACTAATTCTTATTATACCGTACACACAGTAGCGTAGCTAGCATTTTTGGGCGAAGGGGGAGGGCGAAGTATCGTTTTTTGGGACCACGCCCAAATTTTTAGAATTTACCTTTCCTATGCTCCCTTAGGAGTAAGGGTCTGGCCCCAAATAAAGTGGAATTCCGCTCTACGGTCTTTCATGGAAAAAAAATTATCCAAGACTTTTTCTTCAAATCATTAATTTATTTCATGTCCTAAAGTTCTGTTTATGCTATAGCATTTAGTCAGCCATTAACAGAAATATTTTTATATGTTTAAGGGTAAAAGTTCTATTTTGTGCTTTTACTAACTTGTGTCAGGTTTAAATCTTGCTTGCTCAATACTTAAATTTTTAATTTACCTTCTAGTTAAAAATTGACAAAAGTACAATTTAGTATATTACTAATATAGCGTTCATGACAACTCTGTAATGGATAACGTGACAATACTTACTTATTCCCATTATCAGGGTTGCCACAAAAAAAAAATATCTTAGTACATCGTATGGATCTTTCATGGCATAGCCATTAAAAGCCATTGTTGTACGTTTAAAGTATTTAATTTATTAAATTTATCTTTTACATGTAAAACGATTGCTAAGCAACGATTAAGAAAACATTAAGTTAAGTAAAATAAAAAGAATACGAACACACAAAGAAAGTTAATATTCGTCGTGTTTACGCAAAAAACATATAAAAACTGTTTTGTAGAGAATTTTATTCTTAACAAAAATCTCTGTATACTTTTTTTTGTTGAAATTAATAATAAAACACATATTGCACAAAAACAACCGTAACCAAAAAGGCGTTCGTTTGGGAAGAATTGCGATTTAAAATTCTAGGATGACTGTATTAGCACTACTGGACATTGGTTTTTTTTCTATGAAGGATCTGTTTTATTTCTTCATTATTTACTTCAGTCTGGCTAGTAGAAACCAAATAAAAATAAAATTGGGTGTTTGCAAATAAATTTAAAATCAAAATTTGAAATCTTCCTCATATCTTTGCACTTAACTTTACCTTTTTCCAGTCCATCCATAAAAATAAAACAGTTCTTAAACTTATCTGTAGTAAATAACTTCCGCTTATCCAACTCTTCTTCTTATCTATGTATATGCACGCCTGGAGCAGCACAAAGCCGCTATCTTCACTCGTTACGTTATTGTTGCTTTATGAATTATGAAAACGGCTATTTTTCTATACAGAAATGCGATAAGAACCAACATGACTTTGAGTATTAGTGGCTTTTATCATTTTTGAGTTAAGGACTTTCTTTTGTTTAGTTACTTTCAGGTAGATTGATTTGCATTATCCAGGGCCGGAATCAGTATTTAAATCAAATAGCCCAAGAACAGTTCCTCTTTGTTTCCTGTCCCTACTTCGAATCGCAGATTTCTTATGTAAAATTTGAGTGTTTAGCCAGACTTACTTAGTCCTAAAGTTCCCAACAAAGTTTAGAATTATTTTCCGATTTTTTTAAATAACTTTGGAAAAAACACACGTGTTTGCACAAAATTTTTTAGTTGGGTTTTTCTAAAATGAAAATCAATTTTCTTTAAAATTTCGAAGTATATTGTAGATGGCGCTGTCTGTGGCCCTTTTTTACGTTTACAAGGGCGCACTAACCGTTTTCGAGATATTACCATTTAAATTGTTCAGTGCGCTAGTTGAAATTTTTTTTACTTTAATACACGTATTTTAGTTTAATCACAAAAATAGCATAATAACATAAACTTTTAAAATAAAAATATGTCTCTTTTTAACAACAAATGTTTAAAGTGGTTTCCATTGACTTCCAACATTTGAGTACCCGCTTACTGAACGACCGCCTAATTCTAAATAATAATTGTTCGTTTTGAAGTAACCCCATAGCATTCTTAACTTTCTATCATAATTCTTCTCAAGTATGCACTGCTTCTCTATACACCAGCGATTTCATATATCCCCATACACAAAAGTCCAGTGGATTGTAATCGGGGTTTTGAGCCGGCCAAGGCATCTGGCCCCCACGACCTATCCAGCGGTCAGGAAATTGAGTATTTAGGTAGTTTCGGACAGGTCTAGAGAAGTGTGGCGGAGCTCCATCTTGCATGAACAACATGTTTTGTCTTAGTTGTAGAGGAGGGTCATTTAAATAATGGGGTAATTGAGTTTCTAGAAAGTTAAGGTACAGTTCGCCATTTAAATTAGGTGGAAGTTCGAATGAACCGAATAAATAATTACCAATAAGACCACACCAAACGTTAATCTTAAATTCGAGTTGAAAATGGTATTTGAATATGACATGTAGATTTTCTAACTCCCATACTTAAATGGTTATTCCTAAAGTTAAAGACATCTCTACGTGTAAACGTTGCTTCGTCTGTAAACAATATTTTGCTTAAAAACGTCGGGTCGACATTTTATTGTATACGACAAAAGCAGGCAAATTCCAGTCTGGGTGGTAGATCACGTTCTAGCAGATTCTGCACAGGCGTAAGTGATATGGATAAAGCCTCTCTTAGTTGTTGCAAACGAATGATTTGCATACTTCAGCAGCCACAGCACTGCGTCTTGTGCTTGCTTCAGGGGTTTTAGCTACGCGAACCAGAATTGTTCAAGCATTAATGTTTTTGAGCGTCCTGCGGAATCTCGTTTGGGATGGAAAGAACCTTTTCTCCTAATCTACCGTAAAGATTCTTGAAAGTCTTAAAATTCGGCTGTTTTCGATACATTTCCAAATTTCTTCGCAAAATTAAAAAAAAATTGAATTTCTTATCCTAAAAAACCCCCCAAATACCACACTTTGTGCAAACACATTTGTATTTTTCCAAAGATATTTTAAAAAATCGAAAAATAATTTTATTAATTAATAATTTTTTGATGATTTTAAAGTGAAATTAATAATTTGAAACTCTATATTGTTGTGCACTTTAGGACTAAGGGTGGGTAAATACAAATGTTTTTACAAGAGAAATTTGTGGTTTTGCTCTGTCCCATTAATTAGTGGACAGGACATCCTGTATAAAGATGTGGTCAAAAACGCTTCGTTCCCAAGATACAGGTGCTAAGATTTTATTTTTATTTTTAAGTTTTAGATTTGACTCTCAGTTTTTAAGAAAAGCGAACGAAACTTGGTATACTCAGCAATTGTTACAATATCTACAACACAGCTTATTGCTATCTAATAAGATCTACAGGGTGATGGTATTTTCGGGGCCATGACACGTTTTACCCCCCGAAACGAAGGGTTTTTGGGCACATCTTTATTTAAACTTTTTGTATCGCACACTTCTTAAAAGTTAGTTGTTTAAACCTTGTGGTGTGCTGTCGTTTGTTTAACTTCGAGCGGAGAAAAACGTTAACCAACAGCTTTTTCAAATTTAATTTTTATAAATATTATGACTTGGTCATAAACTAATGGTTCTCTTTTTAATTGTGTGAAAATATTTATACTGTTTTTTAATTATTCGCACTTTGAAAAATGATAAGAACGCTTTGTATTGTAGACCGAGAGTCGAGGCTTATACAGGTTAAAATGATCGCAAGTCGACTTGCGACGCTCTGAGTTGCATCGTGATTAAATATCAGAGTCGTCATTTACATCTCTATTTATCAGCGATCAGTCAAATTTAGTTATAAAAGTTTTGTTATTTAAGGAATTGAATCATTTTTTTAAATTATTATTTACGTAAATTGCATTAGTTAATTTACTATTTCAATGATGTACAAAGTGGCCTAAGTATCTTTTTCACTATGTATGGCGTTGTAATTTACATAATATTTCATCCACAACTTAGGGTTTCTAGATAATCTAAGGTGGTAAAATGGATACATTTTGGAAAAACCCATTACAGATTATTGTTTAATTTCAGAATTAATTGAGACGCTGAAAAATCTGGTTCATCAGAAAAACAACATCTCTTGAATAGCTTTTTACCTGAAAGATACTAACCAGACGTAAACTAAAAAAATATCCTATAATATTACAAGCAAATGGATATTTTTATAAAAATACATCTTAATCCTCTAAATTTTAAATTTAATATTTCAAAAATCTTCTCCAGTTATCATTATCAAACCGGATGAACATAAAATTGTATTTCGGTGTATTTTTACAGTTTCCAATCTCCATTATCCAGATTCGACAGTTTCCTTTTCCGTCGTTCAAACTCAATTTCCAGCGAATAAGCAAATCGAGAAAAAGCTAATAAAATAAAATATGCGGGCAAATATTAACGTGAAAAAATTTATCGTAAAGTAGTTATGTAGGAATACCTACACTAAGTATCAATAACACAGGGAAATGTAATTGCGATGTTCTCAAGAGAAAAAAATATAATAAAATGGCTTTTCCAAATCTGCCTTAAGTTCTAAAATAATTTGATGATTTTAAAGTGACGAGGCATTAAACATGACAACATGACCCACATTTTTTAGTTTCCTTTCAATTATTGCTTGGTTAACTTTTCAGGATCCTCCCTTACGTTCTACAGATCCACAAGGGACAAATATCCCGAGGTTATACCCCATTGTTCTCGCCATTTTACTGGCACTTAACATCGAATAATAAAAATGAACAACGAATCAATATGACTTAATAAAAATGGAAAGATTAAACCGAGCTCGATCCTTGGCTGGCGCCGATAAGACCCTTCAGCAAACGCGAGGTGTGTCGAATCTACCTCTGGCACTCGCTGGAAGTGGCTAAACGCTCTCCCCTTTTGATTATGTCATTAGCTTAGATGACAGATAGATCACATTTTCATTTCGCCATCCCAGTTTTACTGAAATAAGTCGGAAATTTTCGATGTTTGATAAATGGAATTTTATTGACATGCTAAAATTATTCGATTAATGGTTGAATAAAAAGAGACGGCCCTCGTTCTTTTTTTTTTTCTTTATCAAACGGAAGGAGTTTATTTTACTGAGCTTTAGCGCTCTGTGATGGGAAGGAAAGAGAAATAGTATCAATTGTTCAGATAACTTGAGGAAAAACAGTCAAATTATTATTTGGCAGCATTGAGAAGCTAGTGTTGAAATAAAGAGGGATTCTTTTCATTTCTTCTTTAATATCTTTAGGCCGGAAACTAGTACATGTTATATGACCCTTAATTTGAAGAGATTGTTTGAGAACCATGTCTTAAAATAAGTTTCAAAAACAAATTTATATTTTTTTATGTTAATTTAAATAAACTTTAATTGGTTTTAATACGTAGTTAAAAGCGGTATAACTGACAAAGAAAATCACATCTTAATAGTTATTTATGATATAAGTGTTAAAAGTATATTTTTAAGGCACGCATGTATCGCTTCGCTCGTTCTGCAAACCACAAGAGTGCCTTAAAAATACTTTTAACACAAATATCATACAATATTTTTTCTACAAACGGCAATAAAAAGCATACAATAATTGAAAATTAAATGTTTAAAATCTCTAACATCCAGATAGTTTCTAATACCATCGTATATTTATATTAAATTAGTTCACATTTGTCAATAAAACCTAGCAACCATCATTGTTGGCTGATTTGTTTACAGAAAAATTGAAAATTTGAAAGAGCGCTGGCTGTTGTGATTTGCCAAAAATGCAAGTAATACAAGAAATCGATTCACTTAAAGACATACAAGAAGCTGCTAACAGAGCTACCTTGGATTTACTGCCACGAAAATCAAGAATTCAATATGAGATTGCTTATACTAAATGTATAAAATGGTGTGAAAACAAAGGCGTTTCTGGAAAGTATTCCGAAAACATATTCCTGGCCTATTTTGAGGAAAAGGCAAAGGTATGGAAGTCATCTTCTCTTTGGTCCCATTATTCAATGATCAAAGCTATGCTACGTGTAAATAACGACGTAGATATCAGCAGACACTTTAAATTGATTGCCTACTTGAAGCGTCAAGGAGAGGGTTACCAGGCCAAAAAATTAAACATTTTTAATAGAGACCAAATTGAACAGTTTCTGAAGTGCGCACCGGATGATAAGTACCTTCTGATAAAAGTAGCTACGATTATAGGAGTATTTGGTGCCTGCCGCAGGAAGGAGCTTTGTCAGTTGACTCTTGACAACGGGGAAGATTAAGATTGGAAACTTTAGTTATTAAAATATCAGATACCAAAACCAAAGTACCACGAAATTTCACTATCGTTGAAAAATTTTATTTGGATTTTTTTCGAAAATATACTGATCTTCGTCCAGCAAATGTCGTACATCGGCGGCTCCTCTTAAAATATGTAAAAGGTAAATGTACCAGAAATCCGCGAGCTTACTTGCCGATGCTGGAGCAAATTTGACGACAATTAACGGCATGGGGGATGGAAATCCTCAACCGTTGCGGAAGGGTACATCGTGGATTCCTTGGAAAATAAAAATTATATTGCTCCAAAATTGCTTACAGTACAAATCAGCCGATGATGCTTCAACATCAACTGGGCATGCTACTGTTTCTGTTCAATCCTCCTCAACCGCGAAGAACAGCAGAACTGAGGAAGGGATTCATTTTTCAAATTTTACAAATTGTACTATTGATATAAGTGTAAATAAATAAAATAGAAATGTTTCTTGACGTTTTTTTGAAAAAATTGACATTTTACTTTTAACACTACTGCCTTAAAGTATGTATTTTAAGGCACTAGTGCCTTAAAGTAACATTTTGAAGGCTAGTAGACAGTGTTAAAAATTCCATTTTGTAGAAACGTTTGTAGAAAAAAATATGTATCTCACAAAATGCCACAAAAACTGTTTGTTAAAATTTCTGATTGGCAACGTATAAAATCATGGCTAAGGTTGTCATGATAACGTACCATACGATGTATGTCACAACAACCAATCGATCTCCCCTCAGTAGTTTCAATGAAACATCATATTATTCTCTTAAAACTTCTCAAGAACGAAGGGAGCTTGTTTCTGTCGGTTTACGGCAATATCTTTTTCCACTCAATCCCGAAGATTCGCAAATTAAAATATCTTTAAAGTTTGCTTACAAGTTCTTATTAAGTGTAGTAAATAAATGTTGTTTTTTTTTGTTATTTGGAGTTTAATTAAATCTATGCATAACTAAACGAATCAGCCTTAAACTGTGGCGAACAGTAACCAATTACGGCAAGTTCAGCAACCCTTGGTCCGTTAAGTAATTCAACTTTTGTTTTTGTTTCGGCCAATATATTATTCCACTTTTTTCGTCTTTATTTCTATTTCCATTATTTTCTATAAAACTGCCCTCCGTTCCTTATCGAAGGAGTAGCACGTAGCTGCACCGGTGCACTGGCGGGCCTTATCTGAGTGCACCAGCCGCCATATTACTTTCTTATCTTGCCTTAGTCTCGTTTCCTACTTCCAGCTCGTATCTTGCGCTATCGCTCGGCGAGCAGCTACCCGTATATAGGGGCGGATTTAGGGAACCGTGCGGGGCGGCCTATCGTTAGAAGGGGTTGCATGGCTGTGCTGTTGCTTTTTCCGACAGCGATTTAGGCGATCTGATTAAGCAGTGGCGGCTTTTCAGGGTCGACAGTGCCGACCCAGTGTCAAACAGACAACAAACAGTATTATATTGTTTATCTACATTATTTTGTATTTTTAATGATTCGCAAACTGGCAGCGAATAACCGCTCCACTTTTTAAATCGCCCTTGTAACCCCGGGAGTCATAGTTGATCAAAGACCTAGTAACCATGTCTATGTAGTTGATTATTCGCAAACTACGGCGCCATCAAATAAATTGTCTTGTAACCCAGGGACGGCTGGCCGCCCTCGCCGTAAGAATTTTAAGCTTCAAGATAGGCAACGAAACATACACCAATGAGCATTTTGTATCCAAGTTAAAACTACAAGGTCGGCAAATTCGTGTTTGCCGCTAAGTTTAAAGTGAAGTGTCTTATTTTCATTATCGGACGGAAATATTTTGTATCGATCGGTTGTTTTGCAAGTTTTTCGTAATTATTCTTGAAAGAAAAGAACTGAATTAGTGTAAAATATGAGTGAGTGTTATCTGTTGAAAAACAAATTATTTGGTTTGGTTTCTTTAAGACCGCGGGTTAAAAATGTTTTAAAATTTAAATAAAATATCTTGTTTGGACATGAAGAAAAATTGAAGGTAACGCATGCAATGACCAGGAAACCCTAGTTGAAACTGAGGTAAAAAGTGATCTTATTCAATATATTTTAAGTTTAGGTCAGTAAAACATGTTGTTGTGACCTTTCATGGTTTTCTCCCGAAACCCTTCATAATATATATAACAGAAAAGGGCGCCAATACTTTGCAGACAAAAAGTTTTAATGCAAAACGCACGAACCAAAATTAATTAAGGCAAGAGTCGATATTAAAATATTTACGAATGACAATACCTAAACAGTTTACAATCAATAATAGATGTCAAAGGATAAAATCCTGACGTAAGAATACATTAAAGGGCCCGAGTACCTATTTTCTTGGGCCAATACGTGTGCGTTTGAGGACGTAAGGGGTTATGTGAATTATAAATAAAATAAACTAATGATATGGTACCCCATTTTAGCTGATCATTCCGTTTCTATAGTAGTTTCGGTAATTGTATGGTCTGGAATATTTCTTTTAGTTAATTAAAATAAGGCAAAATCAATATTCTACAGGGTGTTACTTAATGATACGCCGTAAACTCTAGGGCGTATTCCAATTCAAGTAGAAAAGTTCATATAAACACGTGTCCTAAAAAGTTTGATTTTCAAGTTACAGGGTGTAAAAGTTTAAAAAAGGAATGGGTTTTTTATTAATATCTCAAAGCTCCTTTTGCCGATTTTGGTGAAATTTGGCAGTGTTGTTCGTTGTGATAAGACACTAAGTTAGCTCTAAATAGATGATAATTATGAGTTCCAGTGGCGTCCCGAGGAGCAGTCTCACGAAAAGAAAAATGTACGCCACTGACTTGTTTAAAAACTTTATTTTGTTTTCGGATTAGTTTAGGTTAGTTCAATGTTAGTCAGGTTGAGCAGCTAAAAATACAACTTTTTTGTCTCTTAATAATTTTCCTTCTTCGTATTCGAGAAAAAAAAATTTTAGACATGCAATCAAGTGTTATTTTTTTGTCTCGAAAACGAAGATAGATACGAAAAAATATTTATAAGCAAAAAAGTTGTACTTCTAGCTGCTTAACCCGAAAAAAATATAAAACTTTTAAAGTCAGTGCCGTACATTTTTTTTTCTCAATATTATCCGTGAAACTGCCCCCACCCTCCCGGGAAGCCACTGGAACTCATCATTATCATCTAGTTATTGCTTACAACGAACAATACTACCACGTTTCCCCAAAATCGGCAAGAGGATTTTTTTTTAATGTGACACCCTGTATCTTGAAAACCAGACTTTTTGGGACACATGTTGGAATGAACTTTTCTACTTGAATTTGGTTCAGGAACGCGCTCTTGAAATTACGGCCTATCATTAATTAACACCCTGTATGAAGTGGCAATTACAATCCTTCGATCTTGATCCGATACAATAGGATGGGGATTATGTGCCTACAAATTTAAAAACAAAAATTTCAATAATTAAATTTTGTTTAGTTTTGTTACGTTTAACAAATACGTTAAACATTGCTCAAAAAAATAAACTTTTATTTATTTTTTTCTCAAATCCGTGTAGTTTACACAAACATTGTTTTTTTATCTTTTTTTTTATATATGCTCGTAATTTAGTTAACTTTAAGGTACCGTTTACTGCCGCTTGTAATTTTTATTAATATTTTTGTGAAAGCATTTACTATTTGTTGGCATATTCAATATACAATTTGTATTATATGGGGGAAGGGCGGAATAAATAAATTAATAAATAAAATTGCAACTAAAACAAAAACCTCCAGATTTTTTCGTGAAAGGAGAAAGACTACACTGAGGAAAATATCCAATACCTGATATAATAGTATATTATTAACCAAGGTTTAGACAGCCATCATTATTGCCCGAGCGGCAAGTTTAAATCACGAGGAGCGAAGCGACGAGGGATTTAAGACGCGAGGGCTATAAGCTGTCTAAACCTTGGTTAATATAATATTTTTTCCACTACTTCAAACTTTTATAAGACATTTATCTTTATAGTATTATTAATTATAAATAATTATAGGTAGGTATAAGTATATTTTTTAATCAAGTTACCTGCGCTTTGGAATTGGCAAAATATTTTGTTGTTTTGTCAGGTGGCTTTGCGAATGTCAATTTTTGTTCATTTATGTCATCAGATTTTACGAGTTTTTCGTTTTTTTAAAAAACGAGCGAAGAAAATGTTAGTGATATTATTATGTGTACACCTCCAAAATTAAGGATGGAAGCAGAAAAAATGTTGATTGTATCGATATTTTACAATATCAAGTAATCTAATATGTATTGATAATTATCTGGTTGCCTAACCACATTCATGTTTATGAATTCAAGTTGTACAATCAAAAAATCAAGTTACCTGTCTTCAAATAGATTCTTGAAGATCGGTCAATAATGGATTTCAATGCCTTATTATCGACCATGGTCAATAATAACTTATGAGGTAGAGAAAAACGATTTCTAACGTTAATAATCGGTCAATAATGGCGATGTTATAGGTTAGTAGTGGAAAAAAAATATTATATCAGTTATTAGAATTCCGCATGCGTATTTGAACAGTGCGACAGTTGACTACTGTAACTAATCTCGCTTTGCTAAAATGTGGTTATAGTGGTAAGAATTTGCTTTTGTTAGTTATACCCTAAAATAGTTGTTCTTAGCAATTAGAGTATTAGTAGCGGTTATCTATTTTATACCCAATATAAGAAAGGTTCTAATACCTATTATAAGAAGGTAATAATACTGTGTATTAGAATATCTGCAATACTGGGTGGTTCACTTACGAAAGCATATTTTTCATGAGATATGATTCGCCGGATGTTCTTGATTTTGATATGTAGATTCTTTTTTAGCAGAAAAAATCTTATACAGATTAAAACTATCCAAAATATATTAAATAATATATTATATGGCGTTAACGGAATTAACCTATGATTATATGTACTAGAATTTGTTTGACAATAGAAGGCTTTCTATAATATTCTATATTAAAAAAAGTACCTATATTTATATATTGCGAACATATCTTTATTAAAAAGAAAATAAAAAAAAACACGTTATTATTAGTTATAATACTTCAAAACATATTTGGTTAAGTTTTTGAAAAAAAAAAGGTTATAACCGGTATATTGAATTTTAAACTATACATATAAACAAATAAAATATATTAAATACTCAAAAATATAACTCACTTATAAAAGCGTTTAAACAAAAAACTACCGCTTAAAGGAAAAACTATAGTTTTTGTAGAAATAAAATATTTCGAGATTTCGAGAAATTTTGGTAGTGATTTCGGGATTCGATTCTGATTTCGAACGATTTCTGTGACTACGGTGATACTTTCGATGATTTCTAACACTAATTTCGGGAGTTCGAGCGATTCTCCGACAATTTGTACAGGGTGTCCCAACGATAGAGTAAAGTAAGTTTTCGCTTAACTGATAATCTTTGTGACAAAATCGTATCCGCCATAAGGTAAGGTAGAAAAATGCGCACATTTTAAAAATATTGGAAATTATACAGGGTGTGCCACAAAAGTAAGACAGCAAAAAGTAAGATTTTTTTAAATGGAACACCCTATATTTGCTTGTATTTTTGGGTTCTATGTATTAATCCAAACGTTTTTGGTCATATATGACATGAGCTGAAATTTGATAGTTTTTGAGAAATTTCGAAATAACGATGAAAATTAGAATTATCATGGTGTTGATAAATGGACAGTTTCTCCGTCAATTCATAATTGCAAACTTCAATATTTGGTAGGAGGAAGGACTGGTTACTATATTAATATTTAGTATGCGCAATATTTGCATTTGTTCTACAGGGTGTTTATTATAAGCGTTCAAATTCGCACATCTTCAAACTAGGAAATCTCAATTTTTTTAAATGGAACACCCCGTATATTTTAATTTCGTTTTATTCAGATTTAAACAGCCTTTCATTTTTGCTAAATATGTCCTATGCCTATCTTTAATAGTTATCGAGAAATTTCGATTTTTTCAAATTGCTACACGTTATATTCTATACCAGAGCATTGTTGGATCGCGATAGCCATGAAAAACAATTATTCATGTGCCAAAATAAAATGCTTATAGTCCAGAATTTTAAATTTTTATTCAACATTACGTCTCAATAAATGTTCAAAAATATGGCCTTCGTGTTGAATACACGTATTTAATCTTTTTTGTAGGTTGTGTCTCACTTCCGACAACATAGGAGGTGTCACTGTTCGACAAACTTCTCTAATTCTGTTCTTCATATCTTCCCTGGTGGTGGGTTTATTGACATATACCCGATCTTTTATGTAACCCCATAGGAAGAAGTCTAACGGCGTTAAATCACATGACCGTGGTGGCCACGAAATAAAGCCTCCACGCCCAATCCATTTTTCTGGGTATTGTCTGTTCAAGAAATCCCGGACTTCACGATGGAAATGTGGAGGTGCACCATCATGTTGCAGCCACATATTTTGCCGTACGCCTAAATTAACATCCTCAAGTAACTGAGGCAATTCTTCACGTAAGAAAAGTAAGTAGCTGCGGCCCGATAAAGGTTCATTAAAAAACTGGGGACCAATAATTTGGTTATGAAGGATACCACACCATACATTTATTGACCAGTGACCTTGATTTTGAACTTCCCGTAGCCAGAATGGATTTTCAGTGGCATAATATTGCATATTATGCCGATTTACAGCTCCATTACTTCTCAACGTCGCCTCATCAGAAAACAAAACATTGGTCAAAAAATTGTTATTTAACTGCAGTTGTTGAATAATATTACAAAATTGAATTCGTCTTTCAAAATCTCCTTCTCGCAATTCTTGATGAAGCTCTATGTGGTATGGATGATATTTATACTTGTTTGTTGTTCGGTTCACAGTTGATTTGGAGGAATCACATAATGTCTCTAACGTCCTACTACTCACCTGAGGAGTTTCTTGAATATTCAATAATATTTCTAATTCTTTTTCTACGTTGGCTGCGTTTTTGTTAACAACTACACGTTTAGAGTATTTAACACTACCGCTGGAATCAAATCTCTCCATCACATTTCGAAAACCGTTAGCAGTGGGCATCCGACGTTCAGGATATTTCACTCTGTAAATTCGCTGAGCCAACAAAGGGTTTCTCTCAGCTTCGCCTAACATATAGATCATATCAATCAACTCATTTACAGGATAATCCATGCTCAATAGAAAATTAACGAAATGAAGACGAAAAAAGCAAGACAAGGTTTTAATTCACGACAATTATTATTAAGCGTGTCATTTTGGCACATGAATTGTTTACCTTAGCTATTGTTTTTCATGGCTATCGCGATCCAACAATGCTCTGGTATAGAATATAACGTGTAGCAATTTGAAAAAATCGAAATTTCTCGATAACTATTAAAGATAGGCATAGGACATATTTAGCAAAAATGAAAGGCTGTTTAAATCTGAATAAAACGAAATTAAAATATACGGGGTGTTCCATTTAAAAAAATTGAGATTTCCTAGTTTGAAGATGTGCGAATTTGGACGCTTATAATAAACACCCTGTAGAACATATGCAAATATTGCGCATACCAAATATTAATATAGTAACCAGTCCTTCCTCCTACCGAATATTAAAGTTTGCAATTATGAATTGACGGAGAAACTGTCCATTTATCAACACCATGATAATTCTAATTTTCATCGTTATTTCGAAATTTCTCAAAAACTATCAAATTTCAGCTCATGTCATATATGACCAAAAACGTTTGTATTAATACATAGAACCCAAAAATACAAGCAAATATAGGGTGTTCCATTTAAAAAAATCTTACTTTTTGCTGTCGTACTTTTGTGGCACACCCTGTATAATTTCCAATATTTTTAAAATGTGCGCATTTTTCTACCTTACCTTATGGCGGATACGATTTTGTCACAAAGATTATCAGTTAAGCGAAAACTTACTTTACTCTATCGTTGGGACACCCTGTACACGTGTTTCGGAGAGTGGTTGGCTTCTCGACTAAAATGCTTTAAAATAATAAGTATATCATATTATTATAGTATATAGAATACATATCTACTTACTATTGTGCACAGTCTTATCAGTTATCACTTTATCGCTTACTCTTACGCATTTGTTTGTTTGTTGAACACAAGAAGCACGTGCGACGACGCGACGAGGGCGGTATTCGAGAACATAATTAAACATAAATGACCTGGGACCAGGTGGCGCTGGGGTGACGAATATTAATCGGGTTATTTGGGAATATAAGATTTCTAATAACACGCAGTCGACAAATCGCTGCGACTATTATGCTGACTATTATATTGGTCTGTATTATAAGCGCGGGAAACTGATTTGCTAAACGTCTTTGCCTTTCCTATACAGACAATATAAGAAATGTTTAAATAAGTGAGATTGTTACCGATAGAGAATATTTTTATAATTGTTATGATTGATCTAATAGTGCTAAGTGAAAATTTTGCTGTCTGTGCAAACTAGGGATTTATAAACTTTCTAATGGTTCAATTATTCTCAGTGTACACAACATGAGTTTTTCCAATTACCAGCGATGAGATGTGTCGAAACTGGATTTTTTTTCGAAAAACGCTCATTTTACAATAAGTATGTATAGATGTCTTCGTTTCATTTTTTGTGAAAATACCAGTTTGTACACAACCCATTGATATGAGACGAAAATTTATTAGAGCTGAGAGAAAATGGCTTACAAAATACAAAACATTAATAATTACTTTAAATAATTGGCTGGACATCAACACAGGTGTTATTCCATCTATAGGTGTATCTGTATATATATAAAACCAGAAGCTACTCCTAAAATTCTCACACGTATTTATTGTTGCGTATCAATAACTCGTATGTCATTTCCTTTCCCGACAACTTAATCAATTTCGTATAGAAGAAACGAATATCATCTTTTACCGGAGACAGGCAATTAGTCAGACAGCCAAACCACTGCTCCAATCATAACCGAGATTTCTAGATAAGAAATTGGTCCAACACGACAATCTGTTAGTTTATAGAGGAGTTTTTGTCGTTGGAAGTAGCCACTGAACTATAATTAGTTTAGTACTGTAAGGACGCTTTTTGCTGAGATTAAATGTAGTTTCAGACGCAAACTTACAACGAGATTCCCTACAGAGGCTTAAATTTAAGATGGAAGATGGAAGATGGATTCCCATGCATCCGTTAGCCGACGATACGACGCTCTGAAAATGTTCCTATTGATTATAATATTTTGCCGCCAAATGTTATTCAAATATATTTTAAAATTGTCCGTTGTCGGACAAATTTAAAATAATTTTAACTTTTTTCCAATATCAGACATTTTCTAACCTAACCTTTTTATTTCGGAATGCTCATTACAGTCGATTATGATAAATAATAGTTTACATCAACTTTACAGACGAAATAAGCTATTTTCTTACTAGTCAATGGAAAAAAAACTAGAATTTGGGTTTTTAAATACCTTCTTCCAATAAATTACTTTATTTTGGGACCAAAATTACTTTGTTCATGGTTTAAAGCCAGTTTATCAACAAACACTATTAGAAGTAGACTTTTTACCGCTTGTGTCTAAAATGTCATTTTATGTGTTAAAAGTCGATTACTATTAACAATGGTGTTAAAAATAAATACAAGGATCTTTTTAACTTTAATTATTAACATTAACATTTGTTGTACAATTTGAGCAACCAGAAATATGAATTACTTCTGCTGTTCCACTGATCAGGGCTTTGTGGTCATTTTATATGCTCGTGGAGGGAATGGAATAGTATATTATTAACCAAGGTTTAGACAGCCATCATTATTTCCCGAGCGGCAAGTTTGGGACGTGAGGGCTATAAGCTGTCTAAACCGTGGTTAATATAATATTTTTTCCACTACTACAAACGTTTATAAGACATTTATCTTTATAGTATTAATAATTATAAAAAATTATAGGTAGGTATAAGTACCTATATTTTTTAATCAAGTTACCTGTGCTTTGGAATTGGCAAAATATTTTGTTGTTTTGTCAGGTGGCTTTGTTAATGTCAATTTTTGTTCATTTATGTCATCAGATTTCACGAGTTTTCCGTTTTTTTTTAAAAATGAGCGAAGAAAATATTAGTGATATTATTATGTGTACACCTCCAGAATTAAGGATGGAAGCAGAAAAAATGTTGATTGTATCGATATTTTACAATATCAAGCATCTCTAATAATCTAATATGTATTGATAATTATCTGGTTGTCTAACAACAAGAAATCGCCTTTCACGTTATTCATGTTCATGAATCAAAATATCAAGTTACCTGCGTTCAAATAGATTCTTGAAGATCGGTCAATAATGGATTTCAATGCCTTATTATTGGGGATGGGACTATTCGCCGTCGCCGTTTCGCCGTCGCCGTTTCGCCGTCGCGACAATTCGCCGGCAGCCGATTCGCCGTGGGCCGTTTCGCCGTCAAATAGAATATAAGTCTATAATTATTACAATTTTTTTATATCTAGCATATACCGAATTGGACCCAAAAAGGTGGATTAGATGCCGTGTTAGCGCTGTTTAACCAATATAAGTCTATAATTATTACAATTTTTTTATATCTAGCATATACCGAATTGGACCCAAAAAGGTGGATTAGATTAGAAACGGCGACGGCTGAACGTCCTAGACCCGAATTCCAATAACCCTAATTATTATTATTGACTTGCCTATGTAGGTATATTTTTATCAAACAATTTTGTTAAAATTTAGCAATATATATTATAACCTTTTTTACGTATTTTATTAATTTCTATTTGACGGCGAAACGGCCCACGGCGAATCGGCTGCCGGCGAATTGTCGCGACGGCGAAACGGCGACGGCGAAACGGCGACGGCGAAACGGCGACGGCTAAATGTCCTAGACCCCTTATTATTGACCATGGTCAATAATAACTTATAAGGTAGAGAAAAACGAGTTCTAACGTTAATAATCGGTTAATAATGGCGATGTTATAAGTTAGTAGTGGAAAAACAATATTACTGGACGACGGCGTCGTAAGAACGCTTTGAGCAATTATCTTCTAAATTAGCAGTAAGATTCCAATAAGTTGAGGACTTCCATCCACAATTGATAGTTCTCAGGCTCGCACCAGAGTCTGCCAGTAAAGTGACCGAAGACCGACGGAAACAGTGACCAGTGTAAAGTTTCCTATCTGGGAGCTTCAAGAATTCTGCTATAACAGCAGGCATTTTACCCAAACCATTGATACCAACTGGTTTTTTGGAACATTTATTTGTTATTCATATACATATTTGACAATAATTCTACGATGTCCGATATCTGCTGGCCGAAGATCTTTGTATTTTCTGTACAAATTCAAATAAAATGGCTCAACTACAGTGAAAGTTCGCGGAACCTTAGTTTTTGTATTTGGAATGTCATGAATGAATCACTAATGTAGTATCCAAATAATTGAGTCTGTGGATTGTCAAATGACACAGCTCCTCTCTGCGTACGATAAGCACCAAATATACCCAATATATTGGCTACCTTTATCATGAGGTACTTATCGTTTGATGAGTTTCTTAGGATCTGCTCAGTTTGTTCTCCCGACAAAATCATTTCCTTTTCTGCTTCAAAAAACGCTACCAAGTTTGTAATCTTAAATAATATCTACCGGGTGATGCATGTCTTAGTTGAACATAGGAAATCCCATGTAAATTTTGAGGTGGCTAAATATTGGTTGCCTTGTTCATTGTAGAGAAAAATTGCATTATAATTTCAATAAATTTTAATAAGCTAATCCTAACTTATTCAATTAAATTTGATGGCAAAATTACGAAATTTTCATATCAACTCAGTAATAATCCATTATGTGTAAAAATAAAATTGCTTGTTATGTTTCACTATTTATTCAGTTACCTGACACGCGTGTTTCGACCCTTTCAGGTCATTTTCAAAGAAGTACGATTTACCCATACACCCTACGATGTACTTCTTTGAAAATGACCTGAAAGGGTCGAAACACGCGTGTCAGGTCACTGAATAAATAGTGAAACATAACAAGCAATTTTATTTTTACACAATGGATAATATACGGTTTCACCAAGAATGTAGCCCAACGCAAGTTAATTCAACTCATAGCGAATTCCATTGGTAAAAAAAGTGCGGAACGAGTGCAAAATTTGAAAACCATTGGACTTTTCAGTGCAAGTATTTGTAAACCATTGGGAAACCGGTGCAACAAATGTCGCACCGAGTGCAATCAGTTCCGCACGTGCTCTTGGAGACCGTGCTGCACCGAAACTATATGAAAATGTCAAAAAATACAGTGTTTTGATTTTTTCGATCTTTAAAATTCTATTTTGTCTTAAATGTTGTTCAGTGGTAAGTAAAATCGTTGAGGATTGAGGAGTATTATCATCAACTTTGTTGGAAAAATGCACTCAAGGTATAATCTGAAAACCATTGCTACTCAAATAGTGCAACACTTTTTGTGCACTGGTACAGTTTTACTGACATACCGGTGCCGCACTTCTTTTACTAATGGAATTCGCTATCAGTAATGTAAGAAATTAATTTTATGATCGGTAAGGATATTGTTTAGCTGTTAATGGAGGGTTGTTTGAACATTTAATTAATTTTTTTATGGAAGAAGTCCATCTCTCAGTGGAGTGATATTTTAACGTAAAGTAAAAGACACAATCTGCTCCACTAGTTTATTTTAACAATTGTAAAATTGTCAAACAATACATGTTTCGGAGGCATAAACCTCCATCATCAGTGTGATAAAATTAAGTTAGTAGAAGAGAAAAGGACATTGTGAGAACTTGTGTCGCAGAAAAAACTGCATCGTTTTGTATTAAGCATAGTTGTGAAAATAAAATAGAAAATGGAAAAAGTTGTTATTATTTAAAGAAAAAAAATTTTTTATTTGGTAGTTAGTAATTAAATAGTACTTATTTTTTTCTTTTTGAATCTTTCGTTCACAGAACTGAGAATTGGACGAAAATGTTGAGTTTTTCTGTGAACGAAAGATTCAAAAAGAAAAAAATAAGTAGGTACTATTTAATTACTAACTACTAAATAAAAAATTTTTTTTTTTTAAATAATGACAACTTTTTCCATTTTCTATTTTATTTTCACAACTATGCTTAATACAAAACGATGAAGTTTTTTCTGCGACACAAGTTCTCACAATGTCCTTTTCTCTTCTACTAACTTAATTTTATCCCACTGATGATGGAGGTTTATGCCTCCGAAACATGTATGGTTTGACAATTTTACAATTGTTAAATTAAACTAGTGGAGCAGATTGTGTGTTTTACTTTACGTTATTTAATTAATTAATGTTTTTGTGAAAATCTCTAGTCTTAGGTATGTTATGTTAAATTAAAGGCTTACTAAAAAAAACACAATGGCGTCTTTTATTTTGGATGTGTGATTGCCGGATTAATGAAACGAAAATGTGTTTTTAATCTGAAATAATCTTTAATCATTATGTCCAGCTTTACGTCAATTTTTGACAAAAGCGTCATAGAAATTATTTGCTGCTGCTTGCTGTATTACCTAAACTATGAAAATTTCCTAATTTTGCCATTACATTCAATTAAATGAGTTAGTATTGGATTATTCAAATTTATTCAAATTTGGCACATGTGTTTATTATATCGGCCTCTTGTACAGGGGAGCCAATAATTAGCCACATCAAAATTTACATGGGATTTCCGATGTTCAACTAAGCCATGCATCACCTGGTATATTGCAATTTAATTTCAACATGACTTTAATCATTGAGTAGTGAGGCCAAAGAGATGAAGACTTTCACGCCTTAACAAATCCAGCCTTTTTGGGCTGAGAGTCTAAAAAGACGCTCATTCGCCACCCCCAGTTTGACCAACAAAGGTCCCTATGACAAAAACGCAATGCCCGACTTGGAAGAGAGAGAGAGATCCAGAAGAAGACTTTCATACCGCCCTTCAAATCGCATTAATGCAGAAATTTTCCATGAGCAATTTTGTACTCTTCCTTTGACTTTTTGGACAACAACTTAAGGGTAGCTTAGGCTTCCACACACCGACGAGGCCACGGCCATGGTAGCGGTAGCGGCCGCGGTGGCGGCCAATCTAAACACATAGAAATAAATGAATGAAATCATACCAGCGCGGGCAGGTCTAGATCAAGGATCAAGCGGCCTAGGGCAGCGTTCTGATACGCGGTGACGGTCAAATACAACGTGTCAACTTTGACTGCGAGAAGTGACAGTAATAATGGCAAATAATATAATAGAATTATTAATAGAAAATGTTAAATTATATCCCATCCAAATTATAAAAATATAAGGGCTAAAAACAAAGTGTGGGACAAAGAGCTAATAGTAACAAAGTCTCTTCTTCAACATCGTCTATCATAATAACAAATAATAGAAATAAAAATGAAACCTGGACGTTTAAAAATATGTTTTTGTATACATAAAATCTGTAAACGGCAACTACCTTACAGCTCCACTCACCGCTTTGGTGTGAATACGCCCGACCGCTAATATAATCGCCACCGCGGCCGCCACCGCTACCGTGGCCGTGGCCGCGTCTGTGTGTGTAAGCCTTTACTAGCTGCTTCATTTATTTACACATTTCAATCGTTTTCTTCTAGATTATCTTTCGAAAATCGCACAAATTCAATAAAGAACGCTTTTTACAAGGTATCGACAGCGTTTAAAGGTGGATTTTCATGCATACGAAACACGACGGTCCGATATCCGAAATGACGTTTAATTTCGTCCGAAATTCTTGCCAATTTTCATGGCCGGTTCCGAATTTTGTCAATAGACATACATTTGACGCTTCAGTTATAGGTTATAATTTTGTTTTGGTCCTTTTTGTATTCTCAATTATAGCGTTTAATTACCCATTTAATTTCATTACGGTTTAAAGCAATATATGTGCGACAACGACGAGCATCATCAGCTTAATGTCATCCAATTCACTCCCAATTTTACCTGAGTGCACAAAACAAAAAGTTATGTTTAGTGACCTAAGCTGAGGACCTGAGTGTAACTGCAAGTCTTTCACTTTCTGATATTTGTCCACGTACGTTTATTGTTTTTAATAATCCTGGACTTACAATTGAAATACTTTTCAGAATCTATTAATTTCATTTCTTGAAACAGGTTGTGATAAGCGCCTTAATTTTCCCCCATCCTTTTCTTTTTTGTTTATTTTTCATTCTTAATATAAGCAGATAGGATATTATAATATTATAATTAATGACACTGATTTATTTCGTTAATATTAGTTTTATGTTAAAATATTAAAATAGAAACAAAACGCACAAAAAAACGTCAAATAGTGAGGTTAAAATTCATACGATTGTCGGACAAAGTTAAAAATATTTGAACTCATCCGACGGTCGGATGAAAGTTAAAATTATTCGGACAAATATTGGCGCGAAAACAATTCAACCAATAGGAACACTTTCGGATCATCGGACCGTCGTATTTCGTATGCATGAAAATCCACCTTAAGTCACATGACTTTGAATTTTTATAGTTTTTATTTTAAATATTGGTATTAATTTTTTTGTTCATTTTAGTGTCTGGTTTCATAGTGTTTGTAGATAAAATATTGTATAATGCACGCGCGTGTTCAAAGTGTTAGGTTGGTTAATCAATCACTGTCAAACTAAACATGTTGAAAAAAGTTAATATTGTTTTAGTGTTTATTTTAAGTTTTTCTTGTCATATAGTCATCATTCGAGAGAAAATTGAGCCTGACAAAATATTTCTTGTTGCTGTCTGGCAATTTTGTTTGCTTTTATGGTCGTTTAAAATTTCATTCAAGAAATTGCCTAGAAAAAAAACTGTCATAACAATCGAAGAATGTCCCGACAAAAGTTTATCTCTATACAGGTTGTCTATAAAATTCTAACACACATTTCCAAGGCTAAAATATAACGATCTAGCTAAACTTACCTTAGTCCAAAAGTTGATAGTTGATATCCGAAATACATTTTAAACTTTTCTCCAAATATTTATCTTAATAATAGCAGAATTTGCCCGAAATTTGGTAAGAAAGTTTTTTTTTGGAATGTAAATTCCCGATAACAGTTTTAATGTTGCCTGCAAAGGGCGCCACCAGCAGCACTTCTCATAATACATTCTTATTCCAAGTCAGCTTTTCTTCAAAAAAGGTATGTCTGGTAGGTTTTACTCTAAAAACCCGTTTGTCAGTTAATTGAATTTAAATGTTTTATTGTATATTGAAACTCATCGTTGCCTTTCTTCATGCCAGGTTTAGAACTAGTCCAAGCTTCCAAATTTTTATTTATACGTATTTGTTGGACAAAGGTACAGGGTGTAGCGAAAACAAGGTAAGAAAAAATTAATATTTTTGACGCCTTGGACTTTATCCACCAACGAATGGTTCTTCTTTAGATTTACTTCGGAAAAGTAAGCAACAAGTGATGAAGTCCTTACTCATTTGTGACTATTTGGACATCATGTATATGATATCATTATTTAATTTTCTTCTAAGTTTTCAATTTTGGCTTGGGAGGGGGGGGGGGGGAGTCTGAGCAGATGATTAAACCTTACAAGTTTTGAGAACAATTCGTACCATTTTTTTAAAATTAATACATATAGGCATACTTGTGCGTCGATGTTAGGAACTTAACCAATGTTGTCAACATATCTTGGACAAAAATATGTACTTTTGTAAAAATTACTTCCGTTGTACATTACATGTCTGTGCGCATGAAAAATTGTTAATAAATTTTGTATATTAATGATAGTGTACGCTTAAACGTTGCGTAGTTATAATAATTCATAATATAATATACCTCATCTGTGATGTGTAAAAAGTATTTCTGACTTAATATCCTATATTATTATACATATCATTTTGCGCAAGGAATAATCTCTTATTTGCAGTATTTTATGTATCTGACTAAAGCCAATGCATTAAGCTAATCTTACAACATAACACAGTATGTATTATTATAAATTCGAAAGTAGCTCGGGAGAGATCTCGAGATAAGAATCCTCAATGAGTGCGCTGTCCTGCTGTATATATTCCAACAAAAGAGATAAGATAAGACACCCGGGTTGCAAACTTACTCCTGCTTGGCCGCGATAAGGCCATACATGAGACTCCGCGCAGTTACATAAAGTATTCTGGCCCAGATAAAAATGACTTTTACGTTATCTTGCGGAGGAACGAGCTACTGTTTACTAAGGACCAACTTTTTAAAAATTTTAAAGAAGTTTGAAGTTATCTTATCACGATGACTAATGGATATTTTATTTTAGTAAAGTTGGAACATTTTATTACAATTTTTCCGATAGGATTTCCTTAAGGGTCATAACAAATCTCAATTTAAGGAAAACACCACGAAGGACCTGCCTGATAAGGACCATTTTTAGTTTATTGTAGAGTCAATTTTTTCTTAGATAATATACAGTTTATGTTAATTTGTATCATTCTATTTCTTATTATATTTTGGATTTGTAGCCATTTTAAAGCATATATATGACGGCAATCTATTGTTCGCGTCATGCCTAAAAAAATTAAATTTTCTTCAATAAACAAATGACAAAAAAAAGTAGCAAAAATTGCGATTTTATGAAGAAAAATATAAAATTTCTGTATAACCTAACTAGAAGAATCATTTATGGTCAAAATTGACTCGTCAACCCAAGTCAGAACTCGGACTTATTATAAATAGTCAAAGAAATCAAAAACTAAAAAAACGAAAAATTTAAATGATATAATAACATAAACTAAAGTCTGTTTATTACCAACTGACAGCGGCAATGAACAATGATAACGCGCGATTATGGCGTTCGAGCTTTGCCCCGTGGCAACCAACAGCAAGGCTCGAATCGCGCGTCATCATTGTTTATCACCGCTTCCAGTTGGTAGTAAACAGACTTTAGTAAAGCAGTGGGATTTGATCTAATGCATCGGGGTCTGATCGAGTATCTCTCCAAATGCTTCAGTACTGCAGCCTATTTATTGATCCTTACTTGACTCACATTGTGAATGTTTGCTTGAAGAATAGAAATTTTTCGAATGCGTGGAGGAGTCTTTGATTCAACCAATACCGGAGATGGTGATCTTCGTATAGTGATAGAAATGATCACTTACGATGAAAGGCTTCATAAGTGACTGAGGAATCGTTCCAAATAATCAGTCAGGATTTAGAAGGGAGCATAACAAGTTAGCTATACTCTCTAGTGTCTTGGTTGGCATCGTTGAGGACCTTGATTCGGGGAAGGTGTCGATTATGGGTTTGCTTGATTTTTCTAAGGCGTTCGATACCATAAATCATGGGTGATTGTGTGCCATGTTAAGATATTATGGGTTTTCGGAGGTTGCCTTGAGGTTTATTGAATTGTGTTTGTCAGGGAGAGCTCAAAAAGTGTCTGTGGGTGATGCTGTTTCATTCTTTTAGCCCGTGGTGTCAGGATTACCGCAGGGGTCGATATTGTGCCCTTTGCTGTTTTATATACTTACTGCAGATACCTGAACATGCTCATATAAGGCATAATATGCTGATAATAATCAACTTTAGTGTGGTTTTCATCCTTTCGAGTGTCATGCTGCGGAGTTTATTGCGAATGGGGAACTTGCCGATATCTATGAGAACTCAGGTAGGCATAATTTAGTACTTAGCCCGAACGAGGTCTGACTATTGATAATCAACTTAAATTTACTGAAAATACCATCATATATATTACTGAAGAAATCATTTTTTTAATTGAAAAGTTTGTATTCCAGTAGACATATAATCTTCCGGAGGCTTCTCAGAATACTTGTGGAATCGCTAGTCGTGTCCAATTTGAATTATTGTAACTATGTGTATGGACCATTTTTGAATATGTGTGAACAACGGAAGATTCAAAAAGTTCAGAACTCTTGTGTGCGATTTATTTTTCTATTGAGAAAGTATGACTATATATCTCTGTAATTTACGAGAGCTCTCTTGGCTTGATATGTCGCATCGAAGGCAACTTTATTTCGGAGTTTTTGTCAAGAAGATTATATTTACTTCGTCTTCCCCGTATCTCAGTACTTTGCTTGTAACTCGCAATAATATTAATGCAGTGAATACGCGTCATAGAGGATTATTGGCTATACCAAGACACGTGACTGCTTTGTTTCGGAGAGGGTTCACCTATCAAGTGGTATATTTTTATAATAAGTTGCCGGGGCATCTGATGGGCGAAAGCTCTTAAGTTTAAGAGAATGTACAGTAAAATCTCTCAATAGCGACCACCCTCGGGGAATCAAATGTTGGTCGGTTATTAGAGAAAAATTAATACAACTGGTCTGCATTTTATAGTATTTGTTTATTAATAAGTATCTACATATATGTAAATAATTTTAAATATTTTTGTTTAAATTTATCAGAACCAAAATTAAATGAGATGAAGCCAATTTACCAATATGTGTATACTGCACGTGCATACTAACATACAGTGAGCTCAAAAAGGTTGGAATAAATTCGTTTAAAATTCAGGTGATTATTTTCTGGAAAAACGCTTGGACATGCCGATTATTATTTTTAATTGCGAATTTCTTGAATAAAATAAAATAAATAAAGTTTTTATTTCTACAGAGTGTTACAGAAAGTCTGAGAAACAGGTCACAAAGAAAATGCGGTTTACAAGCAAATTTAAAAAAATTAAAATTAAAATTAAAATACTTAAACAAGGTAACATGTAACATTAAGGATAAAAGAAAACACCTAACTAAAAAGGGACAAACAAAAACTTGCGGCTTAATGCCTTCGAGTTACATTTGAAACTAACTAAAAACCTCTGGCGACTGACCGTCTGTGAGATTAGAGCCTCTCTTCGTTATTAGATTGTTGCAGGAACTCTTTTATTGTGTATGGTTCAATACTACAAAGGTACTGACTCAACTTATTTAAAAAGTCACCCTTTGCATATCTGTTCTTTAATGCGTAAAGGAAGCTGATTAAACAGCTTGATTGCTTGATAAAGGGCTCCTTTCTCATAGACGGCTCGTTTATGTATTGGATAATCAAAATCCTCTTTGTTTCTGGTGTCATACACATGATATCTTTCATAGGGACTAAAGTCGGACGGATGCATTATTAGAAACCTAATACACTCGTATATGTAGATGCTTGGAAGTGTTAAAAATCTATTCCGCTTAAAAACTCCCCTGCATGACTCGCGAAAGTTCATGCCAAATAAAATCCTTATGGCCCTTTTCTGGAGAATAAATACCCTAGGAAAATCAGGTGAGCAACCCCATATTTCAATGCCAAACTTTACCACAGAGTAGAAATTTGCATAATAAACGCACTTCAAAGCATCTAACTCTAAACTACCTGACAAAACTCTTAATGCGTACAAAACAGATGACAGCCTCTTACACAAGTAATCAATATGCACTGACCAGTCTAACGAGTTGCTTATATGAACACCCAGAAACTTGGCAGTATCACTGCACTGTACCTCATGGTCGCCCAGTTGTACCGACGCTGGCAGGTTCAAGCCCCTGTTTCTATTGAAGAGGATACAATTTGTTTTTTCCCTGTTCAACAATAATTTATTTTCGCTGAAATACTGCTCAGTCCGATTTATGATCAGATTGCCTCTATCTACTAAATTTTCGAAAGTGTTCCCTAAGACTATAAAATTGTTATCATCAGCGAAATTCAAAATAAATTCATTGGAATTATCCAGTATAATATTCTGTATATCATTAATAAAGATAATGAAAAGCAAAGGGCCAAGAATGCTCCCCTGCGGAACCCCCATCGACAGCCCCACAAAGCCTGACTGCACCGTACCATTGCTGGTCTGTAAGAGTACTGACTGCTTACGATTACTAAGGTAAGACTTAAACCATGTCAAGGCTGTATCACGGACCCCATACCTATATAATTTCTCCAGCAAGATGTTATGGTCTATGCAGTCGAATGCCTTGGACAAGTCAACAAAGAGTCCGCACGACAGCCCCCCTGAGTCCAAATCATCTAGGATCTTATTTGTAAAGCTAAAAAGAGCAGTGTCGATTGACCTTGATTCTAGATATGCATGCTGACTATGTGAAAACAAATCAAACTTTACAAAAAAACATTTAAGTCTTTTATTCATAGCATATTCAAAAACTTTAGAGAAACAGGTCAAAAGACTAATAGGTCTGTAATTTGTTAGTTGCTTAGGGTCACCTTTCTTAAATAAGGGTCTTACTACTGCCAACTTCAGATCATCAGGAAACATTCCAGTCTCAAAGGATAAGTTTATAAGAAATGATAATGGACATGCAATTTGATACATACACCTTTTCAGTATTGACACTGGAACATCATCCACACCTACACTTTTCTTATTCTTCATACTACTGATCATCAACACAACCTCCTCCGGAGTGGTAGGCTCCAAGAAGAATGAGCGAACATGGAACGGGATAGCTTGCAGGAAACCCTGAGGTTGACCCAAGTTTTGATTGCCCAATATTAGTGTTTTTGCATGATTGGCGAAAAAGTCATTAAAATTATTTGCAGCTACGTTGTAATCCTCCGCCTCAAATTCGCTCACTCCACTTGTGCCGGTCAGCTCTTTAACAGTTTGCCACATAGCTTTTGATTTGTTATGTGATCCGGCAATCTTATTACTATAAAAGTTTTTCTTTGTTTTCTGTAGCAGCTCACCATAGAGGAATTTTACTCTGTTAAAAATGGGCTTGTATGCGGGATCACGACGTGCTAGGGTCTGGTAGAGTATAAGCTGGTTCTTTAACTCCAGAACTTCAGGTTTATTATAGAGAAAACACCTCAGTGACTTTTTATTTACTGTAATTTGGGGAAAAAACACTTCAAAATGAAACAAGAAGATGTTCATGAAGGCTTGAAAAGCTGTATTGATGTTTGAGGCAAGAAAAATCTCAGCCCAAGTTTCGTCAGACAAAGCATTACAAAAACCAATGATGCTATCATCCCTAAAAACCCGTTTCACAATCTTTTGTGGTTTAGAATTGACAACTATGTCACATGCTAATATTTGACTCATGTGGTCAGATATACCAGTCTCCAGCACCTCGCTAGCCCATGCACCTGAAAAATTTGTCACAATGTTGTCAATACATGTAGAGGAATGCTCTGTTATTCTAGTAGGTTGCCTTACCGTAATATCACAGTTAAAACTAGTAAGAATATTCACAAAGTCAGTAACAGGCTTCGTGTTACATAAGAAATCAATATTGAAATGGCCCGCAATAAAAAATATACAATTTTTGTTGTAGAGTATAGATAAAAGACATGCAAATTTTTGTAGAAATTCTTCAAAATCACTCGAAGGCGATCGATACACAGCAATCACAACACACTTAAAACTGTTGAACTGACACCATGACCCTGCACACTCAAAAACCTCGTCCTCGGACAGATGATCGGCTTCATTAAAACGTTTGCATGATATAAAAGGAGAGGCAAAAACTGCGGAACCTCCATACCTTCCTGCCCTGCGACAATGGGCAGCAACCAGTTCATAATTTCTTAATACAGATACTTTCAATTGATCCTCATTTAGCCAATGTTCAGTAAGACAAACAAAAGGACACTTCATCTCCTCCAAACAAGAGTCGAGCTCAGCTAGACAGTTTCCTAGTGACCTAACATTTTGGTGAAAGACCAGATTTATAGGTTCACATCTTCCCTCAAGGGAGCTTGTGCCTTCTGTTCCAGTCTCTTCCTGGCTAAAAAAATATCCCTCAACTCAAACTCCCTCAGAATGACTCCTTTCGGCCAGTAAGATGATGAAAATCTCACCAAGCAATGCTTCTGGGATGCCAACACTGAAAGCAGAGTTACTACCTTTACCATTTAGCTTCTTGACAACTATTTCTTCATGGCCTTCAGTGTCACTCATGTACTCCTTTAGGTCTTGCTCTGTTACGTCTTTACATATGATTCTACCTACATAGATCCAGATTCTCTTTGTTGCTCCCTTGATCTTGCTTTTGATTTCCTTATTTCCACCGGTACTTTCACCGGTCCCAATTTTGGCTTCACCTCTATGACCCCGTCCTCTGTTTCTCCTGGAACGGGGTTGTTTCCAATTATCATCATTTTCTTCTCGGGATGTGCCCGTTTTAGATCCCAGTTGGACAGTCTCACTAGTCTCAGTTTCTTTACTTTCTTTTTTGTCTTTGTTTACGACAAGATCTGTCACGGTTGTCAACGTGTTTTCAGATTCTTCTTTCTGCGCTTCGGCAGCAACAACGTCGCCAAGGTTGGTGTAGGCGCCGTCTTTTTGGGTGGTGTGACCCTGACAGTTAGCAGTGGCAGATGTCTCGCCATTATCAGCATGTTTGATTTCTGTGGGTTCGCCATCTTTAATGTTTACATTTTTTACCTGTATTTTCTTAGCCGATTTTTTTAGCTCTAGATCCAGCTTATCTCTTAAGAGGTCCGCGTTTTCCCTAAGTAGGATTACCTTCTCTTCTAGCTCAGCAATCATCCTCTTCTGAAGAGCGTTGACATAAGAAATGTGTATACAGGTTGTCTCAAGGAGAACATATACCGTCAACATTAATTTTTTTAAATAGAACACCATGTATATTATATTATTTTTAAATTCTACGATACATTCTAAACACTTATTGTATAACATACCATTTCTCCAAAATCAACGGTTTTCGATATATTGACATATTTTCTGGTACGAAAACTACAATTGAAAATGAACTCTTTACATCTATTTAGTCTATACTATTTACATAAACTATATTTAATTTTATTTTAATAAATGTTGAAATTGACCGCCACCAACTTCCTGGCAATAGATATGCATATCGATCTTTGAATTCTTCCAAAACGTTATGGATTACCTGGGGCTCTATTAATCTAACCTCATGCCTTATTCGAGCTTTAAGTTCATCAATATTGTTAGGTCTGTTAAAGTATACTTTAGAATTTAAATAGCCTCACAGAAAAAAATCTAGCGGTCAAATGTGGTGACCTTGCCGGCCATTCTATTGGAACCCGTCGACCAATCCGCTTGCCAGGAAAGACTGTATCCAAGTACTTACGCACCGGGCGTGTGTAATGGGCTGGTGCTTCGTCTTGCTAGTACCATAAGTTATTGTTGGGAATGTCTGCATGGCTCATCTGGATTTGGATAGAGTACAGCAAGTGCCGGTATTAACTCAAATTCTAAAAATTCTAGATACAGTTCGCCATTTAACGTACCATCAAAAAGAAGGGACCTAAAATCCGGTTATCAACAATTCCAGCCCAAACATTCACTTTTTGTGGGTATTGTGTGTGGGACTCCATGATCCAGTGCGGATTTTCCTTAGCCCAATATCGACAGTTCTGGCGATTCACATGCCCATTTAGAGTAAACGTTGCTTTATCAGAGAACACAATTCTTTTTAAAATTTGAGGATCTTCAATGTAATATGTTCATCATTATTTCGCAAAATTCTGTTCTTCTATCCGGGTCATCTTCATTAAGTTCATGAACCAACTGTACCCAATAGGGATGCCATTTATTTTTGTGTAAATAATTCAATACGGTTGCTTGACAAATATTATTTTCCGTGGCAATACCGCGAGTAACACTAAGGTGGTTTTCTTGGACAGCTAAGAGGACATTTAACTGCACATCTTCTGAAATCCTAGGTCGACCTTGAATATAATTGTCTCTAACATGCCCCAAATCCCTATATTTTTTTACAATTTTACTAACATTAGATTGAGATATTGGTGCTTGGTTTGTGTACTTATTGTACTCACACAATTCTGTTTGGGTTCGCATCCTATCTCCATAGCCAAGCATACCTCTATCCTATCTTTTTCACTTAACCGCGCCATTTTTACAGAATAACATGAAATTAGATAGATCTACACAATTTGAAGAATTTTTGTAAATGTCTGTGTCAAAATAAATTAATTCAGATAACAGGTTACAATAATAATAAAGAAATACGCAATTAAAACTAAAAATCCACGGATCTCAGCATTTTTTCAGAAAAATATTAAAATGTCAATATATCGAAAACCGTTGATTTTGGAGATATAGTATGTTATTCAAAAAGTGTTTAGAATGCATCGTAGAATTTAAAAATAATATAATATACAGATATACACTATTTAAAAAAATTAATGTTGACGGTATATGTTCTTCTTAAGACAACCTGTATACACATTTCTTATGTCAAAAAATTCGCAATTAAAAATAATAATCGACATGTCCAACCGTTTTTCCAGAAAATAATCACCTGAATTTTAAACGAATTTATTCCAACCTTTTTGAGCTCACTGTATAATATACTGTATATTTCCTTTAAAATTCCTATTTTTTAAAATAATCAGAAATTAATGATTGCTTCATATTTTTTATTTTATTTTTATAAAATTCAGATTCACATTTTAATAGCAATTGAGAAATATCTGGACTTGTCAAAATTGTTAACATTATTAAAAAAGCCTCTCAAACTTGCGCTGGCTTCAGATAAGCTTGATATTTTCGACACTGGAACAAGTTCAGGTTCCTCTTCCTCTGTCTCAGAGTTGGGAGTAGTTTCATCTGTTTTTTCTCTCTCTCAATACACCCGATGATAGTCAATTCTGCACTTTCTGTTGGCAAATCGTTATGAATAAAGGCAATTATTTCAAGTTCACAAACGTTCATGTTAGGAAACAGTTGTGCAAGCGGAATATTATCTTCTTCTTCGATGTCGTCAATATTATCTGTATTACACATAAATCCGGCTTTCATGAAGCATTTTTTTATTGTCACTGGGGACAAATTGCGCCAGGCCACCAAAACCCATATCAAGGCGTTGGTTATGGTAATATTATTTTCGATTTCTTGAGGAGGACAACCACTGTCTAAATAAGTTTTAATAAGGTAGCGCCTGTAGAGCATTTTAAAATTCTGAATAATGCCTTGGTCCAAAAGTTGTCAATGTGAGGTAGTATTGGGTGGAAGAAAAATAAGTTTGACATTTATCAGTGTAATTTTGGGATGAGACGTTGCATTATCCAGAAACAATAGGACTCTTCTATTCCGCCTCTTCATCTTGGTACGAAATCTGTAAAGCCATTTTGTCATGATGTCTGCTGTCATTCACGCTTTTTTGTTCAAAACCCATTGGCGAGGTAACGTATCGATATCTGCGTTCTTAAAACATCGAGGATTTTTACTTTTGCCTATTATAAGTGTGGTTCTTCCTTCTCACCTTCCTTATTTGCACAGAACAGAATTGTAATAGTATATTAAAGTACACGTTTTATAAAGCATTATATTATAGCACGGGTCCATGTTAAAAAACGAGCCGCTTGCGGCGAGTTTTTTAAGGGGACAAGTGCTATAATGGCTTTATAAAACATGTGCTTTATACTAGTTTTTCTATTTTGTCGTTTTTTTTTAATAAATAAACACATATTTAAAAAGAAAACAAACCCTTCAAAATTTATAAATTATTATGTCCAAAATTTATGTTGGTAACACTATTACAATTTTTTTATCAAGCTTGCCATGAAAATAAATAAATTTTAAATTGTGTCAGCCATTTTGCCACAAAATTTGTGTTTTAAAATTTTATTTATATTAACAAAATATTATGGAGCAAGATAATTTAAGTTTAACTCCCCCTGAGTTAAGGGATATTGCACATAAATGTATAAATCAACTTTTGCCAGAAAAATCCCGAAAATTATATGAAAAAGACTATGAGACCTTCACAAGTTGGTGCAATACAAAGGGCGTGTGTAAGATTTCAGAAAATGTTTTACTAGCCTATTTTGAGGAAGAAAGTAAAACCAAAATGTCATCCACCCTGTGGTCCTTATACTCAAAATTAAGAGCTTGCATTAATATTGACAAGAACATAGATATAAAGGATTATGCTAGACTGCAAGCATTGTTAAAAAGAAAATCTGTGGGCTACAAACCCAAAAAGTCTCTTGTTTTAGACTTAGACGATATTAATAAGTTTATAAATGGGGCTGATAATAGCAGGTATTTAGGATTAAAAGTAAGTAGTATTTACATATCTATATGCATTTTGTTTTGTACAATTTCACAGGTTTTATAAAAAAAATTTTTTTACAATAAAGTTGGAGAACGAACATTTTTAAATTACACCAATTTCTATTCTATCGTATGAACAGTAGGTAGACAGCTATCGAGATACAATAGTAGTAACTATGTAAATTATAGGTTGCTTTAATTATGGGGTACAATGGAGCATGCCGGAGAGAAGAACTGACCAATATGGATGTAAAAGACATTCACTTTAAGGTTGCTTCCATTACAGTACACATTCCCAAAACTAAAACACATGTAACAAGAACGTTTCTTATAATTGATCAATCATGGATTAATTTGATTAGACAATATTTTGATTTACGTCCTAAGAATGTTACAACATCAAGATTTTTTCTTACGTATAGGAATGGGCATTGCATAAACTCACCTGTAGGTCTAAATACAATGGGAAAAGCTCCTAGCCTTATTGCAAAATACCTGTGCAAACCAAATCCAGAATGTTTTACTGGCCACTGCTTTAGACGGTCTAGTGTCACCGAGCTGGCCAACAAGGGAAGCGATTTGGTTACCATTAAAAGGCACGGGGAATGGAAGTCTTCAGCCGTGGCTGAAGGCTATATTGAAGATTCTCTAAAAGCGAAAATGGATGTAGCGCAGAGCCTCTCTTCTAGTTTAACACCTTCATTAATAGATAATATTGATAATACTGCTACACCCTTACCTGGATCATCAAGATCGACAATAATTGAAGGAGTAGAAACTGCTTTTCAACCAAGTCTAATTAAAAATGGATTGGATTCTGGGGTCAGTTATCACAAAGTTTCGCATACTATGAATACTCAAACTATGCCTGAATTTAAGGTTAACGCGTCCGACACGAGTACAGTGATATTAAATGTTTATAATAACTGCACTATAAACAATGCCTAATTAGCATTATAATATAGTTGGAATTTGTATTTTTAAGATTTAATTGATATTTTTTGCAAAATAGTTCTCCTGTTAATAAAGTTAATATTTAATATGTTTTTTAATATTTTATGAACCAAAACAACACGTCAATCACGTCATACAGATTTGTAGATCTAGGCAACCAAACATACATACGTGGTTTTGTGTAGTATTTCGCACATTTGGACTAAAAAATATTAGTTATCTAGAATGCTATGCCGAACGGTGAAAAAAAAACATGTCAGTAGGGCCAACCTTTAAATAATAAAATTCGGAGTTCGAAATGGATATATTTCGAACTCGCTAGCGCGTTCGAAATATCTATTTTTCGAGACAAAATTAGAAAAATAGTTATTTTGCTGTTTTTTTTTCCAATACACTTCTTTCAATGCATATGTTTTTGTTGGAAATGCACGATAGTAGCATCTGCATTAAATACGTCCCTTGGGGCATAATCCTTTAAAATGGCCAATAACCTGTTTTTCCAAGCAGTTACATCTTCGATATTGATATCGGCTGATTCGCCACATATTTTCTGGAAGGTAATATCGTGCCGACTACGGAATTTTTCTTACCATCCATTTGATGCCTTAAAGTTATCTAGTCCTAGACATTGAGCAGATTCTAGGGCTCTTGCTTGAATTATGGGCCCGAATATTGGTAAGTGCTTATCTCGCGCCTTATAAAAGCAGTTAAAAATAACTTGGTCCACTGCCAGTCCTTCGGTTTTGGGGAATTATCTTTCTTGTTTACCGTTATCTCCTTCGTGATACCAATTTCTAACTTCTGCTCTATTTTGAAGCAACATAGGTCACTTGGGTCTTACCCACTTTAAATTTTTTAGCTAATTTCCTGGTATTTAAACCAGTTTTTTCACTTTCCTTGATTTTTTTTCTCGCATAAAGAAAGACATTTTCTTTTTCCCGCAATCGTCAAATATTCACGTTAATCCCAAAATACACAAAAGGTGTTCAAAACAAAACTAATTTTAACAACCTATTTATCAGCCTTTAAAGCAAATTGATGAGTGCCCGCAGTCGTTTAGCAGATGAGTTGGTAAGGGGGAAAATAAAATAATGGGATTTCTAGTTTGAATATGGGGACCTCCATGCAGGTGGTCACTTTATAGAGGCGGTCGCACACAGAGGTTTTACTGTATGCGCAGTTTTTACTACAGCAGCAGAATTAAATGAATATTTTAGATAGAATGTCTGATGATGATTAAGTAGGTACCTCTGATCTAAACCTAGGTTCTCAGTCTATATCTATTCTATAATATGAAATAAAACAATGCAGTCTTCCTCCACAGTTTAATTTTTAACATAAAAATTATTAGATTCCCGACATGTTTCGAGCACTTAAGTACTCATCTTCAGGGGATACCAACATCCAGTTTAACTTCGAAATAATAAGTTGTCTCAAATAAATGAGTACAACAGAAAGGCTGGAGACTTGGTGCATTAAATGGTTAAATAAATTGAATGAGAAGTAAAGTTAAGATTATGACATCTGAAGGTAATTAAAGGAAAGTTTGTTTAAAAATTAAGAATCATGAGCTTGAATGGTTAAGTTTAGAGGAGTAACACATATTATGTTAAGTTAAATAAAGAAGTAATGTGGACTCTGGAGACTGGGACTCTGAACATGTTATGTTTCTTGAACACACTTATTTTACTTAGGGTTTGGGCTTGATTAAAACAACATGTTTGGTTGGTAGCTGGCAGAGGAAGAGGGCCTTTATTCGTACTATTGTACGCACGCATACATATAGCGCATGTGTGCATTTTAGTGTCTTTGTACTTTACAGTGATTACAATTAATTTAATATACAATATGTCACATCTCCCTTTTTTTTTATTAAATTTTAACATACATATTTCCTTCAGTAAATATCACAGTTTGTTAATTAATGATTATCACAGATTACTAATTTATGCATATCACAGATTGTTTATTATAATTTTAATTTTCCTGCCAGCCTTGCGGTACCTATAAATTTTCTATTTAAATTATATACTTAATTACTAGCACATTAATTAAACTACAAACTTAACCTAACGGGTGCCCTTACGTGCCCTTACGTTTCTACCAGACCATAAGTTAAATTAGACAAACCCCTCATTTAATATAAAAAAAAAATAAAAAAAAAAAAAAATCTTTCATTCGTTTTTACACAAGTCTTATAATATAAAAAAAATTTTTTTCTCTTAAAATAAAACCTATGATTTGATAAAATAAAAATGAAAACTTCTCTCCTCCAGAGTCCACATTACTTCTTTATTTAACTTAACATAATATGTGTTACTCCTCTACACTTAACCATTCAAGCTCATGATTCTTAATTTTTAAACAAACTTTCCTTTAATTACCTTCAGATGTCATAATCTTCTATTATCATACTTAAATATGCTACACTTATTTATATTACAAAACCTAATCTTAACTTTACTTCTCATTCAATTTATTTAACCATTTAATGCACCAAGTGTCCAGCCTTTCTGTTGTACTCATTTATTTGAGACAACTTATTATTTCGAAGTTAAACTCGATGTTGGTATCCCCTGTCGGGAATCTAATAATTTTTATGTTAAAAATTAAACTGTGGATGAAGACTGCATTGTTTTATTTCATATTACATTGACTCCACTGAAAGTATGGACTATTTTTTCAACTTTATTCTATAATATGTTAAGATTTGAAATCTATGAAACTGTAAAGTTCTTAATAGTAGCCATGAATAAGTTTTTTGTTTACGTTTTTGTCTACAACTATTGTGTGTTTATCTTTGCCTGTTTGATTTGTCTTTCTCTTCTTTTTTTTACAACTACTTGTGCTAAGAGCACCTTGTTTATTAATGTTCCATTGTAAATAAGTATTGATATTTAAGATTTATTATGTATTAAAAATGTATTGTGGAAGATGTCATCATAGGATATATAGCTTAAATCTATTATTTCACTCGCTTAGAAGTTAAGTGTAAGAATAGCCGATGGCTAAACTTCGCCTTTATTGTCAGCGTTCTGTTTTCCTCTTTTTAAATTATGCTATTTGTTATTGAGTGAATTAACAATAAAAGACGTTTATTATTATTATCATCTATCTATTAAATATCAGTATTACAAACAAATATTTCATTTTATAATTTGACAGTTAAACAAAGAGGTGTGGTTGTTAGTCGGCTTATCAGATCTATAATAGTGGATTATATTTATGAAGTCCATGAAGAGACATGACCGATTAGATTTCGTTTGCTTCTAGGTTTTATAATACACAACTTACTCAGATATCTACTACGAAAATAAAATTAATAAATACGTTTTAAATATTTTGTTTTATATTAAATAATATCTTTTTTTTTAGGTATGTATGATACTCGCAAGTACGAATGCCGACACGGTAAGCCTCAATTGTTTCACGCTTAAAGCTGTACAGCTTACGAGGTGTACAGGTCCGAGCAAATCCAGTGGCGTGACCGGTAAGTCTTATTAGCGAGTCATTATACTCGGTTAGAGATACTAGTGGCGGCTCCTTGTGGACTTTATAGGATGCCGCAGGCAAGAATTGTTTGGGTGACACGCCCTTCTTTCTATATATTTCTTGCCTTTTAAAAAGGAAAAATTTTAAATGCAAACGATAAATATTAAAAAAAAAATAAAAATAAAAACTTACCTTACATAGGCTTACGAAAACGATTCACTGGGTTAGTAGACGACCGTTCATTTTAAAGTCTAGACGGATTTCGAAATTCGAAGGATTATTGATTTTTAGATCTTAACTTAACGCACAACCGACATTTTACCGGTGAACTAGCTCGTACTAATATTAGTACCCAACTACCCATCAAAAATGCTAACCCCCCGTAGAATCCATAATTTAAAACACTAAATTCATAAACATAAAAATGCAAACAAAACATGGCCTACTTACAAGAAATTAGCTGAGCCTACATATGATATCCATAAGAAATAAATTAGGAACTACTCGCGCAAATAAGCACTTCCCACACATTTCTGGGGATCTTCTCTGGACTTTTTAAGTACATCCATTGACTTCTCTTGAATTTGTTGAAACTGTTTAGATTTTTTCATTTATAGGAATTTTGAAATTGACCTTTGCCTTAAATACAGCCTGTTCAAAATGAAGTCGGCACTATTGCTAACTTTCTTATTATAAGAGATGCGACGTAGGTTAAATTAGTAAAGATTTGTATTTTTTTGTACTGATTATTATGACGGTGACAAAAAAAAAATTGAACATCAGAATCACGTGATATTAAGAAAAATATATTTTTCTTTAATAAAATGGGGTATTTTTGCTACCACAAAAACAAAATTAATAATTTTCGATTAATAACTTATAATTTTATTATTTATAGTAGTGAATTACATACTTACATTTTGTACAAATTGATTTTAATTGCCATTAACAAAAATAAAATATTATAACGTCAAATTAAGTGGTCAAACAAATCACTTTCTACTTCTACACACTTTCGAGCACATTTTTAAACAACATTCGCTTTGAACAGCATTAAGTCTTAAGTCATGTTCCTAATTTGTGCCTCTTTTACTAAAAAGAAAAGAAAAAAGAAAATTTGCAACGTAAACCCGATTAAGTCGATATAATTTAAATAATAATCCCTTAATATGGAGAATTTGATGACCCCAACTGACTTAATGACGTAAATTATTTTAACACATTTTAATTTCCCTCCCCCCCCCCCCTTTACTTTATTACTATTCTTATTAAAAATTCTGACCCACCAAATATAAATCATGTTCTTTCTTGGAGTTGACTCATGAAACGACTATCAATGATTCCATTTGGAATTTTTCCTCTACTACAATTTTCGCATCTAATTTCCTTCATTGCTGAAAGTAGCATCGTGTAGGTGATTGTCTTCTGTCGAGTCCATTGGCTGCATAAGGTGCACGTTATGGCCATGTATTGTTGAACCACTTCGTTCCCCCCCCTTTTAATTTGTTTTAGTTCGTTTATTTAGGTACATCCTAAACATAATTCTTAATTGTATGGTTGCTGATGATGACTTTGACTAAAGTTGAAACTAGTACAACCTAAAATGACATTAAATTATGTACACTCTTTAATCCTTTTTTTCACCTTAAAGGGACAAATAAAAATTTTAGTTTGGTGGTATAGACAGACCTTGTTTTCTTTATTAAGCTCAGTTTTACTTATATTGCACCACGAAGGTGCACCATAGGTTAAAACCGGCCTGACCAATACCTTGTAGAGGTTGACCTTAGTCCTGTTATCAGGCCTATTCCGCTTGTGAAGCAGGTAGATAGAGCCTGCATGATTGTCGCGGTGCAAGCTTCGCTCTGTGAATTGAATTGGACCTTCAGTTCAGTCGTTGGTCAAATATAAGTCCCAGGTATTTTACCTACCGGCAGTAGTTCACCTGGACACCATCGACTTGAAGCCCTTTTACATTCTTACGAGCAGTGCTTTTCGAAAAGAAAACAGTTTTCGTCTTGGCGGGATTCACCCGAATGTCCCAAGCCGAAGGCCTTTTCTCTGGCTCAGTTATATGACGCTGAACCCGGCTTGCGACAATGCGTTGATTTAGTAGTCGAAATTGTTGCGGTATCGTCAGCGAATAGATAGAGCTGCGTAAATCTATCACGCGGTATATCGTGAGTGTGCATATTATACAGCATCGGAGAGAGAGAGAGAGAGAGAGAGAGAGAGAGAGAGAGAGAGAGAGAGAGAGAGAGAGAGGTGGTCCAACCCCATATATTCCCCAATCATTGCAACGTTAATCGGAACTTAGTCGGAAAATAATACCGGGATCCCTGCCCAAAACAGATATTTTTTACTTTCTTACTCCGTCTTTCATGCAAGTGGAAGCATACATTTGTATCACTCTTACTCGCATTTTTTTTTATTAATGTTTCTCTAATAAATCTTAAAACCGAAACATACTTTGCAACTAAAGTCTATCAATTGATGTCCTTTATGTAATTAACTTGCGTTGGGCTACATTCTTGGTGAAACCGTATATTATCCATTATGGGTAAAAATAAAATTGCTTGTTATGTTTCACTATTTAATCAATTACCTGACACGCGTGTTTTGACCCTTTCAGGTCATTTTCAAAAAAGTACCGCAACAAGTAACTGCACTAACCGGTACTTCTTTGAAAATGACCTGAAAGGGTCGAAAGACGCGTGTCAGGTAACTGATTAAATAGTGAAACATAACAAGCAATTTTATTTTTACCCATAATGGATGTCCTTTATATTGTTCAAGCTAGAGGATACAGTTTCACTCGGGTTTTGTGCTCTGCTTGTAACACTTTACACAAGATCAAATGGTTTGGTTCTCTTCAGTCTTCGGACGTGATGTTGATTGTTCAACAGCTGTAGAATTTCTGCGTTGATTTGTCGGTGATGTCGGGCTTCATGTTTGCCGGCACACCCTTTGATCTCTTCACTCTTGGAATTTCAAGGTCTCGGTAAAGATAGATCAGAGTTGCGAACATACCAGCATTACGCAGCACATTATTCTGGAACGTCTGTATCGGTTTGATATTGCTATCACAAGTACAGCCCCAAAGCAGCATACCGTAAAGCCACGCTAATTTAAAAATCTGGTTGTAAATAAGGATTTTTTTGAAGATTGATAATTTTGAAGTTCTTCCCAGAAGCCAATAATGTTGTTTATATTTTAAATCTAGTTCAGTTCTTTTTTTCTTCACATTCTCTTTCCACCGAAGCTTAGCATGAAGAATCATGCCCAGATATTTAGCATTCATCTCATGGGGCACAATTGTTCCGTTATCATCTAGGAGAAGTAGCTGTGCTAGCTTCTTGTTAGTAAAATTTGCATGGATTGATTTAAACTCGTTGAGCTTGATTTTCCATTGTCTTGTCCAGTCAGCTACCCTGTTGCTTACTGTTTGGAGTTTTCTGGTAGAGCTCTTATTATCAAGATCAACTGCGAGATAGCAGTGTCATCAGCTTTCTCACATGGTAATCATTAAATTATTATTAATTATTATAATAATATGCATTAGAAAAACGCTTGGAAGACGCGGTCACCTTCAGCTCGGTCCGGAAGTTTTAGCGGGGAGGTTCAAAAAGTAGCTGAACGTCTCATTTGATGATAAATATTTGATATTCGGGGGAGTTTCTAGAAGCAGCATTACGCAAATAAAATATATTGACTGGATTAAAATTAAATACATAGAAAGTTACATGAAAGAGAAGGAGGTAAGGCTGTAGGTCCTTGACCAAATGACCCTATGGTAGAGCCGCCACTGACAGATAATGTAACTGCACTAACCGAAACGTATTTAAAACAAAATAAGTGCAAGGTCCGGCAATAGGATTGAACGGTTTTGAGAAGATTGGCATGGGAATACTGTTTGTTTGGCAAACATGAAAAAGTGATAAAACTGAAGTTTATTTTTAAAGATTTTGTATTACAATGGCAAAAGGCCCGACATCCAACGAATCTTTGCCGTAAAATCGTTTATCCTGACTCAGTCCATTGTGCAAACTCAATTTTTGACATGAATTTAATTTGCCAGTGCGTGCTAAAGTTCCAACAAGAAACTCCATTTTGAGATTGGTAAGCAATTTTAGAAGGGGAAGTGTAATCTCAAAATGTATCTATAGTTAGCATGCAAGAAAATATTGCAAGAGTCAGGGTAGCGGTTGAACAGAGTTCAGTTGGGCAATCGACTACACTTCGAATTTTAAATCGAAGTTGGTGACGAATCTTACATCATGATTTGAAATTCTATCCGTATAAGATACAGATAGTACAGAGGCTGATTTCCACTGATAAAGTCGATCGTCTGCAGGCAATTTTTGGAAATATTAAAGAACAATGAAGAAATTCTTGACAAACTGATCATGTCTGACGAAGCTCAGTTTCATCTCAGTGGGTACGTTAATAAGCAGAACTTTTGCTACTGGGTAGAATGAAACCCAAGAAAAATGCATGAGAAACCACTTCATGATCAAAGGATGGTGCGGAATTTTCGCATTTGGTGTGACGGGGCTATACTTCTTTGAAGAAAACGCCCACACTATTACTGTTAATTCAGCTCGGTTTGTTAAAATGCTGGAAACATTTGTAGCTACGGAGCTCCCAAAAAAGGATTAAGGTAAAGTCTGGTTTCAACAGGATGGCGGCACAGCGCACATATCTAGAAGAACCATTGCTATTTACAGCGCATGATTCCGAATCGCCTAATTTCAAGGTTTGACGACATTGCATGACCCGCAAAGTCGCCAGATATAAATAACGGCCCCTTTTTGTGGAGATATCTAAAACCGTGTTCTCTATTCGTCCCTAAACACTTCCTCAACTCGAAGAAAGGATACGTGAAGAGCTAGATTCGATAAACATGAACGTAGATTTACTCAGACGGGTTATGCTTCACTTCTACTCCAATTTGCAGCAATGCATAGAAGAAAAGGGTGGGGGTGGTTATCCTAAGAATGTGATCTTTGCAAACTAAAAGTTTTTCAACAGATTTCCAGAACTGTATTTTTAGTTTTAGTAACAATAAACAGCGGCCTATTAAAAACTGTTGCTTGTACAAAAAAATTGGTATTTCTAACTCTACATAGCAATTGCATACCTATTTAAATAATGGAAAACTCTCTTAGATTGACAAAGACACTTCATCTAAAACAAAATTAATACTACGAAGCCTATACGTATATTGCGGTTTCCTGCATACAATAGCTGCAGTCCTGCTACACAGGTGTTCGGTCAGATAGCTGAAACGACAAAACAACACACACGTATAGGCGCGTTTTCCAAGTGCCGATCCTAATTGTCTCGAATGTTTTACATACAATGGCTCAACAGCGCTATAAACATTTTTAGCAAAGCCTCCGGCAGCTATCACGGATGCCATCTTAACAAATAGCTAGCGGGAATGAAGTCGTTTTTTTTTTAAACTTTAGTTAGTTACATAATTTATCGAATAAATATGTTGATGGATAAAATTGCTTTGTTGCTTTGCTCCAGATTGTTTTTAGTTCCCTTTATTGGCGCCCGCAAAATTTTTTCTAAGGACCATCATTTCAGAGTGGAGGAAGCAAATTAATTTTCCGTTAACTAAATTCTTTTGAGCGACAAAGATTTATTAGGTAGGCATAATGATTTTCGAAAACAAACGATAACAATCTTGGCAAAGCGAAACAACTTGGGAACCTAGAAATAGGCATTAATAATCGTTGTACCATAAAAACTGTACAGGGTGAGCCAAATTGAACAATTTTAAAGGAAAAGTCCTACTTCTAAACGAGCTATATAAAAACTGATGTCAGTGTCTCATGAGTTCTAATGAGAAACTGAATGGTGAAAGCCCCATATCGATATCTCTTACCGTTTCGGAGATACAGGGTGTTTTTTGAAAATGTGCGTTTTCAGAAAGTCTCTGCAACTGTTTTCCAGTTCAAATTTTTTTATTTCTATGAAAATTGTTTCACAGTTCCAACAGCCAATTAAATTTTGTTACTTTTTGTCATGTCACACAAATCACCCAATCATATCAACATTTTGCTGATAACAATAGTAGCCGAGTAGCCGCACTGCTAGACTGCCCCCTGCTTTTACTTGTAATGCTTAGTGTTATTTTTGTATTATTTCTTGTGTATTAGTTTTTCTTCTTTTTTTGTAATTTTTAATTTCATAATAAAAAGACCATTATTATTATTATTATTATTATTAATACTCCGGGTAGTTTTCAATCACTATGACACCAACACTTCTACTTTCAAATCCTCTTACATGCTGATGCGTAAGAACAATTCAAATAAGGAACTTATTTCAAAATTAATTTTTAACAACCCAATTATCAAGTGTACAAAAATAACTAAATTTTTAGGATCATATTTAGATGAAAATCTACGTTGGAAGTACCACATTTAATACCTAAAAACTAATATATCTCTATTAATAGGGATTTTATATAGACTCAACGTTCCATTCCTTGATTGCTTTCACCCAAGCTTGTGCTTGAGCTTTTCCTGTTCCTCTGTCTCTTTTAAATATCTTCTCTTGACCATTTCCAGCAGGGTTGAAAGGATTTAAATCACTTGATTTTTTTCAATTTAAATCATGATTAAAATCAAAACTTCTGATAAGTTATAATTAACAGAAAATAAAAACTTTCAGTTTTAATTTATGGTTTATTATATCAAAAAAATAAAACCACTGCACTGTACCTAAATAATGTTTATTTTAGTTAATTGTAGTGCTTGTACCGGGTGTTCCACCTAAGGAGGTAATCGGCTATATCTCAGAAAGTAATAACACTAGGACTTTGGGAAAAAATATATATCGATAAAAGCGGCCAAGAAAAATTGCTGGAAATTATTTTCAAGTTCGAAAAATTACCGCTAGGGGGCGTAAGAGAACTTTCAAAATAGAAATGCCGATTTTCTCTTGATTTTTCTTAATAAAAATATGTTAAAAATATAAGCATTGTATTCTTCATAAAATTATGCAACTTTATGTTAGGAATCGTTTTTTTCTATTTTCAATAATAAAGTGGTGGGAGAAGGTCAAACTTTTTTTCTTTCAAACGCTGATATCTCTGCTTTGGATAAACCGATTTTATTCAACTAGGTCTTGAAAAAAAACCCTTTTTTTCCTCTACACGTCGATCTATTAACTATACCATATTGATTCTGATGGTGGCCACTAGATGACGTTTTTCCGTAATTCCTTAATGAATAAGGATTTTCTCAAAAAAATCAAATGTTATGATATGACTTTGTCATCATATTTTATTTTAGGCTTATAAAGGCTATTAAATAGTGGAATAAAAAATCCAGGTCCGTATTTAAAATAAAAAAGTTGATGATGGTCGCTCGAATCCGAAACGTCGGATTAAAAAACTAACCCCATCAGCTTGTAGAGGAGGAAAAGTTACTATAAGGAACTGAAAACCGCAACGTGATATCTTTTGTAAAACTAGAGATTTAATTGATTAATTAATGTTTTAACAAATGGCCTATTTTTCCATATATTACTTATTATTATCCTTAATTTCTCTAGTTTAACAAAAGATTGAAGCAATTGAAACATCATATCGAGAGGGTGGTATGTATCCAGGCCGTAAAAGAGCGATAGCTTTTCTTACTTCCGGTTACTCTGTTTGTAGCGTAGAGGGCTCTAGCAATCTGTTTGTCAATTTCCTCTTTAGCAGATTTGCTAGTGAATACTCACTGAATACACAAAAGATGACAAAGATCCAGAACTGGAACTTGCTGACCTTGCTTCTGATTCTGACACTACTTTCCTTTTCTTACAATCTGGAGTGGAAAGACTGGAAAGTGACTCTAAAGTTTGTTGTGAAGTACATGGTACCCGTGAGTCCTGTGAGTTTGGTGGTGCATTCACGCCAGAAGTACCCTCAACCCCCAAAAAAAGACAATATTTTAATTTAAAGTTAAAGCGAAAATTTAGCAAATTATTAAAAATTCGTTTCTCACTTTTGAGCAGGGTGTTGAATTTAAATTTTTTTTTGTGTAAAATTCTGAGCAACTTCGTCTAGCGCCTAACGGGCCTAACCTAACAAGCTCTATAACCTGTAGTAACCTGTACTTGTACTAATGTAGAAATTAGCAAATTTCTCGAAAACGGTCATATCTCATATCTAGCGTTGTTGAGAAAGTATACCTTTTTTCCCCCAGAAAAGGTGTAAGAATCAGGTTTATTGATGAAAAGTCCCAGAAGTTCTCTGTCAAAGGAGTAAGGGCAAACTCAACTGAATAAATGATAACTGCACCAACATTAATACTAAATTATGATTTCTTACCTTAAAAAACCCCCGGTTAACAAGTTTTGTGCGAAAAATTTATCTTTTTTAAAAGTTATTTTAAAAACTCGAAAATAAAATTTCAAATTCAAATTCAACACCCTGTATCTCAGAGACGACGCATTTCCGGACTTAAGTTTATTTGAAAAATTGGCTATTTCCTTGAATTCTATTTGTGTTAAAAAAAAGCATCAACTTAAAAATCACCCTGTATATTTTTGGAAAATTAGACGCATATTTATATAAACCGTGGAGAGTTTTCTTGTTCTGACAAAGATTTGCATTTCTGAGCGTTTTTTGACAGGAACTATCTTCAATAAAATTTAAAGAACGGTGGGAATAAAATCAAAAACGTGTTGAAAATAGCAACTTATTAATAGGAAAAAATAGATAAAAATAAAAATAGAAAAAAAAATCGAAAAAATCAAAAAAATCTTGATTTTTGATGTTTTATTTCCAGTGACAAGTATAGCAAGGCGGTCAACTTTTACATTCGGTCCATCAATATCAGGCAAAAGTTTGCCATCCCATGTAAAGAAATGCGCTCTCTCCACAACCCCCCCCCCCCCCCCCCAAGACGAATTCTCCTATTCGGATGCTGCGGCTTACTGTCTTACTTCTTCTCTAGAGCGTCTAATTGAGCTTCGGGAGAGAGTGATTTCTGAAATATCGTAACCTAGCGCCTTTGCAATGACTCCAGCAATAAATACTGCTCCTCTATTTGGAAGATCGAACGCTCCGACAACTTCTGGCGACGTAGGTTCTTAAGTTGTTTTGTTGGCAATGCAACTAAATGTTGACGCTACGGCCGCAGGTCGGGGTTAATGTTCCTCTTCATTTTCAGAGTTCTTGAAAGATGATGATGATGAAAGAAGTTCTATAGTTTCCTCGGGAATGTATTGACTTTTTCTTTCTTTATATTTCCCCTTCGCCTTTTTATCTTTCTCGTCCTGTTGTCTCTTCCTAGTTTTCCTTTCTGCTGTTTCTAAATCAGCACCACTCATGCTTACTTTCTTACTTTACTAAGTTTCTTACTATATGGGAGTCATAACTAGGTGAAGGAGTTTTCACTCCCCTCTTAATTTTTATTGAATTTTTTCGCTACTTTACGAATGCCCTGTATATTATTTACTGGAAGAGGGATAATAAGGGTGCGAAGTTTTCAAATCGACAGCCTGTATATTTCTTACTCTTTCTAACGAAAAACTGAAGAATGCTGGATAAAGAGTGTGACTTTGTAAAAAATTTCCAAAACTTTTGGTTTTAAACTTTAAATAATTAAACTACCTACATGCCGCTGACAACATTTTTGTTATTGAATTTAATGTCAAATTTTGAGTATTATTACTAATACAATCTTTTTAATATGGTGTTTACTTCTAATGTTTCCTGCGAAGTATATTATTGAAATCAAGGCCGAAAAGTAGCAAAATCAAGGACCAAAAACGGTAACAGTATGATAGACCATACTACCAATTTTTTTCGTTTGTTTACTTTACCCTTTTACAAATTTTCGAATTAACTTTTTTTCCTTTTAGGATACATTATTATGTTTATTGCCGTGTTTTTTCTGCTTGCTTTTCTTTCGCGTTTTGTTATTTTATAGAAAAAGTAAATAAAAAGCTTTTTTGCTAATATATTTTGATATAAGTAGTACCAAAAATATTTTTCTTATCAATATCTCTGTTCATTTTATATAGTATATCACAATAGAGCGTGGTATAACTAACCAGCCGTTAAAAAAATTTAAAATTATTTGTTATTAGAGGATAATAGTTATTGTTTATTAAAATCTCTATTACCAAATTCCGGACTTACTTGTTAAACCGGCCCATAACGGCTACCGGCACAAAATTAATTGGGCCATCGTCAGTGAACCGCTCAGTATGGCCTATTAATTCGAAAACAGCCTGTTAAGGAGCTTGTTGGCCGGTTTTCTATTACAGAAACAGGCAATGGTCTTGTCAAACAAGCTCTCGCTAATGGCACTAAGGAGGTTGTGTATTAATCGGGCTATCGGTTGGTATATGTATGTACAGGGTTTGGATGGTCGACGGAAAGTTTACGTGGCCTCCAATAGGACCAGTTAGGCCTAAAATACAGAGTGTTTCCTATAAGTACGGACAATGTCTTTTAAATTATATGCGACATAATATTTTTATTTATTCTGACAATTATTTATACGATTTTAATGTACTTAGATAAAACAATTCAGCCTTCCTCCACAGTTTAATATATGAAAAAAATTTTAGTTCACTACATGTTCCGAACGCTTAAAAGTTCATCCTCAGGGGATACTAGAAAGAATAGTGCATTGTTAAAGAAATACCTGTAAAAAAAACATGAAAGTCAAAGTCAGACTTACCCAATATCAAGTTGATTGAAAAATGTATAGCTGTCTCAAATAATGAGTGCATTTTACAAAAGTGAGGAACATATAATTGAAGATAAAGTGTAATAGCTTTAGTCTGTTGCTTAATGCAGGAGAGTAATAAATCATTATTGAACTATAAAACTCAGTGGTCTCTGCCGCATTCCATAGGTGTAGTCCAAATATTATTATTTAATTATGTTTATTGTCAGGGATCCCGTGATCGGGAGATCGAGAGTAAAAAATTTGAAATGTTTAGTTACTTTCCGGCAGTTGTTGAAAAGCTTCGTTTTTGAAAATGGCTAGTGTTTCTGAACTTGTTGCTGAGAAACGGATTAGTAAAAGTACGCTTTCTAAAAATAAGAAAATTATTATTCTCAATGTGTTTAACGCTCTTCGCCACCAAAATTCAACATTCGGAGTTGCAAGAATAGTTAAAATGTGTTCGAATATGACTGGAGTCGGACAGTCAACAATATACCGACTTGTGCACGAGGATAGACTCGGCTCCATCAGGTCACCAAAGAGAAGTACATGAAGAAAACAAACTGTAATAAATGAGGATGAAAAGACTGCCATCAGAAGAATCATACACTTGTTTTATTTAAAAAAAGATATATCTTCCTTGGATAAAATAATGTCTGAAATGAAAAAGGATTATTTCATTCCACCCATGGGTAAGAAGAAACTATGAAAAATTTAAAAGATATGAATTGTTGTTATAAAATAATTGAAAACAGAAAATCACTTTTCTTAGAGAAAGACGAAATCATCTGCTGGCGACGTCGATATTTGAGGGCAGTTAGACAGTTTCGAAGGGAACACAGGAATATCTATTGTATGGACGAAACTTGGTTAATTGAAGGATATAGGTACCGTTAGTAAAATATGGCAGGATAAACATATAGAAAGCGCGAGGCAAGCTTTTATGAAAGGATGGTCCACTGGAATAAAAGCATCCTCGGAAAAAGGTAAAAGATTAACAATTACTCACAATGGTAGCAAAAATGGATTTGTCGATGGCGGCCTACTAGCATTTAAATCAAAACGGACTGGAGACTATCATGAAGACATGAACGCTGATGTATTTGAAGAATACTTCCAGCAAGTGCTAGATCCTATTCCTCCTGGGTCTGTTATAATCATGGATAATGCCAGCTACCAGTTAAGAAAATTTGAAAAATACTAACGTCTTCTTGGAAAAAAAATGACATCATTCATTGGATTACTGTAAATTAGAAACCATTTCATAAAGATATGCTAAGAAAAGAGCTAGTGCGTCGAACATGTGATTGAAATAGAAGAAAGAATGTGGGAAGCTGATAACATGCTAGAAAACACTGTAGAGCCCCCAATTATTTCTCTGAGAACCAACGACGATAATTCATCGGAGCACTTAGAACATGATGACTAAAATTTAAAAATGAAATTGTTGTATTGTACATAGTAGATTTTTTTTATAATTCTAAATATTAATATTTATTCCAATTTATCTATTTTCATATTATTCTTACTTCTATGTAAGTTTTTATTTGCTTAATATTAGAATAATTAATATGTCAATTATCTGCCTATCTCTCAAGTATAATTATTATTATACTTTTTATTCTAATAAACTACCTGAAGTAACGCCACTGTCACCTTAATTTTATTCACCAAACTCGTGAAAGTGAAAATTTTAAATGTCCATGTGGAAAATTCTTTTTATTTTATGAATAAGAAACATTCTGAATTAAGTGAAGTTTTTGGATTAAAATTAGAAATTATATTGAGAAAAAAAAAACATTATTGGAGGAAAATATTTTTTATAAAAATTTAAAATTATTTATCAGAAAAAGTTACAGTTAAACTTAAAGGATAATTGGGAGTCAACTACTATGTAGATATGCCCCATAATTTAAGGTGTAAGTTTAAATTTTTGATTATTACGAACTGAAAAAGAGAAACTTTAAAAAATATAACCTGTGCTAATCACAACCGTGTTAACTACTAAACGTAACCAAAGAAGTAACGTTAATTTAAAGGGAAATGTGACATTATATTTATATATTTCTCTTTAAATTAACTTTACTACGATACTACCTTATATAATACTCAAACTTTCAAGCTTCTCTAAAAGCTTTTGGTGATTGACGCAAAACGAGCCAATAAATCAAATTCTGCAAATTATTTAATCGTCATGCATATTGACAAAAGCAAACTCTCCTTTATTTTTTTTTAAGCACCCTAACCTGACCTAACCTAAATTTATTTTTCTCCATTCCGCCACCCATTAAAAGTTTATCCTTTCAATATTTTTTTTGTACATATGTCAAGAAGTAATTAATTCATTAATTTTCTGTTACGATGTCGATCTATAACAGTCCCAGGAGGAACAATATCTAGCATTTGCTGAAAGTATTCTTCAAAGACATCAGCGTTTATGTTTTCATGATAGTCTTTAGTCCGTTTTGATTTAAATGCTAGTAAGCCACCATCGACAAATCCATTTTTGCTACCAATGTGAGTAATTATTAATTTTTTACCTTTTTCCGAGGGTGCTTTTATTCCAGTGGACCAACCTTCCATGAAAGTTAGCCTCGCGCTTTTTTTATCCTGCAGCCATATTTTACCAACAATATATCCTTTATTTAACCAAGTTTCGTCCATAATAGTTATTCCTGTTTTCTCTTCGAAACTGTCTAACTGTCCTCAAATATCGTCGTCGCCAGCAGATGATTTCGTCTTTCTCTATTAAAAGTGATTTTCTGTTTTGAATTATTTCATAACAAAAATGTATTGCCTTCAAAGTTTTCCATAGTTTCTTCTTACCCATGGGTGGAATGAAATCATCCTTTTTCATTTCAGACATTGTTTTGTCCATGGTAGGTATTTATTTTTTTAAGTAAAACGAGTGTATGATTCTTCTGATGGCAGTCGATTCATCCTCATTTACTACAGTTTATTTTATTTCTGTACTTCTTTTTGGTGACCTGATGGGGCCGCGCTTATCCTCGTGCACAAGTTGGTATATTGTTGACTGTCTGACTCCAGTCATATTCGATCACATTTGAACTATTCTTGCAACTCCGAATGTTGAATTTGGGTAGCGAAGAGCGTTGAACACATCGAGAATAATAGTTTTCTCATTTTTAGAAAGCCCAGTTTTACTAATCCGTTTCTCAGCAACAAATTCAGAAACACTAGCCATTTTTAAGAACGAAGTTTTCCAACAACTGCCGAAAATTGCATCATGCATATTGAGAAAAACAAACTTTCCTTTATTTTTTTTTAAGCAACCGAACCTGACCTAACCTAAATTTATTTCTCTCCATTCCGCCACTCATCGAAACTTTATCTTTTCAATATTTTTCTTGGTACATATCTTAAGAAATAATTAAACAAAATAAAGGTCCCATTTCTTACTTGTCTGTTACGATGTCGATCTTTTTCAATTAAAAGAAACCCAAATAAAAGCGATGACGTATCGTTTGCTCTCTCGCGTTATCATCTTGTAATTTTTCAATATTGATCGAGATTAAGCGTTTAAAACGAGAAATTTGTATAAATGGACTGTGATTATTTAAAACGGGTTTAGGTGTGGACTCTACTATTGAGAAGCACCATATTTTATTAACCAAAGTTGTTTTAGTCTAAAAGTTCACAATATCCGATATACAGGGTGTTATTTAATAAATGTCCGATATTTTACAAGACGATTCCTCAATTATTTTTAAGAGTGTTTAAAATTTATTTTTATTTTTGTTTTTCGTAAATAATTTTTGAAATAATGTCTATATTTAGACGAAAATTGGTATTTGGGAATTTTTTAATATGAAAAATTCAAATTTGATCTTCGGTTGGCCCTTAATTGTAGGGGGTGCCACCTACAGGTATTTTTTCTTTTAAGGAGTCACAACTTTTTCGTGTATGTATGTATCACATTTTCTAGAAGAAAAATCGATTGCTCTATCATTCTTACGTGAAAATGGTATGCTTGTCAAAAGTGTCTACAACCAGCCTTTGTCGAGATATTTTGATTCAAATTAATCGATGCATGTGTTTGTCAAAAGTGAAACAATTTTAAAAACTTTTTTTAATCGACATAAAAACATGTCAAACGGTAATTTTTAAGCAACAATAAACAACGAAACACTAGATTTAAAACTAAATCAAAATAACAATAAATGTTAGAAATGTCATGCACCTCCTTGTTGTATGCAATTTTTAACACCCTGTATCGCAAAAATGAAGAGCCTGTGAACCCATGCTTATATGAACTTTTCACCTTATAAATAACTGAGGAATCGTACTGTAAAATATCGGACACTTATTAAATAACACCCTGTATACAGGGCTACATAGTTTAAAGTTATTTTGGTAATTTTCTTTACTTTGAGAAAATTTGGTTGCTGTAGATTTTTAGAATCAAAAATTATATTTTTTTAAAACTTTAAACTAGATTGTAGAGGGCGCTGTCTGCGACTTTTTTACATTCCTTTAAAAGGTCCCTTTTTTTTGCGCCGTAGTGCCATTCACGTGTACCGGGTGTTCCACCTAAGGAGGTAATCGGCTATATCTCAGAAAGTAATAACACTAGGACTTTGGGAAAAAATATATATCGATAAAACCGGCCAAGAGAAATTGCTGAAAATTATTTTCAAGTTCGAAAAATGACCGCTAGGGGGCGTAAGAGAACTTTCAAAATAGAAATGCCGATTTTCTCTTGATTTTTCCTAATAAAAATATGTTAAAAATATAAGCATTGAATTCTTCATAAAATTATGCAACTTTATGTTAGGAATCGTTTTTTTTCTATTTTGAATAATAAAGTGGTGGGAGAAGGTCAAGCTTTTTTTCTTTCAAACGCTGATATCTCTGCTTTGGATAAACCGATTTTATTCAACTTGGTCTTGAAAAAAAGCCCTTTTTTTCCTCTACACGTAGACCTATTAACTATACCACATTGATTCTGATGGTGGCCACTAGATGGCGTTTTTCCGTAATTCCTCAATGAATAAGGATTTTCTCAAAAAAATCAATTGTTGTGATTTGTTTTTTTCATCATATTTTATTTTAGGCTTATAAAGGCTATTAAATAGTGAAAAAAAAGTCCAGGTCCGTATTTAAAATAAAAATGTTGATAATGGTCGCTGGAATCCGAAGCGTCGGATTAAAAAACTAACCCCATCAGCTTGTAGAGGAGGAAAAGTTACTATAAGGAACTGAAAACCGCAACGTGATATCTTTTGTTAAACTAGAGAAATTAGGGATAATAATAATTAATATGGAAAAATAGGCCATTTTTTAAAACATTAATTAATCAATTAAATCTCTGGTTTAATGACGTCCAAGATGCTCGAACTGTCTCCCATAATTTTTTTTTGATTTTTCTTAATAAAAATATGTTAAAAATATAAGCATTGTATTCTTCATAAAATTATGCAAATTTTTGATAGGAATCGTTTTTTTCTATTTTCAATAATAAAGTGGTGGGGGAAGGTCAAACTTTTTTTCTTTCAAACGCTGATATCTCGCTGCTTTGGATAAACCAAAATAAGAATTCATTGAGCGTGTAGAGTTGCCTTTTATCAAGTAAACTTTGGAAACAAGCAAAACACCAAGATCCAATGAGCGTGTAAATTTACCTATATCAAGTAAGCTTTGGAAACAAAACAAATTTCCTAATGTCAAAAGACATTATTTTTTATGCTAAAATAATTAATAACCACATTCGCAGTTAGATTATTGATTAGGTTATTGTTATTTTGTGTTAGTAAATTGTTATAGTGCTAGTTAGTTAGTTTGTTAGTTAGTTATAGTGTTAGTTGTTGTTTAGTTAGTCATTAGATTATATTTTTTGAAAGTGCCTTTGTCGCTTCAAGAAGCGGTTGATTTTATCGCCGCTTATTTTGAGTGTTTTGAAAATGCGACTTTTGCTGCAAGGATATACGCTCTTAGATATCCTGAAAGGCGCCAGTACGGAAGCAGAATGTTCACTTGATTTTCCTCGAAAACTCCTACAAATACATAATATTATAGAGTACCGCTTTTAAGAATTTCAAATTCAAAATTTTGGCCTAACGAGTGTGGGGGCAAGCCCGCTTCTGACTTTCCTGATGATGTAAAACATCTACTGTAGTATAGTTTAATGAGTCTTTATGACCTACATAAAATATTAAAATTTCATTAAAATATACATGTCGGTTCAAAAGATAGAGCCGAAAAGGTATGTCGCTGGTTATACACCATTTTAGGGCTCTGTATCTCCGTTAAGGGACTTTTTCTCTATGACAATTTAGGGTTATTATACGCTCCCGAGAGTTTGCGATAACTTACCGTATAGGTAGAAATTATTTCAGATTGATATCCATAACCGTTCAAAATAGTATGTTAAAGTACAAGTTTTTTAAAGCTCATTTTAGCGCGCGCATCCATGTTAGAAAACGAGCCGCTTGCGGCGAGTTTTATAACGGACAAGTGCGCTAATAGCTTTATAAAACGTGTGCTTTATACTATTTTTCCTTGGCATTTTTTTCAATAAATAAATCCACATTTAAAAAGAAAATAAAACATGCAAATTTTCAAAATTTTTAGGCCTAAATTTTATGTTGGTAATACAATCAAATTATTTATCATAGTAGCCTTGAAATCAACAAATAATTTTATTTCCATGTCAGCCATTTTGTCACGAAGTTGTCTAATTTTTCTAACATACCTACATAATTTTAAAATATGGAGCAAGATGAGTTTAGTTGAACTCCCCCAAAGTTAAGGGAAATTGCAGCAAATTTTATAGTTGTATGTTTTATATTATAGTAAATTTGTAAGATTATTTGATATTTTTTTAACTCATCCCCATTTCATAGAACTAATGCAACCAAACGTACACGACAGCAAAATAAAACATTTGTGAACATCATTACCAACCTTAGAAAAATAAAGAAAACTGTTTCATAAAAAGTTCACTGAAAACGATATCGAAGCAGCTTTTTTATAAAACCAAATTAGAAAAAGTATATTGAAGGATTCTGTTATTTTCCTATTTCGGAAACCTAAAACGAAGGACAGTTTAAATAAAACATTTTTCAAACATAAGATTGCCTCCAAATCCTGTTTCCTACTTACTCCAACCATTGAAACTTGTTATCAAAAAATAAGCGATCAAACAGGGAAGAAGAGTTGGTTGGTGGAGAGGTAAAAAGGAATGAAAAACGATCTTCATTAACGAGATATGAAGTATGAATGCATTTTCTATGGAATTAATCTGGCAAAAAGTGAAGCTCATCAACGGGTAGGCGACAGAGGTCAGCTACCGGGATTAATCGGTTATTAAAGAAATAAAGATATTGTTCTTTTATATATTATTGTATACACGAATATACAGGGTGTCCATTTAGTGTGCTGGTGGACGATATCTCGTTAACGGTCGACTTAAGGAAAAAAATTTTTATACAAAAGTTGTACAGGTTAACGCCGCGCACCTTTTAAATTTAATTTTAAATATACAGGTTGGTTCAAAAATCCAGGGTGGGCCGAACATATTTCTTTTAAATAGAACACCATGTATTTTCTTTATTATATTTGAAGCCTTTAGTAGTCCTTTATTCTACTTTAAAAAATTTTGATCATCAAATGCGACGTTGTTAAGTTGTTAAGATATGAATTTTTCAATGGATTTTTGGCTAAAAACGATTTTACATAAAAATCGTTGGATTTTAACTATCTTTACAAATTTTTTTACTAAAATTTAGGAAAGAAAAGGTATAACATGTAAAATCACCTAACTGTTATTAGAACTTATTAAATTAATGTGTAATTCATATCGAAGTAGTTATAAAGAATTTTACAGAAGAAACTTAAATTATTACCTATCGAAAAGTATGTAAATCTTCAATTTTGAAAACATCTTCCACCAATTTAAAACGAATACATATTAACGCATTAAGTGTTCAAAGTGTCTACCATTTTGCAAAATGCAAGCGTCAATTCGCTTGAAGAACGAGTGCCTCACATTTCTCAATATTAATGGGGTATAATTCTACCAAATGATTGTCGGATTCGTTCCATCATGTCCTCCTTTGTTGTTGCTGATGTGCTGTAAACATCGAGCATAACGGTGCCCCACAAAAAGAAATCCATGACCGTTAGGTCAGGTGATCTTTCTGGTATGATCGGACCTTAAAATAATAAAAATGTTAGGTAAAGAAGAAATTTCATATTATTGGGTTTTTAACAACCATTCCTCCCTGTCCACCGCTCTGGAAACTGTGCATTTAAATGTTACCGAACATGGCTGTAGTGAGGGGGTGCCCCATCGAGCTGAACCCACATCCTGTTCGTTATGAACTCCGGGAGATTATCAGTCAGCCTAACATAGTCATGTTGCAAAAACTCCAAAAACAAACGACCATTCAAGTGCTCTTCAAAGAAATAAGGTCCAATGACATAATCGTGGATAACACCACCCCAAACGTTTAAGCTCCACTGATGTTGAAAATTATTTACTGGCAGGGCATGTGGATTTTGGGTATCATAAAAGTGAAAAGTATGTCTATTGACGAACCCATTTCTATGAAATGTCGATTCGTCGGTGACCATGACATATTTAAAAAAATCTTCATCTTCAGCAGTGGTATTTTGTGCCCATTGACAAAATAATGATCTTCCAAAATCATTGTCGCTTAATTCTTGATGTAATTGAACCTTATAGGGATAAAATTTGTTTGCCAATAAACAATTATTCACTGAAGATTTTTTTTTTCGGTTATCTTCACATAGCACTGTTTTGGTCCTAGATGTTTTTTTCATACTCTACGCTCCCCGTTCTCTCAAATCGATCATTTAGTTTAATTATTGATCTTTCGTTTAGACATCGAGCTTCTGAGAACTTCTGAGCATATAAACGTGATGCCATAAAACAATTTCAATCGCTTCCTCCAATTGCGTAAATCATATTTACTAATTCTACTCGAGTGTAATTAAAATTCATTTTGAAAATTAACGTAGACAAGGCCACTGTAAAACGTCAAATAATTAATAATTATTTTAATATGTCTGCAATTTGCAGGAAAGTTGAATTTGACAGAAATGCATGGCCAATTAGTTATTAAATTTAAAGCATCACCAAATTACGCTTGCTTTTAAGACACACTTTTTTGAAATCATGTTTTCTTCAACAACTCTTTGAAATAAGGTGTCAGATATTGGTATCAAATTAAAGAAAATTAAAAGATCTTTTCGAAAAAAATGTAAAATATAAGTAGTGTGTTTCATTAAAAAAAAACCAAAACTTGGTTTTAAATTCATTAAGTTTGGACCAAAATGTTGAACACTCTGTAGTACTTATACCAATTATAATAATAAGGTAATTTTACATGTTACTACTTTTTTTTCCTAAATTTTAGTAAAACAATTTGTAAAGATGGTTAAAATCCAACGATTTTTATGAAAAATCGTTTTTAGCCAAAAATCCATTAAAAAATTCATATCTTAACAACGTCGCATTTAATGATCAAAATTTTTTAAAGTAGAATAAAGGACTACTAAAGGCTTCAATATAATAAAAAAAATATATGGTGTTCAATTTAAAAAAAAGATATGTTTGGCCCACCCTGGATTTTTGAGCCAACCTGTATATTTAAAATTATTTTTAAAAAGTGCTCGGCGTTAACCTGTACAACTTTTGTATAAAAGTTTTTTTCCTTAAGTCGACCGTTAACGTGATATTGTCTACCGGCACACTAAATGGGCATGCACGCTGTGTAATCTTTGTTGGGGTAAAATTGTTTAGTAATGTTGGATTTTTGTATGTACAAAAATTTACTGCGAACTATTTTAAATAATGAGTAATAATAACAGGCCAAAATCTACAATCTCCTACTTTATTAAAATCCTAAAAAAAAATCAAAATATGCTTACTGATTATAGTTTCATTGTTTCCACTTCATTTAATTTTTTGGTTTATCACTTAAGTAATTATCATAAATAATCGAATTAAGGCACGTGTGTTACTGATTAGTTAGAAACATAAAAAAATTACGCATATGTCTCGGCTTAATATTTTTCGCTGTTTTTTGGACTTTTTCGCGAGATATAATCATTTTAAGAGGATGAAAGGTTCAATGTACAGGAACATTTCAAAGTTCATGTTCTCAATCTATGTACTCTGCACTTTTCATGCGTGATTTATCATCGCCTGTTCTTTGGACGCGTTCTTGATCGCCCTACAGTCACTTGGGTAGTGAATCAGGCTCCTCCTATATCGTCATAAAAACTATAACCATCGATAAGCATAGGTAATGTCGACCTTTAATTTCATGATTCCTATTTTACCCTTATTGCCTTAATAATTAATTGCTTACTAACGGCTACTTTTAATTTGCACATTATTCAAAAACACATTTACCATAAATTGAGATATCGTTGCAATAAAATCTCTCATTGGTCACCATTACAATAAGCAATTTAGCGACAATAATTTTTATTTTCACCTAGTTTGCCATTCGTTTCAGAAATGTACCTACCAGTTAAATGCAGCGTGTTATTAACTGACGCAAATTTATGAACTAATTACACCAGAACTAGGAAACTAATACTTTTTAATCATTGTTACGCAGTGAATTTTCCATGTCACCGCTCGATTTCCAGACCGTCATCTAAGATATGCAAATTCTTTCAATCGTGACACACGACAACTCATATTATTACGGTATACTTTTCTTTTTTTAATTTGAATTGCGGTTTAATTCATTCCTTAGAGCCCTTTATAGGCCAGTGGAATTACAAGAATTTTAAACGACAAAAAGTACATACATCTATTATTTAGCAAGCATGTAATATTGGCTATTACTTAAAAGAATAAAGTTAGCGACACAAGCTGAAGGAAGTAGTTCATCTTTATAATAATACTATATATACTTTATAATGATAATAATTACAATAATGTCTTTATTTCTGCTCAAATTACATAATACAAGAAAGGGCGAAGTCCAGATGTAGGTGCCACCTGTGTGGTATCTACCGTGATCATGATCAACTTAACCTAAGTGATCATATATGTAAACAGTGCTTCCTAAAAATAAGAGAAAGAAAAAGGAAAGAAAAGGCTTACCAAGTCTTTGTTTATAAGTTAGCTTGTCTAGAAGAGAGATGTTTAAGAACATTTTATTTAAAAGTAACTGGCGTGAGAGTCTTAAAAGAGTTGGGAAGAGAGTTGTATATTGTAGCCGCATTGAAGGTAAAACAGCGTTCACATATGGAGGACTGGGGCATGGGCGGAGTTATCATACCCCGAAATCGAATATTTACGTTATGTAAATGAGACCTGAAGGTAATTTTTTTGTAAAGGTATTGGGATTGGGGACTTGTATAGTATAATATTTTGTGATAGAAGTAAGCCTCGTGTAGCCACCTCCTACTCTTCATATTCAGCCATATCGCCTCCATTAGTTTGTGAGATATTCTATCGCGCTTACGAATTTCATATATGAGTCGCAAGCAAGAATTCTGAACTTTTTGAATTATTTTTTTCTGATTGATTGTCAAGCAGTTTCCATAGACAACATCTCCATGACTATATATGGAAATAATGGGGGAGTCACACAGTAGAATTTTCAGGTTAGTTAACAGCTCGTGTCGATAACTGTAAAGAAATTTTAATCTAATATAAGCCCTCTGAATACAATGGGATACATGCCGATCAAATCGTAATGCACCATTGATAATTCGTCAAACTGAGTCTTTGATTTTTATGTTTATTGAGTTTTTTATATTGTCCACATCATATTTTCTCCCAAATATCATTATACAGCATTTTTTTGGATTAAGATATAGTGAGTGTTTTAAAGAAAGTGATTGGAGACTCTGGAGGTCTGCGTTAATAGCTTCACAAGCAGAATTGACACCCTCTCTCTTAAAGGAGATGTATATATCTGTGTGTCGTCAGCATAGTAGTGAGACTTACATTTCTTTATGACGAATATACAGCATACAGCAGTGGACTGATAATGTCATATGTATCATCATCATTTTAAAAGTCATTACACTGCTGGGTAAAGGCCTTACTGAACATGTCTCCACTGTCTTCCATCATTAATAATGATTGCCACTTTTGAGCCATGGTGTTATCTCCTCGGTGGGCATCCAGATAAAAATTCTTTGTCCATCGTTGTTCTTGGTGTCCTGCTCCGTTTTATGAGTTGCCAAGCATAATTCACTCGATTACACTCAATTGTTTAGCCAACTTTTTGATTAATATGACTGTTTTCATGCCGTAGGTCAAAACTGGGAGGACACACTGATTGAAAACCTTCCTTGTTAGAGATATTGGAATTTTTCTCTTAAAGCCTTACAAGAGCATCCCATTCCAGTAATACACGTCTTTCAACTTTGTGTCCTAAATATATGTAACTTTCCACCGTTTCCAGAGACAGATTTGTAGCAGCGTGTTCTGGGAAATTTGCGATGATCATCTTGAGCCCACTTTTTCCGGATTTAAGTTGTCAGTCTTACATCAAATCTCTTCGACATTTTTAGATATTATGAGAACGATGCCCCCCGCAAACCACAAATTATTTACGTGCTCGCCATCTATGTTAATTTCCAATGATTCCCATTCCAACTCTTTTAAAACGTTTTCCAGGGCTGGGGTGAACAATTTCGGGGATAGAGTATTGCCCTAATGAATTCCTTTACTAATCGGAAAAGTGTTAGATTTCTTTTCTAGTTTTATGCAAGAGCGGTAACTTTGAATATCTAGAATCGATTCTTCAATCTGTAAGTGCGCTGAATAGCATCCATATTTCTATGCAGTTGAGGGATTTCTCGAAATCTATAACCTTCCCTATTTTTCCTTAAAAAAAAACTCGAATAAAGGAACAAGATAATGCGTTTACACTGTGAAGTATCTGTATGATTTGTTTGTCCGCACGGGTACATTCTAGACAACTCTGTATACCGATAAAGTGATTAGCAGAGAATAGAGAGCGGTTCGAAATGTTCGAAATAAAGACAATGATTGAGCCGAGCGACGCCCCGGGTTGTTATCAGGACGGTCAGCGCCGCCAGGCTGTTTTAATCATTCTCTTACACATTCATCTTTCTCACCTTATCTCGAAATGGTCAGACCGCAAAATGTATAATCGCTAAGGGTGAAATAAAAAACGAAAAAATCCAAGAATTTAAATATTTTTTTTATGATAAGGCACAGCACTGCAGGATTAATATCCTTTATGCCACTCTGCGAGCGGTGCGTGTGCGCAGAAAACGATTCACGTTGGTCTTGAATCCTTGGCGATTATACTCGTTGAGGAATACGGCCTCAGGAAGGTCGTTCCAGAGTGATAACGTTCTCCAAATAAAAGAATTTTTCAACAGTGTCGTTCTAGGGACACTAAGCTGAACCACGTACGTGTGGGCTGCAGTGGCTCGTCGTGTATTTCTACCATGCACCGCTGCTCTCGATGGAATCAAGCTGGCAACCTCAGTTGAGCACTATATTATTAATAGACTCAAGTCGCCAACCTGCCTTCGATGCTCAAAGCTTTCCAGGTTGTTTGTCAGATCATGGTCATCGATCAAGCGAATGGCTCTTTTTTGAATGGAATCTAGGTATTTTATAACGGCAGCAGTCGAGTACAGAAAATACACTTTCCGCACCTGAAGATTGTGGTGGCTGATGAATTTTATTGATTTCAGCGTCAGGGTTAAAAACTTTCAGCACTAGTCCGGAAAAATGCAACTCTCAGCACGAGCATGAGTGCGGAAAGTAACTACCTAATTCCCAGTTATAACTTTAACTAATTTTTGAAAATATGAAAGATGGTGTCTTTTGGTTCATTCGCCCTCTTGCCTATCCCATCCGTGAGCATACTGTATATTACAATAATGTTGCAATGAGCCCATAAGTGTGGTTTGCAAACAGAATTTCCACACATACCCATAATGTCTGTTGTTCCGCAATGTTCTGTTTTCAATTAGGTGACCACCACGGCCCTGCGATCTGACGACTTCTTTTTATGGTTACACATTAAAAACTCGATTTTCAAAACCCCTTGCCGAAAATAAGAAGACCTAAATAAATTTCAGGAGCTTAACAACTCCTCCAAAGTTCTGACCAATGTTTTTAATTCTGTTAAAGAAGAATGAGAATATGTTTGGAAATAGAAGGTTAGTTCAATGGTCCTTGGCTGTATATTATATGTTCTTGTTTTTAATTCTATATTATGCAATGACAATGGCTATAATGTAATTGTCGTCAAAATTAATAACTTGACAGTTGGATTTTTCATTCACCTTTACCTTACATAATATTATAAGCGTAGTTGATTTCACGGCATACTTTGGAACTCTCCTTTTTACTTACGATACAGAGTTGTAGAGATGCTTTATCAGTAATCATTTCACCCAAACGTTCTCAATCGGATTCAGATCGGAGCTTCCTGAAGGCCATGGTAAAACAACTAGGTATATGATTTTCTTCAATGAAATTTTGAACCATGGGCGCTGTATGTATTGGAGCGATATTATGTTGGAACAGAAAATCATGGCTATATTATGCAACGCCAACCGATGGTAACTTTACTTAATTAAGGATGTTGAGGTATAATGTTGCATTTAGTCTTTGCTCCACGATCATGTCCTCTTCATATGTGGCTTTTCGTCCTTTTAATAAAATGCAGTCTTCTGAATGTCGTTTAAATTAATATTTGGTTCTTCTGATTAGTTTTGTGGGTACATCTTTCATTATATCGTGTGTCAGGAAGCCTATACATGCGAAGTCGTCTGTTGCTGAAGGACTAAACAGTTTATTCGCCAGAAAATATATAACGGCTTCCCACAAATTATTTTGTATCAGGTATTCATGGGCGAATTCCAACCTCCTGCTTGTCAAAAATATTTTATGAGCAGCACAACGTCTATTTATATCAGATATTCGAATTTGATCCCGATCCGTATTAGCTCAAACTCAAGCTAAAACTCAAAATTATTTATTGTCTGAAGAACAGTACTCTTGGGCAACATGGAACTCCGCAGATACAGGTAATTAGTCTATCCTCATAAAATTATTGCTCTTAATCCGCTTATGAGATTCCGCAGAATCCTTGCGCAGGTATAAGGTTTTATAGACTTATATTGGTTAAGCAGCGCTAACACGGCATCTAATCCACCTTTTTGGTTTCAATTCGCCTTTTTCAAGTTCACCGGGGAATATTATTATTAATTGTTTGCCCCTTTTATAGACTTATATTGGTTAAACAGCGCTAACACGGCATCTAATCCACCTTTTTGGTTCAATTCGCCTTTTTTAAGTTCACCGGCCAATTATTTACCAGCCCTTTTTGAGTCGATCTACTTATAAAAAAAAATAAAAGAGGTATAAAAAACTAAAAAACACCAGGGCAGCAAGTTTCAAATGGCATTTATAATTTTAAATATCAATATGCGGAGTTTCAAGTATTACCAAGAGGGCAACATTTTATGACCTGCGGAGACTCATACATTTTTAATCCTCTTACCTGTCGATCTGCGGAGTTCTGTATCGCCCGTACTCTTATTGACAAAGTAAAGTCATTATTTGCTAACACAATCAACACAATCTAAAGATCCTAAACAAATGTAAATAAATAAAAATAAAACAAAAACAAAACATGTACACATTCAAAATAGACCTATATATTACCTATATGACGTAGTGTACCCAGGCTGTTAGTCATATGTTCATATGGAAATATTGAGGTAAGGAACAGCTTGAAGACAAAAAAACAAACTAAGACGTATTCAATAAGATCGTCGCTGTGCTGATGGATCATTAAAAAATTCATGCAGAGTATAGTAAGCTCACTTAATTATGAAACGTTTAGTCAGGTTTTTAAGCCTCTTTGAACATTGTTGCCTTCTCAAGCAGAGGGGAAGATATATAATTAAACATGTTCTTACAACCATATATGTATGAAGGATCTCTTGATTTGTTCAAATGAGGAATGGGTAAGCTTAAAAGAAAGATTTGCGCGTATTATAATAAGTAGGCAACAACAGCTTACTTTTAAATTTTTATGAACAAGACATGCAATTTCCAAAATGAAAATACAGCAAAGAGTGAATATCGCATGCTTTATAAATAGTGGGCGATAATAATCCCTAACTTTAGGGCTGCGCTACACTAAATACACAACAGATAAATCTTATACTTACTACTACTACTACTACTACTAACTACTACAACTTACTCTCTTTTAGTAAACAAACACAAAGTAAAATAAATTTTGGGAGTATGAACCCCAAAACCAGATTCCAAAACCATAGCGAAGATGAAGATGGCTACGGTGAAATCTAAGTTGTTTGATATCAGCCTCAGAGCCTTATAGCAGTGCCGTAACTAGCTTCTGATGCGCCCGATGCTAGGTCGTCTTTTTGCGCCCCCCATACCTTATTAAAATAAAAATCAAACGATAAATTATTACAAACAACATAATAATATAATAAAAATTAAACAAAACTCTTAAACAATAACTCACAGAAATAGGAACTTAAAATCATGTTGAACCAGAACGACCAACGACATGACTAGACTAAGCTCTGTTCGCAGTTCAGTGGAAGCGTCGAGTGCATCATTGCGTTTTCTTTTGCATGTTTTTGCTAGCAAAATCTTAATTTTTTTCTTTACTGTTACCAAAGTCATGTTTTTGAGGTGGTTATTCTGTGCAGAAGCAGCGACAGCACCACCCTAACATTGATGGGTGTTAAAATTTACTCATTATCTATAAAAAAGCATTATTCATGTCATTTGTCTTTGAGATATTAAAGGACAACAGATTAGCATCGCATCACCTTTTCATCTTCTCCAAATCATTACTCATATCATAATCAGGCGAATTAAAAAATTCCGATGGTCGTAACCATTGCTTAACAAGAACTACGAAGGTGAGATCTTGGCGGGAAGAGTCTGGTCTAAAAAAGCAGAATTTACACCTTCAGGTTTATCATTGTATTGGGGGGATATTGATGGGAGTTTGGTCTCTTCTTTAGCTTTTATAGCGGTTTCAAATGAATGATGTCTCGAAAAGGTAGAAATTTTAGATCGACCAGAATCTGCTTTTCTGATAATGACTCCATGCTGCCACGAACAACACTGTATTTTTGTCAATTCCTAAACCTCAACTGCGATATTCCTAATGAAATCATCGTCTTAAAAAATATTAGAAGTATGCAAAAGTATCGATACACAGTACAAAACAGTATTTTTCAGGAAAATAAAGACCACTGCTGGCTGATTCACAATTTTATTTTTTCTTATCAAATTGCAATCATTTTCACAATTACGGGAAAAACTTTGGACTTTTCATTTATACAATATTGACATCAGCAACAACGATTTAAATGTAAAAGTATTAACCATCGGCTACTTATATCCACAGTACTCGACCCGGTTAGTAATTTATTACTGCATTAATTGATGAGATTAACATCGGAGGCCGGCGCCGGGGCTGTTAGATCGGCGGCCCTCGAGATAACAACCTAACAGATACACGCACTCGGCCAGTCCGCATCAGTGCATTAACGCCGTTGAGATAAAACAGCACTTCTTCGATTAGGATATTATTCGATGTATAGCAGTAGGAATCGGTTTTTTTCTGTTTATAATTAAGGCTAATAGTGATGTGAATTACAAAATGTTTAGTGTAGCGTTAAGTAGTAGGGTAAACCGGGGACAATGGAAATATTTCTGCTTGCTAGTTTTTTTTACTTTCATCGTAGCTATCCCAAAATTCTTTAGTTATTATGTCATATTCGATTGCGTTTAATTTATATCATTTTGTTGACCTATAATAATATATATATATAAAAGATATCTTAAAAAACTTCAGCCAGAGGTCCATCCACTTCGATCATATTTCTGGTCCATACACATCGATATTGCAAACGAAACAGTGGGAGCTGGCTAGCCAGCTCCGGACTTATACTTTTTTAGGAGATTATATTATTATCATGATTCTATGAAAACATTTCGCCAGAGAATGCATTTTTTTTTTATAAATTTTAGAATTTTAACTGTGCCGTCCATTGTAATTTTTGAAATATGTCTGTTTCTGTTTAACAATAGAGAAATATTTGTAAGAAATATTGCGTTTCATAATTATTATACGCGCTTTCAAAAAGAATAGGTTAAGTAAATCCAAGATGTTTTTTACGAACATAGGTCCAAAAATGTTTAATAATTTACCATTAGAAATACAAAACTGCCAAACTGTGATTGGTTTTAAAAAAAAGTTAAAGCTATTTTTAGTAGAAAAATGTTACTACAGCTTAAATAGGTTTATTGACGAAAATTTATAAAGTTTTCGAACCTGTTTTGTTTAAGACTAAAGTTGTTAATATTGAGCGTATTTTTACTCTAGTTTTGTTTATTTATTTATTTGTTTTTGTGATTTTGACGATGTCCATATACTATTGTATCATTGGAAAAATTAAGTTTGTATCTTGTATCTTGCAATTTTATTGTCTAAAAAAAAACATACAAAATATTAGTTTTATTTAGTGTCTGGAGTATTTAAAAACATAGACAAGGAAAATATATACATGGTTACAAAAAAAAACATCAATAATCGAATTAAGCCTACATACCACAAAGGCTGGGCACAAAAACTATGGTAATATTATTAAATATAGGTTATAGTAAAACATCCGTCATAGTCGTCGTCTATGTTTCCCTCCGGGGTTCCGAGGCTGAAGACTGGTTTCTTTAACCGTATCCCCTTTTTCCGAGTATCTGGGGGTTGGCCTGATGCCTCAACCCTCAACCTGGAGGCCAGGTAATTTTTGCTCAAGTTTTTTTTCCTCTAGCCTTTAATGAGCCAACATCCGACCACAAGGCAGCGGCTTCGCCGTATCCCGGCGGGAGCCTTTGCTCGGTGCTATCATCCGGGCCAGATGAACCCTGTTTTTTTTTACGAGGTTATTACTCCTCCCCTTCTCCCTTTTGCAGCCTGGCTTAGGACAGGCTTTGGCGGGTTTAGTGCAGCAAGACCTAGTGCTAGAAGACGGACAATGTACAGAAAAATGCCAAAACTATTCGTACTTAGGAAAAAAAATCACAAACGATGGTACACTGGGCAGAGCAATCAAGGAAGGGAACATGCAGGTAAGGAGAGCTATAGCTATGATGAATGAAATACCGTTGGACCAGCAGGTATTAAAACGAAACAAACAAAGGATATTTGATACAATCATAAAGATTATTGCCACATATAGTAGTAAAGTATGGCAAATCAAAGAAAGAGCCGAAGGACAACTAAGGGGTACAGAGATGGACTAGTGGAGACGAGCAGCGGGCAGATCAAGGATGGATAGAGTTACTAACGAGAGGATTAGAGAGATTATGGGAGTCACACGCGACATAATGGATGATATTAGTGTCAAGCAACTGAAGTGGTATGGACATGTACAACGGATGAACGAGGAACGACTCCCAAGACAGATACTGAAACAAGGAAGACGAAAACCCGGGAGACCCATGTAAAGTTGGAAAGAGGAGATAGACAAGGAGATCAGGTTGAGAGATTGGGGGATGACCTCTGGCAAGACCGAGATCAATGGAGACTGAAAATCGGAAGACGTCGGAGAACGTTGTAAACCGCATTATACAGGGCTGCCCAGAATTCCGGAATAAAATTAATATAGCCTTAACCTGTAACTTTTGGGAAAAATGCTCAGATACGTCAATTTAGTTTTATATATGCTCACGTTTTGACGTTATTCGTTTGTTTTTTTATAGACATTTGTCAAAGATATGACGACATTTTTTTAAATATAAACATACAGTTGAATTGATTCGGCTTTTACTTGGTGGAAATCCATTGTTAATTTAAATAGATGGTAAAATAAAAAATATAATTTTACACTTTCCACAGATTTTTATTTTGACTCGACATATGTTTCGCAACACAGTTGCTTCTTCAAAAGAGTACTATTAAAAATTTTTTAATAGTACTCTTTTGAAGAAGCAACTGTGTTGCGAAACATATGTCGAGTCAAAATAAAAATCTGTGGAAAGTGTAAAATTATATTTTTTATTTTACCATCTATTTAAAATAAACATACAGCTTGTGATACATCATTTGAAAGCTAATATCCCGTACAGTACGCTCATAAATTTTAACGTGATTCTGTCAAGCTATTTCAAAATGGCGACTGTTTTACCGTTCAAGGTAAGAAATCTTCATTGTTTAACGTTCTAACATTTTGTGACATTGTGACTCAACAATAGTTATGGTTTATTTGTTATTTATTTTGTCAAAAAAAAAAATAAAAATGTAACGAAGCAAAACAAAACACAACAAAAAGGTAGTTTAACGTGGCAAATGCTGGAAATATCCTCCGCACCCTCTACTTGGTATGCTCCCAGACGATGGTAAAATCCGTCGATGGAATTTCGAATGGCTTCAGCCGGTATGTTATGTGTCTCCAATCTACTTTTGTTTTTCAAATCTTCAATATTATTTGGCCTATTTTGGTAAACTTTTCCTTTTAAATATCCCCAAAGAAAATAGTCTAGAGGCGTTAAGTCTGGTGACCTCGGTGGCCATTCAATTGTACCACGTCGTCCAATCCAGCGACCTGGAAATATCTGATCTAAATATCTTCTCACATTGACACCAAAATGCGGGGGAGCACCATCTTGCTGAAATCAAATTGTTTCATTAGGTATATCTGGATCTACTTCGTTGGGAAAAATTACAGCTAGAGCAGGTCTCAACTCGAAGGTAAGAAATCCAGGTACCGTTCAGCTGTGAGGTTTCCTTCCAAAAAGAGTGGCCTTAAAATTCGGTTATTAATGATACCTGCCCATACAGTTACTTTCTGGGCCCGCTGAGTATGCGCTTCAAATATCCATCGTGGATTTTCTTGACTACAGAAACGATAATTATGTCCATTCCTAGGCAAGTCCTTTACTGTGCCATGTTCATCAAATTTGTGGAATATTTTACTAACAGTGCCCTGTGAAATTTGATTTTCCGGATATTTAGCATTAAATAAAGTGCACACTTCACTTTGACTTCTTATTTTATCTCCACATCCTAACAATATCAAAACTTCGATACGCTGCCTTTCCGACAAAACCATTTTTGTTTAGAAAATTGTAAAATAATACTTTAGAAATACCTAAATTAATTTTACAAGTTCACAAAGTCACAAAATAATGTCACAACGTGAAACAATCAAGATTTCTTACCGTGAAAGGTAAAAAAAACCTCAATGATTTATCATTTCCGCTTACTTAAATAGGGATTTTTTTAAAACTTTTAACAGTCGCCATTTTGAAATAGCTTGACAGAATCGCGTCAAAATTTATGAGCGTACTGTACGGGATATTAGCTTTTAAATGATGTATCACAAGCTGTATGTTTCTATTTAAAAAAAAGATCGATGTCGTCATATCTTGGACAAATGTCTATAAAAAAATAAACGAATAACGTCAAAATGTGAGCATATATAAAACTAAATTGACGTGTCCGAGCATTTTCCCCAAAAGTTACAGGTTAAGGCTATATTAATTTTATTCCAGACTTCTGGGCAGCCCTGTACAGGGTGTTCATTTGAAAACTTCCCGCCACGGATTTATCGAAAACCACTGATTAAAAGAAAAAACGCCGAGACACGTCAAAAGATTTGCCAAAGGGGACAACTTTTTAACCAAAAACTACTTCACCCCCTTTTACCATCAGCCCCCCGGGGTCATCCCCTTAAAAATTTTAAATGACAAGGGGTATCAAGTAATAGCTTGTTTGAAATGTCTTTCAGAGTGCTTTATTTTGACGTTTGATTTTTTAAAATCGGTCAATTCGTTTTCGAGAAAATTAGAAAATTCTTTATTTATCTTAATTTGTTCAGATAGAAAAAAAAACACACGAAAATATCACTTTTTATTTCAATAAGTATTCAAAATGTTGCCCGTTATTGGCCAAATAATAATATAGGCGATGTTCAAATTCCTGACGGACATTTTCAAAAACATGTTGTGGGAGATCATGGCAGCTTTCGATGATGCGTTGACGAAGGTCATCCAAACCTTCAGGTTGGGGAGTGAACACAATAGATTTCAAATGGCCCCATAGAAAAAAGTCTAATGGCGTCAAGTCAGGAGACCTAGCAGGCCATTCTATAGGCCCTCTTCGCCCTATCCATTTATCTGGAAACTCGTCGTCTAGCCATTGCCGGACCGGAAGAACATAGTGAGGAGGAGCGCCGTCTTGCTGGAAATATATTTCAGCCTCATCAAGTATAGGGTTTCCATTGTCTTCGATTTGGTTTTCAATGGTTTCAGTGATAAGCGGATTGATGGTATTTTCCAACATATCTAAATAAATGCCTCCATTTAAACTCCCATTAATAAACAATGGCCCAATCACTTTGTTTCCTAAAATGCTTGCCCATACATTAATTTTTTGCGGGTACTGAGTATGCCCTTCTACAAAAGCATGAGGATTTTCATTGCCCCAATACCTGCAGTTATGCTTATTAACAAATCCATTTAGATAAAATGTGCATTCATCACTGAAGCAGATATTCTTTACATGAATGGTATTATTATTAATCGCTGCAGCCATTTGTTCACAAACTCAACTCGCCTATTGAAATCATCTTCGGTTAACTCTTGAAATATTTTCATTTTGAATGGATGAAATTTATGTAATTTAGAAACTGTGCGTACAGAGCCTAATGAAATACCAGTCGCATCAACAATTTTGCGTAATGAAGTATTAGGATTTATGCCAAAATGACCCAAAACTTCAACTTGAGCGGCTTCATCCAAAACTCTACGATGATTACGTTTTTTATTTGCAACAGATCCAGTTTGAGTAAATTTAGTAACAAGGTCCGAAACATACCTATGCGAAGTTATCTTTTTCGGATGTCTGGCGTTAAATGTGACGGCAGTTTGCCGAGCACATTGATTTTGGGCACCATAAATTAGAATCATTTCCACTATTTCGGCTAGTGTGTAAACCATTTTGGAAGTAAAATCTGAATCAATAGATTAATTTTCACTATCCCAAGATTGTCACAAAGGTAACTGACAGCAAATTAATTCTTTCTTTTCCTTAGCAACTATAAAAAAACTAAACAGGTATAAGAATAAATACAGTTCGCCCATGTTATCTGTGTTTATAAATAGATTGCTGAAAAAAAGTCGGGTTGTTATTTTTTGGTTGCTGCCACGTCTAATCTTTCGAATTGCTGTTTATGTTGGTTTTTGAACACTTATTGAAATAAAAAGTGATATTTTCGTGTGTTTTTTTTCTATCTGAACAAATTAAGATAAATAAAGATTTTTCTGATTTTCTCAAAAACGAATTGACCGATTTTAAAAAATCAAATGTCAAAATAAAGCACTTTGAAAGACCTTTCAAACAAGCTATTACTTGATACCCCTTGTCATTTAAAAATTTTAAGGGGATGACCCCGGGGGGCTGAGGGTAAAAGGGGGTGAAGTAGTTTTTGGTTAAAAAGTTGTCCCCTTTGGCAAATCTTTTGACGTGTCTCGGCGTTTTTTCTTTTAATCAGTGGTTTTCGATAAATCCGTGGTGGGAAGTTTTCAAATGAACATCCTGTATATAAATATAGTAAAACATAATATGTTGTAACGAATCTTCCGACAAAATTAATAAAACGACTTCCCGATTTTAAATCAAAATCAAAGGAAATCTGTTTACTTTAATTATTATTTATTGTAATTGATTCATAATACGCACCTGGGACAATTAAAACAATTAAAGAAATATTTGAAGAAGTAGTCCATTCTTGGACTGGAGTCGATATAATCAAATATAACACAGTCGGTTTACCTCCTACAAATTTGAAAATTTATTTTATTTTGTGTACCTACTGTTCCCAACATGTTTCGGATATAGAAATGTCCATCATCAGTAAAAGCGGTGTTCATACAAGGATGTATCTATGCTGAAGTGTTTCGAAAGAGTCGATAATAATAAAATCATGTTTAAATGAGACGGGTTGTTTGAAGTAATGAGGTATAAGTTGTGTGTGTGTATATATAATATATTTTTTTATAGTAAGGCACAGCACTGCAGAGTTAATCCTTTATGGCGCTCTGCGAGCGGTGCGTGTGCGCAGGAAATGATTCAAGTTGATCTTAAATCTTTGGAGAATTTGTAGTGTCTACTATCTACATGTCCTTTTACTCTTTTGACGAGTCCTAACTTTTTCATACATTCGCGTGTTACATTTTTAAGCAAGTAAATACATTTCTCTATCATTTGTACGTAAAAAAGGCATACTTGGTAGAAGTCGCTAGGAGCAACCGTTCTCCAGAAAAGGAATATTAAAAGAAAAATGACATTTGTTTGCATATCGCTATGCCCATATCACAGTTTGATAAAAGTGCATTTCTCTACTAAACAAAGCCGAAATCAAAAAATTATCAAAACATACTTCGCATTAGCCATTAAACTGCCTACATAACAGTGCTATCAAAAGAGAAAACGGCAGTGGCGTACATATTTTTTATTCTTTCTAACAATTGTAACACCCTGTATCTCCAGAACGAGGCATTTCCGGACATAGGTTTATAGGAACTTTTTGTTCATGTTTTCAAGCAGGGAGACTCATTCTGAATTCTTTCGTAAAATCAATGACACACGCTGTATATTAAGTTTTAGATCCTTAGTTCTAACAGAACTCTGTCAAAAAAAATGTTTCAAATTGTCACCGTATATCTTTACCACTACAATAAAATTTGTTTCAACGTAACATAAAAAAGTATTTTTCATGGTATATTCTATCCCTATTTCTATTAAATATTAAATTAAATATTCACCGAGGAGCGATAAATTTATCTAAATTTAAAATCGTCGAATTTTATCAAATAGCCCATTTCGAAAAATGATTTTTGTTCCGTTTCGAGTCTGGAAGAAGGAGTTGGTGCGCGGAGAGTGTGAGATGACGAAGGTGTGGTGCCGATTTAATGCGGATAGAATTCGCAGATCAATTTTAGATTCGAAACGATTTATAACTTCCTCTAATCGAGTGGCGTCGCCGAACGATAAGATCTATCGATCACGCTACATTAGCATAAGACATTGATTTATAATTATGACGCCTGCACGACGGCGACGACGACGACGCCGTAACGGAGCGCCGATATCGCCTCTTTTTATGAATTTGAGGAAACATCCACTTTGGATAATGTTCGAAATTATTCATTTTCCTATTATGTGAAGAGGTTCTTCCCTCCCAACCAAAAAGCAAGATAATATTTCTTAAAATAGGAAAACATCAAATGGATTTCGAATTGTACCTTACTTTTTGAGTTGATCCAGTGATGGACACACATTTGTCCCAGTAATCGACATAACAGATAACAGACACTATAATAGTTAATAATAGTATGATTTTGGTACAATAAACATGAAAAATATAGTGTATACTCATATCGTAATTGAACACAATAATACACTGTGATATAATTTTCAGTAATGCAACGTCAGCGAATAGTCCAAGACAAATTTCAGTGGTAAATGTATGATTTCGACGTCGATCACTGGAGACTCTGTCGTGTACCGGTAATCGACATGCTAGATTACATATTATTATATTTTCCAGTTTTTAACATCCTATTAAGTTTTTAATGTTTTCTATTAGTATTTTCTTAATGTTACGTGCTCTTTTAAATTAAAGAACCTGATGCACAATTCCTTTACCTCAATCTCAAGCTGTACGTCAAGGAACTACAATAGATTTAAGGAATCATGCAATATTGAATTATGGAACAGTGTTTTGAGGTCAGAAAAACCATTTGAGTGTTTTAATAATATATTAATACATGTTTTTAATAAGGCTTTCTCACTTCAAAATATAAAAATCTGGGAAAAGAGCCCTGGCTTACTTCTGGCATTAAAGCATCTGCAAGGAATCTAACATCGCTACATACAATACGAAAGTTTTATAGTGAAAATAACTTTCTTATAAAATATTTTAAAAAGTATAAGCAAATTTATAAAAAGCTCATCAGAAAAGCTAAGGATCATTATTATAAAAGAAACTTTAAAAATGCAAAAAACAAAACTGGAGAAACCTGGAAATAATTAATAATTTAAAATGCAAAAAGCATAATACGGAAAAATGTCGAGATACATCCTAATATTTTAAATGATTTTTATTGTACAATAGGGGAAAAATTAACTTTAAATTTAAGACCAAACGTCTTTAGAATCTGAGAGGTGTTCATATTGTTGATATAGTCCTAATTGATATAACCAATGTAAATGAAGTGAATCAAGTTTTTAAAGAATTAAAAAATAAGTGTTCTGCAGGTTATGATAGAATGTCTGTAAAACTGTTGGAAAGTTTGCCTAAGACGGCCTTGCGTGCGCTTTCACACTCCATCAATGAATCATTCGGGGCGAGCGGTGGTTATTTCATTGTTCAAAAGAGGTGATTCTAGTGATTCTTCCAGTTTCCGACCGATGTTTTTGTTGTCAGCACCTTCAAAAGACATTGAAAAACTTGTCAAAACAGAGCAATAAGATTTTTGGAGGATCAGAGCATTCGAAGTTCTGTTTAATTTGGCTTTGTATGAGGTAAATGTACAGATGACGCTATATTTTCCTTGCTCCACGATATTAACCTTAACATAAACAGTGGTGAGATGGTTGCAGCTATATTTTATTTACACTTTCGATTGTGTGGAAATAAAATATTGCTGCAAAAGCTACATCGCTATGGTTCTGATCAGCTCACAGTTAAATGGTTTTCTTCCTATCTCCATCAAAACAGGCAAAGGAGAGACTCAGCATGCTCCGATACCTCCATCGTTACGAGAGAAGTGCCTCAAGGCTCGGTGTTAGGACCAATTTTGGTTCTCTTGTATTTAAACGATTTAGCATTTTTAGATATTCAGGGCGCGTTTACATTATTTGCAGATTACAGTAGTCTCCTGTGGCATGGTAAAGATAAACATGATTGAAGGTTGGATATTGACAGTGATTTATGTGAGGTTAAAAATTGGTGTGATACCAACCTATTAATTTCAATATTCACAAAACAAATATAATGAATTTTGGTTTAAGTTTTAGGGCCAGTTTTATAGGTCTCGTTCCAACTGCAAGCTACGGTTAAACAGTAGTTCGTATCAAATGTCCTTTGTATACCCAACTGTAACGACCATCTGGAGTTTAACTATCAACTGACTGAGTGAACACCAGTTAAACTTCAAGCTTCGTTCAAACACATGCGCAGACGAAGAAAGTCAGATATTTGACATATTTCGCCCTTTTAGAATTATTAGTGTTTTTATTTTTCGCCATTTTTATTCTAAGTACTCTCGTTAAGTTTTGTGTTAAGTTCTGTGGTGTTGTGCTAGTACCTAGTTGTAAATTTAAAAAATTGGCATTTCTGAAATATTTGATAAATTTTCTGATAATGATAATTAATATTGCGAGCCCTTACAGTTCTCTTTTTATTACATATAGGGTCTTTATTAAAATCCTACAAAATTTGTTCCAGGGCCACTTCTTTTTGCTTCCAGGTAGTTACTTCACTTTTTATTAAATTACTTGCTGATAATGCTTAACAAGCCTTATCAAGAGTTCTATTTATCGGTCTAAAAAATTGGTTGTTTTAGGAACCTTATAAGAAACAACATCCATGACGTAAAACAAATTACCGCAGAAAAACTTTAAAAACGTTTCTTAAAACACTAGAAAAATTGAAGGTTTTAAAATTAACAAAAATACGTGAGACTGTCAACTGTCAAAAGTGGAAATTAGTATTGATAAATATATTATATGAAGTGAAATTAGCTTCTATAATGTTAGCCGCAAAGTACACAAGGAAGAAGTTGCAAGTTTTGGTTTAAACTTTAGCTGAAACCTATGATTACACTTAGGTTTAAGCTCTAGATTAAATGAAACCTATACAATTAGTGAGTAAAATCTTGATGATGAATAAATTGGAAATAAAGCATTTAGAAAGTTTTTAGGTCTAACGTTAGATAATAAACTGAAATTTGAGGAACACATAAATGTATTAAGCGAAAAATTGGCAGCTGGCTGTTATGCAATAAGGATAGTCTGTAATGAATTTAGTTACTCAACCGCTAAAATGGTATATCATTCCTTGTTTGAATCGCACTTGCGTTACGGTATTGTTTTTTGGGGATTTGCAAACAGGCACTTGCCAAACTCCATGTTGGTGTTGCAGAAAAGAGCAATTCGAAATTTGTGCAGAGCAAATAACCGTGAACACTGTTAACCTTTATTTAGAGCAGAATTTTAACTATACCGTCTTTATTCATTTTGGAAGCTGTTTGTCTTTTGCATAAAAGATGTTCTAGATCAGATGTTGAGGAATTTAACTACAATACTAGAACCAGCATACTAAATTTTTGACTACCTATCCCTAAGACTACTCTTGTAAAACAGTCGGTCTTTTATAAGATATTCAATAATTTAAGTAATGAGCTCATATCAATTGAGGACCGTTTTTTTAAAACTCGATAACTACAAAATAAAGAATTTTCAGGAGAGCATTTTTTTAATTTGAAATCTACTATGATGCTTAATGTTCAATGAAAAAAACTAAATAAGAAAATGATACTAAATGCGAGTAGATACGTAAGAAAAAATTTATGATATATACTTTATTATGAATTTACAAAAAATATACAAATACGCAGTTTTTGGAAAACTCGATAAGTAACAGTACTTATCGAGTTTTTTCATAACAGTAGGTACTAAGTAATAAAAATAAAAAAAAATTACTGCATGCCGAAAAAAAATTATACTTCTTGAGCAGTAAATAAGTATAGGTACTTCAGAAGTCGATTTCAGAGTCATCAAACAGACTTGTCTCATCAGCATTGTCGTTTAAATCAACGGCAGTTGTTCCTCGTAGAACTTCATAATAAAATGAAGAAACTTCATCGGTAATATCAATACTATTCATGAGCTTTCTAACGTCAATTTTCTTAAGGTCACTAACGTGATTGATTACTGGAAGCTGTTTTGCTGCTGATATCTGTTTTGCGTCTTTCACACCTTTTTTGAAAATAGCGACTTCTATATCACTTCCTGTATATGTATTACGAAATTTGCAAACCACTGACTCTTTTACTTTCTGGTACGTAAGGACCCGAGCTTCAGTTATTTTAAAAGGTAGTTTTTTCTTTAAAATACTTTGTGATACCGACTTATAATCAAATGTCTTCCAATCTTGTCCCCAAACATTCAGAGTTCCATGGTTTTTCAATATCTCGTAATATTCCCTCGGTACTAAAATTTCTTCTCGTCTTCGATATTGTTTCTCCACTCTTCCAAAAACCCTATCTGCGGGCATGAAACTGTGACCTCTTATGGGAAAAAAATGTCGTATTTCCTTAAACACTTTAGACTTTTCCAAAAAGCTGATAAGAACTGCCATCATGATGCTGTTCTTGTTCTGTGAACTACAGGAGTCTGAAAATAGCTCCAAGATCATCTGATCCTTGCCTTCATCAGACAATGTGTTTTCAAGCTTGCTAATAAAATGTAACAGACCAGAAGCTATCTCATTCCATCCCCGACCTGCATGCGTTTCTAACCAAACGTAGAAGCTGGAATTTTCTTTTGCTTGCTTTTTATCTTGATGATGCACAATGCCCAAGTTATAGAGCCAAACTTGCCTTGAATAAAAAACTTCACCAACAGACATTTTTGGCAACGGCTGATTTTGTTGGCAATCAAAACAAACTTTAATAGTATTTTCTTTGAAAGTATTTAAGTATTTAAAAAATGCTTTTGCTCTCATCTTATGAAGCCTATAGCTGGTGCGGAGTTCACTTCGTTTCTCTAAAACCTTGGTTTTTCTTATTTTTACCAGAAACTCCTTACATATAAAACATGTGTCTGAGTGCGGATTTCCGAAGCCAAGGTTAAAATTTTGATAGAAAATTTTCTTGTACTTGGCCAAAGAACATTTAAAATTGGTTCTGGTACAAAATGCATTATACATCTTCTGTATATTTAACTCAGGAGGTAGGTAGCTTCTCCTGCATTTTGCACGCGAGTAGTGGCTCTCTCTGCATTTGTAGCTGCCTATGTGTATCTTTATTGCTTCAGTAATATCTTTATCAGTTTGCTTTTGTACACGACCTCCCCGCTTCTCAACCAATAATTCTCCCGCAAGAAATTTTTTTGAAATACCAGCCAGCCTATCTTTACTTGCACCTAAAACATAAGTCAAGTTTCACAATAGCAAAAAATAAATAAAGAGTATCTTTTCACTTACCAGTTATTTTCTGAAATGTAGCAGCACAAACAGGAATATCGCCTCCCGGAGTTCTAATGGAGTATTTGACTGAAACTTTTCTATTCCGCCGCGCATTAATAACATCTTTAGATTTTCGCTCAGGCACAACAACTTGCATAAACTTTAGCAATATTTTATCTTGCTCTATTTTTTTCGCATCATTTCCATATATCATTTCTCTGAAACCTAAACAGGATAATAATAGATAATTATTTGTAGACACTGTTTTTAAAAATCTCTGTTCAGCAGCGAATTTTGAGATATGTACTTACCAAGTATTCCATTCCTTGTCAATTCTCCCGCCTTACAAACAACGCCTTTTGCCTTGTTCTGGAAATGATTACAAGCAATGTCGGCTTCCCCTAACCGCTCTTTTCTATAACGCGTAATTTTTGGTCCAACTTGATCACGATTGTCTTCGGAAATACGATATTTTCTTCCCTTTTTCGTGGGGCGCACATTTTTACTATATTCTTCATCAATGTCATCCATATTTTAATTTAAAAAAAAAAACAATAAAAACAAACACGTGGCGACGAACACTGATCTGTATTCTATCCCAAATAATAACGGAAAACTACAGAAAGTATAAAATATAGGAAATCATCAAAAATGTTTAGGCTCATTACTTATCGAGTTTTCAAGTAGCCCGTGTAGTTATCGAGTTTTGAGAAACCGTAAAGAATTGATTACTCTGCAGCTCTTTAAATTATCGTGTTTCCATGTGTTTGATGCTACCAGTGGGTCGGGCATTGAATTTCCATCCGAAATCGATGTATAACTGAATTTCGGTAAAAATGCAGTTATCGAGTTTTAAAAAAACGGTCCTCAATTGTAAACTTCGGCCAGTTTCGGGAAAAATGTCAAAAACATCTTATTGCAAAAAGCCTACTACCGTTTGGATGAGCCCCTCTTATTATTATGAATAATGGAACCAAATTTTAATAAAATTGGGAAAAGGATATTTACAAGAATAATTATAAAGAAATATTTTTTTTTAAACTTTAACACCCTGTATATCAAAAACGGGCAACTCCGGACACATGTTCATATGAACTTTTTCTCTTAGAATACCTATCATAAAGAATCACCCCCTTAAGTTACGTACCGTACTTCTAAAACACCCTGTATATGTTTTTGTTTTCTTGCCCAATAAAGCATTTATTGATTGACTGATTGATTTTACAACATACATGCACATTTGTTCAACTTCAATGATTTACACATTGTCGTAAATTAGGTATTGTTTTTTAAGCGATTGCTTCCTTCGATTTTTAGATATTTTCCGAATCAACCGAAATTTTTAGATATTTAATTACACAGGTACAATAATCTTTTGAATATTTGCATTTGCCCTTTAGGGCATTTACCTCTTGCAGACATTTATTTAATCATTTCACTTTTTTTCCGGGTTAACACAAACAACCTTTTCCTTCAGATACGATAGTCTGCATGTTATCATAAAAAAAAACTTTTAAAGTTAAGTGGCGTCATACACTATCAAAAGCTTATCTAAGGTTATTTAAATGCACTTTGGTGTATCTCCGGTCCGTAGTCGGCTTTATCGTGAAGAAAAGATACTTTCGCGGCCAAAAGTGATAAGGTGCATTAGCCAGATAAACAAACATTAGTTAGGTTTATGTGTGGCTGATAGAAACTTGTAGACAGCAAATTAAAATATTATAAAATGTATAGCCAGTGAAGCGTTTCGCCGTCGTCATACTTGGTGGAATTCTTTTCGGAAAAATTATTGGAATTTGGGATAATTTACAACTTATGGGGTTTAATTCACAGTGATATGGTGGAAGGCGAAGGACCGTTATTCATTTTGGAACGATTTCGTCGACAACAAATTTCGTACAGAGAGGTTTATTCAACTTTACAATATCCAGTAGCTCCTTTTTTAGCATATTATCTTTATGAAATGGCTTCTTATTTACAGTAAGCCAATGAATGATGTAATTTTTTTTTCAAGAAGACGTTGGTATATTTTTGGGATTTTCTTGAGCGATAGCTCGCATTATCCATGACTATAACAGACCCAGGAGGAATAAGATCTAGCATTTGTTGGAGGTATTCTTCAAAGACATCAGCGTTCATGTCTTCATAATAGTCTCCAGTCCGTTTTGATTTAAATGCTAGTAAGCCGCCATCGACAAATCTATTTTTGCTACCAATGTGAGTAATTATTAATTTTTTACGTTCTTCCGAGGGTGCTTTTATTCCAGGGGATCATCCTTCCATGAAAGCTTGCCTTGCGCTTTTTATATGTTTATCCTGCCATATTTTACCAACGGTATATCCTTCATTTAATCAAGTTTCGTCCATAATAGATATTCCTGTCCCTTCGAAACTGTCTTAAATATCTGGTCGCCAGCAAATGATTTCGTCTTTCTCTATTAAAAGTGATTTTCTGTTTGAATTTTTTCATAACAAAAATTCATTTCCTTCAAATTTTTCTATAGTTTCTTCTTACGTTAAGTTAAACGAGTGTATGATTCTTTTGATGGCAGTCTTTTCATCTTTTGTGACCTGATGGGGCCGCGTTTATTCTCGTGCACAAGTCGGTATATTGTTGACTGTCCGACTTCAGTCATATTCGAACATATTTCAACTATTTTTGCAACTCCGAATGTTGAATTTTGGTGGCAAAGAGCGTTGAACACATTGAGAATAATAATTTTCTCATATTTAGAAAGCGCAGTTTTACTAATCCGTTTCTCAGCAACAAATTCAGAAACACTAGACGTTTTCAAGAACGAAGTTTTTCAACAACTGCCGGAAAGTAACTAAACATTTCAAGTTTTTGAAACAGTGAGGTAAAGTCTGTTCAGAGATATAAGAAAGTGACTAACTGATCCCTATTAGGAAAGACTCGGGCCAGCTGTAAAATTGAAATATAGCGGAACAGGTCCGTATTTTGCTTAGAATTTAATCATTTGGTTTGTAATAAAAATAAGTAAGACATTTAATATGTTAACTTCACCTATTACGAGCCATTTGAATTTTCGCGCGAGATCTGGGGACTTTTAGGGGGGAGAACTGGCATTTGGGAGTTAGTTAATGGCGTCTTGCGGAAAAGGATGTAGTTTATACTTTGAGAGTTTTGTGTTGATTAAAAGAGTTGAAAGCTGATGATATTATTATTATTATTTATTTTGGCCCTCTCCACTACCCTAGAGCTCCAACAAATAATATTTTATTTATGTTTAAATGTGAAATTACAAGTTATTTTATTATTAAAAATTATATTTATGATTACAAAAATATACAAATTAGTTGGTACTTATAATAATTATTCACATCACTATCGCTATCATCATCTGTTCTAATTATTATTTGTGCTATATTGTTTATATGGATATAGGATTTTTCCACTTTTTCAACATCTGTAACAGAATTTGCCAAACTTTGTGAAGGGATGTTAAGAACTTCAGTTTCTATAAGCTCAAGTACACTGGAGTTAATAGTAGGGCAAATATTGTTACGACGAATGGCAGATTTCAGTTGGTGCCAAACATGTTCGATAGGATTAAATATACAATAGTATGGTGGAAGCCTTAAAACTGTATGCCCTAGATTTTTTGCATAATTATCACAGAAGTATTCCTTTTGTAATTTTAAACTTTGTAAAACCTCAATTAATTGCCTTTTGGTGTAATCTTCCTGAAAATAAATGTCCTTATCATAGATGTAGTTTTGGATTGTTGCTTTTGTGTCATTTGAGGAGGGAGAAAGTCTTGGAAAACTGCCTACTATGGTAGCTTGCATTGTCCATTACAATTACGCTATTTGGATGTATATTTGGAATTAGCTTGTTTTTAAACCAATCTTCAAATAAATCAGCAGTGGTGTCCTCATGGTAATCCAGAAAAGAATCTTTAATGTTTATTGCAGACAGAGAAAGTCCATTTGGAATTCATCCGTCTTTAGATCCAGCATGCAAAATCGTAATTCGGTTGCCTCTTTTTGATGGCGCGCTTGTTTTACACTTGCCGCTTGAGTCAACCCAACCCTTTTCCGGGGTATCATATGTGTCAAATCAGGTTTTATCCAAGGAAATAATCGGCCTTTGCTGATCTCTGTAAATCCTAATTTTTTGTAGATATGCGGATCGCCATTCCCGAATTCTACTGGATTTCATTAAAACTTGTCTTTTGTTAATTTTTTAAATCTAAAACCCATGTGTTGGATACACTTCCATAACGTTGTTCTGCCACATTTAACACCGGTTTCTTCTTTTTCAAGCCTCTTAATTAAATTATCTAATGTAGGCATGCTTTGTTCCTCGTATAACTTGTAAATTTTACGCCTTATTATATATTGATCACTTCCATCTACCTTCGAGAAAATGCCAGTATCGGTTCTTTTTTTCCTCGCTAAAATGGGATTGTTCACAATTTTCCATACAGTTGATATTGGAATTTTTAATAATGTGGCCGCTTCTTCTAACGCTGCTTGCTTGCTGACCGCACGTTCAAAGAAAGTTGAATAAACATTTTTCCTTAGTTTCCACAGAAAAGTGTTTTCTGCTTTTCGACGGGGTTATTTCCTACATTGGGCTCGCACATATTTTCCATGACTCACACACGATTAAACAGACGCTGTATTAAATACGAAGCAAGAACAATTACTAAGCTTAAAACTAACTAGAGTGGCTATATATACAGTCTTTAGAACATAATCTGTTTTATGGCATTAAGCCTCTCATTTTGAATCAGGTAAAAATCGGTTTAAAATCACCAAACTATTACTTTAAAAATGAAATTACGTCTTCCGGATTTGCAGTTTACTTTAAGACATTTTTAAGTACTGAATTTACCTGCATTTATTCATTCGTTCTTTGTTTATTTATGGCCACCCTTGGATAATCCCATTCAAAGGCAAAGTGTAAGTTTCTTATATCTCTGGACAGGCTTTACAGGTAGATAAATTACCTGTGCCTCTACTTACCCGATCTAGGGACCCCTGCCAATAATCATAGGTACAATAATAATAGTTGGACTACACCTATGGAATACTGCGGGGACCACTGGGTTTTAAAGTTCAATAATGATTTATTACTCTCTCGCAATAAGCAACAGACTATAAAGGTTCCAATTCCTCGTTACTGCAAATTAACTCGATAAACAGGCGTTTTGTATTAAAGTTGACAATAGAGTTATATAAAATCTGACAAAAAAATTGTTAATTTTTTCATCCGGTCGGTGCTAAAAACCCTGAAAAATACGGCACCTCAATTTACAATTCGTATCAAGATATATCGTCGATTCTAATGGACCCGGCCATAAATTTCCTTATCTCACATGATTTTTATAATTTTTATGGATTTAAAAGCGATAAAGCAATACTTAACCCAGCCAAGCCAAGTGGTTTATGTAAATAGGGATTACATTAATTGGCGAGAATTTATTGCAAATGAATGTTTAATGCCACTATCTTAACACTTTTGTAATGTTTTAAATAGACGTTATAGAATAGATGCATTGACCCAACAACACCTACGTCCAGTTTGGTTTAAACTATAGTCTATTTCAGAAAGGTGTAGAGTAATAAAAGCTCATTAGGTATGCAAAAGGACTACAGAGTGACCCAACGAATAATTAAGCCACTTTCATAATTTGGCATTGATTTCATTGCAAAATTCTTTCTTTTCATCAAGTGCAGGTAGTACCACCCGGGTTTGGGTCAATTTATGAGTTTTGCCTATTGTTATCCATGTACATATTATTAGGTATTATTTTTTATAAAACATTATTAAAAAAATACAAAATACCAAAAATACATTATACAGAACTTAAATTATAAAAAATCATAATATTCTTCGTCATCTGAGGAACTGTCATCTCCTCTTTACGTTATAATTAACAGGTCGACGGTCCGATCGATCAGGTTTTCAAGATCTCACATTTTCTCCTCTTCTTTAATGACATGATGGACTGCTTTTCGCCAGTTCTCTGGTGTCACTTCCTTAATGGCTTGATCAAACAGTAGCTTAATGTCTTTCATTTTGAATGTTGTGTTGTGTTTTGCTGCAAATCCTTTCACTTGCGCCCATATAAGTTCTATAGGATTTAGTTCGCAATGATATGGCGGTGTGCGCAGCACAGTTACACTATGTTTATCTGCTATATCTTCCACGGCATATTTTATAAAACGATGTTTGTGTAAATTTGCTATAGCTAATAGTTCTTTCTTTATCAAATTATCTTCAAATTCAATACTTTTGGTGGTTAACCGGTCGATAATTTCTTGTTTTCTCTAAGATGAAGTTGGAGTATTTTCTGTGCGTCGTGAATGATAGCTTGCGTTATCCATAGCTACTACTGAATCAGCTGGAAGATATTTTATCATTTCAACAAAATAGTCCTCAAAAACATTCGAATTCATGTCCTCGTGGTAATCTCCCGTATTGAACTACTAAAAGGTTAGCAAATCTTCTTTTAAAAATCCCTCTTCGCTTCCAATATGGATGATTATTAGTTTACCTGAAGGCACCTTAATACCCGTTGACAGGTATTTCATGAAAGCTTTGCGAGCACTGGTTATATTTTTGTCTTGCCACAGTTTTGGTACTGGTTAACCTTCATTAATTCACGTCCCATCAAGATAAAAGATTTTCTTCTGCTCTCTTCGGTACTGCTTTATACTTCTCAAATATTTTCGTCGCCAGCAAACAATCTCATCGCTTTCCAGTAAAAGTGATTTACGGTTATGCTTTTCCCAGACAAAATCCATATTTTTTAAAGTGGTCCATAAAAGTTTTCTAGTTATAAACGGAATACTGTCGTCCTGGCCAAGCTCTATTAGAATCTTATCTAGGGTGAGTATTTCTTTTTTAAAATAAAAAGAGTGAACTTTTCTTCGAACTACATTTTTAGTGTCTTCATCAAGGACTTTTACTGGTCTGCCTGGACTTTTCTTGGGAGGTTCCACTTGACCTGCTGTCTTTCTCTCCCGCAACAATTTAAAAACGGTGGACTTTCCAACTCCAGTGTTAGGGAACATCGGTCGACAGTTTATTGTACAGTAAAATTCGGATAATCGTATTTTATGCAATCATGTACATTTAAAATAATAACTTTTTTACTCACTGATAGTGGAGAATTATTGGAACATCTTTTTGTTGGTGTGAATGTCTCCATTTTATTACTAATCTTATAATACTGTGAACACTATATACGGCTTAACAGCAAATAGTAATGCGTTAAAGTAAACAAATATACTTACTAAGGTCATACACACACGATATATGAAGTTTATTCCAAATTACCACCTATTTATATGATCCAGCCAAAGAGGCCAGAGCCAAATTCGGTACCTGTTACGCAATTACTTGAAATTTTAATATTACAAACAATACTATTTTATCTTAATACCTGTTAACCTAATTCTCTAAAATTTTTGGTTAGTTATCATAAATAATTTAATGCACAAAGTTTACCTGCGCCTATGGCCGACACCGAAATTGAGCCGAACTGGACGGAATTTCCCATTTTATTACTCTACACCTTTCTAAAATAGACTATAATAGTTTAGGTTAGTTCAGGTTAGTTACCTGTTAAATGGTACCTGTTAAACGCAAAACGTAACTTTATAATCTACTACCTAACTAATCCCTACACAATATTTCGATTTTGACACTTCAGGCAAGAAAACATACCTTTCCTAATCCTCTTACGCAATTACTTGAAATTTTAATATTGCAAACAATACTATTTAACTTAATACCCGTTAACCCAATTCTCTAAAATTTTTGGTTAGTTATCATAAATAATTTATTGCACAAAGTTTACCTGCGCCTATGGCCGACACCGAAATTGAGCCGAACTGGACGGAATTTCCCATTTTATTACTCTACACCTTTCTAAAATAGACTATAATAGTTTAGGTTAGTTCAGGTTGGACTGCGTTTCTTTTTCTGGTTTTGTGCCTGCCGAGTTTAATCTAGGCAAAAAAACAGAAATGCAGTTTCACTAAACGTTTAGGTTTAATTAAACCTATAGCACCAGCCATTATCTCACTATCTTTACTCTTTGATGTGGGGTACTAAAATGTTGCCTTGTATTGATGCAACACTTTTTATAGTTACAGATAAATTTTTCTAATTTTGGTAAAGGTACTATACAGGGTGTTTCAAAAGTACGATACGTAACTTAAGGGGGTGATTCCCAGGCCCGCGTAAGGGGGGGGGGGAGTTGGGGGTGATTCCTTCCGGGCCCGGAGATTTTGAGGGAGCTCGGATTTTGTTCAAGGCCGGCGCGCCGGCGGCGCGTGGGTTTCGAAACCGGCGGGGGCGGCGTAGTACCGCCGCTCGTTTTTACCATTACAGATATTCTACGTAATCTTGGACATAACCTAAAAAATCGTGACATGTTTTTGGTCGATTCGTGTACAAAAATGTATGACATTTAATTCTTTGTGGATTCCTTATGATATTCTAAGAGAAAAAGTCCGTATGGACATTTGGGTCCGGAGTGACCCCATTTTTGATATACAGGGTGTTGAAGTTCTTTTAAAAAAAGTCGCGCAATTTTTCCATACATCGCTACTCATTTCGTTATTACCTGCCCAATATTATCAAGGACAACTCCGCTTAAAGTTGGAGATTGATTATTGAGTAACATTTTCTGCTGACAAGACCAACACATTAGGTACAAAGCCATCTTTACTTCCGGAATGATAACGCGTTTTTCGTTTCGTCTGAATGAATTATACTTTTATCGGATTCTTGTTACTCCTTTATTTTGCGCAAATAGTCCTGTCTTAGTTCAATGATACGCGAAAATTCCATTATAACCATTAGATTATCTAATTTTTTTTGTTTAAAGCCACATTTTAATAAAACACCACGCAATGTTTCTAAAGATTAGTACTTATAATCAGGGTAACCTCGCAATTTATCACGAACCAGTTCTAAAGTTGGCACTATATTATCCTCGTAAAAGTTGTGAATAGTTTGCAGAATAAAATCCCTTGTAGTATTGTCAGCCGTTTTGAATTTTTGATTTAGTTTTTATTTATTGGTTTACGCTTTAGGGAATGACCGGTTACAGTCCGCAAATTAATTACGTTATAAATTCTTATAAAACCCAATCATTACAAGTACTCTTTTCTTACGCATTTTCTTTTTTTAAGCACGCGTACATATTTAAAATAATGCGTTGTAAATCTTTGTTTCTTAATTCCGGACTTATTTCGCTATCGATATTGACCTTATGTTTCAAATTGTCGCCAAAAAGCCATAGTGATATAATAAAATATAGGTATCAAGTAAAAACTTACTTGTCTGAAACCACACAGTTATAGCAGAAAATTAAATATGTAAATTACAGTAAATAGTTTCAACCAGTCACGCCGCTGTCCGATTCCAAATATCGCATACCTCAAACATGAAGTGATTTTAAAGCTGATAAGGGATCACCCAATTGGGAGAACATGTAACTATTTGCTGTTCTTGTCTATAGCATATAAATTTGTATATATTCCCACCGGAAAAAATAGTTCGCACTTTAAATGTGCTTTAAATTGCGTGTAGGCGTCGACGGTCTATCGCCAGGGTGTTGCCAGTTCTACAAAGTTTTCGTAAGTGTAGGTGGAACATAAGAGAGTGTTATTTGTTTTTTTTTGTTTAATAACAGTAAAATTCCTTTTTAGTTTGATTTACATTATTCTTGTAAAAATAATATTCCTGGAGTACTAAAAAAGTTATTATAATATTCGTGAATGGCGTGTTCCTTCTTTCTTTGACATCAAAAATTTCTTGGGTCAAAGTACATTTGCAAACTAGCTTTCAAAGAGAGTTACTGACTATCAATTAAATCTTCTTCTTCTTCCGATGCCGTCTTCTCATTGAAGGTTGGCGACCACATTTCTGAATGCGTCTCTGTCCCGTGCCACATGGAATAGTTCTTCAACATTCATTCCTGTCCACTCTCTTACATTACGAAGCCAGGATTTTTTCTTCCTTCCTATTCCTTTCTTTCCTTCTATTCTTCCCTGCATTATGTTTTGTAGCAGTATATATTTGTCGTTGCGCAGAATATGACCTATGTATGCTGTTTTACGGATCTTGATAATTTTTAGTAGTTTCCTTTCCTGTCCGATGCGCCTCAGTACTTCATCGTTCGTTATTCTATGTGTCCAGGATATCCTTAGCATGCGTCTATATATCCACATCTCGAACGATTCTAGCCTTTTGACAGTTTGGGCTTTTAAGGTCCAGGTTTCTACCCCATATAGCAATACCGACCATACATAACACTCCATGAACCTTAGTCTAATTTGTAGGCACAAACTTCTATTGGTTAACATTGAAGAATAAGCACCAAATGTTTTTCGAGCCATTTCTATCCTGATCTTGATTTCTTCGTCTGGATCTAGTAGGTCATTAATGACTGTTCCAAGGTATTTGTATTTTTGGACCCGCTCTACTTGTTTTCCATTTAGTGTGATAACAGGGTGAGTATTAGAGTTTTTACTTATTACCATGAATTTTGTTTTTTCTATATTAATGCTAAGTCCTACTTCTTCACATGCTCGGTCAACTCGCTCCAGTAGGGTTTGCAGGTCTTCTGCACTCTCCGCCATTATTGCAGTATCGTCTGCGAATCTAAGATTATTAATCAGTGTCCCCCCAATATTCACCCCTTCTCGCCTTTCCTCCAGCGCCCTACGAAACACAAATTGGGAGTACAAGTTAAACAGTTGTGGGGAGAGGACGCAGCCTTGTCGGACGCCTTTCTGGATTCTTATTTCGTCCGTCTCCATATCTTCAACCCTCACTACTGCTGTTTGGTTAAAATATAGCCTCCTTATTATACGGATATCGCTTTGATCCAGATTAATACTTTTTAGGTTGTCGATAAGTTTGTCGTGTTGGACTTTATCAAAGGCCTTCTGGAAGTCAATGAAACAGACGAATACATTTTTATTATATTCTCTACACTTCTGTAGCATTACTTTTAGAGCAAAGAGAGCCTCTCTAGTTCCTAATCCCTCTCTGAAGCCAAACTGCATCTCATCTAGTTGTTCTTCACATTTGCGATATATTCTCTGTTGGACAATTTTTAGGAGGATTTTTAAAGTGTGACTCATCAGACTGATCATCCTATATTCGTCACATGACTTGGGATTGTTTTTTTTAGGTAGCGGAATAAACACTGATTTAAGCCACTCTTCTGGAATATCCCTTGTTTTATATATTCTATTTAAAAATTCTGTAAGGCTGTTCAAGTTTCTGCCATCCAATGCTTTCCACATTTCTATCGGAATGTTGTCGGGTCCTACAGCTTTGTTGTTTTTTGCTGTCTTAATCGCGTATTCTACTTCCGATTTAAGAATAGCTAAATGGTCCTCCCGGCCATCTTCTTCCCATGAATCCTCTCGGTCCGCCGCAAACAGGTTTGTCACGTATTCTTCCCAGGTTCGCTTTTTATCTTCCTCCGTCAGCTGAATGTCTCCATATATGTTTCTTGTGATCATTGGTATTTTTTTTCTCGTATGCCCTGTAAGTTCTTTTAATTTTTTATGCATATTAAAGGTATCGTGCTTGTTATTTAGTTCCTCCATTTCACGGCAGTTTTCTTCCATCCACTCTTCTTTGGCCCTCCTTATGTCATGTTCTATTTGTCTTTTTAATTGTTTGTATTTTTCTTTGTTGGTGTTTTTGTGTTTACGTCTTTCTTCCATAAGGTTAATGATATCCTGGTTCATCCATGGTTTTTTCGATGTTTGATCCCTTCTGCCCACGACTTGCTCCCCCACCTTCAGCATTGTTGTTTTAACCTTGTTCCAGGCAGTATTTATATTTGTTGTTGATGCCTCGGATAAATCCCTCGCAATTAATTCGTTGAACTGTATTTGATATGGCTCTTTTTTGAGATTTTCCAAGTTTACTTTCTTTGGTCTTATCGATTTTCGCAGTTTCCTCAATCTCATTTTTACATTGGCTAACAGCAAGTTGTGGTCAGTATCACTGTCCGCACTTGGATAGGTTTTTACACTCTTTATGCTGTTTCTAAACCGCCTGTTAACACATACAAAATCTATTTGATTTCTAATAAGGTTGTTTTTATTATCGCCAGGTGATGTCCAGGTGTAAAGTCGCCGAGGGGGCAGTTCATAAAAGGTGTTTGTGATGACCAGCTCTTTTTCCTGGCAGCACTGTATGAGTCTGTCGCCCCTTTCATTTCTATCTCCCAGTCCAAAATCCCCCACTACATTGCCAACTCGGCCCTTACCGACCTTGGCGTTAAAGTCTCCCATGATTATGTTGAGTTCGTGTTTCTTCAGGTTTTTGCTTAGTTCGTCCAAGTCCGAGTAGAACTTTTCTACAGTTTGTTCATCGCTCTCGGCTGTAGGAGCGTATATTTGTATAAGGTTTGTATTTATTGGGCTGGTGCATATTTGAATCAACATCATTCTCTCATTGAAGGGTATGAAGTTAGTGACGTGTTGTTGAAGCTCCTTTTTGATCATAATGCCTACACCATGCCTGTGTTCTCCGTTGTTACATCCTGAGTAATATAGCACCACATCGTCATGTTTGCATTGTCCTGCGTTTGGCCACCTCACCTCACTAAGACCCAGGACCTCTATGTCCATTCTGTGCATCTCTAGAGCGACGTTTGTTATCTTCCCAGCTTTGTAGAGCGTTCTGATATTCCATGTCGCTATTCGGTTCAATGTTGTGTTTTTATTCTTATTCCTATTCCACCCGGGGATTCTTCGCACCCCTGTCCCATTAAAGGGACGCCGGGGACTCGGGGCCGTTTCTCTTTCACTACTTGTCATTGTGGCTATTCTTGAGAATCTATAGTGCAGTAGTTTCTCCTTGCTTTCTGCACCGCAGTGCCACAGCCGAGGGAATCCATATGTGATTGTCGCCTGTGACTGTCTGTGCCAAGCCTTTAGGGACAATATTTGTCGATAGTCTTGGTTTAGTAATATCACAGCTGCTGCCCTGTGACATGGATCATGGATCTTCCGCCCCGTCTGCCGTTGGATATCCTAGTCTCTTCCGTCTTCCGGGTCGTTGTCCACTCCCGCGTTGGAGGTTATACCGCCTCGATTCGGTCGCCAAGCCTCGTCTGTGAAAACAGGGTTCACCACGTGAAGGTGAAACTTGACTTTTGAGTAGGAGAGGCTATCTGAGCCGCGTCACTACCCCTTTCGAACCCAATTAAATACTGATGTAAAAGAACACTTTTCATAATAAAAGCTTAAAGAAATAAAAAAAAACAAGATCTGACAACCCCGATTATGATGCCGGTCCCTTTGAAGGCCGGTCGAAGCTTCTTTATCGAGTTATTTATTCATCAAACTGACTTTGAAAAAAGTATACCTTCGATGGAATTTTTATAGTCAATTAACTGTTCGAATATTAAGGGGGCTTGTTTATAAATTTAAACAGCTAAGGCCGATTCTGAAAACAGAACATTTGAAGAGGATGTATGCATAATGGACTATTAGAATCAATATTAAACTATGGTGTTATGGGTTGGAGTGTGGTAGGAACATCGTAGCTAAAACCACACAATTTTTAGAAAAGAATTTTAAAAATCATTTTTAGCAAAGAAAAAACATTTCCTGCTGCTAGTTTGTTTAAAGAATCTAATATATTTTCCATTAGACAACTATATTGTCAAAACTGACTAATTCACTAATAAAAATCTCGTTTTCTTGGGTTCATTGTAATGTGTAATGTTCATGGGTAATTAGTTGCTTTTACCAGGTAAAGCTAGTTATGCCAAAAGTTAAATTTAATTAAACTATTAAAAACTTTAGCACATTATATAACTCGTGTGGTAAATGTTTTTAGCGCACGCAAAATGTAAAACCTACTTACCACACTTTATTTAAAATATATTATTACTTAATTTATACTTACATGTATACATTTGCTTCTTTATTACTTACCGTGCAGGAAAATTTTTTAAATGTTTTCATTTTTAGTAGTCAAGTTTTTCTGGTCAGAAGTAGCGTAAATATAGGGTAAAAGTGGGAGAGACGCCATACTTTTTGCAAGTGTGAAATTTTATAAGAAAAAATGCAATATAATCAAATCGTTTATTTTTTGCAGAAAAGTTACTCTTGTACACTATGTGGCAAAAAACAATTTACGACATTATTTCAAAAAAATAGAAATCTAGAAATTAAAATATCACAAGTTTCAAAATGCCATCTCTCCCACGCTATGTGGGAGAGATGCCATGACACGAGGGAGGGATGCCATACATATTATTTTGTGTGATTAGGATTTTTTTTGCATACTATTTCCCTCCCACAATTATTGCAATGGGGGAAGTACATAGTTTCTGGGCATTCTGAAATAGTAAATACCTTGTTCAAATTTAACAGTAAAACACATATCATATAACCCTCTCTTCATTTTGGAGGATAGATGACATACATTTAAAATATCACTCAGTATAAACAATGATACAAAAATATTTTTTATCATGTTAAAAACAAGCTGAACAAAACATTAAAACAGGTACCTACTTTAACTTATCTCCGCTGTACTTATAGCATTCACTAAAACACAATATGCTCAAAATTTTCATCGAATAAATTAGACAGAAAGAATATTTCTTAACAATACGTAACGCACTCAAGGGCAGCCGAACAGGCACTGGCTCGTTACGACGACAGCGTCGATAAGTAGTTATTTCCAGTATAAAGTATAGGGCTATCTCTTTCACATCGCGAGATAAGGAGTGTGTGGCGTCTCTCCCACTTTTACCCTAGTATTTCTATACAAATTTGAAATTATAGATTTTTGTACTTACATTTTCAAGTGCAGGTACATATTATTATAGTATCATAATTTTTATTATAAAATTATTTAATTTTTTTAAGATATAATTTCCAACGCAAAAAAATTGTAATAAAATTAAAACTTAGTGACCAAAATAAACTTATTACAAATTAATGCTTATTTATTTTTTAGCCTCAGCTGGTACGACAACTTTTTCATGAAAATTTCATCTTGCAGCTATAAACAGAAAATAATTTTACTAATAAATAATTAATTATTATAGACAGGTACACCATTTTTTAAGTTATATATGCCCATATATACATAAACTGGTGATTTGTAACTACATATAATTGCTCGATATTCTTTTTTGCTTATGTTTTAGCAATAAAATCGCGGAACACGTTTATTAGGCCTTTAAAAGCAAGCATCAACTGCGTGAACATTCGCATTCAAACAAGTTAATTATATTCATCGGACACGTTATCTTCCTTGCACATCTTTGAAATGCAATACCTGCACATATTCTTGCGCTTTGTTCTTTTGTTGTCAATTGATCCTCGTTGCTGATTACGCGAATACATGTTACCAATGTTTTTTTTGTCTATTCGTTTCTTGATTGGGTGATAACAAGTGTTTAAACAGTCATAGGTATATAAAAAAGTGTACCTTTGTTTTAAATTAGGAGCAAAACAAGATGATGTTATCGAATACAACTGTGACACAATCACGACTAAACAGAGTTGAATTTGTTCTGAATTTCGTACCAAAAACAATGAAGTAATAATATTGGCTAGAATTCTCCCGCTATTTTCTTTTTGATTTTCACAACTTAAACCAAAACATGTCTTAAAATTAGATTTCATCCAGCCCACGTTACAGCGCGTTAAAAAATCTAGGATTATAACCTGAACTACCATTTTTTGCTTGGTTGCACTACCTCGCTTTATCTGAAATTTTAGTACACAAAGATGTACTGCCAAGATACAGAAAGGGGCCTAAATAATTTTGTGCTAGACATATTTGTTCTGTCGCCAGTCAATACTAAGGACCAGAAACGACAACCCAATTAGGAGTAATAAATTCCCGTATAAAAAACAATTATTCTTTTATCCCACACATTTCATGACATTATCTGAAAGCAATCGAAGCAAAACAGATTTCTGTATAAATTTTTAAAAGGTCAAAAGTGTAAATAATGTCTGGCTTTTAACATTAATTTATGCAGATCTTAAAACAATCTCCTCCACTCATCTTCACAATTGCAAATATATTTGTGTAATCGGCCACCATTAGCATTTAAGATCGCTATTAGTTTGATAAGCCTTTATGGTATTTAGATGTATGAGCACACACACTCTTCAGGTCTGACTCGTCTGACCATTATGGCTACGTTACCGGACTAACTTAACTCTTTGTTTTGTTTATCTTAAGGTCCGTCCACACCTATCGCGAACGTTACAGTACATGTCAGTTTAAGGTGCATTTCGACCGGCACGCGGCGCAACAAAAGCGAAAAACATTCGCGAACGTTTTTGATAGGCAGTCCGCTTAGCGCGGATAATAATAATAATAGTAATAAAAATATAGATATGGATAGCATCTAAGTGATATGCATCCTGATCTACTTAACCTTGTTTAACTGTGATAACGTCAAAACTGCTGCAACAATGTTCTCTTTGTCAGGCTTTGTTGATGTTTCCATTCGCGCGCTTATGCTGGATGTGTCAAAAATTTTTACTCAACAACGTCTAAACTAACGCGCATAAACAAGCAGATTTCGTTTGTTGTACCCGCGCACTGATTGAAAATAACATTTCGCGCTGCGCAAAACTTAGCGCGCGCACGTACTTCTTAGCGCACCACCGTCCAAACTAATATGTTTTGCAACGTCTGCGAACGTTTTGCGTCATTTAGAGGTGTTTGTCGCTGGACGCACCTCTAGACGCTTAGGACGCTCAATTTTGCACTGTGCAAAATGTTTCCCGACCGATGCCGCGATGTCGGTACATTAAACGAAATCTGCTTATTTGTGTGCGCTACTTTGGATGCTTTTATTTAATTATGCGCGCTTGTAGGATTGAATAAGATTTTTTTGACATAACCAGCATATGCGCGCGAATGGAAGCATCAATAAACACTGGCAAATAGAACATTGTTGTAGCAGTTTTGACATTATCCGCGTTGAGCTAAAAGTTTGTTTAAAATGTTCGCAAGCGTTTTACGCTGTTTGTTGCACCCACTACAAAACGCTGAAAATTGTTATTGGCACTACACCTAACAAAGTCTTTCACTATATTAGGTATACTTCAAGTTCAAAATTTCTGTCGGTGACTCATCACTAGCATATAGAGAGCTCCGGGTTGTGCGACGTCAGGGGAATGAATTCCAGTCGCCTGTGCATTTAAAAAATAATAAATTATTAAAATTCCTCTTCGTCTACTTTCCTTCTCGTCATTTTCTTGATGAAGGCCTCTCAAAACTCTGAATATAGTGCGCGAGGAAAGTTTCGTTAAAGTGCCACATATTTCTGCAGCATCCAATGTGGTTAGTTCAGGATTTCGTTCCCCAATTCCATGGTATTAATAATGCTAATTGATTTTTTTTTTGTAGGCGAACAACTAGTTGAAGGTTCGTTAATATCCATAGTTTACTCAATTGAAAGCAGTTAACAATACTAAATTAAGTTTAATACCTATATGTTTACACAAAACAATATCTATGTGAACGCCCCAACTACGGAAACTGAAAAAAACTCACAAAATCTATCAATAAATTAATAATAAAAACGTAAATTAATCAAGCATTGCGAAAACCCTGCCGGCACTCATATTTTCAAATCTTTGAAGTTGTAAATTCGGTCTCTGTGTGTTGCCACATTTATTTTCTCCGCGATCAGAATCCCATGCAGTATCGGAATCGCCATGCTATTTTAAGTGCATTGAGCTGATTGCGGCTTGTATGGCAACGTTGCTTCTTAAATTCACTGTATTTGTAGCGGCACATTTTATTTAAAAACATTGACTTGTACAATATTTTTATTCTGCCACTTCCTAGATTTGGCGATTGGTATTAAATGAGTCACTGATAGAATTTGTGAACTTTGGGTATAGGTACTTGAATTTATTTTACATTAATCTTCAACATTTATTTACATAATATACGTATTATGTATTTGGGCAATGTGAGCCTGTATTGTATTACTTTAGTTTTATTTCGGTTCATGTTTAATGTTTTGGTTGTGTCTACGTGCATTTATTTATTTCGTAGGGCAAATCTTTTTGTAATTTCTGTAATGTTTACACTTACAAATGGAGGCCAATAGACATGCAGCATAATAATAATTGTTGAACGCAGCAGCAAACGTAAGTGCACACACTCTTTCGCTCGGCCATTATAAATCTGGGAAGATTCAGATCTTGCGAAACTTTATACACCCGAGATGCAAAAGCACTTGAAGATTTTTAGATGAGAATGAGCGATCCTGGTGTTCTTCGGTCTATGGATTTATGGCTCTTATAAAGGCGGACGTTGCTTTCAGGTTTAGGTTACAACCGCTCTCTAGTATCACGTGAATGATAATGGCTATTACTATTTATGCAATCTATATAGAATTTTTAAATGCCATTTTCATGAGAACAACCAAAAGAAAAGTGCCCCGTGGGGATTTTTTTTGATCTTAGCCGAGCTTTCCACTGCGTCAATCACTCAAAACTATGTGATAAGCTTTCTAGATATGGCATCAGGGGTGCCCCTTTACGATGGGTTAAGTCATTTATTGCGTCTCGTAATCAATATGTTAGTATTGAACATAGTCATGGTTTTGGAAGGAGTAGGTTTGAGTCAGAGGGTGGCGATGTAAATGTGGGCATACCACAGGGTTCCATCTTGGGCCCATTGTTTTTTATTTTGTATATTAATGACCTGGTTAATGTGACGCCAAACGTTCACTTTACGATTTAAGCGGATGACACATCAATCATTATGTCGAATGAGTCACTAGAGACTTTGCAGACAAACATTAATTGTGAGTTGGAGCACTTAAATGAGTGGTTTGGTAGCAATGACCTTTACGTAAATGCCAGCAAGACCCAGGCGCTTCTTTTTCAATCAAATGAAAGACTTACACCAACAATACCAAATTTGAATATTAATAGTGTTCCTATAGTGTTTAGCGAGAAGGCTAAGTTTTTGGGAATTAATGTCGATAGATTTTTATCGTGGAAACCGCATTGCCAAGAACTTTGTGCAAAGCTCAACTCAGTCTCGTATCAGTTTAGAACGTTGTATGCAGTGTTGACTACTCAGCAACTGTTAAATCTTTATTACGCACAGGTAGGTAGCAGACTATCATATGGCGTCTGTTTCTGGGGTGGGTCAGCCTTGGCTAATGATATTCTTATATGCCAAAAAAAAATTTTGAGAATAATAAAAAATGTGCCTTCCACATATTCGTGTAGAGAACTTTTTAAAATGTACAATGTATTAACTGTTACCTCATTATTTATTTTTGAATCATGTGTTTATGTGTTTTTAAATAGGGATAAATTTAAAAAAAATTGTATGTATCACAATTTTAATACTAGACAAAAGTTTGATTTTTGCATACCATTGACAAGGCTGAATGTTACTAAAAATTCGCCTAATGTTCTAGGACTTAAATTGTTTAATACACTTCCGCCCGATATAAAAAGTGCTAATACTTTATCAAGTTTTAAGAATGCTTTAAAAAAACTGTTAATTAGCAGAACTATTTATAATTTGAACGAATTTTATAACACTTGAATTTGTGTGCATCCCTTCGTTGTTTGTTCATTTGTCTGTTGGATTATTTATTAGATTATTGTGTTTTAAATTGACGAAATCTATACATTTTATATGTCTCTAGAAAAATAAACATTTATTTATTTATTTATTATTTAAAATCTTATAGTTTCTCTCTTACAAAATCATGAAAGCACATTTAAAGATATTTGCTTCTACATTGTTGTTCAAAGTCAATTTGTATAAATATAATTTCATATATGCTGGGGTCCCTAAAACGTACTTATTAGTATCATGTATTTTTGTCACTTTATATTAAATGTCTCGGATATCTTATTATTTCAGAAATGATAAAAAATTGAAACTTATTATAGAAAACAATTATTATCTATTTCACTCAGTTTTATATTATTAGACAAAATATATAATTAAAGAATTATATGGAAAAGCGATATTTACTCGCTATCTGATAAACAAAAAATTGTTAGTAAAAATGTAGCTGTCGAAGATATTGCCGCAACCTATACCCACAAATTCTATCAGTGAGTTATTTAATACCAATCACCAAAGCTAAAGAAGCGGCAGTATAAAAATATTGTAGAAGTACATGTTTTTTATGCATATAACAAACGTTGCCATTACGAATACAGTGAACTTAAGAGGCGACGTTGTCATATAAGTCGCAAGAGGCTAAATGCATTTAAAATAGTACGGCGATTCCGATACTGGGATTCTGATCGCGGAACAAATAAGTGTGGTAACACACAGAGACCGAATTCACAACTTAAAAGATGTGAAAACAAGCGTGCCGGCAGGGTTTTCGCACTGCTTGATTAATTTGTGTTTTATTATTAATTTATCCACAGATTTTGTGAGTTTTTTTCAGTTTCCGTAGTTGGGTCGTTCACATTAATATTGTATTGTGTGAATATATAGGTAATAAACTTTATTTAGTGTTGTTAACTGTTTTTATTTAAATAAACTATGGATATTAACGAACCTTCAACTAGCCTGAACTGACCACATTGGATGCTGCAGAAATATGTGTCACTTTAACGAAACTTTCCGCGCGCGCTGTGTTCAGGGTTTTAAAATGACTTCATTAAGAAAATGACGAAACAGAAAGTAATCGAGGAGCCGAGGCAAGAGGACAAAAAAAATAATCCTGGATGATCCCACAAAATACACCATTCGTCTCAAAATCTATGAACTTTTTACGATGTAATTCTTCCCGGCCTAATCCGAGAAATACACACTTCCCGAACTAGGCCATAACAGTGCTACTTTCTCGAAGAAAGAGCGTCCGAGAAGTGGGTACTTACGAGACGGTTGCCGAAAAAATATTTTTACCATATTATAACAAACAGCACTATCTCAAAATCGGTATGACTTGTAATATTTTTATTAACAAATAAGTGACCTTACTATAAATTTGAACCTGAACCTTTTTAAAATTAATTAATAAAACTACGTTTTAAAAAGTTTTTTATAAATACAAGGTAAATGATATTATTCTTCAAACAACAATTTACCTTATAATAAGCCGCACTAATTCGTAAGCTTCGTAGATTCGCTAGAAATTCGGAAAAAAATAGGATAATTATTACAATTTTATTATAAATCAGTTATCTGCAGATTCTAGAGAACTGTGTTTTTTTAAATAAAACACATTATGTATTTGGAAGTTATTTAGTTTATTGTTCCCAGCATGATTCAGACATAAAAATGTCCATCATCAGAGGATAGTTAAAGAAATTACACCGTATGAAACTCAGGTAAGACTAAAAGTAAAGGGTAAAGGAGACTTACCAATGATCGATCATAGTAGTTCTGTTCAGTAAAAGCTGTGTTAATAAAAGGGCTAATCTATGCTGAATTAGGACGAGGTAGTTCGAAGGCCTCAATCATAAAACCAAAGTTGATTGAGACGAATGGGGTGAAATAATGGATGGGAAACTTATACATTTGTGAAAAGTATCTGTTGATCAAGAAGAAGTTTAAACAATACTTTATTTGATTATATCAACTCCACTGCTAGAATGAACTACTTCTTCATGTGTGTTTTTAGTTATGCCACTTGATGATTAGGGGTGCGATATAGGCTATAAAATGAGAATGTGTTAAATGTTTTCACTGCTCTACTGTTGTCGGAGAATTCCTGAGACCTCACGTAAAACTAAGTAGGTAGGCGATGTACTGGGAAATATTGAGTATCAAGTATGAAGGCAAACCATTCATTTTTTTAAGTATTATTTCTAGATAAAAAAATTCAAACGCGTTTAAATTGGTCCTTTCTTTCTGAACTTCCCTCTATACCTCTAATTTCATCGCTTTCTCAAACCATCACTAAAGTCACTTCTTTGGGTGGTACCATAGAACTTTTCATCTAAATTTAGCCGTTTTATTACGATTTTTTAAACCCTCGACCTCTAATTTTATTTTTTCCACTTTCCACCAAAATCTAAAATTAAACAAAAAACAATACAACATAGAAAAAGGAAAAAAACAGTTTGGATGAAAGAATGGTTACAAAATGTAGCACTTTCTCCCACATGGAGCTTATACGAGAACTCAGAGAATTGAGTGCAAGTTATTTATAGGACTTTATGACGATGGATGATAATGGTTTTAGGTATTTATTAAATTTAATAAAACCGTATATTCTGTACAAAGATTTGAAGAGCGTATTTTTGAAGTCAAAATAAATAATTTTTTCCCTAAAATGCACCTTCTTCTAGCTACAGCTGCGCGAAAAAAATTGCTTATTTTGAACCGTAACTACAGTTATTCATCAAATCTCAAATGGCATAAACCCATTTTTGGCAAGGATCTACCGAGGGAACTACACTTTTGATGGCCGAAATTTTATGTTACTACCGATAATTCTTAATATTAAACAACACCTTCCAGTCTGGCAGGAAATAATGTAAAGTTTTGGTCTCTTGCACTTTTTTGATAGAACTAAGCGTTTCGAGAAAATCGCTGGTGAACAAAAGGGGAGCATGTAGCTTCGAGGAGGTGCACTTTTGGACATATGTTTATAGGAAAAAAATGTTTTATTTTTACCTAAAAATACGCCCATAAAATCTTTGTAGTGAATTTTGAAATACCCAGTACAGTAATTTATTTATGTTGCTTTTAAAAATAATTTATTCTATAAAATCAAAAAAAAATTAATAAAAATCAAACTTTGCCCAACCCTGTTGATAGATGGGTACCATTATTTTTACTACGAATTACAATTGGTTCAGGATATCGGTTATATTTGCACATACGCGAAATAAAAATGCAGCATTTGAAAAAATGTTTTTATTTGGGTTTCTCGCTTTATCGACTGTTGTCGTCTACTATACAACCTATCCAAGAGAAGGCTTGTTATAGGAACTACGAACTCGTGCAAAATTAGCTAAATACTGTATGATATTATTCTTATTTAATTATGATATTTCTTATCTAAGTCACATGGTATAAGCAAAAATGTAACGTTTTTAAACGAAATTTATTGTTCTGTTGGTTTTGGCTGAAATTATGAATGTTCTCTTAGCGATATCAGCCACGTAACTTCTATGACAATAATGGTACCCTTAGTCTTGTAGTTAGAGATACCAGGACATTCATAACTTGGAGCTTATCTAACTTACCAACTGTTTAATGACTTAATTATGTTTTTTAAAAAAGAAAAGGTTTTTAGTATTTTAAAACAATATCCTTCAATCTTGACAACCAATTTTTTTAAATAAATGAATGTAATAAAATAAAACACTTGGGAATCATTATCGACTGCCACTTAGATGGAACTTACATGTGGATCATGTTACTCAAATAATAAGGGGCTCATTGTCAGCGTTTCGTTTATATCGAAGTATTTTTGATGAACATCAATTAAAAACATTGGTTCAGTCTAACTTTACTTATGGTTTAATTGCAAGAGGTAGAGTCCTAAATACATACATATGGGGGATGCACAAAATTTAAAATACATCGATCCATCGAAAATCGATGCACCAAATTTCTTTCTATCGATGTAGCAGAAACATCGATATACATCGAATTTATTGATGTATTTTTTATTGCAAAATATGTACCTATTTATATTTTTGACTGTGGATTTCAATTTTGCGCTTGCTAAATGTTGGTTTTCAACAACGACAATAACAGAAGCTGTCAGAATTGTTTTGTTTCGGAATTTTGTCCACGGTCGCCTTGGCAATAAATGCAACTTTTAAATTATTGTTGGAACTTTTAGAAACATTGGCCTTAATAATAAAGATAGTAAACAAAATAACATAATTAAGTAAATTTTAGACATTTTCTTTTTACGATGAATAATAATAGCCAAAAAAGCTAGTTTTGTAGGATTTCAATGTTGAAATAAAAAAAAAATAGGGAGGCTTTGGTAAAAACCTCATATGAATAAATTTATTTGTGGATATACAATTTCAATTAACTTAAAAACCAATAAAGATATTAAGACGCGGTTTTCGCCAAAAGGTAGCTATTTTGATGCCCTTTAAAATTGTTATGCAAAAAGTACACGGTACCATTTAGTTTTTTTTAAGAATTCTGATTAAAACTGAAACTTTTATAAAAATCGCCCCTCTGGAAAACAAAATACACCACCAAAATCAATTTTTAAATAAGCGCGGAATTGTCTATCAATCGAGCCCAAGTTTATTAAAATCGAATATAAGCTGTAAAAAATACAGTATTTCTGAAGTTAAGGTGTACACCAGCTTCCCCCGCCCTTATTATCAGAGATACGAAAAAAAAACGATTCTACAAACTGCCGCAAAAATGGAAACGCTTTCCATTCACATTATCAAGACGCTACCTTAATGAGCCAATTTTTGAAATAATTTGAATATTTAATTTAATCTTAACAGTTACGCCCTCTAGCGATAATCGCACAGCTGTAAAATTAATTTCCAGCATTTTCTCTTTTCTGACCAACGCTTTTTAAGATATAGCCGCTCGCCACCCTTACTGGATCACCCTGTATACAAGGTGTTTTATTAATATTGCAAAAGAAATCAGGTTGAATTTCCCTGCTTAAAAATATGAATACATACAGGGTGTTAAAGTTTTATTTTTTTTTATATTTTCTAAACAATTTTTGAAATAATGTCGATATTTGAACTAAAATTGGTATCCAGGGGTTTTTTTAAATGCGAAATTCGAATTTGATGTTAGGGTGGCTTCAACTTGTAGAGGGCGCCACCTACATATCTTTTTACTTTTTTAAACGTTTTACATTTTTAAGGAAAAAATAGATTTCTCCATAATTTTTAAATGAAAAAGGCATATTTGATAGAAGTTGCTACGAGAAACAGTTCTCGAGAAAAAGAATAATAAGAAGATAAATAACAATTATTTGCACATCGCTAAGCACATTTGTCTCCTAAGCAAGCCCGAAATAAAAAACGTATCAAAAGGTACTTCGCATTAGCCATAACAGTGTTATGAAAAGAGAGTTAATTTTTTATTCCGCTTAATAATTGTAACACCCTGTATCTCCGAAACGAAGCATTTTCGGGCATAGGTTTGTAGGAACTTTTTTTTTATATTTTTAAGCAGGGAAGCTCATCCGAATTTTTTTGCAATATTAACATCCTGTATAGAGTACATTTTAAACCCACGCATTGTGGATAATGTATTTATTATTGAAATCTTGCATTTTCCATAAAAAGTTAGTTTGTCCTAACTTTTAAAAGCTTTTTTTTATAGTATCTCTACTACATATGAACTTCCTCTTTGTTTTTATCGGAAAGATACTTTTTAAAAGCCTTTCTGGTCCCCTTGAGACATTCTACAGATTGCTTATTACGATTTTACTTTTTCAGCTGTATATGCGTTAGCTCGCGGCTACATTAGGAATTAATAATTAAAATTTCCCCTTAAGACAGGAACTATGTACGATAAGAAATCTCTAATTAGGCCAGGGAATGCAAAGTCTCGAAAGATCGAGATTTCTGATTTAGATTTTCTCGGTCTAACTATTCTCAGTACTGCGAGAGAGGTGTGGGAGTAGACGAAACTGATAAGCAAATAGTTTATTTACTGTTTATATGTGTGTGTATGTACGTATGTAAGTATTTTAGCTCATTGATTTTTTACCTCGTCTTTGAGCAAATTCATAGTATGAACATACAAACGCAGGTTTGCATGGGTAAAATTGTCTGAAATCAACCATCTTTTCTCTTAAAAATTGAATCTGAATTATAAATTAAAAAATTATTTTGGTTGAAATTTAGTGACAGCAAATAATTTTTTTTTAATGTTAGATTGTTGGTTGGATTTTGGTCAGTGAAACAGCTGAGATGATTAAACAATTTTATTATTATTATTTATTAAAATTTGATCATCTCAGCTGTTTCACTGACCAACATCAAGCCAACAATCTAACATTAAAAATTTAAAAACAAGTCTCTTAAAAATCCCTTAAGTATTACTGATATTACTATATTACAAAGTTTGTTGAATTTTTTAAAACGGTCCAAAAATTGTTGGGAAAGTTGTTTTATGTCAGTATTTAACGAATGCGACACTCGTCTTGTACAAAACTTTGTCATATTTAATTATTCATATAATATATTGTACCCATAACTCTGATATCTACGGCCTCAGCTGTTTTATACTCATTTAATCGCCGATCATCTCATGCCATATTGCACAGCTTATTGTATAATAATTAGGCTAGAAATGTTCGGTATCACTCAAAATAATAAAAGGTCCAGCATTGACATTATTAAAAATATCATTCAACATACGTGATGAAAACACATAACATCTCTTCGTGAGAAATGAATTCATTTTCAAGTCGGAAGATGGCTTCAAGTTAAAGAACTTGTAACAACTCGCAACTTTTGTTATATTCGTAAAAATTTTACCTTTAAAAAACAACGACGGAATATAACACCATTTGTTGAAAATATCTAAATTTTGAAAATTTGGAAGAGGATAGTGAAAATATTGAGCCAAGATGAAAATTTTGCTCCCAGCATTTCTGAGTCATGGCTTGCGTTTATGCAAGCAGGATTAAATGATTCAGTAAGAGATTTGGATCTGCCGAAAACTGCAAACTCCAGTGAGTCCAGTGTATTTACTTATGAAAACTGAAAACGATGCTATTGAGTGGCTCATTTTCATAGATTCTTCAGAAGGAAGCTTAGAAAGAGTATTTATACATACTGACAATAAATTCGCTTTATTACCCTATAAGTCATTCAGTTAATCTTAAAGAATGTTACGAGAATTAAGCTCTTGCTCTTGAAAAACTCAATTATCAAAAACACATTTATAGAGGGATGTGAAAATTTTATCTATATTGCTGGGACAACAAGGTTACTATAATAAATGTTCATACTGTTGTGTAAGGAAGGAACCAAAATAAAGATGGACCAGAAAAGATTTGCCCAAAAAGAATAGATCTGTTAGAGGAAGAAGGGGAATTAGGTGAATTATTCGAGCAAAATTCTTCGAAAGCAAGATTCTTTGAAACACACCAACATTTTTTCTATAAGAGAAATAAAACAAATCTGTACATTACAAAATATAAAAACAAAGTTAATAATTGAAACAAGTTATTATCGCACAATGATTGAAAGGCGTTGACAATAAGTTATGGCGATACGAAAGCTAATGTGTTCAACAGCCTCATGTATGATGCAAATTCGACATTAATGTCATATCTCTGCTTGTGTCCCTGTTCCTGAATCTTAATGCATAAACACTGGTAAAGATGAAAGAAGCAACCTCGTTGGAAGAAAAAGAACAGAAACTACACTGATAAAAGCTTTCTCATAATCGATCATAACACTTTGTGGTGACAGTATTGGTTCTTCAGCTCTTGCAACATTTCTATGTACGTCTTCTCAGTCTTGCCTGACAGTAGAGCGTATATTAGTAGAATAGAAGAATTTTCCTTTATGCCGTGGATGGTATACAGCTGACCCAACAGGTGGGATACTGTCTTGAAAGTACCAATGTCGTGATCTTGCGAGAAATTGAAGAGAATGGCGTGTCCCAATAATAAGGATCCTTGAATCTATTGGTCCAGAATCATACAACAAAAACGGTTCTCCTCTGTCGGTATGTTTATATTCATCCGGTAGAAAAATCTCTCTTCTTGTGAGTGACAAGGAGGATCTGCATCTATGATTGTTTCTTGCATTTCATTTAATTATCCTGGTTTCTGAAAGCTTTCTTACTGCACAGGTACTGATTGAGCTGGAAATATTGGACAGTATATAGTGCGGTCTATCGTGGGTGGTCTTGGCAGCTGGTTCAACTTGGTCCATAAATTTGGCTACTTCGATTCCTGTTGCATCTCCACCGTGGTTGATATCATTGGACTCTTTTTGAATTTCGCTATCAATGGCTTTGCATTTTATCTTTAGAAATTGGTCACATTTTCAATAGATATTCTTGCCTTGTTGTTTGTTTTTGACGAAAAAGTAACCGTTGATTAAAAGCTTTGTCTGTCTTTGTCACTCTGGACATACTCTAAATCCAACTTGTCTTTATTATACTCGAGAACGAAGTATACGCTCCCCAGGTTTTAAATGACGTCGTTTTGTAACTTGTTGGTTACTATCGCTTGAAGAACTCGCCTGCATTATAATATTTTCCGTTTTAAATACCCACCAAAATAATAAAACTGAATTGCTAATATCCTCTTGATTGAAACTTGTCTACGACACTGAACGTTGGTTAGAGGCGATAAGAAAGCGTGCGAGCGCCTTTAGACATGGGGTTTTCCTACCTGCGTTGCCAAGTTAAGTAAAACAGGTACCGTAGGGTGAAAAGGCCCTTAATGACATGGCGATTTTGGTACATTTTATGAGAATTTAAATTAAAAAAAAAAAAATATTTTAAAACTTGGCAACTTGTAACGACTTATTAATGCAAGCGGTTGTTAATGCTTTTATCTCAGTTAAAAGTGTGTGAATCGATGTTAATTATTTTCTCCAACTACCGTCAATGGTGATAAGAACAGTTTTGCCAATTATTTTGGGGTCGTATTATAGTAACATGCACTTATCTGTCTGTAACAATTAATAAAAAAACATAATTTTGAGGGATGCTCTTTAAATAAAAAAGAAAAAGAGTTTAAAGCATTAGGCAATTGACGAAGCAAGTTGGTTTAAACCAACCGTCAGAGTCACCTTAAAGAAGGGGGAGATTCAATTCTTATCACGCCCAACTAAAAAGATACTGCTGCACAGAACCCCCAATGTCAAATTCGAATAATCCAGTGTGATGAAAATGATAAAACAAGTCTCGTATCTTATCAGTCTCATCAAGCCCGCTATGCGTCCATTATACAGCCCCTATGAGGCCTCGAAAGCTCCAATAAGAAGCAGTCGGAAAGCTCGCACGTTGTTCTGTGGGTCTAAAGCTCAGGCAAACTAAAAACGTAGTCAGTCTGCTGTTGGATTTTGTGCGTGAAAGAGTGTTCAGTGTGTCTGTTTACGAAAAGAAAGAGAGCGAGAAAGATAAACATCGACAGTGAGTATTATCAGTTTTTTTAATCTTCTGAATGCCTGCGATCGTTGGGATTAATTTGTGAAAAGAATGCTTCTAAGATAATGACGTGTTTTAAAAGTAGTACGTATGTTACTTAGTTAACAGAAAATATATTTTAACATTAACGCTTTATGGACGCGTGAAAACTTTGGTCTTCTCTTTATTTAAATTAAACCTGTTTGCAATAGAATTAAAAGATCTGCATAACGCAAACTCTCAAAGAGTTATTCAAGATCGGGTTAAATATTCTTTATGGAAATTTGCAGAAAGCAAGATGAAAAACAGGAAAATATCCCCCATGGCGGCATACTTTCTAAAATTGTCGCTCTCCATCCTTTTGAGGATGGGGTTGTCTTAAAACATTTTTAATGGGGCGGTTTAATTTAAATGTAGAGAAAAACTGCGCATGCCCGCATTAAATCATTTAGCCTAAGAATTAATAACGTTAGAAAATTGTAATATCAATATTTGATATTTATGCGTAACTGGTAAATTCCTTTTTCTTCAAACGTCTATAAACTTCACATTTTTCCACTAATTTTTTGACGTTAAAGTTTTGCTTTTTGTACAGTAGACGGTTGCTATAGACAGCGGAAGTAAAAGTACTTTTTTTCCGCTGAGAGCGGAAGAAAAGTGTGTGTCATAAATAAATAATGTTGAAAAAAACAAGAAATATTGGATATTTGTATACTTTATTTATTTTTAAAAATACAACAATAAACTATTTATTCAACATCAGATTAAAAGTGCAGTTGTTTATTGTGGCCCCAGAAAAATTAACACAAGGTGTTGCGATGTTGCGATCCTGACTTGTTTTTGTATTTTCTAGCGTTAAACCCTCCGTGGAACCACTTGCTGTTGAATTTATGTCAATGTTAATAGGGATTCGTTCAGTAAAATGAGGTTGTAAAATTTTTTTTGCAATATCTTTCTTGTTGGTCATCGATTCCTCAATGTACCCTTCAGCTACACTACTGGATTTCCATCCCCCGTGGCGCTTTAAACACGTAAAGTCTGCACCTGCATCTACAAGCAGTGTAGCTGAAATTCTCCTTAAACAATGACCGGTATATTCTGCATCAGGTTATTTTAAGAAAACTGCTTGAACTTCCTTAGGAACAGTACTTATCTTATTAATTCCCATTGCCTTGTGTGACAACTGTGATCATTTACAAATTTTAAAAAGAATATTTTTTCATTCGTGCCTTCTGGGCGTAATGATGCATATTTTTTTATATATGCTAAAATATTGTTCCCCAACAATAGTAAATGATCGCAATTTTCTAGTTTTACTATCAGGAAATCTTATGTGAATGGAAGATCCTAAGTCTTGTATGTCATCAACGGTCATTATTACAATTTATTCACATCGGCATGCACCAGAAATACCAATAACAAGTACAATCTAAAAATACCATAGTATATTTCATAATAAAAATTTGTATTCTTTGACGTAATATCTAAATTTACCTTAATTCCCAAATACTTCTGATTAGGAGCTTCAGATAGAAAATATTCAAATTGTTTCCTGGTAAATACTTTAGCTTTTTTGGGAGTGTAGCTTCTTTGAATAAGTAAGTAGCTTCAAAAACTTGCTTATGTCTATCCCTGCTTGCCTGATATTTAATAGTTAGCATTGACCTTATCATAGAAGAATGTGACCACATTGTTGAGCTTCTCATTTTTTGTTTGTTCGCCAGTTCAGAGAAATACACCAAGAGTACATTTTCAGAATTATTATTTTTGATGTCTTTCTCATTACACCCTCTCTGGAACTTTTGAACGCAGCTTCGTTAATACTACTGGATTTGATTGGCAACAAATTGTCCACGACATCTGCTGCAATTTTGGCAACCTCCGGGGACGTACACTTAAATTCTGATTCTGACATTTTTCTTTAAAGTAGGGTCCGATTTGCAGGGCATATAGGAAGGGGAAAATCGGGTGCTGCCCTCCGCACCACCCGATCTTGCAGTGTGCACAGAAAACAGAAACAAAGTCAGAGGCTACATTAAAAGGCACAGGGGACGTCTGCTGTGATTGGTTAATATTTCGTTGACAAGAATGACATTTGACGGCTTTAGCTTTCATTATTTTTGGCGCTCAAACTATTAATACCTATTATTTGTTTTGTGCTATTAAATTGTCTTTAAAATTATTTATTTTGGCGACTTGGTGTTATTTTGCTTTGCATTATATTGCATTCTGTGTGTAGTGTTTGTAAGCGAAATAATATTTTTTACGAGATTTGCAAATCTGTAAATTCGGCGAGGTTTGTACGAACCGTTCATCATGGATCCAAGCTCAAGAGACGAGCCATCAACATCATATACAATATGTACTCTTTGTGCAAAGAAATACGGTTGCGTAAAATTACTGAACCATCACAAAAAACGTATACATAAAATTGTTGCTGTTTCAACGGAATGTAGAATCATTTGTCCAATGTGTGAAGAAAGAAATGAACTTAGAAGTCATGAGATGTTACGAAAGCATATTGAAGAGAAACATGGTATAAGTATTGAATTACTAACATTAAGGTTTGTCAGCATGCAAGATTACGAGTTGTGGAAACAAGCAGAGAAAATTGAAACCAGTTACTCAGTACAGCGAACAAATCGAACAAATGATCACAAGGAAGTTAGTTTTATTTGCAACAGATGATTCTAAAGGTAATGTTGTTCTTAGAGGTAGTACAATTGACCAGTGATCAACATTTTTTAGGATATATAGCAAAATATAATAAAAGAACTGAGAAATCCGGTGAAACCATCAAAATTCAAGGAATGTGTCCCTCGCAGTTGATTTGTAGGTTGTATCATAATGGGACTATAATAATATCTGTAAGTTTTTGGAAGACACATGTAGGCCATGACAATGAGTTAAGAAGTTTATATCTTTCTACATCAGAAAAACATACCATTGCTGAAAAATTGAAGTGTGGTGTATCTACCTCTCGATAGAATTTTGGAAGATGCTAGGAAAACAGAAACTGAAGTATATAAATAAACAAACCTAATTTTAAAAACCTATTTTGAGTTATTACTTCCGTTCTTCCCCTAATCCACCGCCTCACCCTTATAATTGCAATTAAAAATTATTTTTATATCCTAACTTTTAATATTTATTTTATTTTATGGCAAAAAATTAAAATCTTGTCCAATGGCTTGAAAGTCAATTGGCAAACACAATTTTTTTTGCTGAAAGCTATATTTTTAAGCCATTTAAGGGAGAAATACAAAATAAAAGAAGTTGCAAGGTCAAAGTTTTGATTTTTTAAGAATGTTTATGCAGATCACGCGAAAGAAAATATATAAGTTAGGTTAGGTAAACAAACAGCTGATGAGCACCCAAATCGAGTATTAAGTTTGAATCGACCGCGAAATGACCCAAAAATGTTAGCCAATCACAGCGGACGTCCCCTGTGCCTTTTAATGTAGCCTCAAAGTCAGTGTGTTTCGAATCTTGAGTCGTTAAGATCAAAATCACAGAATATAGTTAGTTGTCAAAATGGCTCCTAGTAAATGTCAAGAAATCGGAATTGCGCTGACTTTGCTATTAGCAAATAATTCGCGAAGAAAGAAAAGAAAATGCTGGGTTAAGAAGTGGCTATAGGGAGGAAAAGTTTAGCCATATGATTATTTTTAAAGAACTAGGACCAATTGACTTTAAAAACTTTTTGAGAATGAATATCGAAACATTTGAGGAACTGCTGTATCTATTTAAATAATAGGCGTTGGAAATATCTCACAGGGAGGCAGGGCATTTCCCTATAAAGCTCAAAAATCTCTCTCCAAGCTTGCATCTCCTTTTCAGACATTTTTGATTCAAAATATAAAAAAATTGTGGCAAATCTGTCAGAATTAATACATGACGTGCCCCGTCAAATTTCCATGAAATCGACCCAACCGTGCTCAACCAACCGTCCGATCTCGATTTTGTCGGTCCGACATGCCTACACACTACCCAACTTGCAGGGTCCCTGCAGATTGGGTCGTGTGTAGAGGCTTTAAAGTGTTTGATTAAAAAAAAATGGTATTTTTAAAACAGGAAATTAAAGCTGGATTTATAAACTCGAAAAGTTGGCGAGGTTGAGGTTCAATTGGTGTTGGAAATAGGAGTTCAATTTAAACTAAAGGGAACACTCAGTTCCATTTATACACTCGTTCATGTTGTTCATGTAAAGCTCATGTAAGGTTCGAAAACTTCCCGGGTAGTTCGAGATAATCAATTTTTATGCTCGGAGTTCGGAATATCTAACCTCACAAACTTGGTCATAACTTCAACCTCACCAACTTTTCGAGTTTATAAATCCAGCTTGGAAACTGCTTTTAATAAGATTCACTGACACTTGTCAAATCGAATTATGCGTTGGTATCAAACAATACAATGATAAAATAAATCCATGGCAACGCTAGCAGGTAAAATTCGAAACTTTGAAGAAAAAATAGTATGTTTTATTTGTTGTAAAAGCAACTTGTTATGACTCGTCTGTAGGTTGCCGGACTCACTTAGTTCGTCCGGCAAACTTTCAGACTCGTCATAAGAAGTATTGCTTTTACTCATAATAATTAAACAATATACTATTTTTAATGTTTCATGTATGATTCTCGCCAATTATAAGTGAGTTAAAAAAAAACTCGATAAAAACTCGTAAATACCGACAAAGACCCCGCCAGGGTCGATTTCAATAAGTAGCCAGGGTCGGATTCATTTCGTTAGTTTTGCAATATTACTTTAATGTTTAAATTATTGATGAAATTTATGATGAGGTTTTCAGAAATCGTACATAACATGTAATACGAGATCACAAAATTATGAATATAAGCAGAACTTTACCTTAAGGTAAAAAACATATTTTTTTTTATTCTTAACTTTCGATTCTTGAATTTCCTGTTTCTTAAAGGACAAATTGGGTAATTTATGAATTTATCTAGAATGCATTATCTACTACAATGACACTGTGAGATTTTAAGTTTGAAGTTGAAGAATCTTAAAACTGCGCTTCTCAAATATATTTGAATCCATATTTTTGTGGTAATCCACATTACATTCTTACAACTTTTTACCGCACAATTTAAGCAAATTTATAATATAACCATTCGTAGATCCACAATGCACAATGACAATACGAGTTCCTTTGCTTGGAGGTATATCTTTTAATTGACATTATATTTGATATATCTGTTTTCCCTTTTTTCCAAGTCCAATTTTTTCTAAATATTCTATTCGCCGTTTTTTGATTCTGCTACTTTCCATTATTGCAGCATGCTTATTAACAATTTTAAATTTGATTCCCAGTTTTTTAAGCCTTTGTCGTAAAGTGCTTTCTGAACAAAGTTTTTCGAGCTCTTGAAGTTTTTTTACTATTATGGGAACTTCATTATTTTTATATTTTTAATTAAGTAAACTTTTTATTAGTTTGGCTGTAGCCAAAACCAAATCTTTAGGTAAAGGAACCTCTGTTACCTCGAAAAATTTTTTTACTACTTCGGATTTTCTATATTCTATGTGCATAGGGCGAGGCATAGGGTCTTGTTTTAGGTATATACATTTAAACAAATTTCCTTTGCCTGAAAGCTCAAAAATACTTTACGCTTTTTTTGTAACGTTCCTTTTCCTAATTATTCGCCTAAATCTAAATCAACGGATTCAACCAAATTCGCAGCAGGGTTATTTAGAACATCTTCAGGTTCACAATAATTCTCCCTCCATGGCCTACCAAGCCTATGAAAATTTTCCTCCCACGGTCGAAGCATTGTCCTCCAATAGAAAAATTAAATCTATCAATATTACGAAACACGAACACTGAACCAAAGTATTTTAACTTAAGAAATATAAATCCTAAATGAGTAGGCATAAGTGTGCAGAAGTAGCTTAGTTTTGTTGTTAATTGTAAAAAAATAAATCGTTTAAAATGAACCATGTTGCAAATACCTTTTAACTGGTTGTACTCGTGGTAAATATCCTTTAATATCGCGGATGAAACCGACGCCTAATCTCATAATATTTATGCAAAAATTATTACCTTTTGAATCTTGATAATATGGTGAAGGTCAACATTAATTCTTGTACTCTTTACTTTTGGCTTATTAATTATATTAGTTTTCGAGAAGTCAACCATCCCCCTAAAAATGTAAATTGATTACCACTTTTGCAAATCACTGTCTATGATTCCTTAGGATTCCCAAGTGATTACGAAACATTACAAGGTATTCCCAGATGATTGTCAAATATTTATTCGATTACTAAGGATTCCCAAGGATTGCCAACTGACTCCCAGGTATTGCCAACTGACTCTCAGGGATTTCCAACTGATTCCCAGAGATTTTCAGATGATTCCCAACTCATCATATAGTGATTTATTAGTAGTTTTTGCTATTTTCTGTTTTGGGGAACTAGCTGTGGAGACGGACCGATTGGGATTGAAAAATTGTATATAGAATGTCTCAAAAAAATTGTTATGGAGTCCTGAACTTTTATTGACACTTCACAAAGACCTTTATTTCAGTGGCGTGCAGTGTCATTTAAAATAGGGTAGGCAACAGAATCGAAAATGTCAAAGAAGGAGAAAGCCCAAAATTTTTATTCAGGTGCCACGCCCAAAACGTTCTCTTTGAGCCTCCAAAAAATGTAGGCGTTAGGCAAAAAAATAAAACTAATTGTACTTACCAATATGGTAGGTACTTTCACGAATGTCTTACGGAAACGTAAACTAGGGCATAAATAGCTGCAAACAACTGCTCTGTTTTGCGTTAAATGTCATACTTGTAAAGGGCTTACTGTTAATAAGTTTCATCAGACAGTTTACACTGTCATCGCACTGGCACTCCATATTAAAAAACACGAAAACTGTTCAAAAAATCTTTCTAACCAACCAAACTAACTTACAAACAAAACAACAATCCCTCTTGTATAGGTAAATTACTAAAAAAAGTTACTAATAAGCTTTCAAAACAATTATTAAAAGTGCGGCGCGTGAAATCCCGATCTCACACAAGAAGAGGGCACAAAAATTTATAGGAAAATTGAAATTATTGGTACCTAATTAATAGCGGGCCGGTGCGGTGCCTGCATTGTCTTATCGGGTTTCAGCTTCTTACAAAATTGCATCGCATTATTAAATTATTCACAAGAAGAGGGCACAGAAATTTATAGGAAAATTGAAATTATTGGTACCTACCTAATTAATAGCGGGCCGGTGCGGTGCCTGCATTGTCTTATCGGGTTTCAGCTTCTTACAAAATTGCATCGCATTATTAAATTATTAGTGCCCAAATATTAATAAATTTAGGGATGCCCGATGTACTGTAACTTAATTTAGAGATAAACGCTTTCTAACCAATTACTAAAGGGTAAAAACGATGTCTATCAGAATATTAGTTAATGAAAGCACATTTTGGCAACGGTGAATCCAGTCAAATTCACTCATCGTTCCTTCGGCGCCGGTAGGAGTCGTAAGTCGTCGCATGGCTTCTGGCTCGTCTCTTTTCTTTTTATGTATCGTTTCATTTAGCTGTCTTTTTTTAGCACTGCTTTTCGCTTCCATATAAATTCAGTATTGACGGTCTAAATGCACGCCTTTGATTTGTTATGGAATGCTTTTTAATGTAAGCGGATTGCGGTTGCAGGAGGCCAGGGCTGTGAATAATATTCCGTTTAATATACGTAGCGTTATATGAGTGTTAGACTGTGATGTTTTTTCTATGATATAAATAATATTTTAATTGGCGCTTAAAACAAACTTTTTAAATTTTCATTATGCTTTTTAATCGAATTATAATTTATATTATCGGAATTAAAATTAAATGGGAACATAAAAAAAAATATCAAAACGTCAGGGTAGGCAATGCATTTGTGCTTTCATTGTGTGCACGCCACTGCTTTATTTGTCATTTCAATAAGCTTTCATTTCATTTAGCTAAATTGTAAAAGGTAAATTATTTTACATATTATTCAATTATAAATAAATTTGAATAAAGATTATTATTATTATTAAACGCCGAAAAAGAAAATTTATACCTACAAAAATAAACCTATAAGAATAATAAGAGAGAGTGTTTCTCCGGTAGATCTTGTCAAACTAATTTATGTACTTACAGTGACTTCATTTCTACTGCTCTTGATGACGCTTTGCAGATTGACAGTGTTTATTTTGATTTTAGAAAGGCCTTCGACCGAGTTGATTATAATATTTTGCTGCAAAAATTGAGTTTCTATGGTATTGGTGGTCCTTTACTTTCCTGGCTTGATAGCTATCTCCACAATCGAATCCAATATGTTAAATTTAACCATACTTTGTCCAAGGAGATTACTGCACATTCCGGAGTCCCTCAGGGATCTCACCTCGGTCCTGTATTATTTTTGATTTTCATTAATGACCTATCCTTTGTTTTCAAACAGTGCCATCATTTGTTTTTTGCTGATGATTTGAAAATATTTCGTCATATTGAGAATGAAAACGACTGTGCCCTTTTACAGAGTGAAGTCTCAAGACTGTATGATTGGTGTCTCAATAATAGCATGACCCTAAACAGCGAAAAGTGCAAAGTAATATCGTTTTCAAGAAAGAGGCAACCTCTGAATGTTGTTTATCGGATCAATGGAGCACTAATTCACAGAGTTAAACTGATTAATGACTTGGGTATTGTATTTGATAGCAGTCTACGATTTAACAGCCACATTGATAACATAATTGCAAAGGCCTTCAAGATGGCTGGTTTTGTCATGAGACAATGCTGGCAGTTTAAAAATGTCGAGACTTTAAAGAGAATATACTATGCCTTGGTTCGAAGTCATCTAGAATATTGTTGTGTGGTCTGGGCTCCTCTATATCAGGTCCACATTAAACGGATTGAGCGGGTGCAATCGAGGTTCATGAACTTTCTGTTGCATAGACTGGGGATTGATCGTTCTACGCTATCTTATAAGGATCGCTTAAGCATTGTAGGGTTGGATAGCCTGGAGATACGCAGAATAAGGCTCACCCTGTTATTCGGCCATAAAATCTTAAACAACTTGATGGACTGCTCGGAACTTTTGTTTTTGCTTAACTTTAGAGTACCATGTCGTTTGACGAGACAGGCCGATTTGTTTTCTGTGAATCAGAGCCGTACTGACATCGGAAGGAATAGCCCTGCAAATCGTATAATGGGCAATTTTAACCTGTTTGTGCCACGGGATTTTAATATCAATTGTTCCACGCTTTCTTTTAAAAACAAAATTGGACATTTTATTGACGATAGGGCCGTTTGAGGGATTTGGAATACTTGGTGGGGGTTTTACTTACTGCTAGGCCCATGAGGCAAAAAAAAGGAAGACTATATTTATGATTCTCTGAATTATTGTTAATTGTGTGAATTGTTTTTTTTTTTTTTTTTTTTTTTTGTTTAACTCATTTTTTAAGTAAGTACTGTTAGTTCTTGTTTACTCTTTTTTTTTTTTTTAGAATATACCATTTGGAACTTTGTTCTGTAGTGTATTGTAGTGTTTAAATAAATAAATAAATAAATAAAACACGATATTTTTTAATTTCAAATTTGGCGCCAATCCGAGGTCCGGTGGAGAGCGCGGCGTCATTGTTCTCACACATAATGAAAGTTTGGAAGAAATTAAGAGCTAACCTGAACTATGTGTCGAGTTCATCAGAACCTAGCGCTCGAGTTGCGCTACTTCAGAATGGGTGATTCTCATTCCTACTCACTGAGCAATTACTATGAGTATGAGAGTGAGAACCATCCGATATGAAGTAGCTCTACTTAGTGATGAACGGGACCATTGTCTTCCTTTTGTATTAAGTGATACAGGGCATATTGATTTTTCGAATAACTAAATAAGATGTATTTTCGGTTAAAATTAATGTTAGTATTTTTTAATCGCCTTCCCGTCCCTTGAGAATGACTTAAATCTTCCGTTGCCAAGGCGTTTTAATTTAAAATAACAATTACGTACACGTAGGTAGTTGGTTTTTATTTATTAACAAAATATGTCTCTTAACAATTGTCCCAATATTATGTACAAAATAATATACAGCTTTATACGGATCAGTTTCTCGTATATAACTATTTTCGTACATTAGGATATCGCATAAATCATAAAAAATTTTGTCACATGGATACTCCAAAAATGTACATTGTTCACACATTGATGTCTGAATTATTTTTACAGTTTTATTTTCAGTACCCATATCAAATTATATAGTCTTCGGACATCCTCGTACCCCGCTACAACCTACAAAAAATTAACTTTTCATTTTTGTAGCAGTTATGGTTATATATTATACAGGGTGTCCCACGACGATTTTCCCAGCATATTGCTTGGAAACGGAACCAGATAGAAAAAAAAGTTCAGTAACAAAAATTGAGGGCTTGTAAGGGAGCATCTAGGAAGGGTAATTTTAGATATACAGGGTGTTTTAAAAATAGTAATATTGCTGCCAAGTCAATTTTTTTAAATGGAATATATTATTGTTAGTTTTTCGAAAAGCTTGTTTCAAGAGAAATTCAACCATACCATACTTGTTACGTTTCTAATTTAAAATGACTGAAATATGAGCGATTAAATGATCAATTACGTAAGCATGAACAGATATGCAATAATAACAATAACCACCAGCGAAATATTGAAGAGTATGACGGGGGCTGTCATGTCACGAGTCAGAAGTAGTTTCATTGTTAATTATTTTAAGTAGTGAGAAATGCCTTCGCTTTTTACATATGACGAGTATGTCGACATGCTCCTATACAGAGAATGTCACAAGAATGGAAGACGTACTCAAAATCTGTATAGTCAACGATACCCGAATCGTGAAATACCAAGCTATAGAACGTTTCGTAATGTTGAACAAAAATTAAGAAGTGGTTCCTTTCCCAGTGGTAGGGCACAAACACCAAGAAGAAAACGAGTCCGAACAGAAGACAACAATATTAACATCTTGGCCTATGTTCACGTGTATCCACTCGACTCCTCGGGGAAGAATTAGGTATTGGAAAAAGTACAGTTGAAAGGACACTAAAAGATTATAAATACCACCCCTACAAAATTCATCTAGTGCACGGCTTAACACCTGAAGATCCTGAACGCCGCCTAAATTTCATTGCTGAGATGTCAATGAAATTTGAACAAGACCGTCTTTTTTTCAACAAAATTTTATGGAGCGATGAAAGTAGGTTCCACAACAACGGCATAGTAAATCGCCACAATTGCCACTACTGGTCATCTGTAAATCCTCACTGGATGAAGGGGACTAATTTTCAGGTAGTTTGGGGGGTTAACGTTTAGTGCGGTTTATTTAATGGCTATCTTATAGGTCCTTACTTTTACCAAGGGACACTAAATGGAGAAAAATTTTTAAATTTTCTTCAAAACGAACTTCCCTTATTACTTGAAAATATCCCAATCAATGAAAGAGCCTCTATGTGGTGGCAGCAAGATGGAGCTCCCCCTCACTTTGCCAGGCAAGTTACAAATTATTTAGATACCACGTTTCCTGCGCGCTGGATTGGCCGAAATGGTGTGATCCGGTGGCCACCACGGTTACCGGACTTGACCCCTTTGGATTTTTTTCTTTGGGGATATCTTAAAGAAATTGTGTATGTGAACCAACCTAGAGATGTCGAAGATTTGCAAAACAAAAGCATAGCAGCTTGTCGAACTGTTACTCCAGCTACCATAATTTTGTTTAGTTATCTTCTTATTTTCGATTGATTGTTACATAATTCAATAAAGTGTTATAAATCGCTCATATTTCAGTCATTTCAAATTAGAAACGTAACAAGTATGGTATGGTTGAATTTCTCTTGAAACAAGCTTTTCGAAAAACTAACAATATATAGGGTGTTCCATTTAAAAAAATTGACTTGGCAGCAATATTACTATTTTTAAAACACCCTGTATATCTAAAATTACCCTTCCTAGATGCTCCCTTACAAGCCCTCAATTTTTGTTCCTGAACTTTTTTTTCTATTTGGTTCCGTTTCCGAGCAATATGCTGGGAAAATCGTCGTGGGACACCCTCCATATATAGTTATTATATTTTATGCAAATGTGTTAAAAAGCAAGTATCTCTTCTTGTTAAAATCCAAGGGAAAAATATGTTACCAGTTCTTCTGTGTTTTCTTCTTGCAATGCAATATGATACTGTTGTTATTAAAAAGTTATATAATATCTTTGCAAAATAAGATACTAGTGGCGGCTCTAGAACCCAAATAAAGGAAGAGGGAATAAAGTATAAAGTTCTTGAAATTTCCCTCTATATAGCTATCTCTCCGTTAGATTCGCCACTGTAAGACAATTATTGATAAAATTGTTTTTGTAGAATGGTCACATTTGTAGTTAATTTGAAGAGTAGGTATAATAATAACGATTATAGTATAATTGATAAATTTAGTTACTTACCGGCGAGTTCATTTTTTATATTATTATATATATACCATAACATTTAAACAATTAAACCAAATAGCTTTTACAATACACAACTATTTACCTTCTCGACACCCAAACTACTAATGAATGTTAAATCTCGAGTTTAAAGTCGGAATTTAGTTAAATTCCGAGTTCAAAGTCGGAATTTAGTAAACAGAAAAATATAAATTATGTGGCCCTTCTACGCCTTCGTAATTTTGTAATAAAAGGCTCGAAAAATTTTTTTTGCATTACGATTTTACTACATATTAGGTTAAATATATCGGCCAGAAAGCCGATATACCTTCCGTATATCGACCGATACCGATAATCGGCCTTTAGGCCGATATTACCGCTATATCGGTATCGGCGTCGGTCGATCACTATTTATAATATCTAACTTAAGACCTCGTTATAATGATTGCATTTACTGATCCATCGAAAGGGTCCAGAAAAAATCTCAGCGAACAGAGATGTTATTTGGGGGTTAACACACTTGTATGCAGAATTAAAATGGCCCAAAACTTATTCGCTACTAATTTCCGAATGATTTTCAGTAATTGCCACCTGATTCCCACTCGATTTCCATACATTTCTAGATGACCCCTCGTTAGTTTTTGTTTATTATAATAACCCAACTCTATGAGTTGAAACTACTGATTACTCTCTTGGACCAGATTTAGGTTTTAAGTACGTTGTGATAACATAATATTGATATGGAAATAAACAATGACACCAGCTTTTACTATTACTCAACATTAATTTTATTGCTCGCATTGTTTTTTGCATCAAAATTATTTTGCCAATCATCTTATAATAAATTAAAAGGAAGGAAGAAAACCTTAAGACAAAAAAAGTAGTGTTTATGTCACAGAAATAATTATAATTCTTCAGCATAAACCAATCGAGCATAACGATTCCCTGGCGCACCGCGAAACAACGCGTCGTCCGTGTAGCCATCGACCAGCCGAAAATATTTTTAAATTTTCGGTTTACAAGTGGTTAGTATAAATTCAAAAAGCAATGTAGAAACACCCGTTAACATGGAATTAGTGTGTTTCGAAAAAAATATTATTATATTAATATAGGTGATACGTTTTCATTGTTACAAACCCCAATGCCAAAAAATATCAATTCTGGAAATTTCCCGGGATATTTCCAACAATTTCCACTTATTACTTTTCGAAAATTTTCGCGTAAAATTAAATTTGCACTAGAGAAATTTTCAGCTATAATATCCCTAGGACATTAATAATGTACGAGATAATTTTATGTCAATCGAAAGCACGCTACCACCGTTCATGTGACCCTTAAAATTTGCCTTAATATATCTCTAAAAATGAACAGAAATAGCTCTTACTCGTATACTTTAGATACAGAAAATCTTTTGTGCTTTAGATATTGTAATTTCTAAGTCCTAGTTCAATAAAACCCAATTCCCGATAATTCTGCCAATCTCCCGTACCGAGAATTGTCCTGCTAAGATCCAATCGTGGAATTTACGGTGCTGCAAAGTCTACAAATGGCGCGAAGCGAGATAAGCAGGACGGGAACACGGATCGAGCATGTCTGCAGTAATGAAGCAGTTCGTCGCAGGCCCACGCGGGCACTGACTGAGTTACGTCTTGATAGTTTTAATGATAGAATAATGCACACTGTCAGTAGGATAATAAAATTGTTGGTCCTTCTGGCAAACGCATTTTGTGGAAGCTGCACTATGTACTGAAAGAACAATTAATTAAATACATCAAACAATTTCACCCATTCCAACTTTAACTTTTCTAGCAGAGTTAGATCGGTGAAACTTGAGGAATGTTGTAACTCCTCCCTAGCTTCGATAAATTTTCATCGCGTCCAAACAGAGTTGAAATAATTTGTTGTAATTTTTTACAAAAGAAAAATAACGAGAAATTAAATATATTGGAGTATTAAGAAGAAAAGACAATTTATGGTAATGCAAAATAGAAGATATATTTTATGTAATAAATCAATGTAGGTATCTACTATTTTGGCTAAAATTTTTGCCCAGCGTTAAAAAATGTAGCAAGGAAGTAGCTGTACGTGACGTAACCATATTTAGCTTATTTATAGCACAACTTCACTGAAAGTGTAATTAAATTGCAAAAAGATTTCTTATCTTCACGAAATACAATAATACTTGGGTTTTATAGATTTACCTATACCACGGTAGAATACATAAACGGTAGATCCACTTCCCCATATTTTTAGTTTCGCCGGCACCGCTCGAATTCGAAACGAAACCAGTTCTAACTGGATAGTGGCTAGCGCGAGAACGCATCTGGAACTTTTCGCTTAACGAGAGTCAGTGATATTTTTTGTACTCTGCCTTTACCAATTAAGCGTCGATTACACGCCTTGCATGGGCGCGCCTATCCTGTTTATAAGCACGCATGATTACACGTGGATAGTAAACAAGCTTTATCTCGTACACTAGCTTGCGTACACCTGCAGTTGTGTTTCGATCAAGGCATCTCAAGATGAAGTGGAATGTAAATAATATTAGGTATATTATATATACATATTATATTATATTACCAGTCTTGGAGAAACTGCCGCATTCTCACTAAAGTTATCGTCTTACGGATTAAACCTTTTAAAGCCTGTCCAGAGATATAAGAAAATTACAGTTTGCCTTTGAATGGGATTATCCAAGGCTGGCCATAAACAAACAATGAATAAATAAATAAATGCAGGTAAATTATGGTACGTACTTAAAAATGTCTTAAAGTAAACTGCAAATCCGTAAGACGTAATATCATTATTAAAGTAATAGTTTGGTGATTTTAAACCGATTTTTTACCTGATTTAAAATGAGAGGGTTAATCCCATAAAACATTAAAACAAATTATGTTCTAAAGACTGTATATATATCCACTCTAGTTAGTTTTAAGCTTAGTAATTATTCTTACTTCGTGTGTAATACAGCGTCTGTTTAATCGTGTGTGAGTCATGGAAAATACGTGCGAGCCTAATGTATCTCAGGAGATAACCACGTCGAAAAGCAGCTGTGGAAACTAAGGAAGTTATAAACAATGTTTATTTAACTCTCATTGAACGTGCGGTCAGCAAGCAAGCAGCGTTAGAAGAAACGGCCACTTTAACAAAAGTTCTAACATCAACTGTATGGAAAATTGTGAATAATCCCATTTTAGCGAGGAAAAAAAGAACCGATACTGGCATTTTCGCGAAGGTAGATGGAAGTGATCAAGATATAATACGGCATAAAATTTTTCAAGTAATACGAGGAACAAAGCGTGTCTACATTAGATAATTTAATTAAGAGGCTTCAAAAAGATGAAACCGGCGTTAAATGTGGCAGAACAACGTTATGGAAGTGTATCTATGTATAAAACTACATGTATGATAATGACATTTATTTTCAGGAAGATTACACCAAAAGTCAATTAATTGAGGTTTTACAAAGTTTAAAAATACAAAAGGAATACTTCTGTGATGCAAAAAATCTAGGGCATACAGTTTTACGGCTTCCATCATACCATTGTATATTTAATCCCATCGAACATGTTTGGCACCAACTGAAATCTGCCATTCGTCGTAACAATATTTGCCTTACTATTAACTCCAGTGTACTTGAGCTTATAGAAACTGACGTTTTTAACATCCCTTCACAAAGTTGGGCAAGTTCTGTTACACAGGTTGAAAAAGTGGAAAAATCCTATATCCATATAAACAATATAGCACAAATAATAATTAGAAGAGATGATGATAGCGATAGTGATATTGATATATTAAGTGAATAATTATTCTAAGTACCGAATAATTTGTATATTTTTGTAATCATAATTTTTAATAATAAAATACCTTGTAATTTCACATTTAAACATAAATAAAATATTATTTAATGTCTTACTTATTTTTATTACAAACCATGATTAAATTCTAAGCAAAATACGGACCTGCTCGGTCATATTTCAATTTTTCAGCTGGCCCGGGTCTTTCCTAATAGGGATCAGTTAGTCACTTTCTTATATCTCTGAACAGACTTTACCATTTGCAACAAAGTATTAAAATTGTTAGTAGTTATTCTTACAAACCTATGTCCGGAAATGCCTTGTTTCGGAGATACAGGGTGTTACAATTTTTAAGTGGAACAAAAAATATGTACGCAACTGCCGTTATGTTTTGATAATTTTTTGATTTTGGCTTTGTTTAAGGGATAAATGCAATTTTATGAAACTCTGATAGCGATATGCAAATAATTGTCATTTATTTTCTTATTATTCTTTTTCTCGAGAACGGTTGCTCGTAGCGACTTCTACCAAGTATGCCTTTTTCCAGTAAAAATTATAGGGAAATATATTTTCTTGCTTAAAGATGTAATTTAAGCACGTATAAAAAAGTTATGGCTCCTCAAAAGAGTAAAAAGACATGTAGATGGCGCCCTCTACTAGTGAGAGCCATATTAACATCAAATTCGAATTTGGCATTTCAAAAAACCCCTAGATATCAATTTTAGTTCAAATATCGCCATTATTTCCAAAATTATTTAGAGAAAACAAAAATAAAAATAAAACTTTAACACACCCTGTATCTCCGAAACGAAGCATTTCCGTAAGTTTATAAGAACTTTTTTTAATATTTTTAAGCAGGGAACCTCATCCTGAGTTTTTTCGCAGTAATAATAAAACACCTTCTATGTATTGGAAACAGACCTAACAATAATAATTATCATGATCAAGTTATTTCTCGATTTGACAAAACTATTTAATTTGGAGTTGGCTGACAAAATTGTTCAGAATCGGACTGCCTATCCATTAAAATGAAAAATATTATTTTAAATTTATTGTTTTCTTTATAAAGATAATTATCTTTTTCCTAAATTAAATGTTTGACGAAAGATATAGTAATTTATGTCATCGATGTTCTGATTTAGAAAAAAGATTCTGATAAGGTGTCCCAGTTAAATCCGTATCAGCAATTAATCATAGTAAGTGATTAATGCGCGAGTATAATATGCGAGGCCAACCTGTTTTATATTATGCCTGTATGCGTACCTTCTAGTTACGGGTGCCAAAAGAAACTGCAGATATTGCACAATGCGCAAGCACATACACGAACACAATGCAATTAGTTGCGCAACACCATGATGCATTTAAATTCAAACAAGTTTTAGTTGCGTAGAACCTCAAACAACACCATAGACTATAATAATATTTGTTTGCACGACAGTCTCTGTTGCGCAATTTTTTCGCAAGTATGTGGGACTTTTTACGTTAAACTGGACAAACCTTAACTAATTATATTATGTTAATATTTTGGTACGTAATTCATGTAGAATTATTTAAATTGTCCCGAAAATTAAATTAATTAATAATAATGATAATTACTAAACCAGTTAGCAATAAAATGTTGCTAAAAATGAAATTAACAGTCTATAAGGATGGTAATTTGTCCATCTTGTTTATCACTTAAGTTAAAAGGACCTACTTCATCAGTTAGATTTTCCACAATTTCTTTTGTCTTAATTTCCTTTAAGGTTTTGTTTACTAACTTCTGTAACTTTATTTTTATACTTATTTTCACATGCAATTCCATGTACATTGCTAGTTTCGTCAGTATTTCCTCTAGTTACGGTGATATTCCTCAGCTCCATTAAATATATAATTTTGGATAGTTCAGTGCAATTCCACGAGTTTCCGCCCATCGTAATTCTTTTCAGTGTATTGTGAGTGTTAAAGAAAATCTCATCGACATTTTTAACTTTATTTTCTTGAAAGTCAGTATTTTCTAACAGAGCTAACCTTAAAAATGCGTGAAAATCTAATAATGCTCTGTTATGCGACATATTGAGATATTTAAGATTTAAAAAGTTCGTTTAAATGAAAATAAAATTATACAAACGTTGAGTGCCGCTCAAAATAAAATATCTGAGATTCTCCGAGATTTCACAATTCTGCTAAAAAAGTATGCTTATTTTTTCTTTCAGGTGAAATAAACGACTGGTCAGATCGCGCAGAAGGCCCTGATTCTAACCCAAAAAAGAGCAATATCGATGCCAATATGGTGACAGTACTCGAGGCACCACCAAAAAAGAGCGAAACGCCTGATAAGCCAACATCAGCAGCCGAGGATGATCGAAAAAGCCCGACGAAACCTGAACTAGATGAAAAACAGCCCAGAATACGGCTAAAACCTGGACTGGCTACGGATCCAGCTTTAAATATGTTGGGACACATCAAACTTGAGGTAGGGAATGAAATTGCCTATATGAAATGGCATACAACATCTTAGCATTACTTTTGCAGTTCTTACATTGAACTGAACCCTTTTTTAGATGGACTCTAGCAATCAACCAACTCCTGAGTACCTTGCTTCACTATCTCCTGCTATTCAATCAGCTCTGGCCAGCCGTGGTCTTCTGTTTCCAGCAGGTCTGAAATTGAATGAAGCTGTTGCAGCAATGGCAGCAGCTCAAAGGGCAGCATCCAGTGAAGCAGCAAGGTAATAACACCCAGAATGGTTTAGTTATTTAGCTGACAAATTTTATATAAAGGATTGCTCTCACATCTGAGATTACTATCTCGGTCTCTGGCGTATAGCCCTTCCAGTATTTTTTTAAATGCATTCACATTTTTGCATGATGATGATTGGCACACGAAATTTTTTTTTAGAGCTGCTTCTGCTGACGTTGTTTCCACTCCGGAATCATCCAGGCCAACTGTTCCAGTTTATCAATGCATACCATGTGGAATAAGATTCTCTTCATTAAGTACTTTGGAAGCGCACCAAACCTATTATTGCTCACATAGGTATGTTTTATAAAAATTATATTTCATTGTAAAAGAAATCTAGAGGTTGCACAAAGAGATAGAAGGAAAAAACATAATAATTCAAATCTGTAAAAAGGGGAATACACTTCAAAATATTGTTTTTACTTGATACAAATTCTATAAGTTTAGGCAGATATAACGAAACCTTATCCCTATTTATTTTCAATCGAGACAAAGATAAGCTATCTACTGATAAGGTATTATCAACTGATTTATATTTTGATAAACAGTCATAAATATCTTCTTTCTGTTTCATGTACAACCAAGTGTTATTACGTATTTAAGTGTTTTATTTTCTGGTAAATTATTTTTTGTTTATTATATTTATAAATGCACATATAAAGTGGCGGACAAAAAATTAGCTAGTGGGGTTGTGATTTCCTAATCCCCCAGCGCAGATTAAAGAAAAGAAGAAACAGTACTTTTTGTACCAGTCAATGAACCTCAGAAAATCATTAATTTCTTAGTTGACCTAAATTTATCATGGCTACTTTTAAGAAAGAAATGTTTGTTTGCATTCTTAAAACTTTATTAACTCACACATTTTTCTTGCAACTGCCATTAAGTCAGATATATAAGTTTCGAGACGTCTGGCCGTCTTTTTAATAGGCCATGTCTCTCATCCACATCTTTCTGACTAACCTCCTAAACAAACCTGAGCAAGACCCTTAACAAATTACGGCAATTCTAGAAAACCTAAATTTTGATAGTCATACCCTTTTTCAGACCAACCAAAGCTACAGACGAAGATACTAAATCATCTTGTGTTGGTGCCGAAGCGAGTGGCAGCCAACCGGATGGCGACGGCGTGGATGCAACAAATAAAGGACTGCGCACCACCAAACAATACACTTGCATGCACTGCTCGTACAGTGCAGAGAAAAAAGTCAGTTTAAACAGGCATATGCGCATGCATACCGTTTCACCTGGGCCGGTAGCCGGAGCCGTGTGTGGAACTAGTAGCTCCAGTATTCCTAATGGAGAATCGAATGCTGCAGAGACGCAAGATCGGTACTGCGCAGTGTGTGACATTAGGTTCAGCTCGCAGAAGACGTTTAGAGCGCATAAAATGCATTATTGCGACTCCAGGTAAGAAACAGGAATACTTTTATAAAGTAATCACAAAGAGGAAAATTATAATCTGTTAGGTAGGTACCTAATTATTTGCATTATTACAAACAGAGATGTGAGTAACCTACATTAGCTAATTACTTAAAGTATCTAAGTTACTGCGTTACTGGTAACTAAGTTACTTTTTTCATAACCGACTATATTTTGGTTACTTTTCATAGTATCTCAGAAGCAATAAATATTTATCATTTTAGCATTAAAAGTATCTTAGATATTTTCTAGCTACTCTTAAGGTAACTTAGCTTTAAAGTATCTTTAGATACTTTTTGCAACTAAGTTACTTTTTTCATAACCGACTATATTTTGGTTACTTTTCATAGTATCTCAGAAGCAATAAATATTTATCATTTTAGCATTAAAAGTATCTTAGATATTTTCTAGCTACTCTTAAGGTAACTTAGCTTTAAAGTATCTTTAGATACTTCTTGGAGTGTCTTTCACAGCTCTGTTTACAAAATTACCATCAATTCCTCGACTTTAGGCAACAATTTTTTTCAATTTTTTCGCGGAGCATAATCGGTATTATAAAGGGTGTCCCAAAATGTACGCACACTTTAAAATATCGTGGCATTTTCGTTTTTATCATAGTAGGCTTCTAAAAATTTGATAGCTGTCATGTAATTTATTGCAATTAATAGCCATGGAACGTTACACGGTAGAACAGCGCGTTGTTATCGTGAAAACGTATTATAAATGTGGAGAATGTTATGCGGAAACAGTTCGTAGACTGCGAGCCGTTTTTGGAAGAAGTAATGCACCAAATCTTACGACAGTGCAAAGATTGATCAAGAAATTTGAGCAAAGTGGTTCAGTTGGAAACATAAAATCAACAGAGCGGCCGCGTACTGCTCGATCTATTGAAAATATTGCGGCAGTGTCGCAAAGTGTTGGTGAGAATCCAGGCAGGTCGATTCGCCGTCGGTCACAGCAAGTGAACATTACCAAAAGCAGTATGCAGCGAATTCTTACAAAGTATTTGCATTTGCATGCCTATAAAATCCAATTGACCCAAGAATTAAAGCCAGCAGATCATGGGTTGCGCCGTGAATTTGTTAATTGGATTCTGGAAAACGAGGCAAATGACGGAGATTTTTCGAAGAAAATCCTGTTTAGTGATGAGGCACATTTTCAATTAAATGTATGCGTCAATAAGCAGAATTGTCGAATCCTCGGGTTATTCACGAAAAACCAATGCATCCTCTACGAGTCACCGTTTGGTGCGGTTTTTGGTTCGGCGGAATAATTGGGCCATACTTCTTTGAAGACGAGGCTGGAACTGCACTAACAGTAAATGGCGAACGTTATCGTGCAATGTTAGAAGAGTTTCTGTGGGCTGAATTAGACCGAATTAATGTGGAAAACTTATGGTTTCAACAGGACGGGGCGACCTGTCACACTGCGCGTGAAACAATGGACTCGTTACTCGTTACGACTGAAATTTCCTGGTCATGTCATATCTCGCAATGGTGATCAGAAATGGCCACCACGATCCTGCGATATAACAACGTGCGACTTCTTTTTCTGCATGGGGTTTTCTTAAATCTCGTGTTTATGCCAATAAACCAGCCGCATTTCCTGACTTAAAGAACGAAATTCAACGCGTCATTGATGAAATTCGTCCACAAATATGTGAAAATGTTATCAATATTTTCGTCAAAAGGGTAAGTGCCTGCCAGCAAAGCCGCGGTGGACATTTGTCGGATATTGTGTTTCACACTTAATCGTGATATGTATTCTTTCTAATTCCCAGTAAAGTTTTGACATATTTCAAAAAATAAATGGGTTTTGTTAACAAATAAAAATGTGCGTTCATTTTTGGACACCCTTTATAATATACATGTAAAATGTGTCAGGGAAATTCCCACTGGTTCGGATTTTATTGAGGAAAAACCGGCCGGGTATGTTTCTACTTTGTGGATATACATAACCCCTTAAATTTGAACTCACCCTATATGGGTAAAAAATGCTTAGCTACATAAGGATTTCAGGTTAAAGAGTTTTAATGGCATAAACACCATGAATATACAGCGTGATTATTGAATGGTATGATAATATAGATATATATTTGCCACTTCATCATGATGACATAGTTTACAAAAAAAATATTTAAAAAAAATGAGATATGATTATAATCTTCTTTGACTTCAGTTTTGTACTTAAAATTTTATTTACGAAACCTATAAAAGAATATCGAGCTATAACACATGAACATTATTTTTATTTATTTTAGGCATGTTGTGAAGCCAGCAGCTCCTCCCTCCAGCTGCACATCAGGCTCTTCCCCCACCAGCCCTGTCGACGCCTCCTGTCGCACACCCCCGTCTCCCGCACCGCAGCTCCCACCGCAACAACCTTTTCTAGCTCTCCCTACTAATCCTATAATCATAGTTCCCTACTCCCTATTCCGATCAGCAAGCGTGCTCCCTGCTTTATCCACAGCAACAGGTATCCCTAGTCCTGATACGCCATGTTTCCTGTTGCCAAATGGCACTTTGCAACCGATGACGAGCGCGTTTTCAGCGGCAACTACGCCACAGTCGCAATCAAGCCTTGAGCAAGTTCTGAAGGCAGTAAATAAGGCAAATAAAGAACCTGTAGTCACTAGGTAAGTTTCAATGGCGTATTTTTCTAAAAAGAAAGAGGATTATTTTACTAAAGCTAAACTTTTCCAACAGAGAAACTTCCTCGACGCCGTTGGACCTCACTGTCCGCAGAACTCCTGAACTAGAAAAATTTAAAGACGCAGGTGAAACGCCGATGGAGGTCGATCCTGATCACGAAAAAGAAAATCTGAAATATCGCTCGCCATCTCCAGAAAAAATCGAATGTGAACCCTCAATCCAGAGTTCGCCTTGTTCTACTCCCAGCGGACCTTACGAGAAAAGTTCGCCCAGTCTGAGTGTGAGCCCGAAAAGAAAGTTGGATGACGCTTCTAGGAGTAACAGTCCAAGGTATACTTGCGAGTAAACTAAGTCAAAAGTTTAAACTACATTTTCGTATTTATTTGGACAATATTTGACGTAGATTTGTTTTATTAGGGCTTCCAAAACTCCAAAATTAAGTAATGAAAAGACGTCAAGGACTAGTCCAGAATCTGTCATGCCAACAGCCCCTTCATTTGATATACCTCCTGCACTTCATCCTCTGTTGCTGAGAGCAGGAAATCTTTCCTTATTTCCTCCAGAGGTAAGATTTTACTCTTGAAGTAATTAATTGCCAATCATCACTATGATTATTACCTTGACAAATACGTGTACTTATTCTGTTGTAGCTTCAAATGCGTTTATCAGACCTACCCCCTCTGCCACCTGTAATGCCGCAGGTCATAGTCAAGCAAGGAGTATCAAAATGTAAAGAATGCAATATAGTGTTTTGTAAGCACGAGAACTATGTTGTTCATAAAAAGCACTATTGTTCGGCACGAGCATTGGAAGATGATAGTTCGAAAACGAGTGGAAGTCCACCTGTTAGTCCGAGGTAAAATATTATAAATTCACCTGTACCCTGCAACATAAAATACAATTATTAGTGTTAAATTTTTGTTTTTGATTTTAGAAGCGGGGGAACAACTAGTCCAGCCGCTCAATACCAGCAACTTATATGTTTGGCATGCGGCATCAAGTTTACCTCTCCGGACAACTTAAATGCTCACCAGCAATATTATTGTCTAAAAAGAAGCGAGACGGAACCTAAGCGTTGCTCTAAATGCAGGGCTTTTCTCGAACCAGGGCACCAAGTAAGTGATAATTTACTTTGAACTTCTTTTATCTCAGTATTGCATGAGTTACTAACTTCATTCAAAAATCATCACCGTTTCATTCATCATATCATATGATTTTAAAAAAAAAACCTCCTCAAAGTACGTTTTTGACCAGATTCGCCAAGTTTTGACTAGATCTGTGACTTTGTTCAAAAATGCAGGAAGTGTGTAGTAACTCAAACTACTGCGGGATAAATTAGCAATCGTTAGCAATAGAAAAACAGTAAAACTTAGCATAGTGAACCTGGACGTGACTTCTTTAGCAAGTTTAATTATTTTATTTTTTATCATCAAAAATTTGCTTAAAAAAAAAGAATTTTTCTGTCAATTTTGGTTCAAATCCGTTTAGTTTCTGCAATTTTTTTTTTACTTTTGTTTATAGTCTAGCTAAAGTCACCCTTCATTGCAGCTCCCAATTTTTCAATACAAATTAATTATATTGTTATAAAAAAACAACGCAATTTTTGAGAAAAAGTTTTTTTTTATTTTTCTCAAAATTCTTTTTGCGGAAGTAATTTTGCTAATTAGCGAAAATAATAAATAAAACATCTTTCGAAAAACGCTAATTTCACGTTAGCAAATTCTTCCAAGGGACTAGTAAGCTCCACAAATATAACATTATTGTTTACATTTCTATCTTCTGTATAAAAACTTCAGCAAAAAATGCCGCCTCTATGCGGCCATGCATCGCTGCCTAAAATGTGAGGTTTCGGCGAGCGCCTTACTTGGAACATAAAAAGCCAGATGCCGCCGAGTACGATCGTACAGACGTGAGCCGTCCTCGCATCTATCTCTTTTTAACGTAGTATAGATAAGAACAGAGCGAAGCCGTATCGGCGCTTCGCCAGTAGCGTTCAAGAATACTCTCAATAAGTCGAGTTTTACATGGTGATATGATATCAATTTCTAACTGAGAAATGGAAAATGGGCTTTGAAGGCCAATAGAATATCAACAAGAGGTAATTAGAAGAACTTTCTTGGCGTCCACGTTGCCTCTTAAAGTGTTAACTTGGGTATTGTCGCTTCCTTTGATACATTTTTTGCTGGAGTTTTTATACCAATATTTAAATGTGAACGATAATGTTATATTTGTGGCGCTTACTTTACATATTTAATATTCTCATATATCACGCTATTTTGGACGAGTTGTACCAACCTACTCAATAGAACATTTGAACAGATGCATGGTACCAATTTCATAGTAAAACTATTTATCTTGCTTCTATTTGCAACTATAAACTTGAAGACATTTAAACTGGAGAGTTGATATTGAGAATATTAAATAAAGACAGAAATTAGGGTTTTTTGGTAATCTTTTGTGGTTGTATGAAAAGTACTGTCACTTTCTGCACTTGTTATGTAATACACTATATCTGTCAGTTTACCGTACGCAATGTCGAAATTGACAAGTATTTAATAGTATATTACGCATTAAGTGTTGTAAAAAGCATATTAATTACTCACGAATGGAAAACTTGCGGTAATTACATTAGTGCGTAATTGCTATACAACACGCAATACATACTATACTTTTTCTACGATTCTTACATACATAATTAATAATTATTATTTATAAAGTATCGATTTGAACTTTAAATCTCAAATAATGACAATGTCACTGTCAAATATTCTAAAAACGTCACCATTTGAGTGGTTCAAGGCTAACTTGATTGGTATACTAGGAATCATAACGCACAGCTGTGCGTTTTTATTTTTTACGCACGGTCGTGCGTAAGAATGGATTTTCTTATGGAGTGAACTGTACGTAAAACAATGTTTACTCCTATATTAGTAAACATTGTTTTACGTACAGTTCACTCTATAAGTAAATCCATTCTTACGCACAACTGTGCGTAATAGTATATTACGTAATAAGTGTTGTAAAAAGCATTTTACGCACGAATGAAAAAGTTACGCGTAGCGGCGAGTGCGTAATTCTATGAGTGCGTAATTGCATTACAACACGTATTACGTACCATACTTTACCTACGACCTACTTATTCACACAACATCATTTAGTTTTAGTTTTCCATCTGAACTGGTAACAATATTAATAATTTAAGAACGTGATAACATCAACGAGAAGGTATATATTGTAATAATTCTACAGTATGATTATTTAAATTTACAAATGTTATTTTTTATTATATTATTTAAGGTGGATTTATAAACTTGACGTTCCGTTTTGCCGGTGCCGGTGACGGTGGCTGGTAGAGTTAAAAACATTGAAGTGCGTAAGACCATTCATAGTTGCCGGTGACGGTGACGCATGCCGGTGGGTGCCGGTCAACATAAACCAATTTTATCTTTTTCCGGCGGCCGGTCGTAGCAATACTCGTAGTAATGCTCAAGAGCCAATCAAATCCGTTTATGACTCTCACGTGATATTGACAGTGACTTTGTGTGTTTTTTTTGCCCTTTCTTATTTTTAGTATTGCATGTGAACACAGAGCAAGTAAATAGGCCGTCTCATCGTCCATTTTAGCAACAACAAAAAACAAATGATTATAAAAAATAACACTATGAATATTGTGGTTATGTACTGTTTCTGCTAGTAGAAAAGAAGAAGACGAACGGCAGACGACCTTTAAGGTGGATTTATAAACTTGACGATGGGTATTCTGTTTGACGGTGGCCGTGACGTGTGCCGTCTGCCGGTCGTAGCGACACAATTAACCTTTTATAAACTTGACGTTACTCCGTCGCTCTGCCGTTCATCTTCTTCTTTTCTACTAGCAGAAACAGTACATAACCACAATATTCATAGTGTTATTTTTTGTTATTTGTTATCATTTGTTATCATTTGTTTTTTGTTGTTGCTAAAATGGACGATGAGACGGCCTATTTACTTGCTCTGTGTTCACATGCAATACTAAAAATAAGAAAGGGCCAAAAAACACACAAAGTCACTGTCAATATCACGTGAGAGTCATAAACGGATTTGATTGGCTCTTGAGCATTACTACGAGTATTGCTACGACCGGCCGCCGGAAAAAGATAAAATTGGTTTATGTTGACCGGCACCCACCGGCATGCGTCACCGTCACCGGCAACTATGAATGGTCTTACGCACTTCAATGTTTTTAACTCTACCAGCCACCGTCACCGGCACCGGCAAAACGGAACGTCAAGTTTATAAATCCACCTTTATTCTCATTATAATAATTATTTATAGTTACAGAACAATTATTGAAGACAAAAGGTATATCGTTTGTTTTGCTTGTTGAAGCATAAGTAAGATTTACATTATTAGTTGCCTCAATGAAATTTTCAATAATACTATTAGTACTATTACTAGTACCTACTTGCTATTGCAGATGATATTTTAAACGAATTGTTAGTTTGATTATTTAGGGAATTATCCACATACCCTTCTGCTACGGCTGATGACTGCCATCCGCCGTGTCTTTTTAAATCTAATAAGTCACCACCCGCGTCAACAAGAATAGTCGCGGACGAGCGTCGAAAACAGTGTCCTGTATAAGTCGCTGCTTCTGGTAGTCCCAGATATATGGCTATTTGTTTTGGAATCTTTCCTAACTTGTTAATACCAACAGACTGTTTGGTACATTTTCCGTTTATATACTTTAGAAAAAAAAGGTAAATTTGGAGCTGTATTTACTGCAGAGCGAAAGTTTATATATTTTTTAACCTTGGGGTAAAAATATTCTGACACCACAAAAGAACGTTGCCGTTTAGTTTTTGAATCGGGAATATTAATAATTAGATTCTTCCCTGTGTCTTGAATATCTGACGGTTTTATATTACGCAACTCTTGTTTCCTGCATGCACCGCTTATACCAATTATAAGAGCAACCTAAAAGACGATTTGAATAGTTATTATCCTAACAAGTGCGGAAAGAGCCACTTTCCCGCACGCGACTGCCGTTACCCGAACGACGCGAAGCGGAGTTCGGGTAAGCAGTCGAGTGCGGGAAAGTGTCTTTCCGCACAAGTTAGGATCAAAATTTTTCCTACAGGCGTTGGAAAAACTACAACAAAATATTTCTAAAAATTTAATTTTACTGAAAAACAAACACAGATTTAATTTCTAATTATAACTAATATTTACATTAAAAGTACAATTTGATGCATTATGCAAATTGATTGCGGATGAAGCCATTGAAGCCAACTGATCCTGATGAGCGGATGGTTGCAAAGAAAGAGGTATCGAGCTGTTGTTAGCGCTGCTGGGAAACTGTGGAGTTTTTGCTTCTAAATTATAGCTCAAACTTGATGGACTATTGAGATTGAGAATTTTGTTAGACATGTTTTTTTTGTGTGTGATGGATTCCTCCAGGTAGCCTTCGGCAACAGACGTGGATTTCCATCCTCCTAAACGTTTAATGTTTGTTATTTCTTCGCCAGAATTAGCAAGTAGAGTGGCCGAGGAACGTCTAAAACTGTGGCCTGTGTATAATTCTGGATTTTTGAGTCCTATATAAGCTGCAATGTTGGAGGGCATTTTTCCTATGGTATTAATTCCAACACATTGGGTACTGCATTTTCCATGTTTGTAGTTCAAAAAGAATCGGCGGTGTGGAGTTTGCTGTGGACGTAAGTTTGCATATTTTCTGTATAGATTTAGAAAAATTTCATTATTGACTGCCTTAGTTATTACAAAGGATCTAGCAGAATGGTTTTTGGAGTCGTTTATTGTGACAATTATAACGTCTCCTTTGTCGTCTATGTCGTCAATGGTAAATTTAGTTAGCTCCTCACGGCGGCAGGCACCAGCCAGTCCAAAAATCGTTACCACTTTAATTAGAAGGAAAATTTCATCAGGTGCTTCTTTCATAAATTTCGCAATCTCTTCTTGTGTAAAAACTTTTGCTTTTTTTGCTCGAAAACCTACATTTTGTCTCTTGATGTACGCAGTAACTTTATAGTATTTACTGATATCTAAATCTTTCTTAACCTTAAGTACACTTTTCAACATGGAATATCGAGACCATAAAGTATTTGGCTTCCAAAGTTTAGACATTTCCAAGAAATATGCCAAAAGTACTTCTTCTCTTGGTGCTTTTACATTTTTCGCTTCACACCAAGTAACAAAATTATCGTATTGTTTTTCATACCTGACTATTGACTTTTTTGGTAGCAAATCCAAATTTGCGACACTTGCAGCTTCTAGAATATCTTCTGGAAGCTCATCGTCCGAGAAATTATCTATGGAAGACATCTGTATCAGAATCTGAACGAAATTATAAATCAAAGCCACGCTCCGGTGAAATGTTGTAAGGTGTCACTTTGACAATTAAATTTTATGTGTGTGTCGTGGTTACCATGTTAACATCTATGTACGGGGTTTTTGAAATAAACCGTTTTAAATCAGCTTTTTTAAAAATGTTTAAAATAAACGGCAAAAATTAGTGTTTCTGTAATATACCTCATTTACTTTCAATAAAAATTTATATTTTATTTATTAAAGTGTCTTTCCGCATGAGTTAGAATCAAAATTGTTTCTACAAGCGTTAGAAAAACTACCACAAAGTATTTCTAAAAATTTAATTTTCCGTGCGGGAAAAATTTTCCCGCACCGTGCCGGAAAAATTTTCCCGCACCGTGCGGGAAAATGGGTCTTTCAGAACCAAAATGAGTGCGGGAAAACGGTATATCGCGCACGCTTGTAGGAAAATAAATTTACACATCTAACATTATATTGAGCTCAATATATTACCTTCATAAACAAATATTTATTATCTGGTGCGTTTTCTAGAAATTCGTTTATATTCTTGCTTGTCAAAATCTTGGATTTTTTGGATTTAAAGCCGTCCGATTTTCTCTTTAGGAGAGCTTGTAATTTGGAGTAGTTTGCAATATCGACATTGTGATTTATATTAATTGTGGCCTTTAACATTGAGTAAAATGACCAAAGTGAGGAAGGCTTCATCGTTTTTGATAGTTCTTAAAATATGCCATCATTACATTCTCGGAAAATGATTTACCGTCGTTTTTTAATCTCCATTCCATAAATCTTTGGTAAGTAAATTTGTATCGATATTCAGATTTCGCCGGTAACGAGTTGTTTTTAGCAGCTTCTGCAATTTCGCTAATATTGGGTGGAGTTAAATTTTCTATTTCACTGTCACTCGACATTTTTTATGTAATCAAACTAATTTCACTTTATAATGTTACTCACATACAAATTTGATTTAAGATTATGTCAGTTTTTGAATAAGTTTTTTTGTATTGACCGTTGCTAAGCGGTTGCTAGGAAAACTGTTCGATTTTTTTACCAAGCTGTGCGATTTTTTTTACCGTGCGCAATAGGAATCTTACATTGATCGGAGACGGTGTGTTTTTAAGTATTTACAGTAGTGGTCGTAGGTAAAAAGTAAAAACGCACAACTGTGCGTTATGATTCCTAGTATAACAATAAGTTAGCCTTCAAACACTCAAATTGTGACATTTATCTATCTTGCGGTTTGAATATTTGACAGTGACATTGTCATTATTTGAGATTTGAAGTTCAAATCGATACACTTTATAATAGTATATTACGTTACAAGACCGGAAAGTACTATTTTACAGGACGAAGCCTGCGAGTCCTGTAAACGTACTTTCCGGTTGTGTAACGTACAATATTTTTTTTTAAATCGACGCAAGACCAGTGGCGTACAAGAAAATTTAGATAATGGCTTACTACATTAATATAGTTTTAAACAGATTGAAAACTCTATAGTCAGGAATTTTTTTTATTTATAATAGTTATAATAAATATTATTTGATAATAGGTACTTAATAAATAATTAAAATTAGAATTATTCTAATAATTAATAATATCTATTTTTGAACTGTTATGGACTTATGCGGCAACAAATCGTGAGTAGCTCTAGCAGCCGCTTCAGTTATTTCAAGAGGAATTTCACCTTCATCCACATTCATTTCCATAATATAATCTAACTTTTAACTTTTAAACACAATTTTTAATAAGCAGTATTAAATTTGACAGTTCGTTGCCATGAAACGCCATGAAAGAAACAATCAAGTCAAAGCCTACTTATTATGGGTTTGGTTCGTTTTCTCAAATATTGATCGGAATGTAAAAAAAGGGCCCGGTAAAGTAAAAAGAGGGACCGGTAAAGTACTTTACCGGTCCCTCTTTTATGACTTTCTGGTCTAGACCGATAAAATGACATTCGGTTAAAAAATTGAGTAGAAAGTGGTTGCTTTCCGGTCGATTTAAAAAAAAATATTTATTATGTATGTAAGAGTCGTAGAAAAAGTATAGTATACGTATTGCGTGTTGCATATCAATTACGCACTCATGTAACTACCGCACACGCCGCTACGCGGCTAATGCGCAAGTTTTCCATTTGTGCGTAATATGCTTTTTACAACACTTAATACGTAATATACCATTTCGCTACTCCGACCTGAATTGAATCTGTCCCTGTCAATCTGATATATTCTGACACTAATCGGTTTTGCGTTAGAACGCTTAAACAAAAATAGTTTTTAGAGTCGTACAAAGCTAGTACACTCGAAAGTGATTTTACTGATCTCAAAGGTTCCAGGGCGAAACGCAGGCAATAAAATAGCTCTTATTTCGGAACTTAAATAGCTATTGTAGCATCATTTGCTTCGGTGCACTTCATAGCTTTAAAATCACTTTTTCGTCTTCATCCTAATATACGTATATGATTAACTTATTTCCTGCTGTTTTAGTGTGTGTCACATTCCGCTGTAGCAGGCTGGAAATGTCCATGTTGTGACATCATTAGCGCAACAGCGAGCGCTGCACAAAGGCACATGGAAACTCATACTGGTGTAAAAGCTTATCGATGTACAATTTGTAAATACAAGGGAAATACGTTGAGGGGAATGAAGACGCATATTCGAATGCACTTTGACAAAAGGTCACCTGATTTACAGGTGAGAATAATTAAAACTTAAGTTATCTTTTTGTTCGTGTTTCTAGCTTTTAGTAACTTATAAATAAAGGGCGGAATTTATGCACTTAAATTCAGCGAAAATATGCGCATATATATGCCTTGTTTGCCTTTAAAATATGCAGTTATATGCATTTTTTTGACCAAATATGCATACTGGTATGCAATATTTCTTAATTAAAAAAAAAATGCAAAAAAAAAACAAAGAGAAATAAAAGTAAACAATTTTTTAACCTGAAATTGTATAAAAGGCATTTATTACCAAATATTTTTCGATATTTTTAACTAAACAGGATTGTCTTCTATCAGTAAATATATATGTTTATACAAAGAGAAGCTTCTTTCAACATCTACTGATGTAATCGGACAATACTGCAACTTAGGTAGTAAAGTTTATGGCCAAGATACAACTTCGTTGGAAGGTTTACCTTCATAAATGCTTTTTACTGCAGTTAAGTATTTAAATCCTTTATTCTTTTTTACAGTTACATCCAATTTGTTCCTTACCTAACCTCATACTTTACCGGGAATGTTGTTACATTTAGCGTAAAAAGTTTCTACTCTCTAACGAGGATATTATGTCCGGTATAAAACTGAAATTAACCTTAATAAAAAGTTTCACACTGAAAATACTGAAATCTTTCGACAAACTAAAATAGAAGTACGTATTACAACCCGATATAAATACAGTTTGTTAAGCCTAACTAACCCCCAACAATATACCTGCAAACCCCAGAAACCCTCAATAAATACCTTGTGTATAACCAAAATGTAAAAATTAATTATTATTCAGATTGGAAAATCCCTAAAACAAGTGCTAGATTGGACATTAAACCTATGAGTCCAGGAGTTTTCATGACCAGGCGTTTTTAATTTTTTGATAACGCCGAAAACATAAAAATATGCTCATAAAATAATAATTTGGGAAAGTATGCATTTTATTATAAAATTGACAAAATATGCAAAACATGCATATATATGCCTTTGAATATATTACGCCCTTTACTTATAAAATATTACATTTTGTTTTCGTCCATTGTTTCCGACCACCAACTGATACAAGTTTATTTTAATTAAAATTACTTAAAACTTATTTTATTTGACTGTAGGAGGAAAAATATATCTCCTACATCCTTGAAGATGACAACATAGGCTCTGGCATGGAAGTCGCAATAGCTCCTAGCTTATCCCAAGACGACATATCCACCTCGCCGAGCTTAGATACTCGGCCTGAGCCCCATCATCTATGTCCTCAGTGTCCATACAGTTCTCCCTATAAAGCCAACGTAGTTAGGCATATAAAACTGGTGCATGAAGTAAATATGGAGGAGTCGCTTAGTAACGGGGAGGATAAAGGAGTGAATAAGAATATGCCCCAGTTGGAAGAGGAGGAGGAAATTATAGGTAATTATTATCAACTTTAAAACAAAATAATGTTCGATATACAGAGTGGCAAAAAAGTCGCGCATAGTGCCTGTTACTTTTGAACTACCTCGTAAACGAAAAAGCGACCTTTATGAAAGTTGTTCAGTAAATTATTCCCCACATTTCTATAGCATGAATTTTTTCTATTTCTGGTTTGGTTGCCATAGAGACAAATTTCCTTTTTTTAAATGGAACACCCTGCATATGATTGCATATTTAAATTCTACTGGGAAACCTCTGAAATTTTTGTATTTCAAATTTTTATTTTTTTTAAATTATAACAAACTTTGTAATAACAAAATAGCCTAGAAAATTGAACAACTTAACATCGGAATAATAAACAAGTGAAACCTTTTCAGTGAATCAGGTGTTCAAAATGACCTCCATTTTCTGCTAAGCAGAGCGCCAGTCGATCCCTGAACCCGTCTACAACGTTTAAAAGGAAGTCCTCTGGAATGGCCCACATTTCAGCACTAATTCTGACTTTTAAAGATTCTAAGTCATTTGGACGGTTAACGTAGACTTTGTTCTTTAAGTGTCCCCACAAAGAAAAGTCGAGCGGGGATCGCGATGACCAGTCAATAGCACCTCTGCTCCCTATCCAACGTCCTGAAAATTGTTCGTTTATGTATTGTCTAACATTTGCCGCATAATGCGCAGGTGCTCCATCTTGTTGGAACCATACCTGTTCGTTTATGCCATTATTTACACCCGGTAAAACCATTCTACAAGAAGGAATTATGTGATTCCTGAAGAGGTTTAGATATTTTTCGCCATTCAAATTATCATCTATGAAAAAGGCCCACAATATGTCTACCAACTATGCCCGCTCAAACATTAACTTTTTCGGGCCTCTGAGTATGACCTTCCTGGAACCAGAAAGATTTTCCTGCACGCCAGCATGGTGAAGTGAAGTATCTTTGAGCTGTAATATCCTCTAATTAGCTAATACAATGTAATTTCAACATAAATACTTCACTTCTAGTCGAGATGGTGAGAATCCAGTTTTAATTTTCTTAATCTTCTTTTTCAATCATAAAATTATGTTCATTTTCTACCCCCCTTTAACCTTAAAATTTTGTTAGCCAATACTCCAGGCATGGTTGGATGAAGCATCTTTGAGCATCTATCTACATTATTTTCCTCTAATTAGCTACAAACCTACATAATTGCTTCACCACCTGCCCATTGGCTTCAAATTAATAAATTCCAACCTTAAAAGTAGTATAATTCTCATTTCATTTATTGTTTATCTCCTAAGATGTGTTTTCAAGTCTAACCCAGTATTTTGTTGTCCACACCCTAGACACGGTGAGATGAAGCATCTTTGAGCACTTCACTTAAATTAATCTCCTCTAAATAGCTACAAATGACATAATTGCTTCACCACCTGTCTCAGTGGCTACAGACTGGGAACCCCCTTCTTCAAAGATACCTTGACCATAATTTCAAATATCACATCTCATTCAGTCTTGAACATTCATTAGAACCTACAATTTCAATTTTAACATAACTTTTGATCGTCGCTTATGCAAGATAGAGCTATCATAATCGACTACTGTATCCCTGATGATGGACATTTCTATGTCCGAAACATGTAGGATATAAACATAAACATTTAAATACATATTGTGGAGGTAGACTGCCGTTGTTTTATTTGATCATATCAACTCCACTGTAATGGACTACTTCTTCAAGTTTAAAAAAAGTAAGTTAGTCTCTGTGGCAACCAAACCGGAAATGACAGAAAAATTCATACAGGTAGAAATGTGGAGAATAATTTACTGAACAATTTTCACAAAGGTCACTTTTTCGTATACGAGGTAATTCACAAGTTACAGGCATTATGCGCGACTTTTTTGCCACTCTGTATGCTACACCAAGAGGTATGTCTGAGGTGAAAAAAAAAAACCTTCTGGTTCTATAACCTGTTAAAAACAAAAGTGATGTTTTATGAATACTTTTCTTATTATAGTTAAAAAAGAAGCCATGGAGCCGGAGGTCATCATTGCCCAGGTAGAGGGCGCCACAATAAAAGAAGAACCTGACCTACCGACAACGCCCAAAAGCAAATCCTTAGACGACGAAATTATGCAAGAGGTTGCCAAACCAGGGGCGCACTATTGCAAATCATGTGACATATACTTCAATTATACATCCACTTTTATAGCCCATAAAAAATTCTATTGTTCGAGCCATGCTGGCGAGATTTCCAATGCGAATAACAATAATAATACTGCGCCCAGAACGGCAGAGACGTCTGTATTATAACTTTAGAAATATATGCAATTTTATGTTACCTACTGTGGAAGTTTCCAAATTTTGAAAAAATAAATCCAGAATATAAGGAAATTGTTCAATTTCGGGCCAGTACTACCCAGAAACATGTATACGCATTTTTATATAATAACTATTAGTGACCTTAAAGAAAAGAAATTTACTATAAGAATGACAAGCCAAAACTATAGATGAATATTTGCATTATTCATAAATCAATAATATAATGCAACGTCCTATATATACATATTTAAAAAATCCCTGCATAGTAGCGTTTTCGCATGCAGGTGTCTGTTAGTAGCTCGACCATGTATAATTTTGAGAAAGTCAGTGGCGTGTAGTACCAGTGCAGAATCCAACATGTACATCGCACCACCGCGTAATAGAGGGTTACTGCTATATGTTTGAGCAGGATCTTCATTTTTACTTAAAAACCAAAGGAACGTCACTTCTGGTTTCTTTTTAAATCGCCAAATGTATTTTTTAATCGAATTCTTCCCAAAATTAACATTTCAATGACTTACAACAAGTCGTTTTTCATTTACTTTCAAAATGGCTGTGGAAGAGCTATTTTACAAAAAGACAAAATGGCTGCGGTAAATAATGTCTGTAAGTGATATGGGTAAAGTAGTTATAAAATCTGATATATTGGTTATGTTATAATTCATTAAGTACCAACATTCACATTTTTTGCTTCAGTTTTTGAAGATACCGATTAATTTATTATTCAGTTTTCATTGGAAGTTGCACTGATTTCTCTTTCTCGATTTAAACTAAAACAAATCGCATAACAATTTCCAAAGCGCCTTTAGATGGTTAGGGATACCTTACATTTCAATACTAAGGAATGAAAAGTAGATTAAGTATACCATTTTTCTTTAAATAAAAAAAATCTTTAAATTTGCCTGAAAACTAAAGAAATATACTTAAATGTTTGTACTTATTATTATATAATTATGATATGACCCAATCAAATATATTTTATCAGTAATTTTTCCATGTCAATTCTATTCGTGGTTTTATTTTTTATTAAATAGTTCTATCGTCGCCATTTTGAAAGTAGATGTCAACTTGTTGCATATCGTTAAAAATTTCATTTTTAGAAGAATTTGAATAAAATATCTTTTCATCAATATAATATAATTTGTGGTTATATGTACAATGATTTCGTTGTCACAACAAAGCTTTGTTAATTTCGTCAATGTTACTATTATTAATATTATTTTGACATTTAAAACGTTAACGTAATAATAATAAACTTAAAAAGACAACAATCGTCCGCCAAATTTCCAGTGCCGTTATATTGCCACTTTACCACACTAGAGCGCTAAACTTTACTTTACCGAATATATTTTTCAAAGAAAGATCTAAAGATTGTTTTGATATCTCACAAAAAATTTTAACCTCAATTTTTTATATTGAAAACAGTTTGTTTGATTAACAAAAACATAAAAATAATAATAATTTACCTACTAATAGTACATGACAAGACTTTAATATATGTTTACCTATTCCTCCTTAAGTCTTGCAAAGAAATCCATATTGTATTATTCTAAAAAAAAATTAATTATCTTCAAGTTTATATTAAAAAAATGTCAAATTTTAAAATGTTATAAAATAAAATAAATATTTTATTTGTCTTATGTTTCTTCCAGACAGTAATGCCTATTTTGACTTTGACTTTTCCTTTAATAATATATTACTTATACTAGTGCTAAACAATGTATTACTTCTGTTGGCATCAATGTTGGCAATAACAGTTATTTATGATATAAGTGTGTTAAAAATACTTTTAGCCCAAATATCATACAATATTTTTTCTACAAACGGCAGTAAAAAGCAATAACACAATTTTATTATAAATTAAATTTTTGATAAATTGGAAGCAGATAGTTTTTAATAGCATCGTATATAAAACCATTGTTGGCTTAGTATGTTTTTTGAGGGTTACTTTCAAAATTTGACATTTCACTGTTAACAGCAGTAAGTAAAGTACTTTAAGGTAACATTTTTAAGGCTACTGGGGGGGGGGGGGGGGTGTTTAAAAATCACAGTTTTAACACGTTTCCAGAAAAAAAAACCTTTTAAAAAGAAAATACCGTTTTTTTTTGTTTATTTTATACATGCATAAAAAGGGTGAAAAATAGAAAAACTGAAATACTAAGTAACAATACGTAAATAAAATACGTTATAAAATAAAAGCAAATTTCGTCCTTTGCAATTTTCAATAGTAATATGTTAAGTGCATGTAAAATTGCTGAAAATCATGCATGAAGGTTTGTTGCCCTAGAAACAGCTTGAATGCATTTTTATTGTTATTTACCAAAAAGTGCCCGACCGAAATGCATCAAAGCTGTTTCTTTAGGGCAACAAATCTGAGTGCATGATTATCAAGCCATTTTACATGCACGAAATATATTTTTTAGACTATTTCCCGAATCATTTTGATAAATTGACGCAAAATTGTCAAAGCAGAAATTTCAACTTGTTGTGACAGTGACGGTTATTCTCGTAGGTAACCAACAATGAAAAACCAGAAGAGTGCAATTTTCAGTTCAAACGCGACCGAGGGCTGATTTTCACCGAAAATCAAGTGAAAAGCGCATTGTAGTTACAGTATATGAGGGAAATAGTCAATAGTAATATGTTAAGTGCATGTAAAATTGCTGAAAATCATGCATGAAGGTTTGTTGCCCTAGAAACAGCTTGAATGCATTTTTATTGTTATTTACCAAAAAGTGCCCGACCGAAGGGAGGGCACTTTTTAAGGTAAATAACAATAAAAATGCATGAAAGCTGTTTCTTTAGGGCAACAAATCTGAGTGCATGATTATCAAGCCATTTTACATGCACGAAATATATTTTTTAGACTATTTCCTGAATCATTTTGATAAATTGACGCAAAATTGTCAAAGCAGAAATTTCAACTTGTTGTGACAGTGACGGTTATTCTCGTAGGTAACCAACAATGAAAAACCAGAAGAGTGCAATTTTCAGCTCAATCGCGACCGAGGGCTGATTTTCACCGAAAATCAAGTGAAAAGCGCATTGTAGTTACAGTATATGAGGGAAATAGTCAATGAAAGTGTCCAGTGTCACATACTGATGGTAGAATGTCACGCTGTTATACAGTGTACAGAAACCTATAAGTAATAGTATAGTATAAAATGAAAGGAACCTAAGTATTTAGTTAATAAATATAAAAGAAATATAAAAAAAACAATATATTTTCACAACAATACTGACGCTTTGTCTATATTATGACTTTGTTAGGACCTGATCTACGGTTATAGAATAAATATTGAATATATTATATCTCGTGAAATAAAAGTTTTACTGCCCTTCAGGTCAGTCTACGGCTTCGTGTTCGCTAAAAACTTTGTATAATTTATAATTTATAACAAAAACCTAAATATGTGGGTAGCATATGTTCATACTTTTACATTTTCACCTTTCTTAACCGAATCTGTCAACCGCACGCCACTGGAATAAATCTATTTGATACAGTAAAATTGTGCAAAACGTCCCAAACAGTGGGGCTTAGTTTAGTTAATGTTCAGTTTATAAACAATAAGAATGAAACGAGGCGCACACCAAATTTGTTATCTTAAACTACTTATAAATTTAATATTTGTTTACATATTAAAATTATTGGTAGATTTAAACCAAAACCTAAAAAAATTATGCAGGATATGAATTTATTATATTTATCGGTTTTTAAAGAAATTTGGTTCGAAAAATTAAGTTTAATTAGCACCCTTTAATCATTGTATAATAGGAACTTTCAAAATAGATCTATTTATAGTTAGTTTTTCCTAAATTGTCAACATTGTTGGAAGCAAAATATATAAATGTGATTACAGTGGCGCAACCGGAGGGGCTGAGCCGTAGCTCGGGTCGTCTAGCTACCTGTTTACAAGAAATGTTAACTCATCACTGCCTAAGATAGGTAAAATTACAGAAAAATTGAAACGAGCCTGACTGTTTTTGTGATTTTCTGTTGTGTTTTTTATTTTTCTTAATTGAAAACCTGAAAACCAATCATCATTATTAAGAAAAGGGCGTGGGACCCTAAAACATTTCGCTCGCGGCGCTATTTCCGCTCCCCCCCCCCTTACCTTATTTTCTGGTTGCGCCACTGTGTGATTAGCTAATAATTTTTTATTAGCCGTGTTTTAGTTTTTGTCATTACGATTCCAGGACTAACAATAATTTGCTCATTTTGGTGGATTTCGCTTCTTGCTGACATTCGCTTTAATCTCGAAGATATTGCAATAGTTTTATATTTCGTTTACACCCTTACTGAGTCCGCTGCATGATATGTCAATCAATAGTAACTTGTAACATGTACTACAGTTTAAAATGTATATTTTTTTAATAGCCTGCATCTAGAAAAACTTTTAGTTCGGGCACACACCAACAGCTGAAAAGTTAAAATAATGAAAGGGATGACAACTAGCCGGTTTTAAAAAAGGCAGATACTTTAACGATTGTTTTAAATTAGTGTATATTTTTGCTTCCAACGTTGCGTGGATGTTGTACCTATTCATAAAACCATTGCAAATTTTGCAATAAATGTTATTTAATGTGTAATCCAGTATATAATGTAAAAATAACCATAAGGTTTGTTTTGTATAAAGTTAAATTTTTATTATTTTGCCTAGTTTTAAGTTAGTGGTTTGTTAAATATAAAATATAAATAATAATATGCCAAAGCATTCTTTATTATAGTTTTTGTAGAATATTATCGCTATATTGTTGGATTTTTTTACAATGCATTATCTAGTAATTTTTTGTATGGTTATATTTCTCAATATAGTTGTAAAATTGAATCTATTATAATAGCTGTGACGGTGTTCAAAACGCCTAGGTTATTAATCACTATAACAGTGCTGATTACCGTTCTTGGAGACAATAAATTATTTATTTCTAAACAAAATGTGTTTCTTTATCCCATAAGTACAAACAAATTCTGAGAAAATTAAAATGGATGATCTGTTTGCTTCTAGGCAATTTATCATATGTAAAACCAGAAGAGCTGTTTTTTACCGGATAAACTTTCATTTTTTACGAAAACTATATTGCTTAGAAATTTAACGATAACAAACGAAATGATAAAAACGCGACAGCAAAGCTGGAACGTTTTTATCTATTACTGTTTGTTCGTGTTTAAATTGGTAAAAAGTGATCTAGTTTGAGTTTAAAAAATAAAAGTTTATCCGATCTTCAAAAAAAGATCGAGTGATTTTCAGCTAGAGAAATTCACGAATTTTGGCATGAATAGATCACATATATAACCAATATATTGCTAATAATGTGTTACAGAAATGTCCCCAGCATGCGGCGTTTCCGAAACTGCTGGGCCAGCGCAGTTCGCGTGTACGTCAGCTCCGGCTTTAAAATAATTTAACTTAATGTGTTTGAATAGGTGTTGATTTATAAAAAAAAAAAAACTATAATAAATCATGGTATAATATAAAATATAAGAAGATGTAAGGCATCAATTTTCTCGAAGAAGCAATACACTGTAAAAAATTATGAAAATTTCAGGAATTGCGTATTTTGGGGCGTAAATACAGAAATTCAAATTTTGAATTACAATTTAGTTTCTGGCATAGTTCCGTAAGTAATAGTGGTTGCTCTTAACACCATAACAGGTGCCCTATGTCGCCTGGTCTCCTTTTATCATTTTCTATAGTACAACATACGACGAAAGTTGCAAGAAAATTACTTTTTTTTTAAGGTAAGTCAGAACGAAGGTTTTAAATGTTTATAGTAGATTTGATAAACATGTGCATTTGTCTTGCCTTGGCACTTAGTATAGGAGAGAAAATAAATATGTTATCATATAATCGTGAAAAGCCCTAATGCAGCGCATTATAAAAACTATAAAACATTGAAACAAACAATTATAAATGCTGTTATTATATTTATTTATATCATAAAACTATAGTTAAGGTTTTAGTAGAAAAAATGTTAATGTTCAACACACCAAGAAAAAAACAAAAGAGTGGTAATAAAAGTAGTATTTGGATGTATTATGTAATCTTTGAACAAAAATAAAGGTTTTTACGTTGAAATATGAAGGCAACATTAAAATAGCAGCCGTTTTGACGAAACACATAATATTAATGCATAATTAGATATACTGTGAATTATTTTGTTAGGGTGGCCAGAAGAGAAAAGCATTTTCAAAATATTTCACTACTAGACATTCAATAACTAATGTGCGCCGTGAATTAGGTTGGTATCCATACATTGACACTGAAAAGTAAATAGGCAACCATGACCCATGACTGTAGTATTACAAAGTACAAATATATTAATAAGTATGGACAAAATTAATAAAAAAAAACGTTACCTATTCCAACTAAACTTAATTGAAAGTACAAAGAAGTTAGCATAAATTTATCGGTAAGAAACATCTATTGATAAAGTGTTTTTATCAATAATTGATGTTAAAGCTTTTTTCGTGCCCGAAATTACAGAAAGAAAAATGAAGGTGCTAACAAAATTTATGTGTAAAAACATAAGTACTAAGGATTGGGTCTGACGGAAAGAAAAGGGACAAACATCTTTCTTTTATAAGTACTAAACGTTACAACACGAAACTAATAATTATGTCATAATATCTATATTATATATAATAATATATATTATTTAGGAAAGCGTTTTTTACTATAAAAGGATATCCCTTGATCCTTTGAGTAAATCAAATCTCTTACAACATAATCTCAACTGTTAGACCAGGTTAGTTTACCACTAAAAGCAATGTAACAGATTCGCTTCTTTTAATTTGCCAAAAAGCAGTAAACAAGTTGGACACAAATAACATATTATTATCCCTAGTTTAAGCTGTGTCCAGTTTCAAATTGGATTTATTTTTGTAAAGTACTTGAACGTTATGGTAGGTATACCTACGAACAGCTTAAATACCCCAAGAAAAAAACACTTACCTAAATAAATACATGATTGTGCTGAAAGCAAGGTAAATGCTATGCGGGGATACAATTTTAAAATTATTTTAAGTAGCCTAGGTACTTACCTGAGAAACTGAATTTGGATCGGTGGCTTGCAAAGCAACACCATACACTTTTTTTTCATCACAAACTTACACTAAAAGGTACTGCACTATAATCTAAATAAACCTAAACTATTTATAAAAGTCTAATCTAGTAATAAGTTTTTAACGAAACTTCCACAAACTACAAGAAACAACTAAAAATTACTCAAAATAACGCTAAGAAATCTCACAATAAACACGCGAAATACTGTGTAAATATAGTTATTTTCCTAACAAGTGCGCAAAGTGATAATTTTCCGCACGCAAGTATAGTTGGACGAACGACGCGTAGCGGAGTTCGGATAAATTCTTGCGTGCGGAAAAGCATTTTGCGCACGAATTAGGAACAACATTTTTCTTACGAGCTTCATATCAGATAACAACAAAAATAAAAATATGATAATTTATTCAATAATTTTTAATTTAACTTTAAAAAAAGAACTGGGTATAGTACAACTAAAAATTACATAACAAAAAAAATAATAATAGAAAATTCAAAAATTACATAACAATAAAAAATAATAATAGGAAACTAAATTATTTGTTTATAACATTTATAACAAAAGAGCAATTGCTGACATTAGGCAAATTGATAGCCGATGCAGTAAGTTCATTCAGTGGGTGGTTTATGGTATGGCTTGATGAGCACTGACTTGGCGTGGAAGGACAGTTGTTCAAATAGGTCGATAAAGGTGTTAACTCAGAAGGATTTATGTAGCTTGATGAAGAAGGGCAGTTGTTCGTGGCCAATATTTTATTCGACATGTCCTTTTTTTGATTTGTCGAATCTTCAATGTAGCTCTCGGCGACAGTCGTCGATTTCCAGCCTCCGAGTCGCTTGACATTAGTGATTCCTACTCCAGAATCGGCCAACATGGTAGCCGATGAACGACGGAAACTTTGTCCTGTATAATGCTTTGGATTTTTCAATTGTAGATATGCAGCTATTTCCGAAGGCATCTTACCGAATGAATTTATTCCAATACATTGAGTACCGCATGTTCCTTGTCGATACTGCACAAAAAAGCGCTTGTGCGGAGTGGACGGTTTTCGCAAATTTGCATATTTATGATAGAGTTGTTGTAAATAATATCCCTTATTTGTTTCATTAGATACTACAAAGATTCTTGAAGTATTGTTTTTACTGTCAGGAATTTTCACGACTATCAAATTTCCTTTATCCTCTATGTGATCAACCATTATCTTGCAAAGCTCATCGCGCCTGCAAGCACCGGCCAACCCAAAAATGGTGGCGACTTTTATTAGAAGGTAAATTTGATCAGGTGCTTCTTCAATAAATCTGGAAACTTCAATTTTGTCAAAAATTTTGGCCTTTTTCGGACGATATCCTACATTTTGCTTTTTTAGAAACAATGTTAGCTTGAAATATTGACTTAAATCCAAGTTTATTTTGATTTTAAGGACACTTTTTAACATAGAGTACTTACTCCATAAAGTATTTGGCTAAACTGATTTTCGTGAATCTGCAAAATACGCTAAGAAAACCTCCTCCTTAAAACTATTTGTCCCTTTGTTGCGGCACCAGTATTCAAATTGTTTATATTGCTTCTCGTATTTTCTTGGGATTTAGCTAGCGGGCAATAAATTTAAATTTGCAGAGTTTGCGGCCTCTAGAATGGAATCTGGTAGCTCCTCGTCAGGACTGCTCATTTTAACGTCGGTGTTTGTAGATTCTTGTTGACATAGAAACGGAGGAAAATTCTGACATCATGTGCCAAAATCAACATGTACATTTATTGTTGCTTGGCAATAATATAATCATTTATCACTATACGAGGTACTTATAAAATAGAATTTTTTTTCGTTTTAGGCTGAAATACGAATATCGTGAATTACGATTAAAAGGTAAAAGAGAATACACTTGCAACGGCTTCGCACATTGCATAAAATTGTCTACAGCTATTAAAATAAATATAAATATTCTCTGCCAAGGAGATTTTTGAATAGTGCTACTATTCCGCACCCGGTCCGGATAAAAATCTTATCAGCACTAGTGCGGAAAAGTGTAACTTTGCACACGGAAATGCGTGCGCAAAGTAATACTTTGCGCATGCTCGTAGGAAAAAGAATTAAGTGACAACCGGCTCTGGGCAATATAAACGATAAATATCAAGAAGTCGTAGAAATCCGACGTACTGCGCATGAGCTAAAGTTACGAAAAATCACGCATGCCGGGGACATTTTTAGATCGATCGGCAATTAGCTTTGTTTTTCTACTGGTGGGAGTTCAGTGGAATAGATACTAAAAAAAAAATAATACTTCACTAAAAAAATGTTTGACAGCATCAAATTAATTTGTAACAATGTCAGGTTGCCGAGCAATGAAAAAGAAAAGCTACTCGATTTTGAGCTGGACAGGTTTTTACCATTTAATTTTTAGCCGGTGAGGGTTTCATCGCGATAAAAAAGGATGCACCTTTTTTATATATATCAAAGTGATAAAATGCAAATGTCAAATGGACATTTTATTGTAGGAGTGAATTTATCGACAGAAAGCGACCTCTGGTTTTAGTTTTGAAATGTTGTGCTGTAGCATCTGCATGCTTTCCTGACATAGGAATTTTCGAGGTAAGTCAAAAATCTGTCACATATTTGCCTTATCTCAAAAAATTTGTTATTATTATAATCCGCCGTACGAGGCTAGCACGTATGAGTGTCACAATTCAATTTTGTCACTTATCAGTCATTAGAACTAGCCTAATCATAGTAACTTATAATATCACATATCTAATTTGAATTTTTGCTTTAAAACTGGTAAAAAGTTCAATGTTTTGTTTTCTGTATGAAGCTACATACCAACTTTATTTTGGTTTCCTACTCGAGGTTAGGCCAAGCGGGATTACATTTTGCGCATATCTTCAATCACCTTATTTTCCTGGCATCAACTATCCTATAATTTCTTATACAACAATAACTAAATTTAGGCACATCTGTTTTATTTCACTTATCTTAAATACCTGCAACCGAGTAGTCAGGCCCCACTAGACTTAATGTAATATCAACCGCAAGTATTTGAACCGGCCTATTTCGGTTCAAGCAGGAGTTCTGTCCGGGAGTGGTTGGCTGAAATTTGCTTTATCTTCTTCTTGACGTTTCCACGTTTCTGTGGCATTGTTATACCCTGCGGCTTGGTGGTAGTAGCAGGCAACGAAAGGGAGCGGTTTGCAAAGCGTGGTATGCGGTAAAGTAGTTTGAGGCCTACTGTATCGCAGTGCTTAAGGTTATTCGGGTTCCTTGAGATAAGTAAAAACTCTACAAAAGGGTTTTCAAAAATATTCTATTTCCAATCTAAGTCAAAAGAAAATGGTATGGTATGGTAACAGCAAATCACAATGTTAAATATGGCAGATTTCAGGAATTATTCAAAGTCACTGACAAAATACAATTAGAAAATATGGTTCAATACGAAATATGCATAAAAAAATGGGTTAATTCAACTTTTACTTACAACAGTAAATCACAATTATGTAAGCTAGCATTTCTCTCTCACACTCGATGTTTCTTTGTTTATTCGGTCTGTACAGCTAGGTTATTAACCCACACTTGAACGTTTAGAGCTGAAATATAGATCGTTGAGCTCTACTTTCGCGTAAAGAATCCCTTTTTCTAAGAATTTACTGAAGATTTAGAGAAGTTTTGCTTGCGAATGTTTAAGTTTATTTTTCACTCTAAAGTTTGAAAGTTTATGAGAAGAGCTTCACTATAAATACTAACCTCGAACTGAGTATGTTTTTGGTAATTAGACTGTTTTTAAAATACTGTAATTCTAACTTTAATTTATTTGGTTAACCCGGGGTCTTAACCTATATAAAAATAATATTTAGAATCGTTCTCTCGAGGACTTGGTTACTAAACTTTTGCGAGAAGCGGTGTACGTTCTTACTAATTTTGACTTAGGTCGCGGCACTATACTTGGTTTATAACTTTAATCAAACTGTCTCTTACTTTTTGATACTTTCACTGTACTGTCTGACGTAGATAGGTTTTCTTTGTTTTTAAATTATTTTGTCGGGAATTGAACTGCACTGAACTGAACTTTCTACTTTGAACTGCACTGACTTCTTCTGAACTGAAGTGAAGTGTACTGAAGTGTATTGTACTGAAGTGTCTTTTTTTGGCGAGTTAACGTTTTTATATCTTTTCTAAATTTGCGTAGGTGTAAAATGGGAATCTTGACCATCCCATCCGAGTAAGTAAGGGAAATTTTTAAGTCAAACTCCGCCTTCAAGAGGTGGATTGAAGTGTCCGTTCTACTTGATTTATGTAATATGCGATCATCAGTTACGCGTTCTTTTCTAAGAATTTATTATGAAATCTAATAAAATTTTATGTAAAACGATTAATTTTTATGACAGTCTTCCGTTTTAAGCTTCTATTTCAGAGTTGAGTAGCCTTGGTTCGAGATGATCTCATTTTTTGTGGGAAGGCATTAGAATACTTGAACTTTTTGCTGGTTTGATTTATCCAATGAAAATTTAATATATTTTGAAATAGTAGGATTCTGGGTTGTCTTTAGCTGTTAGAAATATTTTATGGGCGTGGAGAGATATGTGCACTGATATGGTAATTGCCATTTTTTCTGGACGCTTGTGGCAGGCGAATAACGTGATGCTAATAACCTTTTAAAAAGATGAACTGGTATTATTTTACTTTGATAATATGGATTCTTTTTCATTGATTTAGGTCTCTTATTTGAAACATTTTTATTTTGTAATACATCAGGACTTCGCAGTCCGTCACAGCATTGTTGACGGATGACACCGTTTACTTGCTCACTTAACTTTTGGCGGTCGAAATTGCAACAGGTTTTTTTCAATCCAGGAAAATTTTTTTATTCAAATTTTGTTTAATTTTATTTTTGTTCAGAAACAAAAACAACTAACCTACGCGTTGCATGAGGAAAAAGGGGGAATAAAGGTTTTTTGATCTACAAGGGCTGTTGAAAATGACTATCTTCAGCTAGGATGCAAGAATCCAATCTTCACCTCATTGACTGAGAAACTCTTTCAAAAACACTAGCAGTGGCGTATTTAGGGAGGGGGCTCTGGACCCCCCTGTGGGCTCGATAGTAGAGAAAACTCAAAATCAAATTCATTTATTTGCAATAAACAACATGAAACATTATTTCAAATTTTCCAAATCGATATCATTTCTACGAATGCCTAGAAGGGCCAGATAAAATAAAAATTTCTTAAAATTTCGACTTATAACACGAAATTGTTATTAAAATTTCGTCTTATATAACACAAAATTTTAAAATTATGCTATATGACGAAATTTTAAAATTTCGAATTATAACACGAAATTTTAAAGTACTTCACAACTTCTGATAGTAGACGGTCACTCTGAATACTCTCGCAACGCGACTGCAACGCTCTGAACGAGCCTTAAGCCTGGCAAGTTTTGATTGAAAATCGCGTTTGTCAAGAGTTTTTAAGGCTTCGTCAGACAGAAAGCCGGCTGCGGTCTGACATGTTTAAATGTTACTGTGACTGGTATGACTGATATGGAACAGCAAACCTGCAACCCACTTTCTGTCTGCGGGGCCCTTTAACTAGGTCATTGGTTAGGATTATCATTACCAGTGGCGTATTTAAGGGGGGAGGGGGGTCCAGATCCCCCGTGGGCTCGATAGTAGAGAAAACTCAAAATCACATTCATTAATTTGCAATAAACAACATGAAACATTATTTTAAATTTTCCAGATCGATTTTAATTCTACGAATGCGTAGAAGGGCCACATAAAATAATAAAATAAAAATGTCTTAAAATTTCGACACAACACGAAATTTTTAAAATAACACGAACATTTACTTTTAAATTTCAACATATAACACAAAGTTTTAAAATTTCGAGTTATAACACGAAATTATTAAAATCTCGTCTTAAAACACGAAATTTTAAAGTAAAATTTGGTGTTATAAAACATTTTAAAGTAAACTTTCGTGCTTATAAGTCGAAATTTAAAGAATTTTTTATTTTAATATTTAATGTGGCCCTTCGATCTACGCCTTCGTACATTTCAAATCATCATAAACCCAAAAAAGATGATATGATATAGGTAATGGCATCATTGACGTAGGGGAACCCGGGGCAATATGGGGTACCTAATTTTATAACCCTGATTTTTTTAGAACATGAATTGAATTGAATTCGTCGTTTTAAATTTAGTTAGCTAAATATGTTATCTTTTCACTTTAACTACATACAGGAGCAATTTAAAATGCGAACGTAATTTTTTTAATTTTTTTGTAAAAAGTAGTATTTTTCCCATTTTGCCCCGTATACGGGGTAAAATGGGGTACGTAATATTAAAGAATTACGTAATATGTTAAAACACCATTTATTTATTAAAATATAAACTGTTTAAGGTGGGTTTGATGATGTTATTTTCAGCACGAAGAATAAGGCGATCAACGTACAACAGTATTTATTTACAATGTCCGATATACAGTATAGTGAATGACAATAAGGGCGCGGCGTCAGCGTTCCGATCGGAAGCACTGGTACTCCGTAGATTCTCGGTCGTCAATCTTGTCCACAGGCGAAAGTCCCCTAAGGAAGCAGTCAAGCAGAGCAAGAAGGGCTGGTCGAGAGTCGGCGGCGAACTCTGCTGGTCTTAGGGCGGCTGGCGTCTTTTATACAGTCCGGGGCTCGCTTGAGATGCGTTGGATGGAAGGGCGCGTAGAAGGGCTGCTTGGCAGAGTACTGGTGGCGCTTTGAGAGGGTAGTAGCGGCGCGCTTCGGTACTACTGCCGTATAGGCACTGTGGTACGGCTTTATTGTGCTACAGTCTCCCCCTCAGAACCTTCCTGACGTCTCGGCTGGTGGTTCTGGACCTTCTTGGGGCGTCCTCGGCGGCGTAATGGCTGGATTGGGGCGATGCCTTCTTCGGGGTCGTCGATTTTGCAGTGTCGCAGTGCTGAGGTATGATAGGTGGCGATCGGGTCGTCCGGGTTCTGGTTGGATGCAACTTCAAAGCTGGTGGGACCTTTTCTGGATAAGATCACGTATGGTCCATCTCGGCGTGGGGCGAACTTGCTGGAGCGCTTATTTGCGGAACTGCTTAGGGTATGGGTTTCCACCCATACACGGTCTCCAGGGTTGAACAAGGGACTAGTTTGGACACGCCTGTCTGCGTAGATTTTCCTGCGATCCTGCTCTGCTTCGTGGGTTTCTTGGGCGGTTTTAAGGTTAGCTGCCATCCGTAGTAGGCGGGGTGTAACCTCTGGGACGAAGTTCTCTGCTTGGATTATTGTCCGGAGATCGTGGTGCACCTCGGCAGGTGATCGTAATTCTTGCCCTAAAGCTAGGTAGGCGGGGGTATATCCGGTCGATTGGCAGCGTGTTGAATTTAGGGCGAAGCGTATCGTCGGCAGTTTGTCGGACCAGTGGTCGTGGCTGTTTCCTAGCTGGATTGCTAACTGGGTCTTTAGATCTCGGTTTCGTCTTTCAACAGGATTGGCTGCCGGATGATAGACTGGTGTGAATTTCTGCTCAATACCTAGGCAAAAGGTGATTTGTTGCATTACTGCGCTTATGAACTGGGTCCCATTGTCGCTGATGAGTCTCCTAGGTATACCGTAGCGGAGACATACTTCGTGTACAAGTGTCCAGGCACAGTTCTCAGCGGTGGCACTTTCCAAGGCGAAGAGCTCGGTCCAACGGGTGGCGGTGTCTTCGATGATGAGTATCCATTTCTTGTGATCTGATGATTCTGGGAGAGGCCCAAAGAGATCGATGGCTAGCACTTCGAACCTCTGCCTCATGACGGGGGTCTGCAATAGTCCGGCGGGTTTGAGGTTGCTGGGTTTATAACGTTGGCAGGCGGTACAATTGGAGACATATTGTGTCACGCTGCGTCGAATGCCGGGCCAGTAGAACTGGTGGGAAAGTTTGTGTAGGGTACGTTCAACTCCGTAATGTCCGGCGGTGGGTGCATCATGGAACTGTTGTAATAGCTTCACCCGTTCCTCTGATGGGACCACTAGTTGCGCTTCCTCATCATCGTCAGTCGTTGAATACCGGTATAGGACACCCTGTGACAATATGTAACCTCTCTGTGTCCATTGGCTCGTTTCTTCTGGACGGTCTCTGTCAAAGGCGTCCATAGTCTTTTTTATCTCAGGGTCGGCCAGCTGGGCTTCTCGGAGATCCTTCGGTCCACGGGTTGGCAAGTCCATGGTTATGGTACAAAGGTCACAGTGTCTGGAAATATCTTCAGTACACGGTGCTCGAGAGAGCATATCGGCGACGATGTTGGCTTTTCCTGGGATGTAATTTATCTGTAGATTGAAGGGTTGTAGTTGCAGGGCCCACCGGGCTAACCGGCCACTGGGTGTTTTTAATGACATTAGCCATTTTAGTGGTTGGTGGTCGGTCAGGATTATAACCGAGGTTTCCTCGATATAGCCTCTGAATTTGGCTACGGCCCATACTACTGCCAATGCTTCTCGTTCGGTGGTCGAGTAATTTTGTTCGGCGGGCGACAATAGGCGACTGGCGTATTCAATCGGGTGTTCCTCGTGTCCCTCCCCCTGGAGTAAAACCGCCCCTAAGGCGTAGGCGCTTGCATCAGTGCGTAAAGTGAATGGCTTCGTGTGGTCGGCTTGCTTCAGTATGGGAGCTTCCGTTAGAGCTCTCTTTAGGGTCTGGAATGCTTGGTCTTGGAGGTGTCCCCATTCCCATGTTGCGTTTTTCTTTGTTAAGCGACTCAGTGGTCGTGCTACTTCGGAGAATTTGGGAATAAATTTCCGGTACCAGCTGCAAGTTTGTAGGAAGGACGTCAAGTGTTTGATATGGCGTGGAGGCTGTATGCTGATGATAGCTTCTACCTTGGAAGGGTTGGGGTGAATTCCTTGTGGTGTAATGAGGTGCCCTAGATACAACACTTGCTGGCATCCGAATTGGCATTTGCTGCGGTTGACGCGTAGTTGGAACAGTTGAAGCCGCTGGAACACGGCTCGTAGATCTTGTATGTGCTGGGAGAAAGTTCGTGACAACACAATTAGATCATCTAGGTAAGCGAGGAGTTGTACATCTTGTACGCCGCTTTGGACACGGTCAATCAGTCTCTGGAAAGTTGCAGGAGCGTTGCGCAATCCAAACGGTAATCGGTTAAAGCGGTAGGTTCCCATGGGGGTCACAAAACTGGTCTTGTCTCGATCCTCCGGTCGTACTTGGATCTGGTGGTAGCCGGCCTTCAGGTCCATTGTAGAGATGTACGAGGTTCCTCCAGTTAGCTGGAGTAAGTCATCTAGCCTGGGGAGTGGATATGCATCAGGAACGGTAATAGCGTTCAGCTTCCTGTAGTCTATGCATAAGCGAATGCCCCCACCTTGCTTGGGCACGAGTACCACTGGAGCCGCCCATGCACTTTCACATTCTTCGATGATGCCGTCTGCCAGTAGTGCACTTACTTCCTTGGCCAGGGCATCCCGTCGGGTCGGCGTCAATCGGTATGGGGGGCTACTAATGGGTGCGTGGTTGCCGGTGTCGATACGGTGCTCAGCGTAAGGTGTCGGCGGGCCACTATCTTGGAACAGCTTACTGTGGGCTTCCAATAAGTTGTTAAATTCTTCTCGCTCAGGCGCCGTCAGTGTGGTTGCTTCATCGTTGGGACGCAGTTGTAGGTCTATGATGGCGAAGGTTACTTCCGGGTAGAGGGGTGGTAGTTCATCTAGTTCGGCCCACATCTCTTCCACTTGTCCTGCTGCATCATGCATGACGTAGTCCTGGCGAGAGAAAGGGTTCGGTATGGATGGAGGTCCTGAAATTTCGGGTCCTATAAACGATTCATGTCTGTTAGGATTTCCAGTCGAGAGGTCAGGGCCATATCCCGCGATTAGTCCGGAGATGTGGTCGCACTCCATTGGACGTACTGGGGATTCCTCCAATGGCGATAGGACGTTTGGTATTTGGTAGAAAGCGGACATCTCTTCACAGGGGTAGACGTCCGCGTCATGGGATACTGGGAGCGAGTCCCTGATATCAAATGCATGCCTCTGGGTTGGAGCTGGTGATAGTGGTGATAGGAGCTTCGGTATTTGGTAGAAAGCGGCCATCTCCTTACGGGGGTAGGCATCCGTTTCCTGGGCTGCAGGGAATGAGTCCTTAATGATAAAGGCATGCTTTCGTGTTGGAGCTTCTGCAAAGAACCATCGTCTGTGGAAGAAGTCAAGAACGAGGCCGGCATCCTGGATAAAGTCGATACCTAGGAGCGTTTTGGCGTCTGGTGTATCTGGCAGGATAACAAACGTCGCTCCCACGATCCTTTCCTGCAGTTGTACCGGCACGGTGGTTACTTGGACATTTTGAAGTTGCCGGCGGCCGTCTGCGAAAGTGACATACATCTTTTGGTAACAGAAAGTGTGGCCATTCTTTTTTAGTACTGCGTGTAAGTCCGGGCTGGCTATACTGGTTCGGGCTCCTGTATCCAGGTAGGCGGTCCCGGTGATGCCGGCAACGGTGATTTTTACAGCGGGTCGGGCTCGATCCTGCGTGCTGACTGCGCAAAATCCCGTTTCCGGAATAGGTGGAGAGTGTTTAGTGCTACAGTTTTGACAGTTCCTACGAATAACTCCAGGCTTCTGGCATCCATAGCATCGTAGGGTATTAGCGCCCGTTGGCTCAATGGTCGTACCACGGGTTGCTCCACTGTTCCCTAAACTTGCTAGTCGTTTACGACAGACGGTGGCGTCATGTCCGGGTGCACGGCAGTGGGTGCATCGGTTCCTAGGTTTTCTGTTAGGCGACGGCCCCCTGTGGGTGTTCTCCTTTTCTTCTGGTGTGCTTGCTTCTATAATTCGACATTTGGCCAGTAGTTGAGCCAGTGTCGCGACGGACTCGCGGTTTATTCGGTCCTTGATGTAGGGGCGTAGTAGTCCATACAGCATGTCGAGTTGGGCATTTTCATCTGGTGGCGTCGGAAGTTGGGCAAACAAGGCTCGTTTTCCTGCGATGAATGTTCCAGTAGGCGTGCGGTTGTCCTGCGGTGATCTGAATATCTCCTGGTAAATCTGATAAGCTGGTAATGTGGGTGCAAACTCATCTCGAATCATTTGTTTCGCATCATTCCATGTCCTGGCTGCGGCTTTTACCCCTGACCACCATGTATGTGCTGGTCCTTCCAATAGTAATGTTAGTCCAGCCAGGGCGTTGGCGTCGGTTATGCCTTCACTTTCCTTAAAGAAGTCGGCGCTTGTAACGAAGTCGTCTACAGCTTCCAAGGATCGTGTTCCGGCAAAACGGGCGGTGCATTGCGTGAAGTGTTTCACTGGAGTGGGTGGCTGCATTCTTCTTAGAATGGCTTCCAGGTCGTTGGCTGATAGCTCCATGGCACGGGTTTGGCTCCTTGTCCGCGGTATGTTTACGCACTATTACTACTTGGACCAAAGAATTTGAGAAAAATGTTGTTTTCTCGACACTAACGGATATGAGTTTACAAAGCGGCACACTGCGATAAGTCCAATTTCTATCGTAACACTCGCGACAAAAATGTATATTCCGTGTGGTTAATTTCCGCACTTACTTCGGGCTCACACGTTGGTTTTCGCACTTACTTCGGGCTCACACGTTGGGCTGCCACTTTAAGGTGGGTTTGATGATGTTATTTTCAGCACGAAGAATAAGGCGATCAACGTACAACAGTATTTATTTACAATGTCCGATATACAGTATAGTGAATGACAATAAGGGCGCGGCGTCAGCGTTCCGATCGGAAGCACTGGTACTCCGTAGATTCTCGGTCGTCAATCTTGTCCACAGGCGAAAGTCCCCTAAGGAAGCAGTCAAGCAGAGCAAGAAGGGCTGGTCGAGAGTCGGCGGCGAACTCTGCTGGTCTTAGGGCGGCTGGCGTCTTTTATACAGTCCGGGGCTCGCTTGAGATGCGTTGGATGGAAGGGCGCGTAGAAGGGCTGCTTGGCAGAGTACTGGTGGCGCTTTGAGAGGGTAGTAGCGGCGCGCTTCGGTACTACTGCCGTATAGGCACTGTGGTACGGCTTTATTGTGCTACAACTGTTATTTAAATATAAAAATACAAAATTTTCCTTATTGGGAAAAATAGTTAAATTAAACATAACAGATTTTTGCATACAAGATTCACAGTGGAAAACAGTATTCCGCGCACGAATTATGAGCCCATTTGTAGCAGAGACGACATGAAATCCATCCCTCAGTGGATTTACTATAAAATTCGTCGCAGGAAAAGCATATCTCGTCGTCCTTATCACTTGAGGATTCTTTATCATTTTTTTCTTTTGCTTTTTCTTTCTTAATCCTTTGAGTTACTTTTTTCTTACTTTTTGTTTTATTCTGTGTTGTATTACTTATCTTTCTTTTGACTGCTTTAGCTTTCTCTGTTTTTTCTGTAATAGAATTTTCTAATTCTGTTTTGTAAGAGTAGAAGTTAAAATCGCTGTTTTTCCCCGTTCTCGCTGAGGGCGTTTTATAACAGAAGCTAGGAATGCCAGAGGAAAAATCTTTGACTCTTTCAAAACTCTTCCATTCTTTTGAGATTCTTTACTGACAGGCGGAGAATCAGGTATCCACGAACATTGTGGCAATGTATCAAAATAATTGTGCCTCGTGTTACCCCAAACCACGTGATGCAATCAAATCAAAATAAGATTCAGTAGATAATTATTTTTTTAGGAAATCCGTTTAGTAAGGCATACTATATGTAGCCACTAATCATCTTATATAAACAAAGTAAAACTAGTCTTTCGAAAGATGTACATACCTTGGCCAAATGCGGGAGCCACTTTTACAACACACAGCGCTTATCACTCCTTGCCGACCAAATATTATACTAACGCTGGGATGATTCGTGCCACGTCTATTGCAGTTAAGTGAACTGGTAGTGGTTATCATGCATCTACGATTTGGCGGTTTTAGTGGAGCGGAATTCCGCTAAAATAACGGTACCCCGTTATACCCCGGTACCCCATATTGCCAACTGATGTTGAAAACGATCTACAAGTAGGACCTCGTGTGGATTTTCTTCATTCTCTTTCTTTCTGGTTGTTGTGAAAACTAACTCCATATTGCATTTCTCAGTCAGTAGTTGAGAGATTTAAACCAATGTGTGCAAAAGCCATTGGCAGAATGCAATCCGTGGAGGAAAATCAGTAGGAAGAAATACCTGAACGCGTTGTAGGGGAATGGGTACAACAAATAATCACTAAGGATTTTCCAAACAGTCCCATTACTTAAATTCAAAGTATTTGCAATTTTTCGGGTAAAAGTACCTAGCTTGATCTTCCTCTATCATGTCCAGCACATTCTCTTCCACCTCCCATTCTTACTATCATTGGCCTTCCTGGTCCCCCCACTTCGGTTCAATGTGCCTGTTGCATAAAGGCGTTGATGAATACTTTTTAACGTTAAACACATTATGGTCAGGAAATCTTTCAATGTACAGCCGCCTGCTTGTAATCAATTGCCATCAGCAAGTCGGTAAATGAAATGCATGTAAGTCATCTCAGCGTTCGTATAGCGATTTATGATAGAGGACTTTACTAACAAAAGTTTAACTCTTAAAGACAGAAAAGACACGCCACACAACAATCAGTCTAAACAAATTCGACACATGCAAAATTATCAATTACGAGACGTATTGAAACGAAATGCACGTTTAAACCGATTTGCTTAAAATATACCAACGCATTTAAAAAAAATATACAGGGTGTCTCTAAAAGGTCTGTACAAAATCTAAGCACATATTTCTGAGGCCAAGATAAGGCGACTTAAAGCAACTTACATTAGTCCCAAATTGCTCCGTTTCCGAGGTGGTAAAGTTAAAAAATAAAAATAGAATTTTTTGAAATTAATAAACATTTTTTAACGTATTTCTTTAAAACTTGGTACCCGGGAGTCTTTTGGGATGCGAAACCCGAATATGGACACCTTTTCACTGTGGCCATTAGAGGGCGCTTCACAATGCACTTCTTATGGTTTAGAATGGCCATAACTTTTTTATTAGTGTAGTTTTTCTTTTTTTGTTAAAGAACTAATCTTTTAAACATTTTGAAACAAAAAAGGTACTCTTGTGAAAATCCGCTAAAGTAATCCGTTATTGAGATATTTCGGTTTTTAATGTTCGATGCCGCACCGGAATATTTCAATTATTTTAAATAAAAAATGTTTGCTGTTATCTTTGAGGATGAAATGTGGTCAGTGAATTAGCAGTGGACAATGTTTTTTTTTAAATACTTTTTTGGAGTGTCACATCCAAAAATCCTCGGATTTTTTACCTGTTTAATGAACACCTTTAAAATTTTTTTTGCAACAGACTATTTAAATGTAAACATTTTTCGAATTTTAGGAATTTTCGCTATCAGTCTATGTTGTTTACAGTAATAAGGATGCCCGCTCACTTGGACGAAGCGGCGCGTCGCGTCGTGAAGCGTATTTTTTCCGCATGAGAAAGTTACATGTAAGTAAATGTATACTCAATACTCGCCCACTTGTGCGGCGCGAAGCGTCAGTTGACGCGGGAGAAGTCTTGAGAGCAACCAGGCGAAATTTTACGCGACGCGACGCTTTGCGCCGCGCTAATGAGCGATGCGAAGAGAAGAGAAGATCCGATATATTTGTTATTCGTGGCCTATCGTTGTCGATCGTAACCGAACTTTACGATGTGTTTGTTTACTATTGGGATGCAATGCGACTCTTCGCTACGCTTCCCTTCGCCTAGGTGTGCGGACAATACCTAAGCAACGCTTCTCTTCGCCACGCTTCGCCCAAGTGAGCGGGCACACGCGGTGCGAAGAGAAGAGAAGATCCGATATATTCATTATTCGTGGCCTATCGTTGTCGATCGTAATCCAACTATACGGTGTGTTTGTTTACTATTGGGGTGAAATACGACTCTTCGCTACGCTTCCCTTCGCCTAGGTCTGCGGATAATACCTAAGCGACGCTTCTCTTCGCCACGCTTCTCGACGCGACGCTTCGCCCAAGTGAGCGGGCACCTTTATAAGTGTTTTAGTAAGAATTTGACAATGCAAGAATAAATAAGGTGTTTGAAACGTGTTAGTTAAATTTTAAATTGACTGTAAAGATGGCTGAAGAATTCAGTTCTGCAGAAATGACGGATATGCTATTGGTTTTTGGGTATTGTGAAGGAAATGGTCGCGAAAGTGCAATAAGGACTCCCGAGGTTGAGGAACAAATTTTGGAAAGAATTGCTGAAGATCCAAAATTAGGCACCAGACGCTTAGGTTTAGAGGTAGGAGTATCCAAGGATATAGTTCATAGAACATTAAAAGAACAGCAGCTTCATCCATACCATATCCAAAAGGTACAAGACCTTTTGGCTCCGGATCTCAATCAACGATTGGACTTCTGTAGATTCACTACCGAACAAAGACAGCAGGATGTGAATTTTGCTAAGCATGTTTTACAAGAAGTGGTTTATACATAACGAACATGTTTATGCTGATGAAAACCAGCATACCACGAAAGTAACTCATTATCAACATGAGTTTAGAATTAATGTGTGGGCAGGAATCATTGGCAGTTTCATTATTGGTCCTGTCATTTTACCGCCACGACTAAATGGTGTGGATTATTTAGAACATTTACAAAATACGCTGCCACATTTACATATTAGAAGATTTGCCATTACAACTTCGACAAGATATGTGGTTTATGCATGACGGTGCTCCACCACATTTTAGTTTAAATTTCCGCAATTATTTGCATCGACAATATCCAAGCAGATGGATCTGTAGAGGAAATGACGCTCCTGTAAAGTGGCCGCCACACTCACCGGATATGACTCCGTTGGATTATTTTTTATGGGGGTCTTTAAAAACGATGGTATACTCCAGACCGATTAATAATGAAGAGGAACTGTGGGGAATAATTCAAAATGCAGTCAACATATTAAAAAACGATGCGGAATCGATGCAAAGAGTAAATTTAAACTTTTTACGTCGTATTAATCTTTGTACTTATGTTAACGGAGGTCATTTTGAACAATTACTAAAAGTTCATGCTAATTAAATTTACTTTTAAAATAAAATTGTTCCTCATTTAATAAAAAAAAATCCATACTCAAATTCTTCCTTCAAAACTTGCTGCAACTAACCCAAATGAAACATTTTTTCCTGCCGAAAATTTACTAATAGCGGAATTTTTTATTCAAAATAATTAAAATATTCCGGTGCGGCATCGAACACTAAAAACCGAAATATCTCAAAAACGGCTTACTTTAGCGGATTTTCACAAGAGTATCTTTTTTGCTTCAAAATGTTCAAAAAATTAGTTCCTTAACAAAAAAAGGAAAAAACTACACTGATACAAAAGTTATGGCCATTCTAAACCATAAGAAGTGCATTGTGAAGCGCCCTCTAATGGCCACAGTGTACACACGTATTCGGGTTTCGCTTCCCAAAAAACCCCCGGGTACCAAGTTTTAAAGTAATACGTTGAAAAAGTCCATTAATTTTAAAAAATACTATTTTTATTTTTTAACTTAACCACCCTGTATCTCGGAAACGGAGCAATTTCGGACTAAGGTAAGTTGCTTTAAATCGCCTTATTTTGACCTTAGCAATATGTGCTCAGATTTTGTACAGACCATTTAGAGACACAATGTTTATTCGGTAAGCCCGGTAGTAGCACGCCATTCTTATACAACCTAATATTAGCAGTAATTTATTAAAACATTTTCAACTAACCTGATAAATCCATCTAATAGCGTAAGAAAGCTCGCGGCTCAACTAGACACAACAAAATGGGTTGTTCATGGAACTCTTAAAAAACAATAATTACTTTATCCCTTCCATATTCAAAAGGTACACGCAATATCCCAGATTATTATCCTGCAATATTAAATTATGCAAACTAGTTTTTATACACAGAAAATCCCCATTTTACCGGAACTGTTGTGTTTATCGACGAAGCTGGCTTTACGAGAGACGGCGTAATAAATTGTCATAATCTACAAGTCTGACATTAAGAAAATCCCCATACAATAAGACATTTGATTGGGCCCTTCGTTTTAGAACAAAAGTTCAATGGTGCTTTGTGTTTGCAATTCTTGCAACATAATTTAACATATTTATTGGAAAATGTGCAAAACAGTAGTCTGGGTGTGTACCTCGTATCCTAAGGTACTTATGGTATAAATTTTGTTTACCTAAGTCGAATGCATGGACAGTAGGGAGGCCCACATTTTGCGACTTCTTTTCGGTCTCATCATTTTAAAATGTTGTAAATGTCAAGAAAATGACGTGTGCAAAATATCAAGTAATTTAATTAATCCAAGATGGTGCCGCCGATGGAGTGAAATACAAAGGTTTTTAAATTTTAAAGATTTTATTATCATAACTACCACTGACTACATAGAAACGGAGTATATATATATATTATATAGGTATTATAGGTATATAATATTAATAAATTGTACCTAAAAAGTACCCCTTATTATGTATTTACACAAATATTTTGTTTTAATCACTTTTAAAAAGTTTCCGGAAGGGTCGTCTTACTGACATCTTTAAATTTTTTTTTTATATTCGCGTACAACTTGCAGTATACATTGACGTTGTCCTTCATCTTTTGTTAATATTTTGTTATATTCGCCTATGAGTTTAATACCCCTTTCTGCTGTATGATTCACTACTTTCGACTTTATTACTACATTAAAATTATTTATGTACTCATCATTACTTTCCCAGTTTTCTGGATTCTCTTTTAAAAAAATTGTGGATAACCCTAACCTTTCAAAAAACCTAAAAGTATTTTGACATATGAATTCCCAAAGTTCTTTATGTTCTAATTCGTATAGATAGGTATATAACTTAATTTAGGTAACTCGTTTTTCACCTCCTTCTAGCGAGTCTTGTTTTTCTAGAGCTTTTATCATATTTCTTTTAATTTCAACAGGGACTTCGTTATCAAGGAATGATACTGCGCAAATCTCAGAAGACAAGTACCACAGGTGATTTTTAATTTTTTCAACAACAGCTTCAGATATCTGTGGATCAATAGTTTTATATTTAAAAAGATTTTTGACAAATTGAAGATTTTGATGCGGAGCTTTGTACGGACAGGCAGTGGCGTAGCCACAGGGGGGCGGTTGCCCCCCCCCCCACCCAGCTTGGCCTGACGCCCCTTTACTACCCAAAAAATAATTCTTAAAAAACAAGAGCGGTATTATTTTATTTTTAGTAAAGAAGAGCTATGGGAATGAATAACTTAATAAAACCGGTTCTGAGAGCGTCCCTTCACATTAAATTTATTCTCTATATAGCGGATTTTAACTTTATTTGGGGCCAGACCCCTGTTCCCTAAGGAACATGAAGAAGGTGAATTCCTACGAAATTTGGGCGTGGTCCCAAAAATTTTTTGCCTGCGGCGCTTTAGCTTCGCCATTTCCGCCCCTGCGATAGTTCGCCCCCCCCCCCTGCCCAAAAATGCTGCCTACGCCACTGTGGACAGAGAGCGGTGAACCAAGCCTTAACAACAACTTTGATGATAAAAATGCATACACCTCTGATACTCTTCCTTTCCCTGACTGTTAATGTAAACTCGTCCCTATAAAGATATATTTTTAAGCAATAAATAGCTTTGCATGATGAAACGCTCCAGGAGCACGAATGATAAATTCTACATTGTCCTTTCCTAAAAACAACAGGGTCAAATATAAAAAATCTTTATAGTCGTCGCGAGGCTGCTGGGAATCTAAGGCTTGTTCCACAAAATTAAGAATACCAACCATTTCAAAATCTTCAAATTGCGTTAATGTATTTATGTTTTCTTCTTCTAATGCCGATTTATAATTTAAATTATTTATTTTAGACCAGGATTCTCTAAAACGTTTAAACAATGGTACGTTGGGACCACTTAAAGAAGGCATTTTTGCATCAAAAGCACTTTTTAAAATAAGTTCACAAAAACGATGCCTACAAGGTAAATAAATTACATCTCGTTCTAACAATTGTTCTAATAAAACACTTGCACCATTTAGACGACCCAAATTGGAGGCAGTATGTGTCGCAACATAACGCAACTACTGTATCTTGGAGATTCCGGTCCAATAGCGGTTCATAGCTTGCTCTCTCCCTGTTGAAGTGTGTGAAACTGGTATCCTTAGAATTTTTTCTGTATCGCCACTTCTAATTATAACTGCTAGTCTGTCGTGCTTTTCAGATTTAGTTAGGTCAGCAATTAATTTCCCATCCCAGTGAACTGCAGGAGCCACAAATTTATGATCTTTAAAAGCCAATTTTAGTTTTTCCGCCCTTTCTTTTCTTAGTTGTTGTCTATAACGTTTAATTGTTGTTCGATTTATGGACAAAGAAGGTACGTTATGTCCCAAAGCTTCGGCGACAGCACTTAAAATATGTACGGAATCTCGATCACTTACTTTACATTAATTTGTCGAGAGCTGCAACTACTTTTGTGGTTATTATATTTTTTCTTCCACCAACCGTTGTCTTTTTGGTTCTGAGGTTCCTGGTTTCTTCTGTTTTTTTTTCGCCGTAAGAAGAACTTATATGCGAGCTGCTAGACGACGCTACAAGGGCTCACATGCTCTCATCGAGCTCCCCAGTACTTTTTACAATTTTTTCATGAGCTCTCTGTTCTCTCTCTTCGCACCTTTGCTCTTTTTCAGTCAGCTTCTTGTCTACACCAGACATAAATCCCGGACGATCTTTTTTTTGTTGACTGACCAAAAACTGTGTATTATCTTCTTTAACTTTTAACATGTTAAATGCGTTTGCGTAAGCGATATCAAACAAATCGTTTAATTTATCGGCAAACGTTGTTTCTTTTTCCTTTGCGGCGTCCGTTGCTTTATGAGAACTTTTTTGCACACCTCTTAGTTCTTCGATCATATAAGTGTTGTAATTTTTTTTATACAATGCTGTAGGTCTCGAGTTGGAATACGGGCTTTGTTCCAGACAACGAGTACTTCCTCGATTTTTAACTTAGCACTTTGATGAAGATTTAACTTTACTTGACGTAAGTTAAAGAACAGTACACTTAATACATCTTCATTGAAAGAAGTCTACTTTCAATAATTTGTGACGTGTAATTTCCAATCAGGTACACCCAAGTATCTTTCCTTAAACTTGGAGTAGTCGACATGACAAAAACACAGCTTTCACAAATCACTTTAAATAACAAATTTCTCTTTTCGAAAGATAGATTAAAACTAAACCTTGCTTTGAAATATGAATTGAAACTAAGCAGTAATGACAGCTCGAGGGAATTCTTGACCCGCTCTAGGAAAAACAGGTACATCGGCAGGTAAGTAAAATAATAATAATCTTTTGGAAATACCAGACCTTCCCCAAAAAGCCGTTAAATTTGGTAATGTTTAACCATAGAACCATAAATATCTAAATACTTTGTTATACATCATAATATTCTTGTCCTTTATAACAAGGATGATCAAAATGCTTAAATTCAAATTATGCGTGTAATAAGATAGTTTAAATAAGGGGTACGCTTTTATTTACACTTGTATTGTTAAAAAACAAAACAACAGAAAGCGTGATAAAATTAGCTAAGATAATTTTTTTACTCATCATATTTTCGGTTGTTGGCGGTAGCCCTTATATTTAATTTAAATTAATTCTGTTCAAAGGATATTATTTTTGTAGCCAACCAAATACTTTTGAAGAGTGAGGACACAGAAATTCAAAAACAAAAAAAAATATATATATAAAGATGGGCCACCCTAATTGGAGGGCTATGATATTTTTAACGAGTCGCCGAAAATTCCTTGAATATCAGAAAAAAATTAATTACTTGGCAACGCCGTAATCAAATAAAAAAAAAGACGAATATTGAGGTATTTCTTTACTGCATCAAATAACTAGATACTATACAGAATGTTTTATTAAAAAAAAAACATTTTTATATAATAACTTTTTGTTTGTTGGCCACTTGGTATGCTGTAAAATATTATAACTTTATGCGTTTTGATATACCAAACAACTTTTATATAAAACTTTTTTTTTGTAACCCTTGTAATTTGGGTGCTATCGAAGACGAACACCTTACTGACGCACCCTGTAAAATCTAGTAAATTACTGTATTTTCAAATCTGGTAAGGTATTATTTTGCTAACTCTGAATAAAAACATCCGTGCAAAATCGTGACAAATGATATTAAAAACAACTTAAAATTATTTAATTCCTATAAATTTTAACAGCAATCTGATTAAATTTGCGTTAATCCAGCCCATTTATTTTGCAGATATAAAGTGTGCGTGAAAAAAGTACAGATATTAAAAGATTGCCGAGAATGAAAAAGGCAAATTTCTCAGGTAAAGCTCCGACACACGGGAAATTACTTGCACATTTGCATTTTTCATGCTGCATGCGTTAATTTTTCATGTGTTTTTACCTCCCTTCATATATAACAAGTAACAAGAACATTATAATTAATATAAATTGGGTTTATTTAGGTTAGTCGACTTGCACGTAATCTTTACTTCTCTAATACGATAATTCTTTGATATTTCGTAATCGTATTAACCGTTAATGTAAAACGTTAAACGTGATTAAATTTATGTTTTGACCATAGACATTGTAACTATTAGACCGAACAATAACAAATAAACGTTATGTCATCATTGTATTCCAGTGTAAAGTAAATCAACTTACAAGCTGCTCCCCTCCACTTGGTTTGCCAGACTCACGCCACAGAAAACGTAGTTTTCTGGGCTTACTCTATTAAAAGTATTACCTTCTATGATTAACTAGATTAACATGATGTGGGATATATATAACATTGCCAAAAATCTGTAGTATGGCAACGCAGCAATAACGGATCCGCCCAGATTTAATCATTTTCGTGGCCATCCGCATCGACTTGACAATACTCGGCAAAGCGGATGTTGTTTTCCTGGAGTTTTGTCGCATGCATATGTAAAGTCAGCGAGTCAGCGTAATCCCCACTCTTGGCCCCACCTAGCTCCTCACAGCGTCTCGCCCACAAACGATTTTGGCATCACAATTTTATAGCATTTCTGAATGGCGTGTCGGATCTATAGTTACGATGCCTATGGTTTTGACCTATATCCAAAGTCCACAAATTCTTCATTTTATACCAGTCACCAAATCTAGGAAACGGCAGAATAATAATATTGTACACGGTGATCATTTATTATGTCCCCCTTTCTTAACTTTTTTGTTTTTTGCATTAGATAAAAATGTTAAATATAAAAGTTGTACAGAATAATGTAAGCTATTTGCAGAATAATATATGAATATACAGGGTATTGCAGAAATGAGTCACAGGTTAAAATATTTTTTCTTTAAATGGTACACCCTATATATTGTTAGCTTTTTAGAATCTCCTAAAACTTCTGAATATTTTTCTTATAACATGTCCTATACCTAAATATAAAAGTTTTCAAAATAATCGCGTTTTAACTAAGCGGCTACATTTAAAAATAAATATTCTAGATTTCAGTAAAGTTCTTAGGTGGCTGTGAATTATGCGGCCACGAAGCAACAAAAGCTATGTTTATTAGTGACAGTTACCGACATATTAAGTAAATATTACATTTTTTTGATAAATATTCCTTATTCAGAAAGGGAAAAAAAGTAATTTTGCAAACATTTATTAAAGCAAACAATAGCGTTAAATTGGCTAAACGGGAACTGCGTAGAATTAATCCCCGGATGCACGTTCCAGACAAAAAAACATTCCATCGAATCTATGAAAAGTTTCAACACACATCTAGCCTACCGAGAAAGAAAAGAACAATGGAAAGAGACGAAAATAGTGATTTAAATATACTAATAAAAGTTGAAGAAAATCCAAACATTTCTATAAGAACAGTATCGAAAAGTTTAAAGGAAGACCTTGATGATTTAAAAAATACCTCTTATGAAAGGGTTCAAAACACTCTTAAAAAATGTGGATATAAAGCTTTCAAAATTAGGCCTGTAACAAAATTAACGCAGAGACAGCGAGAAAAAAGGGTTGAACTTTGCCAAACTATGTTGGAAAAAATTTATTTAAATCCTAGTTATTTCGGAAATGTATTTTGGACCGACGAGTCATCATTTTAAACTAGTGGCATGATAAACAGAAAAAATAGCAGACAATGGGCCACAGTGAATCCCCACTGCTACAGGGAATTTAAATTTCAAGGTCGTCAAACTATCAATGTGTGGTGTGCTATTTTAAATAACAAAATAATAGGTCCCCATTTCTTCAACGGTGCCTACTTTAAATGGAGAAGGTTATTTGAATTTTCTCCAACACGAGCTAGAGGACTACTTTGATGAGCTTCCGTCCGTTGGAACAAGAGCGAAACATCGTCTTCCAACAAGGTGGCGCTCCACCTCACATTGTAGTAGCTGTTACAAACTACCTTAATCGAAGGTTCAATGAATGGATTGGACGGGCTGCACCAATACAATGGCCACTTAGCCCTGACTTGACGCCGATGGATGCATTTTTATGGGCAACGCTAAAGGATCGAGTGAATGCAAATACAATTGAAAGCACTGAACATTTAAAAGAACTTATTAGAACAGAACTTCAAATTCTGAATGAAGATTATTCTTAATCTATCACCGCCGCATTACGAAGGTTACGAAAAACGTAAATCAAATGTATTCAAGAAAACGGTGGCCCAGTTGAGCAATATTGTAGTATATTTAAATCACTATTTTCGTCTCTTTCCATTGTTCTCTTCTTTCTCGCTAGGATGTTTGTTGAAACTCTTCATAGATTCGATGGAATGTTTTTTTGTCTGGAACGTGCATCCGGGGATTAATTCTACGCAGTTCCCGTTGAGCCAATTTAACGCTATTGTTTGCTTTAATAAATGTTTGCAAAATTACTTGTTTTTCCCTTTCTGAATAAGGTATATTTATCAAAAAAATGTAATATTTACTTAATATGTCGGTAACTGTCACTAATAAACATAGTTTTTGTTGCTCCGTGACCGCAGTAGCGGATCCAGGATTTTGCTGAGGGGGGGGGGGGGGCGCCTCGAGCTTATCGTCAATCATATAATATATCAAATTCATATTTTTTGAAAAACCTCGCATACGACATACGACTGCAAAATTTTGACATTGACTTTCGTTTTAACTTTTAGACTATGCAGAAACATAAACGTTTAATGAAAAATAACTTTTTTCTTAAAATTAATAATAAGAAAGTTGTCCATGCGATTCGAGCTTACGTAGACACACTGTATAAAAACAATTAAAATGTACTTACAGTTTCAACTCGTTCACTACCATCATGCTTATTTTCAAAATTTTTCATTCGTTTAAAAAAGCTGTCAATTGTCCCTGCCTTTCTTTTTTTATTTTCATTCGCACTTATTCTTATTATGAGGTACCTAATTGTGAAACTTCACATCCAAACAATAACTCACTCACTTGACACCAATAAATTAGTAAAATAATAGAGCTACAATTAAGAAATAAAAATTCCAACAGCTTTACTAACGCGAGTAACGCCTGTTTACGTGTTTTACTCTTCTACGGGTGGCCGGGGGTTCCCGGCGGGCTGGAATTTGCAGTGTTTCTCAGTATTCGGCGAGTTAAAAATACGCGGATCCTGCCCCTTTGATCCGTTCCGGCGGCATCGGCACTCGGCAGTTATCAATACAATACATATATACCGCGGTAACACAATGTTGAGATTTGTTAATTTTTAAAAGCAATAATACCTAATACATAACAACAGATTTGTTTATATTAGGCATTAGCTTGTTTTATATTATATTAATAATTAAGTATGTAAAGTTGACTGACTATAATTAAGCCTTTCCTTATATTTATTTCTCTGGAATTTCTGGTCTCAGAAAGAGTATGTCGTATATCGGCTTTGCGACTTAAGCCGCGATTAAGGCTCAGGGGGGGGGGGCGAATGGGGTTTCGCCCCCCCCCCCCTGAATCCGCCGCTGCGTGACCGCATAATTCACAGCCACCTAAGAACTTTACTGAAATCTAGAATATTTACTTTTGAATGTAGCCGCTTATAGTTAAAATGCGATTATTTCGAAAACTTTTATATTTAGGTATAGGACATGTTATAAGAAAAATATTCAGAAGTTTTAGGAGATTCAAAAAGCTAACAATATATAAGGTGTACTACTTAAAGAAAAAATATTTTAACCTGTGACTCCTTTCTGCAATACTCTGTATATTCATATATTATTCTGCAAATAGCTTACATTATTCTGTACAACTTTTATATTTAACATTTTTATCTAATGCAAGAAACGAAAAAGTTAAGAGGGGGGGACATTATAAATGATCACCGTGTACAAGTAAATGTTTTTCATGCATATAAAAATCTTTGCCGCTACAATAACAGTGAACTTAAGAAGCGACGTTGTCATACAAGCCGCCATTAGTTAAAGTCCATCCGAACATATTTCGTTTGACCTAATAACTGCAATAATAGTATATTATTATTATATTGTAAACACCCAAAAAAACCACGTTGCCTGTTCGATTGCCAAACCTACGTTTTTAAAGAACTTCTTGGTAAAATTACCCATATAAAACTGTCGATGAGCGTGCCAACCAGCGTTGAGGGGTCCAGCGCGTCCCCGTGAAGTATCTAAATCGTTTCAGCGTTCAATTTTATTAATTAAGGTCACATGTGGTCCCATGCTCGAAAGTCTAAGGAAAAAAGCATATTTTTACAAAACTATTTATTATATTAATTATAGCTGAAAGTACACAAATTATTCATTTGTAACGTGAATACTATTAAAGCATTCTAGAGAAAGAGAAGGCTTATTTACAATCCATACAATATGTGTCGACCTTTTTTGTTCGATTTGTTGCATATAATCTTCCGTGCTCGTTGCTGTTTTTTTTGTAGCAATTTTTACACATTTTTCTACGCTTATGCATATTTCCTTCTTCATGTTTCAAGTTCAAAAGCCACCTTCCTATACCATTTAAGGGATTTTCTAAGCGGATTTGAATAAGCACCCATTTGATCGGAGAGGTCTCCATACCCTTTTCCTTTATTGTAGTAGCATACAACTTCAGGCTTTCTTTTTACATCCCATCTGCCTTCTTTTTTCACCATTTTATCATCATGCTTTGTCGACAGCATGAGCACATCCCTAGTATCTTTCCATTTTAAAACAGTTATCCCTCTTTCGTTTTGTTCAGCGTATAATTCGCCTTGTTTTAATTTTTTTGTTACCACTTCTTTGGGGATACCTTTTCGATTTTTTCTAACCGTTCCAGTCAAATGTGTTTCGGCATCCAACATTTTATTTGCCAGTTGAATACTTGTGTACCAGTTATCGGTCACAACAGTTCTACCCTCTTGTAAAAGATCGTTGGTTAGTAAAACCACAACATCAAATGGTGTTGTTTTTCTGTTATCAACATTTTTGCCTGCATAGATAGACAAGTTGTAGGTGTATCCAGATCCTGAGCAAAGTTTAAATAATTTGACACCATATTTGTGTCGTTTGTTTTTTATAAACTGTCTAAATCCAAGACGGCCACGAAATGGTAATAAAGTTTCATCGACGCAGACAAGGGCGGTTTTAGCTTTTCAACATGGAGGGGGTAATTTGAAATCCGAATTTTTTTTTTAAAAAAGTAATCAGAAAATAAGTTTGGGAGGGGGGGTCAGGAAAAAAATAGCGCCGCAGACGAAAAATTTTTGGGTGCCACGCCCTTTTTTCAATGATGATGCTTAAAATTCTAAATTCATGGGGGGGGGGGGGTAATTACCCTATTACCCCCCCCCCCGTAAAACCGCCCTTGGACGCAGACATATTCTTCAGGGATATACAAAGATTTAAAACTTTGTACTAGCATCTCAACCATGGGATTGATTTTATACAGTTCATCATTATTATGATCCGCGCTGTTATCGGCAAAGTGAATCATTCTAAGAAGAATCTCGAAGCGATTGCGAATCATTACTTTTCGTGGAAACTGAAGGTTGAATAGCTGATCATTACTCCAATAGTCAGCTAAAGATGGTAGTCGGACTATACCCATATTATATCCAATAAGCGCTAAAAGAGAATTTAGACATTATTACAGTTACAACATAAAAGAAAAATCGTTTACCTAAAAATTGTTTTATTTCCACCACCGTTGTGGGATGCCATTCATGAAGACGTGACCCAGGAGTAACATCGGTTTCTGAACCTAGGATTTGGGTAGCATAAAGGTTCGTCTGGTCAACCATCATTGCAGTAATCCTGTGATCAACAATAGCTTCATAGAAATCTCCGGGTTCCGAAAGTGCCAATAAGCCAGCCACTTCAGGTTTTACGCCTGAGTTATAGTTGGGGTCAAGCAAATATTTGACGCGTGACACTTCCATATTGTCATGGGTGTCAAATACGGCAGGCCACTCATAATATAAAAGTTACTAATGGCTAATTTATATTATAATAATTACCACCCACTCGAAGTATTTGTATCTTTATCCTTTTATATGACTAAAAAGAGATATACATAAACCGAGTTACCTTCTCGTCGATTTGGTCAAATCATATGGGCTGCAGATCCGCATTTTATTTATTAATTTAATCGTTATACACTACTAATCGTTATACACTACTAAGATTGCTTTTGTTAAGACCTGCGATATTAATGGTCAATCCTGAATCCCACCATTACAATGCACAGAATTTATCAAAACAAATTTATTTATATTATAATTCATATTCTTAGACCAATTTCCCAGCAATCATTTTCTGCAAAGGTTTATAAATAACAATATTCGTCAGTCCGGCCCTGACTAAGTATCAGCTGTAATAAAGTTGGTGAAATCGAAATAACCTAGTATTGGACAAATATGACAAGATGGAAGTGTCACGCGTCAAATATTTGCTTGACTCCAACTATACATGTAAATGTTTTTATTGTAGGGCGCTTTTCATTTACAATAGGACCCCAAGAATTGGTTATTGGATTAAGATCATTCTGTGGTATATTATTGTCACTTTCACTATCTGTATCTGAGGTTTCAATAATTGGTAGGATATTGTTATCGTTACGGTCCTGTTTTTGGTTATATACAGTGGCGTAGCCACAGAGGGGCGAAGGGGGGCGATCGCCGCCCCCCTTAGCCTGGCGCCCCTTTACTACTTAAAAAATAATTCTTAAAAAACAAGATCGGTCTTATTTTATTTTTAGTAAAGAAGAGCGATGGAAATAAACTTAATAAAACCGGTTTTGAGAGCGTCCCATCACATTAAATTTATTTTTTTTTATATAGCGGATTTTACCTTCATTTGGGGCCAGACCCCTGTTCCCAAAGAAGCATGAAGAAGGTGAATTCCTACGAAATTTGGGCGTGGCCCCAAAATTTTTTTGCCCGCGGCGCTTTAGCTCCGCAATCTGCGCCTCTTCGGTAGTTCGCCCCCTCCGCCCCAAAATGCTGGGTACGCCACTGGTTATATATATTTATTTGTGCATCCGGTGACCGACTGAGGTCATGTATTGCCTTACTGGGTCCTGGTAGTTTATCAACAGAAGGGATATTTATACTTTTAGATACACTTGGAAGAATAGCCCAGCCAAGTTGCTTATTTGATGAAGTAACGGGAAGTTTACCCTTCTGAATGCTTACATCATCAAAATCTAAGTCAGGATCTGATGATTCGAATGACGGCGCGAATGTTGGGTCTATATTAGAATAATCACCTTCATACCCAGACGGCACCCTATATTCCTGGAATATTCCCCTATCTACCAATAGGCCATAATATCTTGCAATATTCCTGGAATTGGAATATGCACTGAATATCTCAAATGTATCTTATCTCATAAGAATATTCTATATCTATGCCATTGTAGATATGCCTGAAATATGCCGCGTGTATAATTATAGGATATGCAATGTGGAATATATATTCAAGTATTTTTTTTAATACTTATTGATAATAATATATATATCTATACAGTGATTGCGGTCTTAGATTCTATTTTTACATAACTTGATATAGGTATAGGAACTATTTATTTATAGATAATATAGAGGAAGGTGCATATATTATGTGTGCACCTTATTAAAAAACAAATTTAAATATGAAAATGTTTTAGACTTCATAAAGTTTTTGGGTAAGCATTTTCTGCAATTTATTAGTATTTTGTTAAAAATGAAACTTGATTTTTTTATTATATTATATAGTCAATTTTTGGATTCGAGCGGTGATAAACAAATTTGGAGTTTTATACGGTGTTGCTAGATTCCGCGTTTTAACCCTAAATTAAATTCTAAACTAACACATATTTTGATTGCAAATAAATTTATACTGAAAGTTTATATTTTATAATATATATGTGCTTAATTGAGGACCGCTCTTCTAGAAAAAAATTAGCAATTTTTTAATAAAATTTTTTTTAACACAAGTTTAACTAATTTCTGTTGCGTAACTCGGAAACGCTGCCTGTGCGTCACAGAACTGACAGAACCTGCTTTAGTTAATTTTTTTTCTCCTAGTTTTAAAGAGTATCTAGTTTTTATGTTTTAATTTTTTTTATTTATAAAAATAAAAAAAAATATTAATTTTAGTGATGTTTTATTATACCAAATTTGTAACTCTACCTACTAAACTAACTGACCTGACCTAAATTAAATATATTTATATGAAAAAGAAAAAAAAAGGAATATTCTTAGCATATGCCATAAACATATTTTGGCAGATTAAAAGATATTGCAGGCATATATTTCATGGTGACCTGGAATATGCATACAATATGCCAGTCATATGCCCTGGCAGATATGGAACATTTATGGGATATTTCACTATGCCAACCGAATATTCATGGAATATGTATGGAATATGTTTGTGCCGTCTGGGTAATAGACATCTTCAGACATATCTCCAAAGTTATCGGCTAGTTTTTGTTGCTGGTCAGGAGGCAGTCGTTTTTGGTTATTTCTCGACGTCTAAAAATATATTCATTGGACATTCTTAGTTTTTTTAGTCTCCCAATAATTTCAAGATATAAGAAATTCGTGGGTTAGGTAGTGGCAAATAACACAAATTTATTTTTTGCGGCGTTTCGTAACTTTATTGTTACTATTTCAAGCAGCACTGGATATTTAGTGTTCCTGTGCACACATTAGAAAACTATTTCCACAGGTATTCCAGGAAATTTTGTACATTTTCACACACGAATACTAAATATATACTTAAGAACCCAAGTCCGAACCCCCCCCCCTCCCCCCCGCCCCTTGTGGGCTCGATAGTAGAGAAAACTCAAAATCACATTCATTTATTTGCAATAAACAACACGAAACATTATTTCAAATTTTCCAGATCGATATCATTTCTACGAATGCGTAGAAGGGCCACATAAAATAATAAAATAAAAGTTTCTTAAAATTTCGACTTACAACACGAGATTTTTAGAATTTCGTCTAATAACACGTTCAAATTTTTGAGTTATAACTCGAAATTTTAGAAATTCGTTTCATAACACAAACTTTTACTTCAGCTTAAAAGAAACGACACCTTCCGTGGTTCTATTCAATCATTTCAATCTCCATTTTCTATATTCACATATTGTAACTTTAGTGATATTGTCTTTGGACTTATTTAACTTGTGCTATGTGGTTTGTTTTTGACATATCATTGTAGTCTTTTTGTTTTTTTTTTCTCTTTTTTTGTTCTTAGGGATCGGATGGTAAAAACTATTCATAACCTGATCCAGACAAGCTGCCTGTAGCTTTGGATTTCAAACATGAATATTGTATTGTGGCATTGTTGAGAAATGTAAACTTTATGAATAAACTTTACTTTACTTGTATGTACAAGTTAAAATTGCAACAAAAGCTTTTGTCATCAATAATAAATAAAATAAACTAAAACCTAAGTATTTTCCGTCAAGTAAGCTGTACCGGATATTGTAATAATTAAACAATACTGAAATTAAAATACAACATTTGAAAACTTAGGATCACTAAACTTTTAAATTTATTATTCCAGTACAACAACTGCTGATAGCAGGTCAGTCTGAATACTCTCTCGCAACGCGACTGCAACGCGTGCGCGCGCTGCGTCGCTTCACGCTCCCACTCTGAACGACCTTTAAGCCTGGGAAGTTTTGATTCAAAATCGCGTTTGTCAAGAATTTTTAATGCTTCGTCAGAGAGAAAGCCGGCTGCGGTCTGACATGCTTACATGCTACTGTGACTGGTATGGCTGATATGGAACAACAAAACCGCAATCCACTTTCTGTCTGCGGGGCCCTTAAACTGGGTCGTTGGTTAGGATTGTCATTACACCTGGTTGTAGGTGGTTCTGCAGGTATGCTGCCTATGCTGGTTTGTTTGTTGATAATTTGATAGGAAGCTCAATATCAGTCTTTATCTGCCTTGTGTTTATAGTGATAGTTTATCTGTAATTTTTTAAGATGCAAATATTAATTTAAATCTCAGACTTAAAGCTGTGAATTCATTTTACTTGCAAAATTTGGCCAATCCAGGATCGTAGCTGGAATCAAATGGGAAGTGAACGCAACATTTTGGGGGTGTGAGTCAATGTGTGAGCTGGAATAATTATTAACAGAATTATAGGACCATATTTCTTTGACAAAAATCTTACTACTCAGCGTTACTTAAATGTTCCCTCATTTGATTTAATACCTACATTAGCAGCTAATTTTCCTAACGAGGATGATCCAGATATTCCCTATGAAAGTATATGATTTCAACAAGATGCAACTATAAATGTTAATTGTTTGGTGCGATTGTGACAGGGTAAAATATTGCTTGATAGGAAAGAGTTTTGCTATTACAATGCATTTATATGAATTTTAAGCTAAATCTCTTGCTGATAATCGGCAGCTTGACTGACTCCAACGCGACTTTACAACTTCTGATAGGAGACGCTGTCACTTACGAAAATCTTACTACTCAGCGTTACTTAGATGTCCCCTCATTTGATTTAATACCTGCGTTAGCAGTTATTTTTCCTAACGAGGATGATCCAGATATTCCCTATGAAAGATTATGATTTCAACAAGATGTAACTATAAATGTTATTTGTTTGTGACAGGGTAAAATATTGCTTGGTAGGAAAGAGATTTGCTATTAAAATGTATTATTTGAATTTTAAGGTAATTCTGTTGACGTCTACGCTGATAATTGGCGGCTTGCTTTTGACAAACAGCGACAATTCAAACTAAAGGTTCGCCCAGAGTGGAAGCGTTGAACGCCACATAGCGTTGTGGTCGTGTTGCGAAAGGTCATTCAGAGTGACAGGGTCTGCTCTTAGAAGTTGTTTGCAAAATGATTCCAACGCGACTTCACAACTTCTGATAGCAGACGGCCACTCTAAATACTCTCTCGCGACGCGGCTGCGACGCGAGAATCCATATAGATTCAAAGGTAAATTCGTTGTTTGGATTGGATGCTGCAGAAAGATGTGGCACTCGTACACTGTGTTCAGGGTTTTGAAAGGCCCTCATCTAGAAAATGACGAAAAAGAAAATAGTCGAGGAGCCCAGACAAGAGGATGGAAAAAAATCATCATGGATGATGCCACAAAATATTCCATTGGTTGCAAATTCCATGGATTTTTTTTAAGAAGGACACTAACCTAAAATATAATTAAGAGTTTTTAAACGCACTTTTGAAGAAATGAATTTTAGGCGCATTAAACGAAATCGAAAAAGCCTATTAATACTAATTGAAAGAAATGAAATTATTGTATGGCGGCGAAAATATTTGGAAAAAATACGGGAGTTTCGGGAAAAAGGGAAAAAATTGAATTACACCGACAAAACATGGCTCAATGAAGGGCACACAGTTGAGAAGGTATAGCAAATTCTAAATATTAAAAGTTCAACTAATAGGATCAGGTTTTAAGGGTTAATAAAATAAATGTATAAAAAATTATTTACGTTCCGACGACATTTCAACAATTATTATTTTTTAAAAGGCACACGCCACTGGAATTAATTCCCCTGACATCGCACAACCCGTAGTTCTCTATATGCTAGTGATAAGTCACTGACAGAAATTTTGGAGTTTAAGTCTAGATTAAACCGCTGACTCCTGTTACCTATTGACTACCTATATATTTACTTTTTCATCAACACTGAATATTTCAATTCGATATAAAAATTGCTTATCATTATTTATCAGGCATTGTTTATTTATATAATTTTTTTAGAAGTCATTTCAGTATCTGATAATGATAAAGCTTATAAAAAATATGTTAGGGACCAACGAATAATACGCAACGATTTCCAGTTAACAGTAGAATTATTATATTAATTACGAATATGTATTATACAATAAATATCAACTTGTCTCTACCAGAAGTTTTCACACAACAACACAACAACTTGTTCATAAAAAAAGAAACATGTTGTTATTGTCTATCTTTTTGCCAAAATACGTTTCACCTCCCACTCCCAAAACGAGTTGTCTCCTTTTTTGTTATGCTGACTCAGGTGTTATGACCATGATCAGTGGCAGCGTGCCGCGGTGCCCAGTGGTTTGACCACAGTACTTTGGTCTATGGGTTCGACTTTGCGGTTTAGCAGGTGGAATTGCTAACAAATATCATTACAGCATCTATAACTTTCGAAATTCCACGAATCACTAAAAGGCCTGAAGTTTTTTGTAGGATATTTAGCATAAACAATGTCAACCTCAATAAATGAGGAACATTGCTGTGATAAACGCGCATTATGGCACTTGAATTGAATATTATCAGCCTAAAGTAGCTCTATTATATTAACACGGAAAATTATGTATTATTATTTTTTATAGATGATGATTTGTTCGTTTCATTAATCTGGCCTTGGTTTAAAGTTCAAGTCATGCTATACTACAACGTGTGCTTATTCACGCCAAATATATAAGTATTTTTTTTCAATATTACATGGCATTGTTTAGTAAATAATATACGGTAGAATTACGAATTACGGATACAAAATGGGATTTTTTAGCGCGGTGTGTGATTCTCCTGCGAGACTTGATGGAAAAACTGCAATAATAACCGGTTGCAACACTGGAATTGGTAAAGAGACTGCTAAGGATTTTTTTGAAAGAGGTAGGTAAATCATTTTATTTAAAATTATAACCCCAATTATTCTCATCTCAAGTATTTTCCTAATAAAAGAAGTAAAGTTACGTAATATGTTTTTCTATATTTAAAATCGATTTAACCATATTTTTTTTGGCGATTTGTTTACAATAAATATTGGTTTTCTTGGGATTTCAGTCAATTTGAAATCAAATTGAAATTTTGAGAGACGTTTCGGTTTACTTATATTACATTTAAACCATCACTAAGGCTACAAATAAAACATATTTTATTAAAATACAGATACATACATAAAGGAGTGTTTATTTTACAAGAAAAAACACTCTGGGGACTCTCAATTCCGAAAAGCAGTGGCGGCAACACTCTCTGAACCATATCATATCACCCGTACCCCGTACATAGGTATCTGCGTTGCAGTTTAAATTAAAGGATTTTGATGCGTGCCCCCAATTTAGGATCGCGTGTGTTTCATGTTGGAGCAGAAGTACCCGTAGTACGCCGACGTTAGCACTGCCCACGTTAAGCCAGGGTCCAGATGGACTCCCAAAAATTGCTGCCTATAGAGATGTTCATTGGCAGTGATGCCCGAGCATCCACAGTAAAAGATGAAACAAGCGTGCTGTCATCAGCCAAGCTATATGTGAGATTTTTAGTTTTTTTCCAAAATTCCATAATGTATAGTAAAAAGAGAGTGGCGACAATATAAAACCTTGAGGGACTCCGGCGTTGATGTTAAATGTGTCTGAAAAAAATCCGTCCATCGCCACTCGCAGAGAACGGTCTTTAAAGGTAAGCGCGCATTTATTCGCATCGGACGGACGCATCGGACAGACGGAACGAGAAAAATTATTATATACATAGTTTTATAGTAATTTAACGAACAAGTGTATTAATAAGGGCGATTAATAATCGAGACATTTTTAACGCGTGAGCGCAGCGAGCGCGTTAATTTGTCGAAATTATTAATCGCTTTTTAATATACGCGTTAGTTACAACATTTTTCCGTCGATTGTGTTGTTAATAATGAAAAAAAAATTTTTATTTAACAACCAAACCTACAAAAGTCGATAAAAATATGATTATGTATGGAACTGACTATTATTGTTTATTAATACTTATATTTACATTAGAAATAGTGCAATTACTGAAATTAAAGCAAGGTACAGATACATTATCAGTAGTTGTATGACATTCTGAATTTAAATTTAGGTTTATGTCATTATCTTGGATGTTTGTAAGGGAATGTGGTTCGGCGCTGGTCGTGGCGCTGATAGAACTAGCATGAGGGGCTTTTGTTATAGTTGTACCGAGGATTTTTTCAGCTGTATCAATTTTATTTTGTAATGAGTTTTCAATATATCCCTCTGCAACAGCAGTGGATTTCCAACCACCAAGCCGTTTAATGGCTGAAAAATCTGCACCACTGTCACAGAGTATCGAGGCAGATGAACGCCGAAAACAATGCCCAGTGTAGAGATGTGGCTGCTCTAATTTTAAAAAGGTTGCTATAATGGAAGGCATTTTGGAAAATGTATTTATGCCAACTGGCTGTATAGAACATTTATTAAATTTATAAAAAATAAAAAACCGTTTGTGTGGAGTGTGTCTTGGTCTCAGGGACATATACCGTTTAACCAAATTGAGAAGGTTATTTTCTTCATTACCCACAATAGTAAATATTCTGTTTGTGTGTGTTTTAGATGCCTTTACGGTGACTAGGAATTTTGAACCCAGATCTTGAACATCATTCGTTTCTAATTTCAACAGTTCATCTTTTCTTAGTGCGCCAGCCACTCCAAAAATCAATGCAACCTACGAATTTTAATTTATTTATTATTATTGTTAGATATTATAGTTTTACCTTTCTTTTTTATTACCTTTGTCATCAAGAAAAGGTTGTTAGGAGCATCAGAAATAAACTTGTGTACGTGTTCTTTTTCCAGGACTTTCGATTTCTTAGGTACATATCCTACTTTTTGCCTCTTGATAAACATAATTAATTTACTGAATTTGCTTATATCGATGCCATCTTTCAAATTTAAAGTCGATTTGAGCATTGAATATTTCGGCCATAAACTTGCAATGAGGCCTCTTTCTGCAATATTCGAAAAATATGCCAATAGCACCGATTCTGAAAAGCGCGTCACTCGTTTTTCATCACACCATGACATAAACTCAGCGTACGTTTTCTCATACAATCTTTTGCTTATCGCGGGAAGTAAACTTAACGATACTACATTAGCAGTTTCTGCTATTTCTGGTGGGGTTAAATTTTCGAAGACATTCATTTCAACGTTGTACGATCAAAATTTTGAAATCCAAACTAGTTGACAGCGACAGTTTTTTTTTACTTACGCGAAACGCCATCATGCACGCGTCACAGCCGCTTCGCGCCACCTTGATTTGAATAACAATTGAGTATTAATTTAATTTCATGTATGTTTGGTTGCCTATAATACAATCGTTTATTAATAGAAAAATCATGCATTAATGGGGGCCATTAATGTACGATTTTTTATACATTAAAGAAGTTCGTAAATACACGGTCGACGGAAAAATATGATAAAGCACATTCGTTCGCATCGAACGCATCGTAGGGACGGAATTCCGTCCCGAATTATTTAGAAAGAATTAAATCCGTGGATACGATACGTACGGATGACGTAATTCGCAAATCCGAGTAAATGCGCGACAAGTCACGACAGGAATCGGGTCGGATTAATCATATTGTATTGAGTGTGTTTGTACCACAACAAATTACAATGGACGATGGTTTGTTATTAACTTTAGTAACACAATATGAAGAACTTTATAATTTAAAACATAAACATTATAGCAACTTTACTTCATCCATTACCAAATCGTTAAACAAAGTATGAAATTCTCCGTACCGTTTTCTCTTCAAATTTATATTATGGACCCAAATTCGTTTTTTTCTTTTCCTTTCTCTTTGCTCTTCATCTTCAAATGCTAATGCAATTGCAAATATTTCTTCTTCAGAACTGCTCATTTTACACGGCACAAAAACAAAAAGGGAGGAAAGAAATTGCCTAGATTGCACTGAAAATACGGCAAGCAAATCCGAATATAATGTGCGATGGTGACCAAAATATTACGATTCGTCCGATGCGTACGCTGCGTACAAATGCGCGCTTACCTTAAAGAAAGCTTGCCAGCCATGAACAAAATTGAACAGGCATTCCGTATGCCTGCGTAGTATTCACTTGCCTGTTTCTTGTAAAAAATCTAACTATAAAAAACATCATTGTTATACAGGGTGTCCTATATCCCCTCATAACCGAGCTACAGGATCCCAAAGGGGAGACCATGAAGGTGGTTTTCTTTTCATGTTTTCGAAACTGATAAAGATACAAATTTATGTATTCTCGTAAGCTTTACACGCCTTTTACTGTGATTGAAATGTCAACAATCTAAAAGTGGCGTGAGAAATAGGGGAGGGTATACACAAATCATACCTAACTTTTTTTATATTGATTTTAATACTTTTTTGTCTTAAATTGAAAAACTATTACGTTTTGAGCAAAAACAAAGGTGCTCCTAGTTAGGTTTGATTTAAAGCACCGTTTTCGAGATTAGTCGATTTAAAAACTGCCTTGCATGCGAAAAAGAAAACATAATTTTGAAATTTATTACTTTGATCACTTTTTGACCGTCGTCTTTTTTGCACTAGCTAAATACAATAATTTTGACATGCAAGATATTCTTTTGATTGATTTATGTCGAAAACGACGCCTTCCCTAGTTTATGTCTAGTAAAGACTACTTTGTTTACAAAACATATTTTAAAGTTCTCTATTTTGACATAGAAAAGTATAAAAACAAAGTATAAATAGCAATATTTAGAAAAGCTAGGTATATTTTTTCATTTCAGCTCCTTAGCTGATGTGGCAAAACCTACTGGGGGGTTAATTTTCGAGGCTTCTTTACACTATTTTTACAACAATTTACCCTGAAACACACATGTAAAGTAATTATCGTCCACACACAATTCAAAAAGGGCCTAATTTTAACTTTTGTGTGCTCAGCCCATTTGTTTATGATAAAAGGAAAAATCAAGTAAACATAATACAAAAAAGAACTTTTACTTTTACTCAAATACACAAGTTATTTTTACACAAAATGAAGTCTTCTCTTCTGGCTTCAATTAAAGTCATCAATAACTTTGGAAATGTTTACTTCAACACTCCTGTCAATAGCCAAAAGAGCTAAGCTAACAAGGACAACCTCTCCTGGCCAATCGTGTTTCTGGTGCATGATTTTAACTGCCGTAAGCACAAAAAATACCTCTCCCAGGATGCCGAGTTCATTGGAATCGTATAAAATAAACGAAAAAGTTCAAAAAGCATAGTTAACACACTTTTCAAGGATTTATGTACAAAAACGTCAGCTCTTTCTTGAATAGTATTGTTTCTTGTTCTTCCATTTTGTAAAAACATTTCAGTTCAGACAGAAGAAGTTCATTGCCTAATTGTAATATTTACACACATACTGTCATCTAGGTTGTTTTCTTGAAGCCTGGCCTCTATCTCCTCGTTTAGGATATCAATAACTGGCCAAAGGATTAAGATATTGTAGTACTGCTCTACAGATTCAAATTAAGCTTTACTCCCTCCCTAATTTTTTAGGGAATTTTGCCCTTTCTTGGCAGCTCGGCGCCTCTAAACCCCCAGCGATTTCTGTGCAGTGATTGAACAGCTTTGGGAAAAACTCATCTATTTTGAAGGATTGCAATACTTCAAGTGTGCTATTTTTTACAGATTTTAAAACACATGCTATTTTTCTGTGCTAAGCTAAGCATGATTAATGAAGAATTGATAAAACTGAAATTCCTTGTTGTTGACTTGTATTTTTCAATTTTAGGTATTTGTAAATTATTTTTACTTCAAAATTCTGGGATGGCAAAATACTGGGCTCGACAGTTCTGAGATGGCAACTGCCACCCCTTATCACCCCCGAATTACGCCTATGCCTTCTCAACTGTGTGCCCTTTGTGCGACGTTTTCTCGGCGTAATACAATTTTCCCCTTTTTCTGAAGCTCCCGTATTTTTTCAAAATATTTTCGCCGCCATACAATAATTTCATTTTTTTTAATTAGTAGGCTTTTCGATTTTGTTTAATATACCTAAAATTAATTTCTTTTAAAAAGTTAGTTTGAAAACTCTTAATGATATTTTAAGTAAATATGTGTCCTTAATTTCAGCCATCTTTTTTTTTATTGTAGATATTTCATTTAGAAAAAGAAATCCATGAATTTTGCGACGAATGGCGTATTTTGTAGCATCATCCACGATTTTTTGTTGCCGTCCTCTTCTCTCGGCTCCTAGACTATTTTCTTTACCGTCATTTTCTTGATGAAGACCTTTTAAAACTCGGAACACAGTGCGCGAGGAAAGTTTCGTTGAAGTGCCACATATTTTTGCAGCATCCAATGGGGTTAGTTCAGGATATCGATTCCGAATCCCATGGTTAACTATTATTCGTTCTTTTAATTGTAATTGAAAATATTTTTGTAGGTGTACAACTAGTTTAAAGTTCGTTAATATTTATAGTTTACTCAATTAAAAATAAAATTTAATACAGTGAGACATCGATAATCCGAACTAATTAAGACCGCGGTAATCCGGATTAGTAAATAATTCGGATTACTGAAGTGGGACAGTTTTTTTATTATTAAGTTAAACATTTAATAAAAACAACTAGAAAATAGTACATAAACAAAAAAATATATAAAATACAAGCATGCTTAGTAAATTTGTATATTATTTTGTGAAGTAATTTGTAATTTTTGTTTGCTTAACCCTTTTCTGGTCCATTATAAAAGCCGTTTCTTTTAATCTTTGAAGTACAAGAACATCATGTAGTGGGATATCATTTTCTTCTGCCCAGTTTACGCACAAATTGAATGTTTTGACTGCCTCATCATTCTTAACAGTCTGGTTTGTAATATTTAACTCTGGACCTTCATTGCCACTATCTAGATGTTATGGACGAACACCATTTATCTATAACATCTATGTCTTCAAGTGGTAACAAATCTTAATCATTTTCAAGCCAGTTACGTATTTCTACATTCGTGAGATTTTGCTCAGTGAGACCATTAAGCATATCTGAAACATCTGTTATCTGTTCAGTCAAGTAAAAGCAGACTACGCAGCAATTGATTCAGCAACATATTCAGTATCTGTGTCGTTGGCTACATAAGCCATAATTTTGTGCCAACACTTCTGCAAGACTTCGGAGAAGACTTTTTCCCAAGCATTGCATAATAGTTCTCAGCGTTCTCTTCGTCATTAGATAAAATATGGGCTAAAAGACTTTTCCGATAAAATAATTTTGTCAGTCTGATGGCGTTTTGATCCAGAGGTTGCAAAAGTGCTGTACAATTTGGTGGAAGAAATAATGTTGTAAATTGTCCATCCTCACTACTCAGCTCTTCTAGAGTTCCATGGCTCGAGGCGTTATAGACGATTAACAGGACTTTTTTAGGCAAATTGAGACTTCTCAAATGACTTTTAACTTGACAAAATATATGGATAGATTAATAATAAAACACAAATTAATCAAGCAGTGCGAAGGCCCTGCCAGGATGTTTATTTTCACATCTTTCAAGTTGTGCATTCCGGCTCTGTGTGTACCCACATTTATTTTCTTCGCGATCAGAATCCCAGTATTGGAATCGCCGTGCTACTTTAAATGCATTTAGTTGATTGCGGCTTAAATGACAACGTCGCCTCTTAAGTTCGCTGATTTGTAGCGGCAACGTTCCTTATATGGATAAAAAAAGAAACATTTACTTGTTCAATATTTTTATTCTACCGCTTCCTAGATTTGGTGATTGGTATTAAATAAGTCCCTGACAGATTTTGTGGATTTTAGGTAGAGTCAATCCCCAATTATTTACCATACCTTTATATAAAAAAAGTAGGTTTAATTTTATAAAAAGTGTTTTTCATCAATATGATAAGAAATGAATCTGATTTTACCGTTAATACCACGTGTTTAAGGTACCCTTAAAAATCTCTGACCGGGCGCGCAATTGGTTTATGCCTAGCCTTTGTAAATAATCAATTTAATCAAGAAATTTTAATTCTGTTTATTAATAGCACAAGGCAAGACGATACACTTAGAGATTTACCTACTTTACATGCAAAATGAAAGTTGTTAAAGTTTGTAATATGTAGATATCTAACAATCTAACCAAAAAAACCAGAAAAATACGAAAACAAATTAAACCTTTGGCTGTGCCTTAGGTAGGTACCTACTACTTTTTTCCTGATAATAATGTTTTACAAAAGTGTTTATTTTCAGGAGCACGAGTTATAATGGCATGCAGGAACTTAGAAACGACCAAGGAAGCAGCGGATGACATAAGAAATGTTTGCCAAAATAAAAAAAATCTTGGGGAACTGATCTTAGAAAAATTAGATCTAAGTAGTCTGAAATCAGTAAGAGAATGTGCCAAAAAGCTTGTGGAAAAAGAACGCCGAATTGATTTATTGGTCAACAATGCCGGAGTTATGATGTGTCCAGAAGGAAAAACGGAAGACGGGTTTGATATGCAATTTGGAACCAACCATTTAGGACACTTTTTGTTTACCTTACTTCTCCTGCCAAAAATCCGTCAAAGTACATCAGCTCGAATAGTCAATGTTTCGTCAGCGGGACATGAAAGTAAGAAAAAGAATATAACTATGTTTTTCATGCAAAACAATGTTAAAGAGTTTAACATTTAAAGTTTGTGCACGATAAATTTTAGGGTTAGAAAATAAAAAAATAGTGTCAAATTTCTGTTGAGCAGTTCAACAATAAATAGAACATCATGAACCAACTTAATATTATGAAATAAACAAAATTACAAATCCCAATCTTTATTTTAGAATACTGTAGTTTCAAAGTTTGCAATTTGCACCTAATTATCAAGTCCAAAGATACAGCAACCCTATGCATCCGCCAAATATAATATTTAAGGAAAATTGAACATAAAGTAAAAATTTCAACTTTTCTATAAAAGCACATAAAAGGTGACAGGACAGACTAAAAATCATTTATTAAATATTTTTAATCTGCTTGTCCTTCTATAAATAGTAATTTAGAGATTTGCCTGAACAGCTGCTCCAAACTAACGTAAACTAACTTGGTATTGGAATATGTCGCTTTAACGTCGTTTTAAATTCAATGCGATATACAGGGAGTTCCATTAATATTGCGAAATAATTTAGCATAAGTTTCTTTGTTTAAATATATGAAAAAAAGTTCCTATAAACTTATGTCCGGAAATACTTCGTTTCGGAGGTGCAGGGTGTAAACGTCTTATTTAAAGTATTTTTGAAATAATGTCGATATTTGAACTAAAATTGGAATCGAAGGGTTTTTTGACATGAGAAATTCGAATTTGATGTTAGTATGGCTCCCACTTGTAAAGGGCGCCACCTACATGACTCTTTACTTTTTTGAAGAGTCATAACTTTTTATACGTGCTCGTATTACATTTTTAGGCGAGAAAATATACTACTCTATAATTTCTACCTGAATGGCATACTTGGTAGAAGTCGCTACGAGCAACCGTTCTCGAGAAAAAGAATAATATAATAACATTTTCGGTGCGTGTTTCTGAAGGAAGAGCAAATAACGAAAACCGATTTTTTTGTTTTTTATTTATCAACATTAATAATTACATAAAAAAAATATTTAACAATCCCATTGAAAAATACTTCACTTAAGTTACAGCAGTTGTTGAAAATGTGCACCCCCAACTGTAATACAGGCATTCATCCTACGACGCATTGATTAGTGAACGCGTTCAAATATTCCGGGTGTGTCTTTAATTGTTTCACAGGATGCGATAATACGATTCCTTAATTCTTCCGAAGGTTCTATTGGGGTAATATAAACTGAATGTTTGAGGTGACCCCAAAGGAAATAATCCAATGAATTTAAGTCTGTAGACCTGGGGGGCCTATCCAACGATTTGGATATAAATAAAAATATATTTACGAGCAACTAAACTGAAATGGGGTGGAGCATCATCGCGCATGAAATACATTTTTACAACCTCAACGGCGGTGAGATGTCTTCCAAAAGTATCGGCAATTCAACTTCAAGAAAACGACGATAAACTTCTCCAGTAAGCCTCGGTTGTAAAAAGAATGGGTCTATCAAATGCTCTCCAACAATTCCAACCCATACGTTAAGTGAGAACTGGTGTTGATGACGGGCCTCTAGAATTGCATGTGGGTTTTCATCCGCCCATACATGATTGTTGTGGAAGTTCATTAGGTATGGCATTTTTGGAAAAATTTGCCTCATTTTTTTTTGTTGCATCCATTAACATAAATGTACTCTTAATGAAAAATCAATAGGTAAGAGTGCCTGTACCCGCTGGATGTGATAAGGGTATAAGAGATTGTTCTTTAAAATTCTGAAAACTGTAGAAGAACTTACATTTACGTTTAAAGCAATCTTTCTGGCACTTGTTGTAGAAGTTTCCTCAATTTCATGAAGCATAAATTTTTGTATTTGTTTAGTTGCTGCTGTGCGGGATGGCCTGTTTCCAGCGGTTGTTTTTGAAAACCTCCAGTTTTACTAAGACGTTGATGGAGACGGGTAAACGTCGGTATACGATGCCGTCTCACCTTTTTCTTTTTCAAATTTAAATGTCGCATTTCAATAACCCTTAGATTCCAATATTAGTGCAGATATGGACATTATTTCAAGAAATATTTACAACAAAACTAAAAATAAAACTCCAACACCCTGTATCTCCGAAACGAAACATTTCCGGACATAGGTTTACAGGAATTTTTTTTCATATTTTAAAGCAGGGGAACTCATACTGAATTTTTTGGTTCCTTCAGAATTAGTTTGTGCAATTTAATATCGGGACAAATTTCTATTTTCTTTTGCTTATTTCAATAAAAAATTAAAAATGTATCATCTTTTTTCTATATCTTTTCAAATATAACTATTGTTTGTTCAATTTTTTGATAAAGAGTTTTAAAATTACTTATATTTAAGTATTTTTGCAGTGGGCACCATGGACTTTGATGATTTGAACTTTAATAAGAAACCCTATAGCGCCTGGAATGCTTATACACAAAGTAAACTAGCAAACGTTTTGTTTACAAAAGAATTAGCCAAAAAGTTAAAAGGTAAAGTATAAAAATATGTAAATAGATAGTGTTACAGAGTATTCTGTATGAGTGTAGCTAACTTTATTCGTAGTTTAAACCAAAGCTTTACTTAGCTTGTGGTAACTATAGTACTTTATCCACTGGTGGATTCTGTCCATTTGAAGTAAAAAGGTCATATTAAATACTATAGTACTAATATTACAATTTGATAGAAATAATACTTTGTACTTTTATTTTCTTCTTATACAATAGTGGATTACGCTCACAATATTAAATAGTATAAGTAGTGAGTATGAGTATGAGTATGAGTATGAGCATTGCATTTGATCATAAACGAAGTCATTTTACAGAGCACCACAGCGTTACGTCAAAAAATATTTTATTCAAATTTGGGTTACTGCTAGGTTTGAGTGCGATATTAACTTTTACTCAAAACCCAAATGAACGTCATTTCCGGTTTTACCGTAAGTTACTTCGAGTTTTTATTTTAAAAGGACAACCTGTATTTTCAATTAAACAATCGAATTCTTTTCATAATTCCCTTTTCAACGACATACAACCACTTGATGCTAACTTTCAAAATGGTTGCAAAGGTATACATATCAACTTGTTGTATCCTATTTAAAAAGTAATTTTAAGGACAATATGATTGCGTAATAAAAAATACAGGTTGTCATTTAAAACTTACTTACCTTCGGTAAAACCAGAAGTGTGTTCACATTCATTTCTCATAATATGGGGTTCGGGTAAACATTAAGAACCCACTCGCACATAGAGTGATTTCGTTTGCACCTGGTATATTTAAAAACTATTCTATAAAACTGTCTTCTTTTAGAAAACAATATAACCAACATAACCGTGTACAGTCTACATCCCGGAGGAATTAAAACAGACCTGTCACGTCACATGCGAACGACTTATGGTTGGTGGGCTGTATTCCTTATGCGATCAATTAGTTGGGCATTAAAGACACCTCAGCAAGGAGCCCAGACGAATATTTATTGTTCTGTAGACGAGAAATGTGCAAACGAGTCGGGATTATATTATGCAGAATGTGCAGTTAAAAAACCTTCTAAGGCTGCACTAAATGAAGAAGACGCCAAGAGGTTGTGGGAAGACAGTCTGAAGCTGGTTGGTTTACCCACTACATTTACAAACTTTTAATTGTTTTTTTTTAATGATATTTATATTTATGCTTTATACCTTATATTTTTTTTAACTGGATTTCATACTGAAAAAGAAAAATGGCAACGTTCCTGAAATTGTTTTTTTTTTACTTAAAAGTATTAACTTCGGAAATGACAACAGGTAAAACTTCGGTTCGAACAAACCACATATAGTTGATGCAAAACCAAAACCGATGCACGTTATGCCCTTCGAGTGACGTCAGTTATCAACAGTGTTACCAGCTTGTAACCAAATATCCGAGTGAGGGAATTACACAGTTTTTTTTTCATAAAAACAAGATAAATATAGAAAAATTTCCTACAGTTTATATATTTGCTTACTGCATAATACATTTTACCATCAACTGTAAATAGATCTAACACTTCTTTTATATTCGTCTTGCTAAGATCGACCAATGGTACCATTCTGAAAAATCCATGTTTCATTCAAGAAAATCAATTGGTATAATAATGCTGCTTTTTCTCTCATATATTCTTTAAAAAATACCAGTTGTTTGAAAGCTACATGGAAAGTTCCATAAGCCCTCGCCTAGGTTCATCTTTCCATCCGAAACCTATTTTCTTAAAGAAGTTTCTTAAAGAGTTAAGACAACCATCAAGCAGTTCTCTGTTTTTTAATTTCTAACTCAAAGTTGTAATAAATAACCGATGTAAAATATTATAATTTTTAAATAATACAACTTACTTGTTTCGTACCTTCCATAAATAGTGTCACGGATAGAACTTATATCCAATCTTTACACATTTACAACTCTCTTTAAATTAGAACATTTGTTTTAAGGTGATTCTTATAATTTATTTTCCTTAACTGTTGTTGAAATTGCACTTACAGTGGAGATATTTAAATTTAGGGCAGCTGCTACACGCTAAGAACTAGTAAAGTAGAAACAAAATATCTAGACCTTAACATACTCTTCAAATTTACTTCTCTGTACAGCTGTCAAGGGTAACAATAGGCCATTGTTGTTAAGTTCTTCCTGAAACTAGCTTCTTAGAAAAGCTATTAGCTCTTTGCACAGACTATTTAAATGCTTCGGCATTTTTCACAAATAGTAAACAACGTAATCGACAGAGATATGTATGTACACTTTTGTTTCTCTTATTGAAACAGTTTTTTAACGCTATTTATGAAAAGATCTGGAGTTTTTGTTAAAAAATAGACGCACAGCAATACGGAGCCACGAACAATTAAGGTTAGTTTTGCGTGAAACGTCAAACCAAGCCAACGAACGAGCTGGCGCCACCGCACCGTTTACACTTGTGTTGCCAACTATCGGCCAATGAAATTCAAATTATATTAATTTTCACAAGCTTAAATAAACAGAATATTTGCTATAAGCAGTGGGTTCGTATTAAAGAAGAATACTTTAAGTTTGTAGTAAGTTTTAATACTTTTTGCCCAAATTTAATTTCCTTGTATCTTCTTACGGATTTACAATTGTCAGCTGATTGATGATATGCATCGGTTTTTGTTTTGCATCAACTGTATATCGAAAATATGAGAAATACTTCTCTAAGCACTGGAGGGAGCTATTCTAACAGAGCGTGGTCAACACGTCAGGATTGGTGATGTGATCAGTGGTCCGAAGATTGTTAGATTGTTTAGTCTGGTGTACCACAGGGTACTGTGCTAGGCCCTGTGCTGTTCAATTTGTATATCAACCACCTCTGCGATCTTGATGTGGAAGGAAAACCAATTGCCTGTGCAGATGACACTGTAATAGTTTATCATGAAAAGATCTGGTACTTAACAAGAGAAAGATTAAAATCCAGTTTTATTAAAATTCAAAATTTCTTGGATAGCTTAAAATTTATGCTAAATGTTAAAGAATCTAGAGTTATATTGCTTTTTCCATTACATCAGCAAACAGACCTGACCAAATAGAAATTGCCTGTATAAATAAACCGTTAAGCAGTCAGTTTTGTGAAGTGTGTTTCGTATGCATGAAAATCCACCTTAATTGGCAGTGATAAGGAGGAAGTCTGAGCACGGATATTCCTCCTAACGTTGCCATTTTATCGACTACATATTTTTTGAATGCATTTTCATGTAAATTGGCTAGTACCAATAGTTCTTTTTTTAAGGAATTTGATGGAAATTCTATTTGTCTTAAACTTGGCCATTCTGTTATTTCACTTTTACCGCACGCACTTGTCGGTAATTTTTCTGTCAGCCTAGAGTGATAACTTGCATTATCGGAGACAATTATTGCATCTTTTGGTATAAGTTCCAACATTTGCTTGAACTATTCTTCAAACAGGTAGCTAGGATTAGGTACAAAAAAAAAGAATAAAATTATTAGAGCAGAAACGGAATAAGTACCTAGAGTCTAATTAGTTTTAATAAAATTGCTTTCTAAAATTCCAGGTAAATGGCACGGCTGTACATAAATAATAAATAAAAAAGTTTATTCAAACATATATAAATACAATATTTTAAGTATAATATAATATGTATATAAAGATTTTGAATAAACCATGATTTTAAGCTTGAGAAATTTAATATTAAAATATATATTTGAAGACAAAACTTGAATTTAATGTCGATACTTGTATTAATTCTGCACAAATTTTAAAATTCAGGCCTACTTAATTCTATACATGCCGAAAAATCTTGCACGCCCATGGAGACGATGGTTTTGATTGATTTATTACTTCGCATCACTTAAAGAGGGACTATAAACAAAATTATATGTTTTCTTATCTAATTAATTATTATCTACAACTCATTGGTATCTATTCTGCTACAAATATATTATTTTATAATAATCGCCCTCATTTTTTACTAAATAATACTAATATACTAAGAAGTAATATATCAACCACTTTCTTGTCCGATCTTAATATTATTTAAGAAATGGGACTATTTAGTGCAGTGTGTGATTCCAATGTGAGACTTGACGGAAAAACCGCAGTTATCACCGGCTGTAACACCGGAATTGGTAAAGTTACTGCTAAGGATTTTTTTGAACGAGGTAAGTAAACAACTTCATTTAAAAGAATTATAATTATCTACGGATTCAATTAAAGATAATTTAAAGCTCTTGCCAGTTGCAAGCTTGCAAAATGTTTTTTATAAAGCTAGGTCAAGTGAAAAACGAAATCAAGCCAGTTTAATGGCATACACCATAGACATCGTAACTATTAGACCGAACAATAACAAATAAACGTGTTGTCATCAACGTATTCCAGTGTAAAGTAAATGAACATTCAAGCTGCTCCCCTCCACTTGGTTTGCCAGACTTACGCCACAGAAAACGTAGTTTTCTGGGCTTACTCTGTTAAAAGTATTAACTTCTATGATTAACTAGATTAACATGATGTGGGAAATATATAACATTGCCTAAAACCTTGTAAAAAATCTGTAGTATGGCAACGCAGCAATAACGGATCCGCCCAGATTTCATCATTTTCGTGGCCATCCGCATCGACTCGACAATACTCGGCATAGCGGATGTTGTTTTCCTGGAGTTTTGTCGCATGCATATGTAAAGGCAGCGTAATCCCCACTCCCGGCCCCACCTAGCTCCTCACAGCGTCTCGCTACCAAACGATTTTGGCATCACAATTTTATAGCATTTATGAATGGCGTGTCGGATCTATAGTTACGATGCCTATGGCATACACACACGCTTTCTTCATACACGGAGGCACAGAACATATAGCTTATATTTTTTGTGGGGGTCTCAAATGAATGTTAATACTTAAGGAATCCAACAAAAACACGAAAATAATAATAAAAACAATAGTTCTATATAACATGAATGTAAATGTGTAATTATTTTAATCATTTATTTCGATTTCGATAAAATTTTTAAGGGGATGGTCAACCTCCAAATATTCCTCTGAATACGTTACAGAAATAGCCCGACTTTTGGTACGTTCTATAACAACTAAAATACAATTTCTTAAATATAAATTCTTGACCAACGTTTATTTTGTTAATCATAAGCTAACAGGGTGCTCCATTTAAATCGCATCGCCCATTTTTAAAGCTTAATAACTTTGCTGCTTATTATCCTATTGCTAAAATTCAAATACATTATTGTAGAATACCTGCCAAAATCTTGTTAAAGCCTGTCCAGAGATATACGAAAGTTACGCTTTGCCTTTGAATGGGATTATCCAAGGGTGGCCATAAACAAACAATGAATGAATGAATAAATGCACTTTTTAGAAAAATAAAATGTTTGTTGGATGACTTACAGGTAATTAAATTAGTACAGGTAAAACAGAACGATGGAAAGGTAACATACGTGGAAAAATGTATAAATAATACTATGCATTTTATAAATGGCTGGAAAATTACTATTACCTCTAGTCTGTCTTTATGGGAAAACTTAAAATGCAAGAACTATTCATTTCTTTTAACAAGGAACCTTAATCAGGATTGTATCGAAAATTTTTTTGGTCTGGTAAGAAATTGTTGCGGAAACTCGAGAAATCCAACCCCAATTCAATTTTGTAGGGCATTCAAGAAATTATTTTCTCTAAAATATTTTAATGAGGTTGAAGGTTCCAATTGTATCAAAGATATTAATACAGTTTTGCGTAATGTAACTCCTGATATTCTAGAAGAATATAAAAATATCGATGTGCCTATATTGACAAATAATAGTTCTTTAAAAGTTTTTACATGCGACTATAGAAATCTTTCTAGTGCGGACGGAAATGCTATAGTTTACATTACAGGATCTCTATTAAGGAAATGCTTGCTGCAACACTCTTGTAGTGCTTGCACAAAGTATAATGATGAAAAGACATTACCAAAAGAAGCTGCTGTATTTCTAGAGCATAAAGCATATTCGACTTCTAAAAACTATGGAGGTCTAAATGTACCTCCTAGTAATATTGTAGAATATTTGTTTCTTGTTTATTGGGTTTTTAGGTCATTTATAAATAAATAAAGGTTTGGTTTAGGTTGACGTTTCGGTTTATATTACATTAAACCATCTTCAGAACTACAATTACAGGAAAATGTGATTATTAACTAATTTTTAGAATTAAAAAGTAGACATACCTCTAAGTATTACTTATGTAATAATAAGGCAATTAGAATAAGTACCTATTTCAGTTAGCATTTGCAAATATTTGATTGTTAATTTTTATACCTACTAATCTCGTTTGTAGCATTGTTACTTTTGGAAGAAACTTTCCTTTTTCCCTTAATTTTTACTACCAGTACTTTTTATAATTATGTTAAGATCTACCAATTAAATAACCTAACGATTTCCCCATTTTTCTTTTAATTCACATAAAGCAGAATAGGACACAATAACAATAAAATTATTACTAGATGTTTTTAAGTCACCCTCGTTTATTCGTTTTAATCGCTAGCCGTTTGCATCAACCTCGTATAAGCAAGAACAGGGACACTGCCTCAGGAATTTATCGAAATCGTCGGCGCGCTTGTGTAAGCAGGACATCAAGGTTCCGACAGAGTGTGAGTGTGACCCTTCTTGTCTTGTTAATGTTCGTTGCTACAGTGTAACAGTACTTGATCTTATAGAAACTAAAGTTTTTAACATCCCTTCACAAAGTTGGGCAAATTCTGTTATACATGTTGAAAAAGTGGAAAAATCCTATATCCATAATAATATAAACAATATAGCACAAATAATAATTATGACGATAGTGATAGTGATATTGATATATTAAGTGAATAATTATTATAGGTACCGAATAATTTGTATGTTTTTGTAATCATAAATATAATTTCTAATAATAAAATAACTTGTAATTTCGCATCTTAACATAAATAAAATATTATTTAATGTCTTACTTATTTTTATTACAAACCATGATTAAATTCTAAGCAAAATACGGACCAGTTCGGCCATATTTCAATTTTACAGCTGGTCCGGGTCTTTTCTAATTAAGTTCATTAATGTAAACGGATGTTTACGGAAGTAGAAAAAATATACATTTTTGAAGAATATTTAAGAAGTAATTATAGTGCTACCGTGAATTAAAAGAAGATCCTTCATTTTCGACCGGAACAATTGCGACGCGCATTTTGGTTCTCGAAGACCGCTCAAGGACAGTCCAGCAGACGACTCAAAGCAAAAATACGAAAGGAAGATAACTTAATCCAGATCGGAAGGCTTCGTACGGAAGAAAGGCCCTATCGGAAGCTTCTAGGGCCCTAAGGTTTAATTTTAATAGGGTTTAAGTAGGTGTTGTTTGGTGCTCCAGAGGTTTTGGCCCCTGTTCTGTTGACTCTGAGTCTCAAACGGCAAGAAAAACTACCAATTAAATCACTACCTATCAAAAATATACCTTCAGCAACAAACCTCACGTATGGGCAAACCCGGTACCTGTTTTCAATTATACTCAAAAAACTTCCTTGTACCCAACCTATACAGGGTGTTTCTTAATAACATGCTAATATTTAAGGTACCCAACCTATACAGGGTGCTAAAGTTTTAAAAGAAAACCCTTTTTTTTATGATAACTTTAGTATGACCCTATATATTCTTGTCAAACGTTGTACGCATCTTCCATGCATAGAAGGCATTTTCTGCTGTACAACATGACTTTTTATTCTTGCCAGTCATTTTAAAGAGAAAAGTGATACGCCACTGATTTTGCTTGAAGTAAAAATTATTTTTGAAACTCTCATTAAGGAATGAGCAAATCTGGTCTCTTCATTTTGTTTCATTTGACGTATGGTTTTCGCATAAAAAAATTAAATTGATTCATTTGCACTTTGTTATGAAATTGGGTATTATCAGGGAAATATGGGCTTGCTGATGGTAACGCACTGGAAGCTAGGCGGTTGTACGAAAACCGCTTACCAAATATTACCAGAAATACTCCGAATGCACGAACATTCATAGAAGGTTGCGCGAAAAGGGAAGTTTTAAACCAGACAATCATCTAAAACGAGTACAACGTACTGTAAGAACACCAGAAATTAAGAAAGCGGTTTTGAATTCAGTCGAGGAAGATCCCGAAAAATTGAGAACAATCTGAACATCTCACATATTCTTCTTTGAAAAATTCTCAACGATTTTTTATTATATCCGTACCATATCCAACGTGTTCAGGCTCTACTCCCACGCGACTTTCCATTACCGATGAACTTTTGCCAACGGTTTCTTCAAAAAGTAATTGATAATCCATTATTTGATACTGAAATTTTATTCACCGAAGCCATGAACTCAATTTTTCTAGAAACGCTGTCCAAAACTTTCACAATACCCACATGCAATCTTGGAATCCCGTCACCAGGAGCAGTTTTCCGTTAACTTGTGGGCTGAAGGTGCGGTGATTATTTAATTGGACCCTATTTTCCTCATGAGAGGTTAAATGGGCATAATTACCGGCAGTTTCTCGAAGAAGAATCGCCAGCTTTGATGGAAGATGTTCCCATTTTAGTAAGAAATCGACTGTGGTTTATGCCCGAACGCCTGTGACGCCCATACGTTTATACCAAAATTACAATAATCACTGGATAGGTCGCGGAGGACAATAGGCATGGCCACCTAGGTCCCCGGATCTCAATAGTTTAGATTACTTCCTGTGGGGTCATCTTAAAACATTGGTTTGCAGCACACCAATTCATACTGAACAGCAGTTAAGAATCGCAACATAGTTTCTTGCGAAACTATTAGAAACAGTCCCGGCATTTTCCAAAGAGTACGTGAGTCTATGAGAAAAAGAGCAGAGACATGCATATTCGCAGGAGGTGGACATTTTCAACATCTGATTTAATTTATTTCTTTGTGTGTTTAGGGTAATTTTGTGTTAGCATTCCAAATTGTAGGTACTTAGATTGCTATAATTTCATAATTTTACCGTTTAAAAATGATTCTTTTAAATAAATTATTATTTAAAGTTGCATAAATTGTTTTTTCTCGTAAGTGGTCAAGCGAGGTGCAAATGAATGAAGTTTATTTTTTTATGCGAAAACCACACGTCAAACGAAACAAGATTAAGAGACCAGATTTGCTCAGAAAGGAATGAGGATTTGAAAAATAATTTTTAGTTTAAGAAAAAGCAGGGGCGTATCACTTTCTCTTTAACATGATTCAGCTCAAATCCCGCACGAACGCCACTGGCAAGAATAAAAAAACATGTTGTACAGCAGAAAATGCCTTTTCATGCATAGAAGATGCGTACCACGTTTCACAAAAATATATAGGGTCAGATAAAAAGTTATCATAAAAAAAAGGTTTTTTTCTTTAAAGCTTAGCACCCTGTAGTTCAACATTTAAGACTTTTAGAACTATGTTTATGTGAAGCTTTTTTTCTCAAAATGGGCCCAAGGATAACCGCCTTAAATATTAGCATGTTATTAAGAAACACCCTGTATAAGTTGTCAACTTTTCTGTGTACCTTACCCTGTGTAATCTTATTAGGTACTTGGCATCATTAGGTCATTGTACCGGGTGTTCCACCTAAGGAGGTAATCGGCTATATCTCAGAAAGTAATACCACTAGGACTTTGGGAAAAAATATATATGATAAAAGCGGCTAAGGGAAATTGCTGGAAATTATTTTCAAGTTCGAAAAATGACCGCTAGGGGGCGTAAGAGAACTTTCAAAATAGAAATGCCGATTTTCTCTTGATTTTTCTTAATAAAAATATGTTAGAAATATAAGCATTGTATTCTTTATAAAATTATGCAACTTTATGTTAGGAATCGTTTTTTTCTATTTTCAATAATAAAGTGGTGCGAGAAGGTCAAACTTTTTTTCTTTCAAACGCTGATATCTCTGCTTTGAATCAACCGATTTTATTTAACTTGGTCTTGAAAAAAAGCCCTTCTTTTCCTCTACACGTAGATCTATTAACTATACCATATTGATTCTGATGGTGGCCACTAGATGGCGTTTTTTCCGTAATTCCTCAATGAATAAGGATTTTCTCAAAAAAATATTATGATATGACTTTTTCATCATATTTTATTTTAGGCTTATAAATGCTATTAAATAGTGGAATAAAAAGTCCAGGTCCGTATTTAAAATAAAAAAGTTGATAATGGTCGCTCGAATCAGAAACGTCGGATTAAAAAACTAACCCCATCAGCTTGTAGAGGAGGAAAAGTTACTATAAGGAACTGAAAACCGCAACGTGATATCTATCAAGACCAAGTTGAATAAAATCGGTTTATCCAAAGCAGAGATATCGGCGTTTGAAAGAAAAAAAATTTGACCTTCTCCCACCACTTTATTATTGAAAATAGAAAAAAAGCGATTCCTAACATAAAGTTGCATAATTTTATGAAGAATACAATGCTTATATTTTTAACATATTTTTATTAAGAAAAATCAAGAGAAAATCGGCATTTCTATTTTGAAAGTTCTCTTGCCCCCTAGCGGTCATTTTTCGAACTTGAAAATAATTTCCAGCAATTTCTCTTGGCCGCTTTTATCGATATATATTTTTTCCCAAAGTCCTAGTGTTATTACTTTCTGAGATATTATAGCCGATTACCTCCTTAGGTGGAACACCCGGTACAGTGGTGTAACCAGAAAATAAGTTCGCCCTTGGTTGCGCCACTGTCATTGTATATATACTTTTGATTGCATTCATTAAGTTATTGTCTATTTCTCTGCTTTCTAATGATGCCCAAATTATATTCCCAGGTATGGTATCAAATATCAACTTTATGGCTTTTATTTCAATAGAACTGGAAAACCATGCAAGTCTAGAATCAATTTTGCATTTGTTTGTATTAGCCCCCCAACATTCAATCCTAGATGTTACAATGCTTATTTCAATATTTGCATCATTTAAGTAGTAGGTAAACGAAATAATACGATTTTTTCAAATTATACTAAAAAGGCTTAAAACAAACCAACAATTTCTCTACGACAGCAATACAAATTAGAGCATTGCCGCAAATGAGCCGTTAGGACATTCAAGAAGTTTGTCTTTGATCCTCTGGTTGTGTGCTTCTTTGCTTTGGTTTATCGTTTGCTTGCATTGGTTTCGCGCGTTAACAAAGAGGGTACGATGTTTGGCAGTAGCGTTTTGACGCCATTTCCGGTAGAAATAATTTTTTGATTTAACGGCTCGTTCGCAATTTTTGGTAAACCAAGGCTTGCCGTTAGAAGGGCACTTTCTTGAGAAAGGGATGAAGGCTTCCATGCCAGTAAGGATAACCTCCGATACTTCTCTAGCACAGATGGATGAATCATCAGAGGTAAAACAAACGTCCCCTTCAAAAGTAATAAGCGTGATATAAGTTTGAATTGGATTCGAAAAGAGATACCAGTGTAAAGTGTACCATTTAAAAAAATACGACCTTGTTCTGAAATTGAAACCCGGTATAAATTATAAATATTATAATATGTAAGTAACAAAATATTAGCAGGTATTCTACAATACTGTATTTAAATCGTAGCAATATGATAATTTGCACCAAAGTTATTAAGATTTAATAAAGCGTGATTTAAATGGAGCAACCTCTTTATTATTGTATTCTTTAAAGGAGCACGAGTTATAATGGCATGCAGAACCCCGGAAAGGGCTAACCAAGCAGCAAATGATATTAAAAAAGCATGTCAAAGTCAAAAAAATCTTGGAGAATTGATTGTAGAAGAATTAAATTTAAACAGCCTGAAATCAGTGAGAGACTGTGCCAAAAATATTCTGGAAAAGGAAACCAAAATCGATTTATTGGTCAACAATGCCGGAGTTATGTTATGTCCAGAAGGAAAAACGGAAGACGGGTTCGACATACAATTTGGAACCAACCATTTGGGACACTTCTTGTTTACTTTACTTCTAATGCCGAAAATCTGCCAAAGTAAAGCTGCTCGAATAGTCACTGTTTCTGCAGTTGCACATGGCAGTAAGATAAATATAATAGGGGATGCCATAAAATAGTCGCTAACCCTTAAAATTTGCATTGTTAAATTAGTCACAGTTTAAAACCTAAACTTAATAGCAGCAATATGCAGCATAGTAAAATAACACAAGACAATTTAGCCCTATGATCAAACGCACAAGTTACCTTTTAACGTACCGTTTCTATGACGACAACCGAAAATAGCCTAAAGTGGTTGCAAAACAGTTAGTTTTGAAGTTAGTGTCTAGAGTTAACTTGTGTGTTTGACATTGGGCTGTGTATGCCTCAATTTTTTATATCTTGATTCCCCAAAGGTTAAAGGGGTATAAGTACTGTTTTATGTTATCCGCTATTAGAAAGTATTTTATTTATTTCCTGCTTTATTTTACGGATTATTTATGAGCATATTAGTTCTTCTATGATTTGTTTCAAAATGACTTTTACAAGACTATTATTTTTGCAGGTGGAACTATCGACTTTGACGATTTAAACTTCAATAAGAAACCCTACAGCGCTACGAAAGCTTATTGCCAAAGTAAACTGGCAAACGTTTTGTTTACAAAAGAATTAGCCAATAAGTTAAGAGGTAAAATATATAAGTAGAAACTTTTTATTTTAAATATCATTTACTTCTGCTTATTCAATGAGATCTTTTCGATTACATTAATTGAAGGTTTTTGAGCTTGATTTTGTTTTAATTTAATATCTTGGGAGATATTTGAATGTGTTTTTTTTTTATTTATAGATTATCTTTTTATCTTTATGTTCGATTGCCTGCTAGAGAGGGCGACAATCTTTTGGGTCTTATCTTGCGTGAATGGTTGATTATACAGTATTTATCAGCCAAATGGAATAAATTCGATAATAAATACATGGGGGCGTGTCCGAAAAAACGCTCAAACACGTCAATTGGTATTTCTAGTTGCGCATTTTTTTTCAATAAAAACTTTTTATACAGGGTGTGTCATGTAATAGTGACCAATACTAACTTATTTTAAATACAACACCCCGTATATTATTCAATTTTTAGATTCCTCAGAAAATTTTAGACATATTTCATGTACAATATCCTAAACCTATCTTCAACTGTTTCGGAAATATTAAGTGTTTTCAGATTTATTGCAAAAAATCAACAACAACACTAAAAAACTAATAAGTAATACTGTTTATTTCTTGATAATGTAAAAAACAAAAAAAAAACATTAATGTAGGAGATGTTGAAAATTGATGTTAAAATGTTTTTACTGATATGAAATAAAAAAAGGTATAAATAGTTTTGTTTACTTTTGTTGACCTTAACAAATTGTTGTCTGTCTGCAATCTGCATGATGTCAGTGTTATAGTCGTTTGAATTTCGTTAACTGCATATCAGAAAAATGGGTTATTTAACAGAAATGCACAAAATAACAATTCTACAGATGATTGGTTAAGGAGATAAAACACGGACACAAACGGAAGTTGCTCGCCTATATCATGATAAATTTCCAAATTTCTTGTCTATAACTCAAGGGACAATTAGTAAAATAGAAAAGCAGTTTCGCCAGCTTGGGCCTGTAAAGCAGATAAAAAAAGTAGCTGTCAATGCAATAAGTGATGATACTAAATTAGATATTATGCTTGAGTTTCAGGAAAACTTACATACTTCTAGTCGATAAACAGCCCCAATGTTCGATGTTTGCCATTCATCGATTATTCGAACATTACTAGAAACTAAAATGTATCCCTATAAAATGATACCTACTCATAAGCTCATGGAAGACGATTTTGATAGGAGAACGTATTTTTGTGGACAAATGATGGCAATGTTAGATAACAATGTGATCCAATTAGAACATGTTTTGTTTTCTGATGAGTGCACCTTTACACTTCACGGTCATGCTAATCGTCAGAATTGCCGCTATTGATCTAGGGAAAATCCTCACTAGATGAGAGAAGAACATACGCAATATCCTGAAAATGTTTGGGCAGGAATTGTTGGAGATCATATCATAGTAATCTTAGGTCCCATTTTCATTAATGGCAATGAAATGACGATAATTATTTAGCACTGCTTCAAAATAATGTCTTGCCAACTTTGACAAACTTATATCCTGATCCAGCAAACCCACAACTTCCAGCGAATATGATATGGTTTCAGCAAGATGGAGCACAGCCCCATTACCAAATCAATGTACTGCAGTACTACAACCGAGTATTTCCAAATCGGTGGATAGGGAGGCGTGAATCGATGGAATGGCCAGTACGATCCCCTGATCTGACGCCATTAGACTTCTTCTTATGGGGTTATGTCAAAAATATTGTATACAAAACTAAACCCCTCGACTTAGCTGACTTAAGACGAATAACGCTTGCGATTAGATCGGTCACGCCTGAGATGTTCAGTAACGTTAGAAGAAATTTCTATTTACGATTAGGATGTTTCCAAGACGTTCGCGGCGTTGTTTTTACATTATCAAGAAATAGACAGTATTACTTATTAGTTTTTTAGTGTGTTGTTGATTTTTGCAATAAATCTGAAAACACTTAATATTTCCGAAACAGTTGAAGATAGGTATAGAATATTGTACATGAGATATGTCTAAAATTTTCTGAAGAATCTAAAAATTGAATAATATACGGGGTGTTGTATTTAAAATAAGAAAGTTAGTATTGGTCACTGTTACATGACAAACCCTGTATAAAAAGTTTTTATTGAAAAAAATGCGCAACTAGAAATACCAATAGACGTGTCTGAGCGTTTTTTCGAACACGCACCCATGTATTTATTATGGAATTTATTCCATTTGGCTGATACACACTGTATTTCGTGATTCTGTGATTAGTCTATTTTGCGAAACGTCCGTCTTCTCGTCATATTTGTTAATTATTTTGTCATAAAAGTCTTTTAGAGTGTCTAGTCTCATGTCTATGTGTAGTGCGTTAATTGGCATGGAGTTTGTATATACATATTTTTGTTTTAAAGTTAATCTTGTTACTTTTCGTTACTAATGGGTAAACGGCTAGATTTGTTTTTGCACGTTGGCGACTATTTCATCGGCATTGCAACTCCAGGTCACCTTTTGCAAAGGTCAAGCCTAGATATTTTATCGTATTTGACCAATTAATAAATAAGATAAAGCGTATAAGATGCACAGGATTATTTTTTATATTTGCGTAGCTACCTAGGGGTTAATGTAAGTAACAGAAGCAATATTTTAATACAAAAGTTGCATATTTTCTCCCGTGCTATCTATTAGACTTGTCAAGAAAAAAACGTACGCCCTTCGTAAAGTTGAAAAACAATTGCAAGTTTTTTTTTTCTAAATGGAACACCCTATATATTTCTTGCTAGGATGAAAGATCTCTTTCTTCTGAATTCAAAAATATACATTCACGTACAAAGAAACGGCCATTACAAAATTTTGATTAAGTTTTAGGCTTGATTTTTTTATTTTTGTTCTGATTTTAGTAGTTTTTTCCAAGGAACTCTAGATACAACTATCATTTTTAACGTGCCATATACAAATTTCAAGTAACATTGGTTATTATCATGTAAGAAAATAATAATCGAAATGTTGTTTTTTTTTATCCTAATTTCAAAACACCCCATAGAATAATCAAGTAGCATAATTATTTCAAAATATCAGTTTTCATTTATAGTATAATTTACTCTTTATATTTTGTTTTTTGGTTCATGTCCAAAACATGCATTTATTCTTACACAAGATGATGTGGATTATCAATAATTTTAATTTTTCCATAATTTCGAATGCAATATGAATTCATTATTTTCTTTGACAAGGCGGCTGTGTCTTCCATTGTTCGACGCTTTATTGTCAGTTTGACAGTAAATTTGTGTATTTACAATGGTTTTAAGTTCTAAAAATTGTGCAAAAACTGAAGCTTTAGTGGAAGACGGGCAAAATTATGGGTGTGTGGCTGGAGTACCGCTTTAACATCGAAAGAGTACTTGAACGCTTTAGAGAAACGGCCAGAAATACACGCGAGGGGTGGGTAGTAGTAGGCAACGCAGGACTACAAGCAGCAATTTTATTGATTCTTAAGACCATTCGCAATCGTCGTTTGCTTCAGTACAGGCAAGAAACCAACGTAGAGAGATTCGAGGTCAAAATATCAGTTCTTGGATCGTTCGTTGATGACGTTATAGAGCAGCAAGATTACAATTTGCTCGTAAACATGTGAATTGGAATTTGGCACAATGAAGCAAGTAGATATGCAGTGGGGTTTGTAGAGCATAATTCAGCTTTTTTACATGCAAATCTCCATAAGGAAATTTAAGGTCCGTTCTGTTTTTCAAGCCAACCGACGCCGGGTCAGGGGCGTACTAAACATTTGAGGCCCTCTTAAGCGAGGGCGTCGCGGCGCCAAAATTATTAAATTTATTAACTTATAGCAATCGTCTTCCAAACTAACTACCCATAATATAATATGCCACTGTCTTCTGAGAGTTGACGATCGATGTAGAAAAAAAGCCGATGTTCTGTTCGAGGATTGAACCCGCGTCCATCGGCACATGTAGGCGACGCTCTAACCATTACACTACGGTGTCTTGCGGTAAATATCATTCGTGGTAGATGGTATGCTTACGATGCAGACGCGATTCCGTAGCAGTCGCGCAGGGACGCAGATGTTACCCACGAGTATTTCTTGATTTGCTTTACAAACGCGTTTCAGCTTGTTAATCGAAGTGAAACGTAATAGGGGTGTTTTAAACTATATTATTGTTTTGTTTTATTTATAATAATATTGTAGGTACCTACATAATATAAATAATAAATAACGCCAAACTGTGTTGTTAGAAGCAAAAGTAATTCCAAAATAAAAGGTGCGGTGCATCAGATATAAAATGTAATAGTTTTTCCAAATAAACGTGCTAATAAGATTAACTTTTACACCACGGATATATTATATTGCATCGTAAAAAGAAGTGCCATATACTTATAATATGCAATTTTATCAATTTTTAGTCACTATAGGTAGGTATAAGGTTTTATGGTCATTGGTCATTTTCGTGGCGCGGAAGCCGTTTTTAGCTCATAGAAAGCAGCATCTTCACCTTAAAGACATTTAAACCTTTTAAAAATCTTAAGTTAATATTTGGCATTATTTTGTAACTAATAAAACCATAACAGATAAAGGTAATAAATAATCCTGTATCTAACACTTACGAAAAGTATATTTTAAATTTCCAGGATTGCTTTATGGGTAAAATGTATTACCTATACCTATCCTATGTGGTTTTACCTTATGTAGGTATAGGTTTTTAGCATTTTAATGCTGCCACATTATCTAGCAGTGCCTATACGCAAGTACACATTTTTTATTGATTTCGTACCAAAATAATTAAATGTGTCCATGAATCCGGTTTACCACATTTAATTATTTTACCTTTATCTTGCAATGCACAACAATATGAATAGAAAATACCATAAGTGCTTGTCTCGACTGCTAAAATATTTTTTTTTCATTTAATCTTTAGCAGGGTGATTAATTGACCTACAATAATTTAAAACGCCGTACCTAAGTGTATTTTATAACAAAAATATTTTTTTCATCCCTCTGAAACTATTAAGTCCACTAAATTTACTAAGTGAAATGTAATAGGGGTGTTTTAAACTATATTATTGTTTTGTTTTATTTATAATAATATTGTAGGTACCTACATAATATAAATAATAAATAACGCCAAACTGTGTTGTTAGAAGCAAAAGTAATTCCAAAATAAAAGGTGCGGTGCATCAGATATAAAATGTAATAGTTTTTCCAAATAAACGTGCTAATAAGATTAACTTTTACACCACGGATATATTATATTGCATCGTAAAAAGAAGTGCCATATACTTATAATATGCAATTTTATCAATTTTTAGTCACTATAGGTAGGTATAAGGTTTTATGGTCATTGGTCATTTTCGTGGCGCGGAAGCCGTTTTTAGCTCATAGAAAGCAGCATCTTCACCTTAAAGACATTTAAACCTTTTAAAAATCTTAAGTTAATATTTGGCATTATTTTGTAACTAATAAAACCATAACAGATAAAGGTAATAAATAATCCTGTATCTAACACTTACGAAAAGTATATTTTAAATTTCCACGATTGCTTTATGGGTAAAATGTATTACCTATACCTATCCTATGTGGTTTACCTTATGTAGGTATAGGTTTTTAGCATTTTAATGCTGCCACATTATCTAGCAGTGCCTATACGCAAGTACACATTTTTTTATTGATTTCGTACCAAAATAATTAAATGTGTCCATGAATCCGGTTTACCACATTTAATTATTTTACCTTTATCTTGCAATGCACAACAATATGAATAGAAAATACCATAAGTGCTTGTCTCGACTGCTAAAATATTTTTTTTTTCATTTAATCTTTAGCAGGGTGATTAATTGACCTACAATAATTTAAAACGCCGTACCTAAGTGTATTTTATAACAAAAATATTTTTTTCATCCCTCTGAAACTATTAAGTCCACTAAATTTATTTATAATATCATAAAAATATCTGAAAAATAAATTGTATGTGAAAAGAATCGCTTATTAATGCAAAAGGTAATTAAAACAAAATGTATTAACCTATCCTATTTTCCCAGAATTCTCATTTTGCACATACGATACTCGTTGTTGCGAGAACCATATTTAAATAAAACCACTGACAACGTTTAAATAATATATATTTTTATTGACACTACTACACAAATACATTCTTTAAAAATGTTAACAGATATAAAATACACAATAAAATATTATTTTCTTTCTTAATTATATTTACATATCAACATAATATCCACATCTATAATATATTCCATATATTTATTTCTAATCTTTCTGTCTGACAAATTACAAATTGTATAGGAATGGTCAATGATATAGGTAGGTAATACTTAAAAACTAAACTTAAAACTAGTTGATGAAAAAATTTAAATAGTTTCAAGTACTTGGAATAACTCCTTTCAAACAGCTATAGACATAATTCGCATAATTTTTTTTAACATTTAGAACAATTAATTAACATTTTGGAATCTAAAAAAAAAAATAAGATAAAAAATGATTTGAGCTGGCTCTTAAACTGATTAATACTAGCAGACATTTTTACTCTCATGTGTAATGCATTAAACATTTTTAAACCTATAGCATTAATTTGGGAATTTATAAATTATTTGTGACATATTTTAATTTTTAAATAGGTATTTGTCTGTTCTTGTAGATATGTAAACATGTATCAAGAATATATACTCCCAGAAAAGTCAGATTGATTGTTAGGTAAAATATATTTTTGACTAGCCTTCCATTATCGAACAATGTCCCCAAGGAATTGTGTTAGCAGATGATCTTGAAATTCGTCTTTTGTCATCATGAGGGCTTAAACCTATCTTACTTTGTCTAACACTATATATATCGTGATTGTTCGATCTTATTAAATTCTGTGAAATATGTTTATCCGTAAATGTTTCCAGACACTTAACATAATCTTCAAATGATATTTGATTTTCAATTACAGACTTCTTAATACCTTTAATTTTTTTTGTTAAACCCTTTTTCGAAAGATAATGTTCAATTTCTTGTCGCTGTCTACCAGTCACAGCCAGTTTTAATCTTTCTTGTTCTATTTCGTCAAAGGTAAAATGCACTTTTGTAGCATACATTTTAGATCTAAGTCCTATAAAATGAGTCATAATTCGCCCATTGTTCTCACCTTTCATCATTCCAATAACTTTCTTATTAACATTTGGAATTCCATATATATTATTCGCCGAGTAATCAGATGTATCAAAGTATTTTTGACAGTCTCTTCTGATAACTTGATAAACATCCATATTTCTAATTTCATATATTAGTGAATCGGTATCTGTATAAAGCACATTGCAATTAGAGAAATTATGTAGCATGTAATTATAATGAAAATCATAAATTGTAGTCTTAGCTAGATCTAGAATACACATTCCTACATAGATAGGTTTGTTGAAATAAATTTTTGATTTTGCAAGCTCTATAATTACAAAATTTTCATTTATTATAGTGCACGTTTTAAATTCAGGCTTTGATATTAGAGATTCAGTCCCATAACGTCCCTCCCAATTCATTACTAATTTTACTGAGGAATAATTCCTAACATTCTCCATAGTCTTCCCAAATACAGCATTGTTCATTAGCTTAAATAAATTTTTCTCAAATTCATTTTTAGCTGCCTGCCTTAGACTAGTATTTAAATCAATATATGACTTTAACCATGGAGATTGACTAAATGATAGCACCCTGTGTATTTTTTTCAATTGGACCCCTAATGCCAACGCCTGCTTTAAGTTCCTATAGTGAATAACATATTTATCCTTGTCATGCAGGGTAGCCAAAAGTTTTATATTATTAGCACCCTCAGGTTTCTGATGTTCTGGACAAAGTGGAAGATCTGAAAATTTATTATGTAGTTCTAGGGGAATTTTTAAGTCAACTTCTAAGATATATCCAGTGTCAGCTTCTTCAGAGACATTGACTGCATTAAGACTGTTAATTTCCACACTAGAAAGCCACTTAAAACATCCATATGGCAGATATTGGGACATTGCCCAGCCATATTGGTTATTTATGTCAAAATACATGAGATATGACTCTTCTGTATTAGCATCGTATGAAGGCATGTACTTATTATTGGCTTCTGCATATCGTTTAGAACACTGACTTAATCCGCCTCTTATGCCTTTTTCTACAAACATAATCATATCTAAATCGGTCAACAGTTCGAGTTTTACTTGACTTGTTCTAGACATTTGAAATAACATGCATTGCCAAGCATACCCCGGCAAGGTGTACGCATGTGTAGGAGAAATGCCGTAGGTTTTAAAAGATGTCTTGCGAAATTGTTCAAAAATATCTGCCAGAAGCAAAATATCAGTTTTAAGATAGAGATCAGAATAGTCTTGCATTGTCTTGCACCCTAAAGAGTTCCAGACTTTTTGCGCATGAGCATATTCCATATCGCTTATCAGAGAGTCATTTAATCTGTTATAAAATTGCATTTTTGATGGCAATTTGGTTTCGCTCAGTTTATCCCAACCATTTATAAAATCATAAGGAAACACTCCTTTCCTACAGAGCAATGAAAACTGATCTTCAGAAAGGTCCATGAATTCAGATTTAAGAATTGGATAATCTGATAAGTATGACGCTAACTTATCTAACCCAGAAGCCAAAAATCGAAAGCTATCTATAAATCTTAAGTGCACCAAATTGTCTGGAATATTCTTCGTAAATGAAATATATTTTTCTTTGTTCACTGGTAAAATATCGATTTTTCCTGGTACCTCTGCCAAGGCCTTTAATACCAAATGACCATCATAGGAACTCATATTATGGAAAATGACGGGTATTGTGTGACTATCTTGAAAGTTAAGGTTACATTTTTCGTGGGCCATCCCCCTTATTTTACCAGTGATATGACTGTGATCCCGAACCATCTTTTCGTCAGACGAGAAAGGTTTTTCGCAAATATGACACAACTTGGAACTATATAAGGTCTTATTTTGTTCAACAGAAAGATTTTCCATGGGCAAATCACACAAAAAGACTGTCTCAACGTCTTCAGCAAAACTTACAAGTTCCTTAACAAACCATTGCATACAGTCTTGGCCAGTGTACGACTTATAAAATGAGAGGGTATCATCATATGAACATTTAACGTAAAAGCCCACGCTATACGGGACGTGCTTTTGGTAGTTTGAAGTTGCTTTATTTCCAACATCTTCAACAGGCACCAAGAGACATTCAGTGTCCGCATAAATTATAAAGGGGGCTTCTTCCTTGAATTTGAAATCTTTGAATTCGACCCACTTTCTCTCCTCAGTTGGAACTTTAGGTACTGCACCATTGTTGTTTAATATCTCACAATCTTTAATATGTTTATTCAACTTCTCCTCCGAGTAAAAAAAGTGGAGACAACGATCACAAATATACTTTTTTTGTTTATGACTACTGAGTTGCTTTGACATTAAGCGAGAAAGATCTTTTATCCATACAAAATGCTGCTTAGCGGAAAAAATGTCACTATCTATTTCATCATCATCTGTATCATAATATACATCTTCTACCAATAAAAGATTTACATGTTTTTCTAGTCTGGTTTTTGTTAAATAAGCCGGAATAACATTAAATTTATTTCGAAACTTTTCTAAGCGATAAACATTTATCGATAAATAATTATGTTGTTCAAATCTAGGTACTTGTCTCAAAGTCATAGGAAATTGTATTCCCTTCAAATTCAGTGCTTCCTTAGGATCTGGGTATGACGAGGGTAGATTATAATGGTACTTAGTAGGGCATAAAGCTGATGTAACCGCCCAAGCAAAACACATATCATCAGTATTTTTTACATTGATACAAGCATGTTTTTTTTTAATGAAAGTTGGTAGCTCAATATAACTACCTGCACGAAGAGGGTTATACTTATTTATAGATACTGTCAAATTTAATAATTTCTTCAAAGCCCATCCGCTATCTTTTTCCTGAAACTCCTCCAACTGAGTTAACAACTGATCTTGCACATTTTTTAGAAACCAGTTATCAAAGTTATTATTTTGGTCAATAACAGTAGTCTTTGAATTAAGATATTTATATTCACTTAGAGTTACACCGTCTTTAATGATTTGAAACTCTCCACATAGCACAGCGTTAATCTTAAGGGAATTATCAACTTTAAAAGTATTTTGAATTCTTCTTTTAAGTAAGGCTCCACAATCTTCTAGAAACGATTTAGCATCGGTGTTTTTCAGATTTGTGATAATTCCAGTCCTCACTCTACATTTAAATGCTGAGTGTAAGTCATCCCATCTAACACGATGCGTTGCCGTCTCCTTTCGTTCTTTAAAGCCAAATCCAGTAACTTCCAATGCTTTAATAATCGCCGTAAAGCTTTTTACACGCGCTAATAAGGTTGATAGATGTTGCTTTTCTCCAATAGACGTACAATTTTTAAGAGCGGTTGAAATTAATTTTGACGCTTTATAACATCGCTTAACTCCGATACTTATAGCAGGTTTATTATTCTTCAAGTTTGCATTCAATACAAGTTTATTTAAATCTTCAACAAGACCATCGGCAAAAGACATTCTGAACGATTTTGTGAGTAAGACTCTAGACAGGTCTTTCCTCTGTAACAGTCAGAGCAATACTAAAATAATATAAATTGGTTGAAATGTTTTATAGACTGTAGCTAGTAGTATTTGGCAAAGTTCGTATAAGTTCGATTAATTAAACTCATGTAAAACGAAGTATCTGAAAAAAAAAGAGAGTCTATAATACCACTTTGAAAATTAAACTTATCTACTAGTTATGGTGGGCTATATCTTAATAAGACCGCAACCTCCATGCAGTCATCGTGCCTCATCAACCATCGTATTAAATCTATAAGTAAATATGAAAAATGCGAAATGCATGATTTACTTCAATTATTTATTTACAACGGAAAAAAATGTTCGTAGAAACCAGCAAAAAAAAAATGTATAAAAGAGCAATAGAAACAATATAATATATTTTAAATGACTAGCACATTCTTTAAAACAGTACTACAACCAAGCCAAATAACTCTTTTATGTGCTGTATAAAATAACAAAAAGGTGTTCCTAAGACAGCGTAAGATTGCTTCACAACTACGCAGCCTGCTTTGAACACAGGTGTTACAACGTAGCTCCATAATCTTACTATACTCTAAGCGGGCGAGGATGTCAATAGGTTCTAATATATTCTTCAATACATCTTAATAGCATAATCGTTAAATATAAGTGGAAACTATATGCAGAAATGAGTTTCCTGTAATATTTTATCAACAATGCATAAGACACATAAGAAAGCATCTATTTATGGCTTAGATTTATTAGGTTTTGATACTAAGAGAGATTTTGATAATATGCCATTAGTTAAATACATTTTCCAGTGAACCGTATAACAGAATAAAAAGAGGTTCCTCAGACTGCGTAAGATTGCTTCACAGCTAGGCGGCCTGGCATATAACTTAACTCTACTATCTTACCATTCTCAAAAGTAGAGATGACGTCAATAGATTCTAAGTGCATAATCATTAAATATAAGGGGAAACTACATGAAAAGATGAGTTTCCCGTAACATTTTACTGATAATGCATCTCATTAGCTCATAAAAAAAAATGTATTTAAGTATTGTAATTAAAAATGTACCAAGTTGTAATATTTAAAGATAGTTTGATAATATGCCGTTGGTTAAATATTTTTTTTAATGATCCAAGTAGTAGAATAAAAAGAGATTACTAAGACGGCGTACAAGACAAACAACAAGTTTCAACCGCGAAGCCCTATAAAGGTTAAATGTAAATATGCTTACCAAGTCAATAGGTTAATACGGCACCAGTCGTACTTCTTCGGGGTTCGGAGAACTCGGATCGAGCAAAGCACCTCGATGGTCGACAATCTCGAAAGAAGTGAGAAGTTAACCGTCTAGCGCTGGAATCTATATCTTATGGCGAGGGATGGGTATCGAGGTACGCCGTGTAGCAGGTCGCGCTCGCGGGAGATAAATTAATATGTAACGCAATTGTTAATAAATAGGCAATTACGAGAATCGATTCAAACAAATTATCATTTATAATTAGTAGAATAGTATTTATGACTGCGGTTCTGAAAGAACGGAAATTTTCTAATGTAAAATAATAAAAAATAAAAAAATTATTTGTCTGTGTAACTTGCTTTTAAATAAAATACATAGGTTCAAGAAATAAAAACTTAGTAACTTCGTTACAAATCAATGGATTTAGTATATCAAAAATTACCCCGTTTATATTCCATACATGCGGGACATGCTGCATACTTGACATATTTAGTACATTAAATTTAATGGAACTAAAAAAAATTTTAAACCAGAGATATCTAAAAAGAAAGCAGGCTATCTTATCAAAAATAAACTCAAGAATACCAGTTTAACCGTTCAACAAATTATAAAAATTACAACATTTCTACACTAAAAAAGATTTCCTTAAACCATTAATGGCCAATGCCCCAACTTAATAGACATTAAATGTGTTACCATATAATGTTTAAATGAGTTTTGATAATATACCATTAGTTAAATGTATGTTTCAATAATCTACCTATGTATGTTACAGAGTAAAAAAGAGGTTACTTACTAAGAAGACATACAATTTATATAGGAAAATGTCCGTCGTATAAATACGTAGTTTTATAAAACTTTTTCTTGTGCTAACGTTCTACTTCCCAGTTATACCAATATTTACCCTATACTAGAAGATTCTGTTCTATCCTAGACATGCAACGACCATGCACACCCCTTTCTTGAAAAAAAATCTACTATTCAGATTGGAAAAGCCTTAAGTGCAATATTTTACCACAATATCATAAGTTCTTATAGCATTATAGTTTAACAAAACTTGCATAATAATATATTACAAGAAACAGCCGAATTCGAGTCTCACAAAAATGATCCAGTCTATTTAAAAAAAAATGAACGTAGAAACGTTGCCTACCTGGTATATCCAGTATATTTAAAAAAGTAGTTTTTCGTATAGTATAGTAGCTACTTTGGAAATTCTCACATGTGTAGTAAGCTGTCGCATATAATTTTTTCCCAAACTCTAAATTCCATCTTTCATATGAATAAACGGTGGAATTAGGGTATACTCGAATGTCACTTATATTGTAAACTGGGTGGCATCCTTGGTTCTATTGTGGCAATAGATTATATATTGGTTTATTGTACATAATTTTTAATTTATTGATGTGGATCGCCACAAAGTTTTCAGAGAATTAGCAAAGCAAATGCTGGGCGGGCATATTAGAAAATCTCGTATACTTCCATGTTCCTTGACTTCGATCAACACGGAATTGTTAGGGGATACGATTCTAGTCTTATAAGAGAGACATTTAAAATTTAAGTAGGCAATCAGGAAGCCAAAACTGTGAGCTAATTAGTTAAAATATTTATTTCTTTACTAAGTCAGGCAAAATTTTACGATTTTTATGCTCATTAACGGATTTTTCTGTCGCGTAAAGAGTTTAAATTTGTAGCGGTCATAATAAAAAGAATACGTTAGAACTAAACCGTTACAATGGGGTGCAAAACAGGTAGAAACAAAACTATGCGTGGCTTGGGCTCGATTCCAGTGATGTATAACAATGAGGGGTGGGGGGGGGGGAAGGGAGTGTTGGGTTTGATGGCATTCTCCTAGGCTAAATAGTTTAGGTTTGATTGCATTCACCTAAATGTGATTAGGCTAATGCCCCTTGCAATCGGCTTCAGGTTCGAGACGTCCCCCTCAGGTTAGTTCAGGTGTCCCAAACACCACAATTGTGCTACCTAAAATCTGAATTCCAGCCTACCTAACTTAAGCACAATTGTGGTGTTTGGGACACCTGAACTAACCTGAGGGGGACGTCTCGAACCTGAAGCCGATTGCAAGGGGCATTAGCCTAATCACATTTAGGTGAATGCAATCAAACCTAAACTATTTAGCCTAGGAGAATGCCATCAAACCCCACAATCCCTTCCCCCCCCCCCCACCCCTCATTGTTATACATCACTGGAATCGAGCCCAAGCCACGCATAGTTTTGTTTCTACCTGTTTTGCACCCCATTGTAACGGTTTAGTTCTAACGTATTCTTTTTATTATGACCGCTACAAATTTAAACTCTTTACGCGACAGAAAAATCCGTTAATGAGCATAAAAATCGTAAAATTTTGCCTGACTTAGTAAAGAAATAAATATTTTAACTAATTAGCTCACAGTTTTGGCTTCCTGATTGCCTACTTAAATTTTAAATGTCTCTCTTATAAGACTAGAATCGTATCCCCTAACAATTCCGTGTTGATCGAAGTCAAGGAACATGGAAGTATACGAGATTTTCTAATATGCCCGCCCAGCATTTGCTTTGCTAATTCTCTGAAAACTTTGTGGCGATCCACATCAATAAATTAAAAATTATGTACAATAAACCAATATATAATCTATTGCCACAATAGAACCAAGGATGCCACCCAGTTTACAATATAAGTGACATTCGAGTATACCCTAATTCCACCGTTTATTCATATGAAAGATGGAATTTAGAGTTTGGGAAAAAATTATATGCGACAGCTTACTACACATGTGAGAATTTCCAAAGTAGCTACTATACTATACGAAAAACTACTTTTTTAAATATACTGGATATACCAGGTAGGCAACGTTTCTACGTTCATTTTTTTTTTTAAATAGACTGGATCATTTTTGTGAGACTCGAATTCGGCTGTTTCTTGTAATATATTAATATGCAAGTTTTGTTAAACTATAATGCTATAAGAACTTATGATATTGTGGTAAAATATTGCACTTAAGGCTTTTCCAATCTGAATAGTAGATTTTTTTTCAAGAAAGGGGTGTGCATGGTCGTTGCATGTCTAGGATAGAACAGAATCTTCTAGTATAGGGTAAATATTGGTATAACTGGGAAGTAGAACGTTAGCACAAGAAAAAGTTTTATAAAACTACGTATTTATACGACGGACATTTTCCTATATAAATTGTATGTCTTCTTAGTAAGTAACCTCTTTTTTACTCTGTAACATACATAGGTAGATTATTGAAACATACATTTAACTAATGGTATATTATCAAAACTCATTTAAACATTATATGGTAACACATTTAATGTCTATTAAGTTGGGGCATTGGCCATTAATGGTTTAAGGAAATCTTTTTTAGTGTAGAAATGTTGTAATTTTTATAATTTGTTGAACGGTTAAACTGGTATTCTTGAGTTTATTTTTGATAAGATAGCCTGCTTTCTTTTTAGATATCTCTGGTTTAAAATTTTTTTTTAGTTCCATTAAATTTAATGTACTAAATATGTCAAGTATGCAGCATGTCCCGCATGTATGGAATATAAACGGGGTAATTTTTGATATACTAAATCCATTGATTTGTAACGAAGTTACTAAGTTTTTATTTCTTGAACCTATGTATTTTATTTAAAAGCAAGTTACGCAGACAAATAATTTTTTTATTTTTTATTATTTTACATTAGAAAATTTCCGTTCTTTCAGAACCGCAGTCATAAATACTATTCTACTAATTATAAATGATAATTTGTTTGAATCGATTCTCGTAATTGCCTATTTATTAACAATTGCGTTACATATTAATTTATCTCCCGCGAGCGCGACCTGCTACACGGCGTACCTCGATACCCATCCCTCGCCATAAGATATAGATTCCAGCGCTAGACGGTTAACTTCTCACTTCTTTCGAGATTGTCGACCGTCGGGGTGCTTTGCTCGATCCGAGTTCTCCGAACCCCGAAGAAGTACGACTGGTGCCGTATTAACCTATTGACTTGGTAAGCATATTTACATTTAACCTTTATAGGGCTTCGCGGTTGAAACTTGTTGTTTGTCTTGTACGCCGTCTTAGTAATCTCTTTTTATTCTACTACTTGGATCATTAAAAAAAATATTTAACCAACGGCATATTATCAAACTATCTTTAAATATTATAACTTGGTACATTTTTAATTACAATACTTAAATACATTTTTTTTTATGAGCTAATGAGATGCATTATCAGTAAAATGTTACGGGAAACTCATCTTTTCATGTAGTTTCCCCTTATATTTAATGATTATGCACTTAGAATCTATTGACGTCATCTCTACTTTTGAGAATGGTAAGATAGTAGAGTTAAGTTATATGCCAGGCCGCCTAGCTGTGAAGCAATCTTACGCAGTCTGAGGAACCTCTTTTTATTCTGTTATACGGTTCACTGGAAAATGTATTTAACTAATGGCATATTATCAAAATCTCTCTTAGTATCAAAACCTAATAAATCTAAGCCATAAATAGATGCTTTCTTATGTGTCTTATGCATTGTTGATAAAATATTACAGGAAACTCATTTCTGCATATAGTTTCCACTTATATTTAACGATTATGCTATTAAGATGTATTGAAGAATATATTAGAACCTATTGACATCCTCGCCCGCTTAGAGTATAGTAAGATTATGGAGCTACGTTGTAACACCTGTGTTCAAAGCAGGCTGCGTAGTTGTGAAGCAATCTTACGCTGTCTTAGGAACACCTTTTTGTTATTTTATACAGCACATAAAAGAGTTATTTGGCTTGGTTGTAGTACTGTTTTAAAGAATGTGCTAGTCATTTAAAATATATTATATTGTTTCTATTGCTCTTTTATACATTTTTTTTTTGCTGGTTTCTACGAACATTTTTTTCCGTTGTAAATAAATAATTGAAGTAAATCATGCATTTCGCATTTTTCATATTTACTTATAGATTTAATACGATGGTTGATGAGGCACGATGACTGCATGGAGGTTGCGGTCTTATTAAGATATAGCCCACCATAACTAGTAGATAAGTTTAATTTTTAAAGTGGTATTATAGACTCTCTTTTTTTTTCAGATACTTCGTTTTACATGAGTTTAATTAATCGAACTTATACGAACTTTGCCAAATACTACTAGCTACAGTCTATAAAACATTTCAACCAATTTATATTATTTTAGTATTGCTCTGACTGTTACAGAGGAAAGACCTGTCTAGAGTCTTACTTACAAAATCGTTCAGAATGTCTTTTGCCGATGGTCTTGTTGAAGATTTAAATAAACTTGTATTGAATGCAAACTTGAAGAATAATAAACCTGCTATAAGTATCGGAGTTAAGCGATGTTATAAAGCGTCAAAATTAATTTCAACCGCTCTTAAAAATTGTACGTCTATTGGAGAAAAGCAACATCTATCAACCTTATTAGCGCGTGTAAAAAGCTTTACGGCGATTATTAAAGCATTGGAAGTTACTGGATTTGGCTTTAAAGAACGAAAGGAGACGGCAACGCATCGTGTTAGATGGGATGACTTACACTCAGCATTTAAATGTAGAGTGAGGACTGGAATTATCACAAATCTGAAAAACACCGATGCTAAATCGTTTCTAGAAGATTGTGGAGCCTTACTTAAAAGAAGAATTCAAAATACTTTTAAAGTTGATAATTCCCTTAAGATTAACGCTGTGCTATGTGGAGAGTTTCAAATCATTAAAGACGGTGTAACTCTAAGTGAATATAAATATCTTAATTCAAAGACTACTGTTATTGACCAAAATAATAACTTTGATAACTGGTTTCTAAAAAATGTGCAAGATCAGTTGTTAACTCAGTTGGAGGAGTTTCAGGAAAAAGATAGCGGATGGGCTTTGAAGAAATTATTAAATTTGACAGTATCTATAAATAAGTATAACCCTCTTCGTGCAGGTAGTTATATTGAGCTACCAACTTTCATTAAAAAAAAACATGCTTGTATCAATGTAAAAAATACTGATGATATGTGTTTTGCTTGGGCGGTTACATCAGCTTTATGCCCTACTAAGTACCATTATAATCTACCCTCGTCATACCCAGATCCTAAGGAAGCACTGAATTTGAAGGGAATACAATTTCCTATGACTTTGAGACAAGTACCTAGATTTGAACAACATAATTATTTATCGATAAATGTTTATCGCTTAGAAAAGTTTCGAAATAAATTTAATGTTATTCCGGCTTATTTAACAAAAACCAGACTAGAAAAACATGTAAATCTTTTATTGGTAGAAGATGTATATTATGATACAGATGATGATGAAATAGATAGTGACATTTTTTCCGCTAAGCAGCATTTTGTATGGATAAAAGATCTTTCTCGCTTAATGTCAAAGCAACTCAGTAGTCATAAACAAAAAAAGTATATTTGTGATCGTTGTCTCCACTTTTTTTACTCGGAGGAGAAGTTGAATAAACATATTAAAGATTGTGAGATATTAAACAACAATGGTGCAGTACCTAAAGTTCCAACTGAGGAGAGAAAGTGGGTCGAATTCAAAGATTTCAAATTCAAGGAAGAAGCCCCCTTTATAATTTATGCGGACACTGAATGTCTCTTGGTGCCTGTTGAAGATGTTGGAAATAAAGCAACTTCAAACTACCAAAAGCACGTCCCGTATAGCGTGGGCTTTTACGTTAAATGTTCATATGATGATACCCTCTCATTTTATAAGTCGTACACTGGCCAAGACTGTATGCAATGGTTTGTTAAGGAACTTGTAAGTTTTGCTGAAGACGTTGAGACAGTCTTTTTGTGTGATTTGCCCATGGAAAATCTTTCTGTTGAACAAAATAAGACCTTATATAGTTCCAAGTTGTGTCATATTTGCGAAAAACCTTTCTCGTCTGACGAAAAGATGGTTCGGGATCACAGTCATATCACTGGTAAAATAAGGGGGATGGCCCACGAAAAATGTAACCTTAACTTTCAAGATAGTCACACAATACCCGTCATTTTCCATAATATGAGTTCCTATGATGGTCATTTGGTATTAAAGGCCTTGGCAGAGGTACCAGGAAAAATCGATATTTTACCAGTGAACAAAGAAAAATATATTTCATTTACGAAGAATATTCCAGACAATTTGGTGCACTTAAGATTTATAGATAGCTTTCGATTTTTGGCTTCTGGGTTAGATAAGTTAGCGTCATACTTATCAGATTATCCAATTCTTAAATCTGAATTCATGGACCTTTCTGAAGATCAGTTTTCATTGCTCTGTAGGAAAGGAGTGTTTCCTTATGATTTTATAAATGGTTGGGATAAACTGAGCGAAACCAAATTGCCATCAAAAATGCAATTTTATAACAGATTAAATGACTCTCTGATAAGCGATATGGAATATGCTCATGCGCAAAAAGTCTGGAACTCTTTAGGGTGCAAGACAATGCAAGACTATTCTGATCTCTATCTTAAAACTGATATTTTGCTTCTGGCAGATATTTTTGAACAATTTCGCAAGACATCTTTTAAAACCTACGGCATTTCTCCTACACATGCGTACACCTTGCCGGGGTATGCTTGGCAATGCATGTTATTTCAAATGTCTAGAACAAGTCAAGTAAAACTCGAACTGTTGACCGATTTAGATATGATTATGTTTGTAGAAAAAGGCATAAGAGGCGGATTAAGTCAGTGTTCTAAACGATATGCAGAAGCCAATAATAAGTACATGCCTTCATACGATGCTAATAAAGAAGAGTCATATCTCATGTATTTTGACATAAATAACCAATATGGCTGGGCAATGTCCCAATATCTGCCATATGGATGTTTTAAGTGGCTTTCTAGTGTGGAAATTAACAGTCTTAATGCAGTCAATGTCTCTGAAGAAGCTGACACTGGATATATCTTAGAAGTTGACTTAAAAATTCCCCTAGAACTACATAATAAATTTTCAGATCTTCCACTTTGTCCAGAACATCAGAAACCTGAGGGTGCTAATAATATAAAACTTTTGGCTACCCTGCATGACAAGGATAAATATGTTATTCACTATAGGAACTTAAAGCAGGCGTTGGCATTAGGGGTCCAATTGAAAAAAATACACAGGGTGCTATCATTTAGTCAATCTCCATGGTTAAAGTCATATATTGATTTAAATACTAGTCTAAGGCAGGCAGCTAAAAATGAATTTGAGAAAAATTTATTTAAGCTAATGAACAATGCTGTATTTGGGAAGACTATGGAGAATGTTAGGAATTATTCCTCAGTAAAATTAGTAATGAATTGGGAGGGACGTTATGGGACTGAATCTCTAATATCAAAGCCTGAATTTAAAACGTGCACTATAATAAATGAAAATTTTGTAATTATAGAGCTTGCAAAATCAAAAATTTATTTCAACAAACCTATCTATGTAGGAATGTGTATTCTAGATCTAGCTAAGACTACAATTTATGATTTTCATTATAATTACATGCTACATAATTTCTCTAATTGCAATGTGCTTTATACAGATACCGATTCACTAATATATGAAATTAGAAATATGGATGTTTATCAAGTTATCAGAAGAGACTGTCAAAAATACTTTGATACATCTGATTACTCGGCGAATAATATATATGGAATTCCAAATGTTAATAAGAAAGTTATTGGAATGATGAAAGGTGAGAACAATGGGCGAATTATGACTCATTTTATAGGACTTAGATCTAAAATGTATGCTACAAAAGTGCATTTTACCTTTGACGAAATAGAACAAGAAAGATTAAAACTGGCTGTGACTGGTAGACAGCGACAAGAAATTGAACATTATCTTTCGAAAAAGGGTTTAACAAAAAAAATTAAAGGTATTAAGAAGTCTGTAATTAAAAATCAAATATCATTTGAAGATTATGTTAAGTGTCTGGAAACATTTACGGATAAACATATTTCACAGAATTTAATAAGATCGAACAATCACGATATATATAGTGTTAGACAAAGTAAGATAGGTTTAAGCCCTCATGATGACAAAAGACGAATTTCAAGATCATCTGCTAACACAATTCCTTGGGGACATTGTTCGATAATGGAAGGCTAGTCAAAAATATATTTTACCTAACAATCAATCTGACTTTTCTGGGAGTATATATTCTTGATACATGTTTACATATCTACAAGAACAGACAAATACCTATTTAAAAATTAAAATATGTCACAAATAATTTATAAATTCCCAAATTAATGCTATAGGTCTAAAAATGTTTAATGCATTACACATGAGAGTAAAAATGTCTGCTAGTATTAATCAGTTTAAGAGCCAGCTCAAATCATTTTTTATCTTATTTTTTTTTTTTAGATTCCAAAATGTTAATTAATTGTTCTAAATGTTAAAAAAAATTATGCGAATTATGTCTATAGCTGTTTGAAAGGAGTTATTCCAAGTACTTGAAACTATTTAAATTTTTTCATCAACTAGTTTTAAGTTTAGTTTTTAAGTATTACCTACCTATATCATTGACCATTCCTATACAATTTGTAATTTGTCAGACAGAAAGATTAGAAATAAATATATGGAATATATTATAGATGTGGATATTATGTTGATATGTAAATATAATTAAGAAAGAAAATAATATTTTATTGTGTATTTTATATCTGTTAACATTTTTAAAGAATGTATTTGTGTAGTAGTGTCAATAAAAATATATATTATTTAAACGTTGTCAGTGGTTTTATTTAAATATGGTTCTCGCAACAACGAGTATCGTATGTGCAAAATGAGAATTCTGGGAAAATAGGATAGGTTAATACATTTTGTTTTAATTACCTTTTGCATTAATAAGCGATTCTTTTCACATACAATTTATTTTTCAGATATTTTTATGATATTATAAATAAATTTAGTGGACTTAATAGTTTCAGAGGGATGAAAAAAATATTTTTGTTATAAAATACACTTAGGTACGGCGTTTTAAATTATTGTAGGTCAATTAATCACCCTGCTAAAGATTAAATGAAAAAAAAAATATTTTAGCAGTCGAGACAAGCACTTATGGTATTTTCTATTCATATTGTTGTGCATTGCAAGATAAAGGTAAAATAATTAAATGTGGTAAACCGGATTCATGGACACATTTAATTATTTTGGTACGAAATCAATAAAAAAATGTGTACTTGCGTATAGGCACTGCTAGATAATGTGGCAGCATTAAAATGCTAAAAACCTATACCTACATAAGGTAAACCACATAGGATAGGTATAGGTAATACATTTTACCCATAAAGCAATCGTGGAAATTTAAAATATACTTTTCGTAAGTGTTAGATACAGGATTATTTATTACCTTTATCTGTTATGGTTTTATTAGTTACAAAATAATGCCAAATATTAACTTAAGATTTTTAAAAGGTTTAAATGTCTTTAAGGTGAAGATGCTGCTTTCTATGAGCTAAAAACGGCTTCCGCGCCACGAAAATGACCAATGACCATAAAACCTTATACCTACCTATAGTGACTAAAAATTGATAAAATTGCATATTATAAGTATATGGCACTTCTTTTTACGATGCAATATAATATATCCGTGGTGTAAAAGTTAATCTTATTAGCACGTTTATTTGGAAAAACTATTACATTTTATATCTGATGCACCGCACCTTTTATTTTGGAATTACTTTTGCTTCTAACAACACAGTTTGGCGTTATTTATTATTTATATTATGTAGGTACCTACAATATTATTATAAATAAAACAAAACAATAATATAGTTTAAAACACCCCTATTACGTTTCACTAAGTAAATTTAGTGGACTTAATAGTTTCAGAGGGATGAAAAAAATATTTTTGTTATAAAATACACTTAGGTACGGCGTTTTAAATTATTGTAGGTCAATTAATCACCCTGCTAAAGATTAAATGAAAAAAAAATATTTTAGCAGTCGAGACAAGCACTTATGGTATTTTCTATTCATATTGTTGTGCATTGCAAGATAAAGGTAAAATAATTAAATGTGGTAAACCGGATTCATGGACACATTTAATTATTTTGGTACGAAATCAATAAAAAATGTGTACTTGCGTATAGGCACTGCTAGATAATGTGGCAGCATTAAAATGCTAAAAACCTATACCTACATAAGGTAAAACCACATAGGATAGGTATAGGTAATACATTTTACCCATAAAGCAATCGTGGAAATTTAAAATATACTTTTCGTAAGTGTTAGATACAGGATTATTTATTACCTTTATCTGTTATGGTTTTATTAGTTACAAAATAATGCCAAATATTAACTTAAGATTTTTAAAAGGTTTAAATGTCTTTAAGGTGAAGATGCTGCTTTCTATGAGCTAAAAACGGCTTCCGCGCCACGAAAATGACCAATGACCATAAAACCTTATACCTACCTATAGTGACTAAAAATTGATAAAATTGCATATTATAAGTATATGGCACTTCTTTTTACGATGCAATATAATATATCCGTGGTGTAAAAGTTAATCTTATTAGCACGTTTATTTGGAAAAACTATTACATTTTATATCTGATGCACCGCACCTTTTATTTTGGAATTACTTTTGCTTCTAACAACACAGTTTGGCGTTATTTATTATTTATATTATGTAGGTACCTACAATATTATTATAAATAAAACAAAACAATAATATAGTTTAAAACACCCCTATTACGTTTCACTTCGATTAACAAGCTGAAACGCGTTTGTAAAGCAAATCAAGAAATACTCGTGGGTAACATCTGCGTCCCTGCGCGACTGCTACGGAATCGCGTCTGCATCGTAAGCATACCATCTACCACGAATGATATTTACCGCAAGACACCGTAGTGTAATGGTTAGAGCGTCGCCTACATGTGCCGATGGACGCGGGTTCAATCCTCGAACAGAACATCGGCTTTTTTTCTACATCGATCGTCAACTCTCAGAAGACAGTGGCATATTATATTATGGGTAGTTAGTTTGGAAGACGATTGCTATAAGTTAATAAATTTAATAATTTTGGCGCCGCGACGCCCTCGCTTAAGAGGGCCTCAAATGTTTAGTACGCCCCTGACCCGGCGTCGGTTGGCTTGAAAAACAGAACGGACCTTAAATTTCCTTATGGAGATTTGCATGTAAAAAAGCTGAATTATGCTCTACAAACCCCACTGCATATCTACTGAAGCAGTGTACTCTACCGATGATTCTAGATTCTGCCTACGCTTACCAGATGGACGAGAGCGAGTGTGGAGATGAATAAACGAATGATTTGCTAAAAAGTACGTTCAGTCCCCCGCTTAGTTTTGGTGGAGGTTTCGTGATGGTTTGGGCACGAATATTACAGAAGGCCTGGACGTATATTCTTCAACTTACGGGAAGTGAATGCTCTATAGGGAGAAGTGACTATTCACATCATATATATTCTTGTTAACTAAGAACGGATGCTTTTCAACGCACTTCTCACGATATGATCCCGTTCTCTTAAATAATCCGAGAGAGCATGTTCTCTTGACTCTGAATGGATGTGAATAGTTATTTTTACTTTCAAGAATACGGCTACAAAATTTTATGAGAAATTACTGGCAGAGGACAGATCACTTCTCTTTATATACCTAATCATTCCCCGAATTCGAGAATTGACATCCTATATAGTAAATTAGTATATATTGACAGAGGATCGCTGACTTGATCTTAATGCAAGAAGAAGTTGGGATTGAAAAAAAAATGAACTGGCCAGCATGTTCTCCAGATTTAGACCCTATACGCTGTGTGAGGCATGCACGGAAAACATGTTAGAGATCGAGAAGTGGTACCAGCGACTAGCGCGATATTGAAAATCCAATATCGATATAGGCGATACTTATATCAATACATCGAAATTTTATTTTTTATATATTAACATTCGATAAAAATATCGATATATCGAATTTTAGCCCACCCATATTTAAGACTGTAGGTACTGTCGTTTTTTTAAAAACTAGAACCGCTAAACCGCTAAATGAAGTTTTTACCAACGAAACAAAAAAAAAAGCTTAAAGTCAAAATTGGCCTACGCGTTGAGGAAGACTTATCAGATGGCTCACGACTCATGACAGTTATTATTGTCAAAGTTTATATTCCAATATAAACATAATTGGAGTTCTGCAAAATGGAACCAAGAATATGTCAACAAGAAGGAAGCAAGGAAAAAAATAATTAATAACTTGGCAACACCGCCACAGACTAGAAAAAAAATTTGAATTACATAAGCAATAAAGAGAGGTACCTACTACTTCCGGGTAAAAAATATAGGGTGTCCCATTTAAAAATATGTATGTTCAAGTTGTCCATACATCCTGTATAAGTATTCAAAAATAATTCGCAAATGTAGTCCCCTATATAGGTATTACCCTGTAGCAGATCGAAATCTGTACCGTAAAACGGGGTCGATCGAAACACTTTTTATACTTTCTGCTTGTGGTGCAAGAAAACTTCTTCTTCTTTTTTCAATTAAAAATAGGGAAAAGTCCGCTCGCCAATAGTAGATGATGATGCAATATCATCCCAAAAAAAAAAAATCACTTGGACCCAAAAAATCGCAAAAATAGGGTGTTTCTAGTCACCCCGCAATTTGGGGTGAACAAAAACACCGGTATATTTTCCATTTAAATTGCGAGTGCTCCACTCCGGGGGCGAATAGCAACATAAAAAAATTAAAATACCAACTCGTTTTTTTTTAAAGCTAAGTTAAAAATGGAACCGAGTTCCTGAGGGCAACACAAAAATAAACTGCTGGTATCTAAGATTTTTATTTTGCTTTATTTGTTTCATAGTTAAAAAATACGAAATATGGAACACATTAACGTTAGAAAAAATTAAAATATGGTTCTTAAATCTAAAAATTTGGGGTTAAACTTATGAAATTCTAAAAACAGGTAGCTACACATCTTAGCAGCCTTAGAAGGAATCGCAGTAAAAAATAAACTTATAAAACTTATAAAATTATAAAAACAAGTTAGTTAAGAGTCGTATGAGCAATGGGGAATTTAATCAGTTCCCTCGTGGAAGAACTGGGCTCATCCTCATTGTTAAGCTGGAAGACCTGTCCAACAACCTGTGTATAGTTGAAAGTGGAAACATCGGGTTTTTCTGGAAACGAGTAGATATATCCTGGAAATAGTTTAGTGGCTCTGGAGCGTAGAAACGAAGCCTTGATTTCTTGTTTAGTCTTCTTGGTAACTCTACCTATGAAAAATTTATTTCGTTTTTTAAGCTTGCCATTAAAAACGGGAAAGGCTACTAGCAGCCACATATCTTTTTCTAAGGAGTCATACTTAATAGGAAAAACGTTGTTGAAAATTCTACCTTGGTATTTAATCTCACCAAGATTATACGTTTTTTTCAAACCAGCGAGAGGTATTTTGTCCCCACTATCGGAGCTTTCTGACTCCTCTTCAGTTTCCATTGATTTTAACTTGTCCCTGGCTTTATCAACTAGACATTCTTTTAAACGAGCTAACGGTATATTTTCATCCCCATCGCTGCCCATAGATTCGAATTCGTTTCCTATTCCTCTCCCATTTTCAATACATTCTTCTTTTTCCTCTTCCACAATTTCCATGCAATCTTCTGATTCACTGCGATTGTACGACTCCACATTCATCTCTTGATCATCACTCTCTTGCTCTCCTTCAGCTTCAAAGTCAGTTCCCTTAACACTCTTTCCAGCAGGAACTTCAATTCTTTTGTGTCTTCTCCTTTGTTTTGGTGCATTTGATGTTGGATATCTTAGTTCTTCCAACAGCTTTATAACTGCCTTGCCGACCCGTTCTGATATTTCTCCGCTTTCCGCTGTAATAGGAATTTGAGGCAGACGATTCAGTACTTCGTTACGGTTGAGCGGGTAGATGCCACATTTCCTAAAGCCAGCTTTAATATTGTAGGCCATATTCTCTTTAATGCTTTCCATGAGCTCCTTCAGCATGAATGGAAATTTGTCTTTAGGAATGCTGGCTGCTCATTTTCCATTTAGCTAAAATTTTTCGCCAACCAGCTTTTAGAGGGCGGAAAAAAGCCACGTCCAATGGCTGTGTCATGTGTGTTGAATTTGCGGGTAAAAATATGAACAAAATGTCATAGCGCTGACAGAGTGTTATCGTTTCTTCCAAAAAATGGGATGACAAATTGTCACCTATCAAAAATTTCTTCCCCGGTAAATCCTTTAGTGCAGGTACGGCAACTTTTTTCACCCAATCGCCAAAGGATATATGGTCAAACCAGCCACTTTGAGATTTGTTATAGCGGGCACCTTTCACTCCCCCAATTGTCCAAGACTCGTAAAGGTTCTGTGCCTTATAGACAACATATGGAGGTAGAACCTTTCCATCTGCGCTGGCAGCAAACATAACTGATGTACTGCTTTTCGATGAGTTGATTATTCTCTCTGGATATCTGCAACCACGTTTAGCAATAATTTTTTTCCGGCCTATCCAGGCCGAGATTGGTCTCGTCGTAGTTGAGAATATTTGACGGAGGGACGTCTTTTAGTTCATTTTCAAGATTGTCGAAGTAATCATTGATTGTTTCTGGTGACACTTCTGCTCGCGATCTCTTTATGTTTTGGCAAATTCTTGTTCTTAAAAATTCTTTATGTCGCTTTAGGAAGAGAAACGCAAAATCAGGACCAGGAAGGTTGTTTTTGAATTTCGAGATAATTTTCCCTCTTCCGTCCAAGTAGTTTTTAATAATTACTCTTAAATCAAGGTGGTCCATTGGATAACCCCATTCAGCACATTTAATGATGTGTTGCACAATTGAACGTTCTTCAGCTGCGGTTAAGGATGTTTGTCCCCCATGTTTTTTCAATTGAGGAGTTTTATGACGACGGTATAAGACAGAATAATGTATGCCATGTACTTCACTAGCTACTCTATAGGACATCCCTGATTCAATATCTCTTAGAGCTCGATTCATCCTTTCCTCAGAGTGACAAAGATAAGTTATACTCCGTGGGTCGCGGACGTAAGTTCTGGGCATTTTTCTGCAAAAAAAAAAATAAGAAAATTTTATACTTTTTATCATTAGAAAAAACAATGGGGTGAATAGCAACATCAGGGGTGAAGAGCAACAGGTGTTTCTATTGACCCCATATTTTGGCAAAAGTGAGGTTAATTGAGAAAAAAAAACTTTTTTTAAAATCTGTTGCAAATATTGTGTTTTTCGAAGTGCATGTGTGTAAAGGACATATTATATTATTACTTACCTTAATTTGAACTAATCCACCCGTTTTTTTCACAACACAAATAATAAAGTTTTTTAGGCTACAAAATCGCACCGTTAAACAGCTAATGACATTTGACATTATGACGACAGTAACACCAACGTAAATTGCGAAATGACACTAGACATTTATTGAGGAACCACCGTTAAGTAATACCAACATAAAATAAAGCGCAAAATTTGAAATCTATGGTGCCAAGAAATTTTCGATTTACGTTCCCCAGCTTTGTTTCTATTTACCCTGCAGTTTCTATCCACCCCTCTTTACTCACTAATAGTATAGAATTTAGAGAGCAAGGGAGTAAAGTTCCAGGACCCTGTATAATTCGCGTGGAAAAGGTTTCTATGCCCTTGAGTGAATGAAAAGTTGATTTATGGTCGGTGTGCAAAATAAACTTATGATTCTGTTGCACCTCAATTATACTATTAAAACGTTTTGTTTTAGAAAATCTTATAACCAATGTTCATGTGTACTGTTTACATCCGGGAGTAATCCAAACAGAACTAGTACGTCACATAAAGACGGCTTATGGTTTTTTTGCTACATTGGCTTGGGGCTTGTTTAGTTGGGCATTAAAAACACCTGAGCAAGGAGCTCAAACGAGCATTTACTGTTCCGTAGACGAGAAATGTGCCAACGAAACAGGATTATATTATGCGGAATGCGCAGTTAAGAAAACTTCTAAAGCTGCACAAGATGAAGCAGATGCCAAGAGGTTGTGGGAAGAAAGCTTGAAGCTGGTTGGTTTGCCTGAAAATTATGAACCATTTGTAAAAGTTAAAATTTTTTAACATATTATTTTTTTATATTTCTTTTGAACGTATTGCTAATGACGTACAAAGGGTGGTGCACAACATAATAAATATCATGAAAAATGTAAGAGTTTATTTTATACTAAGACTGTATCTAAGGTGTTTAAAAAATTCAATAAGCCAAACTCATTTGCAAAATTTTATTCATTTTCATGAAGTTTATCTAAAGATATTTAACGAATAATAAATGATCTTTTGTGTTTCTATTTTAAATATTTCTGATATGAATTATTTTATTAAAGATACGAGCATATATTATTTCGATTAATTTTGTCATTGTTAACTTCAAACAAAGTGTTACCAATTTTTTAATAAATATTGTTAACACTATTTTGTTATTAACTATTCTACGTCTGAAAAAATTATCGTTAAGTGCTATTATACGAGAAACAGCAGCGTAAAAGTATCCGATATGTTGGCAGTGCATTATCGAGAGGCCACTCCAGCAATATCGACCACAACCAGAATCATTCAAAAATTGGAAAGTAGTGGAACTCTACTTAACAAATATTAATGTGAAAGATAGGACGGACGTAGTGATGCTGCTGATGAAGATGATAAAGATTAAAATATTTTTACTCCATGTAGAAGAAAATACGGGAATTATAAGTACTTGGCATATTAGAGACATAGTGGGGAAACAGCGAGTCTTTTTATCATTGTCCTGTTAGCAATTGAACGAATCAAGGACACTAGCTTGCCGTCATTATTTACTATTCGCCATAGTATATGGTTAGTTCATTTATTTATGCATAAATTGAATTAAAACTCCATATTTCCCACCTTAAAATTTGCAAGGGATTTTCTATTTTGAGTGGAGTGATGCATTTAATAAAGACAAACCGCTTTACATATTCTTGTCGTAGTTTTTTCTTATCTGCGTATAATTCTACCGTTGATTGAGGACACTAATAAGATGCGCAACATTATGGAATAAAACGTGGTAAAAATAATGCTCAGTGCGAAGATGGCGTTACTGTCGCGATGTACAAGAATTTTTAGTCGAACTCGGTGGCTCAGTCCTCAGTCCGTCAGTTTAGCGCATCTCCCTTGTCTATGGCTATGGCATGGCTCACTCGGCGACTCGAGCTTCAAAGGTCGTAAGGTTTGTGCTGTAGTATGCGGTCTACCGCAAAATTTTCGCTATACCATGCAGTTTTCTTATGATTATGATATTAGGAGATGAAAATGAAAATGTTACACAGGAATTACATCAGACGAGGAATCTTTAAAAAAAATAGGTACATTTGTGAAAAACATTTTAATAAAAACTTATTTTATGTGTCTGATGGACGAAAAAACCTGCAAGAAGAAGCAATCCCGATATTCTGGTAAGGCAAGAAAATATAATCTTAATGTTTTGTAATTTTTTTTTTAATAAAATTAGGTATTATCCGTCAAAGAAAAGCAGGGTCAAAATTTTGTCAAAATGTTTGTTTATGTAATTCAGAACTCCTTATTTATCTATACAGGGTGTTACTTAATGATATGTTAATATTTAAGGTTGTGATTCTTGGGACTATTTTAAGCAAAAAGCTTTATATGACATTATGTCCTAAGCATTCTAACTTTTAAACTTCAGGGTGTTAAAGTTTTAAAAAAATTATGATGAAATACAGAAATTGTTTGTTAAATTTTTGAATTCAATAGAATAAATAAAATACATATACAGGGTGGCCAAACCGGCCGTGCCTTTTAAAAAATTCAAAATTATAAAGCATTTAATCGTTAGGAAATGCCGAATCTTTTTTATTCTACAGCTTTTTCTATTGCCGTATAAAAAATAGAGAAACGAGACTAGGTTTGAACATCCGATTATCCTAAGGAGAGTAAACATGTTTTTACTCCAAAAGATTTTGACATCTTCCCACTATTTTATCTTCTAAGATAGAGTAAAATATGTAGAATCAAAAAGGATTTAGCATAGCCAAAGGATTAAAATGCTATACATTTTTAAATCTCTTAAGTGGGCAATATAAAGAGAAAACTCTAATTTTCTACTTGATCATATCTGTTACAGTGGACTGGACTACAAGTACTAGTGGACAATGTAGAAACTGAAAAGTATATTCCAACAGTCTCTAAGATACGACCTGTGACCATTCTTATTTTGCCACCCGGTACATTAATAAATGCAATTTTAACACATCTACATTCTAACAGTTTTTTATTAAAACCAACCCATATACAGGGTGTTACTTAATGATAGGCCGTAATTCCAAGGGCACAATCCTGAACCAATTGCAAGTAGAAAAGTTTATATTAACATGTGTCCTAAAAAGTCTGGGTTTCAAGATACAGGGTGTCAAAATTTGAGAAAAAATCGATTTTTTATTAATATATCAAAGATCCTTTTGCCGATTTTGATGAAACTTAGCAGTGTTGTTCGTTGTGATAAGACGCTAAGTTGGCACTAACTAGATAATAAATATGAGTTCCAGAGGCGTCCCGGGGGGGCAGTCTCACGAATAATATTGACCAAAAATATGTACGCCACTGACTTGTTAAAAAGTTTATATTCTTTTTGAGTCAAGCAGTTAAAAATACAACTTTTGTGTCTTCTGATATTTCTTCATATCTTACTTCGTTTTTGAGAAAAAAAAATAAAAACCACTTCACTGCACGTCGAAAAATTTTTCACGACAGAAAAAAATATATTTCTTTTTAAATTCTAAAAAATAGAAATAGTTTCGTAACGTTAAATTTTTTCGTGCGATATAGGTACTTAATATTTATTCATTGATATACATATTAACATTTTAAAGCTTGTGGTTCTTTTTCTTTGCCACCTGCACGTTTTCCCACTATAAATCGACTGCAAAAACTACCTCAACACAGCATCTTTCACTAGCCCGATTTCTGGTTCGGTTTTGGCTATGCCGCTTGTCGCAATAAAATAGAGTAAGCATTTTCGTGTTGGACCGGTAGAGGCTCCACCACAGTCGTCAACACCAAAGAGTAGCAATTGGTTATGCTACTCTTTGTCAACACTATGGACGAGAGGCAGGCGGCGTAAGGGGAATAGAGGCGACAGAAAAATACAGGGTTTCTGCGTATCTTATTAGTGGTTTCAATCAACGATTCTACCTTAAAACGTCAACTTACTTCAATCTGAAGTAATAAAAGATGATTAATGCTTAACGTTTGTTGTACTGTAAGAATGTTCGGGGTTTGGTTCTTCACTTCACATTTATCCACTTTTAAATTAACTGAGGGCGTAACTGAGTATTTAAGTTATTTTTTTGATGTAATGTTAAAGCAGATGATGATTTAAAATAAATGAGGCACCCATCACAAAAATAAAGCTTATCACAACTTGATGATATCTGACTTGAACATAATAATCTTACTAAGTACCTATTTTATCCAGCAGTAATGACTTTTCATACAATTTGTATCGCAAATGTGTGCATCATTATCATCATCTCTGACATTACTACCTTTTGTTACTAACAACAAATTTACATGTACATCTAGTTTTTTATTAGAATATTTTAGTGGACCCATAACTTCATATTTTAATTTATTATGTTCAAATACCGATCCTAAACCATATACGTTAACTGAAATATTATTCATTTTTTCAAATTTAGAAATATCACGCAATTTAATTGGAAAATTCATACCTGCAAAACTTAACACTGTAGACTACTCTGGAGTAGTGGGGGTATGACGTCATTTGCGATAGCATATATGTTACTGGCAGGGAACGATGCTGACGTGATGACGCAAGCGAAGCAGCACTCATCGTGGTTGTAAACGTTAATAACAGCATTCCTCAGATCAATGAATTTCGTTAACTTGATATATGATGATCCCCAAAGGGTTTATATTCAGTGAAGTTTACCTCCAAGTATAAAGTTTTTCTAATGCCCAATCTGTAAGATGAAATATATATTTAATAATTAAATATGCTTTCATTTATTGACTTAATATAACATACCTGATTTCTTTTCCTGAAATTCCGTTGGTTGAACCGTCATTGCCTTAACAAACGATTGGTACACTTCTTCCAGGTCACTAGAAACAGTAATAATTTCGTTACACGTGTTAAAAGATTTTTTTTTTTGCTAGATGAATCCTGTGCTGGAAGAGTGTACAATTGCACAATCCCACCACCACCATGTTTATATTTAGGGCACCACGAACTGCTACTATTTCACTTAATAAACTAAGCACTTTAGCTTTAATTTCTTGAAAAAATATGACGTGGTCTATATGGAAATTATCGCTGCTTGTCGATATGTTGCAATTTGCAATCCTCTTTTTAAAAGCCGTTTGCACAATTTAAACACCCTGTGACAATGGCAAACAGAAATTATTTCGATGTTGAAGTGTTCTTTGATGAGCACCCAATTGATTATGTTGAACAGCTACATTACAAGTTACACGTGTTCGCATCTGGGGTGTTGGTGTAGCCACATCGACTATCCGTCGCTTTACATATTCAGCGTTTGCAAATTAAAACATGCAAGACTACCTTTTGTGTTGTAAGATACTGTAACTATGACTAAATGCCTCACTACAATCTTCACACACATACTCCATGTTCGTTTAACTAATTATTTTGAAAAAGGTTTTGCTCAATATTCTGTTTAATACTAAAATGTGACACCCCCTACCCACATATATACACCACGGCCAAGGTCACTTAATTAAAAATTAACATTGACAGCAGGTCACGTCAAGGTCATGCAACATCAGGGTCATTCAAGATAAATTTTTAAGGTTAAGGTGATACCCACACCTGCGTTCAAGGTCAAGGTCATGTGACATCATTGAACACCTGCGGTCAAGGTCATGTGACGTCAGAGGAGTGGGGATGATAGGGAATTTGTATTAATCTTATACTTATGTCCCCATATTACTTTTTTATTATCTTCCTAAAAATATCAATTTCCGGTTAAACCGTAAAGTGCTATATTTCCGGCATTCGAGTTACATCCGGTTTAACCGGAAGTTTACACTTTTGGAAAAATAATAAAAAAGTTATATAGCGACATGTAAGCCGTCTTGCTGTGAGACGTACCGTTAGAGAGCTAGAAGCTTCAAACTTCAATAATGTAATTTTTCAAAAATAAATATTTCGGGAACTTTTAAATTTAGACTTATAATGCTCCTATTAAAAAACAATTGTTATTTTATGTAGAATCCAAAAGTATTGGAAGATATAGAATGTTCTATTTAAAAAACGAGAGTTTGTATGAACTCCAAACGACTTACCCTGTATACATAGTGCCTCTCGAGCTTTCTTAAAGACCGCTCTCTGCGCGTCTCGATAGACGGATTTCTTTCAGACACATTTAACATCAACGCCGGAGTCTCTCCAGGTTCTATATTGTCGTCCACTCTCTTCTACTATACATTAACGATATTTTGGGAAAAACTAAAAATCCTGTATATAGCTTCTCTGATGACAGCACACTTGTTTCATCTTTTACTTTGGATGCTCGGACATAGGCTGCTAATGCACATCTCTATTTCTATATAGGCAGCAAGAGGTCTCACATCTCAACAAGGACCTGGAAGAAATTCTGTCTTGAGGTGACAGTAACCAAGTAGAATTTAACGATAAAAAGACCCAGACGGCAGTTTTTTCTAAAAAAGTTAATATTGAAGAACCGGATATAGTTATGGCGGGACACTCGATTCCCTGGGCTTCATCAATTCATTTATTGGGCGTTAATTTGGATAGTCATATGTCTTTGCATAGTCACGTTGCGCCCATTGCTAAGGCAGCCTCGCAGAAACTTGGAGTACTTTTCCGAACAAAGAACCTCTATACACCCCAACAACTTTTGATGCTCTATAAAGCCCAAATTCGACCATCGCTGGAGTACTGTTCGCATATTTGGGGGTCTGCTACTAAATATACCCCGAGATTGCTAGATTCCATTCAAAGAAGAGCCATTCGCTTGATCGGTGACCATGATCTGACAAGGAACCTGGAAAGCCTTAAACATCGAAGGCAGGTTGGCGACTTGAGTCTATTTTACAAATATTTCCATGGCAAGTGTTCAACTGAGGTTACCCGCTTAATACCACCCGGAGCGGTGCATGGTAGAAATACACGACGAGCCACTGCAGCGCACCAGTACGTGGTTCAGCTTAGTGTCCCTCGGGCGACACTGTTTCAAAATTATTTCATCTGGAGAACGTCATCACTCTGGAACGACCTCTCTGAGATCGTGTTCCCCAACGAGTTAAATCTCTAATCTCTATCTAAAGATTGAAGACCAACGTTAATCGTTTCCTGCGCACACGCACCGATCCCAGAGCGCCATAAAGGATTTATCCTGCAGTGCTGTGCCTTATCATAAAAAAAAAACAAACATAAAAATATAATAAAATAAAAATTTATTTACAATAAATTAATTTCTCTTTTGAACTTTCTTTTATAACTCTTACAGTTTCCGAAAAAAGATACAAGGTCATCTTACGTGGACCACCCTGTACAAAGAGTACAGCACCTAAAACCGGAATATTATGCTAAACGTATGTAATTTTATCGATGGATAAATAATAATTATCGTGTTGTAACGCGTATACATTTTACGGATGAAACAACAGTCACTCGTGACGGTATTAATAATTCTTCTAGGTCTCATGTAGGTACTGTCAATCGAGAAATCCCTCCGCGACAGTCCAAAGTAATTTTCAACATAAGTTTTCGGTAAACGTGTGGTGTGGTATGCTCGATAATTATATATTTTGGTGAATCGCCTCACATGAGGCAACTACTTCAATTTTTTCCAAATTACAAGGACAGCTAGATCATGTTCCTGTAAACATCAGAATGCAAATGTAAATGTACTATCAGCACGATGGAGTTTCTACACATTTCGCTCGTCAGGTCAAATAATATTTGCATGAAAGATTTCCAGGCCGTTGGATTCGTCGCGATAGTCCTATTAATTGGCCTCCAAGATCTCCAGACCTCAAAGCACTAGATTATTATAATATATATTTAAAAATGAGGCGCATAAAGTAGAAGTGGACACTCGGGATGCACTAATTCGACGTATTAGAAATTCTGTAGCCAATAATAAAGAAGAAAGACGTGAACAATTAGGAGAGCAAAAGGCGCTCCTCGTAAACGAAGCAGAAAATATTTAGAGGTCAATGGCGGTATTTTTGAACATTTATTAAAATAACGCTATGATTAAGAACATGTTAACGTATGAAAGTTTGTTTATTTGTTATTGCGCTTTAACTTGAAAACAAATGAAAACCGGTTAAGAACATATGGGTTTTTTTCACATTATTTTCGCATGTATATACACTCCTGGAGCTTGGTTCGTCCCTCCCGACTCACCCTAGCTGTGCTTGCAAATTTTTAAATATGTAGTGGTAAAAGAAGTATAGGTTAGTTCAGGTTAGTTCAATATCATTAAAAAAATACTACTCTATTATTTTTAAATATTAAAGTACAAAATTTAAAATACGTTAATTATATGAGTCACACTCTTTTGTTCTTGCCAAAAACACCTCTTGCTCATCCTTATTGACCTATGTATTGTTCACATCTGATTTTTTTACCAATCATTTCAGTATACTTATGTAAGTACAATATCCGTTAAAGGTCGAGTGGTAAAAAAAGTGTATTTATAATATACCTTACTTACGATATTTTGCGAACATTCACGAAATAATCACTTGCCGTTGTAGGATCGTCAGCATGAACAATGTCAACGGCATTAAACCCGTAAAACTGTCGACTTAAGTCTGAATCCACATGCATTCGTGGCCACGGATCCGTTGTTACCACGTGATCATCAGTAGCCAATCAAATATCTGTTTAGGGAGCTGACATCCCATTAAAGTCATCACGGATAAAAGTTGATGACTTTAACTTTTGTCCGTGTTTTGACGTAGGTATTTATTTAAAATGTTTGGTTAGAATTCTTACATATCTGTTGAGTGGAGAGTTTTAAGTTGTCTTTTTTTTTGGTATTTGTCGTCAGTATAATTGATTTTACGAATAGGTGCGACTCTTTGTCATTTTTATTTGACATACTTTTCAAGTTTGTATTAATTTAGCTACTACCTATGTCCGTATTACGCGCGTCCCGATTCGGATGATGCCAATTTCACCTATCCGTAATACGCATACGGATATCCGTGATCACGGATGCATCTGGATTCAGACTTACTCTGTAGAAAAACACACGTCTGGGAAATGGGAGTGGCGGCTTTTTAGGTTAGTTTTCAGTATATTAAACCGATGACAGTATATCTATATTATTTATCTACATCAATTTGCATTTTCAATGACTCGACGCAAGGGGATAGGCATGCGATTACATGGAAAACTAAATTGAAACTGAGGTAAAAAGTAATCTTATGCAATATACTTTAAGTTAAAATGTGGATTTTCGTCATTTGATGAACAAATTAAATTATAAAACGATGGTCGACCGACACCTAAAGCTAAAAGGTTGAATGTAGTTAACACGGGAGACAAGGGGGTAGGAGGTCATTTTCAGAAAATTGGTATCAAAAATATGCATGGCTTACGGAGAGTGAAATCAAAATTAAACTGTTTTGTTTTCTATGCAATTCATATTTAAATTAAGAATTCACACTGCGAACTGTTTCGGGCTCTCCAAAAGCATGATATTTCAAAGGGGCATACCTACAGTCAACTAAAATTTGACCAAAATATTTACCTATATGACTTTGTTATTGTTATTGTCATCCACACAATTATGCGTTAAATGAGCGAGGATTTTCGTGTCTAAAGCGCGTTAAAACTTATTCTCGTAATACAATTTATCAGGAACGGATGTCAAGTTTGTCACAATAATTATTGTCAATAGAAAAAGAAGTTCGAAAAAAAACATTTGAATTTTATGATGCCGTAATTCACCATCTTGCAACATCTAAAACTCGCCGTATAGAATTAATTTACAAAACAGATTTGAAACACTCCAAATTTGTATCATGGCAGTCAATTTTAGTTAGCGAGTAGTTTATATAAAAAACGTGTTAAACAAAAATTTAAATCCGAAAAGAAAAATTCTGTGATTAATCATAACGAGTGATTTTTAATTATTTTGCTCAAGGGAGGCCATGCATTTTAAAAGCATCATGGCCGTACTGCGTAGATAAGATGACATGATTGTTTTATGACATTTACGTCTTATTTGAATTTGTGTATTTGTAAAGTTTAAAAATTGGAGAAATTTTGTAATTTTTGCAGTTATTTGAAGGTAGGTTACTATTGCTTTAACTAATATTTCTCCGGGGAGTCGTCTTTTGACTATTATAAAGTGCTATTTGCAGGATATGATTTAATTTTTTATTTTTTTTTTTATTTTTTAGCATGTCAAGTTTTGGTGAAGCTTTGTTGCCGGATTGAAAGTTCTACAGTAAAAATGTTTAGTGAAGCACAAAAAATTTTTATTGTTGAAAGTTTGGTGTCTAGAAGTAGGAGGCGGCCATATAAAGTAGGCTTTCAAAGTAAGATAGCTCAGGATTTTATATTACATACCGTCAAAAAACATTATTTTAGGTTTTCAACGTGACAACGCTGCTTTTTTGCAAATTCGCCCTATGATTTAATCTACGCGCTACTGCTACACTATGTATACTGGGTCACAGCCGCCCTTGAGCAAAATAATTAATAATCACTCGTTATATTAATATTTTATACATAATATACTGGACTGTCGACCCAGGCTGCCAATCAGCGGACCGCCACTGGAAATGTTAATGTAGGTAGATCCCTCTCTGACATGATTTATGCTGATGATCATACAATACACACTTAAACAAAATTATATGTTTTTTTATCTGGTTAATTACTATCTACAACTCATTTGTATCTATGCTGAGTAATGCTATAAATATATTATTTCATAATAATTACCCTCATTTTTTACTGAATAATAGTAAGAAGTAATATATCAACCACTTTTTTGTCAAAACTTAATATTATTTAAGAAATGGGACTATTTAATGCAGTGTGTGATTCTAATGTGAGACTTGACGGAAAAACCGCAGTTATCACCGGCTGTAACACCGGAATTGGTAAAGTTACTGCTAAGGATTTTTTTCAACGAGGTAGGCAAATAACTTCAATTAAAATAATTATAATTATCTACGGATTCAATTAAAGATCATTTACAGCTTTTGCCAGTTGAAAGCCTGAAAAATGTATTTTTTTAAAGCTAGTAGATACACACACACTTTTTTCATATACGGGGGTCTCAAAAAAATGTTAATTCTTAAAAAATCTAACAAAAACAGGAAAATAATAGTAAAAACCAAAGACATTAGAGATGAATAATAAAGAGAAAATGATGATTTGTCATATCAAAATGTAAACAATTTGGTCTAATAGTTCTAATGTCTTTGGTAAAAACAATAGTTATAATTTCGATATTATTTTTGGGGGGATGGTCGACCTCCCAATCTTCCTGTGAGTACGTTACGGAAGTAGCCCGACTTTTGGTACGTTCTATAACAACGAAAATACTACTTAAATATAACTTCTTGACCAAAATTTATTTTGCTAATGATAAATAAACAGGTCGCTCCATTTAAATCACCAATTTTTAAAGCTTAATAACTTTGGTGCTAATTACCCTATTGCTAAAATTCAAATAGAGTAATGTAGAATATCTGCCAAAATTTTGTTACTTAGATAGATAAATATTTATTCAAGAATACTTAAAAAAGGTACAAAGCTTGTACTAAATATACTGAAAAATAAAGAAATATAATCTCTAAATAACAGATATTAACAAAACTTATCAAACAAATATAAATATGCCCTTATACATTAGATAAATGTTAACTGGAGATATAAACGTATTATTTGTTTGTTTACAAAAATTTTACAGAGCCCTCCCATGATTAATCTTATTTATTGCAAATAATTATTATTATAAACACCTATAGGCATTTGGATAACCGTGTGTATTTATAATCTTAATTACAAAATATTATCATTTTGATTTATAGCTTTTTGTTTCCTTACCACTATGATTTTACAACTCACATCACAATATCCGGAATAGTTGAAAAAAATTACGTTGATAGTATTTTATCCTAGAACAGCTGAGCAATAACGAGATTATTATTATCAAATAAAAACTCTGAACGTTTTCAATTAATTTTTTTTTTTTAAACCATTATATATTACAGTCATTTTACATACAATATTTACATTAAACTCTCTAAACAGTGCATAAAAGCACTGGCCTCGAGAATATGAATATAATATACAGTGTACAGTATTGCTTAGCCTAAATTAAGTATCCCCAAACATTAGAAAATGCTTTTTTAAACTATTTACATAAGTACTCCAACTTTTTATATTCTTTACAGAGGTAGGCAGTTTATTGAATACCTTAGATGTACTAGTAATCGGATTATGTAGACCTATATTTGTTCTAGTTTGTATTCTATATACAGGGTGGCCAACTAAGAATGCGAGGTACTGTACCTGGGAAACTATCCATCGTAGAGGCTTGCGGCAAAAAAAAAGTATTACTGAAACGGCCTAGAGAAAAACCTGGAAAATATTTTCAAGTTTCTGAAATGGCCGCTAGGGGGCGTAACTGCAATCTTGAATCTAAAAAAGTGATTTTTCTGTAAATTCCGCTACATTACCCTAATAAAAAAATCCTGATCTTTAAAGTCGAGGATAATCTGAACCTTTTTTGTTCGACACTTTTTGCAGTATCTCTAAAAATAAAGTGGTGGGGGATATTCAAACGTTTCCGTAAATAACATCCTGTATCTTCGAAACGGCTAAGCCGATTTGAACAAACTTGGGCTCGTTAAAAGGAGCTATTCTTGGGCTACAAACACCATTATGCCTGAAGTTTTGTAAGTTTTACATATCGCCGCTAGAGGGCTTTCTTCGACATTCCAACAGAAATAGTTAATTTTCTCAACAAAATAAAATGCATTGGTATGATTTTTTTTTATGAAAAAGTAGCCTAATGAGGCCTAAACTAGCTCGCAAAAACCGCATCTCGATATCTTGTTCCTAACCCAAAATATCGGCAATAGAAAATTTTATACGAAAATCCCTTAAATTTTCATTTTATTATAACTATATTTTTCTGGAATTCTTTCTGTTATGTAAGTTGTGGCCCTAAAAAGAACCGATTTATAAAAGGAAGATTTTTAATGCCTCCGCAAATGCTCGAAATGCTGACCATCACGTTCTATGCATTGCTGAAGCCTCTCATCATGGGTAGACAAAACTGCACTTTCAATTTCGGCTCTCGGTATGTTACGTATTGCATTACGAATCCGGGTTTTCAAATCTTCTCTGGTCATAGGTTGAGTCTGAAACACGATGTCCTTTAACCGCCCCCATAAATAAAAATCCAGGCAAGTTAGGTCTGGTGATCGGGGAGGCCATGGAAACAGACTTCCTCTTCCAATCCACCGCTGTTAAAATACTGCATTAATATGCTCTCGCACATTAACGGCAAAATGTGCTGGGCAACCATCCAACTGCAAAAACAAGTTTTGCCTTGTTTCCAAAAGCACATCTTCCAACAACAACGGTAATTGATTGGCCAAAAAGTCAAGAAAGACATTGCCATTTAGGGATTGCTCAAAAAAATATGGCCCAATAATTCTGCCTTTCAGTATGCCACACCACACATTTAAACTCCAACGTCCTTGATGCTGAACTTCACGCAACCAATGCGTATTTTCTGCAGACCAATAGTGCATATTATGTAGATTGACTCTCCCGTCACTATTAAAGGTGGCTTCATCGGTCCAAAGAATTTAAAATAAAAATTCTCTATTTTAACGTATCATACCTAACATCAAATTGCAATAGTCCAACCTCCGATCAAAATCTTCCCCTTTCAAGGTCTGATGCAAAACGACATGATATGGGTGCATTCTTAAAGTAATTAAAAAAAGTTTAAACGAATACCTAACTTTGATAGCCATTAGAACGTACCTATGGTCCTTTAAAATATTTTGAACCGTTGTTCGTGATATGTCCAACTCAAGGGATAATGCTCTTGTGCCAACATGAGAATTTCCTTCAATATACTCCAGTACGTAGTTATTATTTTCTTGTGTTCTTCCAATTCTTTGCCGTTGAAACTTATTTTCTTCTACTTAAGCTAGAACATTTTCTATTTCTTCTAAATCCTGTTGAATGGCTCGTTCGGATGTTACATTAGCACTTAAAAGCATTCCGGTCTCGCAGAGTTTGTTGAAAACTCTGATAAAGGCCTTTCTGTTCGGTGTTCTTTCATGTGGTAATCGTTCACGATATTCTTCAGCAGCCACTGTAGCATTCCCATTACACAAACCATAAATAAAAACCATATTGGCGTATTCGAGATGTGAATAAATGTGTGGCATTTTATAAAATTAAAATGATACAAATCCGAAAGTTAACGGTGAATCAATGTTACATTTTATACTGACACTAATCGGATAGTGACATCACAACAATCAAAAGCAAACAATAATAACATTTATTACGGAAAGCTAAATTAATGCCATATTTTGTTTTTGCCTTATAACTTGAAAACAAATGATTATTGGATAACAACATTTGAGTTTTTTCTTATTATTTTGATGCGTAGATTAGGTACACCCTTAGAGTTAGGCCCATTCCACCCGAGTCACCCTGTATAGCGTGAAACTGTTTTTGGGCTTTTGCCACTAGCTCATCTGCATTAATAAGCGTTATGTTCGGAATGGGAATTTACAGTGGATTCGAAAAAAAATACTAATATAACGTCTTCCATTTAAAGAAATACGACCTAATTCTGGATTTGGCGTCAACCTTGTATAAATTATAAATATTATAATATGTGAATAACAAAATGTTGGCAGGCATTCTACAATACTGTATTTGAATTTTAGCAACAAAAGCATCAAAGTTATTAAGATTTAAAAATGGGTGCTTTAAATGGAGCATGCACCCTCTATATTATTCTATTATTTAAAGGAGCACGAGTTATAATGGCATGCAGAACCCCGGAAAGGGCTAACCAAGCAGCAAATGATATTAAAAAATCATGTCAAAATAAAAAAAATCTTGGAGAATTGATTGTAGAAGAATTAGATTTAAACAGCCTGAAATCAGTGAGAGACTGCGCCAGAAATATCCTGGAAAAAGAAACCAAAATCGATATATTGGTCAATAATGCCGGAGTTATGATATGTCCAGAAGGAAAGACGGAAGACGGGTTCGACATACAATTTGGAACCAACCATTTGGGACACTTCTTGTTTACTTTACTTCTAATGCCGAAAATCTGCGAAAGTAAAGCTGCTCGAATAGTCACTGTTTCTTCATTGGCACATAACAGTAAGATAAATATACTAGGGGATACCATAAAATATTTGCTCACCCTAAAATTTGCATTGTTAAATTAGTCACAGTTTAAAACCTAAACTTAATAGCAGCAACATGCAGCGTAGTAAAAAAGTACAAGACTATTCAGCCCTATGATCAAACACACAAGTTAACTTTTAACGTACCGTTTCCATGACAACAACCGGAAAAAGCCTACTTATTAATTTTTCACTGTGGTTGAAAAACAGTTAGTTTTGAAGTTAGCGTCTAGAGTTAACTTGTACTTGTGTGTTTGATCGTAGAGCTGTATATGCCTTAATTTATTATATCTTGATTCCACAAAAGTTATAAGGGGTGCTTCAATTTACGAATTATTTATGAGCATATTAGTTTTTGCATGGTTTGTTTCAAAATGACTTTTAAAAGACTATTATTTTTGCAGGCGGAACCATCGACTTTGACGATTTAAACTTCAATAAGAAACCCTACAGCGCTACGAAAGCTTATTACCAAAGTAAACTGGCAAACGTTTTGTTTACAAAAGAATTAGCCAATAAGTTGAGAGGTAAGATATAAAGTAGAAACTTTTTATTTTAAATATCATTTTCTTTTGCTTATTCAGTGAGATCTTTACGATTATATTAGTTGAAAGTTTTTGAGTTAATGTTTTATTTTGTTTTGATTTAATATCTGGGGAGATATTTGACTGTGTCTTGTTTTTATTTATAGATGCTAGGAAGGGCGCCAATCTTTTGGGTATTGAAATCATGCGTGTATGCGTTATTGTATGTGTGACTCTGTGATCAGTCTATTTTGCGACACGTCCCTCCTTTTGTTATATTTTGTCATAGAAGTAGAAGTCGCAAAGTTGAAAAACAATTGCAAGTTTTCTTTTTCTAAATGGGACACCATATATATTTTTCGCTAGGACGAAAGATCACTTTCCCCTGATTTCAAAAATATACATTCATGTGCAAAAAAACGGTCATTACAAAATTTTGATTATGTTTTAGTCTTGATAACTTTTTTATTTTTATTCCGATTTAAGTCATTTTTTCCGGAGAACTGTAAGTAGGTACAACCCCCTAAAGGGGGCTGTGGTACAACTATCAGTCTTAATGTGTCTTTTACAAATTTTAAGTAACATTGGTTATTTTTATGTTAGACAAGGATAATCGAAATGTTGTTTTTTTGGCCTAATTTCAAAACACCTTGTTGAATAATCAAGTAGCAAAATTATTTTAAAATGCCAGTTATCATTTGAAGTCGTAACTATAAGTAAGTAACTTATCAAAAAAATTTACAGTCCTTTACAAAGATGCAACCGGGGGAGACATTGAAAATGCCGAAGCAGAGTGCAACGCTTGTGACTATTGTGAGATTTGAGATCTGCGAAAACTCATAGATTTGAATGTTATATTTAGGTAGCTGATATAAGGTTTATTGATTCATAATATAAAAAATAGTAAAATAAAGGTTATACACTCTAACGTGCCTCTAAGGTATGGTTTGGCTGGAGCAGTCAGCGGCCGCGGCTGGCGTTTGCGATTGGTAGCTCGGTACTGGTTTAATGCGATTTGCCGATTTGTATGTACACGGTTTCACTGCCGCAGCTCAGCGACACAGCGTTCGCCGTCAATTGCAGTGGCTGCGTTCGGACTGCTAGAGAGACCAGTCCAGCCGTGATCGCTCAGCAGAATGCCACCGTTTTCGGCAATTGCTGACGAGTGTTTGATAGAGGAGGTGCAAAAGTATACAACTATGAGAACGAAAATTACAAAAATGTTGTAATGAAACAAAATGCATGAAAAAAAGTGGCAGCAAGTGTAGGGAAGAACGGTAAAGTGTACAAAACCATTCTGTTTATTTTTCAGCATTACATTACAAAGCTTATAATTAGGGTAGACTGGGGCAACTGCGAAGCCCTTTTTAATAGTTCAAGTTTATTTCCTTCCTACTTTAAATATACAATATTTATAAAAGTGTCTTTGTAAGAAAGTAATAGTTTAATATGTTTACTTTTCATACTGCATAGGGCACTCATGAATTATTTTTGAGATCTTGAGATTTGAATGATTTTTTTTTATACCGAAATTTTACACTTACCCCAAAAAGGGAAAGTGTAAAATCGGAATACAATTTCCATGCATGTTTGCAGAAGTGGTAATGGGAAAGTGTAAGTTTATATCTCCCTTGCCAATTTTTCTTTTTACAGACTTAAAAAAAAATAAAAATCTGGGAAGTTATGAACTTTTTATTGTTGGGAAATAGTTAGCCAAGCAAATCATAAAAACGAAAAATTAAAAGGTACCTCTGAAAAATAATAAGTAAACCAAAATAACCCCCAAAAAATTCCTAATAACAAGAATAATATTTTTATAAACGTATTTATCCGTTCAAAACCCAATGTTTGGCTTTAATCTCTAAAACAGTAGGAGTTATTCCGAAGGAGAAACTAAAACAGAAAAGAAACTTAAAGTTTAAAAATTCGAATAATTTTATGGAACTTGTTAAATATTGTATCCCGCAAATTTCACATTAAAATGAAAATCTCCTCGGCGTGTTACTACCGGTTCAGGTAAACGAGTCACTATATCGTCTAGCTGTACTACATCGACATCATCGGTGAGTGGCCATAAAAAATTGTCTTTTAGTTTTCTTGTAAACTTGATTCAAAGCCGTTGTCAACAGTATTTACCTGGCCAATAAAATGTTTCTTTGCTTTTGGTAATGTGTATTTAACCAGTACCCAGTCTTCAATGGAAATATTGTCTTTGTTTATTTCAGGAATCTGATCTTCGCAATCCGATTCTAAAGTGAAACTTTGATCCGATTCCATAAAAGGTATACTTTCATTATCTGATTCACTGGAGCTGGATTCAAATTGATACGGACTTGGCCGACTTTGTTTACTCTTTCGGTCAATTTTCATAGCTGGTTTAGATATAGATGAACTTGTAGAGATTTTTGACTGACTACTTGCGATAGTACCTGCAATGGTTTGGCCACCTTGAATTAAGCGCTTTCCTTTCCTTGGATTAGAAGAAGGACTCTGTCGGAACGAATCAAGTAGTAGATCATCAAAACTTGCCTTCTTTTCTTGCCGATTTTCGGTTGTAGCTGGTACTACAGGTTCCGTTATAGGCTCCTGATCATTATTTAGTATATTTCTTCATTTTGATCAGAGCTGAAAATTACTTTGAGATTGGTGGCACTAGATGCTGAAGGAGCTGTAAGTAATTCTGCATTAGAGGCTAGTTTCCTTTTAAATGAAGCGCCAGATGTAGAAGGCTTTACTGTTTTTAACATTGACTGTTCGAAAGTAGCGGTTTTTTCTGTTATGTTCGGTGCTACAGCATCATGTTCAATCCTTTCAATATCAATGCGATCTGGCCTCGGTTGTAAATCTGTTACAGATCTTTGATTTTTTAAGTGTTCCTGCCATCTTTTTAGGGCATCGATGTCATACTTTTCTTTAGGAATAACATGTCTATTAAATGGAACAATACCACCCTTTTTGAATCCTGTTTTTATGATTCCCGAATCTACTTCAGCCCAGGTTTTCACTAGCAATGTGGCGAAGTCCCTTTTTGGTAGTCATTGTCCCTGATGACGTCTTTGCCATGTTATTACTTTCCTCTCCCATATTGCCTTAAAGGATCTAAACATACTCAAATCGAGAGGTTGAAGTAAATGACTTGTATGGGCTGCAGTTTAAGTATATGAATATTTTCTTCTCTTGCGGCTTGAATTAATAAGCAATCTACATGCGAGACATGCCCATCATATATAACAATAATTGGTGCCTGATCACGAACCAAAGAAATAAGTCTTTAGAAAGTAATTTCTAAATATTTCGGAGGTCATCCATCCATTGGCGCTGGCTGCATTTACGGTGTCTTTGAAGAAGTCTTCATTTTCTTCTGAAATCCAGCAATATTATTGCCTTTAAATATTATCAATGTTATTGCCTTTAAATATTATCAATGGTGGCAATTTTCTACCACTAGCACTTGCTCCTGCCAGGACGGTTATATTTTCTCTGCCCGATCCAGCAATAATGCTTAAAGAGGGGTTGTCTTTCGCGCCAACAATTTTAAGACGAGAAGGATCTGTACACAGTGAAGTCTCATCTTAATTGTAAATACATTCAGGACGATCCTGAAGACCCAACTCCAATATAGCCTTTTCCAATAAAACAAAATATTGGTCTATTATGAATGGGTCCGTAGATTTCTTTTTGCAGTACTCTAAGCTTTGTGGTTTCTTCATACTCAAGGAGTGACGTTGTTTAAACTTTATTAGCCAGTCTGTGCCTGGCATATTGTTCTTAAAAGGATTGGGAATATTATTTAAAGTTACAAAGTCCCGAACTTTTTCTTGAAGCTCTCTCGAAGTTAATCAATATCCCCACTTCTCCATTGTTTTTATATTTTCGGCCAGTTGACACTTATCTTGCCAAGAAAGTATTGGAGGTCGGCCCTGTGTCTTGCTTTTTTCGCCACGGCGGCCAGTTATTCTACAGTAGATTGTAATGTATGGGATTCTGAATTCGGTACTAGCCATCGACATGGTTAATTGACCTTGATTGACGGCATTTACTGCAGCATTTAATTGCTCCTCCCCATAGGCAGCCCTATCGGACTTTCTTTTATAATTTCGTACCATGACGTCAACTCTCTGTAAAAAATAAAAGCTTTAAGTGTCAGTGCCAACGAACTTTAGCATTCCCAGGAAAATGGGGCAAGTGTAAACTAACCTTTACACTTTCCCCATTACAATTTTCACACATGCCCCACATTATGTTTTTTATGGTGGAAGTGCAAACCTGCTCGTGAGTAAAAACTGCTTTTAGATTTGGTCGGTATATAGGATTTTAAAGCTACAACAATTGACTAAACAGACTAAAAGAAAATGCAATAAAACTAAAAGTATATTATAAGTTTTTACCTTTGACAAATTTTTTATGGAGATATCACACACTATTTAACGGACCGATTCGGAGGTTATGTTACAAATGACTACTCAGAAAGAAAAAAACACCTGGCAACTCGCCGGGAGTAGATAATTCAACAGCGCTAACGTATAGTTAGTTGCCTCGAACCACACAGACAAGTAAACTTTCAATATTGCCTGATTGGCGCTCTGATTTTCCACTTACCCCATTTTTACACTTGCCCCAGTCTACCCTATACCATATTCAAATCCAAGATTATGCATACGAAGGAAATATTGATCAGTACTTAATGACAACCGTAACTCTATTTCGATTGGTCAAGCGGCAATAAAACTAAAAGGCCCTGGGAGACAGGGTTGAATTTAGTTTACCCGTGATTTTCGCATTATTGCATTGTATCGTTTGGTGTTATTGTTTGTTATCAATATTCTGATATAAATATTTGTGTTTTTGACCGTTGTATGTGATTGTATACAGGGTGTTTCAGAAGTACTAACCTTAATATGTGTCCGGAGTTGCCCCGTTTTTGATGTACAGAGTGTTAAAGTTTTTTTAAAAAAATCGTTTTTTTTTATTATTTCTGTAAATATCCTTTTCCCGATTTTATTGCAATTTGGTACCGTCATTCATAATGATAAGAGGCTTAATTAGCCCTAACTAGATTAAATTTATAAAGTCCAGTGGCGTCCCGGGAAACACTTCAACGGATATTATTGACAAAAAAATGCACGCCACTGACTTTTTTCTAATTTTGTTTACTTGGTATGCTGCAGCTTTGATTTAAATATGGTACCTATAGTATAAATTCAAGTGTTAATATGACGTTTGTCGAAATGGATGAATTTGGGCTAACACCTCCTCTTCGTCTTCTTCCTCCAACAACAGCATGCAACTAATGTTATCGGCGTTCATTATAAATCATACATAAGCGCTTCATAGAAAAAAGAAACAATCTTTTTTCTATGAAGCGCTTTCACTACGAAATACGAATATGATCTGAAGCGCACTCCAGCCGCGCCAGCCAAACCACCCTGTGGCGACGGCCGATTGATATAAATACGATGCTACGCTCGATCGCGAACGCCTGCTGCACCCGCTGACTGCTTCAGCGGAACCATACGATTACTCGCGACTTGGTCTGATCCCGATCATTTAATTCGGTGTGACGTCAGGGACAAATGCAACACAATAATTTCGAATTCCGTACCCATACTACGTGCCCGTGCGATAATATAAACATTTTCAATGTTAAAAATCGATAAACCTGTTGCATATTTATTACGGCCGTAAAAAAGCAAAAAAAGTTAGAAAAATAATTAATAACTTGGCAACACCGCAACAGATTATAAAAAAAAATTGGATTACATAAGCAATAAAGAGGGGTACTACTTTTGGGTAAAAAATATAGGGTGTCCCTTTTAGAAATATGTATGTTCAAGTTGTTCGATACATCCTGTATATTCGAAAATAATTTGTAAATCTAGTCCCCTATGATAGGTATTACCCTGTAGCAGACCGAAATCTGTATCTCTAAAGGCGGTCCCAGATAATGCGTGCATTCGGCGAATATTCGCCATTCGTCATCCTTCGCGTAGTGTGTGGGAGCTCTACTCTCTACTACGCCCAAACATTCGGCATTCGCCCCTATCCGTGGTCTTGTCGGTAGCACGACGCGAATCAAAGGATGGCGAAGTAACTTCGCGCCTCTTCGTCTCCGCTCCCATATGATGCGCAGAGCTACGCTTAAATAGTTAATTTCGTTGTTTAGTGTCGCGCCAAGGCGATTGAAGTGAAGTGCACCCTGTTTGGAAAAATAGAATGGTCGAACGAATTAGTTCTAGAATTCTTGGATCTTTACCAAAGATATCCGATAATATGGAATCCGAAACATATATGGATCACAAAAACAGAAACAAAGTGGCTGATGCCTGGAAGGAGTTAGAATTATCCTTTCCTGGCAGGAATTTAACGGTGGCAGATTTAAAAAAAAAAAGGACTCACTAATGGCGATATACCGCCAGCTATTAAATAAGGTGAAATCCAGCAGCAAATCAGGTGCTGGTTCAGAAGACATTTACAAACCCAACTGGTTTCCATTTGAAACCATGCAGAAGTTTCTAAACTTCATGTACGATATCTGATATTACTTGATTAGATATCTTGAATAAGTAAGACAGACTAACAAAACTGTCCCCAGTAGGTAAAAATCTGAACGTTACAGCTAATCTTTCCTGTATTGGAATTGCTTTTCTCATACATGTGTCATTTTTTTTTATATATGGTCCTGTTTTGTTCAAAGTAAACTTAAAATCAATTGCAGACATTCTGCAAAAATTTTCAAATTTGCCAGATGGCTCTTTTGTTAAATCTTCCATCATATTCGAAGCACTATACCTACAAGAAATATTGAAATATTCAAGAAATATTAGGCAGGGTGTCCCACGATACCTATCTTGATACCCACTTGCAGCCGTAATGACATGTGATAGATACAAGGTTTAAATATTGGAAATTTTGCAACTTTGACAGGCTGTTGATTAAATAATTTAATATTTTTTCTAAATCCCAAATAATTTAACTTACCTTGAACGACTTTTATTTACAGAAAGCATCCACCATCTTCGTTTCCTACGATTTTTCTTTTTTTCTCTCAGCTTTAAGAGCAGACTATTGCTTAGAATTATTGAAAGTGCTGCAACAGCAGCTGCTTCCTCATCCTCACTATCCATGAAATATATTTATAATAAATATTATTATAAATAATTTACCGCTCTCCGTCTGTGTTCTACACTAAACAAGCTACGGCGAATAATCGTCAATTGGAAGCAGTAGCCGAACATTTGCCAAATACTGTAGCGTGTGGGAGGGTAGCCGAAGACGTAGTACGAGCTCGAATGTTCGCGCATTCGCCGAATGCACGCATTGTCTGGGACCGCCTTAATAGTATAGAATTTAGAGAGCAAGGGAGTTGTGTTGCAGGACCTTGTATAATTCGCGTGGAAAAGGTTTCTTCTAATGCCCTTGAGTAAATGAAAAGTTGATCTATGGTCGGTGTGCGAAATAAACTATGATTCTTTTGCACCTCAATCATATTATTAAAACGTTTTGTTTTAGAAAATCTTATAACCAATGTTCATGTGTACTGTTTACATCCGGGAGTAATCCAAACAGAACTGGTACGTCACATGAAGACGACCTATGGTTTTTTTGCTACATTGGCTTGGGGCTCGCTTAGTTGGGCATTTAAAACACCCGAGCAAGGTGCTCAAACAAGCATTTACTGTTCCGTAGACGAGAAATGTGCCAACGAAACAGGATTATATTATGCGGAATGTGCGGCTAAAAAACCTGCTAAAGCTGCACGAAATGAAGCAGATGCCAAGAGGTTGTGGGAAGAAAGCTTGAAGCTGGTTGGTTTGCCTGAAAATTATAAACCATTTGAAAAAGTTGAAATTTTTTAACTTATTATATTTTTTAAATTTATTTTTAATGTATTGCTTATGACGTATAAATGGTGGTGCACGGGCTGACACAACAAAGTAAATATCATGCTAGATGTAAGAGTTTATTTTATACTAAGACTGTATCTTAGGTGTTAAAAAAATTCAATAAGCCAAACTCATTTGCAAAATTTTATTCATTTTTATGAAGTTTATCTAAAGATATTTAACGAATAATAAATGATATTTTGTGTTTCTATATTAAATAATAATGATATGAATTATTTTATTGAAGATACGAGGATATACTTCGATTAATTTTGTCAGTGTTAACTTCAAACAAAGTGTTACCAATTTTTTAATAGATATTGTTATAGTTATTTATATTACTAGTACGGTATGAGCTTCATTACAGTAACGAGTGGGGAATATTGCTAGTAACCATACGAGTGCTGTAATGAGCCTTACCGTACATGTGATATACAACATTTATATAAGACCCAGAATTTTGTTTTTTTTATGTATTCAAAATGATTTTCATATTATGAAAGTGACATTACACAAAAAATGACAGTGACTGACGGAACAAAAAAAAATCATAGTTTGATTAAAAATGAGTAATGTAATAAGTTCATTACATCACTCAGTACAATAATATAGTATATTACATAACGCAAACAGGCTAAAATGGGTTATGTAATAAGCTCCTTTTGTGTGGGTCTTATAAAAACACTATTTTGTTATTAACTATTCTACGTCTGAAAAGATTATCGTTCAGTGCTATTATGCGAGAGAAACCAGCGTAAAAGTATGCGATATGTTTGCAGTGCATTATCGAGAGGCCAATCTAGCAACATATCGACCATAACCAGAATCGTTCAAAAATTTTAAAGTACTGGAACTCTTCTTAACAAATATTAATGAGAAAGATAGGATGATGGCAATAATGCTGCAGATAAAGATGATAAAGATTAAAATATTTTTACTATATGTAGAAGAAAATACGGGAATTATAAGTACTTGAGATATTAGAGACATAGTGGGGAAACAGTGAGTCTTTTTATCATTGTCCTGTTAGCGATTGAACAAACAAGGGACACTAGCTTGCCGTCATTATTTACTATTCGTCATAGTATAAGGCTGGTTAATTTATTTATGCATAGATTTAATTAAAACTCGTTTTAACAAAAAATAAACATTTATTAACGACACGTAAAACATGACATTGTAGAAGCTCGACAAAGCTTTTTTTAAAGTTATGAGAGAATTGGACAATTTGCTGTGAACCGGCAGGAAGAAATTGACCTTCTTCCTTAAGAAGTAATCAGAGAATCCTTTGGTAGACAATTCGGATCACCCTCTCACCTCGAGTCTCCCGGTAGGGAACCAATTAGCTTTCAGTCTCATGATCCGTTGTCATACCAATGGCGCTCATTATTATTACATACCAATAAGAAATTATTATTAGAGATATTATATATACTAGAGTTTTTATTACGGCGGATCCAATTTATTCTAAGGAATCTAATGTGCATATTGTTATTTTCGAAACGTATCTTTCGGCTTACAATAACCTGTTAATCTATAAATAGACATGTTATTGAATCTTTTAGACCATTTTTGCGGCCTTTAAGGAGAAGAATATTTTAAGTTTAGGAATAATAAGTTATTTTGCCGGTTTTAAACTGCGTATAGAAAGTAGTTAAGGTTTTATTTAAATTAGCATAATATTCAGTGGCGGCATTTCAGGGGCGGCAGGGTCGGCAGTGCGACCCAGTGTTAAAAGAGAACAGACAGTATAATAATATTATTTGTCTACATTAATATGAATATCTAATGACTCGCAAACTGCCAGCGAATAACAGTTCCACTTTTTAAATCGCCCTTGTAAGCCCGGACCTCATACTACGCCGAGCCGCCTTAAAATAAATTGTTTTACTTTTCAAGTAACCCAGGCTGGGGTCGGCAAGCCTAACCTGCCCCTGCAATTAATTTACACTTGCATAAAAAGCTCCAAGATCCGAAGGTTTACACTAGTCACTGTTTTCGTCGGTTTTCGGTCACTTAACTAAAGTATACTCTGGTATGAGCCTGAGAACTATCAAATGATACGATGGATGGAAGTCCTCAACAGTGGCACAAGGATATATTAAAAATTTACTGCAAAATATGAAGAATATTGTTTCCATTCCCTCCACAAACATACAAATCGACAACAAAACACTGATCAGCGAAACTGCAGACTGTAGAAGGAATTCATATTCAAATTGTACAATAAATGTTAATGGTAATAATAAAAGTTAAAAATATCCTTGTATTTATTTTTAACACTAGTGTTACAAGTAATCCACCTTTAACAGTGGTGTCACAATAGTATATTAAAGTACAAGTTTTATAAAGCTCATTTTAGCGCAGCCGTCCATGTTAGAAAGCGAGCCGCTTGTGGCGAGTTTTGTAACGGACAAGTGCGCTAATAGCTTTATAAAACGTATGCTTTATACTATTTTTTCTATTTTGACATTTTTTTCAATTAATAAATTCATATTTAAAAATAAAATAAAACATACAAATTTTCAAAATATTTAGGTCTAAATTTTATGTTGGTAATACAATCAAATTATTTATCATAGTAGTAGTAGTCTTGAAATCAACAAATAATTTTATTTCCGTGTCAGCCATTTTGCCACGAAGTTGTCTAATTTTTTACATTACATTATTTTAAAATAAGGAGCAGTTTAACTCCCCCAAAGTTAAGGGAAATTACGGTAAACTTTATAGTTCTATGTTTTATAATATAGTAAATTTGTATATTTCATAGAATTAATGCAATCAAACATACACGGAAGCAAAATAAAACATTTGTGAACATCATTACCAACCTTAGAAAAATTAAGAAAACTATTTCATAAAACGTTCATTACGATACTGAAAACGATATCGAAACAGCTTTTTTATGAAACCAAATTAGAAAAAATTACATTTTAGACACCAACAACACGCGTTAAAAAGTCTATTTTTAATAGTGTTTATAGATAAAGCGTATTTTAACGAAAAAACAAACAAACACGTCAACTTACTTCAAACTGAAATAATAAAATATGGTCGTGTTAGTTACCACCTACTTTTTTGTAAAGAAGGACGCTCATACCCCCTTTTTAAACGATCCAGGGCTTCGCTCAACTCCATTTCCTTATTTGAAGTTTGGCCAACAAAGGTCCCAATTACTAATAGAAGTTAAAGGCAATGCCTGACTTGGAAGAGAGAGAGAGATACAGAATGAATTTGGTAAAATGCCCTCCAAAATAGCTGCATATCTACAATTGAAAATCCAAAGCAGTATAATACTGGACATACTTTTCGGCTACCATGTCGACTGATTCTGGAGCAGGAATCGCTAATGTCAAGCGACTCGGAGGCTGGAAATCGACGACTGTCGCCGAGAGCTACATTGATTTTTTGACAAATCAAAAAAATGGGTATGTCGAATAATATATTGGCCACAAACAACTGCCGTTCTGCATTAAGTGAACGCTTCATCAAGCCACATAAACAACTGCCCTTCATCAAGCCATAATGCTTACTGCCCTTCTGCGCTAAGTCAGTGATCATCAAGCCGTGCCATAAGCCACTCATTAAATGAACTGACCGGGTCTGCAATCAATTTGCAAAATGTCAATAATTCTTCTTTTGTTATAAATATTATGAACAAATAATTTAATTTTCTATTACTATTTTTTATTCTAATCTATGGAGAATAAAAAATATAGGTACAGCAAGCAAGGTATTGAAATCGCTATCGCTCACTAGTACAAGCAAACAACAAGAAGCGAAAAAATCTCGAGTTTAGCATTGATTAAAGGGGACCAAATTATATGTCCTTCACCTTGAAATTTTGACAGTTGGCCGGGTTATTACACTAAAAGAAGCACTAAAGCGATGAAGTAAATGCTTTACACTGAAATAGAAAATGTGGATACCTAGTAAGAAGTACCTTTTTCATGAATATCTTCTGTGTTTCATTTAATTGGCTTTCCAGCAAATTTCGTAAAATCATAAGAAAATGAAATAAAATAAAAATATTTTTTAAATGTTTTTTTGATTATGCGTTATTAGTGATAGTACATTTGAGAAAGGAAATGAAATAGTAAATTACATACCAAGAGTGGTAAGTAGCCTATTACACACGATTTCGAAAATTACGGTACGAGCGAAAATTGCCCTTGTTAATACAGACATTATGATATTACGTAACTGCTCTTACACACAGCTTGACTTCTAACAATATAGTGTATGTAATTAGAGTTTTACGGCTAAAGTAGACAGGGCGTAAATAGGTTCTTATATACTAATATAGAAGTAGAAATACGGTATTTTCTTATGTATCCCTTTTTTTTTAATATTGAACAGCAGTTTTGTTACCTTTCCTTACATTTTTAATCAACAATCCTAAAGCGGTGTAAAGGTACCGACTCGACTGTTCAGGATCATTTGGAAATGCAAACATGCTTATTCCTTGACCTTCTTTTGAGTGACACCCTCAAAACGCACAGGTATTACCAGGCATAGTTTTACAATAGCACGGCACTCACAAAAACAAACAGTTAAACGATACACTTCTTTCAACAAAAAGACAACTAAACTCGATAACGATAACTCACCGACTACCGGACTAACGGCTGAAACACGGCCGGTTTAAACTTATGACAGTTGGCCGGGTTACCTCCCACTACATTGATTTCGCCAAATGTCATATTGTCGCTTCTCGTTGTTTGCTTTTCTCGGATTTAGCATTGATTAAATGGGGACCAAATTATATGTCCTTCACCTTAAAATTTTGACGGTTGGCCGGGTTATTACACTAAAAGAAGTACTAAAGGGATGAAGTAAATGCTTTACACTGAAATAAAAAAATGTGGGTACCTTGTAAGAAGTACCTTTTTCATGAATATCATTTGTGTCTCATGTAATTGGCTTTCCAGCAAATTTCGTAAAATCATAAAAAAACGAAATAAAATAAAAATATTTTTGAAATGTTTTATTGATTGTGCGTTACTTAGTGATAGTACTGATAGTACATTTTAGAAAGTAAATAAAATAGTATATTACATACCAAGAGTGGTAAGAAGCCTATTACACACGATTTCGAAAATTACGGTACGAGCGTTAGCGAAACTTGCCTTTGTTAATACAGACATTATAATATTACGTAACTGCTCTTATGCACAGCTTGGCTCCTAACAATATAATGTGTGTAAATAGAGTTTTACGGATAAAGAAGACAGTGCGTAAGTAGGTTCTTACTAATATAGAAGTAGAAAAACAGTATTTTCTTACGTGTCCGGCGTGTCTCTTTATTTCTTTTTAAATATTGAACAGCAGTTTTGTTACATGTAACGTGTGTATGTGAACACACCTATTACATAGATTGGCAACAATGCCAATAACGTCATATGTCACAAGACACTATAAATAGATGAGCAAAACAATAAAGATCCTATTTGACCTGAATACAACCTGACTAGTTATTTAACCCTCCTCCCTCTTCATATGGCGCAGTCGGTAGGATCTTTATTGTTTTGCTCATCTATTTATAGTGTCTTGTGACATATGACGTTATTGGCATTGTCGCCAATCTATGTAATAGGTGTGTTCACATACACACGTTACATGTAACAAAACTGCTGTTCAATATTTAAAAAGAAATAAAGAGACACGCCGGACACGTAAGAAAATACTGTTTTTTTACATTTCCTTACATTTTTAATCAGCAATCCTAAAGCGGTGCAAATGTACTTGCTGTTCTTTTAGAAATGCAAACATGCTTATTCCTTGACCTTCTTTTGAGTGACACCCTCGAAACGCACAGGTATTACCCAGGCATAGTTTTACAATAGTACAGCACTCACAAAAACAAACAGTTAAACAATACACTTCTTTCAACAGAAACGACAACTAAACTCGATAACGATAACTCACCGACTATCGGACTAACGGCTAAAACACGACCGGCTTAAACTTATGACAGTTGGCCGGGTTACCTCCCACTCCAATGATTTCGCCAAAGGTCATATTGTCGCTTCTCGTTGTTTGCTTTTCTCGGCTAGTACTAACTCTATCGTTTCCACCGGCCCACAACTAAGAACAATACAAGAGTACGAAAATGAAGCAGTCGGCTGAAATCACGATCCCAGTACAGCAAAAAACACCAACTTTGCGATTACCATTGGGCAACCAACGAGCATCTGCTATAAATTTAACTAATGCAAATAAATGTACATTTGCAATTAATTATTATATTAATGATACAAAAATTTAATATTTCAAAATAAAGTTAATCGTACTCGTAATTTTCGGCACACAAAATAGCTATTTTGGTCTCGAGCAATTGCACTTGAATTATTGTTTTTAAATATAGCGCCAGAAAAGTCTAGAGTGCATAACATACACTCTTCGGTGTTCTAAAACTGAAGAACACTCCTATGTTATAAAGTTCATGTTTAATGTTTAATGCAATGTTTAATGCAAATAAATGTACATTTGCAATTAATTATTATATTAATGATACAAAAATTTAATATTTCAAAATAAAGTTAATCGTACTCGTAATTTTCGGCACACAAAATAGCTATTTTGGTCTCGAGCAATTGCACTTGAATTATTGTTTTTAAATATAGCGCCAGAAAAGTCTAGAGTGCATAACACACACTCTTCGGTGTTCTAAAACTGAAGAACGCTCCTATGTTATAAAGTTCATGTTTAAAATATAGTGGGACTAAATAAGGGAGTTAAAAATATGGCCGTGTTGGATGACCCTGTACAATCACACGTAATCGCACCGTATTTTTTGTGAATTTCCTAACTTCCCGTGTCGCCCTTATCATCGCGTATCGGAGTAAGCCAAGCTCTCGTGCATTTTTGACCCGATAAGCGCACATTTGCATAAGGCCATAATAAATATAGGAAGTTATCTGGCAACGCCGTGTGTTGTATACACTGCACGAGACCGCTCAGATCACTTAGATGTGATAAGGTAAAAAAGGGGGTAGTGAGCGGGGGTGCATTTAATTTCAATGCATATAACTCGGGTATATAAGAGTTCATAACGGTTTACAGGTTACAAGGTGTTTCATAACTGCATGCTAATACTTGAGCGTCTTAATACTTGAATGATTTTAAGAAAGAAACTCATCAATATAGGTCCACAACAACTTTTTTCTGTAGCCGCCTAAGTGTAGTAATTACATAAGTGCATCAAAATTACCGATAATTTTTTATGAAAGCATGTTGTCTAAAAACTGGATGAGTTTATTTTCATATTTTGGCAAAAGAGCCCGACACCGAAGGTGGAGGGCTCTTTAAACAAAATATGAAAATAACCGAATCCAGTTTTTTACTGACAACATGCTTGAATGAAAAATTATCAGGTCTATTTTGATGCACGAAGGTAATTCGGTAAAATATTTCTCGACTACGTGAAATGAAAGCACAAAATTTAATATTTTTATTTAAACGTTATATTTAATTATATGAAAATAAACAAATTAAAAATTGCATGAATCGCAGTGGAAAACACAATTGTAAAAATTACCATAGGGAAATTTTCGACGGGACGCACCTACTGGGCAATTTTCGTCGAAAATTTCCCGCTTCATATGGTAGTTTTTACACATGAGAGAAATATTCGGTATGATTTATTAAATCGAAAGTACCACTTTACACAAATGGTACCGAAAGTAGCTATTCTCGGGACAATTCTTGTTACTTTCGGGACGATTTTGGTATCTATGTAGGCGGCTTTGACAATAACATGAACTTTGTATTTTATTATGACAGCGCTTGTCATGTAACATTGGTGTGTGTTTTTTCGCTTTTCAAATCCAAAAAATGGAAATCAGTAGTGAAAGTCAGGCTGAAATAATTCCACATGAGATTATTGAATCTGCTAAAGCGGCTACTTATGAATTATTGCCGGTAAAGTCAAGAGAGAAGTATGAATTGGTCTACAATTTATTTCAAAAATGGAGCAATAATAAAAATGTGCATACTATAAATGAACAAGTGATTCTTGCATATTTATTGGAAAAATCTAAAATTTTAAAGCCATCAAGCCTCTGGAGCAATTACTCGATGCTTAAGTCTGCAATTAATATTAAAAATAATATAGATATAAGCCGCTAATCCAAAGTTATTGCTTTCCTTAAAAGAAAATCTATTGGCTATAAACCAAAAAAATCAAGAGTATTGAATAAAGAAGAAATAAATCACTTCTTATCAGAAGCTGGAGATAATATCTACCTAATGACAAAGGTAATATAATTAAATCTAATTCATCTTCTTTCTTGTGATTAATTTTTTTTTTAATTTTAGGTTTCATTAATAATTGGTTTGACAAGCGCTTGTCGTCGTGAAGAGCTTTGTAAAATGAATTTGGATGATATAGAAGATAAGACAACCATGTTAGTAATTAAAATTCCTAATTCTAAAACGAATATGGAAAGAACCTTTGTCGTCATTGGAGAAAATAATATTTCCTTATACAGAAAATATTTGTTATTACGTCAAGCAAACACACCACATCGTAGATTATTTGTTTATTATAAGAACGGAAAATGTACTATACAACCTATCGATATTTACACTTTTGGAAAAATCGCCTGCACAATTGCTGAATTTCTTAAATTACCGAATGCCAAAGAATACACCGGGCACTGTTTACGCAGAAGCTCAACCACTACTCGCTGTAAGTGGTGGTAGTATAACCAACTTAAACAGACACGGAAGATGGAAATCAACCAATGTAGAAGAGGGACACATAGAAAATTCTTTAAGAAACAAAATTCACATAGCTTCACAGATTGAAAAGGGCCGTAACGAAATTAATATCTCGAAAACTAGTACAATTACTGATGCGTCTAATTCTAATTTCAACACTGCCACTTCTGTTAATATCCCTAATAATATTGATATAAGTAATTGTCATAATTGTGTCATTAATATTCATTAGTAATGTATTCATAAGAGTGATTGTTATATGTAATTGTCTATATAAAGTTCATACGTTATTATCCATCGATATTCTTTTATTCAAATATATATATTACAGTTTTTTTTGTTTGATACAATTGTACATTAATTTAAAAACAGTACATTTATGTAGAAAATACAATAAGGATGTATCATAGCACCTAACTGAATTAACAGTTGTATGTGCTAGCAAGATCTAGCTCATAATGTAATCAAATCATCCAAACTACAGTAATATAAATAACATGATATAAAACAAAAGAAAAATATATTCATTAGTTTACCCTCAGACGGATAAACGGTAGACAAAAAGAAAAAGAAAATAAAAAAGAAAAGAGGAAAAACTTAAAACAAAATTAAATAAATCCATACCTAATCAAATTTTAAAATATTATAAGTTCTTTAAATTTATATTCATCTGACAATCAATTAGAGTCTACTAATAAATTGAACATTATTATCAAACAAATATTTTCTACAAGCCACAACAAAGGACTTCATTTTTCCTATCCTCCTGATATTTACAGGCAGCATATTATAAAATGTTGGACCTAGATAGTTAAGAAATCTTTGCCCAATGTTTTTATTGCTCCTAGGGAATTTGAGCTTCTGTTGTTTTTTGCTTCTAGTTTCATGGGTGTGATTCACATATATTTTAAAATTTTCAACTTTATGTACATAGGAACAGACAGACAGTACATATGGATCTAACATTTAGGATATTTGGATTATATAGAAGTCGAGTTGGATATCTCCTATCCTTCTTGTTTATAATTTTAAGTATATAGTTTTGGATCACATTTAGTTGTTTTAATGCGATATTATGTAGACCACCCCAGATCACGATCCCATATCTGATAAGTGATTCAACAAGTGCCTTATATATCATCGTCAGAAGATGCCTAGATAGTATTTCACGAAGAGTAAAAAACTTATGTATTAATTTTCTTAGATTGTTTTTAAGTCTCATGGCATGATGTTCCCATTTTAAATGTCTGTCTATAATTATTTCCAGATACTTTGTGTTTGAAACCTCCCTAATAGTAGCATTAATATTGTTAATGTTAATGGATGAAAACTCAGGACGGTTTGTAGAATTTAAGGAAAATGCTATGTAATTTGTTTTATCCAGATTCAGTGAAAGTTTGTGTACATCAAGCCATACCTTGACCATGGCAACACCCTGGACCACTTTGTTTCTAACAATTTCCCAATCCTTTCCTGAATAAAATAGAACAGTATCATCCGCGTAGGAGATTACGGTACCACCAAGGTCTAAACCAAGCATTGAGTTTATGTATGCAACAAAGAGTATTGGACCCAGCACTGTTCCCTGAGGAACACCCATAATGATATTAAGAGGATCACTGTAAGTGGCGCGAATCCTTACTACCTGCTTTCTATCAGAAAGATAGGACCGAAAGACCTCAAGCACCGAGCCCCTGATACCATTTCTCTCAAGTGTATTTAAAAGCGCATCATGGGGAACCGTGTCAAAGGCCTTTGCTAGATCTAAGAACACAGCCATGCACCTATCACCAGCGTCAAGACTTTCAGTCACTCTAGTTATTAGTTCATACATTGCTTCGCACGTACTGACCCCACTCAGGAATCCAAACTGATTTTTTGATAAAATATTATTGTCATTGAAGAATTTAACAAGTCTGTCTTTCAGACATTTCTCAAATATTTTTCCAAAATTATTAATTACACTTATTGGCCGATAATTGTTTATCTTATTTTTATCACCAGACTTATGAATTGGAGTCACCGACGATGATTTAAATTGTGTTGGAACTATTCCTGATTTAAAAATTAGGTTTATAATATGTTGTAATGGCTTTAAAATATAAACGTGTACATGCTTAATAACCCTTGCGGGTATACCATCCAAACCAGGGGCGGATCCATTTTTTAGAGAGCTAATGTTCTTAATTAAATCATTTCCTGTAACGGGACAGAGATATATTGATGAAGCTGGCGAGTGACTGTTTTTGTATATCAAATTTGGATCAATAACTTCATCAATACTCTCGGCCATCCCTGGTCCTACAGACACAAAATATTGATTGCAGAAATCGGCCATATCCTTGTCAGTTTCAAACTGGTTGTTAGAGTGATCTAGAATAGTTATATTGTTGTTCAATTTGAAAGTCTGCTCATTTGTAGCCTCACAGATTATTTTATATATTTGCTTAATATTGGTCTGATTTTCATTTATTTTATTTTTGTAATAATCATATTTACATTTACTGATTAGTTTATTTAAGTTGTTTCTGAAAGTCTTGTATTGAATATGTAGGTTTTCATCATGGGAGTGAAGTAGTTTTTTTTTAATTTTGTCTCTATATTTTATAGAATTTATAATTCCATTCGTAATCCATGGCTTCAGTTTTTTTTTGTTTTTGAGTGTAATATTTTTTGTTAACTTAGACTTTTGGAAATGTTTCTGAAATATGGCGCAGAACAGGTTAGCAGCGCTCTCCGGGTGGTCACAGTCCAGAATACTCCGCCAGTCCTGCCCCGCAATCAGATCAAGAAAAACTCCATAGTCAACACTCTCTACACTCACTTCACCAGTTTGAGTATTATTTGAGTTTTTATTATTATATCTTATATTTATCATGACAGGATAATGGTCAGTTAGATCTGAATCAAGAATAAAAGACTGATAACTGATAAGTGAGCAATTCAGCTTTTTTCTGACAAAGATATGATCGATACAAGATGCTGTATCCACAGTTACCCTAGTAGGGCAATTTATGAAAGGTATAAAACCATAGTGGTATAGAGCAGACAAATATGCATTAACATTTTCATTGTTACCATCATTGATATCTACATTAATATCGCCTGTCAATATCTCTATCTGATTCGCTATGTTAAGACTAAGGTAGTTTTCAAGGTCACATATAAAAAGATTCATATTACTGGAAGGGGGTCTATACAAACATGTAATACCAAAAGATACTCCATTCACCGCAAACTTAATCCTACTTAAAGTAACACCACTATGTACCAGCTTTGTGTCGGCGATATGCACATTTAGGTTCTCTTTTGTATACAACAGCATCCTTTTAAACATACAAAACGGCTACAGAAAAAATATTGTACGTAACACGATCCAAAAGTGATTTTACGGGACTCGCAGGATTTCAGTTTCTACTCGTCCCGGCAAATATCACTTTCGGAACTTGTTACGTAAATTACTATATCTTTACGATTTAAGGCGTTCAAAAATTGAAAAAAATTGGGGGTTCCTTAGTATATTTGAGAAAATCGATGCATGTAAAAATACCCTTTACCATTGAAGTTTACAAAGGCAAATGCTTGAAATGCCCGTCACTTTGCTCAATGCATGCGTGCGATCGGTGAATAAAATTATTTCTTCATGGCTTATTATTAAGTGTAATAAAAATGATTTTATATTTAAGGGCTACAACTCTCGGTAGGTTTGCTTGGACGACCGCGGCGAGGAACGCTTCTCGCCGGAGAGTAGGCGGTGACATATTCTTCCATGGCCGATTTTCTCGCTGTTTTTTTTTTGGTTCTGTGGCTTTAATGCGTTGCGAGGCGCGACCGATTCCGATTACGTACGATTAGTGCTTATTAATCGTTTTTCATTTCTTATTATAATACACGATGATAAAAGTTTTGTTTAACTCAGAAACTATACATTAGATATTTTTATAAAATTATAAACTTGGTGGGTGCAAACTAGGTGTACAGTTATCGTTTGTGTAAAAATCGAATTTTTAGTTTTAACCAATAGAGTCCCAATTAATTTTTAATTTAAATTTATTGATTATGTTAGGAAATTAAAATGATACGCCACTGCTTTTTATTAAATAATTTTATTAATGATGTAATAAAAAAAAATTCTTTTTTCGTATCTTTCAGTAAAAAAATAATAGATAGATAATTAAAGTCTCAACCACTATAATGTAATCTCACTGTCAAAAAATTTGCTGGTAAATTTGGTCGACTTGAACAGATTTTCAAAATAAATATTAAGTCATCAAATACCAATTTTTGAAGCAAACTTAAAACCCTTTTTCTCTTCCTTTTGCAAAAAAAACTCTTAGGCATCTTTAAAATTTTTCACAACTTGAAAGAAACAGAAATTATTAATAAAACAAACCAAAATACCTCCCACCACCAGCCACTACTCCACAACTAAACTTTATTTATTCTAATAATGCGTATTATTCGTTTTAGTAATCCGTATATGACGTTCCAACCGTTCAACTACGGTTTAACAGTCACTGATTAATTTTAAAACCAGGCCAGGCCGCCAGGGGAAACTTAAAAAAACAGCAGAGGAAACGCCGTATAATTACGAATAAGAATACTGACCCTGACTGAACTTGCAGCGCCATTTTTAGAATTGCCTTTTTTTAAAGCTGCCTTTGGCTGTTCAGCCACTTAGCCAGTTGCTTTTATTTAATAATATAAAATAATTACAATAAAATATTTAGCAAACACTTAAAAACGTCTCATGTCCAAGCCGGGGTTCGAACACGGAACCTATTGATTGACTACTTTACTTTTTAAATTTGTTTATTTCCTATATATTTACAGTGCTAACTTACTTCTATAGTCTTATCTAGCCTAGAACTAACTAAAACGAATTACAATGTTTTGGGCGCATATGGACCCTAACCATACGGTCCAAAATGCGCCCAAGAGACCGAGAAGGCTCGGCGGCCGTTGTTTTGGCCTATTGGAAGTGATCTTCACTTGACACTTAGATCTACATTTCTCACATAACTTGCGTCCCGGCAGTGCCTTAAAGGGTGCTATTTGGATTTTGTTACCCCGGGGGGTGTAATTTGGAACAGTTTGTAGACTATCGATGAATATATTGGAACACCAATGACAAGCATTCTGGAAAAAGCTCAAAAACCCAGTAAAATTGGCTCAAGTACATTTGATTTATGCCCGCCTGCGGCAGGCAATCCTAATGCAGAAGCGCAAAGACCATTGTTCAACCGCCAAGAACGGCGGAGAGAGGCCTTTTATTCGAGGTTTTGATTGACGGGCGAAATCGCTCCCACCCGACCACCGAGGTCGACTAAAACTACCTTCAGACTTGTTACTATACCGTTCGAAAGTTGAGATTTTATCTCGATGTATCGATGTTTAAAATAAAATAAACACCGATGTTATAAAAAAAAAAAATATCCAAACTAAAACATCGATGTTAGAATTTCTTTAGTGATACATTATTTAACCGAAAAAGACTCCTATGTTGTTTAGAGTTTTTGTACAATGTGTTAATTTGTATGTTTGACAATAAAAAGTGTGAATAAACCCACCATTTCTGGTCCATCGAGCCAAATTCAAGAACCAGACGAGACTTTCGACTCGAATGCATATAAGGCTGGATTAATAAACTTTGTCGCTGCGTTGTAGGCTATTGTTAGTGACAATGGCGAGAGATGTGAACATACTTTTATCGTTGTAACCAAAAATCAGCTGTTTTATAAAATTTATATATTCTTCTCACAGAAAATTAAACCAGAAATTGCAACCTGTAGGCATTGACAAACCCTATAATACTGCTAATTCTGGAAACATCACTAAACTTATTATTAAACACGTTTTTAAGCTGCAAACACGACTAACAACCGAAAATTACATTTAAGTTTCAGCATAAAATAATTAATAAGCGCTCCGAAATCCCCGAGTCGGTCCGCAAACAGTTGGCTCCGCCATCCAGTGTGAAACGTGCGATTGCGGTAAGTCTCGCCTCGAAATGAACAATAAGAGGTCGGTAGCCGACGGCTGTATTTTAAAAACGTAGAGAAAATGATTTAGACCCATTAAAAAAATTAAAAAAAAAAAATGTTTAGTTTGATTGTAAAGAAAATGGTAAAAGCTATCCCGCCCCGGAACGTTTGTTTAAACTTTTTTTAATAGTTTATTAAAAAAAAGTGAGTACGTCGGCCCTAGGTCGTTTTAAAAAAAAGTGATAATGCATTGGCGTACATTTATATCTACCTATATATCATTCCAAATTTGAAATCCGTTGGACCATAAATAAACTCACAATTCATTTTCTGTTATGTACCGTTCACAACCATAGCCCTGAATTCCTGTACTTTCCAGCCATATAACTTATGTTATTAATAAACGTCTTTCTACTTGTAAATTTCCAACAACTTGAAAAAATGCCAATGTGCATTCACTTTTTATACTTCGAGCTTGCGATCACAGATAAAAAGACTGTAATAAATCCTTTGGCGCCTTAGATCATAACTTACTAAACATCATACTTAAACACTTTGGTACAGGCGAATATTTTAAGGATTATTTCAATGGTATATACCAACGGGTAGTTTTTGAGTGTGGATTTTCGCAGTACGTGTCTGTTAAAGAAGAGATCGCAGAGGGCAGCATTACTGGTTCAATAATGTTTTCAGTTTATACATCTGATTTTATGCCAAGCTTAAAGTACCTAGGTACTTTATGCTCATAAAGATATCTTTGTTACCCCTATCAAACTTCAACTTACTGATTCTCTGGTTTTATCATATTTCAATCTTTGCAAGTTTGACCACATCTCTGACAGTTTTAATTGTTCTAAATGGTTTAATTTAGAAGAAGGATACCGTAATAATAATAATAATAATAATAATAATAATAATAATAATAATAATAATAATAATAAATTTATTTCCTCAATTTATAAATGTACCTACAGAAATTCAACAAGTACATATAAATGTACCTACAGAAATTCAACAAGTACATATAATTATTTGGTAGTAATTCAATTACTTTTTATGTAATCGAATTATTTGCAAGTAATTCAATTAATTTTTTAGTAATTAAATTATTGTAGCGTCCACCTTCTATTCTCAAATGGTTACTTACTCTTTTAGGACCTTATTCCTTGAAGGCGGCTACAAAAATCCTCAACGGGGTTCGCAGTACCAGTGTGTTGTACCAAATACATCCAAATTGTAGTTGAATCGAAGTAGTTTATATATTTTTTTTAAAGGGAGCAATATATTGTTGAAAGGGAGCAATATTTAATCCTAAAGTAAATGACTTTACTTTTAATTTCTAGCAGTAAAACCACAAACTAACTATCAGTTCCACTTATTTATTAAAATATCAAATTTCTATCGGAGCCACCAACAATAAAATTTAAATTCACAAACAAATCTCTTCACTTACCTTTTAAATTACATATAATCCTAACGTCGACACTGACTTTTAGAAATGCGCTCACTTTACGCTTTATTTAATAAAACTTTTCGCGTTACCGTGCCAAGTCAATAAGTAAAGGTTCCAGAAACCGCGACGATACCTTACTATATCTCCGTGTGACTTCGGGTCAACGCTCTTAACTTCCGAACTAACCTTTTCGCGACCACACTTGACTCTAACGGCACGGCAACTTTTGACAGTACTAACTTTGTAGGAATTTGAACTTTACGACGGTTAAAAATGAACTAACTTTTCCTCTAGCAATCCCACCTATTTATAGGGGAAAATTGATCAAAACAACACCTGCAAGTGCTCGCAGATGTTTACACAAGTGTTCCAGTTTCTGGAATCCCTTTGTCGGTATCAGAAAAACAAAATATTTCGGCTTTTTACAAAGGCCATTATCTTTTTTTATTTGACAGTTATTAGAAAACAGTTGCAGTTGGACGGCAGATATTCTGCAGGTGTTACTTGTTGACACCAACGCGATCCGTTCCCATTCCACGATCTAACCAGATAAAACTAGTTTAAGTTAGAGTTTTGACCAATCAGAAATCGTACTAGTGCGTCTTTTCCGAAGTGGGAGAGAGATTATTTAAACTTTAGCAGCGCCTAATTTTATCAGTTTCTCTCGTACGGTAGGTACCTTTTGTTCGGTCAAATAAACAGTCGGTAAAGAAAAGTGAAGGGAAAAATAGATTAAAATTTTATTTAATTTTAATTTGTAAATGAAACAATGCAGTCTTCCTCCACAGTTTAATGTTAAAGTAAATTTTAAGTTCCCAACATGTTTCGAATGCTTAAGGATTCATCATCAGGGGATACTAAAAGGATAGTACAGGATTGAGAATGAACAGTGAATATAAAATAAAGTTTTAGGACTTACCTAACATCCAGTTTAAAAGCGATGTATGTTGTCTCAAACTAATGAGTACAACTTATAATGTGATACAGTAATATGTGAAAGTTGAAGACTTGGTATGAACTAGCTAGTTGTGTTGGAATTAATGTAAAGTTAAAAATTTGAGTGAAATGTGAAATTTAAATAGAAAAAGAAGCATTTTAATGAGACAACTTTTTCTATTTAAATTTCACATTTCGCTCAAAATTTGAACTTTACATTAATTCCAACACAACTAGCTAGTTCATACCAAGTCTTCAACTTTCACATATTACTGTATCACATTATAAGTTGTACTCATTAGTTTGAGACAACATACATCACTTTTAAACTGGATGTTAGGTAAGTCCTAAAACTTTATTTTATATTCACTGTTCATTCTCAATCCTGTACTATCCTTTTAGTATCCCCTGATGATGAATGCTTAAGCATTCGAAACATGTTGGGAACTTAAAATTTACTTTAACATTAAACTGTGGAGGAAGACTGCATTGTTTCATTTACATTACATTGACTCCACTGTAAGTATGGACTACTTTTTCAACTTTAATTTTAATTTGTTCTGTTTGAAATACTTTTGTTAATTTGTGATGTATTCTGTTAATAAACCCCTTATTGGATTATTTTATTTTAAAAACGTGAGTTTTCCAAATATTTTTAACTCATTTTATATTTTCTTTAATTTTTATAAAATTATTTTAGAGTTATCTGAATTCTAATACCACTTTTGTTGATAATTAACTTTTAATTTAATTTATTTGAAAATGTTTAAGATATTTTAATTCTTTTCACTTTATTTTAAGTTCTTCTGGTAAAACTTTGAAGTCCAATTTAACTTTAAAAATTTTCAAAAAGGTTTCTTATTGTATTTTGGAATTATTTTAATTTTCAATATTTTTTCCCAAAACTCATTTTAAATAAAATATTTTTCATTTCTTAAAGACTCTTGGCACTTAATATAAATTTATAATAATTATTATTTTTCTTTTTTAATTCAAATGACAACAACAATAAATTCTTTATTTCTAAAACGACCAAAAGTTTTCCCGAGTTTTATTTAGTTATAATATTTTTAAAATGCCGTTCACCACATTATCTTAGATTTTTAAAAAGCAAAAACCAATTATGTACATTTAATTAAACCTATAGTAAATGAAAAACCAACTACAATCATCATTTCTAAAAAGTAATTGAATTACAATAATTTAACTACCAAAAAGTAATTGAACACGATTTTTCAATTGTTTTAATTCAATTACCGACAGCTCTGCCGACACCCGAATCGAAAATATTCTTTGCACAAAATCCTTAGTACATTATTTAGCTTTAAAATACGGCCAAACCCATACTTATTTACTAAGAAGTTAATCATTTACTATCAACAATTTAAGGACAATAATACAAATATGCCAGGAGTTTTCCTTAAATGAGGTTAGAAAACAGCCTGTCCATTGCCTTTCATAAGATGTTTATTATTGAAGGTGAACAATTTACAAAACTATAAGAACTATTTTGATAACGTCTAAATTATCTAACAGTTTTTTGTTAACTAACATAATATACAACCTAAATTATTATTATTATCAAATTAACATAAAACAATTTAGTTAGTAACTATAATATTCCTAACAAAAGACTATTTCATAATACGCACTTAATGACCCTGACGCAGAGGATAGATATAGTAGTAGTGGTGTAAAATGTCTAGATTTAATTTCCAACGGGTCAAAAATGCCATTTTCATTTCAGATTTAGCGATATAAAAGGTTCAAATTTTAGGTATTTTTCAAAAACTTTTTATTCTTAAATAGGAATAAACAAAAGCAAAAAATAAAAATACATTTTTACAATTCAGATGTTTATACCAACCTACGGAGTAAAAAAAATCTAATTCCACCTATTAACTCTGATTCATTAAAACTCATACCTTTTATCACTTATCAGAATCTTGATGAATAAAAACCATATAACATATTTAAAAAAAAATAAAACATATGTTAGCCTACCTAATAATAATATTCTTCGTCATCGATATCTCCATAATAAAAGTCATTCACCACCCCGCTTGATTCAACGGACTTATTACTTGCTTTAAATTTGGCGTATAGTTTTCCATACCTCAATTCATCTTCCTTATCAACTTCTAGGTCTTCATCTTGGAAATCTTGTTCTTCCTTGCTGTAAACTAAATCTTCTTCTCCAGAGTCACTCGACAGGAGATCTTCATCGATATTAAGGTTGTTAACAGCTTCAATCTATTGAAAAAAAATCAGAACTTAAAAATATTAGCCAAGTAGTCTATGCCAAAATTTAGCGTTGATCAATTAATTGACTACAGTAAAATTAGCTTAGATTAGATCTAACCTGTGACAATTTATTTTCTTTTGAAGAGTCATCTACACAAAGTACAAAGGGGTTTTAACAGGTAACCGGTTAAAGTTCGAAGATCTATTTAGGTGTGGACTATGTACTTACATTTGAATTTACAAAAGTGCATTGTGTAGTAAGAGCAGGTTTTACAAACATAATATTTTATTATAAATTTTACCTAACAGAAATCGTAATCTTCTGAATTTCTAAAAAGGTTTAGGATCCTAAGAAGAATTGATACGTAGTAGCCCTTTGGGTTGACAACCACCTGTCGATCCGCGCAATTTATTAGAGCGCCGTCATCAAAAGTAACGTTTTAGTTGGCCAGTGATATTCGAATGTTTCGCTATATAGAAGACGCATCAACTACCTACTTGGCTTAGAGCCCGTCTATCTATCTTACAAAACTCATTATAAATGCTAATCCCTTACCGTCATAATAACCTATTGTGTAAGGTGTGAAATTCGGCCACCTGATCTGGGGACTCCAGGTACGGATCTATTTAAAGACTTTTTCAAGTACTTCATATGTCCAGTAATGACAAAAACTAAATGTTAATCGATTTGTATGGCTTTTAAAAACCTAATATCCAGTTAGTAAAATATTCCCATTACATTTCAACAGTCATTTTTATTTTTAATATTTCTAATAGTGGTACCTAGTTCTATACCTATATTGTCATTTTTTCTCTTAATATTAACCTCACTTCAACTTCCACGTTGCAGGCGGGTACTGCGGTCGTGCTGTAGCACAGGTTATATTTAATTTATTTATAACTTAAACATTTTTCATTAACTTTCAAATACAAAAATTTTAGTAAAATGATAAAAATTCATACACATTTTAAAATATGGGGTATATCCCCATACCATCATGTCAGCTAAGACATACCAATATGATCAAAAAATTTCTTTTTTATATTTCTAAATTTTAATTTTTAAATTTGGTTAAACACCTAAGTTTAATAAATCTAATATCAATAAAATTTAAAATAAAACCCTTTCCTTCATATGCTTTAAATTAACTTATTATCTCATTAAAATGCTTATTCATCTATTTAAATTTCACATTTCGCTCAAAATTTGAACTTTACATTAATTCCAACACAACTAGCTAGTTCATACCAAGTCTTCAACTTTCACATATTACTGTATCACATTATAAGTTGTACTCATTAGTTTGAGACAACATACATCGCTTTTAAACTGGATGTTAGGTAAGTCCTAAAACTTTATTTTATATTCACTGTTCATTCTCAATCCTGTACTATCCTTTTAGTATCCCCTGATGATGAATGCTTAAGCATTCGAAACATGTTGGGTGTTACGACTCTGTCGTGGTATATCTTTGTCACCCGTTATATGAACAGTCGAATACCAGTTATATGTTGTTGTAAAAAAGAAAAAGTGTCACTGTCAAAAAATGTGTTGTCATGTTGTTAATATTGTAAAATGGTTATTTTGTTAATCAGTAATAAAATTAAAATACAGTCCACTAACCATATCCAAGAGGAATAATTCATTTCATCAACATCAATAAAACTATTGGTCCTTCGAGCCGGATATTGATCAACAAAAAATTGCCGAAAACCCAAAAAGTCAAATCAGTGAGTAATCCTATCCCTTTCCTTTTCCTATACGATTTGCAGGCTTGCCTGTGTGAAACGGTCGAATATTTGTTGCTTTTGTTAAGTAGTTAAAACGGTGACATATTAAAGAATTTATAGAAAAATGGTTAATCCAAAACGTAGAGGTATAGATTTGACGGATAATATCCGTAAGAGAAACGCTTTGATAAGTCAGTTGAGGCGTTTTAAGATATTTTTTGAAAATTTTGATATAAATAAAAAACAGCAGTTACCAGACCGGGTTAAAAAGTGTAGCGAGTTATGGGATAATTTTGAGGAAATTGAAAATAAAATAGAGGCGTTACTTGACGATGAATCGGAATTAGAGGTCGAAAAAGGGGAAAGAGCGACATTTGAGGATGAGTTTTTTGAAGTTATAACGCTTGGTAAATCATTAGTAGCGAACCACATAACCCAGTCTACATTAGTAACAAATAATATCAGTAACATGTCACAGAGTGTCGGTTCTGCAGTACAGCCAGTACAAGCAAGGCTTCCTTTAATTGAGGTTCCAAAATTCAATGGGTCGTACGAGCAGTGGGTAACATTTTATGACACGTTCAATTCACTTATTCACAGCAATCAATCGCTATCAAACATACAGAAATTCCATTATTTAAAAGCTTCTTTAACTAACGAGGCCGCCTTGGTAATTCATTCGTTGCCTATTAGTGATCAAAATTATATAGTTGCATGGCAGTTGTTAAAAGATCGGTTTGAAAATAAAAAGCTAATAACAGATACATATTTAAAAGAACTTTTTGATCTACCTGCGGTAACCAGCGAATCTCATTCACAGCTTAGGCAATTGTTAGATAAATCAAAAAAGATTTTAAGAATTTTGGAGATTTTACAACACCCAATCAAATCGTGGGACACAATTTTGCTATTTTTATTATTCAATAAATTAGATGCTGGTACTAGGCGTGAATGGGAGTCGTTTTTACAGAAAGCCAATAACCAAGCAACGTTAGATAATCTCTTTGACATTCTACAAAAAAGATGTTCGTTATTAGAAACGTTAGACCAAAATAAGGTAAATACAGGACCGAGTTCGGTTCAAAAATCAGGTGTAAAATCATATCAAAAACATTCATTTCCTGTAGTCACAAAACCAGGTTTTGCATGTCCTTTTTGCGGAGAAACACATTTGCCATTTTATTGTAACAAATTTCTAAATTTATCCATACAGGCAAGAATCAACGAAGCAAAAAAATGTAATCTTTGTTTAAATTGTCTAAGATCCAATCATACAACTCAAAAGAATGTTATGGCACTAATTGTAAAAAATGCGATAAGAAACACAATTCACTGTTACATTTAGAGTTTGAAAATGTAACAAGAAACTCAAACACAGATCAGTCAAACATACATGCGAGGCAAACATACAATCAAAGGCAAGCACAAATCAATCAAGCACATGGTCAATCACAATTAAGACAGAATTCATCGCAAATAAATACAAACAGGAATCTACACGTTAATCCAAACAGACAACACAATTTATTTGCGCAAAATATAAATACTATGCAAAATCAAAACACAGAAATCTTAAACACAAACTTTATTGCAAATGAATCAAACACAAATGCTAGGCAATATACTACACAACATGCTAGTCAAAATACGAGTATTTCCCCAAACATGAATACAATTCAACAATTCAATAGAAATAATATACAAGGCAGTGCGCCAATGTTGCCAAATGTTATGCAAAATCCAGAAATATCTGAGAATGCAAGATATTCAAGGTTTCAACATTTACATGGTGATATTAATATATCAGATCAAATACCAGATCCAACTATGAATCAATCACCAATATGTCCTAGTCAACAAACAATGTCCTCGCAAAGTTTAAATACAGAGAATAGTTCAGAAGTATTACTTTATACCAGTAGTAGGTATAGGTCAATCAATTACAAGTATATCGAGTATGTCGGAAACAACTATTTCATCACGAATATCCGCATATGTTGCGAAAACTAAGTTCTTGGTTGTTAAAAACATAACCGGAGATTTACCATCTTGCAAAATAAACACGGGACGCTTAAGTATTCCACAAGAACTGATGTTAGCTGATCCTACATATCACATTCCGAATAAAATCGATGTATTAATTGGAGCTATTCTTTTTTGGGAATTGCTCTCGGTCAGTCAAATAAAACTTAACAAGGGCGAACCATGTCTACAAAAAACAAAGTTAGGTTGGGTTATAGTTGGTCCAGTGTCTCCTCAGTGTTTAAACCAAGCAAGTCGATGTCATTTATCAGTTAACGATGTGCATCAGCAAATGGAACGGTTCTGGAAAATCGAAGAAACCATAAACGACGACGAGCTGTGGTCTAACGAAGAAAAAGGCTGTGAAGACATATTTCAGGACACTACAACTAGAAATAACAAAGGAAGATTTTGTGTCAACCTACCCATAAAAAAGGACCTACCAAGACTGGGAGATTCATTCAATACAGCTAAACTAAGATTTGAAGGTTTAGAAAGGAAATTTGCAAAAAACTCAGACTTTAAGAAATTATATGTAGATTTCATGGAAGAATATGAAACACTCGAACATATGACAAAGATAGATTTGGAGACAGAAGATATTGAGCAAGAAAACTATTACATTCCACATCATGGCATCTTTAAGGAGTCGACCACAACACGCTTAAGAGTCGTTTTTGACGCCAGCGCATCTACAGCAAACGGCGTATCACTGAATGATAAGCTAATGGTTGGACCCAAAATTCAAAAAGATTTATTTGAGATATTGTTAGGGTTTAGAAAGAATAAATATGCCATGGTTGCCGACGTTGAAAAAATGTATCGGCAAATCAATGTAAACCCCGAACAAAGAGCTTTACAACGAATACTTTGGAGAAGCAATGTAGACGAACCTGTTGAAATATTTCAGTTAAACACTATCACTTATGGAACAGCTTCGGCTCCATTTTTGGCAGTACGGTGTTTAAAACAAATTGGAATGGAAGCTAAATCAATTTATCCAGAATGTAGTAAGGTTCTAATGACTGATTTCTATATGGATGACGTACTAACAGGAGAAAATTCTGTTGAAAGGGCTAAGAAATTACAAGTCGACCTTATAACTATTTCAAAGGATTACGGTTTGAATTTACGCAAATGGATATCTAATTGCCCAGACATCTTAGCTAATATACAGTCTCAAGATTCTACATACTTTATTCAAGAGGATACAACTACAAAAACACTAGGCTTAACTTGGGATTCTAAACAGGATACATTCAACTATTCAGTTAAGCCATTACAAACAAATAAACCTACCAAAAGAGTAATACTCTCAGCAATATCCCAGATATTTGATCCACTTGGATTAGTTGGACCGACAATAATCAAGGCTAAGATTCTGTTACAACAGTTATTTAAACTTAAAATAAGTTGGGATGAGTCATTACCGATGGATATTCACACTTCATGGATACAAATTAATCAGCAACTACCTACACTAAATGAAATTCAAATTCCAAGGCTAGTATTTGATCCAACTAATATGGTCAAATTGGAACTACATTGTTTTTGTGACGCTTCAGAGCAAGCATATGGTGGTTGCATATATATAAGAGCAAGTAATACAGCAAATAAAATAACAGTTCAATTGCTTTGTGCCAAATCCCGAGTGGCTCCGATTGAACAAAGGTCTTTACCCAGACTGGAACTTTGTGGTGCGGTACTTGTTAGTCAATTGGCAGCAAGAGTTATTAAATCACTTCAATTAAATTTTGATGCAGTTAGATTTCGGACGGACTCCACTATTGTCCTTTCCTGGATAGCAGCAGAACCATATCAATGGAAAACTTATGTTGGAAACCGAGTGTCAGAAGTTCAACGACTTACATCAGAATATAGATGGAGCCATATTCTTGGTGAAAACAACCCCGCGGACGTAATCAGTAGAGGCTTAAATCCGGAGCAATTGAGTGCCTGTAGACTTTGGTGGAATGGGCCAGAATGGATGACAAATCCAGATTGTCAATGGCCATCTGGTAAATCGCTAGAACATAATAATTTGAATGTACCAGAAAAAAGAAACGTTTCGGATAACCTCAAGGCACATCCTATTGTTATTCAAAATAATTTATTTACAGATTTATTTACAAGATATTCATCGCTACAAAAACTTCAAAGAGTGTTAGCATATATACTAAGATTTGTAAGTAACTGTAAGGGAAATTTACTTAATAAAAATAAAGATTGTTTGACAATAATTGAATTGAATGATTCTTTGAGTTTATTGATTAAAATGTGTCAGCTTTCTGAATTTGCAAATGAAATAAAATGTATTAAAAATTCAAAATGTCTACCTCATTCGAGTAAACTGTTGGCTTTAAATCCCGGTCTCGATTCTAAAGGTGTATTGCGCGTAGGCGGTCGTTTGGAAAACTCTAATCTAAGTTATGATCAAAAACATCCAATTATACTACCGAAAGATCATGTTTTAACTAAACTTATCATTCTTCACTATCACTATCAATACTTACACTCAGGGCCACAGGCTCTTTTAGCTATCATACGTTTACGTTACTGGCCTATTTCTGGGAGAAATACTATTCGAAAGGTTCTTATAAAATGTATTGTCTGTTTCAGAAATAAACCTAAATCTTTAAATGAAATAATGGGTGAATTACCAGCAGATCGAATTACCCCATGCAGACCGTTTAGCATTTGCGGCACCGATTTTGCTGGGCCTTTTAAAATTAAGGCTTCTAGCCTTCGGAATTCTAAGATTCTTAAAGCATACATGTGTATTTTTGTATGTTTTGTGACAAAGGCCGTTCATATAGAACTGGTGAGTGACCTTAGTACCGACTCGTTTTTTAAACTGTTTTAAGAGATTTATTTCACGGCGCGGACTATGTTCCAAAATTTATTCAGATAATGGTACTAACTATGTGGGAGCTAATAATGATTTACAAAATATATATGAAATGTTTAACAATCAGAATACAAAAACTCGCCTTATGGAATATTTAACTAACTTAAATATTTCCTGGAAATTTATTCCCCCTAGGTCCCCACACTTTGGTGGTCTGTGGGAAAGTGCTGTTAAGAGTGCTAAATATCATTTTGAGCGAGTAGTAGGAAATACCGTTTTGACATACGAAGAATTATATACCGTTTTCACCCAGGTAGAGTCCTGTTTAAACTCCCGTCCTTTACTCCCGTTAACCGATGATCCCAGTGATATCCAAGCATTAACCCCTGCTCACTTTCTAATTGGGTCTTCACTTGCTGCACTACCTCAAAACACAATTATGGAAAATCCAAACCGTCTTAGACGATATGAGTTGTTAACTCAGTTAGCTCAACAATTTTGGAAGAAATGGTCGCAAGATTATTTGAGTTCGCTACAAGCTCGTAATAAATGGAAAACTAGTTCTTCAGATTCACCCGCATTGAAGCCTGGAACTTTAGTTTTGATTCGAGAGGAAGGTTTACCTTCCAATCATTGGGTATTAGGACGAGTGGTAGAGACTTTCACTGGAACCGACAACCGAGTGCGCGTTGCAAATGTGCGTACAAATTCCGGACTAATAAAACGGGCAATAACTAAACTATGCGTTTTACCTATACAGGACTAAAAATACTTAAATAATATTAATGTTCCGTGTTGTTTGAGTATTGTATTGAAATGAGACATTTCAAGGTCGGGCGGAATGTTACGACTCTGTCGTGGTATATCTTTGTCACCCGTTATATGAACAGTCGAATACCAGTTATATGTTGTTGTAAAAAAGAAATAGTGTCACTGTCAAAAAATGTGTTGTCATGTTGTTAATATTGTAAAATGGTTATTTTGTTAATCAGTAATAAAATTAAAATACAGTCCACTAACCATATCCAAGAAGAATAATTCATTTCATCAACATCAATAAAACTATTGGGAACTTAAAAAATTTATTTTGACATTAAACTGTGAAGGAAGACTGCATTGTTTCATTTACATATTTAAAGACTTATAATATTAGATTTTCTCAGTAATCCTCTTAAAATAATTAGGGTAAAATAAAATAGGTTTATTTTAGTTATTTAAATATGCTGATTTTTGGTTTTAAAATTTAGTTTGATGTTTGTATTGGTTTAGACAAGAAGTTATTTGTTCCCAATTAAACGTGATATCTAAGAATGTTTTTTGTCAGTGTGAAGAAACCAGAACGCCGAGTGGATCTACGGCTCGTGATAAAAACTAATTAAAGCGTGATATTTTATCAGTTGACACAAAAAAGTAACCTTCGAAGTTTACACCGCCCTTCTTGAACTTGACTCTTTTCCTTTTAAGAAACTGGGCGACGGATGTCGATATAATTCGTAGAAAAATATATGCCATGTACAGGGAACAAATGATCCCCACTTTAAAAACCCTATTGCAAAGATTAAAAAAAGATGATACAGGAATAGTGTTGTTGTGAGACTTTAAGGAAATGTATTTTAAGAAAGGACAAGTAATTATGGAATCGGCCCGGTTAAAAAGATGGAGGATGGAATACCTAATTGCAGTCCATGGATATAGACAGGATGGAAGGGATATTATTTATTTGGACGAGGCGTGGTATGACACACACGAAGTTCCAGATAAAGGTTGGGTAGACTTATCGGGTCAATGCAGAACCAAAGCTCCATCAAATAAAGGTAAGCGTATAACAATAATTCATGCTGGGACAAAAAACGGATTTATACCAATACCGTGTTAAGACCTCCTTCTTATCATTGCATGTTCGACCCAATTAAACATATATGGCACCAGCTAAAAGCATCGGTAAGGAGGAATAATGTTTCGCCAACCTCAAATTCTTCTGTAACAGCTTTAGTACAGTCAGAGATGCAAAATATTCTTGGGTAAAAATGTAATAATTATTTTTCTGACACGGTACTTTTTTGTAGGTATATGTATATTTTGTTTTAATTAATAACCATCCTGTATGTTATAATTTCAATTATATTGTATCTTATATACTGTTAAATTATTATTTTATTATTATTACTTATTATTAAATTAAGTTTAAAATGTTTTTGCGTTTTCTTTCTAACATAAAAAATCAGTACGACACTTTTGTTGCATACAGGTAGACATTCTTTTACTTACATAAATTATTTTAATGTGATTAATTTTAGTACTTGGTTAAGAATGACACATATATAAAACTACTTTAAAACAATTTTTTGTACACCAGGTTTAGTCAGTTGCAATCTCGATATACAAAAGCGCATTGAGAAGGATATAATTAATGATGGCAGTACCAGCGACATGCTGACAAAAATATTTAACAGAAACTGGAAATATGTTTTAAAACTAATTTACAATCTAACCTATCTTAGTGCTTCATATGAAGCGCAGTTTTGATATAGTGTTATTTCTTAGGGTTGTTTTCGTCCTGTGTATTTTTTGTGTTGTTTGAATTATCTTAGCTGTGGGTTTTGCTTTCATTGTGGGCTCTGATTTGGTTATGGGTGCTGTTTTCACTGTGTATTTTTTTGTTGTGGGTGTCGCTTTTGTCGCGGATGTTGTTTTGCATTCGTTATGCGGGTTGGATTTATTGTGTGTATTGTTTCCGTTGTTGATTTTGTTTCCATTGTCGGTGCTGCGTTGATTGTGGATGTTCCTTTTGTTATGGGCACTGGTTCCGTCATGGGTGATATTTTGTGTATTGTTTTCGTTGTGGATTTTGCTTCCGTTGTGGGTGTTGCTTCAGCTGTGGGTGCTGTTTTCGTTGTGGATGTTGTTTTCATTGTGAGTGTTGTTTTCGTTGTGTATTTTGTTTCCGTTGTAGGTTTTATTTTCGTTGTGCCGTATGATTCCGCCGTGCGTGTTGTTTTCGTTGTGGATGTTGTATTCACTGCGGAAGCGGATGTTGCGGATTGGGCTTCCGTTGTAGGTGCTGTTCCTGTTGTCAGTGTTATTTTCTTTGTGGATGTTGTTTTTGTTGTGGGGGGTGTAGTTTCCGATGTTTTCGTTGTGGATGTTGTTTTTGGTGTTGGTATTGTTTTCGTTGTTTGTATTGATTTCGTTGTGGGTGTTGTTCTGGTAGCGGGTGTTGCTTGAATTGTCTTCGTTGTGGGCTTTACTTCCGTTGTGAGATTTGAGTGTATTTTGGGCGTTATTTTCGTTGTAGACGCTGTATATGTTGTTTTCGGCGTGGGTATGGTTTTTGTTGTTTTCGCTGTGGATGCTCTTATCGATGTTGATTTTGCTTGCGTTGTGGGTATTGCTTTCGTTGTGTGCGTTAATTCCGTTATGGGTGTTGTTTCTATTCTGAATTTTGCTTCTGCTGTGAGTCTTCTTCTGATAGTTGATGATGTTTGTATTGTTTCCGTTGTAGGTCTTGCTTCAGACGTGGGTGTTGTTTTCATTTCGAATTTTACTTCCGTTGTAGGTGTTGTTTTCGTTGTAAATGTTGTGTTTATTGTTTGAATTGTCTTCGTTGCGGGGTTTCCTTCCATTGTGGATGTAGCTTTCGGCGTGAATGTGGTTTTCGTTGTTGATTTCCCTTCTGTTGTGGGTCCTGCTTTCGTTGTGTGCGTTAATTTCGTCATGGATGTTGTTTCCATTGTGAATTTTGCTTCTGTTGCGAGTGATATTTTGGTCGTGGATGTTTTTTCCGTTGTAGATGAGGTCTTCGTTATAGGTTTCGATTTTGTTGTTCCCACTTTTTTCGTTGTTTGTGTTGCTATCCTTGTTGTTGATCTCTCTTGCGGTACTTCTTTTTCTGGGTCTGCTTGTTGTTTCTTTGTAATTGTTGTTAATTTTGGAGTTTTACCAGACAACGACCGTGAAACATCATCTACTGTGATATTTCTATAATCATTAGGTGAGGCCGTGTTTTCAGGATGGCGCTCTATTGCTATACTACCATTATGTATATGTTTATCATAATGGTCGTCATCACATGAATCTGTTGAATTTTCTAATTTACATGGACAACTACTTTCCACCACCTCCACTGGTCCGTCGTCATAGCTAAAATAAGAGATAGTTCTAACAAAATAAATACTATCTACTTACTTCTTTAGCTCAGGTATCCTCTATAGCAGTATATAAAACCCTACCTTATGTTAGGTAAAAAGGTAGCAAGCGCCGTGTAACGGATTACATTAGCCGAGGGGATAAGCGCCCAAAATTTAATTAGGATGAAAGCAAAAAGGTTCCATGTGCAGTGCAAAGGCGGCTGGCAGCTTATTTATTTATTTATTTATTTATTTATTTATTTACGGGATGTCCCCATTTATAAAAACAATATTACAATAAAAATATTCTAACCAACTAAATTATACAACTTATAGAGAAAAATACAAAAATATATTAAACCCATTATAATAATGAGAACAATACTATAATAATATATAGATATAAACATAATCCAGAACTGAAAAAGCAAATATTCAATCATCAGATTCAGAAACAATCACACACAATACATACCAAACTGAAAGTAACTCCCAAAGATCTACCTTATGTTTCCAATATGGTCTGCCAGACACCGCTTAAAAATTGTGTGTTTAGTATCAATCAGATCAAAGTGCTGATTAAATTGATTGCCCAACATTTCAATTCTATTAATAGGAGAGAATCTACCATAATTTGTATGATGATATTCAATGGAAAACAAAGGCACATCCCTGAGAGTGCGACTACTCCATCTGAAGTTAATCAGACTCAGCAGATCAGAGCAATCAAAAGTATGGTTAAGTAGTTTATACATAAAGGTTAGATCACAATTCAATCTGTAATCCTGAAGAGAATTGAGGTTCAACCTCGATCTCAGTTCCACCAGCGATAATCCCTGCAACCCCAGTCTCCAAGCACAAGTTTTGAGAAACTTATTTTGAACCCTTTCAAGGGTGTAAATGTGGTTTAAGTAATACGGAGACCAAACTATGGAAGAGTAGGACAAAATACTACGAACAAGTGTTAGATATAGGACTCTGAAAGCAGAGATTGAAAACTCTTGTGAGTTCCTAGTGATAAAACCAAGATTGCGAAAAGCCTTGCTAGACAGTCTATTAATATGGGGGATAAATGACAACGAGCTGTCAAATAGCACCCCTAGATCATTGATTTCAGTGACTCTCGAGAGATAATTTGAACTAATATGATAATCATACACCATATGATGTATAGCTTTAGAAAATGTTATAGCAAAGCATTTATCTTTGTTAAGGTAAAGTGCATTGGCAAGAGACCAATTATAAAGCGAATTTAAATCTTCTTGGATCATTCGGCAGTCTGACGAATCTGAGATTTTAAAAAACAATTTAAGATCGTCAGCAAATAATAAAAATTTGCAGAACTTGATTACATCACTAATATCATTAATAAACAAATTAAAAAGAAGGGGACCCACATGAGAACCCTGTGGGACACCTGAAGTAACTGATATGGCAGCTGAAGCCGAACCCCTGATGTTCACAAACTGAACCCTACCAGTCAGATTGCTGCAAACATGTTTGTGGAAAAAGGTGGCAAGACTTGTCGTGTTTGGAATTTTAAATTTTAATTTGTATTGGGATTTAAAATGAATTGTTTTATGAAGCGTTTATTTTTGGCGAGTTATGTTTTCCTAATAAATTATTGACCTAATATTTTATATATTTCCTTAAGAAAAGAGCATCAAGGGGCCAAGCTTATTTTTTTCTGCAATCCGGTATTTTTCAAGGCAATATGTGAAATGTAGCTCATGTATTATAACAATGGTTATTTATACAGAGTGGCAAAAAAGTCGCGCATAATGTCTGTAACTTTTGAATTACCTCGTATACCAAAAAGTGACCTTTATGAAAGTTGTTCAGTAAATTATTCCCCACATTTCTACCTGCATGAATTTTTTCTGTCATTTCTGGTTTGGTTGCCATAGAGACCAACTTATTTTTTTTTAAATGGAAGGTATATGATAGCATATTTGAATTCTACTGACAAAAATTCTGAATTTTTTCTCTTTCAAATTTTTATTTATGTGAAATTGTAACAACCTTTATAATAACAAAATAAATAGCCTACAAAATTGAACAACTTAACATTGGAATAATAAACAAGTGAAACCTTTCAGTGAATTAGGTGTTCAAAATGACCACCATTTTCTGCTAAACAGAGCGCAAGTCGATCCCTGAATCCGTTTACAACGTTTAAAAGGAAGTCGTCTGGAATGGCCCGAATTTCAGCACTAATTCTGACTCTTAAAGACTCTAAGTCATTTGGACGGTTAACGTAGACTTTGTTCTTTAAGTGTCCCCACAAAAAGAAGTCGAGCGGGGTTAAGTCCGGGGATCGCGCTGGCCAGTCAATAGCACCTCTCCTGCCTATCCAACGTCTTGGAAATTGTTCGCTTATGTATTGTCTAACATTTGCCGCATAATGCGCGGGTGCTCCATCTTGCTGGAACCATACCTGTTCGTTTATGCCATTATTTACACCCGGTAAAACCATTCTGCAAGAAGGAATTATGTGATTCCTGAGGAGGTCCAGATATTGTTCGCCATTCAAATTACCATCTACGAAAAAAGGTCCCACAATTTGTCTACCAACTATGCCCGCCTAAACATTAACTTTCTCGGGCCTCTGAGTATGACCTTCCTGGAACCAGTAAGCATTCTCAGCAGACCAATAATGATAATTGCGTCCATTAATAATAAACACATTAAAATCCATTGCTATTGGCCTGGATGATTGTGTTAGATTTTCATGTATTGAGAGTATGATATCCAAAGCTGTCTCCCCCGGTTGCTGTTTTAGGTCGACCTGATCTAGCGGCTTCTCTGACACTGCCTGTTTCTCGAAATTTCTTTACCACTCGACACACCGTTGACTGATTTATTGGAGGCCTATTTGGATTGGATTCATTGAAAAGTTGACAAACCTGATCTTGCGATCTCTCATATTTCCGTAACCGTTCATTATTAAAATTTCAACTCGTTGTTTCTCATTCAGATGAACCATAGTGTAAACAAATTAGAAATGAGACAACAGAAAATTAAACAGGAACTCAAAATTGACACCTCTTAGGTCGCTGTCATGAAAACACCTTAACTCAACTGGTGGGTATTAGGTAGGAATAATTATAACTAGGAAGTTTTTCATTTTTGAGCTGTTATTATCTCGGAAACGCTTGCAGATAGGTGAAAATTTAAAATACAAAAAATTCAGCGTTTTTCCAGTAGATTCCAAATATGCAATCATATGCAGGGTGTTCCATTTAAAAAAAAAAAGTAAGTTAGTCTCTATGGCAACGAAACCAGAAATGACAGAAAAAATTCATGCAGGTGGAAATGTGGGGAATAATTTACTGAACATTTTTCATAAAGGTCACTTTTTCGTATACGAGGTAAAAGTTACAGGCATTATGCGCGACTTTCTTGCCACTCTGTATACAAATACTCATGTAGACAGGAAATGTACAAATAAGTGGAAATAAACAATAAACTTAAAAATTACGGCTTTTCTGCTCCCCAGAACAATTTCTTATTTGGCCCCTGGCCCCTTCACTTAACAGGGCCGGGGCGACATGTTTGTAGAACTTCAATATTTTTGTAACTTACAAAAATTATTAAAAACTATCGTTCTACTGGTTTTAAGAAAGTCAAGCTTAACACTTACCACCACAATATGGTCATAAGAAAACCAATTATTCCTCCTCCCAACACGGTAATTACACTTAGTACTAATTTTATTGTTACACATACGTTTTCTCTAACTTTAGCTCTCCTCGGCTGTGACACAAATGTCATAATATTCCTCAGTCAGTACCATAAATAGGTAAATCTCTTTAATTTTCCGTATATATCGTCAAAATTTTGTTGCTGCCAATATTGGATAATGTTTTAAGATACATCAGTCGCCTGTCAAAACTTTTTTTTTACCTGTAAGGTTTACCTTGCTGAAAGTTACCTTAACTTGTATACGCATTAGGTTAGTTCAGGTTATATTAGGCGTGTTCCAGCCAGCAGTCCGGTACTACTTTTTAATCAGAAATGGAGTCTAGCAGATGAATATTGCATTAGACCCCAGGATGCCCTGTTAAGTCCTACCACTGGTTGATTGTATTTGACAGTTTGAAACTGCCAGGGACTGTTGATTGGAATAGACCTATAACAACACCAAATATATCGCTATATCTCTATATAACATACAGGATGTCCGGGAAATACGTGTACGTTTGATGACAGACTAGTGACGTTCAAATAAGTCGACTCAAGCCAAGGTTGGTTAATATTATATTTATACAGGGTGTCTGGACTGACGATCACAAATTTTCCGGTATGATTCTACATAAAAAAAGATGAAAAAAAAGTTCGTATTAACATAGGTCCGCAAATACGTCCAAATACACAAAATACAGTCACTGCTAAGAAAAATAAGAGCTGATATGACCTATAATAACACTTACTTATACCTAGAAACTCATTTCTGTATTGTAAATATATGTACCTAAATTGGTTTATAGATTCCAACCATGTAAACAACAGGTTTGTTCCAACCCGACCAAAAACCGTACTTATCAGTCTTATCACCGTCACCGATCGATAATTTCCATGTCAATTAAATTTTGAACTTTGCAATCGATTAATGTTGCAGTGGTTAATTAGTTGAGCGACCGTTCGGGGACAGTCCTAGCATATCGTGTTCATGTGCTCTTTGCAGGCATTTATTTACATCGTTGGAATATGGTTGGAATTAATAAATGGATTTTATGGAGTGGAACCAAATCCCAAAAACCCGCTTGAAATAAATGAAAACTCGAAAAAAATATTGGCCGATTGTGGGCAATTCGGCTTACTTTACCGGCTTGTCACATATAGAAACCTTTATCCAATAGTGTAGGGCAATGTTCAGTGGATACGTAGTTTAAATTTAAACACCTCTTTACTACAAAGCATTTGCTCACATAATTCTAGCATTAAGCTTGACATTTTTAAATCGGCACTGTACAATACATGCGGTATATGTTTGCTTTACTCGCAGACACACATCACTGAAACATTTATCTCATACTAATGACATGTTGCCACTTCATTGGAGCATACAACTTTATTGTACAATAATTGTGTAACAACCTGTTACTTCACTACTGAGTTACATTAAGTACATAAGACAAAGACACTTTGGTCAATACCTTAGGGTGTTCGAGTATACGAATGTACTAAACATATGAACATTCCACAATTGTATGTGACTGAAATTGACTTTTTCTATACCAATGTAAAGGTTGATGTCTTGAAATAGAAATGTATTTATTCATTTATTTATTAGTGGTGATATAAGGTTAAGAACTATAAAAGATTTTACTGCTTATCAGCTACAAAAACTCGTCGTAAATCCCATTGGAATAGTACTTGTAGGAATTCGACACTGTTACGTGATCTGAACTTTAAAATGACGGGATCACGTTCGACCCGCGTCCCACTAACACAACATTTTTAGAAACCTGACGATTGCACACGTCTCAGAACCACGAATGGCGAGTCTCGTTCGACTAACGCCCCAGTAGAACAATACTGCAAGAAATGTTTAGCTTTTCCACGTGACAGTAGAAAATAACTTATTTTGTGAATATTTAGAATGGAACATTGCTTGCCGTAATTTTGCGGTCACGATCGAGCGTGGTGTGCCGTCGTGAGCTGTCTTGACTAACTTATTTAAGGGCGCTGAAATTGCCTATATTCACGTGCCTAGCTTCCCGCCGCGTCCCCGGCGTGGTAATCTGTTGATGTTGCTATGCGATTTTGCCATGTTAGAGATGCAGACCGCACTGTACAATACATGCGGTATATGTTTGCTTTACTCGCAGACACACATCACTGAAACATTTATCTCATACTAATGACATGTTGCCACTTCATTGGAGCATACAACTTTATTGTACAATAATTGTGTAACAACCTGTTACTTCACTACTGAGTTACATTAAGTACATAAGACAAAGACACTTTGGTCAATACCTTAGGGTGTTCGAGTATACGAATGTACTAAACATATGAACATTCCACAATTGTATGTGACTGAAATTGACTTTTTCTATACCAATGTAAAGGTTGATGTCTTGAAATAGAAATGTATTTATTCATTTATTTATTAGTGGTGATATAAGGTTAAGAACTATAAAAGATTTTACTGCTTATCAGCTACAAAAACTCGTCGTAAATCCCATTGGAATAGTACTTGTAGGAATTCGACACTGTTACGTGATCTGAACTTTAAAATGACGGGATCACGTTCGACCCGCGTCCCACTAACACAACATTTTTAGAAACCTGACGATTGCACACGTCTCAGAACCACGAATGGCGAGTCTCGTTCGACTAACGCCCCAGTAGAACAATACTGCAAGAAATGTTTAGCTTTTCCACGTGACAGTAGAAAATAACTTATTTTGTGAATATTTAGAATGGAACATTGCTTGCCGTAATTTTGCGGTCACGATCGAGCGTGGTGTGCCGTCGTGAGCTGTCTTGACTAACTTATTTAAGGGCGCTGAAATTGCCTATATTCACGTGCCTAGCTTCCCGCCGCGTCCCCGGCGTGGTAATCTGTTGATGTTGCTATGCGATTTTGCCATGTTAGAGATGCAGACCTTCCTAGTATGAGATATTTATAGACTATATCTTTACCGTTGTCAGACAGGCTATTTTACGTTTACAATAGAGGTTATAATTATGAGGTTTGGGTTTACAAACGCCTGTTTCGCCAACACCGACAAATAAAAATTAATTGATTATGTTATTACCGGCTAAAAGGGGTGTTTGTCTCATCTGTGTAGCAACAATTTCATATCATGGGTAGGTAGTTATCGAAATTAAGTTGTAATTTAAGCTACGCACTACTACGCAGAATATGATTTCCGAAAAATAAAGATCTGAAAATGATAAGACGTAAACTTTGTGATGGTGCTGTTTTCGATAAAATTTGTCGATGGCATGCACAATTTTCGACAGCGATTGTGTGCTTCCAGTTCTCCAAATTTGGGAAAAACGCCGAAATAAACTATTGGCAGAAATGCCAAAAGTGGGCAAACCACCCCCATGCAAAAAAAAAACACCGCAAGAAGTGTGTTCTTTGTAGTGTATAAAATGGATCATCGCAACTCTCATATTTTATGTTTTCAAAAGATGACGGAACAAAACGTGGCTTCAAGTATAGTGAATCAGGCTAGTAAAATTAATTTATATATTTCAAAGATGTAAATAAATGCATAGAAAGAGTACGTCAACACGATGTGCTAGGACCGTCCCCGAACGGCCGCTGAACTAATTTACCACTGCAACAATCGCTTGCCAAGTTTTACACGCACACTTGGACTATTTTCCTGCATACCTCGGTGATGCCAGAGAGCACGTTCACAAAGACTTTAAAGAAACGGAGAACAGGTATCATGTACGATGAGAACCAAAATGATGGCGGACTATGGTTGGATGTTGAAGAAGGATGCTCTTATGGCCGAGTATTAGAAACAAAGCACCAAACGGATATTTTCTACTGTTTGCTTTTCCTTTTGTTCATATTGCTGTTTTTGTATTCTTTTATTAATATTTTGGACTTTTATATTTATTTTATGAGTAGAATATTATATAATATGCATTATATTATATAACAAGATGCACGGGGGTCCCGGAGCGGTCGGGGGTGAATTGTTAAGACGGTTTTCCACCAGTTCCACCAATAATTTTTTAATTTAATATGCATTATTTATGTAGATTTTCTGTTGACAAAAAACCTTAAGTCTTACAAAAAAACTAAAAATAGATTTAGATGAATTCCGTTAAACTTAAGCCAGTAAGTTTATTCAGAGTTAAAAAACTGTAAGTAAGAGGTCCTTACCATATCATCTTCGTTAACACTAGCCAAATCTTCCTCATCTGGATAATCATTTTTCCAGTTACACTCTGCATTTGAATCTTCACTATCATCAGAGTCTGGTTCGTCTAGGCCGTTGTCTCTTACCGTACCAAAAATTAGGGGATCGTGTACGGGATGAACGCTAGAAGTACGAGACAAAAATTCTATAAAAATTGATAGACAAATAAAATAATTACCGCAACATCTATGGCGCTCAAGGTAGGTGAACATATTATAAATAGAAAAAACAAAGACAAATTATCAGTTGCTATAGAATTTTTGTAACCCATCCTAAATACCTGTGTAGCTCATACGAAACAATAAAAACGATGTTCTACAGGCAAGAATTTCTTAGCCGGTAAATGTTGTTATTAAGTAGTTATAATCATAATATCAAATTTAAATACATGCCTTTCATTTTCAATTTTTAATGTAAATGAATATGGCTAGGTCTAAACCAGTTATGGTCATTTACATAAGATTGGTTCCATAAGAAAAATTGCCTCAAATGCTAGGATTCGATAAATTAAACCCAGCTAACTGAACTTACATAAACCTGTTATCGAGAAAAAATATTGAGTACTTAGTAATTAACCTTAAAGTAGGTAGGTTTATAAATTATATTACTTAGTTAACTGGACTACATTTGATGATAAATGCTAAAGACAAGACCTTTTTGTTGGAAAGCTAAATAATAACTTCCAAGAATATTGCAAATGAGTTTAATAAGCATTTTTCATAAATTGGAGGATCCCTAACATCATAAATCATTTACACAGAAGGGAACACCATATTTTAACAACCAACAGACACTTAAATAAAGAAAAGTAAATAAATATATGAACTAAAAAATAATTATGCACCCCCAAACAATGTTAGAAAAGACAAAGGAAATCATTGAAGAGAAATATCAATAAAAATCATCAAAATAAGAATAAAAAAATTTATTGATATGACTTTTCATTTTGAGGACAGACAGTACAGATTGCAGGAAAAAAAAATACCTTTGTATCTTTTGTAGTAGGTACATCACAAAGAAAATCGATCAAAACAAATATGTTACAGCATTTTTTATTGATCGACAAAATGTGTTTTGATATGATACTGTAAATATAGCATTACTGTTAGAAAAACTAAACAAAATGGGCTTTCCTGGAGTATGTCAAAAACCTATACAACAGATCTGATACAGTATTCAGACATAAATAAAAGTTCTAGTGGGGAAAAATGTTAAAAGTTGGTGTTGCACAAGGCTCCATCTTGAGACCATTCTAACCCATTTTATTTGCAGTTTAAAACTTTCCTGGTATAACATCTAAATATTGTATGTATTCCTGAAGACACAGAAGACCAAGAGTTTAATAATAAAACAGACTAGAAACAGGCATCTGATAAAATGTATTTTGAATGTGTAAAAATAAAAACTTGTTCGTGTTATACACAACAAACACGCACTGGTTTTTGTGAGTATGATAGTATTGTGGAGCCCCACCTTCCTACCCAAATATTAGGTACCTATACACAAACTAAATACATCCTATAAATATTACCATTTTTGAAACATTAATCAAATGTGCAAATGGATTAGAACATTCAAAGATAATTTACTATTACCTATACAACAATTTATTAAAGTCAAACATCATATTGAGCAAAAATTAAGACTCCCACTACCACACACATACTTACTAAGTTAAAAGCAAGAGACAATTCTTAAATTGTAGGGCTCTATGCCAATAGTTGTACTGATTAGAGATCAGATATAAATGTTTTTAAATAAAAAATAAATTTGTTACTTACTGTATATTTGAAACAAACAGAAGATTTTACAAGGAAAATAACAAATTAGATAAAATGAACTATTTCATTTTTTTGTTTAATTACCTAACATTCTATATTTATATTTTTACAAATTAGTTGAGACTATAATATGGTAAAACAACATGATGGAATGGAACACACACTGGACAATTTAATTTAATATTTAAAAATATACGAGGCTTACTACACTAATATTAGATACTAACCTAACATCTTCTATATCAGCTTCTCCGAAATCATCTGAACTTGTATAATAGAAATCATAAACATACTTGGTTTTATCATCTGCAACTTTATTTTTATTTTCAACAGTTGATTCATTTTTATTATAATCAGTCTCAATATCAAAAACTGTTAGTTGTGATGTACTTGTATCTGCAGGATCTTCAGCAGTTTCAGCAGTATTAAGGGATTTCCTAAAGCAGTTAACAACTCGGTAACGACTGTTCTTAGAGGATTCTTTAATGTCTGATCGTAGCTTCTCATTTATGTTAACTGAATGCTTTTTAAATTGTTCTTTAAGCTCCGCTATATCTGCTACACGGTGTTTCTTCAAGACTGTATCTATATTTTCCTCCTAAAATGCCAAAAGGTTGAATTTTTATAACTGCAGAATAATAGAAGTAAAAGTAGGGTTAAATTTAAAAGCTTACCTCTTGTGCAGTCCCAGCTAGGGTGAGTACTGCAGATAAATCTTCACTTCCATGGGACTGTGCATCGTTAGTTTTCCTTCTTTTACAATTTAAAATCAACGTTTCCAAAGGATCTTCATCCAAACGACGTTTAATACGAACAACAGCAGCCATTTTCGAATAAAAGAAAATTATTTAAAATTATTTGTTTTTCTTCAGGTGGATCTTCTGATCAATTGTTGCCAAATGCCAAACAATATGTTCTTTGCCACTACAATAATTAACTTATGTTGGCAAAGGTGTCACATTGTTGCCAACAAGATATACTCAAATTGGGTAAGGCAGTTCAATGTTGCCAACAATAAATAATGCGTTACGCATTATTAACCATAAATATAAGTTTTTTAAATTTATATATTGGGAACATTGAGATGAGTCATATTTTAAAAATAGGTCTGATTTGTGTCATTCCCAAAATTATTCACAACAATTTCGTGTTTTCTCTAATTGTTGAATTATTGTAGTTTAATTAGAGATTTTTAGGTCCTGACCGCACTGTAGTAACTTAGAAGAATAATTTAAGTAGTTATGGGTAACGAAATGTCGCAGTCCGCAATGGAAAGTATCCTTTATTGCTTTAATAAACAATTTGTTCAGGTGTAATGTAGGTAGATGTTAAGTCAATATTACATTTTTTTGTTAAAGCAACAGTAGTCATTTACATAAATTATTTAGTTTTACGCTATTATGGACTCATTGGACTCTTGAGCATATCCTAGAAAATACCTAACAGACAAAATATAACTAGAAAAGTTTTTTTTTTTGAATATACCTATAATAGATATAAGGAATTTAGTATGGTTTCTTTTTATTATATGCATCTTTTTATAAATTACGTAAGTACCTAGGTATAAACTTTCTTAACAAAATCATCCAGAACACCTCTTTAACCTAAAATTTGCCACCAAAGATCTGGAAAGAAATTCAAAAAAATGTGAGAAGGAAGAGAAACAAGAAAAGGCTAAAACAAAACAGGCTATTCAAAAGGGTAACATGGATGTTGCTCGAATACATGCTGAAAATGCCATTAGACAGAAAAATCAATCCCTGAACTATTTACGAATGGCTGCTAGAGTAGATGCAGTAGCTAGTAAGGTACAGAGTGCTGTAACTACAAGAAAAGTTACAAATTCTATGGCAGGTAAGTTTATCTAAAAAAAAAAGAAATAAAATTCAGGACAGTTTCCATAGGGTCATTTCATGGAGATAGATGGGAATTTTGACCCGATTTCCAAGAAAATTTTAAATATTTTTAGGTGTTATTAAACCATACAATACATAGGCATTGTAGGTATCTATTTATTTATTACATATTACAAATTACAAGTTTAAATTTTGTTAACACTTAGGTGTAATATTATGTATTTATAATGGTGCCTAAGTAACAGAATTACTTGTATACACCAGAAGAAAGTGATCTACTAAATAATTAAGTAGGTACCTACTTAAGATATAGTGTTTATGAAAGTTCCAATTATGTGCTCCGTTAATACCTAAAGTTTGTATTAAGCAAACTGATAAGAAAGAACAATCTTGTTTAAAGATATTTTTAAGATTTTTATAGGTAGTCTCATTCTACATTTCTTTTTAAATTTGCATTTAAGTTCTTTATAGTTTTTAATGTTCCTGGAAGAATGTTGTATATTTTAGGACCCAGATAAGCCAGATAATAAGCCACACTCTTCAGGTTAATAATTTTATTGCTTACTGGGATAACTACATAATTATTCATCCTAGCATGTGTAAAACAACAGTTATTTACAGTATTTTCTCAAGATTTATTCCTATGAATAAATGCTGATACACTGACCATTTAGAGAGCTCTACCATAACATGTCACCTGAAACTAATAATTCTGTAGGATATAGTCTATATCTTGATGATATAGACATGATTTTTAAAATGTATTTTTGTGCAATATTCAAGCCGTAGAGAGCATTCTCATATAGACCCTCTAGGACTAAGATTCCATACATTCAACAAGACTTTTATAAATTAAAATTAGAATCTTAACATTTAAAATTTCTCTTGAGAGTATAAGAATTTATGAATCATGTATCGAATTTAATCCCAAGATACTTTGTGGCACTTTGTTTATTTATTGTTAGTTGAATTCTATATTTGTGAAATCAGATCTGTTGGCCTATACCTAATTAGTTTTTGTTTATGGAGCCTAAAACTTTCCAACCAGATTTTAGTGTTTTTTTTTTTTTTTTTTTTTTTTTATTTATTTATTTAGTACATACAGAAATCAAATCCAACTTGTACCTACTAGTTCTGATATACCTATACAATTCGATAAATTTTAATATAAATATTGATATAAATATTTAACAATACAACAATACAATAAAATTAGTCTTAGTACCATGGTATAATCTATGTTATAATAAAAAGAAGTACATTAATCAGGAAATTAAAACAATTTACAAATACATCGGAATCACAAATATAATTATATTTACTTGCATGTTTGCTATTAGTTGTTGAAGACATATTACATTAATGAAATCAGTCGTTTTTTAAATGTCGCCGGAGTGCAGTTAAAATCAAAGTTTGTTGGTATATGTATGTTAAAAAGATGCATGATACGATTTATGACATCATTTCTACCGATGTCCGTTCGGCTTCTATTAGTTAAAAACATGTCATTTAAACGCGTATCGTGCGTTGGTACACGAATGTTTATAAAAGCCAGGAGTTCAGAGCACTTTATGTTATTAGTGATTATTTTGAACCCGAATACAAGTGTAAGAAAGATTCTACGTCTTTCTAAGCTATCGACATTTATTAGACGTAGGCGATCTTGATGCGAAAATTGTCTTTTGTCTATTCTAAGTTTGTGTAGTAAAAAATTCACGAATTTAATTTGAACTCGTTCGATACGCTTAACATGAGTTTGGTAAAGTGGCGACCAGATTACGCAGCAATACTCAAGGTGACTTCGCACTAGTGAGAAGTACAAAGACTTCAGTACCTCAATGTTGGAAAATTCCCAACACCGGCGCATTATCAATCCTGCCATTTTGAAAGCCTTTGCCAAAATATAACTTATGTGTTCGTTAAATCGCAATTCATAGTCGAAAATTACCCCCAAGTCATTGATTAAATTTGTTCTGGGTAGAGGAGAGCTAGAAATGTGGTAGGAATGTAAGATTGGTGATTTTTTCCTAGAAAAAGATATTATCTTGCATTTAGAAATGTTCAATTCCATTCTATTTGTTAAGCACCATTCAGATATTTTATTGACTTCAAGCTGCAATAGGGAACATTCATGAGCGTTGGTGACTTTTCTAAAGATTTTCAGGTCATCCGCGTAGAAAAGAAATTGACAATTGGTAAATATATTAGCAAGATCATTAATGAATAAAAGGAATAAAATCGTGTTATTTAAACTCTTGGTCATTTTGTCTCTCACTTCTATTCAGGTGTCACCACTGAAAACCATCACTGTGTCTTCAGCATAAGGTGTCATTGAGCCGCCGACGTCAAGTGATAGCAAACAATTTATATAAATTATAAACAAGATTAAACCCAGAACCCTACTCTGTGGCAGCCCAATCCTTACAGCCTGCCTGTTACCACATTATTGATTTTCAAAACTTCTTATCTATCTGCAATGTAATTTTGAAACAGTCTCCACACATTTTCCCTGATCCCATAATGCCATAGTACATCAAGGAGCTTATCATGGGGAACCGTGTCAAATGCCTTTGCCAGGTCTATAAAGATTGCAGCACATTTTTTACCATTATTTAGATGATTAGTAATTTCAGATGGTAAACTATACAAGGCCTTCTCTGTACTACAACCAGGCATAAATCCATACTGATTTCCAGACAAAATGTTGCTCTCCTTAAAAACCTTAAACAATCTTTCCTTTACACATTTCCAAACAATTTTGCAAAGGATCTTACTGAGCTTATAAGATGATAATTACTTATCAGAGTCTATTTACCACTCTTTTAAATTTGAGTTACAACTAGGGGTGGGCAAAATAATCGATTAATCGATATATAATCGATTAATCGATTTTCCAATTAATCGATTTTTCGATTAATCGATTTTCCAATTAATCGATTTTCCGATTAATCGATTTTCCGATTTTCTGATTAGTCGATTGTAAAATCGAGTGTAAATAAATTTTAACGCGATAATCGAAAATATAAATTATTAGATATGTTATTGAATGATTTTGAAGTTGCTGGTGAAATATTAATTAATATACTGCACAATTAATTATTACTCTATACAATAACAGTTACGTGTACTGCGCCCGTATTTCTACTAGTATACAGGGTGTTAATTAATGGTATGCAGATATTTCAGGGGGTGATAGTACTCGTCAAAATAAGAAAAAAATTCAAATATATGCAATGCATGGTCTAAAACGCGTTATTTTCGTTATACAGGGTGGCAAACTTTCAATTTTTTTTCTCGTATCTTGCGTTTTCTCTCTTATATTCTCTGATAATTGTTTCAAATTTGGAACAACAACCATTTTTTAGAATCACTACAATAAAGTATCAAAATTGTTGGTCGCAGTATACAGGGTGTTACATTTTCTTGAATCGGCTACAATTTTATCTTTCAGAACTTTTTTTGGGGCTCCCTGTATGAATTCTGGTATGAAATTTGAACTCTCTGTTCCCTTGTTTAGCGTTCTGGTCTCTTGTACTATTCTCGTATCTGACCGTTTTCGATTTATTTGCAAAAATAGCCATCGATGGAAATTAAGTGTAGGCGAAATAGCGCAATAAAAATGAAAATAATTACTTAGAATATACAGGGTGTTATGGAAATGACTTATTATTTTTTAACCCGTAAATCTATAGGTCGAGCCGAATTGGGGAAAAATTGCGTTAAATGGCGCTCGAAGCTAGAAATTCGAGAAAAATGCCTTCAAAAATTTAGCTCAAAACACCTACGCGCCAATGATCAAACAGCTGATTCGTACTACTTGTCAAAAAAAATATTGTTGACAAAAATCTGACAGTTACTGTCAGATATTGTCTTTAGATATCGTCAGCCCAAAACATGTGTTTTGAGCAGTGTTGCCACATTTACTACATCAGTTTCATCAGATAACCTTTTTTGAATATTTAATTTTTTCTACTTAACTTTAATATGCTTTAGTTTCTACCCTATTACACGAAAAATTGCCTACGTATTGCTCTAGTTTTATTTGTACATACCTTGAAATAAAAAACATATCGGCAAGAAATCCACGTTATACCGTTACCATTTCAAATGATTCTAGCGGGACATTTATTCACTTTAACAACACATTAACTGTTCGGGACATTATCAAGTTATTAGCTCTTTAATTCTGTGTTATTAATACAAGAAATTATTAGTTATAGACTTAATACTTTATAACAAAATCCGGATTGAAAACAACGCGTTTTGGCCAGACACACGTTTGATACGGTTATGTACATCAGCCAATCAGATGCGGTCAAACGCTCGCTAAGCCGATTGGTCGTCATTTTCAATTGGCGCGCGATTTAAATGAGTTAATTTAAAAAATGTTATAAAATGATATTAATTTAGGAATTTCTAGGTGTTAGAATAGGATAGCAGCATACATATTTAATGTTACAGATGAGTCTTGAGTTTTAATACTTTAGAAAGGCAATATCCATAAAAAAATAAAACGACCATTTTTGAGAGGGCCCTCGGAAAAAAATGTTGACCCACTTTGTTGCACTCGCATTGTTTAAGAAGGCTTGTGCATTACTAGTCGTAACTAATATTTACTGACCACAAACTATTCAAAAGAAGTTTTATATTGGCACTATTTGCTCTAAAAAAATGTATAAGTAGAATGCAGAGTTGTATACCTACCCACTCAAATAAAAGTATTTAAATGTATTGTAAATATCAAGGGCTTGGTATCTAAGTTATCCAATATTTTTATAATGTAATTGCCTTTTAAGTAGGGCCACCGAATCGTGTTTAGTGCAGGTATGGATAAAGTATTAGTTTATTTAAAATTAACGGTTTAGACTATCTAACTAAAATTTTACACCTTTCCTTTGGTATGTGTATCCACGTAGATTTTTCAGATGGGTAGTAGGGACCACTTTAGTTTAAAATAGCCTGAAACCCTTCAGGAACCTCGAAGCACTTGTAAGCCCTTTTTGCTAATAATTTTTAGAAAGTAATTGATTGAACAGCTCAATTTTTTGTTTTCAAAAAAAGGACCTCAAGGCAAATCACAGATAACAAGCCCTCAAGGTCTAATTTTGGCAGTGAATGCTTCAACCCGAGATGTGGGAAATGTTTAAAAATAATAAGCGAATTAACAATAGTTCTTTATTTTATGATTCACAAACTGTTAAGGAAAACAAGCAATAAAAAATGGTCCTAAACCAAGTTATTCCTGAACTCTAGTGGAAATTTTACGCCCGGATTGTCAGTTCAGTCAGTACTTCTGCTTTTGCCAACCATTTTCTTATGGTGCGTTTTCACGTTCATGCAATTTGCGCAAATAGGTTTGTACCTGCAAATTTGCACAAGTAAATTGTTGTGTGAAAACCAAAATCGTTAACTTGCACCAGCCAGAATTCAACAGAATTCAATAGGATTCAATGACTCAGTTCATTTGCGCAAATTGGCATGACAAGTCTACTTGCGCAAGTTGCACCGAGCGTGAAGACGCACCATTACAGTTAAACTTGATTGCAAAACACCTGGAAAAGTTCAAAAAACAATAGGGGCAAAAAACTTGACTAACTGGAGAAGCTAGAAATAGGACGAGCCATGGAGAGCCCCATTCTTACTTGTATGAACGATGTGTTTACATTCAAGTCCCATTTAGTCTTTAATTATCTTATTTAATTTTTCGTTTACAACAACCGGAAGGTCAGGGCTATCTGTCTATATTTTCATCTTCACTTCTATTCTTTTCTGTGTTATAAGTTAGGTGACCTTTGACCTACACCTACTGGAGCCTCATTTCTCTTTTTATTTTAGTCGTGGATTGCTCGTTACTTGTTAAGGTATGTTTTACACCCTTGCAGTTTATGTATTGCGTTTCTTTAGTTTTTTCATGTTCTTCTTTTAGGGTAGGAACGCTTTCTTTGTTTTAAATGAAAAATTGTTGTATCAAGCTTTTTCTGTATAACCTCTTCATGTCTTGTCGTTACTTGTAAGGCCTTAAACCTGTTGATTGTCCTAAAACAAAACGTTAAAAGGTTGTAAGAAACATATCATTTCACTTATCGCACATTAAAGAATAGTCTCCTAGTTGTAATGAATGATATTAACATTACCTATTTTCTGACTTTTACAATACGGGAGACATTTTGACAGCCATAAGCGATTGTGGTATTTACTCTTGCTTTGAAATGGGAATCCTCCAGATTGGAAGGACCTTTAGAACCCTTCTCTTATTAAGTCTCATCATAATCTGTACCTACAAGTAAAAAATACTAATTATCAAAAAATAAATACATTTTTGTAGTATTTTCTTTAAAGTATCAGTATGAGTAGACTGTTATTTAGTTAACAATAGTATTTCTACGCAGGACTTGAAGAAACAACACAAATGTTCTGCAATAGGTAGGAATGGATCTCTTCATGTCTGCTGTACGTCCAGTACAAATGTTCTGACTTACCCCCGGGAAAATCAAAACTTTTTAGTTTACTGTCCTGTACTTACCTCACTTCTTACTTTCAATTAAATCACAATTTTCTATGTCATATTCTGCCTTTGGTTGATTGAAGACATCTACGAGATCAATTATTGTCCTTGACATAGCTAGTTTCTGCTAAAGGTGAAAGTATATTGTATCTTTCATTTTTTTTAATTTACCATTACACGGAGGTCAAAAACTAGTTTCAGATATTGAAAATCGTATACATGGGGCAGATCTCCAATTATATAACTATCATTAACCGATAAAATAAAGATTTATTCACAATTTGTATTTTTATGTTATACGACGTAAGGTGAATTATTTGCGGTATGGTTTTCTGTGAACTGGAAAAATAAAATTTAAAAATTGTTGCATACCTACCTTTATAAAATTGCATTGCATTTAAAATGGAGTGTAATAGAAGCATTTCGTTCCTTCTTCCGAGATCGTGTTCTACAGTAAAAAAACTCACGGAAAGAACAATTTAAATTCAACAAATAACGTTACGGTTATGTTCTTTCTCTTCTTCTGTGACTTCTGTTCTTCTTGGTAATGATAATAGCTGGTTGATTGTCGTCAAGACAGGTGGCCATTGCAATTAAGAATAATAATTACGGTATCCAATCCAGTCCTCTTAACTGGACACACAACATTTAAACACGATAGTCCAGGGGGCGGGAAATGTGATTTGTTGCTGTTCTGTGATTGGGTACTGAGCAGTTCAAAGTCAATGGCTTCATAAATTTGTTTTTAATATCATTTCTTATTATTCAATTACTTGCAACGGCATAAAATTTGTTTGCGTTTTGCTGCTGGAGTGTATAGTTGTTGAATAATGTGATACATGATAGATATATTGCTTGTTCTTGTTATTCTGTGGTTGATATACGTGGCGCCCTCTGAATTTATGTTATGAGAGTGATTTTAGACATGGCGAAGGTATTGTTATCATCAAGAAAGAAGTAGATTTGTTTATAATCATTTGCACAAAAGTTTTACAAGATTAAAGACTAAATATGAATTTCGTTGTTATTAATTAAAGCCCACTTTATATAATAATACACATGAGATGGGAATGTTTTGTGATGTGATAGTTTATCTGTGTAAATTTCCAGACATAGGGCTTGTTGTTGGTATCTACGATTTTTACTCAGCGAAGTATTATGATAGCAATACAATTTCATGGGGTGAGTAAAAACTATACCTATTGAATAAGGCTTGTTTAATTGAAATCGCAGTATAGTTTTTGATTTAATCTTTTTTAAAAAACCTAAAAAAAAGATTTTCCCGAATACTTGGCAACGTCGCAAGGTAATCAGCTGTCTGTAGAAATTCCGCCAATTTGTCATGTCAAAAACACGTGTTTAGGGGTAATGAACTTTCATAGAGGCACAGATGGTCCGGTTTTAAGGTATTTTACAAAATTCAAAATACTTCCGATTTTAGAAAAAAAAACTATCAAGTGTAACTCTAGGCCACCCCAGGAGTGGCCCCTTAAAATATAATAAGTCATTTCCATAACACCCTGTATACAAATAAAAACAGCTTTTTACTCTGCTTTATTTCGCCTATACTTAATTTCCATCGATGGCTATTTCTGCAAATAAATCGAAAGCGGTCACAGATACGAGAATAGTGCAAGAGACCAGAACGCTGAACAAAGGAACAGAGAGTTCAAATTTCATACCGGAATTCATACAGGGAGCTCCAAAAAAAAGTTCTAAAAGATAAAATTGTAGCTGATTCAAGAAAATGTAACACCCTGTATACTGCGACCGACAATTTTGATACTTTATTGTAGTGATTCTAAAAAATGGTTGTTGTTCCAAATTTGAAACAATTATCAGAGAATATAAGAGAGAAAACGCAAGATACGAGAAAAAAAATTGAAAGTTTGCCACCCTGTATAACGAAAATAACGCGTTTTATACCATGGAGATATTTTCATTTTTTTCTTATTTTGACGAGTACTATCACCCCCTGAAATATCTGCATACCATTAATTAACACCCTGTATACTAGTAGAAATACGGGCGCAGTACACGTAACTGTTATTGTATACTATAGAGTAATAATTAATTGTGCAGTATATTAATTAATATTTCACCAGCAACTTCAAAATCATTCAATAACATAATAATTTATATTTTCGATTATCGGGTAAAAATTTATTTATATTCGATTTTACAATCGACTAATCAGAAAATCGGAAAATCGGAAAATCGATTAATCGATTCGAAATTCGAAAATGAAAAATCGATAAATCGATTAATTGGAAAATCGATTAATCGGAAAATCGATTAATTGGAAAATTGATTAATCGAAATCATTTTGAGAGTCGGCACCTTGATCAGTTTTTAAAGTAAAATATTTACTGTAGAATGGGTTTTCCTTTATAGCTTTTTTAATTTATAATATTTTTTGATGTTACCTTTATTGTTGTTTATTTTGTAATAATCATTCTTTCGCTTCTCTATCAATTTATTCAAAATATTTCTTTGTCGTTTGCAGTTATTCTCTAACTGTTCATTATAGTTCCTCAACAATTTTCTTTTTATTTTATCTCTATGTTTGATTAAAGTCACTAGACCGCTAGAAATCGATTCCTTAATCTTTCTATACTGCCTGAACCTGTATTAATATTCAGAGGTGGCTTCAAACTTCAATTCGTTGAAAATCGTAACAAACTTAGAAGTTGATGACTCGGGATCTGGATCATAAAACATCTGCCCAGTTTTCCTATAGTAGGTATTCCTAGTTTTCTTAATATAGTATGATTGAGTGATGGGTGGGACACAAATTACCCTCTTTGAATACAATTTGTACCTACTTGATTTGAAATTTAGATTAACTAGGATATTAAGCAGGGATGGAAGATGGAACGGAAGTTCAGCCGACTTACCGAATCCGGCTTGTTTGGCCTCTGCCGGACGTCCGCCTTGGCAACAAACAAAATCTAGTGCTATAAAAGAGGCGTGTCTAATGTTATAATCGTTGCAACCTATGTTGCACAAATGTACTCTGCTTTTCGTGAACGTATAATAGGCATCTGAATATATACAGGGTGTTACTTAATGATGTGGCGTAATTTCAAGGGAGTATTCCTGAACCAAATTCAAATAGAAAAGTTCATATAAACATGTGTCCTGAAGAGTCTGGTTTTCAAGATACAGGGTGTCAAAGTTTAAAAAAAAAATTGGTTTTTTATTAATATCTAAATGATCCTTTTACCGATTTCGTTGAAATCTGGCAGGGTTATTCATTGTAATAAGACGCTAAGTTGGCACTAACTAAAAGAAAATTATAAGTTCCAGTGGCGTCTCGGGGGGCAGTGTCACAAATGTACGCTACTGAGTTTTTTGAAAAATTTAAATTTTTTTCAGATTGGGCATCTACAAATACAACTTTTTTGTCTCTTAATATCTTTTCGTATATTACTTCCTTTTCGAGGAAAAAAATAAAAACGACTTCATTGCATGTCGGAAAATTGTTAAAATAAAATCAAATTAACTTTGATCGTTGCTAGGAAATGTTGTTTTGTTATTATGAACATAATGGTTTTGACTTTCGGTAACAGTTTGTTATTATTTTTCCTCTGGTCAAAAGGTTAATAATTTTGCTATTCAAAAAATGGCAAATAATTATTCTAATTTGGAGATGACACAAATGCATTTCCTCTATGGTCTTGCCAATGGTAATTCGGCGGAGGCCCGGCGGCTCTATCAAGAAAGGTATCCTGACCGTGTCCTTCCATGTAGACAAATATTCATAAACATTCATCGTCGTCTGACTGAATCTGGCAGTTTTAAACGTAATACCTCAGAGCTTACCTCGTACAATTCGAACTCCCGCAGTTGAGGAGGCTGTCCTACATGCGGTCGAAGAGAATCCTGCAACTAGTACCCGAAAAATAGGTAGGGAATTAAATATTTGTTATAAAGTGGCATGGGAAATTTTAAGAGATTCCCTGTTGTATCCTTATCACGTACAAAGAGTTCAGGCACTTCTGCCAAGAGATTTTGAACCGCGTACGCAATTTTGAACCGCGTACGCAATTTTGTAGATGGTATCATCAAAGACTTGCAGAAAATCCTCACTTTGATTCCATCATTATGTTTACCGACGAAGCCCATTTTTCCAGAAATGCAATAATTAATTTCCATAATAATCATAACTGGGCCCAAGAAAATCCTCATGCTATTACAGAGTCAAATGTTCAGGAACAATTTTCTGGAACTGGAACTTATAATTTTCTTTTAGTTAGTGCCAACTTAGCGTCTTATTACAATGAATAACCCTGCCAGATTTCAACAAAATCGGTAAAAGGATCATTTAGATATTAATAAAAAACCAATTTTTTTTTAAACTTTGACACCCTGTATCTTGAAAACCAGACTCTTCAGGACACATGTTTATATGAACTTTTCTATTTGAATTTGGTTCAGGAATACTCCCTTGAAATTACGCCACATCATTAAGTAACACCCTGTATATTCGGGGTCTGGTCCGGTAGTTTAACTGGATGTCGGGTATTCCGGCACAAGCCTTAATTTTGCTCTAATCTTAACATCCCTATTGTCTGAAAAGAGATAACTGAATACTAAATTTGATATTCTTTTAAGAGACTAAAAATATTGTAACATCTTTTAGCAAATTGGCAAAATACACACACTTTTAAGGATTAGTGTTATTTATTATTTGCACATATCGAGGGTAATATATCAGAAGGGCGGATGCGCCACTTTCCTAGTTTTACAGTACAGACGATTTTGTTAACTTTTTCAATATTTCTTAGAAATCTTGAGATTGTGATGACGAATAATCTTGATAATTTGACTGAAGGATAAACTGAGCGGTATCTATGACATTTTTATGTTAAAAATATTGTATTAATTTGTATAATACAATTAATGGTGCATACGCCTCTCTGATACAACGTTTACATCAAATTCGGTTTTTATAACAGGCGTATAAAGTAAAAAAAAATTAATGATTAAATATTTGTACAACAACAACAGCTTTAGTAGTTTGTAGGTTTTTCTTTTTCCACTCGTAGCCACTTGACACTTTTCCAATTTAGCACTGAACCATCCGTAGAGATGTTAAAATTACTGGCAAAGTTATCCTTAAAACGTTTAAAGTCTATGAAGTTATCATGTTTTAAAACAGTTAGTTTATATAGAGGCTCCTTTTTCTTTGCTAACTTTATAACGTTATATCAGTCATTTGGTACAAAAATTTTTACATGACTGGCATTTTTAATGGTGGCATGTATGGAGTCGCACTCCATATGCGTGTGTCCTGGCTCAAGAAACTCTAAATTTATACAATTTAATGTTTCTTGATTTTGAATAACTTTCATCATAGCTGCAGCTACAATCAAATTTCTATTCTGTCCGGAACAACAGTCGGAGAAAAAAGATACTTCCTTTATGTCACATGAAACTGATTCCAAAAAGGTATAAAGGCAGTTCTAAATAAAGATTGTACATTATTTCTTTGTTAAGTATAGTTTCCAAATAAACTTTGGCAGAATCTTTGCGACAATAGTGGGCTGGGACACGCGGAAATTGATCAATGTGGTTATTTGCAAGTTCTATACTTTCCGGGGATATTTTTATACCAGGTTCATGTCTTCCGCGTCTATCTGGCGATGCCACTCTACAATCAGATCTTAGAAGTTTGTCCATGACTACACGAACTCGTTTTTCACTTATAGATAAAGTTGCTAAAAAAAAATGTTTACATACAACTATTTTCCTTTCGTACCAATGAAACGCATAGAAAAAGGTAGACTTTATCATCTATAACCACATTTGTTAAAGTGTAGTAAACTAATGGAGAGGAATTAGCCCTATTTGTATCACTATTCAGCAATTCGTCAATTCTTACACTTGATTGTAAAATAAGTCTATCAAATGAATCTTCATCGTCCATTTTTCTAGGGATTTAATCAATGAAGACTGATTTAATGACACAACACACAAAGCACGCTAGAAAAACCGTTGAATATTGAAGAACACGTGCAATGGCCCATTCGCTTTGCAGGCTTTAACACGACTAAAGCAAACAGCTGAAGAATCATAAGGACGTACCACGATCAAATCCTTCGCCAAGGCCACCTACAAAACTATACGCCTATATGATTCTTTATGTTGCAATACTTTAAAGATTTGCTTGGGCTTACGAGCGTCTATGCCCTTCTGGTACATTTAGAAAGTGTAGAAATTGGCACATACGCCTCTAAAACACCTGTTACTTTCAATCAGTTTGGCACGCCGGCGCCGTTATGATATGTTGTGCACATCTATTTGCTATAAGTTATACCGTGAAAATCTCAATTTTACAAAAAATGGCTCTAACGCCCTTATGATATATTACCCTCGATATTCAAATTAATTTTTTTTTTATTTCATATTTTGTCTCTACATATTAAGTTTTTTAAGAAATTTACAAGTAGAAAGACGTTTATTAATAACATAAGATATATGGCTGGGAAGTACAGGAATTTAGGGCTACGGTTGTGGACGGTACATAGCAGAAAATTAATTGTTAGTTTATTTATAGTCCAATGGATTTCAAATTTGGAATGGTATATAGGTAAATATTAATATACGCCGATGCGTTGTCACTTTTTTTTTGGACGACGCCGACGTAGGGCCGACGCACTCAGTTTTTTTTTTCATAAACTATTAAAAAAATTTAAAAAACGTTCCGCATCGGCATGGCTATTACCATTTTCTTTACAACGAAACTAAACGAATGTAAAAAAAAAAATTTAAGTTTGTCTAATTCATTTTCCCTGCGTTTTCAAAATACGGCCGTCGGCTACCGACCTCTTGCGGATTTCAAGGCGAAACTTGCCGCAATCGCACGTTTCACGCTGGAAGGCGGAGCCATGCAACTATGTGTGGACGGGCTCGGGGATTTTGGAGCGTTTATTAATTATTTTATGCTGAAACCTTAAAGTAATTTTCGGTGGTTAGTCGTGTCTGCAGATTAAAAACGTGTTTAGGAATGAGTTTATTTTGCAGTTTTTGGTTTCATTTTCTGTAAGAAGTCATCTCGCGTTATTGTCACTTATAATAGCCATTTTGTACTCAAAGCTACTGCTTAATATTCTACGATTGTCACACAATTTCGATTCTTAGCTTGGATGTTAATTTCTAGTGTGTAATATAAATAGACAGGAATTGATTTTAGTAGGTAGGTTAGTTAGGGCGGATATTTTGGTACGGTCAATAAAAACCCATGGTTAGTTTCTAAATCTATATTTTATGTATAAATGAATATCATAACGTATATTTTTACCATAATAATGTGATATTATATTCCACTCAAATTATGCAGGTTGGTGGCCAAACTTGATCAAGGGAAGGGTAATTTTTCACGCAGAACACGATGGGCAGGGTCCCAGTTCGATCTGAGTGAGAGGTCGCCCTTAAAATGTCAAAGACTTTCTAGGGGTATTTTCGAGCAAATAATTGGCGCGAGACCCGCGGGTGTTTCGGCTGATGTAAGTTTGGAAGTGTGTATGGGGTGGGGTGTTGCCTCAGTGGTTTGGCAACAGTTGCAAACCCTGCGGGTAGTTGTGAAGGGGGTTCAGTTTAAAATGTTATTAATCTTTATATGCATGTATATCTTATGTGTTACTTTAAAGAAATATTAACATCGATGTTTTAGTTTCGATCTTTTTTTGATAACATCGATGTTTTAGTTTCGATCTTTTATTGATAACATCGATGTTTATTTTAAACATCGATAAATCGAAATAAAATCTGAACTTCCGAACGGTGCAGTAGGTATCAAGTCTGAAGGCAGTTGTAGTCGACCTCCATGGTCGGGTGGTAGAGATTTCGCCCGGCAATCGAGACGTCTCGGGTTCGAATCCCGCCTGGAACATGGGACGTTTTTAAGTGTTTGTTAGATATTTTATTGTACCTAATAATATTATATTATTGAATAAAATTTATTTTTTGCTCTGGTATATTTACTAAAGTAGGTATAGTTACTATACACCAAAAATAAATTTAAAAAACAACAGTATATTTTATATTGCTTTTGTATCTTATAAAAAAAAAAACATAACGAATAATAATAAATTAACAATATATATGTATATACTTTAATTTTGAAGAAATAACTCATGCTCAAAGTAGAGTTCAAAGTATGGGGACGAAAGCAAAAAGTCTTTCTCCACCAGGCTTTCCTTTCGTACCCATATAATATACTTTTTTGTTATTATACAAGCAAATTTAATATTTTAAATGCAATATGCCCAAACTATGTCAAAAGTTTAGCAGCTATTATTATATAGAGACTACTAATATTATATCAGTCTGAGACCTTTGAGTCTTAATATTCACAAACCGTCCGTTAAAGAAAGACAATCGTTCCAAACTATGGTTCAAATTTTTTAAAATTTACATACACACCTAATAAATAAAGTGATATGCTGTCTGTGCAATTATATATTACAGAAAACACCACAACAATAATGTTTAGGTACGTTCATAGTATTTTGTTGGACTAGTGTCACAACTAGCAATGATTTTTTTTAGTCGCACATTTATAATTCTATATAATTAAATTATTATTACTTTAATATTATGTCTATATAATATGTGCCAGTGAATACAAGTAACAGGAAAATTCACAGTATTAGGTAAAGTAAGCGCCACAAATATAACATTATTGTTCACATTTCTTTCTTCTGTATAAAAACTCCAGCAAAATATGCCGGCTCTCTATGCGGCATGCCTTGAGGCTTAAAATATGTACCTACCTACTACACACTACTAAATAAAAACAAAACAGCAACCTTTGCCTATTTAGAAAATTAATAGACTAATAGGATCTCTGAAATTTTTTAAAAGCAAAAATGGTTAACATGTGAAAAAAGCTCTAATAAATCGTTTGTTTCTATTGAATTATTTTTGTTTTTATTATAAACTTTCCAAAGAAATTGAGAAAATTATTAAAAATAAACCTTGCAAAAAATGATGGATTCTTATTCTCTCTCTGAAATTTGAATGCTATTTTCGGGTTATATTTTTAAAACGAATCTAATTTATTGTTTTTTTTTTGTGACTAAATAGCATCTGGGTGTTACTATACCCACATGTTTCTCCTTATTTGTAACATAGTAATTGGATTTTACATTTTTTCTTCTCTTAGCAAAACCTATTTTCCCGTTAAAAGACAAACGTATATTCCGTTTTCTTACAGATTTATAATTTTCCATATTGAAAATCGTACGTGCTAACTATTTCTTATCGATGCATCCGCGCCCGCAACAAATAAATGATTAATAAGCACTGAATGCGAATCGAAACGCATAAGCTAGCAAAATAGGCACGCGAGAACATCGGCCCTGGAAGACTATGTCACCGCCTACACCCCGACGAGTAGCTTCGGTCCTCGCCGCGACCGTCCAAGCAAACCTACCGAGAGTCGTAGCCCTTAAATTCTGCCGTGTAGTGGTAGTAGTTCAGTAGAAGGTAGAAGATATTAATTTTATCATATCTCATTAATCATTATTGTATAGCGTGGGTCATATGTCATAAATTTTAAGTGACGGTCATTTTACATCCCTACACACGACAACAGTATTTTACATACTAATGATACTAATATATTCCTCTAAGCTATATGGTTCCAGCCTTAGTAAGAGCTGCTTTGTTTTATTTTTAAACTTTTGAATATGTTTTGTATTATATGGTAACTTATAGTCATAGTTATTCTGTGAATAGGGTAATAAATAAATGCCCATGTTTGTAGTATTGTAAGTTATATTGCTATTATTTTTTAGAAAGGAGTTCTTATTCTTGAATAAATACCGTAAGCATTCATGTAGATATAAGCTAAACATACTTAGAAGTCAGAACATATATTTAGTTACTTATATAATTCAAACTTACACTATATACGTAATAAAATCAATAAACAACTTAAAGTTTGGCCGAAAAAGTGGTGTTGCTAATGCCTACAAATGATGTTGAGGGCAAAGTAAATGTTTAAATGTGAAAATACAAATCGGAGAATTTTTTCTTAAATTTGTGGGTGTCCCGAACTGTGGATCTTAAACAATGCCTCAAGCTTTAAAACTATGTGAATGCTGCAAATTTATATTTTACTAGTCGGGGGATCATCATCTTCTATAAAATGACCTTCATACTAGGGATCGACCGATATGATTTTTTGTGACCGATACCGATATCGGCCGATACCGATATATGCATAGCCGATATCGGCCGATACCGATATATCGGCTATATTTTCTATTATGGATATTTTGCTATATAAATTAGCTACAATTAATGTCCGTCTTGTTCAACTGCCCGCTCAAGTAAAACCACACAGCTAAAGATATTTGAATCCTTTGATAACATGCAGTTATGGGACATCAATAGTACTAAATCTAAAGACATTCACTATTCTATCGGAGAATTATTAGCTATAGGTATAGAACCCTTCAGTATTCTAAATGATGTCGGCTTTAAACAGCGTTTAAAAAAATTGGATCCTTGTTACAATATGCTTCTGATAAATATTTTAGAAAAAATATACTTTCTGATATTTACCAAAAATGTTCTTCAGCAATTAGTGAAAAATTATCATCACTTTCCTTAGAAGAAAACATTAAAGTTTCTGTAACTACAGATTTATGGATATGGACGTGCAAACACAATAACAATTCATTTATGTGTTCTACTGCTCATTGGATGGATTTTAAAACGACTGAAAGATGTTCATTTGTACTGGCCTGCAAACATTTTCCAGGAACACATACAGCTTTAAATATTGCCCAGATGTTAAATGATTTACTGAAGAGATGGAAGTTAGTTTATAATTTCATAATCAGGTTCTTTTGGTTTTGGCTGACAATTCCGCCAACATAAAAAAGGGCATCGACGAAGTTAAACTAAAACACCAAACTTGTTTTATACATATTAACAATTAGCCATACAAGACTCGATAAAAAGTCAACGATCAATCATGGATTTATTGGCAAAAGCGAGGCGTATAGTAACTTATTTTAGTCACTCCTCTTTGGCTTGTGATGGACTGAAGAATATTCAAAAGACTCTTAATATGACGAGAAAATCTTTGGTTCAGGATGTACCTACATGATGGAACTGAAGTTTTTATATGTTGGAACGTTTGGTAGAAAAAAAAACGCTTTAAATATATTTATAATGGATGATTCAGCTTTAAAAGATAAGGAACTAGCATATCACCAGTGGGAACTAGCAAAAAACTTATGAAACTTATTAGAACCCTTTGAAGAGATTACCAAAATTTTTAGTAAGAACAGTGCATCTATATCAGAAATAATATCATTACTTAAGACACTTTTGATTTATCTCGATAAAGCTGAAGGAGCTGATTTTTCTGGAGTGCAGACTACTAGAACTGAGCTTAAAAATTCTTTATTTATTTATTTTACTTTATAAATTTATGTTTTAATTTCTTTAAAAAATATATCGGCCGATACCGATATACTCTTGGCCGATATGGGCCGATACCGATATCGGGCAAGAAGGCTGATATGGCCGATATACCGATACCGATATCGGTATCGGTCGATCCCTACTTCATACTGGTTACAAAATAATGCGACATTAAAACCGTTTCCATCTAGCATTCTAAAAATAACTAAAATTTATACAAGTTCAGTTGGAAGTAATCAATAAATGGCTCACAGCCAAATTATTTGTGATATTGATTGTTATATATATATATATATTTTTATTTAAGGTGTTGTGAAAGCTATGGATGCTGCAATGCAGAGTATGAACCTCGAAAAAATCTCAAATGTTATGGACAAGTTTGAGCAACAGTTTGAAGATTTAGGTGTCCAAACTGATGTATTAGAGAACACAATGGCCCAGACAACAACAACGTTAATACCACAAAATGATGTTGATTCACTTATGCAACAAGTTGCCGATGAAGCAGGGTAAGATGAATAAAATTATTTATCCAAGGAAAGATCTATTATATGAAATATAACCAGGTAGATAATACTCATTGTAGTATTTCAGCAACACAAAATTAGAGTGGGAACCTACTTTCTCGGACTTTTTCTTTCAGGTTTTCAAAAAATCTGTAATTTCTTTTAACACTACCTTTCAAGTGTAAATTTTTGCCTCAGTTGTCAAAGATGGTGACAGGACGCCATTTTGAATAAAATAAATAAAAAAGTACCTCATCGGAATTGTATATATCCAGGGCCGCAGGCCACGCCAAAAAAAAATCTGTTTTTGGTCTTAGAAAAATTATATGCATGCCCATCTTACCGGGTTGGAATTGGGGAATTGGTCTAATTTGGAGATTAACCAGTATATTTTAACAATTGTCAACACGCAACACATAAACGTAAAAAAAAGGATTACTATACATGTTTAATCCAAGAATTTTATTAAGAGTTAGATGTTAGATGGGATATGTTAGGTAAAGGTAACATGTTTTTATTTTGTTGAATGTTAAGTTTCTTTAAGGTACTTAGGTAGGTACCAGATAAATCGTTTGGTTTTTATCCCTTATCAAAGGACAATAAAGGACTTTATTGTAAAATTAAGGACTGTTTTTTGAAATAAAGGAGAGTTGTCAAGCCTACTCGTATTTGTAAATCAAAAGATTATAGGAGGAGGCAGACTTTATTGACGTATTGCTATTTACATGTGTTTTTTTTGTAATAGGTATAAAAAACACTTGTTCTTGATCTTGTGTTGGTAGGTTCAACCCCAACACGCATAAATCGAAATCGGGGAATTACCTACTAACTACTGCCATCTGCTAGAAAACAATGCAATTCTAGATGGCCTTTTTGAAAATTACCTGCTAAATTAATTAAAAATTAAAATTTTTGAAAATTACCTTTACCGCGGTAACCTTATCGCACTTTAATAACTACTTATTTGTTATGTAGTGTTGTACGGAAAATTGATATTGATTTTTAGTTTTGTTAATTGCTTTTTTGTTTACGAATTTAAAGAAATTAATTAACCAAAATTGTATTCCTATCCTTTTACTGTTTTAGTCTGGAACTAAATATGGAGCTACCAGAGGGTCCTCAAGGAAGCACAATTGCCAGCACACAAGTATCCCAGGAACAAGATGAACTTACTCAACGACTCGCCAAACTTAGGCAAACAGAATAGAAAACGGCTAAGCCGGTGAGGTTACGGTGGGCAGTTATTGAAATAGGATCAATTTAAAGGAACTATATCAGTTACCTTAAAGTTGATGATTAAGTTGTTTAATTAAGAGAACCATTTTTATATCAAGACCAATAGTTTTTTACATGAATTGTGGTGTTCATCAAATATCTTTTACATTTAGTTCTTAGGGTTCAGAATCAAGTTATTTCAAATTTTTATTAGACCTCTGTCTATCCTAATTCAATAACTAAATGTGATGAAAGTGAATGGCGGATAACATACAAATAAATATAAAAAATGGACTTGTGATATAGGTTTTATTCCCATAACTATAATTAAGAAATATGTCAGAATGGTAATTTTATCTTATAAATATTTCAATTTGCTTGATGTGACAAAGCCAGCAAGCAACAAAGCAACTGAAATTACCGACCTAAAAGTGCTTTGCGTGTGCTAATTACAGAAAGTACTATAAGCCTATTTTATAGTTTGTTATTAGTTAGTATTGTAAAAATTATACCTCTAATATTTGTATTATAAAATAAATTTATGTCAATGCTATATATATATATATCTTTTCTACCTTTGTATTTTATTATTTCTTTTGTCAATGGCGCATGCATGACAGTACTTGTAACAGGACATTTTACTGGACAAATAAAGAAAATTACGAGACATAACCAAAAGAAAAAACTTTGTAATTCGCTGTATAAACTCCGGCTTCCTTGCTATATATAAGCGCACGAGGATTAACAGGAAGACGATATTGTAACAGCTATATAATACATCCTTTAACCTACAAGAAATACGTATTTTGGAGAAAACAATATAAAGATATCCTAACTATCACAGCAGCACTTTATTAAAAGAACAAAAATGAATCTGGAAGAATTTCGGGTTCACCTCTCATGATGAATCTTTTCAGATATTGAATAAGATTGAGATTCATGAGGTCAAATCCGAGCTAGAAGTTAAATCGTGTCCAGAACTGATTCGGATGATGGGAGGTGCCACACGACAGGGATCTCTGAAACTATAAGAGATGCAAAGTCGGTTAAAAAAAAATTTTGCCAATGGATAGGGGATCAAGCCACAATCAATTGAATTTTTTAAATCTCATCTGGACGGATGAATCAAAATTCACAAACTGGTTTATTTACCGAACATGTTTGGCCTGTAGAGAACACCAGAGCAAATAGAGAACTTCGTCCCCAAATCAGGTTTTCCATTTTGGACAGGATTGTGTGGGGCAAAATTTTTGGTCCATTTTTATATTTATTTATTTATTTAAATCTCTCAAGCCACTGAAATTGCGTCAATTCCAAAGGTACTATTTTAAAAACAAAATTAAATTTCAAAAACTACTCAACACTTAACTAAAAACTCATCCACACTATATGGTTCCAAGTCGATCAACAAATTTTTAATTTTTTTCTTGAACTTCTTTTCAGTCTGTATTGTTTTCAAGGTATTAGGAAGCTTATTAAATAATTTTAAACACATATAGTGCGGACTTCTCTCACTCAAGGCTAAACGATGCCTATAGGGTAATTTACATTTTGGGTTCTTGTATTCAGAGCTGTTTCCCAGGCAGCACAAAGACATCCTATAGATATCTTAGCGAGAAACTTTTAGGAGGATGTGACGCCTTTTGTAACTTATTAGGGAGCTCGCCAAGAGGTTCCTATTACCTCCAAATGTCCGCCTCAGGGATATCCTAATGCGAATTTCTATTTTTAATCACAAAGAAGAAGTACTAGGGAGGTACTCAGTAGGAAGTCTTTAAGAAGTTCTCAAAAACATCCTAGATAAGCTATTTCTGGGAGCTACTTTAAGAAGTCTTTCAGAGGTCGCCGGGAACTCCTAATGCGAATTTCTTATTTTCATCGCAACGAGGATATCCCTGGGACATAGTCATTGTGACATATTTGGGATATTCTTATAGACGTCCTAGAAAGTACATCTCTGGGACATCCTAAATTAAACCTTAATATACTTATTAAGATATCTATAAGAAGTGCTATAGATGTCGCAAAGAAATCCTTAGACTATCTTGGTGAGTTCCCATAGAGGTAACATGTACGACATATTTAGGAAGTTCTGGGGATATTGTCGAGAACTCCTGAATGGGTCATATCCGGAAATTCTATGAAATAGAATAAAACGCTATTTTTAATTATTGCCAAATTTTATTTGAATTTTCAACATTACACTTGCTCTCAATCATATAAAATCTGTCTTACACTCACAGAACATGTTTTGTTTTACAAGATATAGCCTCTTATGTATCTTTACAATACTGAACTTTTCAAAATATTAAATCTTACCTACCTAAATAGTGTCAAACACGAATCAAGCGCGTAGTTAGCCCTTTATTAAATCATTAATTAATTAAATATAAAAGTTAAATTACAAATAAAATATTTATAAAAATAAGAATTTACACAATATTATTACTTTAAATATGTACAGGGTGAGTCAACCCTAGAGTAAAGCTCGTTATCTCATTTGTTTCGAGAATTACCAAATAACGCTAAATACAAAATTTTTAGAAAATGTTAAGATGCACAGTTTACAATTATTTTTTGAGTATACATGATGATTCAAACAAGCGTGGCAAATATAAAATAGGTTTTTTTAAATGGAACACGTATCCTATATTTTAATTTAGTTTTACATGAAATTCTATATTTATTTTGTTAATAATGTTATATACCTAAACCTTCTAGTTCTAATATTAATTTTTTTTTAACAAAACATTAGTTTTTACTCTTATAAAAAATTGACAGTTCCGCATTGTTTCTGAAGGTGGAATACTCATATTTGGAGCAAACCTCTATTGGGAAAAGAAAACATGTAACGAAACTAGAGATAAATGCTACAGGACGTTCAAAATAAATTTATACATTTCGACTTAAATGGAAAAATATCAATTTTTTTAAATGGTACACCCTCAGGTAGATTTTACAAAACTCTTCAACTTTCATTAAGTATGTCACATACCCATTTTTAATAGTAATAGCAATTTATTTTGATTTGACCCTTCTGTTCACTAACGGGTCTAAAGCTATAAAATAACTAATAATAATAATATTTCTACTAACTGAATTTTTAGTTACTATGGCGTAATAAGTACCTATATATGTTCAAAAATATGCCGGTCTATACTTGGATATACATGTTTAGTTTTTTACTATATTTCCATACACGTTCCTTTATAAGCATAAAGGGGTTATTGTCCTACAGGTATCTCGTATCTTATTTTCCATATCTTCTGGTGTTGTGGGGGGATTCACATAAACACGATCTTTAATGCAGCCCATGATCGACGAGGCCACCCAATGAATCCATCCCTGCCCTGCCGATGAATTTTTGTGGGTAATGATTGTTGTTACATCGCTCCGTAAATCCTTAGATAAAGCCAAAACACAATTTTTTTTTCCGCCATGCCCAGTATGTAAATCATGTCAATTAATTCATTTTTAAGAAGATGCATAACTATTTTATTTTTATAGGTACCTACGTCACTTGCGACAATAAATTAAACCTCTTTTACTTGATTCATTGACATTTTAAAATTTAACAATGACAATGCCTAAAGTTTTGTTTGTCATAACTAACTTATCTTATAGCGTTATAAAAACAAGGGTAAATATGAAAACAAAAAAAAATAAATCGCAAACTATTAAAAATAGACATGCTAATGACATACTTAATTAAAGTTAAAGAGTTTTGTGAAATCTTATCGCCTACTTTTCCAATGAAGAATTTTTTTACTTTACCACTTGTATTGGGACCAAAATCAAATTTTATACAATAATAGCTCGTAAACGGTCACTTCAAAAGGAAATTTGAATTATTTATGTTGTACCTAGAATCTTAAGGTGTAAGTATGAAAATTTGTCAAAAAAGTGTGGCATTTGCATTTAAGAAAATACTTTTTTTTTCAAATAGCGCCCAATCTGGCAACAGCTCATTTATTTTTTTATACAGTGTGTCTACTTAAGTTGGAACCATAAATGGAAAACTTTTTTATTGTTGGTTTTATAAAAAAAATTATTGCTGATAAAAAGTTGTGCATGGTCAAAAACTTAAAATGCAACCATCAGATTTCAATTTTTTTAAGCCGTATACGAGGTGTGTCAAAAAATATCAATTTTACTCAAGAGTAAAGTACCTTAATTTTTTACAATACAGAAGAATGTTATAAAGTAAAGTTATTTTGAATTATAAGTTATATGCAGATATGCAATTACAGCCATTTAGCATAAAATGTATAAATTGTATCAAGCCAGAATAATGAATACGGAATGATTAGTAAATATCCACCAAACCTTCATTTTTATGCTAAATGGCTATAATTGCATATCTGAATATAACTTATAATTCAAAATAACTTTACTTTATAACCATCTTCTGTATTGTAAAAAAATTAAGGTACTTTACTCTTAAGTAAAATTGATCTTTTTTGACAAACCTCGTATACGGCTTAAAAAAATTGATATCTAATGGTTGCATTTTAAGTTTTGGACCATGTACAACTTTTTATCAATAATAATTTTTTTCATAAAACCAACAATAAAAAAGTTTTTGATATGGTTTCAACTTAAGTAGACACACTCTGTATATAGTATTTTTCTGAGTTGGACTAATTCCTCAAACTTTGCTTAAGCAACTATTGGTCTATATCGTCAAATAAAAAAGTTAGCCTATGCCAAGTTTAAAGAAAAAAAACTGTATATTATAGGCTGTAATTTGATTAAGGGATGACTTGGACTTTTGGACTTTTCATTTTTGCAAATCCTCCCTTTTTTTCGTTGGGTACAGTGTCTGAGCCAATCCTGGGAAAACACTTCGAACTCCTTTTCTGTCGTTTTTTCAGACCTGTCACAATACACCTAGAAATTTTGATACTGAATTGATCTTAACTGAACCGTTCATCTTAAAGTCTAATTTTAATATTTAGTAGGTAGGTAGGTACCTACCTATCTATCTACTTTCAGTAATTTATTTTATCTATTCATTAAAACTAATTTAAAAAATCATACATATCAATAAATTGAAGAATTAGGTAGAATGTTTTACTTACTCATGCATATTTTGATTACTAGTAAATCTTCAATTTTAATGTTCCCTCGCAGGCCTTTCCAGGAACACTTTAACCCCAAACTATTGGTAAATATGGCCTTAAACATTCGTGTATGATGGTCTTTGGGCTCAGATCTCCCAATTCCCTTAAGATAGGTTACCTAAAAATACATACAATTTAATAATATAAGCTAATATGCTAACACTTAACCCCAATATATACATTTTGCAAAATTTTATTGAAAATAATTATGAAATGCGTACCAATTCTTCTTGAATATTTGCCTCGCCGGTTTCAAATAATTCCGTGCATTTTCGTAGGTCTTCTTCGTCCTTTAAGGGAAACATAGATTGCCACCGCCGCATTGCCGTGGAAAAATTTTTCCCTACCACTTGCTAAGTCTGAAGAGCATCTTCAATATTATTTAAGCTAAGGAAAAGTGCTCCCATTCCCTCCGTAATATCTTTTTTAATTGATGAAACGTCTTTTTTGAGTGATGCAATATCTGCAAAAGTACATAACAAAATGTTTATAATTCGGCATATTAAGTACCTACTTTTTTATAGTCGACGATGAAAAAATAAAAATACTATACCTTCTGTTTGAAGCTGGACACTTTACACAAATCGCAAAATTAAAAAAGTTATAAAGCACTAAATCACAAAAATTCAAAAAAATAGTATAAAACACTTCGCACTACACCAAGTATCAGCTTGAAATAATTGAAGTAAGTAGAAAGTCCTCCCCAACTTCATAATTGAGAGTTTTTTTTTATGTTTATTAGTGCCGAAGACCTTTCCGATCGTAAATTATTATTACCTAAAATCCCCAAAAAATACTCGACCAATCCATAGGCGTGCAATCTCAACAATTAAAACATGTTTTAAATATTTCTTCCATATACGTGCTCCCGCTCCCCTTACATTTTTTTACAAAAAAGGATTTTCATATATACGTAACCAAAAAATGGAATCTTATATATGACAAATAATTCTGTAATAGCTATATATAAAATAAATAATAATAAAAGCAATATTGCTGAAAACAAAAAAATAATTAACGACATATTATCTAAAGATTTCAAAAATATATATGTCGAAAGAGATAACTATTCTTCTCTAAATTCTTCTTTTGAACTATCGCCAATGAACTGAAATTTTAGGCGTTGGGAAAGTGCGCCCTAGCGTCATACGTGAACAATAAATAAAAATAAATTCAGTAATAAAGAAAACAAGACCTTGTTACCCTGTATATACATCATGCGAGGTAAATGAAGCCAAAACACAAGACATTTTTAGAAAGAAAAATTTTGATCTAAATTTGTACTATACCTAGACCCTGTTCAAAATGACGTCGGCACTATTGCTAATTTTCCTATACGCCGGCGACAATTAAATTGGAAAATATTTGTATTTTTATGTGTTGGTTATTATCGTTTTGCTAAAAAAATAATTAAACATCAGAATCACGATATATTAACAAAACCATTTCTTCCCATTAGCAATGTCAAAGAAGAAAAATAAGTAAAAAAATTGATGTAATTTTAAATAATTTAGATGGCCGCGATTTAAAAAATAATTCAACAAATTATGAACATCATGAATAGGAAAGACCTTGCCAGCGACTTATGGAGGAACTATTTAAAAAAACTAAAACAACAACAAGCAAATATGTTTTTCAGAATGATATCAGACGCCTCAAACAGTATAAATACCTAAAATTTGTTTCTATTGTGTGCCAACTTTTACACACCCTAACATTGAATTATAGATCCGCCACTGTGTACCTATAAGTTGTCCACACTGACTGTGTACTATTTCGAAAGAACATATGGTAAACAAATGTTTCAAAGACCCCTTCAATATTTTTAAATACAACAAAACTACACAAAAATTCAAGCTGTAAAATACGGCAATAAAATAACGTAGGTACCGTTAAAAAATATCAATATAAGGCAATATACACCGGGAACCGCTTCGATCTATATACAGGGTGTAACATTTTTTGGGAATAAATTATATATAGATTATTATTATTATTATTATTATTATCATTATTGGCGGAATTTTATTAGTCATAATATACCAAAAATTATCATAGAGCACAGCACGTTACCTATTAAAAACAAAACTAAGGTCCCAACAACGTCCTGCGTAGGTAATCCTAGAGAGGTCCTATTACTTCTATGAATAGGAAAGTAACAATAAGATATCGCAGAGAGCACTTTAGGATATACCATCATAAACAAAACTAAGATCCCAACAAAGTCCTGCGTAGGTAATCCCAGGGAGTTCCTATTATTTCTATGAATAGGAAAATAACAATAAGATATCGCAGAGAGCACTTTAGGAAATTCCATTGTGAGTAACATCGGTACTTCTTTTTAGGATATCTTTAAGATGTCCCAAAGAAATCTATGCAGGTATTGCCTTTTAGCATCCTGTAGTGGACGACTTTAAGATATCTTTCCAAGAGGTCCCCAAGAATTTCAGATAGTTAACTCCTAAAGATATCCCTGGGACAGCACATTGGGACTTCACATAAGGATCTAAATAGAACATCTCATAGATCGCTTAAAGAAGTCTGTGTTACTTGGGTTAAGATCATTTTCAAAAAGATTTAAATCAAAGATCATAGATACTTTTCATTTGAACAAACGATTTAAATCAAACATCATAGATACTTTTCATTTGGACAAATGATTTAAATCAAAGATCATTTTGAACCTAAAACCGATTTAAATCATAAATCTTTTTTAGATTTAAAGAGTTTTTACAATTTAAATCATTTTAGGAAAGAGTTACATTTTTTTTAACGATTTAAATCTTTATTAAAGTTTTAAATCTTTTTAAAATATTTAAATCCTTTTAAGGATTTCAATCAAAAAGTAGATACTGATACCGGTAGGTATTTAAATCAGCAATCAAACTCTTACTTATGTGTTCAGACAACATAAAAATATGACGTCTATAAATCTATGTTTTAAAAATCTTATAGAATGAAATAAACAAAAAAAAACCATAAAAACTCAAATTAAGGTAATTAAAATTGGTCCGGCTCAAAAATACTTTTTGATAAAATCACAATTAAAATAAAAAAAAAAATGGGTTTACACATGTGTTTTTTTAATGGCATATGAGATTGTCAATTTTTACCGAGACTGTATCTCGAATGTGTCATAAAAACACTTTTGCGTGCGAAATACAAACAACATTTTTGGTACAACTGTTTGCTATAATATACTAACCTGAACAAAAATCAAAATTCATAGTTTATATGACTATTTCACTAGAGTGTATTACACCGGCAATAAAATCGGTATTCAGCTAACAATACAAAATACAACTACCTGGACAAAATCAACCAACTTCGTATTGCAGCGACCATGCTTTAAATACAAAGTAAATACAATACACGGACACCAATCGACAGGAATAGACAGGCTATGTAAAAAGATTTAAATCTTTTAAGAAAGATTTAAATCGTTTTAAAAAGATTTAAATCCTAATTTTTAAAGATACTTTTCGAAAAGATTTAAATCTTAAATCAAAAATCATTTTCTGAAAATAGATTTAAGATCAAAGGATTTAAATCAAAAAAAGTATTTAAATCAAAAAAAGATTTAAATCTCACTGATTTGTGACAGCTCTGCTTGTATTGTATTGATGTTCAAATGACGTACCAAACAGTTGCCTGTTCTTAAAGAAAAATAATAAACATTCGTAATAATGTACCTATATAGGCCATATACCATTGAGGTAGAAAACCATATACCGTTAAGATCCCGTTATTTTTAAACGATATTCTACAAGTTTTCAGGTATTTCATTTTTTTGATAATCCTGATCACTCTTTTTTTTTGTATCACAAATAAGTTCTGAATTTGACTTTGCGCACCCCAAAAAATGATTCCGTAACTAAGAATTTAACAGACTGAAAATTGGCGAAATACAATACTTTCAGTGTCTTCTCATTCATGTATTTACTGGTTAGTCTTATAGCATAACAGATGGAATTTAGTTTTGCAGAAACAGTGTTAATATGGTATGACCAGTCCAGATATTCATTAATGTAAACCCCCAAAAATCTTGTCTGTTCTGAAAAGGGCAGTGTCACTTCACCACTTTCAAAATTTTCCGGTTTTTCAGTTCTTTATAGCTTGGTTCTAAATAATGTGTCTTAGAACGTTTACATGAAAAATGTTTAGTTTATAAGAAATCGTACTGTTATTATAAAAATAATTCTCCTCAATACCAGTGTTTAAAAACACTGTCTAGAGGAATAGGGATATGTATATTGTAATTATTGTTATACTGTGTTAATAAATAAATTTTCAAAAAAAAAAAAAAAAGATACTATCAGTTTTTTTCTCATTCAGCGCCAAGCCATTTTGTCTAAACCATAGCTTCACTTCATTAATTAAAGAATATTTTACCATTTTCCAATAAATCAGGAAGATTATTTTTTCCTGTTAATAAAGATGTATCATCGGCATATTTTAAAATACTTTTAGAAGGATCTGCCAAATTAATCAAATCGTTTAGAAAGATAACAAAAATAAGGGGCCCCCCAGTATGATTACAGCAATGTAAAAAATCCAAAAACCTTGCTGATGTGTATTTTTAAGTACGAAACGTACAAATGGTATTCAGAAGATATCAAATATTAGGTTTTAGGGGTATGAGAATTAAAAATATGCAATTAAAATTCCAGGTACCTAAGTATTCGAAAAAATGAAGTTAATTGTTGGCCCGAGAACGAAACGTCGGAATTGAAAATTAATTGTGTCAACTTGTGGAGGAGAAAAAGTGGCAATGGAAATGTGACATTTGTTTGAAATTTTTTCAACAAATGTAACCAGAAAAAAAATAAAAACGGTTTTGCTAATTTCCGTTATTTTTCGGAATCTCATCCGAAGGTATTTTTCAGCGGCGTTTTGTTGAGCACAATATTTCGTAACTTTGCCCCCATTTAACCGATTTTGTATCTCTTATAGTTTCAGAGATCCCTCTGGTACTTATCCTCGATTTTGCAACACCCTGTATATACCCAAAATAGTTTTTGCCACTCTATTTATGCATACCTACACCTATTTAATTAGATACGATCCTATACGAATTCTTTATACTATTATCCCAGTATTATGAGCTATATGCGCTTATAGTCCCATTAACATATTATACATGTACTATTTCCATAAGCTTTAATTTAATTTTTTTAATGTTAAATTAAGGCGCTAGGTCTATAGATACCTATTTTCCCTAATTAGGAATAAAATTTCAAAGCAGAAGATGAATCGGAAGAGCACAGTTAAAAATAAAATTAAATAAACAAAGTAGGTATAGTAGATAACAAAATTATAGTAAAAAGAAAAATATAACCAGTTCCTCAAAAAAGGCAACGTTGCCGTTTGAAACGACCTTTTCACGGACATGTGCCAATTTTGAGGTTAGAATTCTTTAAATTTTAGGTTATGTTTGATGATGAACATAAGAACATAAAAAAACTCTTGTAATTTGTCTCCATCTCTTTAGTAAATTAAATACTTTAACAAATATGTAAACGTATTTAAAAATTAAACTGTTTTAAATGGTATTTACCTAAAAACAAAATAATACCCGCGAGAATTAAAATCCTGTTCGCCAATCGCCACGTTTCTACTAAAGTTGTCATAGCAACAAGTAAACAACCACCTACCAATCAAATTCACCAATTCAGGTCACTTGACGCGATGTCTTATTCCATTGGTTAGCGATATAATTTCAAATTTCCCGCCACCAGCAACAAGGCGCTTCCGCTTTATTATCGTCGACCTGGCAACAGCGCTTTGTAAATCAACAAAATGGTTTTTTGGGATAAAAATGATGTGAACGCGTTGTTTTAGCTGAAAGTTTGTGATTTTTAATAATTTTAAATAATAATTAAGTACGTTTTAAATTTCTTCGCATTATTAAACGTAAAAATTCAAATTTCGTAATAAATGCCGCGTTGTTGAACAGGTCAAAAAGCTGTCGGCTGGCACACGCCATTTTCTTGTAATACGGTTCTCTTGTGCTTAAATTGTAAGTGTAGTTCTTGTGTTTTTGGGCTTCAAAAACAGTTTAAACGTAGTTCATGTGAAAGATTACTTCATACTGATTACAATAAAAAGGTAAGATATTGTTAAGATGTCTGATTTTCAACGATTTGTGGTATAATTCAATTGCCAGCCATTGGTGATCAATGGATTCCCGTGTGCACAAAGGCCATTGCATTTGGGTTTCGAATTTTTATTTTTATTCTTTTTCCTGTATAATTCGGCATTTTTAATATACGAACATACTGAGAAGCCGTTATTTCCGTTATTTTAGGCCAAAGGAAGATGGTCATATAGTAATTTAATAATGGCCCAATACTTTGAGGTATTGAGTCAAAGTGACGGCAGTGTAGACCAAGGTGGACAATTTTTTAATGGAAGTCAAGAAAACGAGCCAACTCAAGTTCGGTATATCTTAGCTGATGATTCTCGACAGTTCCAGACTCAACAGGTAAGACCAAAGGTGAAATTTCCACCCCTATCTTAGCAGTGAGCCATTAAATTCAAACATGTCCTTGTAAGGTCCTTACATATTGTTTTAAAGCTAGGCTAGGCACACTTTATAATATAGGTTTTCAGTGTTAAGAACTGGTGCCTTTTAATTCTGAGATTTAGTCTTAATTTTTTTCACTGTGGATACTTAGTTAATAGCATCCACGAAACACTGTGAATAATAATCTATAGAATCAAATAAAACAATGGTCGCGTTCATCAGAACATAGCGCTACTTCATATTGGATGGCTATCATTCTCACTTGCTGATGGAGTTAGGAGTAAGAACCACCCGATATGATGTTCTGATGAATTTGAATTAATTAATTAATTTTATTATGAATTAACCCAAGAGTGTCAGCGAAAGGGTCCTTAAAAAGGTAACAGGTAGTAAGACACATACCCTTAAGTCACCTTAAGTCTCAACTTGATTAGCATTTAGAGGTCTTTTCCCCAGTCAAATATGCTTTATTATCATATGAACTTTGCTATTCTCATAGATGAAGTTGGGATGGATTTTGGTTTGATGACTGTTAAGCCTGTTGTCCTCAGTGTTTTTTTTTAGTAAATTAGTTGGTTAATAAAACTCCGTTGCAAGTTTGGGGATTTGCAATCAATATCCTAGAATGCTAGAAGTAAGATTGGCAGAGTGCATGGAAGAAATATCAAATAATCCTGTTTATAAAGTAAGGTTATCTTTTCTCTATCATTGAATAGGGATAATTACTTAAATTATGTTTATATAATTAAATTACCTAATTAATTCTTTTATTCTAATAGGATACCTAAAGTTTGAATCACCTTGTAAAGGTTTGTGTCTGTTCTATAAACAATTTGTTGCTTTACAAACTAAATACTATATAAGTATAAACTATTATATTTTATACCTCTTTATGTTATGATAATATAATATATACCTACTTAAATTTTCTAAATCTCTTGTACTTAATCAAAAGTAGGACTGGCAGAAATTTATCTTGGTTTGGTGTGGTGAAGAAGTTTGGACATTCTGTCCTTATGTGGGGTATTTCTCTACTTTTCCCAAATCAGCCAGTGGCTACTATAACCTATAATCCTATTTAATTTAGATTAGACCATCAACACACTGACACCCAATAGTAAATTTTCTGTTAAACTAGCTGTAGGTTTATTACCATTATAATTTTCGTACCTATAAGTTTTTTGATCATGTGTGTATTTAATTTTCTCCTCAATTATAGTTAATCCTTTCCGCTGACCAGGTAATGGTAGTTGACGGCTCCCAGCAGCAAATTCAAGGAGTTGTGATTGACCAGGGCCAAATTACTTATCAACAAACGAATCAGCAGCAACAGTACAGTGCTGTTGTACAAAACGCAAATATAAATAACCAGCAGACTCAGCAGATTTATTACATGGAAACAAACAGTGTACCAGGTGGTGAAAATTTGCCCACGGTTCAGGCCGCGATTGAGCAGGTAAACCCTGACTTAGTAGTCATTCATAATAATAAAAATATATTTACCTACAATATGTAGGTACAATGCTTTGGCGAGAGAGAGACACAGTTTTATCTAAAACTGCCTAGTGCACTTAACCTTGCGAGCTAAATATGGTGCAGGTGATTAATTTTAAATCTTATCTATCCAATTCCTCCTCCATTGCATGCTACTATGTGACCATAGTGAAATTAGTTCATTTTGGGTACCATTATAATGCATTTTTTTAGAACTTTAAAGCAGGGTACTCTAGGTGATTGTTAATTCACATTATATTTCTTATAATATGCTGAAAATAAAAAAATATCAAAATCAGTAACAAAATCGTTCTGCAAAATTTAGGTGGTCTATTTTTTTTGGGGCTACCTACCTGTATTATGTATAAGTATTATAATATGGCGTTTGGCCCATTTAACCAATGTAAAAATAGTGAAGCAGAGATGTTCTTGTAGTGTGAGGGGCATTTTGTCCAGTGCGCATGCGCAAAAGTAATAAAGGCTTATTCTACACAATAGGAAAAAATTATCACATTTGACAACAGTAATTTGTAAACAAAGATTTAAAGTTCTAAATCTGTTATGATTTTGTGTATTTCGATGTATAGGAGTAAAGAATTTATATTTAATGGAACATATTAGATATTTTACAATTTTATCACTGAAATTCAACAGATTGAAGTAAAAATTAAGGTATTTATGTAGGATTTCCATTTCGAGGGAACACATGCACTTTTCATATTGCTATTTCTTTTCCCAACAACTAGGTACTTAATGTTATGCTTATATTGTTCTTAATAAATGTACACTAACCTGATTTTTGGCTAATCCATTCAATTCAATTCCATTTATTATAACAACATGGAACATAATTAACATATATTACATTTCCTACTAGTGCAGATAACACTAAAACCGTATTAGCAATCATTTTGGCAAACAGCAGCCAACAACTAACCGATATCTAGGGATAATTTTTATTATATATTGATTTTGCAAGCACACATTATTCATCGCTTTCGGACAGTTCAGGTGTACTGTGATGGCCCCAAGCTAAAGTTTTGCTAGTTCCAGGAATTAAATAGCGTTTATCATCAGAAGCAGTTAAAGCCAATTTATGAATTAATTCAGTAAACATTCGATGGGAATGTGATCTGAAGGTATGAAACATTACAGCGCGGAAAATCTGTAATATATAATAATCTATATCTAAGTATTAAGGTAGCCGTAACACAAGACATTGTATTTCATTCATAGCCCGTCCTCACATATACCCCTACACTCATGCATACTGTAACTAAGGAAGGAATTATTATAGAATAAATGACAACATTACAAAATTACATTCAGATATCTTTTAAAGGAGAGCAGTTAGTAACAGAGAGAAAAGTAAATTTATGAAAAGATAAACATATAAGTAATAAACATATAAATAAATACAATAAAAATAAAACATAATAAATAAATAAATATTGGGTCTTCAACTTGTTACACAAACCAAAAGAAAACAAGAACAAAGAAACGAGAGTTCAATCAGCAGCACAAGACCCTTATATACAGCTACTTAAGTCTTAAACTCAACCAAAACTTAACCATTTGACAAGCCAATTTAGCTATAAAAGTCAGTCAGACTATAAAATGTATTGGATATTAGCTGCTTTTTTAGCTTATTCCGAAAAATGCTTACTTCCGAAATTGCTTTTGTTTCATTTGGCAGGGCATTAAAAATTCTATTACAGTTAAAGTATGGACACTTTTCGTTAAAAGTTGTTTTGTGAATTGGTACACTAAGATTGTCATTTCCCCGTGTTACCATATTATTATAATAGTCTCTATTCTTAAGAAACCTATTGATATTTTTCTTTGTGTTCACCGCTATGTTGACGATGCATAGAGAAGGAACCGTTAATATCTCCAACTTTCTGAAATAATTTCTACAAGATGTAGTACTAGGCAATTTCATTATTGCTCGAATTACTCTTTTCTGTGCCAAGAAAATTTTGTGTACGTCAGAGCGGCCCTAAACCAAACCATAATGCTGTATGATTAATGAAGATAATGGATTGAACATAGGCAAAATAAAAAAGTTTCATTGAGTTCATACTAAGTTCACCATGCAAAAATCTGATAACATAACAGGCGGTATTTATACTTCCTTTAAAGCATTTATATGTTCCCTCCAAGATAGATTATCCTCAATAATCAACCTAAAAATTTTGTTTTACACATTTGTGGAATCGATCGTCCATTCTGAGGAACATACAGGGAACTGGGAGGGTTCCTAAAACAAAGGAGTACTGTTTTTTCATTATTTAGTTTAAGCCTATTAAGTTTACAATCATCATTGCGACACTCGTTGATATCTATTCATTAAATAGGATTTAAAAGAAAGAAAGGCCTACATCTCGCACGCCGCAAAACTCCAACTTTCTTAGTAATAGCTCATGATTTATCACATTAAATGCCTTTGATAGGTCAAAATAGATTCCAGCCACGACCCTGCTACTTTCTAGTTCGTCAATTAGAAAATTCAGTGAATCAATTATAGCGTCAATTGTTGATAAGTGGCAAAAATCCGTACTGGTTCGCAGAGAACATGTGACCCCTGACAAAGTAATCAAGCAATCTGACATATGCCACTCGCTCTTCAACCTTGGAAAACACTGACTGCAAAGATACTGGTCTATAGTTGTTTGGATTAGTTTTTTCTCCTTTATGTATAGGCACCAGTTTTGCCTCCTTAAGTTTCTCCGGAAAAATTCTCTGGCCAAAACAAGCATTTATTACCTCACAAATCATCATCATCATCAATCAGCCCGGTTGCGTCCACTGCTGGACATAGGCCTCCCGTAGTCTAATCCATCGCACTCGATCCTGTGCCGCGTTCATCCAGTTCGACTCTATTCTCTTGACGTCGTCGGTCCATCGTGTTGGTGGGCGTCCCCTATTGCGGAACGCGTCGTGGCGTGGCCTCCACTCTAAGATTTTTCGGGTCCATCTTCCGTCGGTCATTCTTGCAATGTGACCTGCCCAGTTCCATTTCAATGTTGTTATGCGCTCAATAGCATCGGTTACGCCAGACATTTCTCGCAGCCTTTCATTTGAAACTCTATCCCTAAGTGACAAGCCCATCATTGATCTTTCCATAGCTCTGTGCAACGCGTATTTTATTTACGGTTTTTTTAGTGAGTGTTAGTGTTTCTGCGGCGTAGGTAAGCACAGGAAGTATACACTGGTTAAAGACTTTTTTCTTCAAACATATTGGGATGTTAGATTTCAGTGTCTTGTTGAGTTTGCCAAATGCTGTCCATGACAGACCTATTCTGCGAGCCATTTCACCGGTTTGGTTATCTCTCCCTACACGAATCTCGTGACCTAAGTATTTATAAGAGACTACCTGGTCTATGTAACTATCAGCTATGGCCATATTTTCGCTCATAACCAAATTTGTCATGTATTTGGTTTTGCTAGTATTGATCTTTAATCCCACTGATTTTGAAGCATTGTCCAGTCTTATTAATAGTTCTTTGGCTTCGTCAATGCGATCGGTTATTAAGACGATATCGTCAGCGAATCGCAGGTGGTTTAATTTCTCTCCGTTGATATTTATACCCATGTCTCCAAGGTCGATTTTCTAGAACATGTACTCTAGCAGCGTAGTAAAAAGTTTAGGGGATATGATATAACGTCGCCCTGTCGTACACCCCTTTCGATATTAAAATCTTCGGTGTCGTCGTGCAGTTTAACACAGGCTTTGGCCTTTTCACAAAGGATGACATATAATATCAGAGACCGTTTGTAGGTATTTCGTCCAGTCCGGTAGAATGTTTTGGTGGTAACTTTATTATTATTTTTTAAATACTTTATTATTATTTTTTAAATACCAATCGGCAACATCGCATGGTTGTTTGTTTATTATTGTTGAGTATCTTGCTATTTTTTCTAAGTTTTAGTGGAAATTAATTCTATAAAAGACTAACTGTAGCATAATTAACGATTTTTTAAACCCGGGAGTGATTGATTAAAAAAAAATAATAAAAAAATGACTTAACAACCCAAAGTTATTTAGTTTTGTTTACAAAAAATCGAACCACCTGAAATATTTCTATCCTATGTTGCCAAGTCTACAACAGATTTATCCTGCAGTAATTCAGGGATGTCTTTATTAGTTTGTTCAAAATGCAAGACATCCTGCGTGTTTAAACCTAGACCCAAAGATGATGAGGTTTTTGGTTGTGAATGCGACTCCTGTTCGGTCTGCCTTTGCAAAAGTTGTGCAGAAATAAATACCACAGAGGCTCATGCTGTTTCGCTATCACAAAGGTCCTTGTTTTATTGTGAGCAGTGCAAGACCAAACTTAAAGAACTTTCCCGGCTTTTTGACAAGGCAAAAAAAGATCTCCGGAAGAAAGATGAAAGTATCCTTAAACTCGAAAATAAGTACAAGGAGAAGATTAATGAACTTCAAGATCAAATTGCCAAACACACATTGGAAAGCGACGTAAAAGATATTCATCAATCAGAAGATAATTGCGAGCAGGACCAACGATCGCAAGCAGTAGATACTCTAAAACTAAATGGAGAAATTCTGGAATTACAAGCAAAAAATCAATCACTAATGTCTGAAATAGAAGAGCTTAATAACCAGGCAAAAGACTTAACTATTAAACTAACTGAGCTGACCAAAATAAAAAGCAATATGTTAGTAAGCTTAGAAGTACTATCTAAAGAAAACGAGACGTACGCTTCTGAACTAAAAACAGCTAATTATAAACTATTTACTATGAATGAGAAAATAAGGAACGCTGCAACTATCCCTACTGAAATAAATACTCCAATATATGTTATTGACAGCGATCACGATTCTACGCCTGTAATAAATTATCTGAACGATACATCAACATCGCGCAGCAGTCTGATTAGGGGAAATGTTAGGCAGGAAGATGGAAGATTATCCAGTAATCGAAAACCTCAGTTGCTAGTTTTTGGCAATCAACCATATGTTGTGGGTACGGCCCAGCTATTTAAGAAGTACCTATATAGTAAATTTGACATAAATTGTCAATATCAATCAGGACTGCTTTTAGAGTATTTAATTTCTAATTATTTGCACTTATCCAATAGCTTTGGAAATGTTGATTATGTGGTCATATTTGTTGGCAAAGAGAATGCCCTTGCAGGTAAAAACATTAACAGCCAATGTCTTGAACAAATTGCTCGCGTCGCTGATAGAACAAATGTGATTAATTGGACCTACGTACGAATTCAACAGGCCTGTCCTCAATGACTTTATTTATGATATTAACCTGTCTATTAAAAAACATATGCACAACATCAGCATAAAGCCTATTATTCTCAGTCTCAACAGCAATAGTTACTTTTATAAAATGAAATTAGTCTCTGCGCTTTGCATGGACATTCTCAACAATCTCAACCCACCCGAACTTAAAGACAAAAAATTGGATAAGCCGATGTCCAGCGAAACTCGTAATCTTATGCAATCATCTAATAACTCTGATATTTTTACTTTATCTAAATCAGCTGCAAGGCAACAATCGGAAACAAATCCAGACCGGATTTTTCCGCCACTTCAAGATCCGCCACAAAATCTATAGCGACAATCCTTCTGTATTACCAAAATATCAGAGGACTTCGAACAAAAACCACGCAATTCATCAGAGAAGTGTTGAATTCTAATTACGACATTATTGTTTTAACTGAGACGTGGTTAAACGATGGAATCTCTAGCGAAGAAGTGTTTCCTAGCAGTTACGTTGTCTACAGAAAAGATAGAAATCCTGAAATTACAGGCAAGAGACGCGGAGGAGGTGTATTAATTGCAGTAAGGGCTACATGGCGCTCCGTAGTTTACGACGTACCTGTTAATTCTGTTGAAGAGCTCTGGGTTGGTGTAACGTTTAATGATAAACATTACATTCTCTGCGCAGTATATATACCACCACTATCTCCAGTCCACGTTTACGAGGATCACGCAATCAGCATCGCGTCAATAAGTGACAATTATCCCAAATCTATCACGGTACTTATTGGGGATTATAACCTGCCAAATTTTGTAAATTCCATTGTAACCATAGACGCTAAAGACAATCACTATGTGAACGTTAATTCGCATTATCTCAGTGAACTAAATGGTAACTCTGATAGTGTTTTAATATCTACCAATGACTGTGAAAAAACTTTATATGATTCTTGTTGTTTGTATGATCTAGTCCAGCTTAATAAGATCTCCAATTTTAACAACACCACGCTGGATTTAGTTTTTTCTAATGTATCGCAAATTTCTGTTAAAGAGTGTGATGTACCTTTGGCGCCAGTCGACGCACATCACCCTCCATTAGATATAAGAATTGAGCAGAACACCTCAGTGGATGCCGATGCCGATATCAGGATCGAACATTTAAATTTTTTTAAAGCTGACTATGACTCACTTAACGACCATTTTGAAAGCATTGACTGGGGTGTTTTGAGATTGTGTGGTCTAAACGTCGATTTAGCTATCGAAATATTTTACTCTATAATTTATACCGCCATTGATACGTATGTTCCAAGGAAACCTGTAAGCACTTTAAAATACCCATCTTATTTCTCAAAAAAAACTATTAATCTGATCTCCAAAAAGAATACTGCATTTAATAAATACAATAGACCTAACTCCTGACAGACGAGACTACGTATAAACAATTAAGAAGAAACTCTAAAACATCTATTAACTCTGACTATAATAGGTTTATGAACAGTACCCAGCTTAATATTTTAAGAAACGTTAAATCCCTGTGGTCCTACATTAGATTAAAGCGCGAGGCTGTGGGATATCCAAGCGAAATGAATTATAATGGTACTCTTTCTAACAACCCTACTGAATTGGTTGATTTGTTCTCTGAATATTTTCAGTCAGTTTATGTTCAATGTGGCGACACTTAACAAGACATACAGCTTCCTGTTATTAGCGAAATTAATCTTCACAAGATCTATGTTGATAGTGGCATTGTTTTGAACAAGCTGATTGGTTTGGATGTTAATAAGAGTGCTGGGCCAGATATGATACCTCCGATATTCCTTTTAAATTGCAGCCCTACCCTTGCAGTGCCTCTTAGGTACATTTATAACTTATCACCCACTACTGGTGTCTTCCCATCCTCGTGGAAATTTGCAAATGTTACAGCTTTATTCAAGAGTGGTAACCGAAATGATGTAACTAATTATCGTCCCATATCTGGACTGAGCTGTGCGGCGAAGATCGTGGAAAAGATTGTTACCGAAGCCTTCTTTAAAGCTTTCCAGAACAAAATATCACCATATCAACATGGCTTTTTTCCAGGTCGATCTTGTCATACTAACCTAAGTTGGTTTTCAAATTTTCTGGCTTCCTCCCTAGATGCAAGTCTACAGGTCGACACAGTATATTTTGATTTTCAGAAGGCATTCGATCGCGTTAGTCATCGAATGTTACTCTATAAGTTAGAGTTGTATGGAGTCTGCCCCCCACTACTCACTTGGTTTAAGAGTTACCTCGAAGGTCGTACGCAAGTTGTCAAGATGGGTAGTGTAACGTCGAAGAAGATCATTGCCCACTTTGGAGTACCGCAAGGTTCCCATTTGGGTCCAGTTCTGTTTTTATTATTTATAAACGACCTGGGCAGTAACCTTTAACATTGTCGCTTTCTTTTTTTTGCAGATGATCTTAAAATTTACCGGGTAATCAATAACGCCAATGATGGTATTCTTTTGCAGTCTGATATCACGCGCCTAAATCTGTGGTGTACTAACAATCAAATGCAACTAAACATTAAAAAGTGCAAAGTTATTTCATTTACAAGAAAAAGGGTCCCAGTCTTACATAACTACTCAATTGGGAACTGTGACTTAACACGCGTAACAACAATAAATGATCTTGGTGTTTTGTTCGACAGTGAGCTGAGGTTTATACAGCATATTGACTGGGTGATTTCTAGACCGTTTAGAATGGCAGGTTTTACCATGAGGCAATGTGGTGAATTTAGAAATATCGAAGTGCTTAAATCACTATACTTTTCCTTGGTCAGAAGTCATCTCGACTATTGCAGCATCGTATGGTCTCCTATTTATAGGACCCACATTGCCAGAATTGAACGAGTTCAAATAAAGTTTGCCAACTTTTTACTTTATAAATTGAAAATTGATAAAGCGACACTTACACACAATGAGCGTTTAAATACTTTAGGTCTGGAATCATTGGAAAGGCGCCGAATTAAACACACTCTCTCTTTCGGCCACAAAGTTATCACAAACCAAATAGACTGCCACGACCTGCTTGGTCTATTAAACTTTAGAGTTCCTTTAAGAACAACAAGATTACTCGAAACATTTTCTCTGCAACACAACCGAACAGATGTTGGCAAGAACGAAGTTCTCAATAGGTTTATGACATGGCACAATAGGTTTATTCCACACAATTTTAATTTCGACTGTAAATCTATTACTTTTAAGAATAGAATTGATAGGCTGTTTGAGACTGTTCCTGATGACCTTTTGCGGTTTTAAGTTACTTGCAATATAGGTGTAAAGAGCTATTATTCTATTAGGGACAGTATCTCGTTACTATTGTAAGTTTAAATAACTACCAACATGCAAGAGAATGGATTGCTGCTTTTCTTATTCTTACATCTTCTACGGTAACTTATAATATATTTTGCAAACTGTTGTTGTTAGGTATATTTTACATTTAGGTATGTATGTACTATTTGGGCAGCTTTGCCTGTTATGTATATTTTTTGATAAATAAATAAATAAATATCAGTGAAGTCAGTTGGAAAAAGAAAGACCAAGAAGTCCATGTTTGTACCAGCCATATATGACTTAACCCTACCCAAACCAGAAGTCCTTAGGTCAGACGTATCATGGCTACCCTAAATTAGAATCAAATGAATCCAAAATCGGTTGCTTAATTTTAATGGAAGCACCAAAAGCATACATATATTATAATCAACTAACCTGAACAGGTTAATAATTTGTTTAATTTTTTTTTATCTATATATTATAGATTTGTTATTATTTGTTACTCTACTGAGACATAGGCTAAGACATGTTGTAGATATGATAGTCTGAAAGAGCACGGTCAATGGCCTTTTGGAAACCAATAAAGTACTTGTAAATTAATAAATATAATCATAAAAACCTTTGAGAAAACGAATATAACCACGAGCTGTCAAATTGCAGAAGCCTACTTTTGAGGTTTTGTTGTCGTTTTTCAGAATAAAGTCAGTTTGGTAACACAGTTCATTCTCGAATTAGGGGAATGATGATATCAAGAAAAGTGATCCGTCTTCTGTCAATTCTTTCTCTTAAAAATACTTAAACCGTATTCTTGAAAGTGAAAATGACTGTTCACATCCATTTAGAGTTAGGAGAACGCGTTCTCTCGGAATTTGCTAAGAGAATGGGATCATATCATGAGAAGTGCCTTGACGAGCAGCCGTATTTAGTTAACTAAAACATATGATGTGGATAGGCACTTCTCCCGTTAAGTTGGAGAATAGACGTCCTGGAGCATGTGCAAATGTCAAAATGCCCCTGATGTTCCATCTCTGTTCTGCTTCAATTTGTTCAATCTAATATCCATATGTATAGTACTTATACCTACCTATCTAAGTGTGAAAAATGTTTTATTATTTTCGCTTTTTCTTGTATATCTAGGCTTCTGCAATTCAGCAAGTTTCTCAAGCGGTCCCGCAGCCTATAGTATTAAACCACCAGATTGGTACAAGTAGCACAAATATGGGCAGTAATCGACAAGGAGTCCAGCAAAACCCGACCCATAGGCAGGTTCTTCAAATTAGGACTCCTGTTAGACCCGGTCACATACAAGTTAGTCTTTTATTATTGTAAAATAATTTTATGTTTGCCAATAAAAGTAATTTTAAAAATGTGCCAATTTAAATTGGAATTTAATTTTCTAGGCCAACCCTCAAAACAGATCAGTATCCTCAACAATAAGAGCAGGGTTACCTCAACAGGTGAGGCCTCATCAAACGGCGCCTCTTCAGATGAGACCAATGACGCCTCAACAAGTTCCAATTAGATTAAGGTTGCCAATCCACCAGGCTAGACAACCTGGACAACAGGTAACTATTTTAATTAAAAAAAAACTGTCTAAGCAAGTTTTACACTATTAAAGTTAAGTCATAATTTAAGTACTCACTCTAATAATTTTTTTTTCAGTTGCAACAAAGACCTGTAATAAATCCACAACAACAAAGGGCTCAACAAATGGTGGCGATGATTAACAGACAACAAAATTTAAAGCAGCAGCAGCACCAACAAACGCCTCAGATTGTGCAGCAAACTCAGCAGGTTGTTCAGCAGCCTCAACAAGTCATTCAACAGCCTCAGCCTGGAGGTCAGATTACCAGCCAGGTTCAGAAGGGTCTAAATGAGTTCCAGCGGCAACAACAGCAGCTTAAGAATAATGAACATGTAAGTTGTACATTCTAACTACATTTATTTTTAATGTGCTAATGTTTTGAAATGCTTTTAATTATATGGTATTTAATTCGATTGTCTGTTTTATCATCAAAATGGTATCATCTAATTGAAATTCAGAATTGCTGTATCCTCATATTCATCAGTCTTAAATATTCTTTGATCACTGTAAAAAAAAACATTAAATCCTTATATCCATAAACAAAAAAAAATTACAATCAAATCTAGAATAAGTTTGAGCAGTAAATCGAGAATCATTTATGCCAAATTCTCCTCAATTCCCCCTTTTGTCTTGTGCAGTCTTTCATTCGCTATACTTTACATAGTCATTTTCTGGCCTATGGGCATATGTTAAGTTCCTTGAAAGAGTTATTTGTTATTTCCATTAAGTTTTTAACAATTCAAACTGCTAGAACAATTAAACAACATATTTAAATAGATATTCAAAACCTTGGCCTTAAATGCGCTTATGGCAGATCTAATTTCATTTGGATATAGACCTTGAAATGCTTGGGCAACCCTACAATCTACATGGCACCTGTTATCTTGTATTTTTGCTGGTGATTTCTAATTTTTTTCTTTTAAAATACCCCATAGGTAAAAATGGAATAAGGTAAGTCAATTCCATGGTCTTGATACCTTACCCTTTTATTACTAACAAAATAGCCCAGATTTTCCGGGTTTAAACTATATAGCATGTCAAAAACATAATATTCATACCTTTGACTATACTCCGGGACCAAAATAATTGGCAGTAACTCATTTTTACCGGGGTGTGCAAGACGTAAGGGGAACGCCAATTTCAGAGGCGTGTCATTTTAAACAATAGTAATCCAAAAATATATGAAATTTTTGTTTATTATTATAATATATTTACATTTACTATAATAAATATAATATTATAAATTAAACTGAAAAATAAATTAAGCTTTTACATTTGGTGATCTAATGAAGTAATTAGAGAAACTAAATTACGCAGGTATAAAATCCAAAAAGAGTAATAAAGCAACGGTATATGTTATTTTCATAATGTTTTTATCATACTACATTCTAATAGAAACATATAATAGTGGATAAAGGGCAAAACCTAAACCTAAATTATAAATGTTTATAAATTTCCTAACTATTGTTACCTAATGAACACTAATTGACAATAATTTGACAAACTATATTCCACGCCGACATTACAATTTTAAATTTATTATTACCATTACAGCGATTATTCACTATCTGATGATGAAAACATTTCATTACTGTCGCTACTGCTGTCATCTGCAGGATTTATAATAATAGGTTCTACCATGTCTTCAACGCGTACATCTAGGTCCCACATTTTTTTTTCTACGCCCTCGACATGTAATACGCACTTATGCCAATCTGCTGCTTGTACATTCGCTATTGCCGTTTTTAACAGTTCTTTAACATCTTTTAATTTAAAAGTTTTATTTTCACGCGCCACTTCGCCTTTTATCTGTGCCCATATAAGCTCGATTGGATTTAGTTCATAATGGTGAGGCGGTAAACGTAATATTGTAACACCTCGTTCACGAGCCATTTCATCCACTACATATTTCGTATATTTTTTTTTGTGAAGTCTTGCAAGATCGAGCAACTGCACTTTTAGCTTTTTTTTGGCCAAATGCAATATTTTTTTCTTTGAGCCAGTCAACAATCTTTCCTTTTCGCCCCGCAGAAGTTGGCAGAGCTTCCACCCGACGGTTGTGGTATGGTGCCATATCCATCACAATTACCGACCCACCTTCAATACGCGGTAAGATGGATTTAAACCGATCTTCAAACACTCCCGAGTTCATATCCTCATGAGAATCACCGGTTTTACGAGACTTAAACATATTTAACCCACCTTCAAGAAAACCAGAATCACTCCCGATGTGGGTTATAATTAACCGACGACCTTTTCCTGAAGGAGCTTTCAATCCAGTGGACAGTCCCTTGATAAAGGCGTTACGTGCATCTTTAATGTTGAGATCTTGCCAACTGTAATTCACAGTATGTCCTTCATTTAACCATGTCTCGTCCGTAAAGTAAATTCTTTTCCCTGCACAGCGATATTGTTGTATTTCTTCTAGATACTTTCTATGCCACAATACGATTTCTTTCCTTTCCACCAAAAGACTTTTGCGAAGAAATAAGAATTGAAAATTCAATTCTCGTAGTGTTTGCATTGAACTCTTCGTGAAATTTTTTACATATTTTCATCCCTTTCAATTTCGGCAGAATTTTTTTTAAAATTCGGAAGTTTTCCCAAGCGGTTTGGATTGCTTTTATTTAACTTAAAAGTGGACGAATCAATTTTAATTATTTTCGCCGCACACCGTTAAGTCGTTGGTATGTATGGAAACGGTCGATTATTTCTTAAAGTACAACAGCTAGCAAAAATTATTTAAGACAAAAATTGTAGGGTCTTTCATAGTGTATTAGAATTTTAAAAAATTAAGTATACAGGATGAGTCAGAAAGCCGTAGGGAAATAAAGTTACTTTTTTTTAATGGAAAACCCTATTACATAGAATATTTTTGGATCCAGGCGCGGTCATACGGGGGGGGCCATGCCCCCCCCCCCCCTTGGCGTCGATTTACATTATAAAAGCCCTGCCTCCATAAATTGAAATCGTGTCAAACCCTTAATTTTTTAAAATATTAATAAAAATAATTAAGTAAGTAGGTATAATATACATAATATAGGTATCTATAATTTTCTTAAAATTTACTTAGCCGTTTTTTGCGTATTTTTCCTACTTGAAAACCAAGAATCATCAACAAAAAAGGGCGTGGCACCCAAAAATTTTTCGCCTGCGGCGCTAAGACTTTTCCTGCCACCGCCTCTCTAAATTGGCATGAGCCGCCACTGCATAGCCCCCCCCTGTTTGGATCTTGCATAATATTACAATTATTTTTTAATAAATGCATTATAAGTCTAAACCTAAAAGTTTCCGAGATATCGACTTTCAAAAAATGACATTTTTGAATTTTTGACAGCTTCTAGCTTTCTAACCGTACGTCTTAGAGTAAAACGGCTTACATGTCCCTATCTTAATTTTTAATTATCTTTCTAATAGTCTCATCTTTCGGTTAAACCGGATGTAACTCAAAAGTCGGAAATATAGCACTTCCTATTTAACCGGAAGTTGGTATTTTTGGGAAGATAATTAAAAAGTAAGATAGGGACATGTAGGCCGTTTTGCTCTATGGCGTACCGTTAGAAAGTCAGAAGCTGTCAAAGTTCAAAAATGTCATTTTTCAAAAGTCGATATCTCGGAAACTATTAAGTTTATACTTTTAAAGCACTTATCAACAAATAATTATAGTTTTATGTAGAATCCAAAAATGTTGTAAGATGTAGGGTGTTCCAATAAAAAAGAAGTAACTTTGTTTTTGTACAGCTTTCTGACTCATCCTGTATACTTATCTTTTTTTAATTCTGATAGACTTTAGAAAACCATAAAACTTTTGTCTTGAATATTTTTTGTTAGCTGTTTTACTTTAAGAAGTAATCGATCGTTTCCATACATACCAACGACCCTGTATGAACAGTTTTGCCAATTATTTTGAGGCCGTAGTATAGGCTCATCAACTTATGTCTTAAGGAAAACATGTTCCCATCTATACTAAAGGAAGCACTCCTTGTCCCTTATTTAAGAAGGGTGATCTGGAGCGGTTTGAAAACTACCGCCTAATATTACTGTTGCCAATACTATCAAAAATAATTGAGAAATATATGACAAAACAAATTTTACATTTTTTTTTAAAGTTATAATCTGTTAAGTGCCAGTCAATCTGGATTCAGAAGGGGTAAAAATACTGTGCAAGGTATTCTGAACTTAATTACAAATATCTTGGAAGCATTTAATAAATTTCAATACAGCACAGTATTATTTTGCGATTTAAGCAAGACCTTTGACTGTGTCAATGATGTGTTAATGATCTTCCAACTGCTGATCCAGTGTCTAAATTCACGCTTTTCGCCGATCACACAACAGTGTGTGTGCCAATGCAGATACTCTAGACACTCTAGAGGAATCAATAGAGGTTTGTGCAGGAAACGGCCTTGAGATGGTTTTACAACACTGAACTATTGCTAAATAGGGATAAAACAATTAGGATGGTATTTTCTATGAGAAACCTGGACGGAATGGACTCGGATGTTCAGAGCACTAAATTCCTGGGAGTGCATGTGGACCGACGACTCTTATGGGATACCCATATTCGCTTGGTCCTCCATGGCCTTAGCTGGCAATGTGTCCCTAGGGGTGCTGAAAACAGCTTATTTCGGCACATCCCACTCCCAGATTTCGTATGCTACCCTTGTATGGGGTCATTCATCTGGCGCTGACCGTCTTTTCGGTTTGCAGAGAGCCATTCGAATTTTGGCGGGTTTGTGATTTGGGAAGGATTGTGGGCGTGCCTTCGTGGATCTGGGTATACTCGCCCTTCCAGCCATCTTTATCATGCAAAATCTGTTACTACATAACATCCAACCGGCATCTCTACAGAACTCACGAAAATGTTCATCAATATGAAACACGAAATAGGGGCGACATTGTGCCAGATTTCTGGCGTCTGAGGTGTCAGGGCGGGCCTGGATACTGGGCCATAAAATGTTTAACTAATTGCCAGAAGAGATGAAAATGTTCCATTTCACAATTTTAAAGAAAAAACTCGTGGCTTCTTTACTGCAAATGCTTCTATAGCAATAGTCAGTTTTTAAATTTTGATTTTAATGTGTAGTATGTTTAGTATAAGTTTGTAGATTTTTAAATTTTTTGAATTTTTGAATTTTAGAAATTTTGAACATTTTCAATTTTGACGTATGTAAATTGCTGTATGTGATATTGACATGAATAAAGAATTGAAATTGAAATTGAGTTGATAAACTGAATTTTTCTTGAAATCCTCCTTCCGTCGGGGCGTGAGGATTTTCACTTGACGATTGTTTCTATTGAAAAGGAATTTTCAAAACAAAATAAATAAATTCATAGGAACGGCATTTTAATAGTTTCTAAACAGTTCATATTACAACGTTAAGGCTCCTTCAGACAGAAAGCCCCTGTTCATGCTGCAGTCTTGACATTTGTACATGTTATTATGACAGTAACCATTAAGCTCTAAAATGAGCCAAGCAGGAATATCATTCTGCATCTCTAGCCATTAATTCAAAAAATATCCTGTATGATCAGAGATCTGGGCGCTTTAAGTTCCTTAAGACTAAACATAATTTGTAACTTTTTTTTAATAGCAAAAAATTTCGGAATTGGCCCGAAAAACGGTATCTATTGGAAAACAAATTAAGAAACCTATCACAGATTTTCGGCCTTTATCGGACAAGGATGTCGTAAGTTCATTCCTGTCCATTTTTTAAAAATTGTTTAATACTTTTTGTTGACTGCTTCTGCTTGAATCCTTATACGCAAGTTGTTTGTTGCTCTAGCTTTGACCGTGTCATTAAAGTCCCTAATATAATTTCTATACTTATCAAGCATAAACAAAATTAGTTTAAAATGACAGTAACTACTCTCCAGAAAAAACATTCAACTCTGATGTGTCCTTCGGCCTTCTTTATTAGTAATAATTTGCCAATGCGTTAACTCAGTTACCTCATACGGTTGTTCAGTGTTTATCTCCTAAATAAAGTTTTAATGTCTTGTTTTTTAGTTTGACTTGCTAATTTGCTAATTTAATTTGTATTGTGTTGACTATCCCAGAAGCTCAATTTTATTCTGCTGACCCTCGAGATGGTCAAATAGCGACAGAAACGCATTTTTTTTTTTTAAATAAAGGAGACTGCAGGACACCGCCGAGAATAATTTTAGTAAATAAAACAACCCATTATTATATCAATTCAGTAAAAAAAAAAGTTTTCAAAATTTTTATTTATTTCATCACTACTCTAAATATTTTGTGTATTTAACACGTTTTCTCATTAGTGTGATATTTTTTTGCAGGAAGAATTGGATGATCATGATCCTGCCATGAACAGTTCACCAAGCATAATGGCTAACTACAAAAAACTCCTTGACCAAAGGCAGCAAATTGGCAAATACCCTATTTTGGCAAAGTAAGAAAATTCTTATTGTATATTGAAATATTTTAGATATAAAATATGGCAAACCGGTACTAAATAATTGTTTTTTCTAGACTCCCGATCAACATAAAAGTTACTCCGACAGCACTTAATCAGCAACAGCAGCTTCAGCTTACTCAAGTTGCGCCCAACCAGCAACAGCAGCATCAAATTACTCAAGCGGCACCCAATCAGCAACAGCAGCATCAAGCTACCCCAGCTGCGCCCAATCAGCAACAACAACATCAAGTTACCCAAGCTACACCCAATCAGCAACAGCAACATCAAGTTACCCAAGCTGCACCCAATCAGCAACATCAAGTAACCCAAGCTGCTTCTAATCAGCAGCCTCAGTCTCAACACTGTTTAATTAATCAGACAATTGATGATGTCGTAAATCAAGTGACTCAGCAGCAGCAGCAGGAGACTCAACAGCCGCAAATTCAACAACCACAGCAACTTGTGCAGCAACATCACCTGATTGCTACTGTTCCGCAACAACAACCTAATGCAGCTCAGAAAAAACCAAGAACTTCTGTCAGGTAAGTTGTCATTCCTAAATAATATGGTTAAGCTGGATTTATAAACTCGAAAAGTTGGCGAGGTTGAGGTTCAGTTGGTGTTGGAAATAGGAGTTCAATTTAAACTAAAGGGAACTGAGTGTTCTATTTATACACTCGTTCATGTTGTTCATGTAAAGCTCATGTAAGGTTCGAAAACTTCCCGGGTAGTTCGAGATAATCAATTTTTATGCTCGGAATTAGGAATATCTAACCTCACAACTTGACCATAACTTCAACCTCACCAACTTTTCGAGTTTATAAATCCAGCTTTATTTATTCAATTTAAGGAAGTTCCCATTAGGATTAATAATTGTAGACCTATAAGTATTTTATATAATATTTTTTTTAATCAATTTATTTTGTCAAATATATCAATATTTACACTCCTCAACAAGGTTGGTATTATACACAGTGTGTAAAAAGTCCCGGACCGGTCAATTATTTAGAAAATGGCTCACAATATAAAAAAACTTCCGGTATAAAAGTTGTAGGCCTTAAAAGAATCTATAAAACTAGGACACCTGTAATTATACAGATTGCCTCAAACAGTCATGTTTAAATTTAAATAGAATTACCCCTTTTTAATCACGTTTTCTGATTCCTCTAAGCATTCTAAACAACAATTATGAAACATGTCATATGGCTAAACCCATTAGTTTAAGAAATAATTTCAGTTAAAGGACATAAATACAACAGGTAAGATATTACCTACATTTTGCATTTTTACAAGCTGGTACCAGAATGTTTTGCGTTAAAACTAAAAAAACATAAAAATTGTACTAAATGTACCCACGCAAGTTTTGTCAAAAATTTAATACCAACTAAAATTAAATTCAAGCAGTAAAATTAATAACAAATTTACAAGAACAAAAATAAATTTAAGTAAGTCGTTATTTAATTAAATGTTGAAAATATCCCCCTCCCACAGTTTAACAATGGGCTAGGTTATAATAAAGTTTTTCGATGATGTTTTGTAACATTTCTTGGTTAATAGATTCATATTCTTTAATAATTCTTCTTCTCAATTCGTTCAGATCTGCAGGTTTTGTCACATACACTTTATTTTTTAGTTCAGAGAAAATAATCAACGGGCGTTAAGTCTGGCGACCTAGCGGGCCATTCTATGGGGCCCCTTTGCCCTATCCAGCGGTTAGGAAAAGTATTATTTAAGTAAACTCTACAGCTCGCCCAAAATGAGGAGGAGCTCCGTCCTGCTGAAACCACGTATGTCGTAATAGTGGTCCTACTGTATTGGTTATTGCTGGCACAATTTAATTTTGCAGCATTTTTTATTTATTTATTTATTAACGTTATCAACATTTACAAGTTTAATCTTAATTAACAGTACATATTTAGACGCTTAACTTAAAATGACCCTTCTAGCAGAGGATTTAAAGGTGCTTAGGGAGGCACCAACGAGGTCAAGACTATCACAATACTTATTGACGGTGGTTGAGACTCTATTTATAGGGCTGTATAACAAATACCATGTACGGCAATGAGGGACATGCAGGAGGGAGTGAGCACGAGTTTGGTATGCAGGCACATGAAATGAAAATAGACTGAGACAATCTGGACTTTCAATGATATTATTTAATACTTTGAAAAAAAAGCAAACGTCGTAATACTCCCTCCTACAAGCAAGCGAACTTACATTCAGGTAGGCCATAGTCTGGTTATCATTTAAGTTGATACCAGAGCGAAACAAATGATATTTGGAGAATTTAATGAATTTATGTTGAACGTTTTCAAGTCTATTAATGTGAATATGGAAATATGGTGACCAAACTATGTTTGAAAATTCTAAAATTGATCTAACAAGAGAAACATATAACAATTTTAACACATTAATATTTGTAAAGTCCCTACACGATCTCTTTATAAATCCCAGCATTCTATTAGCCCTGCCAATGATGCTCTCAAAGTGATGTGAGAATGATAGTTTGCTATCTAAAAGGACTCCAAGATCCTTGATCACAGATACCTCAACAAGTGGAACACCATTGACAGAGTAATGAACGGGGGCATAACTCATCAACCTACTGAATCTCATAAACTGACATTTGCTAGCATTCAATGACATTCTGTTACTTTCACACCAAGAAAATATTATGTCAATATCACTTTGGAGAGTTGTTATGTCGGGTGCAGATGAAATCTGTTTAAAGAGTTTTAAGTCATCCGCAAACAGCAGGCAGTTGGAAGACAGTCGGGGGGCAAGATCATTAATAAACAGATTAAATAGTAGGGGGCCCAGGTGGGAGCCTTGGGGAACTCCCGATGTTGCATTAAACGGTTCAGAATGGAAGCCCTCTACTATGACCTGCTGCGTCCTGTCATTCAGGTAAGACACAATCCATGCGAGCAGTTGACCAGACAACCCAAGTCTGGAGAGTTTGGAAGTTAGAATGGCATGGTTGACTTTGTCGAAAGCCTTGCTGAAATCTGTGTAAATTGCGTGACATTCAAGGCTGTTGCTGAATGAGTTATGAAGGTAGTTTGAAAAAAGAAATAGATTAGTTTCCACAGACCGGCCTGAAATAAAACCATGCTGCTGATCGACAATGATTGGCTCAAAAACAGCCTTAAGGACTCTCTCTACACAGTGTTCGAAGAGCTTGGGAATAGCTGAGAGGATGCAGATTGGTCTATAGTTGTTAATTTCATTTTTATTACCTGACTTAAAGACAGGACAAACGTGTGACAATTTCCACCTGCTGGGGAAGATTCCAGAGCCTAAAGAATTAGAAAAGATGTAGTAAAGTGGCAGATAAAGAGAATGGGAACAGAATTTTAATAAACTATTAGGTATATTGTCTGGGCCTGCACCCTTATTAACATCAAGGTTAGTCAGAGCTGTTTCTACTTCCGTAGGCTTGACGATGACGTTAGAAATCGATATAGACCCCTCGGGAGAATCCACACCATCAATATTCTCATCAATGGGGTCGTATACCGAGGAAAAATAACGAGCAAAGAGATTTGCAATATCGTGGCCGTTGTCAGCACTGTCTTCCTCGAGAAACATCTGTTTTGGAATAGCACCATGATTAGATTGTGACCGGATATATTTCCAAAAGAATTGAGGATTGTTAGTTATAGCATCTTCTGAGTTGGTAATATAAGTATTATAGCATACCCGAGTTAGAGATTTACATTCATTTCTCAACAGAACAAATTTATTATAGTCAGCATCAGTTTTCGACTGTTTATACTTCTTATGAGCCAATTTTTTACGTGTTATAAGTTGTTTAAGTGTAGGTGAGAACCAGGCGGGAAATCTGTGGTTCGAACTTGATCTTTTTTTTGGTACAAACATATCTATACAGTTAAATACAATATCATAAAAATTATCAACAGTAACATCAAGATCATTATCCAACATTGAGTGCCAATTGTATAATAGAAAGTAGTTGTTTATTGCGACAAAGTCAGCGTTTTTGAAATCATAGTAAAAATAATCTGCCGAGTTTAAGTATAATTTTCTATCATAGTTAATTGAGAGCTCAAGTGCCGGGTGATAGGGATCACAATTAACCAATCCATTACACTTTGTAGTTGAAGTAAGGTCAAAGTTGGCAAAACAGAGGTCAAGGATTGAATTGTGATCATTGAACACTTTGTTGAATTGAGACAGTCCTAAAAACGTAAAAGTGTCACAAACTAGAGATTCTCTAGAAGAAATAGCATTGTTTGGTAAAAGTCCTGGTTGATCAACACCCGTTGACCATGCGATGTTGGACAGATTATAGTCACCCATAACTAAAATATTTTCCGATAAGTCACAAGCATTTGTCACAGATAACATATGAGACTCGTAGACATCTATGTCCATTGCAGGGGGAATGTAAACACAACCAATGCAAAAGGTATCCTCGCCGATCTTTACAGAAATCCATATCTCTTCAACTGATGGGTTATTAATGTTGAGGCGGTGAGATCTATAATTATTTTTGACAGCAATCAGTACACCACCGCCACGACTTTTTGTACTGTTACTGCTATTGCGGTCAGTTCTGTAAATTGCATAGCTGGAATCAAGAATTTCAGCATCATTTATAGCGGGGTCAAGCCAGGTTTCTGTAACAGCGATGATAGAATATTGTTCAGTGAGTGCTGAACACAGAAAGTCTTTAAGTTTAGTCCTGAGGCCTCTAACATTTTGATATACTATGGTAGCGCTATTTACTAGTAATGATGACCTCCTGCACCCTGCTGCTGAAAATTTGCTGCGTGCATGGAAGCTCGAGGACGACGAGGGCGAAATTCTTTTACCGCTGTTCCCGCAGGCCAGAGGTTAGGTTCTAGTAAACCTTTTATTAAGGACTCCTTGACACCGATCTTAAAGGACGCAACATCCTCATTTTTATCTAATATGAAACATTTGACATTTGTAATTTCTAGTTGTTTCTCCATATAATCAGTTATTTGGTTTTCAGTAGTAGCAGGGTCGCATCTCCCTAGGTATAGCCATTGACGTCTCTCGCCAGCCGAAAAAGATGAGGAACCCCCCATTGCACCAGTACCCAGTATTAACGGATCTCTACTACGCTGGGATAGGGTGGCACTTGGTGTAAGGTTTTCCTTAAAACTGTTAAGCGGTGGTGTTTGATCTTCACTGGGCTCCACATTCATGAGCTGACGCCGGGTATTAGTTGGTTTGAAGCCAGGTCGAGACTGTGATTTATTTTGAGGAGAATTTTTTAGAACCAGGAGTTCCCTTTCCAATTTGTTAAGTTTTTCAGAGATAATATTCAAATTCCCCTCTATAAAGAAAGGTCCCCCTAATCTATTGCCAATATACTGGCCCACACATTTACTTTTTTTTTTTTTTTTATGGTAAGGCACAGCACTACAGGATAAATTGAACACTTGCCATGAAAATATTTGTAAAATAGACTCAAGTCGCCAACCTGCCTTCGATGTTCAAGGCTTTTCAGGTTGTTTGTCAGGCTATGGTCACCGATCAAGCGAATGGCTCTTCTTTGAATGGAATCTAGCAATCTCAGGGCATGTTTAGGAGCAGAGCCCCAAATATGCGAACAGTACTCCAGTGATGGTCGAATTTGGGCTTTATAAAGCATCAAAAGTTGTTGGGGTGTATAGAGGTTCTTTGTTCGGAAAAGTACTCCAAGCTTCTGCGAGGCTGCCTTAGCAATGGCCGCAACGTGGCTATGCCAAGACATATGACTATCCAAATTAACGCGAAATGAAATGAAATGAAATGAAATGAAATGAAATGAAATGAAATGAAAATGAAATGAAATGAAAAGTCTATATTTGTCCATTAAACAACATACAATCATCTGACAATCAAACGTAGTACAAAATGTTTGCCCATTAGGCGTAGGACGTGTCTTAAAATAGTTCAAAATTCACTAGCATGCTACTATAAAATTATATAACTTAATTTAAAATATAATCAATATATTATTACAGCAAAATATAAAAATTAAAATAGTTAAAAATTTAAAAATTCACTAGCATGTTACTATTAAATTATATAACTTAATTTAAAATATAATCAACATATTATTACAACAAAATATGACATAGAAACAAGTAAAATGTTATAAAAAACGCCCAATAAATGAATTGATGAAGCCAAGGGAATTGAGTGTCCCGCCATAACTATATCCGGTTCTTCAACATTAACTTTTTTAGAAAAAACTGCCGCCTGGGTCTTTTTAGCGTTAAATTCTACTTGGTTACTGTCACCCCAAGACAAAATTTCTTCCAGGTCTTTGTTGAGATGTGAGACCTCTTGCTGCCTATAGAGATGTGCATTAGCAGCCGAAGTCCGAGCATCCAAAGTAAAAGATGAAACAAGTGTGCTGTCCTCAGCGAAGCTATATATAGGATTTTTAGTTTTTTCCAAAAGATCGTTAATGTATAGTAAGGAAAGGGTGGGCGACAATATAGAACCTTGAGGGACTCCGGCGTTGATGTTATATGTGTCTGAAAGAAATCCGTCCATTGCCACTCGCAGAGAACGGTCTTTAAGAAAGCCCGACAGCCATGAACAAAATTGAACCGGCATTCCGTATGCTCTCACTTGAGTTAAGAGCCCCTCATGCCATACTCGGTCAAAAGCCTTGGAAATGTCCAGTGCTACCGCCCGGGACTCCCCATGGTGTTCTATTGCGTTGTTCCAAACATGAGTAACATAAGCGAGAAGGTCTCCTGTTGATCTAGACTTACGGAATCCATACTGGCGGTCACTAATAATGTTAAAACCTTCCAGGTATTTTAGTAATTTTTCGTTGAGAGCCTTCTCCATAACTTTTGATATAACCGAGAGCAATGCGACTGGACGATAGTTGTTTGGCAAAGTCTTCTTGCCTTTTTTGGGTATGGGCTGGACTCTCGCAGTTTTCCAGCAAGAAGGAAATATTCCTTTTTTGTAGGATAAGTTAAAAAGCCTACAAAATACCGGTGTCAATTCGTCAGCGCATGTCTTAATTACAATGACTGGAATATCGTCAGGACCAGAAGCCTTTTTAGTTTCGAGACTCCCCAAGATTCGTTTAACATGGCGGTGGCGAAAGACAATCTCGGGCATTCTCGATTCTACAGGGGTAATGTTCGGTGGAGTACTTCCCTGAAAATTTACCGGTGAATGTGAAGAGAATAGTTCCACCAGTAAGTTTGCTTTTTCCTGTGCTTTGGTCGCAATGGTGCCATCAGAACGTGTTAGAGGTGGAATGGTTGACTTGGTAAAGTTCTGACTGAGCTTAGCTACCGACCAAAATGATTTTGAGCCGCTAGGACATTCAAGAAGTTTGTCTCTGATCCTCTGGTTGTGTGCTTCTTTGCTTTGGTTTATCGTTTGCTTGCATTGGTTTCGAGCGTTAACAAAGATGGTACGGTTTTCGGCGGTAGGATTTTTACGCCATTGTCGGTAGAAATAATTTTTTGATTTAACAGCTCGTTCGCAATTTTTGGTAAACCAAGGTTTGCCGTTAGAAGGGCACTTTTTTGAGAAAGGGATGAAGGCTTCCATGCCAGTAAGGATAACCTCCGATATTTCTGTTGCACAGATGGATGGATCATCAGAGGTAAAACAAACGTCCCGCCAAGGAAAGGTTCGAAAATGGTCCCTTAGGTCCTCCCACTTAGCTGATGTATAATGCCATATCTTGCGTGGTTTAGGAGGCTCTTCAGCACTAATTGGTAGTTTGTTCAGTGCCGAAATAAGGTTGTGGTCAGACGTTCCTAACGGCGGCTTCACGGTGACAGTGTAGAAGTCGGGGTGTTGAGTGTGTGTTTCTCTCATCCAATGTGGGTTCTGATCAGCCCAGTAACGACAATTATGTCGATTGACATTCTCGTTTAACATGAATGTTGCCTCATCCCAAAAACTATTTGATTAAAAAAAATGTTATTTTCTTCCTGTTTTTGCATCATTACTTCGCAAAATTTCATTCTACGTTCGAAATCGTCTTCTGATAATTCCTGAACTAAAGTTATTTTATAGGGGTAAAAATTACTGTTTTTTAAAATAATTTCAGCTGACTAGCAGCTTTTCTCAACGACAAATGTGGATCCTGAACAAAATGAAGTAATGTTTCTAATTTTTTTTCATCACTAGTTGCCGATTTTGGTCTTCCGGAATGAACTTAATCTCTGCAACCCCCGGTTTCCTCGAATCTTTGAACTGTTCTCACAACTGAAGATTTTGATATAGGCTGTCGGTTTGGAAAAGTTATATTGAAAAATTGCTTTGTTTCGGTAAATGATCTTTGTCGGTTTCAGAAATTAATATGACAGTGACGCAAAATATTCTGGTTACCAGCTTGTAAAAATGCAAAATGTAGGTAATATCTTACCTGTTGTATTTATGTCCTTTAACTGAAATTATTTCTTAAACTAATGGGTTTAGCCATATGACATGATTCATAATTGTTTTTTAGAATGTTTAAAGGAATCAGAAAACGTGATTAATAAGGGGTCATTCCATTTAAATAAACCAAAGTTTTGTTTACCATGACTGTTCGAGGCACCCTGTGTAATTACAGGTGTCCTAGTTTTATAGATTTTTTTAAGGCACATAACTTTTATACCCGAAGTTTTTTTATATTATTCGCCATTTTCTAAATAATTGACCGGTCCGGGACGTTTTACACACTGTATATAAATATATATATCAGGATATTTATGTTCTGCTTGTTTTCGGAGTGCTATCGACGCCTGATTGTTCATTATAAAATCTTACGTCATTCTCAGCCAAAGAAATTAAGTTTTTTTGGAACAATAATTATTGCCATTGGTTTGGCATCCATGGCACTTGAGAAAACAGACATTGTACCGATACAGAGCGACGTCCAAGGTAAAGGAAGAAATAGCTGTTTTAGGGAAACCATAAAAGATAGGTATAGGGAACCCTAGTATAATTAATATTGTATTAAAAATGTCTTCTAAGATTTTTTAAGTTTTTAAAATTGTTTTTATCAAAATCAAAAAATCAAGAAAAGTAAATTTGTCATTGAAGTTTTCTGTTTCCTGACAAAGCGAGTAAAAACCAAAAAATACATTTAATATTATTTCTCAGAACAAATTTTCAACAAATAAAAATAGTTAAATAACTCAACTGATTTCACACAAATTTACATCAACTTTCGAACAACGACATTTCAAATAAATTTTACAAATTGGATTTTCCTCGCTTTTAGGAAGCACTGAAGATGGCCTAAGGCCGAAAGCGCTCTGCTAATTTAAATAAATTTCAAGATTATACACTTAATACAAAAAAAAGACTGTTGTTCCCTCTTACTTTATATTAAAGTTTTAGTCATATTAAAATTAATAAAGTTTGAAAATAAATATTCCTCTAACCTTTTTTTTTCATTGTAAAAATATTTATAATTTTTTTATTTGCAGCAAACATTAAATAATAATATATAAATATTAATAGTCTGCTTGATCTATGATTAGAGTACTTCTGTTTCAAAAATGTCTGCTGCTGCAGGAATTTGCTTCTTTGCTGTTTAATTAATGTAGTAACACGTGCACAAATCCTGTAATGATGCAAAAGGATTGTTTGAACAAGTTTATGTCTTATATTGACATAGTTTACTTAACGGCTTATATGTATAAATTTATCCACTTAAAATTAAAGTGTTTTTTTTTTTCTTTTTCGAAAAAAACCTTAAACCGGTGCCTGCATTTTATGTTTTTAATTCGTTTTTTTTTAAGATAATCTCATGTTCTCCTATACAGGGTGTTTCAATAAAAACTCCCAGGCCAATTATTTCGAAAACTATAAGTGACATGTAAATTATGTAAACGCCAGTTTTTAGCCTCTATGATTGGCTTCACAACTGTGTAAAAAATGTGTTTAAATAATACAAGATGTAGGTGGCGCCATGGTGCAAAGAATTTTTTAGATGACAGGAACTTTTAAATGTTGTGGTTCTTAAAGATAATTAATTTTTGATCAAATTATGTCTCATAAAATTTTTTGATAAATCCAACATGAACGGAGATATTTGGTGTTAAGTTTTTATTAAAATCATTTTAACGAGTATTTTAATTATAAATATTTTTAATATCCTTTAGCAGATTTTAATTTAATTTTAATAATAATTAATAATTGCAGTTAGGATTTTCCCGGGACCAGTAGCGACAATTATGTCTGTTAATTACTCCATTATTGTGAAACCAGGATTCGTCACTTCACATAATTTTGTTTAATAAATTTGGATTTTCTTCAAAAAGAATATGAGAATGTGCCAAAAAGTTTAATCTGCGCTGGTAATCTTCTGGTTGTAGATGATGCACTAAATGAATCTTGTATGGAAAAACCCATTTCCTTTTAGGATTCTGCGACACGAACTTACTGTAATATTAGTTTCATCTTTTAATTTTTGTAATGACGTTTGTGGGCTATTTTCTACTGTTTGTAGGACTATAGCTACATTTTCGTCATTCGTATACCTCTTCCTTCTTGGATCCTTTCCTTTTTTAAAGCTACCATATGTAGCTAAGTTGGTACACAAAGCTACAAAAGATTTGCGATCGGGCGTTGGTCTATCTCGATAGCAGCGCACAGCTTCTAAAGCATTTTGATGGCATTCTCCATAAACTAAAACCATGTTCAATTTGTCTTGATTTGTATGGTGAACCATTTTTATTTTAAAAATGTAGAAATTGCAAATTCTGACACTGACACTGAGTGTTAATAATGTTAATTATTTAATGATTTTGTTTTCCAGAGATATGCATTTTTATTTCTCGAAAACGAAGCACGATATGAAAATAATTTAACAGACGATCAGCCCTATGATCAAATGCTCACTTTAACTTTTAACGTGAGTGTTTCCATGACAACAACCGAAAACAGCCTACTTGTTGTTTTTTCACTGTGGTGGAGAAACAGCTGAGCCGTTAAAGTTATCGGATGTGATTGTCAGATTTAAGTGTCAGAATTCTTAACCTAAAAATAGTATAGATTTTAGATTTTAGAGAGAAAGTTTTATAGTGTGCGTTCGAGATACATTATTTTATGTCGTAAGTACCTATTTATATATTTCAATTGAATGCTTGTTTACATATTTACATTATTAATGCCGTTTTTTTTAGAATATGGATTGGAATCAAAGTATTAACCAGTAAAGAACACAGACACGAGACAAAGTTTATTTCAATTGGTAACTGTGAGAAGTTTTCACCAAGAAAATGGTAAAAGAAAATATTTGATACGTAAAGAGGTTAGTTACTAAACAATTATATTATGTATTTACCTACTAGGTACTTCATATTAAATATACTTTTAATTACTTTAGGGCTCCTAGTGGGAATAAAGATTATTAGTATTTGTATTTGTAGTCCAGCTTACACTTATGTATTAACATCAGTAGAATGTGGTTGCTGCATGAAAATTAAAGTAGGTACTCAATAATTTATCTGCTTAACAGAAATTGAGAACAACTTGTGTCAGAAAACTCACTTAGAAAACAAGAGATTATGGTATGAGATGCTTTTCAACTAGACAGATAACTCGAGAGATTATTCGCAGTGAAAGCAAAGTATGTATTGTATAATTTCAGTTATTTTTTTATTTTAGCCTTTTTCTCAGTGATATAATGTGATGTTATAGGATATGACCAACCTAAAATTACCAGCACATATCAGGACTCAAGAAGATTCCAATGTGATTAAACTCGATTCAATTTTATTCACTAATAAAAGGATCATTATCTAATAATGTGAAGGTAGGTCCCGTCTTAAAATATAGTACCTACCTAATTTTTTATTAGTATTGCTCAAACTTCTCTACTAGCACAGCTGCTTATGATCTCTTGGAATATATTTATAAAACAATAGATTCTAATTACTATACTATAGCTCTATTTTTCGATTTAATACAATACAATACAATAGTATTTATTTGTTCAATAATAAGATGCTTACATTTACTATAAACATAATAAAAAAAAAAACCAATAGGGGCTTTTGAACAATGTCTGGAGAGATTTTTGTAAATAACCATTTTAAATTTGTAATTACATTACATTTAGACAATGACAATTTTGATAAAATTACACATGCTTAAAATTGTAACAAACATTTAAAATTTAACACTGAATTATTCCTTTATCAGGATCATCAAAGAATTCATTAAGGTTGTAGAAGGCCTTACTGACTAGATATTTTGTTAAGGTATATTTTAGTTTATTCTTTGGCAGGTTTCTAATTTCGTCTGAGAAACAATTAAAAATTTTTATGATGCAGTATTTTACATTTTTTTGGAGGTATGTAAGTATAGTTATAATTTTCTGGTACTAAATTACTTTTATGGCGAGTGTCATAATCATGTTTCACATTAAAATCGAGGAAAAGATCCCTATTATCACATACAAATATTACAGAGTCCAAAATGTACATTCCTATTACCGTCAGAATATTTTTTTCTACAAAAACAGACCTACAACTTTCCTGCTGTTTCATCCTAAAAATATTTCGGATGCACCTTTTTTGCATGACTATAATTCTGTGTATTTCCGTTGAACTACCCCAAAATATCACTCCATATCTTAGCCCAGCGTTTGACTGCGTCGACACCGCCATCTTGCTCAGAAAGTTGCATGCTATGGGAATACGTGGTAATATTTCTGACTAGCTGGAATCATTTTTCTCTAATCGCCAAATAAGAGTAAAACTTTAGGGCTCCTATTCGGAGAAACTAAATATCAGATAGGGCGTTCCCTAAAGAGGCGTAATCTCTCTCTTGCTTTTTGCATTATTTATAAACGATTTGAAAAAATGATGCAACAGTAGTCATACCTGCTTCTACACTTAATCAACTACTGGAAATAACTTATACAATTCTGCTTAGATTTTCTGTTTGGTGCCAAACAAATCATCTAGTTGTTAACACAAATAAAACCCATTACATGGCATTCTATAAAAAGCAGCAGGTTCCTGATTTATACTTAAAATTGAATAATAATTTTATTACGTACATGTAGGGGCCTTCTACTACAGAATGCCTTTTACAGCACTAACGAATATTTGGAACATAGATTCACATAGTACAAATGCAGTGTGACGATGTTATTCCAAATTTTAATGTGTCGTAATAATAGTCTTTGAATTTTATTTTATCTTATTTTATTCTGTAATTTTAATATGTACATGAAATGTTAAGGAGAATTGTTTTAATAATAATATATACACAATATGACGTCGGTAAAATTTTATATAAATTAGTAACCGTAATATATATGATTTGATTTGATTTGATTTGATTACAAGAGTAGAACAATGCAAGTTTCTGGGTCTTCACCTAGACTCACAATTAAAGTAAACAGCCCATGTAGACAATGTTGCTGCAAAACTAAACTGCTTATTATGCCTTTGTCAACTTAAAAACCTTTATGAACCCCAAACAATTCTTAAATATATATTATTCTTTGGCCCACAGCCACTTAACTCTTCTTGTGCTTTACTGAGGACAAACTACTCAGAACTTCAAAGATGATTTATTCTTAAAAAAAAAATGTTCGTAAAATCTACTCCTTAAGCCCACTTGAGTCAGGCAAAGAAACCTTTCGGCAGCATTAGATTCTCACACTTCCAGGTATTCTGATTCTTAGTGCACTGATGTTTGTTAAAAAACACTCCTACAAGTTTTAATATACTTCAGATATAACACTAGAAACTCAAATAAAATCTATATTTCAGGCTACAAAACATCATCATATCGGAAAAGCCTATCTTAACTTCAAAAAAATGTCCTAAGCTCTCTTTTAAAACTATTAATCGATGAACACTCCTTGACATATCTCGGTAGATCATTGTACTCTTTAAGACCTTTGAAAAATAAAGAATTCATAGCTCTCCTGGAATTAGTCCTCTTGATATAAAAATCATTTCTATTTCGAGTAGGGTAATTATGTACATCACTGTTATGGGCAATAAATCCACCAAGGTAAGATGGGAGAAGACCATTTAATAACTTATATATAAAAGCCATGGCCAAAAATTGTGTGTCAGAGGTTACAATGAGGATGGTATATATTTGCCATCTTCCACTCAGTGATGTCCTATGCAGTCCTGACATGAGGCTGTGCAAGCCAGTCAGGGCAAGTTTTTGGTCTGCAGAGGATAGTAGTTTGAATAACTCTAGGACTAGGCTGGAGAAAAAACTGCAGATAGGCATTTATACAGCTAAAAATTCCCACTTTTCTATCTCAGTACATATTAAAGTGCCTGTTACAACCCTACATAAAAGGTCTCGCTTTCATCTACTATAAACTACATAGTATCTTATTCGACGTTAGTAATGTGTAGACATTTTAGTTTTTGCTTTCTGCCATGGGGATAATTACTATACAATTTAAAAATATGTTAAAATAAACTTGATTTATTTTTGAATTTCATTCCAAAATTCTCATTCAGCAAACCTTTTTTGAGCAATCATAAAAGTAGGTTTGTCAAATGGGAAACTTCAGGAGTGACATTCCAGGATGCCCTGTAGCTAGGTAAAAAATTAATTTGTAAAATGCTGTTAACAATTTTAGGTTTTTGGAATATCTAGTTGCAGTAGATAGAGAAAACCCCACCACATGAAACACAAAGCCATGAGACATGACACTAGTTTGCTGCTTCCAGTTGTAATTTTACGTTATAAAATGTAAATTTGGTTTAACAATTAAGTTACTCCTGTAATTTTAGATATTAATTTAGTAAAACCATTATATAAACTATTTTCGTTGTTACTTATTTATTTATTAGCGAGCAAAATCACATTTACAATTTTTACAAAATCTGGTAGGTAGGTACTGCTAATAATATTCAACACGATTGTCAAGACTAAAATAATATCGTATCAAGAACTTGCTAAATTTTTTTTGTATTTTGGTTTCACGACAAAGCTATAATATTTTTCAGTTTAAAAATAAGTTAGTTAACGTTAGAATTTTATATGTGTCACTTTCTGCTTACTAAAAAAAGTAAGCCAAAACTCAAAAGAAACTTGTTCAAAACAAAATCGTATTCGGGAGTATTTTATTTATTATTTGATAATTATTATAAAACTGTAACCTTGATTGTTTAACCCTTTTGGTGATGTTTTGAGACAGCTTCTTTATGTAATATTAAAATTAGTGTGAAAACTAGAAAATTTTCGATCAGGAAATCATAAGTATACTGTTCCCTGTACCTCCGGAAAAACGTGGTAATTTAACCAATTAATATTTTAAAACCCCTTAACATGTCTTTAATAATTTAGAGTTGACCTTGTTCGTTACTGACCTCGTCGCATTTTAATTAATATAAAAAAAATATATATTAAATCCGGTCCTAAATCAACATATATCTCCACCTAAAATAAAAGTAACTAGAATGTGATACATGCCATAAAAATGTAACCTCAACTAACTTCTTTCTAAACCGAAAGATACTATACCTACTGTTTTTGCGAAAAAATTTTAAGGAAGTCTCAGAGATACCTTCATACAGGAAATATAAAAAGGGTCATGTTTTTAAACAATGCTGTTATGTTAAGCGATTCTTTTAGAATTTTAGTATACCTAAAGTTATCTAAAAGTAATTTCTATAATTTAATATTTTTATTATAAATATGGGGCTGTACCCTGTTCCTGTCGCGACTTTACTGCAGTCTAAAGTTTATCCATTGTCCATGTTTCTGACACTAATTGCTTTAATAATTTTTGCACCTCGGAACATTTCAGGTTTTTTTAAACTCAAGTTCATTGGCATTCTTTCCTTCTACATCTCAATTTCTAATCTTGCCCATTCTATACTAGTTCTTCGTATTGCATCCAGCTGCTTCTGCCTCATTTGCCTACAAACAAAAAATAGTAAAATAACATTCGAACTTATTTAAATATTTTTAGTATTAACTTTGCACTAGGCTACCATTCCTCGATAGTAATATTTTAGTTTCTGAATTTTACAGGTGCATATGTTCTTTGTTAAGATACTGGTAGGTATAAAAATAGGACTGAATGTTTTTTTAATACTAGTAGACATCATCTCGATCTAATCAAATTATTAATAAAATGGTAAAAAAAAGGTTTAATAAGATAGAATGTTGATATTTTTATTAAAAATAAACAAAGGAATGCTCTGCATAGGATAGATAGGATAACTAACCTGAATCCTTACCTTATGAGATATTTTTACAAGCACTTAGGTAAGTAAACAACAAAAATATCTACTCTCTATTCTATTTCTAACTTTAAAACTGTTGTAAATATTTTAGAAAAATGGATCAAAGCCCAACGAATACCAAGGGACAAAGCCCTTACTCTCACTTTTGTATTCCTACCTGGGCTTTTGAATTGTGACCCTAGTGGTTCAATTTTTTATAAACATTAGGTACCTACTAAAAGATCTATAAATACAACACAAGTTGTGTAATTTGTACGAAACAATACTTGGTTGATCCAGGTTTTAATAATTATCTAGTATCTAGCTACCTAGTTTAAAAACTTACCTCTATTAGGTATAAATTGTTGCCAAAGCTGAATTTAACTTTAACATCATGTATTTTTCAGCTTGTAAATTATAGGAAACTATTTGAAGGCTTCAATAAATATTAGAAAATGGTATAATTCTTATATTTTATTCACTTCTACGTGTAATTCAGTAGCTGGTACGGATTTAGGTAAAATTCTCTCCTCTCATGTTTTGTTATGATCTAAAAGGTATAAAAGTCACTATAAGGGAGTTGTAAATCAAATCAAATCAACTTTGTTCAGTAATTTCAAGATTTTTAAAGTAAAATAATCTGAAAGTAAAATCCTTTGTAAAAATCTATACCAACAATGTACTTACAATTGTGTTTTTAACTTACTGTTATTAATATATTTCCATTTCTTTATAAAAAACTGGCTAATACATCTAACAAACGTTGCATTTTTCACCAAAAACTATTCGATTACTAATTTTTGAAGCAAAAATCGCCTAAAATCAACAAATATGCGAATAAAACCCAGCTGTGGCCGTCAACCGCTGGCAAAAGTTCATTGACCGCTTGACAACTTGACATTTCCAAACAATCTTCAAAATTTCCGCGATTGATAACCGAACTCGTCCCTGATTGGCTCAAATATGCTAAAGTACTCACTTTAAGGATTGCGTCACTCCTGTTTAGGATGACGAGATCGAGAATTAACACGACCGTTAACTGTAGTTGCATCATACCAAAATGGAAAATAGCATTGGATTTTAACACACTCACTTTAATTTTGAAATTAACTGCTCGTGTTAACTTGTGAGTTTGATCATAGGTCTGAATAAAAGAATATTTTTAGTTAATCCGAAAAAAATATAAAAATTACCAAAAACTCAGTGGCATCTTATTTTTTGCCAATATTATTTGTTAAGGCGTCCCCTGAGACGTCACTGGACGTAATAATTTAGCGCTACACGAGCGTTTTATCACTAAAATTATCATTACCAAAATTAAATTAAAATCTGCTACAGGATATTTATTATAAATATTTATAATTAAAATACTCGTTAAAATTATTTTAATAAAAAGCTTAACCCCAAATATCTCCGTTCATGTTGGATTTATCAAAAAATTTTATGAGACATAATTTGATCAAAAATTAATTAACATTTAAAAGTTCCTGTCATCGAAAAAATTCTTTGCACCATGGCGCCACCTACATCTTGTATTATTTAAACACATTTTTTACACAGTTGTGAAGCCAATCATAGAGGCTAAAAACTGGCGTTTACAGAATTTACATGTCACTTATAGTTTTCGAAATAATTGGCCTGGGAGTTTTTATTGAAACACCCTGTATAGTTATATTAGTTATAGTTATTTTTTAAGTGAAAATACTTGGTTTTTATTTTAGTTTTGAGTTCTGCATAGAATTCTAAGCATATTTCCTGTATCATGTCCTATGTACTTTATTTTACTAATTATTCAAATACTGGGAAAGTCATCTCCTACAAAAAGTAAGCCTATAATGATAAACAATTTATGAATTTAAAATTTGTCGAGGTCAGGTGCAGAACGTGACGTAATTTGACTAGAACAACACCTAATGAAAGTTAAGATGAAGAAGTTGAAAACTAACTCGAACTATTAATTGTCTTTTAAAAAATATGACTTATGAATCCAAACCAAAAAATAATGAATAGAAAATAAAAATCAGTTGTGAAAAATATCAGTTTAAAAACATATCAGTACTGTATAGTGCCTTCTTGTGTATGTAATTTTTTGATATAATATCTAAGTCTTCTTGGCTTATACACTTTTTTGCGACTAATTATAATATCAATATCAATAACGACTAATTATAATATCAAATAATATAAAATCATAATCAATAACAAAAAAATAGAAGTTTTTACAGAAAGGCAATGATTATACAAAAAAATAAAAGGTTAATTTTTTATGGTGATATGTCGTTTTTTGACTAGTTATGCCCAAAGCCCACAAATTCTGTCAGTGACTCATTTAATACCAATCACCAAATCTTATGAAGGGATTCTGTTCGCGGAAATGTGGCAACACAAAGAGACCGAATTTACAACTTCAAAGATTTAAAAATAAGCGTGCCGGCAGGGTTTACGCACTGCTTGATTAATTCGCGTTTTTATTAGTTATTAAATTTAATTTAGTGTTGTTAACTGCTTTTAATTGAGTAAACTATGGATATTAACGAACCTTCAACGAGTTGTCCGCCTACAAAAAAAATCAATTAACATTAAAATAACGAATAGTTAAAAACGTATACCACGGAATCCTGAACTAACCACATTGGATGCTGCAGAAATATGTGTCACTTTAACGAAACTTTCCTCGCGCACTTTGTTCAGGGTTTTGAAAGGTCTTTATCAAAAAAATGACAAAAAAGAAAATAGTCGAGGAGCCGAGAAAATAGGACGGCAAAAAAATCTTGGATGATGGCGGCGAAAATATTTTGAAAAATACGGGTGTTTCGGGAAAAGGGGAAAAATTGTATTACACCGACAAAACATGGCTTAATGAAGGTATGGCAAGTTCTAAATATTAAAAGTTCAAGGAGGTATTTATGGATAGATTTTCGCAAGGGCTAAGAAATCCTAGTGGAAAAATTTACGTCGTCTTCTAGGATGAGGTTTTAAGGGTTAATGAAATAAATTCAATTTGTAATAAATTATATGACGTTCCGACGAAATTTCATCATTTATTACTTTTTGAAATGCATACGCCACTGGAATTTATTCCCCTGACGTCGCACAACCCGCAGCTCTCTACACGCTAGTGATGAGTCATTGACAGAAATTTTGGACTTGGACTATAGGCCTTTGTTGGATAAAATGACGTCAAGCGTTGCGATTGGCGTTCGCGGTCACGTGATATGCAGATTAAAAAGTACGATTTTATTAAAATAATATTTCAGCGTGTATTTAAAATACTTTAATATGTGACTTTATTTTTGTGTTCTTATCATCTTATCTACCTTTTCAGAAAGTTATTTTATTTTTTGTAAATATCGTTTGGAGTTCAGTTGAATTACCGTCCAGATCTCCGGATTTGACCCATCTAGATTATTTTTTGTAGGGTTATCCCAGGTCTAAGGTCTATTATCCGGCCAAACAATATTAAAGACTTAAAGAAGAGGATAAGAGACGAAATGAGATGGATAAATAAAGCTTTTTGCAGTCAAAGGTTTCGCAGGAATTTGAAGATTGTGCTTATTATTTCCAACATGGGCTAAGATAGCTTTTATTTACTTTTACAGTTTATTATCTTGTCCTTAATAAATAATGTTTGATGTTTTAAGTTTAAACGCAATCTTCTTGCAAACAGTTGAAATTAAATATATAGGACATAATACAGAAAATATGTTTAGAATTTAATGCGTAATTCAAAAATGAAATTAAGAGCTGGGGGTATCTTTTAAAAAAACTAAGGTGAGTTCAGGTTAGTCAGAACTTATTTTTTGGACACCTATTATGAATGAAGTTAGTCGACATTACCGATTACACAAAGATAAAAAATTTAGTTTGAGCGTTTTTTTTTTCGGAAAAATATATTATTTGTACCGAGTTTGTTCCAACCTTTACCTTCTCAGTGTATATATACAAAGGGAGACTAAATTCTACAGAAAGTTAAAAAACGCAATAATCTCTCTTTTTTTTTCGATTTCTGGGATATTAATTTCTAATCCATAGGATCCCGCACAAACCTCTGGTTTAAATTTCAGCCTCAATTTTTCAAAGTTTCAACCAAATGCACTGGAAGCCAATCTCCATTAGGCTTGGTGTAAAGAAATTTTTAGAACTTTTTGTACATACGTTTTAGAGATACCCTGTATATTTCTTAATATATTTCAGAACGAAAAATCCAAACCCTAATCCAAGAAATGCTGGTGGTGCAGTAAGGCCAAAGATACCAAGACTTCCTGGTACTCCTCAGCCTTTTACTCCGGCGCGAGTTATTGGCCCGCAGCAACCCCCGCCTGGGCCCAGGTTTGCTCTTAACCAGCAACATCCTAGGTTTACGAATCAGGTAACTTAATACACTTTTTTAAAAGTTTTTTTTATGCTATTCAAGTAAAGACACTAGTTTTAGTTTATTCTTGTTTTGTATTTTTAGCAACAAATGATTCAACAACGAATGGCCCAACTCCAACAAGGTACCCAACTCTCTGCGCAACATCAACCGGTGCAACAACATCCTCCGTCACCGCAGCAACATCCCCCGCCACCCCAGCAACATCCCCCGTCACCGCAGCAACATCCTCCACCAGCACAGCAACAAATTCAACATAACGGCGGTAACCAATCGCAAATGAATTATCTCATAACCCCGCCTACGCCTAATAGACCGCGACAACAACGCCCTCTGCCAGCGTACATTCCGTCTAGCCAAATACAACAGATTATAGGTATGTTTAAAGGTAGGCATTGTGTTGATTTTTTTATTCTATTTTTTCAATGTTTTTTTATTTTTTGCCCAATGTTATTTTGGTTAGAAGGGAACAAAGTTGTAATAAGTTATGCGTAATTTGATAGTATCAGTTTAACAGTTATGGCATTTTTTCCTGCAGAAAGCACACCCATAGCTGAGGAATTTTCTGACTCTATAAGAATGTTGGTTCTTCTCGAGAACGGAGAGCAGCGCCTTATAACATTTACCCTCCCAAAAGAGGCTTGCACTATTCAAGAGATATTGGAACAGGTTAATGTTCCCTTTACGGCGGAAACGAATATTCAGGTGACTGAAGCTAACACAAATGGTATTAATTACATTGTAACTGTGGGCAATGTGTCGAATATTGCATATGCTACCAACGAGGTAAGTACAGTTGAGTTTAACTAAATAACATTAGTAATTACTATTTCCTTAAAAAAGTTATCTTGAATCGGAATGTAAAATTAATTTAACGTTATTAAACTATTCAGGATTCATCATTCTGAAAAATCATAAACTATTGTATGAGTTTCCTGAAGAAAAGAAAAGAGAACTTTCCCTGAGTCCATCCCCTGTGGGGTGACTTTATTTAACGTTACTTGTTAATTACATGACATTTATAGTTGTTAATATTTTAATGTTAAATAATTATACTTTTAGGAGGAATCTCAGGAAGCTACCTCGCCTCCCGAATCTCACCTTGCACAGCAAATGGCCGCCCATCCGCCCAATCGGCAAATGCCGCAGCAAAATAACCGCCCTTACGGTCCAAAAGCTCTGCAACAAGACTCGATATCGCCCGTAGGTCATCCAGTGGCGCAGACGGAGCCGACAAAACCGCCGACACCCGAACCGCCCAAGGATCTGCCGATGCCTCCCAAATTGATACCTGGGAAGCTTGCTGTGTGCTTGGCCTGTGGGTACACTGGGGAGGACTTTAATAGATGCACAAGGTAGGAAAGCTAACGTTATTCCTTAAGGTTCTTTACACGGGGGCACACTCCCAGAAAATATATTGTATAAAATGTCTTTACGAAACTAATTGTTACATGTACATACAAATTTACACGGAGAAAATATACTGTATAAAATAAATACAATATAAAATCACATCAATAATACCCTATTTACCATTCATAACCATCCACACACAAGCCACTCATGTGGGAAATCATTCCCCACTCATCTAAGAAAATCCTTCTCCCTTAAGATATTCTTTTAATTTGATTTTAAGTCTGTTAAGGTTTCCTACATATGTTATATCTACTGGTATAGCGTTGAAAGTAATTAAATCCTTATGGTAAACCAAATTTTTCAATCTACTTTTATTCTTTGTCTTCACATGAAAATTATGCTTGTTTCTTGTTGGATATTAATGAATTGACTCGTTAGTAACAAGCTTTTCAGTTAAATAATAGGGTGACATCTCATTTCTAATTTTAAATATGAGAATCATGGTTTGATATTTAAGAAATTTTTCAACACACTGCCAGTTCAGTCTGTCCAGCATATTTTTTTTATTAGTGTGCCCCTTCTTTCCCCAAGGATTATACGCATCGTGCTATTCTGTAACTTTTGGACCCTATTATTAATTTTATTAATTTAATATTAGTTAATATAATTGATAGATTATGTGTACCCTCTTCTAAAGCAGGTATTCGTTTATTCTAGATGCTCGAGAAAGCTTCCCGACAATGTAAGATCTATAGATGCGCCAATGAAAGTTGATCTATTGAATAGGTTACCTCTGGAAATTACTAAAAATTTGATAAATCACAATATACCACTTCCTTCTTCTTCCACGTCTGCAAAGTCCAGTAATGCAACAAAACCGGAACCAGGTAAGAAATTGTTGTGTTAATATTGGACATTTAGAATCGGCAGACAAAGCAGAAAATAATACTTTGAATCCCAACAGAATGAATTGTGTCATTTTATTTTTTAATAATTAAATTTCCCTCTAGTTAAACTAATAATGCTATAGTTTAGTTAAGTTTTTTATGGTGTGATTTTAAAAGTCATAAAATAAAATACAAATAACTAAAGATCATTAAAGGTAGATACTGTAGATATACAATATAAGTTTAATTTCTTATACATTTAAATATATATAGAGATGGACAAATGTCTGAACTTGGCTCAGTATTTTTGCAGTTTCCATGGTTTCGACTGTTACATCACTGACAATGTTAGGGTTTATAGTACTGATATATGTCCTGTCGAGTCCCGTTAAGTCTGTGACAGCTGGGAATAACGATATCGCTGTTGCGAGTAAAGTAACTATCCATGGCTCTATGCCTGGTGAAATTATTAGTTATTTATAAGGTGAAAAGTTCATATAAGCATGGGTCCGCAAGCCCTTCATTTTTGAGATATAGGGTGTTACAATTTTTAACACGAACAAGCAGTTTTTATGTAATTATATAATATTACTTTATCTACTTTCATTTAGTAATATGAATTTTACAGTTCTGTAAATCATTTTGTAAGGGCATCTATTACAGCACTAGTGCTGTAATAGATGCCCTTACAAAACGATTTTTAATAGCAGGTGCATTTTTATTTTTAAAAATGCCTTTTGCCAAATATTTTTATTCATAGATGAAAGTAGATAAAATTTTGTACAATATTCTTGTTGTAAATTCATATAACTACACTCGATGTTTGATTAAACTCGGCTGACGCCTCGTTTAACAACTTTAACATCTCGTGTTGTAATATGAATCTACAACACTTATATCGTAAATATCTATTACAACTTTCCAGCAGCTCAAAAACAATCCTCGCCTACCAAGAAGAAAGCTTCTAAGGCCAAACAAGTTGAGAATGAATCAGTTGTTATCAGCTCTGATGAAGAAGACGATGAAAAGAAACCCCCCAAATCGGTAAGTGTAAGTTCTAAAATTATTAACGTATTATCAAATCAAGTCAATTTATTGTGTTTCAAATCAGATTTGTTTACACTCGTCATTCTGAAATATAAATATTACAAAGAAAATTTCAAACCTCTAATTTTTAACCAGTATTCAGGATCAAATTTTGGTATTTAATGTTTTTATTCATTTTATAATACTAAATAAATACAAATATTTCTTTCATTAAGGCTAAATATTTTTGGAATTCTGGTTGGAACTCTTCTCTTCGTAATGGAGAATAACAAGGATAATGGTTATCTTCCCTTTCCACTTCTATCAGATCTCTATGTTTAATATAATAGATGTAATATTTGGATGCAATTTTGTTCTGCTGAATTCTGGTTTTTCTTAAAAAGGATGGGATATCTTCCTCCAAAATTTTCTGGATAGCTGAGAAAAGGTTTTCTTGATGGGGATTTAATTCAGTTTTTTCCATTAAACATTGCAAATACTTTAAATTTTTATGAGACATATTAATGTCCCCTATTTCAGAGCAAGATTTACAAACACCGTAGGGCTTAAAATTAGTTTCTTGATTGTTTACTGCCATGATTTAATTATTGTGAACTAAAGAAGCACGTTTAAGAAATAACTGTCGACGTGACGTATAGCAGAGACGATTTTGACATCACAAGCCTAAGCCTACTTGACTGTGGTATCTACTATCTACCTAGATTTTAAAAATTGTTTTATCTGACATAACTAGCCTAAACTAGACTATACTATGCTTTCCCTTTGTTTTAGTAAATGAAATGTAGTAAAAATAAATAAAAGGGTTAATTTTCACTTATATTTTTTGCATTTCGTTTAACTAAACGGTGAGGAAAGTTTTTTTTTGAAAGTTTAAGTATTCCCATAATTATGGATAAATAAATTGTTTTATCTGGCATAACTAGCCTAAAGTAGACTATACTATGCTTTCCCTTTGTTTTAGTAAATGAAATGTAGTAAGAATAAATAAAAAGGATAATTTTCACTTATATTTTTTGCATTTCGTTTAACTAAACGGTGAGGAAACTTTTTTTTGAAAGTTTAAGTATTTCCATAATTATGGATAAATAAATTGTTTTATCTGGCATAACTAGCCTAAACTAGACTATACTATGCTTTCCCTTTGTGTTAGTAAATAAAATGTGGTAAAAATAAATAAAAAGGATAATTTTCACTTATATTTTTTGCATTTTGTTTAACTAAACGGTGAGGAAACTTTTTTTTGAAAGTTTAAGTATTCCCATAATTATGGATAAGAAAAGTGCTTGAAGAATGACAACCTTTGATTAATTAATTAGTTTTATTCATAAATGGAATTAACAAAATATAAAAATTGAATGAACATACGTTTAATGATTTATTATAACTATCTATAATCTATAGCTACCTACCTATTCAACGATTTTTTCAGATTTTAAAATTTTTTTTCAAATAAATTTTAGGTGTGAAATTTTCTTACCGAATCCCCCGCGTCCTTGAATTAATATCCGGAAATTCTTCCTCAGTCACGCATTTTTCTAGAAAATTTTCCCTCGTCTGCGACTCGGGAAAATTTTCAAAAAATGCGTTCCTTCGGAAAAATTTCCGGAAATAATTCGAGCACTAGGGAGATTATAAGTGAAAATTTTTTGACAGTGATATAAATATAAACATATTGATTTTGATTTTTGGGTGTTATCTGGTGTTATATTTTGAATTTCTTGTCTAATTACTTGTTGATTTTCTTTACCAAATCGCGACATTTCGCTATACACTTATTAAACTCAACGTACAGACGTTTTAAACTAGTAATTATTAAGCTTTGTGACAGAACCGGTTAAACAAAAATGACGAATCAACATATGTCAAAAACAACAATACCCTGGCCAACTTGACAAGCAGTGAAATTAATTTAAAATGTCAGGTTGGATTAATAATTTTTTTCCAAATTTTGGTGTGAAGTGGTGTGAAATTTTCTTACCGAATCCCACGCAAGCTTAAATTATTCCTGGAAATTTAAGCTCTTGTGATATTATAATGACAATTTTACACCTTACAATTTCATTAAAATGAACTAAGCACGTTAACATTACAATGTTACAAAATTAAAGCATATTAAAATTATATTGTAATGATGAAATTTATGAATATATTTTATACAGGATCTCGTGGGTACGAAAACGTTCCAGTTAGGTTAGATTGACGTTAAACGTAAAACGCTGAAAATTTCGGTGACTTAAAATCTCTTAACAAATAATAAAAGTATTTTTAAAAAAATATCTGAGGAAATAAGGCAATGCATTTTTCAAGAAACTTTAAAAAAATACTGGTTATAAAAATTTATATTTGTTCTAAAACCCTTTGTAAAGTGGGCACTCCTCTTGTGGCTGACGCCAAAATTTCGCAGGATGTTGTTGGGTTAAATTCAAATTCAAATAAATTATTATTATATATTAAAAAATAATTGTTATTTCATGAGTTACCTCACCTGAATATGCCAACTTAACACGAATAGACAACCTGCAAGCTCAGCACTTATTTCCCTTTTATTGTTTGTAATAGTGTTTTACAGTCAGTCAGAGTTTTGCCGTCTTAATAGACATAGCTGTAAGACATTAAATTTTCAATTGTAATATTTAAATAAATAAAACTATTTTTTAAAAAAGGACTTCCTGGTTTCAAATAGTTAACTGGCGCAGTCGGTAGGATGTGATAGAATTGACTTTTACATCGAGTAAAGCAATTTTCGGTAACCGATTAATCTATCAAACGAACATTGTGACTTTTTCGACTAGTGGAGGTGTTGTGTTATACAGAGTGGCTTCTCAAACTTCAGAAAACCCAATCCATCGTGGAACTGTGCAACCCACCATCTGCAGCGAAAGTCTCGGGAGAGGAACGAGCATTGTCCTTTCCGCAAGAAGTTGTTTTTGGTCTCCAGAAAAAGCATCGCTGGACTTCATTATACTTCTTATAGTATAGAAACATGAACAGGATCGTCTACCTAGTTATGTAAGTGTAATTTTTAATGTCTGACGATAAATTGATTGATTCTTTAAATAATTTAACCTTAAATAACTCTTCCGCTGGCTCTGACTCCACTTCCTATCCTCAAGAAGTGCCGCTTGAAAACCTATACCCTCTTATTGGTTTTTTGTGCGAAAATTCAAGTTTAGAAAAAATTACCGAGCGCAGCTCAACAGTAGAAGAAACTAATTTAGATTTAGATTTAAATATAAGTAAAAAAATGCCTAACGTTTTCAAGCCTGAATACTTAAATTGCGTTCCGACGTTCGACGGAAACGCTACTGAGTTAAATAGGTATTTATCGACTTGTGAAACCATAATTAATAATTTTTTCGACGCTGCTAATCCAACAAATTTTCAAAATACATACCTTCTAAACTCTTTAATTGGAAAGCTCTCGGGTAATGCCCGCTTAGTCATTAATATACAAAACGTCACCAATTGGGCTGATCTCAAAAATACACTTTATAGAAATTTTGCAGATCGGCGAGACGAAAGTTGTTTAAATAGGGACCTAGTAATGCTAAAACAAGCACCCAATGAATCACCGCAAAACTTTTATGATAAATGTCTCGAATTACTGAATTTATTATGCAGTTATGTAGACGCGCATGAAAATGCCGCTGCAGCAACCGTTAAGCGAGAACTTTACCAAAAATTAACACTTAAAACGTTTTTATCTGGCCTTAGGGAGCCTTTAGGGACCACTATACGATGTATGCGTCCAGATACCCTAACAGACGCTATACAATTCGTTATTCAAGAAGGAAATGTAAAATATTTCCAAAATAACGCACCTCAAGTAAAAAACTTTAACTCAAAACAAAACATGGGATCACGGCCTACCTACCAAAATTATAATAACTTTAATAGTAATTCTCAACCTTTTAGACCAGGTTTTAATAGCAATACTAATTTTAATCAATTTAAACCGAGTTTCCCTTCACAGCCGGTACCAATTAGGCCAAACCCAAATTTTAGGCCGCCACAAAGATATTTCACTAATTCCGAAGTATTTGGTAAACAAAACCAAAGAAATGCATTTAAACCAGACCCAAACAAACCATTACCCAAGCCAACGCCTATGTCCGTGTCTACCAGACAGACCTACAGACCAAACAATTTTAATAATAACTACGCTGGTCCATCTCGCCAACAACCACCAAAATTTTCTTTCGAAGAACTATATAATGCGAATACAAATTCTTATAACACAGAGTACGATTCTAGTTGCGAGTACAATACTGAATGTGCAGACCCCGACCTACCATACGAGGCTCAATATTGCGAATACCAAGAACACGAGCAATGCTATCCACAGTCGCAGACTGTAACAAACGCGGATAATGCAATTAGCGGTAACACATATGCAAATTTTCAAGATGCTCCGCAGGAGATCGAAGAAACCTAACGCAACAGATAATTTCAATAAACACTAGTAATACGAGTGAACTATCCTACATAACATTTCCAGAATATAACTTAAAATTTTTGATTGATTCAAGATCCACGAAATCATTCATTAACCCAAATTTAGCGTTTAAATATTATTCGAACTGTATAATTAACGATCCATTTATTGTATCAACCGTTTTCCAAAAATCTGCACACCAACACAGTGCAATGATCCCCGCATCAAAAATATTTAATTTACCCAAAAACTTAAAGCTTAAATTCTTTTTGTTTAAATTTCATAATGTTTTCGATGGTTTAATTGGTCTTGACAACCTAAAAATACTTCAAGCTAATTTAAATTTTGGTCAAGGTTTTTTAATCACTCCGTATACTAAATTAAAACTATCCTTTCATAAGACCCAAACAGAATTAAACTGTATTACTATTTCTCCCAGATGCAAACAAGTAATAAAAGTTAAGACTTCTATTAAAAATGGTGAAATTATTATACCACATCAAAAATTTCATAATTGCGAAATTCCCGAATGTTTAACCGTAGCAAGAAACGGTAAGGCCTTAACTACCATTTTAAATAACACTTGCGAACCCATTATATTAGACTTTTCCGAACCCTTGGAAGTCGAGAGATTTTGTAAAAAAAATTTAGAAAATATTGACCTAAATAATTTCGACGATACCGTCAAAACAAAACTAGACTTTTCCCAAATTCGAACTGACCATCTAAATTTAGAAGAAACAAACGCGATCTCAAAATTGTGCCACAAATTTTCAGATATATTTTACCAAGAAGGTACACCCTTAACTTTTACACATAAAATAAAACACCACATCAGGACTTCAGACGAAGTACCTATCTATACGAAAATCTACCGTTACCCTTTCATACATAAAAAAGAAGTTGAAAACCAAATTAACAAAATGTTAAGTCAAAATATCATTCGACCATCTAGCTCACCCTGGTCTTCTCCCATTTGGGTAGTGCCTAAGAAACTTGATGCTTCCGGTAAGCAGAAATGGAGAGTAGTTATAGATTACCGCCGGTTAAACGAAAAAAGTTTGGACGATAAATATCCGCTACCAAATATTACGGACCTTCTAGACAAATTAGGGAAGTGTCAGTACTTCACCACACTCGATTTAGCTAGTGGATTCCACCAAATCAAACTAAACGAAGCAGATATACCAAAAACTGCCTTTAATACCGAGAATGGACATTACGAATTTTTGCGTATGCCTTTTGGGTTAAAGAACGCGCCCGCAAGCTTTCAACGCGTTATGGATAACATACTACGCGGAATCACCAATGAAATGTGCGCCGTCTATCTCGATGACATAATCGTTTTCTCCAGTTCCCTTCAGGAACACATAGAAAAATTGACCGAAGTTTTTAACCGCTTACGAGAATCCAATTTCAAAATTCAATTAGACAAATCGGAATTTTTAAGAAAGGAAGTAGCATATTTAGGTCATATCGTAACACCAGAGGGAGTAAAGCCTAACCCCGATAAAATCAGCGCAATAAAAAAATTTCCCTTGCCTTCAACAACGAAACAAATTAAAGGATTCTTAGGTCTTCTAGGATACTACCGACGTTTCATTATTAACTTCGCGAAAATTACTAAACCTTTAACAAAGTGTTTAAAAAAAGGCGCAAAAATTGTACATAATCATGAATTTATATCTTGTTTCGAAACGTGTAAAAATTTGTTAATCAATGAACCCATATTACAATACCCAGATTTCAATAAACCATTTAACCTAACTTGTGATGCGAGTAACGTCTCACTCGGATGCGTACTGAGCCAAGGACCAATAGGTCAAGATTTACCAGTCGCGTATGCATCTCGCACTTTGAACGACTCGGAACGAAATTACTCTACGATCGAGAAAGAATGTCTTTGTTTAGTATGGGCCACTAAGTATTTTCGACCATATTTATATGGCAGAAAATTTAATATTTTAACAGACCATAAGCCACTTCAATGGCTCTTTTCACTTAAAGACCCCTCTTCCAAATTAGTTAGGTGGCGAATCAAACTCGAGGAATTTGATTATAAAATAATATACAAAAAGGGCAAATTAAATACAAATGCTGACGCACTATCGCGTATCGAAATACACACCAAAGAAACAAGCAATCCTTTCGACCTAGGTACATATGTCAACAAAGTTACCCAGTATTCTTTACCAAATTCCCAGAACGATAGAAATAATCAAGCTACTACAAGTAATACAAACATGCCAAACGTTGATAATGAAAACTTAGATCAAATCTCAATGCTAGCACAACCTGATAACGAACCCGTAGATATTTTTAACGAACCAAATGACGATGACCTCACAGTTCATTCTAATGACGAGGAAAATCCTATCGTGGGCGTCCCTATCGCTGAAACACCCGTAAACTACGGCGCGAATCAAATCATTATTCAAGACGTATTACACTCACCAGCTAAACCTAAAAAGACTATATTATTTGAAAAGAAGCGGAGAACTACTGCCCAAATTTCCAAAAATAATTTTGACCAAGATATTATTAATTTCGTGAAAGAAAACGTCATTCCCGATAAACCATACCATCTATATTTTGAAAACCCCGATACCTATGAACGATTCTGCGAAGTAATAAGAAAAAATTTTAAATGGCCGTCCATAAAATTTAAACGTTGCCTAACAAAACTTATCGATGTCACAGAAAAGCAAGACATACCCGAAATTATACAAAACTATCATGAAGGTAAATCTAATCACAGAGGTATTGACGAAACGGAACAAAAAATTAAAAATAAATATTATTGGCCGAATTTAAAAAGTTCTATACAAACTTACATAAACGATTGCGAAACCTGCCAAATCAGCAAATATGATCGTAATCCCGTTAAAATGCAAATGAATATTACACCTACCGCAATAAGACCTTTCGAAATAATTCATTTAGATACGTATACTTTGGAACAAACAAAATTCTTAACAATTATAGACAGTTTTTCAAAATACGCACAAGCATACCCACTCAAATCTTTAACGTCCACCGAAATTGTAGATAACCTCTTATTTTATTTCTCTCATCATAAAATCCCAAAACAAATAATTGTGGATAATGGCACTGAATTTAAAAATTCAGTCGTTACCGAACTTTTACAATTACATAAAATTAAAATACATTTTTGTTCTCCTAACCATCCAGCCTCAAACGGCGTAGTTGAAAGGTTACATTCTACGCTATCAGAACATATACGTTTATTAAATAACCAAAGTTTTAACAAAACACCCATTACCCAAAAAATGATTTACGCCATTTTGGCCTACAACAATTCGATACACTCTTCGACAAAAATTAAACCTACTGACGTAATTAATGGACACATTACGGATGACAATCCTTTCGATATAAATATTGAACAGTTATTAACAAGCGATTACGTCAACGAACATAAAGAAAAAACGAAAGTTCTATATTCTGAAATTAACGAAAAGCTAATAGGCACTAAAGAAAAAATTATAGGCAAATTAAACGAAAATCGAGACGCCCCTGAAATCTTTACACCTGAACAAGCCGTTTACGTTAAAAAGCACATACGACAGAAAAATGCTGACAAATTCGCGAAACCCAGTAAATTAATTTCCGTGAATACAAAGCGTAAAACTGCAAAAACCGATTCTCACGAGAAAATACATCTTAGTAATATTAAACGTCCGCTGAGGAAAAAGTATAGTTTCAACTAACTAGTATTATCTCTCTTTTCAGAATTCTTCAAATTACACTCGGATACGAAGAAAAAATAACCGTGAGAAAACTAAACGACAACCCCGGTATAATTCCTTTTAATTTAGGCAGTGCAAAAATTCAAGAATTTACTTATACTCTAATACACTATTACGATTTAAATCCAATAATCGTAGAAATCAATAAATTATATATTAAATCTAAAAATATATCGGAGACGATAACTTCCAACTCCGAATACTTATTCGAAACTTCAAACTATTTTAAAATTTTAGACCTATTACAAAATAGGGTTGAAACAAAAATATCAGAAATACTCCCACATCCAAATAGGATAAAGCGAGGATTAATTAACGTATTAGGATCCGTTTTCAAAGCCGTGTCGGGTAACTTAGATGCTTCGGACGGAGAAAGATATGAAAAGTTAATCGCCGAACTGCAATATAATCAAAATAATTTGGCTGAAAATATTTTAAAAGAAAATTCAATCTCTCTTAGTATCATAAAGAAATTTAATACGACTATTCACCAAATTAGTCACAACGAAAAATTGTTGGAATCTAAAATAAATCAAATATGTTTTATAGTACAGAAAACGACATACAGGGAAAATGCAAATCTTGTTAAAGATACCTTAAATCAAATTATTAATGTTTATGAAATAATCGACTCTACCTTACAAGATATAGAAAATTCTATTGCTTTCTCTAGATTAAAAACAATGCATCCTAGCATTATAAAAACAAAGGATCTTTATTTCGAACTATTAAAAATTCAAAAGCGAGTTGGCTTAAAACAAATGCCTTTAAAAGTAACGTTAGAAAATACCTTGATACTCGAAAAAATTATAAAATTAGAATGTTTTATCTTAAATAATAAAATTACATACCTCCTACATTTCCCGATAACCTACCCAGAAATTTTTAACTATCTACATCTTTATTCCATACCTGCCTTTAAGAAGGGTCAATTTAAGGTTATTGTACCGCGAAATAAATTTTTGTTAAAAAACAAATTACACTACGCATATCGAGGTCAAGAATGCCAAGAGGTCAATGTCCAATCATTTATCTGCGAAAAAATGGACCTGCAAGAAATAAACAGAAACAGCCCATGCGCAGTAAAACTTCTAGATTCCACTCAAGACACCTCCACTTGTCAACAAATTGAAGCCACAGTCACTCAACCAATTATCAAACACTTGGAAACTGCTGACCAATGGATTTTTATCTTGCCAAAAGAAGAGATCGTCAAACTGAAATGTCACCAGCAAGAAGAAAGCCAAAAAATATTTGGCACTTATCTAGTACAGATACCAAACAATTGCATTGTCACCATTAACGAAGAACTGATTATTAATAATCAAAATCAAATATCAAACAGCAGCCAACCAGTCCTATTTCCCGACTTTGATAGCAAGGTCAATGTACTACCAACCCTTAACCTCAGCTATCATATTGAAGATGTCAAACTAGATGAACTTTATGAAATTGAAGATAGAATCCAAGAAAATCAACCAAAACTATTTTTCAACAACGTATCAACATTTCCTAGTCTATGGACCATTTTACTTTATGCAGCTTCAATCATTTGCGTCGCCCTTCTTTGCTACAAGAAAAAATGTTTCTTCAACCGAAGAAAGGAACCAAAAGAAGAACATTTGGAACTTCAAGATGTTCAACTACCCCGATAGCCGTGGAGTTGAATCTTCGAGGGGAGGAGTTACCTCACCTGAATATGCCAACTTAACACGAATAGACAACCTGCAAGCTCAGCACTTATTTCCCTTTTATTGTTTGTAATAGTGTTTTACAGTCAGTCAGAGTTTTGCCGTCTTAATAGACATAGCTGTAAGACATTAAATTTTCAATTGTAATATTTAAATAAATAAAACTATTTTTTAAAAAAGGACTTCCTGGTTTCAAATAGTTAACTCATGTAAAATCCAAAAATATTCTAAGATATAGGGTGTTCCATTTAAAAAAAGTAACTTTGCTTCCCTACGGTTTTCTGACTCATCCTGTATACTTAGTTGTTTAAAATTCTAATAGACCTTAAAAAACCCTAAAACTTTTGTCTAAAATATTTTTTGCTAACTGTTATACTTTAAGAAATACTCGACCGTTTCCATACATACCAACCAACGACCCTGTATGTATTGTTAATTGTATAACTTTTATATATTTTGTAAATAAGGCAAACTGTTTCTAATATAAATAGGCCAACAACCGTTAGAATTTTTTCCCTGATGAAAAGTGGCTTACTAGTTTGGCTTAAAGTGGCTTACTAGTTTGCACTACAATCTCAGGGCTCTTTTCTATATAATTAGTATAGACCCTAATAACTCTTGACTGCAAAAGCCCCAAAATGCGATTCCATACCGTAGGTGGCTTTCAAGCAAAGAAAAATAAACCGTTCGCTCCCATGCGTTTTCCCAGTTCGTTTGTGACGACTCTCACCGTAAAACAACCCGACGCCAATCTCCCATTCAATGCAAGAATGTGATCCCTAAACTTAAGTTTGTCATCAATTAAAACCCCCAAGAACCTTGCAACATTTGCGTTCTTTACAAAATTAATTTCTAAAACTAATTCTGAAAAGGAAAATTTAAATGTAAGAATGCTGATCTCGCTGACATTAAAACACACAAGAGTGGAATCACACCACCGCTTAACAAGAAACAGATCACTCTGTACAACAAGCTTCAATTCATCAGAATCCCGACCTCGCCACAAGATGGTAGTATCATGGGCAAACATGGTAAAAGTACCGCGGATATCAATCCTCGCCAAATCATTCATATAGAGAAAAAATAAGACCGGGCCAAGCACCGAACCCTGCGGAACACCACAGCCAACCCTCGTTCTGTTGGAAAGAACAGACCATTGCCAAATGCCATTGAGAATAAATTCAATAAATGAATGTGTACCGAAATTGTCAATTTCTAAAGCAGAGGAGAAAGAGAGACCAGGTGTTCTAATAAACAGAAAGAAAATGTCTCTTAAACATTAAAAATGGAGTATATCATGTTTTTGACTATCAATCCTACACTTAAGACAAAAAAGATAATTTTCGCTGAATTGGTCAGTTCAGCCCAATTTCTTGCTGGGCATGTGTAAAAAAACAATTGAAAATTTAACTAGCGATGTTACAGAAAGGTCTTTCAGCACTTAAAAGAGCCGGGATATTTACCTGCGTGGCTCATAATTTAAAATTGTTACGTCAAGATAGTACCCTCCCCTCAGAAAGTGATGTAGTAAATAACATCTGAAATTCCGTTAAAAACAAATATTGCCAAAACCAAAATACGAAAAGAAGACAATGACGAAGATGCAGATTCAGAATCTGATACAGATGGGGTAATTTCATTAATTACGTGACACAAACTTAGGTATTGGCGCAGAACATTTTTTGACCTGATCTTTTCTATCGTTATGATTTCTATATCAATCTTTATCTACATCCGTTTGGACTGCTTTTTAAACATTATGAGATTCCAGTTACCTATCATGCCATAAATGTCCAATAACTATAACAAAATCAAATGTTTACCTTTGATATAATGTTTTAATTTGTTTTGAAATTTTGTGCGCAATTTTTATTTTTTGAATATATTTGAATAACTCTGGTTGATCAACTAATGATATGAATATCATTATTGTCTGCCGCTCGCTCTGAGGATGATTTTTTGATGGAAACGCGTAGAAATTTTTTTAAAATAAAGAATGTGATAGGGCTTCTACTGTTCTTATTTATCCTCTATTTAAAAAGATATCCGTAAAAGCAGAAACAATGTCATAGTGTTCATAGTTACAGTTTAATGCGTAAATGCACCTTTTAACGCTTTATAGATTAGGGCCAGAGGGAGAAAGTGGCAATTACTATACACTATATTGAACAAGAATAAAATATGTATGAGTTCTTTTATTTTCGATCATTTATTTATTTTTTTTAATCGAAATGTTATTTTCTTGTAGGTTAGTTTACTTAAAATAAAACCATATAAAACCATTCCTGTTTTATTTCTTTATTTAATATACATAAGGCTTGTTTCTATTTATTTGTGTAGGTACCTGTAAAACACATAAATCAATTTATGGCACAAAATTGAGTGTTGTCATACAATTCAATAAAATCCAATAAATTACGAATATTTCGGAATTTTATCATCACAATCAATAAACGTCAATATTAGAACAAAATTTTAGAACTAAAGTAATCTTAAAAAATATTCCTTTCTTAATATCAGTGCAATTTTAGCCTACTGTGAGGACATTTATTAACATTTTTTGGCGACCCATTATTTGAAAAACTATTTTAGTGCATTTTAATTTTATTGCTTGCTTTTTATCCTCGAGTGTATGTGCATATCCCTGCATATAAAAATCTACTGAATATCTTTTAGGTTAGCGAGCAGTTGCTTAAAAGCTTGAGTGCCTCAATTTCCATTAGCCCGGTCACAAAGGAACCGTCGCTGACTGAAATAAAGAAACACGTGAGAAAATGTAAGTATGAGTTTTGTTCAAACTCCGTATTTATGCCGAAAAAGCGATACACTTTGCGCATAATGATACTGTTCCTTTTATTGACACAGTATTAAGGAGAAAAAGGGTCTGAACTACCACTCGTAAGTTTAGGTGACAAATTTCGCAGTAAAACCTATTATGATGCCGATTACAAGAACTAAGAGTTTCTTTGTTTTCCGTTTGAATTGATCTAAGTTGTCAAGCATTTTTATATTGTTAGGCAATTTATTAAATATTCTTATGCACTTGTACTAAGGATTTTTCTCTGTAATAGGCATTATGCTACGATAGAGCGTTTATCTTGTCTTGTAATTTTTTTTAATACAGGAATTTGACTTCCTTTCTTTTCACTAAAGTCACTAGTAAGTTTTTTGCTCGAGTGACCTCAGTTATCAGCAGTTTGCCAGCTTGTAACCAAAATAACCGAGTGAGGGAATTACACTGTTTTTTTTTTACAAAAACTATACATTGACAAAAATAAACACAAATGTATTTATTTTTTTTTATAGTCACGCGATTTTATTGTTACTTTTTTATATATGCTTTGGTTGTTAATCTATTTCATTATTCCGTATTTTTATAAAAGTAGGCGAGGCAAAAATACAATTACATGTAGGTAGTCCTTATTTAAAAATACTCTAACTTTTTAAGTTCTTGGGTTTCAATATATTAAGAATAATAAAAATAGTAATTCAAAGATAGATCATCAATCATCCTCCAAATCACTTGTTTCATTTACTTCAATAATAATGAGTTGGATATTCAGTTTATTTAATACATGTTCTGTTTCATACCATTATAATATCTCGCTTTCTTTCCACATTCTTACACTGAACTGCCATCTCGACCTGTTATAATATTTTTGGGAATCCCCCAAATATGTTCGATCGGATTGAACATACCAATGACGATAAAGCAAAGTTGATCGTTATTGGAACATACTGTCGTATGGAGGAAGCCGTAAAACTTTATGTCCATATTGTTCAGCCAGGCCATCAACTAAATATTTTTTTGATGGTTTATGTCTGAAAATAATTTAAGTTTTATATTTAAGAATATGTTAAAAAAATCTCTTGTACCTACCAACCTTTAACGATTTGTAAAAGTTTGGCTTTGAACATTCTAGGTATAAGCAAATTTAATTTTATTATTAGTTAACCATTATTGAATTGCAGCTTTATTCCAAGACGTGTTAGGTATTTTTTGTTAACAACACGCTGTGGTACGGGGCGTTGTCTATTACAATCACTGATTGCTTTGTTAAATTTTTCAATAATTGGTTTTCGAACCATTGTAAAAAATGTTGCTGATTCCTTTCTCCATGGTAGTCACTCAGGTTAGTTTTAGAAGAAAGAATTACCTCTGCACCCTCAACAAAACCATCTTCATTACCAGCATAATATTCAAATTTAGGGCAGCTGCTACACGCTAAAGATTAGTAAAGTAGCAATAAAATATGTAGACCTTTACATACTCTTTAAAGTTACTTCTCTAACTGCTGCTAAGGGTAACAATCGGCCATTGTTCTTCCTGAAATAGCTTTTTAGAGAAGCTCCTTGCACCGGCTATTTAAATTCTTCGTCATTTTTCACAAATAGTTACCAACGTAATCGACAGAGATATACACCTTTATTGTTCTTAAAAGAACATTTTTTTTAACGCTATTTATAAAATATCTGAAGTTTTTGTTAAAAAATACACGCGCAACAAAAGTAACAACACGAAAAACGTCAAAACAGGCCAACAAACGAACTGGCGCTACCGTACCGCTGACAGTTCTGTTGCCAACTGTCTGCCTATAAAATTCAAATTATATTAATTTTTACAAGTTTAACTTAAAAAATTATTTGCTATAAGTGGGTTTGTATCAAAGAAAAATATTTTAAGTTTTTTGTACAGGGTTATCCAACCAAGACTAGACAAGGCGATTTTTTGACTTTTCCTGTACTTTTATAAAAAAACTGAAATAGCCATCTTAAGTCATTTTCTCCCGCGAATTCGAATATCTTCAGCAAAAAACAATTGAACATCAAACAAAAGTACTAGGGGTCACTTTGATATTTTTTTAAATGGGATGCCGTATTTTTAATGAGCTTATCCGATTTCTCATATAAATTTTGATCTAAAATGTTGGATTTTTAATTTTTTTTTTTTTTATTTTTAACATTTTCCGAATTTAAAACTGAAGAAAAAAGGCGTTTTTGAATTAAAAATCCAACATTTTAGATCAAAATTTATATGAGAAATCGGATAAGCTCATTAAAAATACGGCATCCCATTTAAAAAAATATCAAAGTGACCCCTAGTACTTTTGTTTGATGTTCAATTGTTTTTGCTGAAGATCTTCGAATTCGCGGGAGAAAATGACTTAAGATGGCTATTTCAGTTTTTTTATAAAAGTACAGGAAAAGTCAAAAAATCGCCTTGTCTAGTCTTGGTTGGATAACCCTGTACATTCAATGTCGCAAGAAATTTTAATATTTTTTGGCAAATTTAATTTCCTCATGTTTTCTTATGGATTTACAATTATTAGCTGATTAATGACGTGCATCGGAAATTGTTTCGCATTAACGATATGTGTAAAAAAAATTATTCAGTTTGTTCATACTTTTGATTTTTTGCGTTGTCACCAAGTTAAGTAACACTTTACTACTACCACCGTTTAATTAGTGATTGGAACCTACGGAGAAATATATTGTAGCAATAGTCGTCAGGGGCCATATCTTAATGAAATACATACATATTATCTCTAGATTGCTCCTATTTTCTTAGACAAACATTTTTTTCAACACAAACGTTTTATTTCGTATTTACTTAAAATCTAACTTCATTCACTTTTATTGTTAAAACTACTTCTTTCTGGAGATATGACGATATAACTGTCGCGTTCAAAAATAACTATCGCTATCGTTGATTCAATATTGTGTGAAGCAGTTAATATCGAAAACATTGGAAACCTTTCCATTTATTGAAAATAGCTGGTAACTGTCTTACATATCAGAAGATCTAAATCAACAGTCACCGGTATATCAGTGATTTTTAAGTATCTTATAAGCCCAACTCTAACGTTCCACAATTAATTATAGTCACCGCAAGCGCTCGCTGCGTATTTAGTAATAACTCGCCGCCCTTTGCACATAACGTCTTCACAATAATATTAAATTATTTATTGTGGCATATTGAGAGTAACCAAATATTACTGAAATCGACACGTTTCGGAAACTTGGCCAAATTCGGCGCACTCTAATAAATAAAGGAGCAAAGTTTTATTATGCAAATTGCAAGGAATTTCAAGTTCTCCAATATCCAATAGATCTATTTTTCTCGTTGGGACGAATCTAACCTGTAATCCGTTAAATTCTTGCGAAAAATACTTTTTTTCTCAAATTTTGTAGAATGCGACAAAATCTTCTTACAGATTGAGTAGTTGGCCATGAAAAACAAAAAAAATGAGTAGTTGCAGTTTTGACTTACAATTTTTGACAGATGTCCGAATATTCATTTGTGCGTTTATACGTGGTTTTTATTTATCTTTATTGTCTTTACATAAAATAACTCCGACTAATATTTATGTTTTTGATTATAATGAGATGTTCTAAATATTTTTCAGTTTCCAGCGAATCACCAGAATACATTAAGGTTAATCTTATATGTCGCACTGTTAGGATTGGTTCGTACCGTTTTGTTCCACCATGTGATGTAAGTGTTTTACTTATTAATTTAGGGATTTTATTGATAAGGTTATTTTTTGGGCGGTTATGTTTTAGAGCGCTTTCACATTTGATCATTGGTATGGAATGGACCACTCATATGTGGTCATGAAATCGCTTTACTTAAACACCATACTATTATAAAAGCCGGTTTACATTAAGCACATTTGCTGCAATGCATTGCAGGAGCAAGATATTGCCTGAAATTTGTCTTGCAGGATGTTTCACAGCTGACAACTCTGTTTTTATTGAAAGGGGTCGCCAACATTGCCAAAATAAATGCCTCTGTTGCCAATCTGTCGATGGCAAAACAAAATAACATACATAACCTTTCTTTTTTTACTTTATTTGTTGTTGCTTTAAAGTGTTGGTAACCATCAAAATTACTATAAATCCACCACAATTGCAAACGCACTTGCAACAAATATCGAGCTCGATCGATTTTTCGCAATAGCAAGAGAATTCTCAAGTCCGTTCAGCTGGTTTTCTACTGCGCAGGCTTTTAAACAAGACAATTGCGACTTGCAAATAGTATTGTAGACTGTAAAATGTGCTTTAGTAAATTGCACGTACAATGCAATAAAAAAATTGTTATCCAATGCATTTTTTGCACCTAATGTAAACAGGCTTTAAGTAATTGCACAAGTGCAACAAAATATCCGACAGCGTGTTGTTTAAAAATTACACGAGTTAATTTTTTTCATATTTTTCTTCAATGTTAGTTTCTGATGTTGTTCTAATCGAAGATCAAACCCGTGGCCTTCGGCACTGAGTCCACGCTGTAACTACTGGGCCGCGCTGTTACTTGTTTTATATACAGGGCGTTTCATAATTGAATGCTGGCCCGTGAGGGTCTTAATCCTTGGTTGATTTTAAGAAAATGCTTATACAGTGACCGGCAAAGAGTTCGCAACATATGGGAACAATTTTGATAGCGGAATATCAAAAAATCTTTTCTGGGGGATCGGATGTGCATGTCCCATAACGTTAAAATCGATTTTGGCATACGTCACGTGACCACTGGTATGGCGGGAAAGTTGAAGAAACGAATATGAAATCATCAGAAATCAGATTAGTTGATGAGATATCGAAAAAATTCCAAGAATAAAAAGTGTTTAGAATTCTATTAGAACCTTACATACAATGTTTGGGATATCTACTTGTCTACTTGAAAAAACATAAAATCGAATTTTTTTGTAAATATTTTTTTACCGAATTAAAAATGTCCATATTTTTCCTTTCCAATAGCTTCATTAAAGTAAAACTGACTTCTGTTGAACACAACTAGAAACATTCTTTTGTTTTGCTGACAATTTGGAGCAATAATTCAAAAAATTCGTTTACACTTGGATGCCAGCTGTTGCGATAGTCTATTTCTAACTCAGACTATTACTAATATAGTTTTTTGACTCAAATTGTTGTTTTTTTGACTCAATAGAATAATTTTAATTTTATTAATTTTTAGATTTTTTTTTAAGTTTATCCGCGAAATTCAAGATTCTGTTTTACCGTTATAAATAAAGTTTGTTTAATAAAGGTTATTAAGACTATTGCAACAGCTGGCATCCAAGTGTAAACGAATTTTTTGAATTATTGGTCCAAATTGTCAGCGAAACAAAAGAATGTTTCTAGTTCTGTTCAGCAGAAGTCAGTTTTACTTTAATGAAGCTATTAGAAAGGAAACATATGGAAATTTTCAATTCGGTAAAAAAATATTTACAAAAAAAATCGATTTTATGTTTATTTAAGTAGATATCCCCAAACTTGATGATTTCATATTCGTTTCTTCAACTTTCCCGCCATACCAGTGGTCACGTGACTTATACCAAAATCGATTTTAAGGTTATGGGACATGCACATCCGATCCCCCAGAAAAGATTTTTCGATATTCCGCTAATAAAATTTTTTCCCATATGTTGCGAACTCTCTGCCGGTCACTGTATAAACATAGGTCCGCCACCCCTCTATTTTTGAGATACAGGATGTTACAATTTTTAAGCGAAACAAAAAATATGTATGCCACTGCCTTTTTTCTTTTTGATAGCGTAGTTAATGTATGCAGTTCAATTTCTAATAAATAAATAATCTTTATTGTATAATGCCAAATTACAAATCTTGCAATATACAAAGGTGAAAAGTACCGCTAAGCGTATTTTAATAATTACCCTTACAAAATAATAATGAAAAATAAAACAGTTAACCAAACTTAACAACAGAGGGAAGCATGGTAAGAGGTAATAAAAACAGCATCATCAAGGTTCATCATCACAATACAATTAGCGAAATCTCATCGATCAAAGATCCATAGATCCATCCAACACAAAATGCTTTAAGTGGCTCCTTAATGTACAGACACTCAGGTCCCTCAAGGCACGAGGAAGGCCATTGTATACGTGGGCAGACAAATTGTGAAACAATATTTAAAAAATTGTGTCGTATGGTACGGAATTGATATGGCCAGGGATAGGGCAGAATTGGCACTATTTAAAATTAAAAATTGGTTGGATACCTCACTACTTTCATTGAATATTAATAAGACTAAGTTCATTGCCTTCTCCCTGTCTTCGCGTTCACTCCCTAACTTTCAAAATCTTCGTCTACATAACTCGCAGCCTATACTGGACAGGCATTGCCCCTGCGATCAATCTATTGAAAGGAAATGCAGTCTAAAATATCTGGGAATTATAATTAATGAAACTTTTAACTGGAACGAGCAGGTCGGATATGTCACAAATAAAATTAGAAAACTGATTTTTAAATTCTACGAACTAAGAAACATTCTGCCTTTAAAGACACTTAAAACAATTTATTACGCACTCGTGGAGTCTGTTATTAACTATGGCTTGATGATATGGGGCAGTGCTGGTTCAACCCTTATAAATAGACTGCAAGTAGTTCAAAAATGGATTATAAAAATAATGCTTTTTAAGGACAGAACATATCCGTCTCAGTTGGTTTATAGCGAAAGTAAATTATTAACTCCGAACCAACTTTTTATTAAGTCAATAATTAGATTTATGCTAAGTAATTTGGAATACGGACAAGCTTTGGACCACAATGTCAATACTAGACATGCATTGCAGAATAATGTCATGCTTCAAAATCCTAGACACACGGTATGTCAAAGACACATTTACTGCGTTGGACCAAAGATATATAACGATTTACCAATAAATATTAGATCTAAACCATATCAGTTAATTACAAAAGAAATCAATAAATGGTTAATTGACAGTAATTATAACATAGAATATATTGTATAATTAGATATGCACTAAATTAATTAATAATTAATTAATTTACTACCTCAAGAAAAATCTTACTAGTTTATAGGGCACACCCACAGTATTTCAAATACCATTGTGTGCCAAATATGGCAATAGTGAGGTTGTTTGTTTTAGTAAAGTCAAAAATGATAGGATTGCCAAGTATCCTTGTTATGATTATACTGCTTTATTGGAATGTATTATGTAATATTTTTGCTATTGCTAATAAATAAATAAATAAATAAATGTTATCCACAAAACGAACATTCACCTGATGCGTGTCTCCTCGCTGAGTTATCAGTTCAGCCAAATACTTAAAAAATCTCTCAGTTTTAGAATTTTATGAATTTGACACCCCAGATGAATGTATCGCCTCTTAGCCGTACTGTGTCCGAAGATGTCAACCACATGACCACTCCCATGCTCCCTTCTCGACAAGCATCTCACATACCGTGCACAAGCATTCTTCACCTTTTGCACTCTATATTTATTATAATTTGTAAGAAAATGTTCATATACTATATCAAGATGCCCCGGGATAGAACCAAGCTCTGTCAAGAGCTTCTTAATGTCTGGTAAAAGTGTATTTTTGAATTCATAAATACGTTTTAATTTGTAATATGATCTCTGACATATATTATTAACATGTGAGTTTAATGAGAGTTTTTTTGTCTATGTACAGGGTTATCCAACCAAGACTAGACAAGGCGATTTTTTGACTTTTCCTGTACTTTTATAAAAAAACTGAAATCGCCATCTTAAGTCATTTTCTCCCGCGAATTCGAATATCTTCAGCAAAAAACAATTGAACATCAAACAAAAGTACTAGGGGTCACTTTGATATTTTTTTAAATGGGATGTATTTTTAATGAGCTTATCCGATTTCTCATATAAATTTTGATCTAAAATGTTGGATTTTTAATTTTTTTTTTTTTAATTTTTACGGTAGACGAACATTTTCCGAATTTAAAACTGAAGAAAAAAGGCGTTTTTGAATTAAAAATCCAACATTTTAGATCAAAATTTATATGAGAAATCGGATAAGCTCATTAAAAATACGGCATCCCATTTAAAAAAATATCAAAGTGACCCCTAGTACTTTTGTTTGATGTTCAATTGTTTTTTGCTGAAGATATTCGAATTCGCGGGAGAAAATGACTTAAGATGGCTATTTCAGTTTTTTTATAAAAGTACAGGAAAAGTCAAAAAATCGCCTTGTCTAGTCTTGGTTGGATAACCCTGTACAGTCCGAGATTCCTGACTTCATCAGTCCATTCAAGGGCAGTATTATCAAGTGTTATGTGATGAGAAGAAACATCAATATCGGTCCTTGAAAACAGAATAGCCTTTATTTTGTTAGGATTTATAAGTAGTAAATTCTTAACAGCCCAGTCCGATATGTCTTGCAGATCTTGATCCATCATATTAATAGTGTCAGGAAGATCAGTCGGGGATGATGGTAAATAAATTTGAAGGTCGTCAGCATACATATGATATTTGATGTTTAAGATCCGATGTGAAAATCGTAAAAAGAAGCGGACCAAGAACAGATCCCTGTGGAACCCCCCTCACCACATCTCTGCAGTATAATTTGTTTCGTTAAAAATATCAAAATACGCCACTGCATGGTAGAAGTAGAGCAAATATTTTTTTATGGAAAAAATGTATTTTTATGCCTAGTTGTTTCTACCTTCAAAATGATATCTAAGGCGGTCTCAAAAATATTAAGGAAACCTCTTTTTTTTCCACATCCTGTATGTCAAAATTTAAGCGGTCGCGGACCTATATTGATATAAGCTTTTTATTTTAAAATCATCCAAGGATTAAGACCCTCAAGGATCAGCATTCAATTATGAATTATGTAGGTGAGGGAAAAATATTCTCTGATACGTCCCGACCATTGCTCCCATGTAAAAGTGCTTTAAAACGCTTAAGGGTACACACATAGTGTTCGTTTTCATCGCTACTCTGCTTACCCCTTCAATATGTGATTACCCTTACTTTGCTTTGTTTTTTATTGCTGAATCATTAAAAATATTTTAGTTCTTTATTACTTTAGAAAGGCTGCAGAATATATATTTTTGGTGTCTCAATCACTTTTTGTTTTAATCTGGAAAAAGTAATAATCACAAACTTTCAAGCTTTTATGATAAACTATGTCAGTTTTCTATTTAATACAAATAATTTCAGGTTACTGTTGACTCGAAATGTGTCATGATCAAAGCGCCAGTTGTCGACAACAAATCGGATATCAAAACTATCAGAATAGATAGAGGCGATATTGTTAAAGTTCTCGTGTGCTTCAACAAGGCGCTGCCCGTAATATTCTATTATTTGAATGTGGGCGCGGCCCCTATTATTAGAGATATCCTAAATATGAAGAAAGAAAGCGGCTTGTATTATGATCCTATCGACGAGACAGAAGATTCTTATAGGTAAGTTTCCTTAAGGAGTCATCTAAAAAGTATATGTCTGCTAATGACCAAAAGCTAAATGGGAAAACAGTTGCGATTCTTTTAGGTTAACGTTGGGCGTCGTGAAATATTATCCGCGTCTGTCTATATCTCCCTATTAAACCAACAGATTATTTTCAATTTTCTAGAAACACACCTAACCCAAAAGTAAATTTGTTTTCTTTTCTGCTACACTTACTTTATAGGTTGCTACTAGGGCATCCAGTTCCGGGATCTGTGGAATACAGTGATTTTAGAGGTCTCGGGACTAAAGCTATTGTCCCGACACGTACGGTGGTCCCGAAAATTGTGCTTTTGTCATCAAACATCGACGTTTAAATATTATTAATTATAAATTAAATATAATAATTTTAAACTCCGATAAAGCCTGTAAAATTTCTCAAGGTGTCATAATGTGCTTTGTATTCCCACGAATTGAATATCATATACGATAAAAAGAGACAAAACCTTTAGTAAGGGACAGAAATCCGCGCTGATTGCTTGATTTCGGCGTGTGTTGCCAAATTTAGAAAAACATATTATCCTCATCACTTTAAGAATATAATGAATTATATTTAGCCATTATAATTTGCAATGTAAAGAAGAAAATCAACAGGATATATGTTATATTTTATTGAAATTTAAACAGGATTACGGCAACAATGTGCTTTTTTTGTTCGGATTCCTTTCGTAGCTCACCCGCCGTGTGGCGGACTTTATTTATAAGGTGGAACGAAGTTGAATATAACATTCTTAAAGGGTAACGTAACTTAACAAGTTAATAAATCTTTGTTAAGGGTTTTATTTCGGAAACCTGTTTTTTTTTTGTTTCTTTTTTACTGTAGGAGTAAAAGGTTAGGAGGCCTAGAGCCCCGTAAGTATTCGTTTATTCGATTCACTCAAAGAGCGCGTGAATCAGAGAAGAACTACAGCTTCTCAATTAATGAGTTACCTCACCAACCCCAAAAGATTATCCGTCTATTTCGAGAGAATTGCTTTTTCCAGTAGACGCAGATCTCAAAACGATTTTACGTTTATCAGAAAATTGATGGAAATTTTTCCAGAAGAGATTGTTACAGAAATTCCTCTGGCTTAACTTCGCCAAAATTTAGTTGATTTCACATCATTGAAAGGAAAATTAGACATTGGCACTAAGCAACCCAAAAATATTGTTACCATCAAGACAAGATAGCTTTAATACAGTTATAGTAAAGGAAATGGCACTCTTTAATAACGGGGGTAACCTTTGGCCAGTTCTTGCAGTTGGCTTATGAATATTTGTCAACCATTCCTCCCACAAGCGTCGAATGTAAGCGTATTTCATGTAACATTCGTTATACCCTTACCCAACGATTTTCAAAATATTCCATTAATTTAATGTGCAGCTGGTAAAATTTATTGCAAAGTTAGTATAAAAGAATATCGATAAGTCTTTATTTATTAAAAAAAAAATTGAAACTCAGACTTTTTTAATTTTAATTCCAGCAATTTTTTATTAAATGATTCATGCTTTAAATGAAGTACTTTTTTAAATCCATACTATAACACACACAATTGAAATTCCACAAAGATTATTTGACAATATTCTATTTGCCTAATTTTAATTTATAGCTAATTTAATCAAGGTAGTATTAAGGTGAATTTATGCAGAACAATTTAAATTTTTTACCACAAGTTAATTACATGACATAAGAGCGTAAGAATCACTTAAATTTATATTAAGAAAGTTGTGCTCCTATGTCCTGGTATGTCCATTACCTTGCACTAAATTAACAAAGTAAAATTAATGGTAAGATAAATTAAAACTGTTCTATACAAACCTACCTTTAGCCCTTTTTTTATTATCAGAAGTAGGAGAGTTTTTTTCATGCTGGTTATTTTGTTCTTATTTTTTGTTATTACATTAATACAAACTTGGAACTAACTTTATAATGATATTATTTTCTTTTCTGTATTTAAAGGAAAATTACTCTGCTTCCTGAAGATTTTAGCGAGGATCACAAAAACACTTTTAACAAACTTTACAGCATAGGCTCCTACAACATAATGGATGAACTGACTGCTAAAGAGGCGAACGACATTTTAATCAAAACTTGTCCCAAAGATCAAACATTAAATGTTGGGTAAGTCAATCTTCTTAAACATGTCAGTGTGTATGTTTATAGTTTAACTATTTTTCTCTGTAACTTAAAATGAAGCCCTTATTTCAAATTTTGTTAAATTCTTAAATCAGCAACATTCCGACTTTAAACTCGGAATGCTGAGATTAAACTCCGAATTATTGCTCAGAATATTTTTTTGTTTGGTGTGTGGCCTTTCAACGCCTTCCTAGTATTTGACTAAATGTAAAAAGTACCTTCTTTTACTTATTATTCAATTATAAACACTTATTATTCAATTATAAACACTAAAAATAAAAAAATCCTACAAGAAATAAACCTGCAAGAAGATTTTACAGAAAGGCATTTACAAGCACAGAAAAATAAAGGCTAATTAATACGTCCCCGCGTTTTGATTGGCGTTTGCGATCTCATGACGTTCAGATTTAAAAGAAGTAGGATATTAATTGATAAATTACTATTAATCAGCGATTATTTCAAATAATTCGACCTTATTTTTGCGTTTATATCATCTCATCTTTTCACATTTTTTGTCATTACAGGCAAATGCCTTTGCAATGAGTTTAATCTAAATATTAAAAACTTTTGTTGTTGATTCTTAACTGCATTCTCACTTTTGAACGCAATGTCAGTGCTACCAACTGCTAAGCGTTAAACTTTCAATGATATCTTCAAGGTTCAAACATTTGATTTGTGGTAACACTGTCATCTTTTATTGGCAACACGCTTTGAGGTTATGGACCCAAGCAAACATGTTGACGTGAAAGTATAAAGTTCTTTTTAAAGAAAATGACCTTTGTTTATGACCATAAAGATGGCCATCAGTAAGTTCTTTGGTAGGAATAAGCGATTTAAAGTGCACAAATCTAATTTTTATTTTATTTGCAGGTCTTTTAGCGAAATAAGGCAGATACTTCTGTATCCCAAAGAAGGTCCAGGAAGATTAAGTATCAATACTGAAGACTATGTTTGCTTAGCCGTGGACCAATTTTTAAACGATAAAATCATCGACTTTTACCTAAAATATCTGTGGGAAAATTTGCCAACTGAGAAGCAGAAAAAGGTGCACATTTTCTCAACCTTCTTTTATAAGAGGTTAACTACAAAAGCTGCTAAGTAAGTACATACTTAATATACCGGGTGGTGCATCATCAGGCAGGGTAATGAAATTCCTCTGTAAATTTTGAGGTGGTCAAATATTGGCTTTCCCATTTTAGAAATAAATAAGGTTTAAGAAGAGTGTTAAGATCTGCACTCAAAGGACAGGCTTTAGCCTTTTTTAGTAGGCTAGTTATACCCTGGGAGCTAGTGACCAGTGATGATATGTTGAGTGTGTGATTTTATTCTACATGTAATAAAACATTAAGTCCTTATCATGTCTTACATCTATCTTCTCTGATTTCCCCATATTTCAGAGCTGCAATTATTCGTAAGAGTGCCCTTCATCTCAAATTTTTTTGCAGTCCTTTCTACTGTTGATTCAGTTGATGTTGGTCTATTGGGAAATTAAGCAACAAATATGTTTGATATCCTCCGATAACTATTTCCTTGATAATACCATTTAATAGTGTTGGGAAAAACCGATGATTTTAATAATCGAGTAGTCACTACTCGAGCGATTTCAATAATCGAGCGATCGCTCGAGCGATTTATCACTTGAAATTCCGGTTCAAGTATCAAGTAATGAATGAGTATCGGGTAGGTACTAGGTAGATCGCTTGCCGCTCGATTCGACAGCGAATGAAGCCGAAGGCAAGCGATCACCACCGATTGCTTCTTGACCGCCAGGCGCAAACGTTTACATTACAGGTGCTTCTATTGAAATATCCAACCATAATCCAAACCAAAACAACGAAACGCATGTCGCGATAGCGCCTTTTCTTTTATGTGCCGTTAACAAAGACGTATGTCGTGTAAGACTTCGGAGTATCAACTTGAAAACCGTCAAGCGATTGTGGCCGAGCGGGTATCGAGTGAAAGAACTTTCGCTTAGTGGTCAGTGCTTGTTGAGCGACGATTTTCGCTTGAAATTATAACTCGAGTAGTCGTGTCAATAACCGAGTGATGTCGGTTATTTCAATAATCGAGTACTCGAGCGGTTTTTCACTCGAGCGATCCCAACGCTACCATTTAATTATAATAATAATTTTCTTGTGGTTAGTGTAGCTCATCACTAATCTGTTTGATTTAGGATAATTTCACAGTAATATAATTACAGACATGGAAAAGGTGAGATGTTTTTGTTGCACTGAGTCATTGTTAAAACTGCTTGTTGTTCTTGCTTATGGATTTTAGCTGCAATTGCTAATTGGTCTATCAAAGTGGGCTAAAGTGTTCTTTGGGTGCAGCTCCTTAGCTCTCTTCAATTATCCTTGAGTAAATTTGAAATAGGTTTATAAAAACTTATTTTTTAAAGGTATTGTTTGTACTATTGTTTTTTTTTTTATAGAAAGTCTCATCCTTTTGAATCTGACAATACTCTATCAGCTGCAGAAAAACGACATTGTAGGGTGAAAAACTGGACCAAGAGAATTAACCTTTTTGAGAAGGACTTTATAGTAGTACCAATTAATGAGAATGCTCACTGGTTCCTGGCCATTATTTGCTTTCCTGGTATACGAGGTCCTCAAACTTTTGATGGAAAACCCTATAAACCAGAACCGAAAGTTGTAAGATCTCAAAGAAAAAAAGCCGGTAAGAGCCAAAAACCAAAAATGGAATTTTTTTTGTCCTGTCCTTGATATTGACTGATGGAAGAAACAAACTTTAAAGATTACTTTTAAAAGTAAAATCAAGTGTTATTTAGAACTAAGTTAATAAGTTAAAATAACTATTCTATTTTTTCCAGATGCTAAAAAAGAAAAACCAATACCTTGTGATGATCCCATGTTAAGTGATAAAGATGAAGCTGAAAGTGAGGACTCTGACATGGAGTCTGATGGTTCTGAAGAATCGAACGCATCAGCTGCGGCGGCGGTCGTTGCAGCTCCAGTAGCAGCACCTGCACCTGTACCGGCACCAGTTCCACAAGCCAAGGGCAGAGGTGCTGTTAGAGTTCCCATTAAACAGTAAGTTTTTAGAGAATAGGAATATGATTTGTAGCTTGTGTTAATGGCCCGCGGTAGTCCCTGAACCACAATAATTGGTCATAACTTGATAAAAACAAGTTGGTATATAATAGAAAGGGATCCTTCTAGCCACAATTTGAAATTTGTTACCTTAGCAACATGCACCTTAGTAAACCTGCGAGCTACCTGGTTTCTAGGGTGTCGGCTATGAAAAACTTTTAGGGCCAGGACAGGAAAATGTCAAAATAATTTTTGCCATTTGGACTTACAAATACTCTACTTGGCTATTTTAAAGGCAGGTTTCACACTTAAACGTGAGAAATTGAAGTTCTGTAAACCAGAGCTTAAATATCTGGGCTATGTCGTAAATGCATCTGGATTATTGGTGGACCTGGAAAAGGTAGAAGCCATCATTCATATCCAGGCTTCTAAAAACGTTGCTGGGGTTAGGAGAATTGTAGGAATGACAAAATAGTATAAGCAACAAGTTAAATTTGTATTTATGTATGTATGTATGTATCAGGGGCGTGCGGTCCATGGAAGCGATGGAAGCACTGCTTCCCCTACCGCTTTCATAAGACATAAGACAAAACAAATTTTATATTAATCTATACCTATCCATACAATTAAAATACCCAAGTATTTATTTCTATCTAATTTCCAAACCAAATCCGGCCCTGTATGCATCCCTGACCAACGCAATATTAAATGTATCGAAGAATCGAAGTGATCTCAATACGTGTATACTACACTCTATACGCGTATAAGAGTAATAATTAATATGGTCTGCCGTGCCAAGTAAAGGGTAAATCGTTAGACTTCGGTATTTCCTTCACCGCGATGCGACGCCGGTAACGAAGCCGCCAAAATATTTAGTTTCCACGTGTTTGTACTCGGCGGTTACGATTGTTTGTCGCGATTTTTCGTCAGGAATACGCGGTACACGGTAGAGGATCTGTCTGACTTGACTTTGTTTATCTTACTTCTTGATTTATTTTGTCATGGAGCAACCAATTGCCGGCCCATCGAGTTCGGGAAATGTAAAGTGTATCTGTTCTGTATGCAAGTTATTGGAAAAAGGATTTTCAACGCTTTTCTTTGATGAAAAAAGGAATATTATTGCAACAGGTAGGCCTACACCAGATTTTAATTTAAAGACAGAAGTGAAGGCGGCTAAAAAATCCGTTTAAAATTAAATCAAACTGTGAATTCAAAGTAAAAATGTATAGATAGTTTTCTGTATTAGTTTCTGTTATGAAATTTTGTTAACTTGTTTTTAACGACTCTTAGGCAGGGTTGGGTCACTAAAGAATTGGTTTTCGACGGGCAAATTACGTAAAAATTAATAAAAAAAACATAGGTACCTAGCCATTTAGAAAATAGAAGAAATATTAAAAAATCATAGGTACATAATCACACATTTTCGACAGTACTGTACCTACATGACAGTATTCTACCTGTATTTAAACGTCGAAAAATTGCCAATATTTGGGCGTGGTCCTCAAAAATTTTCGCCTCCGGCGGGCCTACCGCCGGTGCTTCCCCTTCTTCATAACTCACCGCACGCCCCTGGTATGTATGTATGTTTGTGGCTCTGGTAAAACCAAATGGCCAGCGTCAAAATTTGTATTTAGTAAAATGCTTTAGTGTGGATCAAATTGACCCTAAGGTTAGAGTAGCTGACACAGTCTTTAATATTTCTAAAATGTATACCAGCCTAACATTCCTTATTATTTATTTAATACTTTCGTCACAGCACTCAAAACTCCTTCATATGAAATTGGTATCTTGCTGTTGTGGCAATTCTGGCAGCCTGTGCCATTTTCTTTATGGTTTAGCATTTGCAAAACTTTGTGATTGCGTTAAGATATTGACAAAATCAATTCATTAAAACCATTAAAAATACATATTATATGGATAGAGATCAAAAGCGGTCATTCTCCACCAAAAGTTTCTTTACCAATCGTTTAAACAACTTAGAGTGTACATTATACTAACACACATCTTTAAAATAGACAAAGATGTCAATGTTAAAATCTTTCTTGATATGAACAATGATTCTCTACTATTTATTATCTCACCGCTCGTTTTTTGCAAAACAAACGATGGGTTCAGCAGATAATTATATGCATTTCCTCAAAACACAATCCCACAACGCACATGATACTTCACCAGTGAGTGGTACGCCTTCCCAGCCAAAGGAACACCAGTTTCTCTCGCTAGCAGCTGCACAGCATAGCATCCGGAAGCCACCTTCTTTGCCTGCCTTCTAATATGCGCATCAAACTTTTATGTCATCGTTCAGAAAAACGCCCAAATACCTGGCATTCGTTCTTAAGACAAGCAGAACATCCCCCATCAACAAGCTATCCTTGCCACACGGAAAACCCAAGACACTGGTTTTCTCCACATTGAGAATCGACAAATAAAAAAGCAAACTTTCGACTAAATAACGTCTGTGCGCTACACATTCCTGACTGTGGCGTAGATATGAATATAAATGTTTATTTTAAACACATAGAGACTGCACAGATTTTATTTAATTTTTTAATTGCACAAAGTTGGAGCTGTGATAAACGATAGGAGTCAGAGATGTAAAGTTGTTTAAAAAAGTTACCGGAGATGTTTCCTAGTCTATTCACCGCTTTAGAGTTTGGGGGCGATCTATTTGCACCCAGAGAGGCGAGATAAGGGCATATTAATATAATTGTGATTTCTTAGTCTCTTTAAAAGCTTTAGCTAAACTTAACTCTCTAAGTGCCGTTATTTTTGGCACTGATTAACTCATGTGATAGACCATTAAAATAATCAGGGTTATGAATATGCCAATGTCAATATAAATTTGAAGGTTTTGGCATATTAGAAACCGTGATTATTTTAATCGTCTATCAAATGATTTAATCAGTGCCACAGTACCGGCACTAAACGTGACGTATAATATATTTTTAGTTTGTTAAAAATATTTTCTTTTCAGGCCATGCATTCTGATTTTTGATTCGCTCGCTGGCCCAAGTAGATGTCGAGTTGTGGCGACCCTACGCGACTACTTAACCATGGAGTATAAATCAAAAATGGACACTGAACTAGTGTTTAATAAAGACGTGATCAAAGGCGCCTCCTGCAAGGTTCCACAACAGAATAACTTTACAGACTGCGGATTATATTTGTTGCAGTATGTGGAACAATTTTTTACTGTAAGTTTTTGTTTACACTGCATTCTAGGAATAATTTAGAAGTATACAAACTAAGCCGGGCGGCAGCAAGTTAACACTAATTATATTTTTATTTTCAGGATCCCATCAAAGACTATAACACTCCTATTAAAGGAATAAATGAATGGTTTGACGAAATTGTGGTCACGAGGAAACGTGAAGACATTTGCATGCTTATTAAAAGCTTAATGGAGGAATCTGGTGCTGATACTAACTTTCTGCCGGATATAGCTTTACCGACATTAAATGGTAAGTACGTAAGCCTATTTTACTTAAAAAAGTTTACTAAAACACTTTTTTTTTGGGGATTGAACTTGACAACTGAGTCGGGCATCATGCCTTTAACTCCTTTTCAACCTTCTACGGTTTTATGGGCCAATCTTCATATCGAAATTTGATTTGGGCTTAACCCTACTTGGCTGGGCAATTCAAAAGCGCAATATTTGCTACCTGGTGTCAATATTTCTTTGTGAATTGGTTTTCATGATGTAATTGTTCGAAGTTTTTCTCCCCCTCCAATTCAGTGCCTCCCCACTATGACTGAAGGTAGCCAATTCTTAAAATATCTGCAGGTGGAGCCTGGCGGAGATTGAATATGAGTGTGAATGATTAGAGGATTTGTCGCAACGTCGGTAAAGTCCGTTCAAAGATTTAAAAGAATGACTACCTGCCTTTAGTTATCACCAATCATAAAATTCTTTGTTGAAAGGGTTTCAAGGATCATAGAGATAATGATTTTATTATCCAGGTAGAGACCGTACTTGGCCGTATTTAGTTTACAAAGCCTTATTAAATAATGGGAAAAAAATAAGTAGACAAATCAGTGTTGCAAAACCAGTCATTTTATTAGTTCGTGTGAAATAAAAACGCACCTTTGATTATCCAATGTGGCGTCCGTGGATTGGTAAATCTAGTATAGAACAGCCGGAGGGGGTACAGGTACAACCAGAGTGCGGAAATGAAAATGGAAGAAGACACTTATCTTTAGATTCTAAAGAGATTATAAAAAATGTATATACAACTCTCATAGAACTTGAAAAGTTGAGTAAAATGGAATGTATTGAAGAAACAGCCACATTGACCAAAATTTCGGAAAAAACAGTATGGAAAATTGTGAATAAACCCATCACCGAAAGGAAAAGAAGGAAAGATTCTGGGACTTGCAAAAAATTAGATCCAAGCGATGAAGATTTAGTCCGACACAAAATTTATAAGATGTATGAAAAGCATACGGTACCAACACTGGATAATTTACTGAAAATACTTGAGATAGATAACACGGATATCAAATTGCGGTAGGACAACGCTGTGGAAGTGTCTTCAACGAATCGGCTTTAAATTTAAAAAAGTCGATAAACGGCAAGTTATCATGGAATCGCAACAACTTAAGGCGTGGCGATTTGAATATTTGACAAAAATCGCTCAGTACAGAAGTGAGAACAGGCCTATTATATACTTAGATGAAACCTGGTTTCATATTCATGATACCCCATCAAAAGATTGGGTTGAGTCTAGTGATAGGTGTAGAACAAAGGCACCATCAAACAGAGGAAAAAGAATAACCATAGTACATGCAGGGTCCGAAGATGGTTGGGTACCAAATGCACTTTCATTGGCAGCCAAGAAAGAATATAACTGACTCCTGTTTGGATTACCATACAAATAGTGTGATTGTTATGGACGACGCAAGTTACCACAGTAGACAGTTAAACAAGCACCCTTGTTCAAAAGATACGAAAATGGCAATACAGGAGTTTATGTATCAGAATGATTGCGTGATATATCAGCAGAAGCCAAGCCTCTGGCATAATACCTGTCAGGTTTCTCAATAGAATAATACTTTACGAGAGTCGTTGCGCCACTGGTCCATTTGCGTTTAAAATTTTAGAGTCGGATCGTACCTCCTTTCCTCCGCATTCACCCCAGCCACATCGGTGGGTCATAACGGTCCAACAGCCACCGGCCTCGCAACAGTACTTAAACTAAGTAAAATTGTAAAGCATGTACTACAGTACATCGTCGTGCGTCGCGCAGACAATTTTTGTTTTCGGTGATCGATTTCTCACGATGACCGGACTTTTAAGCGCAGTAACTTGGAGAAGAGTATTTGCAGCAATCACATTACCGCAACATTTACATTCAATTTTTCAAGTTCTACAACTTTTATATTTACAATGATCCGAACAAGCGATTCCCAAAGGGACATAATGACAAAAAACAGATTTTTAATTACAGCATTTTTTTGCCATTTCAAAGTTTTCTCAAAATGGTTGCACTTTGCAAGGGGGGTAGGGATACACCATTTTGGTTTTTGTCTCGTCTCGGGGATAGGCCGTCATTTTAGTCTGTGTCTACCAAAACTATTTATAGAATGTGTAGACGAAGGTAGCACGTCCATGGATTGTCGCCGTTGAAGGAGCTTAACCTATGACTTCGCTTTCCCTTTACGAATACCACGTAGCTACAGGCTGAAACGGCGCACTCTACGATGTACCCAAGTACACCAACACTTTGATAAAAAAAATCTCATCCATAAAGTTTTCTAAGGTGCAAGGGTTTTTTCGGCTCCGCACAATTTGTGACCCTGTGGTCCATTTGAAAATAAGAAATAGGTACATTACTTTTTGAATACCCCTCGTAATGCTTTGTTTGTGTAGGGGCGGGGCCCACTGGTCGTTTATCGAATTTTTGGGCTTCTTTCGCGTCAACTTTATCCTTTGTCCTTTGTGTTTCAGTTTTGAAAAATGATTGCAGGCGATTATTATATATTTTATTGAAATCATTGGCAAATTACAATAAAAGTTGAATACCGCTATTTTTAACATTATTATTTAATCATTATGCCGAAACAAACAGGTTTAGGAAATGTTTAATAATAATTATTACTACTAACGGCTTTAACTTATGTGTTAATAAACGATATTGAAAGTCATGTAACCAATGGTATGTTTCCCTTGATGCATCTTTATTTATAACACTTCTAGTGGCCACAACTCCGGAGTTTCCAAATTTATTTTATTTCACCAGCAGAAATTATTTATTGTTGCCAACCAGATAATTATATATACTGTTACAGTATTTTCTTTTTAGTGACAGTTTAGGGGAATGATGTTAGCATCGTATAATTTATGCGGTATGAGAAAAGAAGTATTAATAGATTTTTAACCTTGAAAACCATTGTTGCCAACTAAACAAATTTTAAATTACAGTGTAAACCCGACTTAATACCAGGGAATTTAGAATAGTAATTCATTTTGATTTATTTTTAAATTTCGTAATTATTGTAACCAACCAAGTTACTATAAATTACAGTGTAAGCTCAACTCAATGTTTCAGGAAATTCTAATATTTTTTTTATTAATAGTTTTTGCGACCTTGAAAAGCATTGTTACCAACCAAACATCTTATTTACTGTGTAAACCAGACTTAATATACCGGGGGTTTTAGAATAGTAATGTCGGTTATTATGTTATTAATATTATGTATTGTTTTATATTTCTTTATAATATTTTATAGTTTTAAATTACTAGTAGGATATCATTTGCGTAATTATTTTTTGATTAGCTCGCGGCGATCTTGAAAATCATTGTTACCAACCAAATAATTCTAAATTATGGTGTAAGCCTGACTGAACATACCAGGCCATTTTAAATAGTATTTATAGTAATTACATCAATTTATTGAATTGAATTATTGTTTGTATTTTTTGTTTTTTTTTTTATTACGTGTATTGTTTATGATTTGTGTGGCCCTAATTATAGGAATCAACCAAATTAGTTCAATTATAACTAGTATAAATCTGACTTCATCACATATTAGGGCAGTGATTCCCGACCTGGGGTAATTACCCCGCTATATTAGGAGATTAACACAATTTTCTTGGTAGATTCTATATAAATATATTTAAATATTTTTTTTGTTAATAATTTTTGTGACCTTGAAATTCAGTGTTGCCAACCAAGTACTAGTAAATACCTATGTTGTGTGAGACTGACCTTATATACCAGGGGGTGTTTGAAAAGTAGTTAGGTATAATCAGTTAACCCTATTTTTACTTCAAGAATATAAACCCAGCTTTAGTTAAGTTTGATTGTTTTGTACTACATATATAGTCGAAACTGTCTTTCTTTGCCGGTGCGTCATTACTTCCACGTGACTAGAACCATATGAATCTAATCAAAATGACAAGATTCAAAAAGTCTTAAGTTCATAAACGTCAAAACTTTCGTTCTAGCGTTTGGACTTAATAATAATAACAAATATCCACAATTACTTACCGCCAATACGAAAGTACGATAAATATGACTCTGAACCGAACAGTTTATAGGATTAAATTGAATTTCAAGGCACAGAAACGTTTAAAAACAAATTAAAGGTGACAGATCGAGACGATGACTTGACATCAATAGACAATTTTCCAAACATCCTTTGTCTCTGTCTAGGACGTTACTTTGAATTCGAGACGTATTGCGCAATTCCGGAGACCCTCTATTATGATTTTATTTACTTTTAAGGCTATAATAAATAAAGATGGGGTGTTGTAAATCACGTTGTCTCTTGATCGTTTATCCATGACTTACCGGCAAAGAACAAGCGTTTTGACTGTATGCACTACTTTAAAATATTCTAAACGAGCCTTAGCTAAACCAAGCTTAAATATATTATGTTGTAGATAGGGGAAATAAAATTTTCCTTTAGGTAGGTTTTCGACCAATGCGACTGCGTGCTTTTACGGCGTTGTAACACGACTGCTTCTAGAGCGGTCCTATCGCAACTGCCGCAGGGTCGTACGGGTCGCATTCATCGCGGAATCTAAAGTAAAGAAACCTCTTAAATGCAGTGTTCTTTGATATTGCGACAGTGTAAAAGTATGACAATAAATATATTATATTGGGGTATTTTATTTTATTTTTAAGGTAACTTGGTGGAAATGCAAGATTCTGAACGTGATCACGAAACTGGCGAAGAGGAACAAGAAGACATGTTTACAGACATTGAGGATTCAGAAATGACAGATTCACATCTTAATAACTCATCGCCATCAAGAGTGTCTGATGAAAATGGGGAAGTTAAAATGGAAGAAGGTCAGGATAATTCTTCCGGGGATAATTCCCCGCAGGGAAGTCTTCAATCGTCCCCGATAAAACCATCAATAAAGGGCATAAGCGAAAAAACGGACATGGTTGCCACAGAAATGCAGCCTATTTTAAAACCTACCCTTAGTGAATTTTCTATCCCTAGGAAAACAACTGATAAAGATACTTTAAATTATCTGAAATCTAAAAGAATTGTACGGCATAAACCAGCCTCTGATGGCCCTGAATATAAAAAGACTAAATTTGATAATTAAATAAGTGATTTCTGAACTGTGTACAGTGATATTCTGATAAAGTTAAGACAAAAAAGTTTTTATTGTAATAAGTAGAAGTGATCAATTTAGTAAGTAGGTACTTATATTTTGAATTGAACATTGAGCGAACTTTTTAATTTATTTTAAATAAAATTGCTGTTATTTTTGTTAAGTTATGCGTTTTTTTATCGAGGATAATTTTATTTTTGACCTCTTGTTAAGTCCTAGATAAGAAGTGCTTACTTTAGTAAAGATGACAGAGAAAAAGAGGTGGGAATAAAGCTGACCTTTCATTATGGAAGTGACAGGCAAGACCAAAGAGAACAAAGCGCATGCGCGGTTCCAACTTTCATGCAGTTCCCTTGAAAATTGCATCCTGCCCATCTAGGCAATTTTGATGGAACCCTGGCAGCAGTGACAATGCTGTCAACTAACCTGACGTAACCCTAACAAACGCCGACAATTCGAGAACTTTATATGCAATGGCTAGTAACGAAATTACTAAACAAGTTACTAGAATTGGATAAAACTTTGGTCTTGCGTATTACTTGCATTGCATGAAACTTGTGTGTATATAAGTATATAAATATTGTAATGCCAGCATTATATAATAATTAGCTTAATTAATTTAGGGATGCTTATTTTGCCATCTCTATATTTGCTCGAAGCAAACATAAACAAACAGTTAAGCTACTTGTGAAATTTCTTATTTGTCAGTTTGTTTCTTACTTGTAAATATATTTCAGATTAAAACGAGAAAAACTCGCATATGGTTAGACCATACAAATTTTATGTGTACTGGTATTAATTAGTATTGTTAATAGTTTTACGTTTACTTCTAATCAAAATGTGAACGTATATTTAACGTAATTATTTTTAATTAATTAAATCAATAAATATGTTAATTTAGGCTCGTTTTATTGATCCTTAGTTATCTGTCAGTGTTGCCAACAAATTTTAAACAATAAGCAGTGTTGCCAACACTATAAGCTCAAATAAGTGTTGCCAACGAAAGCAGCGTCTGCGTTCAGTGTTGCCAACGAATCTTAAAATAAGTCAATGTTGCCAATAGTGTAAATTCGAAGAAGTGTTGCCAACAACAGCAATGTACAAATTCAGTGTTACCAACACAATGGAAAAGGTTGTTGAACTTTAACCATTATTAATGGTTAAAATGTTTTTTTTTATAGAAAATAACTTAAAACCTGAGCAGAGAATCAAGTTTAATTCTCAAAATAGATAACACGGTTATATCGAATCTTAAAATAGCCTATACATTATAAAATCCGTACTCCATTTTTTTTGGTATAAAACAGAAATGTGTGTATAATGATTAAAACGCTCGGATATTTTCATTTTTATTTACTTTTCAACTGAAACGTTGTATTTTATATTTACCAATTACATGAGAAAAATAGTAACTATTTAAAGAAAAAATAAAAAATAATGAATCATAGGAAACCATCATGAATCAGTGTTGCCAACGCGTTTACCATACAATAATAATTATTTATTTCACAATGCTAACGTACTAATACTAAACGTACCTATATTGCACATTATTATTATTATTATTATGAATGAATTTACGCTCAATATCAAAATTTATCATTGAATACCCATTTTTCAATTAAAAAGAAATCCGTTCCTGATAAAAAAAATAACTTTTTTAACTATAATAATTAATTGTCAATTGTCATGGACCATGGAAGTTATGTGGCTGTTATCACCAACAGTACATTTAGAATTTGGGCCAAAAAGCATACCTTGTTTGTTTCAAAATTAAAATTTAATTTTGAAGTATTGAAATTTCGTCTTTTTTTATCTCATCGTGTATCATCATTATCCTGCTCATAAGTTCATTCATAACCTTTCCAACCTGCCATTTTTTTTACAACGTCTATCTGTCATATGTCATCATATCTGTCAAATCCAAACTTCGAAAGAAAAACTTGAGAGGAAATTTTGTCAATCTGTCCTCATGTTTATTGCAGTTCTATTCGCGTAAAAAATTAAGTGCATTATTTAGCTTGTTAAGACACAAGTTAGACTACAAATACCGCTTTGGCACTGCTGTAAGACCAGTAATTTGACTTTCCACTATTTCGTAACGTAAAAAAATCATGTTCTGAATTCTCATTCCGTTCCGGCATTTTACATTCTTTCGGCTAGGACTTGAGGTGTAAATTTTTGGATTTTAGCCTTGTCTAGAAATCCCCAAGACATTTGAACAAAGGAGCAGAGATTACAGGTTAGCAGAAATTAGGTATGTGACCTATGCATGTGATTTTTGTAACTTCTTTACTCCACATAGAGGAATCATTTATTCCATGATAATTAATAATTTTAAAGCTAAAAAATGTATGGCCGTGATTCTCTTTGTTTATTTACTGTTATTATATATTCATTATTTAGGTACCATTAATAATCAAAACCATTCACCCTTCTTTAAAGGTCACTTACCCCCCTCTTTAAATTGAATAAGTGGTGGATACGTAGGACCTATCTACATTCCATTATTGTAGAGTCCACGAGTAGCTAAAATATATAGGTAACCCTAAAGCGTCATAGTCATGGTTGCTACACAAGATCTTAACTAAGGAGATATTTAATGTAATAAATAAGGAATATTAAAGGGCCCTCAGATGATCAGTATTATTGTATGTATTGTGAAAGATTGACAGTAATAATGATCGTGTCAGTGCAAATATTGACGTACTGTCAGTATACTGAACCACTTTAATCAGTTTCACCATTCTGAAAGTATTTATTCTATTAGTATTGTGAGTGGAGTTATTTTCCTGAGGGTGTACTGAAAAAAAGAAACTAACCTGTAATATGGAACAGAGTGTGGAATACTTCATTAAAAGAGTTCTCTAATAGAGACAAAAAAAAGGCAGGCGATGAAAAGTTAGGTACTTAAAATATATAAAAATATCATGTGTTAGAATTTTGCTTTGTAGTAATATAGAACCTAACGTTTGTTCATAGTATACCTAAATCACTTTTGGGGACTGTATTCTTGTCGCCGCTTTTTAACTTTATGCCATGTGATGAATATTAAATAATATTGAAAAAGATAGTGTGTGAGGTCTATTTTCGAATAATGATGAAATACTGTCAGTATTGTATACTGGCAGTAAAACTGATTATCTGAGGGAAGCTTAAGGACCCCTCAACGTGGTATTCCGCTTTTAATTGGTACATTTGTACCTACACAATTCTTTTAATTAAATAATTAATTTTTTACCCTTTTCACCTTTTTGCATTAGTTATTAAAACCACACCAACTATTTAATTTGTTAACAACATAAATTCATACATAATATAAAGCTTGACAACGAAATTGATTGCAAGTGTGGGAGTAGTTCTAATATCTTGGCACAATGCAGCTGAGCTGCACCTAAAATTGTTTTTAAGTAGGTATTAAAAAAAAGCAAAAAAAAAAAGAAAACCAAGTAGTGGGTAGCCAAAGTAATTAAATGAAAACATGAAATTTTTGGGGTTTATAAAGTAAAGTGTTCACCCATGTCTGTTATTAATATCAGTTCTTACAAAAAAATTATAGATACCTATCTACCACAGAATCTTATCCATAATAAAATTGGTTTAGTGTAATTACCTTTTTTTAGATCATCTGCTTATCTATTAAAAAAACCACAAACCACTCTGTATACCATGGCAGACTCAGCAAGTGAATCTGATTCAAGTAGTATAGATGGGGGTCCCATTATGATGCCTCCAAGCCCCATTACAAGGGAACAGCTACAAAAAAGGATTGAAAGTCTGCAGCAGCAAAATAGGGTGCTAAAAGTAGAGCTTGAAACATATAAGTTAAGGGTGAAGGCTTTGCAGGAAGAAAATAGGGATTTGAGAAAAGCTTCTGTCATTATTGTGAGTCCTGATTAAATTAATTTAAGAATTTGATATTAACATACTACAATACCTGCTTTAGTAACAAAAATATATAAAAAATACTTAACATGCATTGCAGCAAGCTAAAGCTGAGCAAGAAGAAGAATATATTTCCAACACACTTCTCAAGAAAATTCAGGCTCTAAAGAAGGAGAAGGAATCCCTAGCTCATCATTATGAGCGAGAAGAAGAATGTCTGACTAATGATTTGTCAAGAAAGCTGACTCAGTTGAGACAAGAGAAATGCAGGTAGGAATTGTTTTTTAGTAGGTTAGTTTTTTACATTTTATTAATGTTTAAGTGTATTCCATTTTTTAGGTTAGAACAGACTCTGGAGCAAGAACAAGAGTGTTTGGTGAATCGGTTAATGAGAAAAATTGAAAAGTTAGAAGCAGAGACATTGGCAAAACAAAGCAATTTAGAACAGCTCCGCAGGGAGAAGGTAAGTATTTTAAAGTATGATTGTAAGTTTCTATATTTTTTTTATAATATACATTGAGAAAATGAGAAGAATACTTCAAATTTGCAACTATCAGGAGGTTTTATATTATGCATATTACAAATCTAGGGTAGAAGATACTGAAGATTAAAAAATTGATAATATAATTCCATATCTTGCAAATACTTTAAAGAATGATAATGTTGTATTTTATTCCATAATTACATGTAAAGTGTTTGATACTAAATTTACCCAGACTTTATTTTGGCAAATGAACTAGGTAGATAATCATAAATTAAAACAGGTCAAACTTTATGTCTCCAAGTAAAAATAAACACCTTTTTTTTAAGATAAGATTTTTGTTTTGACACACAACATGGAATTTTGATCTAGCTTTATGGAGTTGTAAAAATATCCTGGCAATAATCAAATCCTACATTTTTTGTCATGAGTTGTTTGTTAATACAGATCGTGGTGTACCTAGAGAATACCAGAAGAGATTGGAGATTGACATTTTTGAATAAACACTAAAACCCCCTTTCTTATTAATAGCAGGTTTTAAATTTGCATTTCGTGTATGAAACTAGTGTAAAAATCGTCTTTTTCCTTTTTCTGTTTTTTTTTTTCAGTGTTAATATAGCACAGTGTGTCTTAACTCTATACACGAAATATCTTCACCCTGTACATTCTTTAACAATTAAATCTTATCAAAGGCATTAGCCATTAAACTGCCTACATAACAGTGTTATCAAAAGAAAACGGCAGTGGCGTACATGTTTTTTGTTCCGCTTAAAAATTGTGACACCCTGTATCTCCGAAACAATGCATTTCCGGACATAGGTTTATAGGATTTTTTTTTCATATTTTTAAGTAGGGTAACTCATCCTGAATTTTCGCATTATTCATGAAATACCCTGTATAACTCTTTTTTTTTAAATAGGACACCCTTTATATTTTGTTAATTATTGAAAAACTGTTAAATAGGTATAGATCTATGTCTATTGTTGCCATTTTTAGAGATACTGATAAATACAATAATTTTCTGATTTGTTTATTAGATAATTCAAATGCAATTAAAATGAAAAAAAAATAACATTAGTTTTATAAAAAGGTGGTCAAACTGACGACTATTTTGGGGGGTTTGACATATCTCGCATCGTTTAAGGGGTTCCTAGTGGCGTGTGTGAGTCGGACGAACATGGAAATATTTTAAGCCGGAACAAGAGTACCAGCTGAAAAAATATGGAAAACGGAAGGGAATTCCATTTTACCGCTGATAAGAAAAAAAGAAAAATTCGCCCCTTTCGGGGGCCAGTATTGGCCGGTGAAGGGATTGGAATCGATAACTAACATCAGCACCGTGCTGAAAACTGAAAACGGGGGGAAAGTATTTTTTTCGGCAGGGAAACCTCTTGAAGCGCGTTTAACCCCTCTTGGGGGTGGTTTTGGCCGTTTTGGGGGGTTGCGCAACCCCAAAGAGGAATTCTAACGCCGCCATCGTGTTCAGCATCCTCGAAAACGGGGGGAGGTACTCTTGTTCCGGCTTAAAATATTTCAATTTGCCGGCCTTTTTCCACACACGCCCCTATCCGTAATGCAGTCAGTCGTCATAACTTCTACAAGTATTGCTCTGGACAGTGGTTCCCAATCTTTAAAGAATATAAAGGACCACTGTATGTGAAAATTTTTTGCTATGAACGATCTTAAACGAACAATCGAATTAAAAAAATGAAATAAAATGAGAAATTGAATAATTTTTTTGGAAAAACTTGGATTAAACTGTTTAGTTCCGCGGATACATTTTTAGTAGTTCCTATACATAAAAATGTACAAATTAATATTTTACCATACCTAAAGGCCTGTTTAGACGGAATAGTCAGTTGCGATAGCACTGCTCCAAGTAACTTGCGCCAACGTTTACATATAACCAAATAGTTAAGACAATTTCTCTCAGCAACTGCTATACAACCATTATTTGCTGCATGCTTCCAGCAAGTCATTGCGGACCCGTATACACGGTTTTGGATTTTCAGACACCCCACCTACCAGTTTGTGGCTTATGGTGGGGTTAGATCTATTGATTATATTGCAACATCTGGAGTTCCCCAAGGCTCTATCCTGGGACCACTATTTTTTACGTTTTTTATTAATGACATTGAAGCGAAAGAACCAACACAAAGTCCCGGTCTCAATAAATTTAATATTTAAAACAACTAATTGGTTACATGTTTCGCCTATAAGGCATCATCAGACCTAAAAGAAGTCAATAATCACGCATAAAAGTAAACAAATCTACTAGTAAACCCACCTGATATACCAAAAAAACATTTAAAAATTTTTTTTTAAAAGAATAAGAATGTCAAAATATAAAACAAAAAAATAGATAAACGTTACAATTACATCACTACAGAACTTAAACTAAGAATTGTATATAAACAAAAACGGTATAACAAAAAACTAAAAGTATAAGGTTCGTTAAACAAGTCCAAGGTATATTGAACGGGGGGAAGATGCAGTCACCTAGAGAGCAAACTCAGCCCAAAATGTAACAGCCATCGACTCAAAGTACGAGCGTACCAAAATACAACGGACTGCTAGTGACCAAAATTTAACCTATAAATTTTCTCCGTTCCGCCAAATTCTTTTGATTGACAACATTGATGTTAAGCGAGCTGGCAATTGCCTAGTAGCAAAGCCATAAACAAGCAAGACAAGACAACATTGATGTTTTTGATGCCGGTACTTTGGTACGCTCGTACTTTGAGTCGATGGCTGTTACATTTTGGGCTGAGTTTGCTCTCTAGGTGACTGCATCTTCCCCCCGTTCAATATACCTTGGACTTGTTTAACGAACCTTATACTTTTAGTTTTTTGTTATACCGTTTTTGTTTATATACAATTCTTAGTTTAAGTTCTGGACTGTCATGTAGTGATGTAATTGTAACGTTTATCTATTTTTTTGTTTTATATTTTGACATTTTTATTCTTTTTAAAAAAAATTTTTAAATGTTTTTTTGGTGTATCAGGTGGGTTTACTACTAGATTTGTTTACTTTTATGCGTGATTATTGACTTCTTTTAGGTCTGATGATGCCTTATAGGCGAAACATGTAACCAATTAGTTGTTTTAAATATTAAATTTATTGATAGATATTTTCAACGACTGGTGTAATAAGAATAGGTTGAATTTGAATGTCTAAATGTTATGTTATGTCATTCACAAATAAAAATACCACTATTTTATTTAATTATATCATTAATGGGAATACACTAGCGCGACCTATTTAAGGATTTGGGGGTCGTCTTTGACAAGGAACTATCCTTTGTTCCTCACATTCAACAAACCGTCCCCGCTGCCTATAGAATACTTGGTTTTGTTATACGCACCACAAGGGATTTCCACAATACGGTGCCTATTAAAACTTTATTTTTCTCCTTCGTCTTATCTAAGCTGGAATACGCATCAGTTGTTTGGTCCCCTTATTACAATATTCATATAAATTCTGTAGAGTCGGTGCAGAGACGATGTGGTTCAGAACGGATGGTGTTTATCCGAATAAAGGGTTTCCCCACGACCAGCTGCTGCGAAGATTTTCGCTCATAAGTTTAGATAGAAGACGTAAATACCTTTCCCAGTGATTTTTGGGCAACCTTATCAACGGTAGTATGGTTTGTGAAGAATTATTGGCAAAACTAAATTTTAGGGTTCCTACGTTAAGCACTCGCAACACAGATACTTTTTACCTACCACCGTTTCGTACTAATGTTTATAAGTTTGCACCTATTAACTCGATGTGCGCCTACTATAATTGTAATATTAATGCTTATGACATTTTTGCCTGCAGGTTAAGCGCAATTAAGAGTCACTTTTATCGATAAGAAATTTTTTGGTTTTCTGTTTTTTGTAAGTGTTTTTGTTGCTTTACAGTATTCTAATTATCAATCTTCTTTTTTGTTTACATACACATAATATGTAAATCTAAATCGCTTTGTGTTAAATCATATGGGTTTAATTGTGTAGTAAAATTAGGTTAGTTTCTAAGTTTTCGTCTGTACCAGTTTTATAATTGGGAAACTGTTAAGCAGTGTACATATAAAAAAATAAATATATAAATATAGTCTATGAAAATGTCTCGTAGAAAGTAAGATGCAGCGGCAACAGCAGCTGTGGTCCTATTTTCGCGGATAACACATAAAGAAAAACCTAAAAAAATAATATGAGTTAAAGAATGAATTGCCAGAAGACCTACTTCTGGTGCTTATGTGATCTTGTTATCCGAATTAAGAAATGAAGATCCAAATCAGTTAGAAAACTGCAAGTATTTTTATGCAAGTATCCTAACCACAGATATTGTCAACCTTACAGATCAAATGATTTACATGATGCAAATTATTTGGAAGTACTCCTCAGACATAAGCTTGTGACATTTTTACTGGCCCGTGTAAATCAAGCTTAAATTGCATTTTGTTTTCATATAGGTACTTAGTGATCTTCCCGTAGTATTAATTTTTAGATATTAAAATTTAAATCCAAAATTTCTTTATTTCAATTTTTTATCTCTACAATACATGTTCACCAAATTACCAGGTAATACATAGACATGAGATGAAATGTTGTCACACGAGTTAACTTTAGCTTACATACTAATATAATCCTCCAACCTATATGGTTCCAACCTTAGTAAGAGCTGTTTTGTTTTATTTTTAAAATTTTGAATAGGTTTTACATTAGGTATCTGGTAACCTAATAAATATTTTAATACACATATAAGATCGGTGTTTTCCGTCATAGTTAGTCTGTGAATAGGATAATAAATGTCCATGTTTCTAATATTGTAAGTTATATTGCTATTATTTGTTAAAAATGAGTCCTTATTCTTAAATAAATCTAATACGCATTCAGGTAGATATAAGCCATGCATAGTTAGAAGTCCCTTTGACTTAAAAACTCCTTTACAGCTCTCCCTAAAGTTCATTCCAAAAATTATTCATAAGACCCTCTTTTAAATTTTAAAAATTACTTGAGGTACAGAATTAAACCTCAGAAAATAATCCATATCGCATTAAAACCTCAAAGTTTGCATACCCTAAAGATCTGTTTAATTAAATAATTACTAGTAAGGCTTATGGCATAAACATTTTGTTTAGTTTTCTTAACAATATCCCAATATGTGGAGACCATTTCAAGAATTATTCGATAATAATGCTCAGGAATTTGGTATGTGGTACTGTTTTTACCTCTATATTGTTAATCGAAATGTTAGATGGTTTTTCTTTAGTTGTTTTATCTGTGCTAAAAATTATAATATTCGGTTTTTCATCATTTACAATAATAATAACAATTATAATACAGACTACTATAGGAGGCACTCTGACTTTTGTCTGTCTGTTTTCCTCCGTCTTGTTATCTATTTGTTGTCTTTGTCATGTACATGTGTACATGTCCCCACAAATACAAATCTAAAAGTTTTAAGTCAGGCGCCATCGACAGTGCTAGCCACCTGACAGGTTTACGATTCCCAATCCAATTTTTCCGATAATTGTTATCTAAAAACTCTGATAAAATCTGAGAGTTATGTGGTGGAACACCAAAACATTCGTTTATGAGAATTTCTTTCAAAAGCTTGTTTAATTGTTCAATACACTTTTTGCTTAAATTACTTAATAAGTAACATTAATTGGAATTGAGCCAGAACTATCTAAATGTTTTAATAAAAGCCCACTTAAACTACACATTAAAAAACAAAATTTATGGTAATAGATAGAATATGATAATGTAAGAATAGGCAGTAGTATTACAGAAAGTCCTTAATGTCGCTAACCTTGGATACTGTGAATACATACCAAATTATTGTCCACGTAATATGATATATGTATCAAATGTCAAAGTCCAATCTCTTGCCGAATACACAAACACTCTTGACGTTCAATGTTCCTATTTCAATTACAAAGGTGGAACTGGAAAATACCCTAGAGCAGGAGCAAGAAGCTTTGGTCAACAAGTTGTGGAAACGTATGGACAAGCTGGAAGCTGAAAAAAGGATGTTGCAGATCAAATTGGATCAGCCTGTGTCAGATCCAGCTAGCCCAAGGGATATCAGGTAATATTCTTGTCAATTGAACATTAAAAAAGTTATAATTCATGGTTTGGTTGTTGGCTGAAACAAGCTAGAAGGTTAATTAATTTACCTTGTTGTAAGAGCCTTATCTTTTCTGGAACAGATTTGATACAGTTTGTTAACGTTTCAGTATAATAATTAAGGGGGTCCTTCTTCACCTCGTATAATGATTGAGGTTAAGTTAGTCACTAGGTGATTCTTTATGAAATACTGAATTATCGCCTTTACGTAAATATTATTAAAGTATTTTTCTTTATTGTAGCATTTTTAAAATCTCTTCTTTATATTCTATACAGTAATGGCGACACTGCGACTAATCTCAGTGCCCATATTCAAACTCTGAGGCAAGAAGTGGCCAGACTTAGGCAAAATTTGGCCATCAGTCAACAAGAGCACACTCAGAAGATGCAACGATATGCTCAGGAAGAACGAAATATTAAAGAAGAGAATCTCAGGTAATCTCAGCAATATTTCTATCCTAACATTAATTCATTAATCTTTTTTTGTTTTTTAGATTACAGAGGAAACTACAGCTAGAAGTTGAACGTAGAGAAGCGTTATGTAGACATCTGTCTGAGAGCGAGAGCTCCCTGGAAATGGAAGAGGAACGTCACTACAATGAACAGGTGTTGGGAGTGAGACAGCACACAGTTTCTCCTATTCCTTATAACCCATCACCTACCCAGAGCAGGCCATTAAGTCCAGGTGAGTGTAAGACCTACCTATTTTGCTTTGATATACTTTCTTAAACTTATTGTTATTGTGATATTATCATGTTATGATAGACTTTTTATTTGTTTGAATTTATACTGCTGAATCAAATGATGCAACTGAGAAAATGTTAAAATATAAAAATCTGGTGTACGCAAAAAGGGTAGTGAAACTGACCGACTCCCAGGTATATTCATCACCTGTTAATTTTGGCCACTCTTACTGTGATCGTTAGACAATGTTATACAACCTTGGACATTACGTTGTGTATGTTTGCCAGTTGTTTTTTTGAAGTTTGAAGCAACATTTTCTCCATGGGCTGTTTACTTTAATTGTGAGTCTATGTGAAGACCCAGAAACTTGCATTGTTCTTTCTACTCTTGTAATAGAACTATTATTTTAAGTTTAAATCAGGGACCTGCCGCTTTTTGTAGAATGCCATGTAATGGGTTTTATTTGTGTTAACAACTAGGTGATTTGTTTGGCACCAAACAGAAAATCTAAGCAGAATTGATATAAGTTATTTTAAGTAGTTGAAGTGTAGAATCAGATATAACTACTGTTGCATCATCTGCATATAATATTAACTTTGCAGAGCTGGTATTTGATATTAAATAATTTTGCAAATCGTTGCCAAGAGCAATGGAGAGATTACACCTCCTTGGTAAACACCATATCTAACATTTAGTTTCTCTGCTATATACGAGCCCTGAAGTTTTACTCTTATTTGGCGATTGGATGTTTTTAATATTTTATTGCATCATAATACCATTAAATTATTTTCTTACTTCCATTTTCTATAATTTGGGTTAAACCTCTGAAAGAGACAGACCATCTGATGGTTTCCACACAAAGTGGGCCCATAAAATATGTTACCTATATTAGGTTGACCCTTACTTTCATAGCCAAAGTTTATTGATTTTGGACAACCACATTAAAGAATCACCAAGTGAAAAATTTAAATATTCGTTATAATAATATATTGTTTCCCCAAATATTTAGGTAAAATATTTACATACCTGATAACTTATTTATTCGTCGTTCATCAATTAACGTTTTGCTTCTCCCCTAATTTTCATTTTTGTTATGGTACTTCCCCAAATTCAAAAAGTATACGTCTGGCGTAACTTGCTCCTTTAAGGATTCTTGCTTATCTTTATAACAATTATAATCGCTGAATTTTTCTATACTGGATAGTGCTGACAACCACTTCCCGTTCATTAACTTCGGTCCTTTCCGCCGGACCGTTAACTCGGTGAAGCTATTGTCATTTCAATTTACAGCGTTATCCAACCAATTAATAATCATGCCCACCCATAGGACAGAATTTAAATTCGATATTGACAAACACCCAAAATTTCAAAACAGAAATTGACAAAGTAACTGGCAGCATAACCACCTAACTCTGTCAAGTAAAAAATTTGAAGACAAGGATGCCTTTATGGCGCTGGCCTATTTATATTCACCGTCCCCCTTGCGAAAAATATTATCGCTTGGCGCGCGGTTGATCCATGTGTGCTAATTCAAATTCTCGGAATTTGGCCTGGACGACCCTTTTTCGCCTCTAAGATGGTCAAAGTTACACTTTTCGACTGTTTTAACTACTTTTAAAATTTGTATTAGTTGTATGAAAATAATGTAATTTAAAATAAATATTTGTCTTCTAGGCCTTATTACGCCATTTCCTTGCTAATTAATATACCCGGGGTTGGGACGTTTTAGTAGGTACTGAGTAAATACCTTTTTAGAAAGCACTAGAATGTTTACTGCTATTTGCGCAAATGAACCAAACATTTTCAAATTCATACTTGTATAAAATTACTTAATATTTTTCAATATCTTCAAACTATCACGAAAAATATCTCTGCCAATTAATTTTATCACCATAATGGCAACAGTTAAGTTTAGATATGAAAAAATATATCTCAAGCTACATTAATAAAAAATGAAGTTTTCCTTCAGTGGCATCCCTTGTCATTGGCATAGTTTTGGATATTTTTGATAATTTTCGTTTTATACGGTTATATGTTGATGCATGGCTTAGTTGAACATAGGAAATCCCATGTAAATTTTGAGGTGGCTAAATATTGGCTCCCCTGTACATTTTAGAGGAAAATTTTATTGTAATTTTTTGTAGAGGCCGATATAATAAACCCATGTACCAAGTTTGAACAAATTTTAATAAGCCAATCCTAACTTATTCAATTAAATGTGATGACAAAATTACAAAATTTTCTTAGTTTATAGGTAATACAGCAAACACCAGCAAATAGTTTCTATGACGCTATTTTAAAAAATTGACGTAAAGATTGACATAACGAATAAAAATTATATCACATAAAAAACACATTTTCGTTTCACCAATCCGGCAATCACACATCCCAAACAAAAGACATTATTAGGTTTTTCTTACTAAGCCTTTAATTTAACATAATATACCTAACACTACAGATTTTCACAAAAACATTAATTAATTAAATGTTCAAACAACCCTCCATTATCAGCTATACAATATCCTAACCGACCATAAAATTCATTTCTAACATTACTTAGTTGATATTGAGAAATTCTGTCACGTTCTAACGAAATGAAGTTTTCTAGCTGGTCTAGATTTTCAAATTTTACATCTTTATACATAAAATATTGACCCCACAAAAAGAAGTCGGTTGGCGAAAGATCCGGAGACCTGGCTGGCCAAAGGATTAGATGCCGTGGGGCAATAATATTTCCGTTGTTGGCCCAATAATGTGATGTCCTACAATTCTCGCCCAAACATTTTTTGTAGATATTGCGTCCGAGTATGAACAAGACGATGTTCATTTTCTTGGCTCCAATACCGGCAATTTTGAACATTTGGTTTGTTGGTGAGAGTGAATGTACATTCATCGGTAAAACAAATATTTCTCAAAAAATCCCCATCATTATTATTTGCTCTTTCCATTTCCTCAAAACAGAATACCATTCTCCGTTCTTCATCATCTTGCCGTAGCTCTTGATGTTTTTCATACTTGTAAGGAAAATATTTATGTTTTTTTAAAGTGCGCAAACTGCGGCTTGATGTTTTCCTACAGCTTGTCCAAGAGTCCCCGTGCTAATCAATTTATTTTCCTCCACGTGCAGTAAAATATTATCTCTATTATCCCTTTCTTTAGCTCTATTAACATTCTGGGTTGAGTATTTACAGTTATTTATTACAGTGGCTTTGGACTCAAATTTACTAATGATAAGTTTAATTAATGAAATGGAAGGGATAGGCATTTCAGACACTGCTCTTAAACAGTTTCCTGGATAATACCACTTAATCATAGTTACTTTTTTCCTAATGGAATAGCTCATATTTAGCTAACTTGGCATATGGATTTATTATATCGGCCTCTTCAAAAAGTTATAATAATTTTTCTCTAAAATGTACAGGGTTATCCAACCAAGACTAGACAAGGCGATTTTTTGACTTTTCCTGTACTTTTATAAAAAAACTGAAATAGCCATCTTAAGTCATTTTCTCCCGCAAATTCGAATATCTTCAGCAAAAAACAATTGAACATCAAACAAAAGTACTAGGGGTCACTTTGATATTTTTTTAAATGGGATGCCGTATTTTTAATGAGCTTATCCGATTTCTCATATAAATTTTGATCTAAAATGTTGGATTTTTAATTCAAAAACGCCTTTTTTCTTCAGTTTTAAATTCGGAAAATGTTAAAAATAAAAAAAAAAATAAATTAAAAATCCAACATTTTAGATCAAAATTTATATGAGAAATCGGATAAGCTCATTAAAAATACGGCATCCCATTTAAAAAAATATCAAAGTGACCCCTAGTACTTTTGTTTGATGTTCAATTGTTTTTTGCTGAAGATATTCGAATTCGCGGGAGAAAATGACTTAAGATGGCTATTTCAGTTTTTTTATAAAAGTACAGGAAAAGTCAAAAAATCGCCTTGTCTAGTCTTGGTTGGATAACCCTGTACAGGGGAGCCAATATTTAGCCACCTCAAAATTTACATGGGATTTCCTATGTTCAACTAAGCCATGCACGACCGGGCATGGTGTATCCCCTTTAATCCTAGAGATAATGAAGTAAACACAAAAAATACAATGGTATGCAAAGATGAAGCTATGGGATTAATTTCATCTAGAACAATGTAACCGCTGCTAGTATACCCCGCAGGGTGATGCGAACTTTTTATCAAAGATATCCAAGACTAAAGCAATGTCAAGAAACCAAACTACATTGCAAAAAAATAATTCAAAACGGACTTTACGTTCAGAAAAAAAAAATAGCAAGTGTGTGCCAGATTTATGATGTTGCCTGCATTTTACCCAGAAGTGTTATTTTATTCCATCAAAACGGTGCAACGCACCTGAATCAACAACAACGAGGCGTGTTGTTTGCTAAGTTAAAATTAATGGAAATTTAATATAATAACTAAATAAGACATGGTTGTAAAACCAATTTCTAACTGATACAAAGCTATGAATATTATGCATAATCAATACCGATAAAGCTTATTTTTTTGCATGAAAAGCACGACATTCTAAATATAAATAATTATAACTAAAAATAACTTTTTTTACATGTTAACAAATTGCTTCCTAATTATACTGACGACCTAATAATAGTTGACATGTGAGCTTTTACTACCTCAACATAGTTTCCAGGCAGGTATTTTCCAAAACCCTCATAATTTTGTATAATGTGAATTGTGTGCCAGATTTTTAACAAATATGTATACCTTATGTTATTTTTAACTATTGATGTGATTTCAAATGCGATCTACTTAAGGTTCAATTTATATACAGTTTGTATGAAATTACAAAGAAAAAACTATGTTTTATATAAACGCCTGAAGCGTTTTGAATAAATACCACTTAGTTGTTAAGCCTTTAATTTTTCTCTAAATTACTAAAAACTAGAAAATATTTACCGGATGACGTCCCAAAGGGATAGTCAGTAAGGAGGATATAAAGTCACAAAAAACCATGTAATTTCTATGGAGTTGTGCAGGTATATTTAAAATAAATTATGAAACATTTATTTTAACACAAATCTTTTTGGAATATTTGAATATATAATATATTAAAAAAAAAGCATAGGTATACTTAACTAGTGAGGATGGTGTAATTTGTGCCTTCTTGTTTGGGCGTTTTTTCTTGAAGTTACCATGATGACTTCGTCATCAACTTCTGAATGTCTAACAATTCTCATTCTCCTTTTTACAGAATCGAAGACATTGGTGAGCACTTCGGGGGAGTTGTTAATCTCCTCAAATCTATTTGTAATTCTGGCCCATAGGTCTTCTAAATTTTCGCAAGGGGTTTTGACAACCAACAACAAAGTTTTTAATGTGTGGCGATAAAAAGAAGTTGCTTGGCGTGAGAGCGCAGAACCGTGGTGGCCAACTAACTAGCATATTACCACTAATGATGCGTATTCGTTTTTCGAAAAATTATTCCCAAAATTTTTAATTATCAAGAATTACGTGATTTAGAGCGCCATCCTGCTGGCAGTAGCCTTGTCGCATTTCTTATTTCTTCATCGTCCTCCATTGAGAATACCTTTTAAAAAAATGGCATTTGCTGCAGATTGTCATCTGGTAACGATTCTTGGACGATAAGCTGCATATATATGCCGGTCGCATTTCAGGATACGAAAGGGGTAATCAAGGGGAATTTTTGCATAAAAAGCGTATATTCTAGATTTACTGGTCAAACCTATTCTATATTTAGTGGTCAAACCATTGGCACCCGCAGAAACCATGTTCTAAGAACCTAAGTAAAGGTTTATTCCTCAAGGCTTATATATTTAGCAACATTGTACATACTTGATGACGGGGCTACATTCTTTGATGATGCATTATTTTAATCTTCCTTCATTGGGTCACTTTTCAAGAATAATAATTCACGGCATGCGTGATTCCACGGCATACTCCGAGGACGTGTTTTTTTTTATCCTACAATATTTACATTTTTTGGCATATAATCTCTGTGATAATAACGCCAAGAAACAAAACTCTGGTTCAACAACTAAAATATGACAAAAACTTATCATGTCATTTGTATCTTAAGCAAAAAGTGCAATTTTTAATAATGTTTAAGGTCTCGCCTCGCAAATGCAAGCTCCTTCGCCACGAATGTCCGACGCTCTCTTGGCCACTACGTCGGGCGTTCCACCTCCCCGATGTCCATCTTGCGGACAAACTCCGCCTGCACCTGGCGTGCAAGGCAGCCCGCCAGCTCCACCACATCGCAGGCAAGTACAATATTTGGATAGTAGTATATTTTTATTTTTATTTTATCTTTTAGTACACAATAATTTTGACAGGCTAATAATTACGTAAGAAACTGAAAAACAATTCCCTATTAATTGGCAGGACCCGCCTCTAATATCAAACTTTTTATTGAGGATTTATACAGGTATTTATCATCCAAGAGCACCAATCAAGTTGAACTGATTGTCGGTGACATAATTAACTGACCACTAATGATATTGATGTAAATTCATATTTATCCTTTAGGCTCTCACGGATTTGAGTCTACTATAAATGAACCTACCCGTATCTCTAGGTTCAACCGACTTTAACAACACTTCCTTTATTTTGAATGGCGATTTGGCTGACCACCTCCCAGTTATGATCAACTTTCACAGTGAACAGGAACAATCAAAATAAACAAATTTTTCAAACTATTGAAAGAATAAACTATCAAGATTTTGATCAAATGACTAAGAATGATAAATGGTAAAATGTACTAAGCTTGGGCAATTTAGAAATTGCAGCTAATAATTTTATGAAAGCTTATTAAACAATTAATCCAAAGAGACAAAAGCAGTCTGCTATAAAGAATATAATACACTTAGACCTTGGATCACTAATGTCATCATTGATGCCTGTTTGAGACACACGTCATATTTCTGTCGTGACCCAGTACAAAGTTAAAGTAAAAGCGTGGAACTCAATTCTATGAAATGTAATGTAACGTAATACTAATCTAAGCGGCAACGCCGCATTTGTGCTTAATTACTATGTTTTTATGTAACTACTAAATGCTAAAACAATGAGGAAAGTACATTACATCTACATGCAATATAATTGGCAATACCGCGTCTTACAGTAATGGCAACGTTGTGCATCCATAAAAATATAAGTTAAATCAAAACCTTATGTATAAAAAACACGGTCGGCGATTCTGTATCACTTCCTAGCACGTAAATGTAAAAATGATAAACGCCGCTTGCATAGTAACAGAGGATGTCTATCTCATTGGTTGGCAACAATATTGTGACGTGAAATAAACCATCTTGGATTGTGACGTGTCAGTACCTGATTGGTCAAGGTGTTGGTAGACGGTACGAAACGGACCATGTTTTGTCAACAGACTAGTGTCACGCTGATTTCTACAGAGAAAGGTTGCGCTCCGTGGACCGGTAAATCCTCTACGTAAAAATGGTCAAAAGTGATTCAAAGTAAAGTAAAGTGTAGAGTGTCACGCTAATTTCTACAGAGAAAGGTTGCGCTCCGTGGAACGACAGATTCTCTACGTAAAAATGGTTGGAAAGTATTTGAAGAATTTCATTTAAAAAAAAAACTTACCATTATACTGCTCTTTTATCATTTTTATTTCTTATTTGTACTGTACTCAGCACATACAGCTGTAAAATCAGCTAGGTGCTAAAAAAATACAAGCAAAGAACAGATAAATAATCTTTTTAACTAGTTTTGAGCCATGTTACGTAAAGTTGTAAACTGTTTCAATGTTATGTAAAATTGCAAATTGTATCAAAAAATAGTAAAAAAAATATCAATAGTAAAAATAATGTTGATTTCTTTTAGGGCTTCTGAACGATTTGTCAAGCCTGCAGTACCGGCTCCGAGCATAAACCCAATGGTTGGTGCAATACCCATGGTTCCATCTAGTGTAACTGCTAGCGCTGTAGTGCAGCCTTCGAGCCCAATGGATACTAGTGTTAGCAAGGATTAATAGAGTAGGTATTAGGTTTATTACATATTGTTAATAGAAACGTCGAGTAATTTTCGCTTTCTATGATGTCAGTTTACTTAATGATATTGTGTTGTTAGTAATTTCTGAATAACAGTAAGTTGATTGTTCACGTATATTAATTATTAAAGACAATAAACAACAGTGAACATTAATTAAGAAAAAGGCAATCCAACTGCATAATTATTATTATAGTATCTGTTGTAGGGTACAAGTTTAAATAAAAATTTAATTATAACCTGAACTAAGTTGAAATGATACAAGAAATTTTTTATTTCTCTCATAAATTGGTCCTTCCATCATTTGCTGCAAGAGAATTGTCCTTGGTATCCTATTCTAAAAAATGTAACAAACAATATACAAAAATTAGTGGATGTCAGTCATTTCAGTAAAATTAGACTTGAGAACCCGAAACTTTCACCTTCCTTACCGTTTGGTAGCGTGGCAGTGTTCTTGCTTCCCATGCGATAGGTACAAGGTTTAAGCCCGGGCTTGGACCCATCGAACTTTTTCAGTTTGCACGGCCAGGTCTCATAGTACAGTCCCGTTCACAGATTTAAGAGAATGACTTACCGACTGGTGTTGACGTCTGTTTAAAACCAGACTGAGGTCTACACAGGCCCGCACTGAATTGTATTTCAAGCATGGATGATTTGACACAAATAATGAACAATTTTAGATAGAATCGAGGATAGAATATATTATAATTAATTAATGCAACTACAGTTCACTCCTTTAATTGATTTTCACTGTCACTATCAACACCTATGTTAATAATAAATCTTTCTGTAATATTCCCAATTTGAATGTATGAATTTTCAACAGTTTTAATATGCGGAACACAATTTTTCCAGGTACTCACGGGCACTTTGTCCACTTCAGTAATAATAATATCCAGTACACTAGCGTTTATAGTGGGTGATACATTATTGCGTCTAACGGCAGATTTTAATTGATACCATATGTGTTCTATGGGATTGAATATACAGTGATACGGCGGAAGCCTTAGCACTATTTGCCCCTTACTTTTAGCGTAGCTGTCGCAGTAGTACTCCTTTTCTAGGTTCAGAAATTTAAGCACATCAAGTAAATCTCTTTTAGTGTAACTTTTATGAAAATATATATCATTCTGATACATAAATTCCTGTATTGCCATTTTCGTATCTTTTGAACAAGGGTGCTTGTTTAATTGTCTACTGTGGTAACTTGCGTTGTCCATAACAATCACACTGTTTGGAGAAACATTAGGAATTAACTTATTTACGAACCAATCCTCAATAACTCCGCTGTGGTATCTATATGGTAATCCAAACAGGAGTCATTTATATTCTTGGCTGCCAATAAAAGTGCATTTGGTACCCAACCATCTTCGGACCCTGCATGTACTATGGTTATTCTTTTTCCTCTGTTTGATGGTGCCTTTGTTCTACACCTGTCACTAGAATCAACCCAACCTTTTGATGGGTTATCATGGGTATCAAACCAGGTTTCATCTAAGTATATAATAGGTCTGTTCTCACTTCTGTACTGAGCGATTTTTGTCAAATATTCAAATCGCCATGCCTTAAGTCGTTGCGATTCCATGATAACTTGCCGTTTATCGACTTTTTAAATTTAAAGCCGATTCGTTGAAGACACTTCCACAGCGTTGTCCTACCGCAATGGATATCCGTGTTATCTATCTCAAGTATTTTCAGTAAATTATCCAGTGTTGGTACCGTATGCTTTTCATACATCTTATAAATTTGCGTCGGACTAAATCTTCATCGCTGCGATCTAATTTTTTGCAAGTCCCAGAATCTTTCCTTCTTTTCCTTTCGGTAATGGATTTTTTCACAATTTTCCATACTGTTTTTTCCGAAATTTTAGTCAATGTGGCTGTTTCTTTAATACCTTCCATTTTACTCAATTTTTCACGTTCTATGCGAGTTGTATATACATATTTATAATCTCTTTAGAATCTAAAGATAAGTTTTAAGAAGTAGTCCATGTTCTGTGGCGAGATTGTAAATAGAAATAAAGGTCTGTCTTTACCACCAAATGAGAGATAAGATAAGTGTTTTCTTCCATTTTCATTTCCGCACTGTGGTTGTACCTGTACTCCCTCCGGCTGTTTTATACTAGATTCACTAATCCACGGACGCCACATATTTGGATAATCAAAGCTGCGTTTTTATTTCACACCACGAACTAATAAAATTACTGGTTTTGCAACACCGATTTGTCTAATTATTTTTTTCCCATTATTTAATAGGGTTTTGTAAACTAATTACGGCCAAGTACGGTCCCTACCTGGATAATAAAATCTATATTTATGATCCTTGAAAACCTTTCAACAAAGAATTTTATGATGGGTGATAACTAAAGGTAGGTAGTCATTCTCTTAAATCTGTGAACGGGCCATACATCGTGTTGTGCTTGCTACACAACTGCAAATTCTCATGGGCAATCTACGCAGTAGGGAAGAGACCTTCCAAACCACTTGCCAGTCGGTGGCGAGGGAAAATCTAGAATTATCGGACGTGTCTCGGGGACGCATATTTGGTTCGGATGAATCGATGGGCCCCACGACATATATAACTCTCGCAGCTGGCACTACGAAGACGTTGCCTATAACGCCCCTAGGTCAAGGTTTGTGGTGGACAAAAAGGTGTTAATAATAATAAGACCGTAAAGTTACTGTGCAGACCTCACATAGGTCATGAAATTAGTTGTTATCTCGCTGATTGCGAGTATAGCGGGTAGATATTGGTAAATGAAGACTGAATCATTTTTTTAAGAATAATCAGAATAACTCTTAAACCGTTGGTGATATTGATTTGCAGTTTAGACGAGTCGTTTTCAATGCAAATTGTCTTCTGTTCTACAAAAAAAAGATATACCATCCAATTTAAAAATACCCAGAAAAATCAAGAAATAGGTTAGATTGAATAACAGCGCCATCTTAAAATTTTATTAGGAACTTGTGACAATTCCTGAATCATTTATCTAAACTCTAAGGAATTCCCTTTTAAACAAGTCCAAGTTCATTAAGATCCATTGAAGGATACCTTAATAATGGCGGTTTTTTTAATTATTCTAAAGGCTTCCCCCAGTCCTTTATTAGCGAGATTCGAAAAAATACCAATAAGTTGTAGTGAATGATCTACTGATTCTAATTGTTTGTTTGTTTTTCTACGGTTTTGTCATTTTCCGCCGTAAAATAAACTTTTAAAAATAAATTAGCCATTCTTATTCTTGCAGCAATTTCTAAAACTTCAATCTATTTTCAATGAATTTCTCTTTGCAATGTTTATAATGAATGGTAGCTTTTTTGTCAAATCATTTGCGAGATATGGCCGCTCCGTATCTTTATCCAGACACACTGTATATAATATAAATTATAATAAACATTATAGTAAGTGCTTTGTCCATGAAGTTTTATAGTTTTTTATGACAATAAAGCTGTTATTAAAATATAATTTTTGTCGACAAAGTCTGTATTTTCGAAGTAAAATGGTTTTTGGAAAATCCTTAAAGGACAAAATACAGTAAAATCTCTCAATAGCGGCCACCCTCAGGGAATCAAATGTTGGTCGGTTAATAGAGAAAAATTAAAACAACTGGTCTGCATTTTACAGTGTTTGTTTATAAGTATCTACATATATGTAAATAATTTTAAATATTTTTGTTTAAATTTATTTGAACTAAAATTAAATAAGATGAAGCCAATCTAGCAATAGGCACTGCACGTGCATACTAACAAATATATAGTCCGTCTAGAAAGTATCCAAAAAAAAGAAAGCACATTTATAATTTTTCGGTATATATTTTTATTACTTGAATCATAAAATTGCAACAAATAATTCTTCTCATTTACTTATACAACCTCCGTTTAACTCCAAACACTTAACTAAACGTACAGGTACACCCGAAACTAGGTCAGTTGTAGAGGTGTCATTGCCGGAATTTTTTTTGATTTTCTTGCTATGTAGCCTTGTCTTTTCAGTGACATGCGGACAGTTTCTGGGCACACTTTTATTCTTCGTGTATTTCCAAATCTATTAGCCAATTTTCGAAACCCTAGACGTGGATTTTGCCGTCCTAAGTTTACTAAAGCGTTTAAATTGTTTCCACGAATCTTACGCGGTCTTCCCGAAACTGGTCTATGCCTCATATCTGCGCCATTTTTTATCCTCTGTATTGTCTCATATACTGCACTTTTTCCGAGTTCAGTCAATTGCACTAATTTTTTAACGTTTCGAACACCTTTTCTATACAAAAATTGCACCTTCTTTCTTTTTTCTACTTGCGACATTATTTCACAAATCTTAAACCTGTTTACAATCAACAATATTTTACAGATCGTGTTGTCATGCGATATTGGCACAACCTACTTGATGCATTGCTCTTGCCTTCAAATGTTACAAAAAGGAAATATATTAAAATTTGAAAAAACATAAAATTCCGGATACTTTCTAGACGGACTATATATTATACAGTGTACTGTATATTTGCTTTAAAATTCTTATTCTTTAAAATAATCAGAAATTAATGATTGCTTCATATTTTTTATTTTATTTTTATAAGATTCAGATTCACATTTTAATAGCAATTGAGAAATATTTGAAGACTTGTCAAGATTGTCAACATTATTACAAAAGTTTTCGAAGTCTCAAACTTGCGTAGGCTTCAGATAGGCTTGATATTGTCGATACTGGAGCAAGTTCAGGTTCCTCTTCCTCTGTCTCAGTTTCATCCGTTTCTTGGATCTCTTTAATACACTTCATGATAATCAACTCTGCTCTTTCTGTTGGCAATCATCATCAATAGAGGCAAATTGTTTCAAGTTCACAAATGTGTCCTTAATGTTGGGAAACAGTTGTGCGAGCGGAATATTATCTTCTTCTTCGAAGTCATCAATATTATCTGTATTACAAATAAATCCGGCTTTCATAAAGCATTTTTTTTATTGTCACTGCGGACAAATTGCGCCAGGCCACCGAAACCCATATCAAGGCGTTGGTTATGGTAATATTATTTTCGGTTTCTTGAAGAGGACAACCACTTCACGTGTTAAAAGCCTCTTAATGAGGTAGCTTCTGTAAAGCATCTTAAAATTCTGTTTAATGCCTTGGTCTAAATCAATAATGTGTTAGAGTTAAAGGAATCAGTGGCGTTTCAAATATTTACACAAAAAAATATTAATGGTATCTTCACGCACGCCACTGGTGGAAGTAAGCAAAACCTTTTTTAACGAAAAATTGCAGTTTAATACAAAATCAGTTGATACCAATTTTCAATGCCGTATCTTCAAGGACCTTCGAGATTTTAATAAAAATAATTATTTTTTAAAATTATTTTAATACCCTGTATCTTAGAGGGTAAGCATTTTAGGGCATATGTCCATATGAACTTTTCGTTTTAAAGTGATATCAGGAATCATATCCTAGATTTTCTTCATGTACTTAAAAGGATCACCCTGTATACCTACGACAATAAAAACAAACTCATTTTGCTTATTTGCATTGGCAATAAGTTTTTTTAGTCCGATACGTCTAATAAATATTAAGTATGGTATGTAGCTCTGTACACCAGAGCAGGGTTGGCTGCCCAGTGGGTAACCCAAAAAAACCCAGTGGTTTTTTTTTGGGGTAAAACCCACTTAAAAAACCCGCCGGGTTTTTTAAAACTATGTTTTTTGAATGTTTTTTCTTAAACTGAAACTCTGTATACATTTTACATTTTTATATTTTGTAAAAAAATAAAACATATTAATAAAACACATTGTTATAAAAAATAAACGTAACACAAAAGTAACTAAAATAGGAAGAAAAAAATGGGGATTCTACTACTACATAAATGTCATAAATGACATACTTAATACGTCTACGAGACTAGTTAAAAAATCTTATTATTACCAGTCATTTGAATCTGATCTTAAGAATCTATAAACTTTTACCAGTTGTAAAGCTTTTTCGAATCCCAAACAATTTCTTAATTTACTCCAAATAAGACCATAACTTGAAAAAACTCTTTCAATGGATGCTGCACTAGCTGGACAACAATGCAAATTATAAAAAAAAGTACAAAACGATTCGGGCAACTTTTTTGTAACTTCATTTTTTACTTTAAGTATTTTCCACCATTTTGCCCGGTTTGCCGCCGAAAATTTCTCGATAACTACAGTTTTAAAAGGCGATGTAGGAAAATAATCAGGATCTTTTATTCCAAAAGCAAGATAATATGGCAACATTTCTGATGATTTTCATGTAACCAGTTTTCTGCCATACTTTCTTGCATCTCAGAGAGGGGTTCTTCCAGATATTTTGGATGACTTAAATATGCAATATAATGTATAGGTGACAATGCATCATTTAAACGTTTTTTAATATTTTCTTTGTGTTTGTTATTATTAGCAAAATATTCATTTGACAGCAAGTTGTTCCAACATACGACAGCATCAGTCAGAAAACTTTTATCACTCTGCATTTTATCTAAACTAGTTGATAAAATTGACAACTGTTTTTCCAACTCAATTGCTTCCGAATATAAACCTACATTATTTAATATAGCGTGAATATTTGGATGATTTTTTTTTAAATCCTCCAAATGTTCACTTCTTATTTGAGTGTATAAATGGTAATTTGATATAAAAGTTTTTAGGCAATCTTGTAAAGAATTCCAACGCGTTTCGTTTGGGATTTGAGGCATGGCTCCTCCTTTCTCTTTTAACCATCCATGTGGTTGGTGATGGTTCCTAAAAAACTTTTGTAGTTCGACGATATGTTTAGTTACATTTGTAGGAATTATATCCTTGTACAACAGGTTTATGTAATGAGCCGAACAGCCATATGTTACAATTCCTTTTGTTTCACTTAAAATTTGCTTCATTCTCTTCATTTTATTCTCATTATCTGTGCAACATGCAAATGTAGTATTACCACAATTCTTTTATACGGTCGATAGCTCGATTAGTAACTTCAACACAGTACTCCGATGTCTTCTTTTCAGTTCCAGCATCCTCAGCATCTATTAAATACACGCCATAGCCTGTGTGTATGGAACTAGCGATAATCGCATCATTGGATGTATTTGACCACCGGTCTAAAATTAGGGTTATACTGGTATCTGCCAATTCTCGTTTTAATGAACTTTCTATTTCTGCGCAAACTTGTGGAAGATATTTTTCGGACAACTGCTTCCTATTTGGAGCAATATACCCTGGACGAAGTGCATATATCATTTCTTTAAATGTTTGTTGTTCTGCAACATTAAATGCAATGTTACAGCCAAAGAAAAATTTTGCTACCATTTTGTCTATTTTTTCTTTTTGTTGGGCAGTAGTTTTTATCACAAAATCTTCTAAATTCTTATTCTTCGCTAACGACTCCGAGTTCTCCCTTTTTTGTTGTTTACTTTTTTTTTCATGTTCTAATTTCATATCTTTATTATCGCTGCCGCTGATGCTCATGCTTTCTACATCTTCTACCGTTTTCTTGCTTGTACTGGCACCTCTGTTTTTACATTTGTTTAAATTACTTCTTACTCTCTCAACCTTTTTGCTAATTTGTTGTTGACAATGTTTGCAAAGGACTTTACTTTTATTACTGGATTCCAAAACTTCAGTCCATTCTGAAGAACTCTTCCTACCGCTACCCTTAGGCATCTTCCTTAAAAAAGCGTTTATAATTAATAATTTCAAAGAAATTTTATTTAATTTAAATCACACAAACTCAATGATCTGGTAGCCTTAGATGAAATAATAACAAATAAATCTATTAACATAATCGAATTACAGTCTGAAGTAAATCATGGAACACATTGCTCCCCTCCACTTGGCTTGCCAAACTAAGGATCTTAATATTGGAAATCTATAACATTGTCTAAATAAAACCTTATAAAAAATGTGCAGTGTGGCAACGCAGTAATTAGAGATCTGCCGAGATCGACGGAATCTGTTGACAGTTTTAACACGGACTTTCTTCAGTTTCGTCGAGTGTTATTCCATTTTGGCAATATTTTATTTTTAGTGATAAATTCACCCCTACAATAATTAATTTTCAAAACACTTCACACCCATGCCATGTCTTTCTTATCGAATGTGTTACTAAACCTACCAGATCATTGCACAAACTCCGTTTCTTGGATCTCTTTAATACACTTCATGATAATCAACTCTGCTCTTTCTGTTGGCAATCATCATCAATAGAGGCAAATTGTTTCAAGTTCACAAATGTGTCCTTAATGTTGGGAAACAGTTGTGCGAGCGGAATATTATCTTCTTCTTCGAAGTCATCAATATTATCTGTATTACAAATAAATCCGGCTTTCATAAAGCATTTTTTTATTGTCACTGCGGACAAATTGCGCCAGGCCACCGAAACCCATATCAAGGCGTTGGTTATGGTAATATTATTTTCGGTTTCTTGAAGAGGACAACCACTTCACGTGTTAAAAGCCTCTTAATGAGGTAGCTTCTGTAAAGCATCTTAAAATTGGTTGTCAATGTGTGGTAGTATTGGGTGGAAGAAAATAAGTTTGACATTTCCAGTGTAACTTTTGGATGAGACGTTGCATTATCCAGAAACAATACCACTCTTATATTCTGCTTCTTCATCTTGGTATCAAATCCGTGAAGCCATGTTGTCATGATGTCTGCTGTCATCCACGCTTTCTTGTTCGAGACCCATCGAAGAGGTAACTTATCGATATTCATACGTCTTCGATATTGATATCGGCTGATTCGCCACATTTGATGCCTTTAAGTTATCTAGTCCTAGACATTGAGCAGATTCGAGGGCTTTTGCTTGAATTATGGGTCCGGATATTGGTAAGTGCTTATTTCGCGCCTTACAAACCCAGTTAAAAACAACGTGATCCACTGCCAGTCCTTCGGTTTTGGGAATTTTTCATTTTTGTTCACGGTTGAAACAAATTTCTAACTTCTGCTTTATTTTGAAGCAACATAGTCACTTGGGCCTTACCCACGTTAAGTTTTTCAGCCAATTAGTTAAGTTTTTTCGCTTATAGAAAGACATTTCCTTTTTCCCGCCATCCTCAAATATTCACGTTAGTCTCAAAACACAAAAACTGTTCGAAACAAAACTAATGTTAACAACCGATTTATCACCCTTTAAAGCGAATTGAATAGACCCGCCTGCAATAAAGTAATTAGTGTATGTACCTATATTTCTTAAGAATTGTTGGGTCGGGTTTTACTGCTCCTAATGGAGGGTGTTTTTAGCATTAACGTTTACGAAAAATTGCGATGATTAGTGACCGCGTTCGTTTTACAGATGAGTCGGTAAAGAGGAGTATAAAATAATGGGATTTCAATTTTTAAATATGGGGAATTCATAAACGATCGATTAACGCAGTGGTCACTTTATAGAGGCGGTCGCAAACCCTTAATTTTTTCAGTAAACCCCTTGTATATCTATTTCCACTAGACAGAATGGATTCTTCTCGTGTGTATCATGGACATGTTTTTTAATAAAATTATGAATTTTAGGTTGGGGAGGAATAAACGGAACTTTGGTTAAAAAATTAGAAATATTACAAAAAGATTTTTGAAAATTATATTTAATAAGGACTATCTTTATCCTTCAAAAGAATTATATTCAGAAACAAAAAAGATGAACGTTAGACAAATTTACATTTATAATATTTTAATATATATTTTTAAAAATAAAAGCCTTATACAATTTAAAGACCATAACCATAATACACGTTATAAAAATGAAATATTCATAAAACCTAAAATAAATAAGTCCGTAGGATAAAAAAACTTTTAAATATTTATGTTTTTATGTAAATGATTATTTACCAACAAATATTAAAAAAAATATTTTATTAAAAAAATATAAAATTGACATAAAAACAATTTATATTGGAAACAAACGCTTTAAAAATATTTTTGGAACTGCTTTAACTAATTAATGCTATTAAATATTATTGTCGATCAATTATATAATTAATCTTTTTCAGAATTTTAATAATCTATCATCAAGAAAGTAGCGTTTATTGAATAATTTTTATAAAAATATTCTTAAATACATAGTTATAATTTTAAATACTTTTAAATAAATAATATTTGCCCCTAAGAAGCAGGGGGAAGGGGGAATTTATGAATACGTTTATTGAAGAATAACACATTAACATAATTTATTATATTATAACTATTTGAAATAAACTTATTATTATTATTATTATTATTATGTATTTAAAAAATGCAGGATCGTGTGACTCAAATCAAAATGTATTTATTTGTCAAATAATACCGGGTGTTCCACCTAAGGAGGTAATCGTCTATATCTCAGAAAGTAATAACACTAGGACTTTGGGAAAAAATATATATCGATAAATGCGGCCAAGAGAAATTGCTGGAAATTATTTTCAAGTTCGAAAAATGACCGCCAGGGGGCGTAAGAGAACTTTCAAAATAGAAATGCCGATTTTCTCTTGATTTTTCTTGATAAAAATATGTTAAAAATATAAGCATTGTATTCTTCATAAAATTATGCAACTTTATGTTAGGAATAGTTTTTTTCCATTTTCAATAATAAAGTGGTGGGAGAAGGTCAAACTTTTTTTCTTTCGAACGCTGATATCTCTGCTTTGGATAGACCGATTTTATTTAACTTGGTCTTGAAAAAAAGCCCTTCTTTTCCTCTACACGTAGATCTATTAACTATACCATATTGATTCTGATGGTGGCCACTAGATGGCGTTTTTCCGTAATTCCTCAATGAATAAGGATTTTCTCAAAAAAATCAAATGTTATGATATGACTTTTTCATCATATTTTATTTTAGGCTTATAAAGGCTATTAAATAGTGGAATAAAAAATCCAGGTCCGTATTTAAAATAAAAAAGTTGATGATGGTCGCTCGAATCCGAAACGTCGGATTAAAAAACTAACCCCATCAGCTTGTAGAGGAGGAAAAGTTACTATAAGGAACTAAAAACCGCAACGTGGATTGGACGTCATTAAACCAGAGATTTAATTGATTAATTAATGTTTTAAAAAATGGCCTATTTTTCCATATTAATTATTATTATCCCTTATTTCTCTAGTTTAACAAAAGATATCACGTTGCGGTTTTCAGTTCCTTATAGTAACTTTCCTCCTCTACAAGCTGATGAGGTTAGTTTTTTAATCCGACGTTTCGGATTCGAACGACCATCATCAACTTTTTTATTTTAAATACGGACCTGGATTTTTTATTCCACTATTTAATAGCCTTTATAAGCCTAAAATAAAATATGATGAAAAAGCATCATAACATTTGATTTTTTTTGAGAAAATCCTTATTTATTGAGGAATTACGGAAAAACGCCATCTAGTGGCCCCCATCAGACTCAATATGGTATATAGATCTACGTGTAGAGGAAAAGAAGGGCCTTTTTTCAAGACCAAGTTGAATAAAATCGGTTTATCCAAAGCAGAGATATCAGCGTTTGAAAGAAAAAAAAGTTTACCACTTTATTATTGAAAATAGAAGAAAACGATTCCTAACATAAAGTTGCATAATTTTATGAAGAATAGAATGCTTATATTTTTAACATATTTTTATTAAGAAAAATCAAGAGAAAATCGGCATTTCTATTTTGAAAGTTCTCATATGCCCCCTAGCGGTCATTTTTCGAACTTGAAAATAATTTCCAGCAATTTCTCTTGGCCGCTTTTATCGATATATATTTTTTCCCAAAGTCCTAGTGTTATTACTTTCTGAGATATAGCCGATTACCTCCTTAGGTGGAACACCCGGTACATTAATATTGTGAACTAAAGCAAAGTTCAAGGGCACAATGGATCTTGCAAGATCTGTGTGTGCACTTTTGTTATCTTAAATGTTTCTATTTTTATTTACAAATGCAAAAAAAAACAAATCCATCATACATTTAGACTAGATACATTCACATTAAAATCAAAGACGAAAACCAAAAACAATGAAAAGAGATATCTAAAATAGTGAAGGATTTTTAGTCAGTTTATTAAAAGATAATTATACAGGGTGTCATTTAATAAGTGTCCGATGTTTTACAGGACGATTTCTCAGTTATTTTTAAGGTAAAAGTTCATATAAGCACGGGTTCGCAAGCCCTTCATTTTTAAGATACAGGGTGTTAAAAATTTATTTTTATTTTTGTTTTTCGTAAATAATTTTTGAAATAATGTCTATATTTTGACGAAAATTGGTATTTGGGGATTTTTTAATATGAGAAATTCAAATTTAATCTTAGTTTGGCCCTTAATTGTAGGGGGCGCCAACTACAGGTCTTTTTCTTTTTTGAGGAGTCACAACTTTGTTATACGTGCTTGTATTACATTTTTAAGCAAAACAATAGATTTCTCTTTCATTTTTACGTGAGAAAAGCATACTTGGTGGAAATCGCTACGAGCAACCGTTCTCCAGAAAAAGAGTAATAAAAACATAAATGACATTTATTCGCATATCGCTATGCCCATATCAGAGTTTGATGAAATTGCATTTATCTCCTAACAAAACCGAAATCAGAAAAATATCAAAATTAGCCATTAAACTGGTTACATGACAGTGTTATCAAAAAAGAAAACGGCAGTAGCGCACATATTTTTCCTATTGCTTAAAAGTTGTAACACCCTGTATCTCAAAAATAAAGCGGTTGCGGTTCTATGCTTATATGAACTTTTCACCTTATAAATAACTGAGGAATCGTCCTGTAAAATATCGGACACTTATTAAATAACCCCAGTAGCACAACAATATTTGTAAAATATTATATTAACATATTGGCCCAACGATGGAAACGTCAGATTTTTTTTTAATGGCCCAATGTATATTTTCAATATGAATCCGATATTAAGGATAAATATTGTCCCAATATTACGATTCAAAAAATGCGTAATGTTTATTTTAGATATAGTGCCAATATTTGTTGTTCAGATTGTCACAATATATACTTTATATATAGCACCAATATACTTTTTTAACATATATATATTATATATAAAATATAAATATATAATGTAAATCTATATTGGGCCGTTATAAGAGAATCTGACGTTTCCAACGTTTGACCAATATGTAAGCACAATATTCGATATGCAAACATATTGATTTGCTACTAAGGTCAGATATTGGTATAAAAAATTAAAGACAAAATTGTTTTGTAAGAATTTTTTTAATTATTTTACAATATAATTTGTACAGAAAATAAAACTAAAAAACCTTAACTCTACAAATGAACGAAAATAAAAATAAAAAAATATCAAAAGTAGGCTGTATATAATATTTCGTAAATAATAAAAGGTTTAAGGATAAGTCGGTTTTTTTTTCCGTCCGCCTTCTCTGTCCCTGGCACCCGCCAAATATGCTGAAATTGACCTCTTAATTTCCTTATCGGAGGCACTGTTGAATCGTTTTCGGATAGCTCCTAAAAATCGCGCACACGTTTGTAGTCAAATTTATAAGGTAATTATACTGGGTGTCACGAAAAATGAGACTGATCATCTACCAAATTCTTTGGGCTAAAATATGTTAATTCACAAATACAAAAGAATAATGTATAAACTTGCGATGACGCCACGGCGAAGCTATAATCAAACATCGGCAAAACATATTTGACCAATATTGGTCCAATCCGTCTATTCCGAAATTCAAGACCTATCAACAAATACTATATGTTTATGTTTAAAAAGTTAATGGTGGATCAACATTTACAACACCAGAAGTGATTTGGTAATGTATTAGAGGTTAACGTCAACAAACTGCTGCATGAATATGAATATATATGAATATCACACAATAATTAATAAAACAACTGAAATACTACAGTTACTTACCACTTCTTTTTGCTTTTCTGTATACACACTTGCAATTCGAGCTGCACTTATTTTCACTAATATTTATAGACAACAAAAAATAATTTAAAAAAAGCGCGAGACGCTTGTCGTGATGAGACCGGCTCGAGCGATTCAAAATGTCTGCCAAGCTGACGGTGCGCTGACGCCTTGCGGCAATATAAGTAATTAATATGACACTGTGGCGCCAAATGCAAATTCCAGCTATATATAGCATTTAAGGATACAATTTCAATAATAAATAATGCATTAAGCACCAATTTTTAATTTGATTTCAAATCGGCTTTTCGGATGATGAAGTATTTTTTATGAATATTGGGATAATATTGGATAAATATCATATATAGATATAGAAAAAAGGTGCATTTCTTATATATAACCAATATTGGTTAAATATCACATGTAAATATAAATAAAAGTTTACTGACAAATATGTTTTATCAATATTGGATCAATATTGGACAAAACATTATATAAATATACGGCAAAAAGTTACACCTCCTATATGTTACCAATATTGGCACATATTACATATAAATATAAATAAAAGTTTATTGCCAAATATGTTTTATCAATATTGGACAAACATTATATAAAAATATGGGAAAAAGTTACACCTCCTTTATGTTACCAATATTGGCACAAATAATATATAAATATAAATAAAAGTTTATTGCCAAATCTGTTTTATCAATATTGGATTAATATTGGACAAACATTATATACAAATATAGGAAAAAGGTGCATCTCCTATATGTTACCAATATTGGCTAGAAATTGCCAATATTGGGCCAATATACAATATTTTACCAATCTAGAATCAATATTGGGCCAATGTGTTGTGCTACTGGGGAACACACTATATAATAATAATTGTTATAGATCTTTTTTTCTTAGATAAAGTTTCAGGCAGGCTTACATATATTTACTCAATACGGCAATAAAAGTATATGCTAATAATATTAGAGGATAACTCACTTAGTTTAGTAAAATAATAATAATTGTGCGGGTACGGGTACGGTACTTAATAAAAATATATTTTCATTTTCAGGTGAAGTTTGCAGCAACATATTGTGGACTCAGATTTCTTCGTTAATAACAACATAAAATCTTGACTTCTTTAAAAACTGCTTTTAATATAAAAACTGTCCTATTAAACATTTGAATATTATAAAAATAGCCAAATTGCAGCTGAAAACTGAATATTTTCGGTTGCGCGATAATTTTTAACATATTTTTATTGCTTCTAGCTGATATATTTCGATGAATGTAATCATATATGTGTACTTAACGCCACCTTTTTTGTGTAATATGAATATTTTTAACGGCGTTACGGAAAGTTTACCATAGCTGAACCAGAATCATGATTGAGATGTATTTTTACAAATTAAAATGTTTACGTTGCATCATTAACTTTTAAAACGTGTTTCTAACAGAAAAATGCATATCAGCGTATACAGAAACTATCCTAACAAACTCTATGAAAAATATTTTCGAAAAATTAACACTCAAAGCAAGATTTTTAACCCTGCATTTATAATTTTTTTAAGGTCGCTCATGCTTTGGCAGTATGATTAAAATATCCTACTAAATTTCTAGCTTTCGATATTAAATCAGTAACTTTATAACATTATTTGTGACTTTGTACCTTTTAGAACTATACTAACTGTAAACTATAAATAAGGGTAAAAACATAGTGGAATGCACGCCGCAATGCTTGCCGTACTGCGAATAATAAACAATACCACAGAAACGACTGAACAGCAACATACTAGAGTAGGGGAGAGGGTGAAGGGTTTGGCTACTTATGACTCTTTGCTAAATAATTAAGAAGTTTTTTGCCAACAAAAAATTCTTTAAGTGCCAACAAAAACTTCAATACCTATACGATAGAAAGTAATGGAAATGGAAGCCCCAAACAATTTTGAGTCTTTTTTTTTAATTCAAAAAATGTATGCATTTGTCCGAATCTACCCCAGTAGGTTCAGCCAGTGGGTGTGGAGGTTTCGGTCAAGGTATTTAAATAAGTAAGGTCAACTATTTTAAACCAATTTTATTCGGTAGGTATTTATATTTTTACTCATAAAAAAATAGTTGTCAAAAAATGTTTTTTACTAAAAAATATTGCAATATGTATCGCAAGTCGTAACCTTTAAAATTGTAATCAAAACGTAGGGATGCCAAAACCCTAGCAGTCCCAATTCTGGTTGGTGCAGACAGCTTGGCTATGATATCCGTGATTGGAAGCACGCTGATATCAGGAATTGTTGGAAAACCAAAATTGGTAGTGAGTCCCCTTCTTCTTAAAAATGTAGCTGTGAGAACTTTCTCTTCTACATTTAAAATTTTACCAATGTAATAACAAGAGTCATCTTTCTTATTATCTTTTTTGAACCTTACCAAAACAAAGTCATTAGTATTAAAAGTAACATCCTCTTGCAAAGCTTGAAGCGATTCAAATGACTCATCATCCGATGTGTCATTATGAAGATTCGCTAGATGAGTTATCTTGAAAAACTTTTTTGACAACAGACTTTTTCTTGGACACATTTTTTTTTCTATCTTTCTCTTCTTCTATATCTAATTTAAAATTCGTTTCAATTTCAGGAGTGTCAGTGTATATTCTAGATTTTGATTCCACCTTTCTAGCCTTCCTTTTTCTCTCACATGAATCAATTTTTGGAAGAGGCCGTATTTTTTCTAATATAAGCCTTTTTTTCGTTGGTATTTGTTTTTTTGATGTCGATGGTACAGTGTCCTTTGATGTCGATGGTACGGGTTCTTCTGATGGCAATGGTACAGGTTCTTTTGGTGGCGATAGTATAGGTTGTTTTGCAGGTGTTGATGTAGCATGAGTTTGATTAGGAAAGTTATTTAGAAAATTTGCCACTGTCTCAATTTATCCTCATTTACACTTGCCCCTTTATGATCCAAAATTTGCTTAAGAATTTTCTCATTTACCAAAAGTTCGGAAAATTTCTACATTTGCTTCTAGCCCTACAGCTGATTCGGGGTTTCCTTGCGGTATGTCAGTAACAGAGCTGGGAGCGAAGTCTTCATCAGTGAATATGAGTCTGTTAATTGGCCAAATACCTGTATTTTTAAAAGCACTTAAAATGTTGTTCGATGTGAAAGAGTTTATATAAGCTCTATTAGCAAGTTCAGATATGTTTTTTATAGAAATGGTTCTTCCAGGATGACTTAGCATCCAGTCGTTGAATGTAATGGCCAGTTTGGCTTTATAGGGGCTATAAATCCCCACATCCAGCGGCTGTAATTTATGAGTAGTATGTGATGGGAAGGATAAAATTATTATTCCGTTATCTCGGCAGAAGAGAATTGCAGGAACTGTAGTGTGAGATCCATGGTTGTCCACTATTAGAAAAATCTTGTTTTCTAGAGAACAACGTGTACAGTTCACAATATGTCTTAGAACTTTTAAAAATAAATCTGCGGTCATCCAGCCAGACTTATTACCTAAGGCCACGCTATCAATTGACTCATTGATCAAAAATTCTTCTACATTTTTAATTCGTGGATAAATAAAAACAGGAGGAGCTGTAGACCCAGTGGCATTAATAATACCAACAAACGTTACGAGCTCACCGCGTTCTCCTCTTGCTACTTTGCCCGACTTGCTTTTTTCCTCTACTGCTGACGACTTTTACAGATTTCATCACCGTCGTTATTCCGGTTTCATCAAGGTTAAAGATCTGCTGAGCAGTAAATTTATGTTTTTCTGACGTTGCAGTGAAATTGTGTAGAATTCTTCAATTCTGGATTTATTAAATCCCGTTCCACGAAACAAACTAGTACTCTCAGGTTTTCTCAATGAGAGATCCTTGTTTCTTTTCATAATCCCCTTTCTCCATTCGTCACCTGATATACAATGGCAAGCCCTCGAGCGATTTCCACGGCAAAAAATCTTCGGCATGATTTTCGATAATTTCCCTATCCCTTAATATATTACTACAGAAAATCGGGAGTTTGTGGACTTTGTTTAAAAGGCGGGAGGGTATCATATGAGAAATCGGGAGATCCAGCAGCTCTACAGAACGAACCAATCGCGGAGCTAGTTTCAGGCAGCTGCCTGCCAAAAACAAATACTTTTGCTCACGAGTCACGGCGAGCATCGCGGCGAGATGAACTACTCCGCTATGTTTTTACACTAAAACAGGACACACTCTCAATCCCAGCATCATTACATGCCTTAATCATATTTGCAGCATTGTCTCGAACCACTAAGTGAATGCGTGGAAGGTCTAGGTACCACATTTCCAGCATATCTAAAATCATATTTTTAATTGCTTTTCTGGTCCATATATGTGAAGTGCAATATACTATACTATATACCTCGCACTTGCAATTGTATTTTTTTTCTTTATAGTTTCTATTTCTGGAATTATTTTGTCACTAACAAAAATTTCTTCCAGGTAAAGTGTAATTTGGGGCTACTTGCTTCATTACCGTTGTTAATCCAGTATTTTACACGGTTTAAACTGGCATATTTATATTATCTTTTACGCTCTTCTCCCTTTGAAATTCCTTAAAGTCATCATTATAAAAAGGTTTTAGATGATTTATAAGGGAAGTTATACTGAGTTTTTCCCACTCCTCTAAGAGATATTTGTATATCACATATTTTACCCTTAACAAGTTGTTTATCATGACATAAGTGCGGTAAAATTTCCAAACGTAAATTTTTTTACTACTCACTTTCGCTGCTAGACTTTAAATTAAACGAGGATCGAACTAAAATGCTAAACGTGAAGTTGCCGAACAATTGAATACTTAACGAGTCTGAACTACTCTAAACACGAATTTTCTAAGAATTCGCTTCGGCCTAATACCGAATATCAAAAACGTAGCCGAAGCCGAAGCGGCCCAACACTAAAGTAAAACAGAAGCTTCGGTGCATCCCGAGTACTAACACTTAATTACAAAGTGGTGATTCCTGATTCACATCACTCCGCCACCTACACCACTCGATTTAAGGTCAACGGGTAATTTTCTTACCACGCCTTGAAACCAAGAGCACAACAAAAATTGAAAATAGGAAAAAATTATTTCTCAAATTTCATAATCTGTCACTTTTTTCTATTTTGAATACTTACCATATTTTACCCAACAACTGAAATTAAAAACAGTTTTCCTTCAACAATATTTTTCTCCTGACACCTTGTATGCTGGGTGAAAATCTTTGCTTTGGGTGATAATTTTTTCATGAGAGCGACTTTTCTGTCCGTAAAGTTAAACTTTGAAAAGTTTTCAATTTGTTAATATGGTTTCTGGATACGCTGTATACAATACATCCTCGATAATCTGACTTTGTCTTTAGTAGTTAGTAAAATCCATCCACTATTTAAATTTATGAATAAGGGGAGCCTGTAGAAACAATTCGGGGTTGCTTTAAGTTTGCAGTAAAACAGCCTAATTAAAAAATACCTTCAGATTATCATGTAGTGTTCTTCATTCTGCGAAGGCATTTTGACATAACGTAATGCATTTTACAACGTTTTCTGTTTGAAATTTTTACACTAAAGTTCAAGGGTCACTTGATCGTTCATATAAGTTCAAGAATTAGGTTTGTTTCTTTCATTTGTACACTCTATGAATTGTGGATGTGGGCATAAAATGTCGTGGATGCAAGGCAAGAAGCAAATAATATTGTCAACCATTCGTTTTTACAGTTGTGTTACGTTTACACGACACATCAACGCATACAACATATTTACCACCACTCCACACTTTGATACGCTAAAAAATAGTAGTTTAAAACACTGCTACACTGTTTTAAACTGCAGTTGTACGCACGAGAGAAAAAACGCACGGAAAAGTGCAAAAAGAAACATACCTATTGATAAAATTAGTAATTATTCTGCAATTTACCACTGTAATACAAAATTAATTACATTACAAAAAAAAATACACTCTTTCAGCCAAGTTTGACAGTTCATTTGAGGGCGTTCAATGTAATCGCATTGATGACGGATGGTCACGTGATTGCCCCTAATAAGTTTGGTAATAATTCACGTGACCATCTGTTTACAATAACATCTATAGACTCGCAATTGAATTACCTAGCTTCACTTTTATTTGAGGATTTTATATTTCCATTGTAAATTTAAAAGCCGGGGGTAGCTTTAAAAGAAACCCCCGTATATTATTGCCAAGTTTACACCTTTGTGATAATATTTATTATAATAACAAAAATAACAATGAAAAGGTGTGTGTTTATCTTTACGAGTTTAAATATGATGTGTATTTTCTATAACATTTTAGAAATTTTAAATAGGGTGGTATTTTCTTCATCGATGTTGTTTTTCGTAATTATACTAGACTACACGAAAAGCTTAAAATGAACATAACTTTGGGAAAGCCTTATGTTTACAAAATTCATTCATTATATAAATAACGTAATAATAATAAATAATATGTTTAAAAGTGGTTAAATATACTATGCTGGATTGTGTACTCAGGGTTTGTTGTCGGTCTAATCAATAAATACAATATATAAAAAGTTATATACCGGGTGATTTTTTTAACCTGAAACTTTCAAATATCTTGAGTAATAAGCACTTAACGAAAAAAATGCCCATAATCAAAATTTAATACTTCCGCGGAGGAAATACATTAGTGCTAAAATTAGTCCCCCTCCACCCGTCCTTGTAGGTGGGGCGGGGGTAACTTTGAAATCTTAAATAAGAACCCCTATTTTTTATTGCAGATTCAGATTTTGCGGCTAAAAATACGAAGCATTTTTTTTAGATTCATGCCCCCATCGTAATCGACGAATTTTCGATTTCACCTACTGGGAAACCTATGCATACGATTTTGCAATACCACGATTTCATTGTAAACACTCGAAATTCGTCGTCAAGGAAGTTTTTTCATTTTGCAAACTGCTTTTAAGTGGGAAATTGTTACCTGTAGAAATGTAAATGGTGAATAAACTACTTTTAGGGTAACCCAGGAACAACGATTTGGACGTAGTTTTCTGTTCCCTTCGTGGTGCTTGATTAACGTGAGGCCCCTCGCCTCTCACCTATCATTGTGCTTGATTTACATGAGTCCCCTCGCCTCATCATCTTTCAATAATTAAAGCAAGTGCTCAAAATTGTGGCGTTCTACTTCAATGCACTTATTTATCCGCATTTCAAATGATTGTACACAACTGAGAATAAGTGTGTCTGCTTAAATCTCGGCACAAGAATTTCTGATTCGCTCAATCATATTCTCACATGTTGGTACTTGTTTGTAAACTTTGTCTTTGAGATGCCCCACAAAAAGAAATCCGGCGAAGTAAGATCTGGTGATCTAACAGGCCAATTCACGGGACCAGCTCTACCGATCCAGCGACGTGCTACCACGGAATAGTGTGCTGGACAATCATCATGTTGAACCCATATGTTCTGTGGCACTTTTAAGCTGCAGTCTTGAAGTGATGTTGGCAGTTCATTTTAAAAAATGTCTCTGTACATTTGACCATTCAAGTTCCCTTCAATAATATGCCAATTGTGACTGCATTCTATCCTGAAAACGCTGAGCGTAGAGATTGATAGCATGATCAAGATTTCTGCCAGCTTCTCCATAAACCAGAACCATTTCAATGTTCTCTTGTACAGTTAAATACTTCATTCTAAAGTAGTATTAACAGCCTAACGGTAATAGATCTTTTTGCTTGTGAAATAATATTCGAACTGAGTAAAATGAGTTGTTTCTTAAATATATTTGTTTCTTTTTTGCAAAAACACAAAACATAACATATAAATGAATTAACTGTTTTGGCGACGACTTTCGAGTAATTACAGACAAAACGTGGTATTTTTATTGCAAAATCGTTGGCATAGGTTCCGACTCTACAAGGAAGGTAGGGGGGGGGGGGCTAATTTTAGCACTAATGCGGAATGATTAAATTTTGATTATGGACATTTTTTCCATGTTCCATTTTTTATCAATACACTATTATATATGGCGTTTCACGTTTAAACTTCAATTAACAAATTTTTATTACTGAACCCATGGAATAAAGATGGGTTTCAATAAATTTTCAATTCTGCCCATCGCAAGATCCGAAAAAGTTTGAAAGATACAGGGTGTTAAACTTTTTTTTTTCGGTTTTTCAAAGTACCTACAGAATTAGGTTATTACCATTTAAAAGTATCTACAGGGTCTTAATTTTTCTATGTAAAATTTATATATTGGGTAAACAAATTTTTTTTTTTTTACCAAATTTAAAATGTAGCCCTATTCTAAATTATGTTTTTCCGAATCACTGCTGTGAAATGAAATGAAAGGAGGAAAGCCCTTGCCTTGTTTTTGAATTCTGAAAGTGGTAGTTCTTTTATGTTATTCGGAACCTTGTTAAAAAAAAATGGATGAAATACCCATTCGTTTAAATTGGTTTTAACATAGCATAAAGTTTGAAGGATAATGTCAGGATGTTGTGCATGATAAAAGCGGCCCTACAATCATCTCTGTAACATAGATCCCCTCGAGGTATAATCCGAACCTATATCCGGCATTAAAGCTACAATAGTGTGCGAAAATTGCCTAGGTAGGTAAAATGCGTGCTAATCTTCAAACCACTTCTCTTTTTATTCATAGGCTAATTTTCAAAGTTATGTTCACTGCTGTTAGTACTAAGCAATAAATGGCTTTAGCTTTGAAAGACGGTGTATAATATTCTTCAAAAAGAAATAATTAACCTAACTAAATAAATAAGACTATTCTATCCATAGGTTATAGAATCTTATTTAGCCATACAGAAATGTTCCGATGTGAATAGGGTTACTTTAAAAATTTCAAAAACTGATATCGTTCGGTTTTGTAAAAAAAAATATAAAGTGATATTAGAGTAACAAATTAAAATTTATTCCATATTTTTGCCTTTGTAGATGTATAATTATTATATTATTATTATTATTTTGTCATTAAAAATTGGGGTTTAGTGGCTTTTACTGTATTTTGCACTGAGCATAAAATTTTGTAAATAATTCCGATTTTTATCTTTGAATTTAAAACTTAATTATCATAAGTCGTTTACGATTTAACCACTTGACTGACTTAAGTTTAAGACAAAATTACGGGCGACAACGTTAAGGTTCTTATATGATTCTTACTTAGATGTGGCAAAACGGACAGACAACTTTTGGTCAATTTTGGCCTGTAAACGATTTTTGACAGCCCAATTAAGTTTTAACAGGACCTGCTAGCTCTTTATGTTGTACACCACATCATTAAAGATCACCAGGTGCTTGTCAGTAGTCTAATTTCATCTAGAGCAATAGAGTGAGCATAGGGTATGGTTAACGCCATGACGGAACTGGCCAATCCTCAGATCAACTGAAATGAATCCGAACCTATGTGGCACTGGTCGGATATGATTGCATACGTTTGAATAGTAAGCATATTATTATTATATATAGATTTGAATTCAAAGATTTTATTCACAAAGGTTAACTAACGTAACATTTTAGGCGGCAAAATATGGACAGATATATACAACCCTGCATCAGTAAAGGTGCAATAACATATGGGATGTGACTTATCACAGATTTAGACAGTGGCCTAAAAACCTAGATTCTGCTGGTGTGGTTCACACTACTCGCGCTTTCCTGGGAAGGAATATTTATAATTTATCAAGCATATTTCAAACCTTTCAGTTGTTAGCTTAACCCAATTTTGAAAGATATTTAGTCGCTAAACACCGACTAGTTATAGTTTTTAAAACTAGAAGTAATTAACATCAAGACGGTGAATGATCCAACTTCATTTGCCTGTTTGTCTTGGGCTCAATTTTATTTTTTAATTATATAGGTTAATAATTTAATCAAGTGAATAAGATCCACTGTACAGGGTTATCCAACCAAGACTGGACAAGGCGATTTTTTGACTTTTCCTGTACTTTTATAAAAAAACTGAAATAGCCATCTTAAGTCATTTTCTCCCGCGAATTCGAATATCTTCAGCAAAAAACAATTGAACATCAAACAAAAGTACTAGGGGTCACTTTGATATTTTTTTTAAATGGGATGCCGTATTTTTAATGAGCTTATCCGATTTCTCATATAAATTTTGATCTAAAATGTTGGATTTTTAATTCAAAAACGCCTTTTTTCTTCAGTTTTAAATTCGGAAAATGTTCGTCTATCGTAAGATTTTTTTTTTTTTTTTACATTTTAGATCAAAATTTATATGAGAAATCGGATAAGCTCATTAAAAATACGGCATCCCATTTAAAAAAAATATCAAAGTGACCCCTAGTACTTTTGTTTGATGTTCAATTGTTTTTTGCTGAAGATATTCGAATTCGCGGGAGAAAATGACTTAAGATGGCTATTTCAGTTTTTTTATAAAAGTACAGGAAAAGTCAAAAAATCGCCTTGTCTAGTCTTGGTTGGATAACCCTGTACAGGGTGTCCCTCACCGATATAACATTGATTTGCTGGTTATATTAATCTTAAATAGAGCAACTTAATGTTTCTATTAACCTTGTTTTTAAAAAAACAATTGCAGCCATTTTGTACATTCTTTATAAAAATAATCGACCAGGGTCATTTCTAGTAACTGGGCAGTTAAGTGTTATCTACCCTATATTACTTTTAAGAAATAAAAATCGTTTTTGTTAAGATTGTTACTATTATTAACATGTAAGGTATAATTTTTATAGGTCATTTTTTTAAGGTTAATAAGTTTTTTTTATAAAACGCTATTTTTGCTCACATTTTGTCATTTTAGCCCGAGCAGAGATTTTTGTTCGTTATTATACTAGCGATTTATTGATTTGTATTAGAGGTTGAGTGATATGTACTTTCAGTTTCTCTAAGAAATATAAAGTATAAAAAGGGTACTTTTGTTTTATTATTTCGTTTGGACAATATGTACAATGACAATGTGAAATTAAAAGTAGACATGTAGAAAGTTTAATGAAATGCGTCGCTAATATACCTAAAAAGTTATACGAATTCAAAACAGTTTAGTAACTATTCGTAGTCTTTTCTATAAGTTACTCACAGCCTGGCTAAAAATCGAATGGGAATAACTTTTGCGCAAAAAAATGCCTGCACTTGAGAAACTCGACTAGTTAAATACCAGGGTAAATCGTCCGTTTTTAAAGCTTAATAACTTTGGTGCTAATTATCCTATTGCTAAAATTCAAATATAGTACTACGGATTGTAGAATACCTGCCAAAATGTTGTTACTCCATATAATATTTATACAGGGCCGACCACAAAGTCAGAATAAGGCCACCTTGCATTTTTTTAAATGGAATACGTTATATTGTTCTTTTTTCTCTGTAAATTTATGCCAAAAATATATCACATTACTTTTTTTGAAAGGATAATATTAAAAACAAATTTTCTTCTTAGGGAAACATACGCGCACCTCTTATTATTTAAGGTAAATATAAGGTATGGATCCTTGACATTAACAAAGTCATACTTTGGGGCATACCTTTCTTAATCTTTAAAGTGTCATTTCATCCATTGTTTAGATTATCTAGGCATCTTAAGATATACAGGGTGTTTCAGAAGTACGGTACGTAACTTAAGATATTCTAAGAGAAAAAGTTCATATGAACATGTGCCCGGAGTTGCCCTGTTTTTGATTACAGGGTGTTAAAGTTTAAAAAAAAGTAGGTTTTTTATAATTTTTTTAAATATTCTTTTCCCAATTTTATTGAAGTTTGGTACCGTTATTCATAATGATAAGGGGTAGATTAAATTTATTAAGCCCAGTGACATCCCGGGGAGCACCTAAACGAATATTACTGACAAAAAAAAGTACGCCACTGACTTTTCTAATTTTGAAATTTTTTTCGAATTTACCAACTAATAGTACAACTTTTTTGTTTCTTGAATTGTTTTCGTATCTTGTTTCGTTTTCGAGAGAAAAAATAAAAACCACTTTATTGCATGTACATAAAAAATATAGCTATGTATTCAAAAAAAAAATTAAAAATATTATTTTTTTAAATTAAAAAAAAAATGCAACAGTTAATCAAGGCAAATGTTGACCACCTTTTGATAAAACGCACGATTGCAATTGTCTCACCATTGATTCTCTTACACTTTCAAAAATGCCTGCATTATTTCTTATCGCATTGCGACTTTCAATAGAGGTAGTTGGAATTCTTAAGTCGTTCTCATTTAGTACATGCGTCTTGTATACAAAAGACTTTAGGTGACCCCAAAATAATAGTGTAGAAGATTCAAGTCGGGACTGCGAGCTGGCCAACCTTGGGGACTTGCGCGTCCAATCCAGCAATTAGGAAAAGTGTTGTCGAGTACCTAACTAGGCTAAAATAAGCTGGGGCGCCGTCGTGTAGGAAGCACATATTAGTTCTTAGATACTGCGTATAGGACTTTCCATTTAATCGAGGTGGTAAAAAGTGTGGTCCAACAAGATAGTCGCCAATGATTCCTGCCCATACATTCACCGAAAATTGTTGCTGAGAACGACCTTCTCTAATTTTATGAGGATTATTAATTGTGGCAGCAACCACCTACTAAAATCAAACCTTGGCTGAAAATTACGGGGAAGCAGAGCTTGCATCGTTGAATATGGTATGGGTATACTTGATAGATGCAAAACCCTCCAAACAGTTGATGCATTTATTTGAAGTTGCACTGCTACCTTCCTGGCACTAGTTGAAGGCAGGGGCGGATCGTGGTTTTTTGGGGCCCTAGGCTGATTCAATTTCTGGGGCCCCCAACCCCCCCGAAATGCTTTTTTTTTATTTCCATGATGTAGTTATTTTTTGTTATAAAACAAATAAAACGACTAATGTAAAAAATAAAAATATATTCTATTTAAACTAAAAAAAAATACGAGAACATTATTAAAATTAAAGCTAATTACATACTATATATAACAAATTTAAAAAAAAACTGATCTCTTCTGCACTTAACTGTGACGTATTCGCGGATTGCTTCTTCATATGAAATAGATCTCGTGATGTCATTCTCAATTGACAAAATTGAAAGGCAATTTAGCCTCTCGTCCGTGATTGTTGACCTATATTTATTTTTTATAAATGCCATTTTCGAAAAGGACCTTTCGGCTTCACAGCTTGTTATTGGTATCGTTAAGTAAATTTTAAGAATTTTATACAGATTTGGAAATATATCAATAAGGTTTTTTTCAAAAATTAGTATTAACACTTCGGAAGCCGTAATACACTCATTTTGTTTAAACCATACCATGTTTAAATAATGTTGGAACTGAGTGCATTCACTTAAGAGTTTCTTCCCCGATATCATTTTTATATATTGATATTACGGACTCCATTGATTTAGGTTCAATAATCGAGTTTTTTTTGCCCAAGTTTATTAAAAAATTAAATTTGTCTGCAAGTTCTTTGTATAGGTACACTACTTCTTTTTTCAAGTTCTACCCCCAATTTATCTAAAAGAACATTGAATACCTCTATTCGAATTTTTTCTTTTCCGGTAAGAATATTATCTTTTTGTTTTTCTCCATCTGGAAATATTTTTGTTCTTACTCTTTTATATGCATTAATAAAATTTGAGTGCAGCATAGTGCGTGACCTAAGTAGTAAATAAATGATTTTATTTTACAAAAGTATAGTTTTTTTTAAATTTGATTTTTATTAATGATTTTTTTTATTATTTATTTTTAATAATCTTATTTTTAAGCACATAATGCAAGCGGCCATGAGATCGGTATTTGGTACCGTTTTTTATTGAGGCCCCTGCGGGGCCCCTTTTTGCCGGGGGCCCTAGGCTTCAGCCTAATGGGAGATCCGCTACTGGTTGAAGGATCATCTTCTATCTCTCTAACTCAGGCGTGGTTAATGTTGCAGGTCTGCCAGGAAGTTCCGTACTACTCGTAAAACTCCCAGTCTCACTCACTATTGCATGAAGTTGTCCCAATGTTTTGGCCCATGGCAGTACTCTGTTCGGATAACGTTCCTGATAAATTCGCCGAGTTTCTTCAGCATTTCCGTTTGCTAGGACATAATTGAAATGCATCTGGGCCATTTCAGCGTTAGTAAAGTTATTCATTTTTGACTTGTTATTGACCAAACAGGTAAATTAGGCTTACCTTTACCTCATATTTTAATTAACTTTGAAATACATACAGTTACTTTTTTTTGTACATATGCAACTAGGTTTTTATTTTTTCTCTCGAAAACAAAGCAAGATACGAAAACAATTCAAGGAACAAAAAAAAGTTGTATTATTAGTTGGTAAATCCGAAAAAAAGTAAGTGGCATACATTTTTTTTGTTAATAATATTCGTTAAGGTGCTCCCCGGGACGCCACTGGACTTAATAAATTTAATGCAGTTAGGGCTAATTAAGCCCCTTATCATTATGAATAACGGTACCAAATTTCAATAAAATCGGGAAAAAGATATTTTAAAAAATTATAAAAAAGATTTTTTTTTAAACTTTAACACCCTGTATATCCAGAACGGGGCAACTCCGGACACATGTTCATATAAACTTTTTCTCTTAGAGTATCATAAGGAATTACCCCTTAAGTTACGTACCGCACTGCTGAAACACCCTGTATATGACCTTCGTTCTCCACAAGACACTTTCTAGCTCTAAAAGGAAGTTGCTGCCGATGCTACTTCTGGGTTGGGTAGAAAATGTTTTCGTTAAAGAACTTCAGTATACACCCCTTTGAATGTCTTTCTAATTGAACTGAAATATTGTTCAAAAATGTATATTTTTCTTCCGTAAAGCGCATTTTTCGGACTATTTTGACTGTGACAAAGAACCATTTTTCCCTTAACTAATAATAGCTGTGCGCGTGTTTTCGTGAAAAGAAAGTTCGTTTTTAATATTAACGTTTCAAAAGAAGTAATGTGCGATATATTTTTGGAATGGGACTTTACAGAGAAAAAAACCAATATAACCTGTCCATTTAAAAAATGCAAGTCGGCCTTATTCTGACTTTGTGTCGGCACTGTATAAATATTATGTGGAACAAAATTTTGCCAGGTATTCTACAACACTGTATTTGAATTTTAGCAATAGGATAATTAGGACCAAAGATTTAAAAACGGAAAACTCAAATAGGTTAACTTCTGGTAATAATCATTGGACTATGCGGAGCCTATTTTATTACCCTGACACATCACATATACTACTTACAAGTTGTCAATGCGAATATCTCAAAAACTACAAGCTTGGAAAATGCGGCGAAGGTAGGGGGAACTATAGAACAGGGTTGAAAAAATTCTTGATTTTTTTGAAAAACATCAAAAATATTCTTCAGAATGTAAAACCCATAGATTGGTGGAAGTCGCAACAAAATATATCCATTATTCAAAAAGACTTCTTCATAATTAGACAATAACTTTGTGCTACTGCTTCTTCCGCATCAGTCGAGAGAATTTTCTCAACATTTTTGGTTTAGTCCATTCCAAACTCAGAAATCGATTAGGAACGGAAAAAGCTGCAAAATTAGTTTTTTTGTGCAAGCACTACACAACTAACATGAACATTATTTAGCTACAGTGGTTTTATTTTTTTAATATTATAAACCATTAATTAAAACTGAAAGCTTTTATTTTCTCTTAATTATAACTTATCAGAAATTTTGATTTTAATCATGATTTAAATTGAAAAAAATCAAGTGATTTAAGTCGCGATTTAAATCCTTTCAACCCTGCTATAGAACCACCATAATTTCGTACAAACGTACGAGTGATTTAGAAATGACGTAGCTAAATCTAAAAATCTTTCAATCTGAAACTTCAAACAAACAAAAAATAAATAAGGCGACCATACAATTTTTTCGATTTTTTTATTTAATTAAAAATTATTTCACTAAACAACTTAGTGCGTCTTAGCCGCTAACCTCTTGTCTCTTTCTTCAGCAATGGATAGCTTGACTCCCTTGCCCCTTGGAAGAGATACAAATGGTTTGCTTCCCTTACCGATAACAAACACGTTGTTTAACCTGTAAAGAAAGCAAGATTTAGGTACATAAATTGAAATGGTAAATAAAGTCCGTTACAACTAAAGCTATTCTGTTGGCATATCTACACCGTCAGGCTATTGTGGGCAGGCCAAAATTGAAAAGTTACCAAATAGGAAAACAGTTGCGATTGTTTTAAATTAACCATTTAACCAAAACAGAAATTTGTTTTCTTTTTCTCTCTCTCTCTCTCTCTCTAATTTTCAAGGTTGGTAGATATCATGATATGTATATATATAAATATCAGAATATCGGATATATTATTATATCAAATACATATCCCATTTACCAATCAGATACATACCTCAATGAAAGCACCAGTAATAATCATGATAATATGTCAAATGTTACTTATACGTTTTATTTTTAATTAGTTGCAACTTGTTTTACAGTATTCAAGAAAAAAAAATTATTGTACTAATTTAATAACCGCAAGTAATTAAAACGAACTAAATAAATAACTTTTAATTGGTTTATTAGAAAGTAATAAAATTTGGTGTGCATCCTACACTGTTAAAACTAACATACCCTAACAATGGCTAACTATAGTAATTTAAGTAAGTATTTGAATAATGTTATCGTGAACAATTAAAACTTGCTAAAATTAAATATAACGATAACAAAATTAACGAGTCGTCAAATAAGTCCAAGGCAATGTGGGCCTTAATAAACAGTATACAAGGAAGATGTTCAACGCACGCAGATGTAAAGATTGTAGAGAATGGTGTAGGTTGTCTGATGAAACCGCAAATCATTTTAATACTTTTTTTTACAAACACAAGTTGAAATTTTCAGAATACAGAAGATATAGATTTTGATTTTGTGAGTGCAACCGGTGTGTAAATTAGATATAGACGATACATAAATAATCTAAAAAATTCAAATGCTTGCGGTGTAGATGGCATATCAAACAATCTACTAAAAAAATGTTCAGCGGAGTTAACCGATATTCTTCAATTTCTCATTAACTTATGTATATTTCGAGGAACTTTTCCAAATGAATTAAAGCTAGCTTCAGTAAGACCAATTTTTAAGAAGGGTGATACCAATGGTTACTCGAATTATAGAGCGATAAGTTTGCTCATAAGTATTTCAAAGATTTTCGAAATGGTTATGAAAGAACAATTTATGAATTTTATGACTAGTAATAACTTCCTCTCAGCTGCTCAACATGCTTTTACGAAAAATAAGAGCACAGAGACAGCGTTGTTCATTAAAAAAAAATTTTGATGCTCTCGATCAAAGATTATCAGCTCTGGGACTCTTTGTGGATTTCTCTCGTGCTTTCGATCTGGTCCATCGCGAACTGCTGCTGGTTGAACCCGATCGATACGGAATAAGAGGTATTCCTAATGACCTTTTTAGATTCTATCTTTAAGACCGCTATCAATTTGTGAACATAAATAATACGAAAAGCAGGAAAATTTGTCTTACCACAGGGTTCAATATTAGGTCCTCTTCTTTATTTAATTTTTAAATGACAATTAATTTTCTAAACGACGAGACGTTTACACGGTTTGTTATGCGGATGACACAAATGTATTAATTACTCACGAGGATCCACGTCAAGTTCAGGTTACTGAGGAGAATGTATAAGAAAAAATTTTAACTTGGTCACAGAAAAGTTTTCTGCAGCTAAATTGAGATAAAACAGTAGTAGTAGTACTATCGTTTACTTTGTCTAGGCAGCCACAAACGGTAAGTAATCTCCCTATTCTCCTGTCGGGTACATCAAATCCCATTAACTGTGGCGACAATACTAAAATGTTGGGAATAACTCTCGATTATAAACTTCAATGGAATAGTCATATAGACCTCCTATGCGCCAAATTGCGGAGTGTATGTTAAGGTTTAAATTTTCTTTCTCAACAATGTGGTAAAGATACGCTACTGACAGTGTATTATGCAAATTTCCATAGCTGTATGAGGTATGGATTTTAAATTGGGGTACTAGAGCTCAGACTGCTCGTGTTTTTTGTCTGCAGAAGTACGCTATTAGAATAATTGCCGGGGTGAAAGGATTACAAACATGTCGCCATGCTTATAAAGATCTAAAGATACTTAACTTTTATGATACATACATTTTAGAATCATGTTTGTATGTTTTTAAACACCGTGAACAGTTCAACTTTGGAAATGCTCGACTGTATTATAATCTGAGTAGCGGAGGGCTCTTGACACCTGGTAGGCATCGGACAACACTATACCAAAAAAAAACTTTTATTTTAACTGGTGTAAATTTTTTAATGCCTTGTCTCAGGACGTGACAGACGCATCGAACGTACTTATGTTTAAGAAGAAGCTTAAGAAGCTTTTACTTCAAAGGACTTGTTACTGTTTTAATGATTTTGATGGTTGGATGTGTAATTGTTTGTTGGTGAGTGTTTCATGTCCAAAAAATTCTTATTTTATTAACGTTTAGTGTTGCTAAGTAGTTTGTGTTTTACTTTAATTTTAACTAACTATTTTTATAGCTTTACCTTTTCTTTATTGAGATTTATTAGCTTTAAGCGATTTTGACGTTTCCTTCAATTATTGTGTTGTGCTTTTGAATTAAAGAAATAAACTATTTGAATATACAAACGCCGAAATGCACTTTGTTTATGGACTTGCTGATAGAAATTCTTTAACAGCACAACGGATTTACTTAACAGACAAATCCCAAATGTTTACACATTCGAAAGAATCCATTAACGCTAAGTAGAGATGGGTTCAATTGCAAGGGCAAGAGATATTCCAGGAAGGCCTACCACAATAAGAATTCCTGGTTTGGAAGAAGCAATTTTGAATGAAATTGAACGTCAACCAGAAACAAGCACTAGAAAAATTGTCAACCAGCTTGGTGCGAGTCATAAGTTATTATAGATAATTCTTAGAGAAAGCCAGTTGAATCCATTAGACATTATTACCTACAGATTATCTCTCACATATAAAATTCTGCTGATATCCAACAAAAAATTGTTACATCCTAGATTCCTTGACCAAGTGCTTTTTACAGATGATGCTAACTTGTCTAGAAACGATTATTAATAATTAATAGTAAATAATTTTAATCAATTATTATTAACTAACATGATTTTTCATGTTACCAAATGATTTGAATCCATTGGATTTTTTTCTGTGGGGGTCACTTGAAAACATTAATTTATACAAATCCTGTACAATTTTAGAAACAGGATAATTCAAGAATGTGACAGAATATGAAATTCTCCTAGTATTTTTGCACATGTACAAGAAAATATGAAGAAGGATGCAGCTTGTATTATGTGCTCATTTCCAGCAACTCATTTGATTTGTAACTCGTAAACGATGTGCAGCAAAAAAACATAAGAGGTATTTTTCATAGAGAAAGGCACGAGGCTTGATAAAAAAATAAATTCTGGAAATAATGCAGTGGCGTACAACTTTGTTGAGATAAACAAGTTATCTAGTATACCATACGCAAACCACTGGTGAATCGCGAGATGAATAGTGTAGTGTAATTGATGGCTTTTAAGGTCCGTATGCATGCATGCAATGTATGCATTCTAAATTTAAATCACTTATGTTTTTGCGTTTTGTAGATTTTCAAAAAAAAGGACATTTATTGTAAACTTTGACAATTTGTATATTGGAAACGAGGCATTTTTGACCCCATGTTATGAACTTTTCATAAAATTGGCTTAAGAATATGCTTTATACATTTTTTGTACTTACTTAGAAACACCCTGTAAACTTTTTCACCTTCGTAAGATGTTTGCTGATATCATGATATTATCTGTCAAAGTATTGTCATTTATAAGTCATTTGATTTTAAAATAAATAATTATTTATTCATTGTTACAAAAAAAAAATGTTTAAACATTTTTCTCCCAAAATGACGGACATGAGATTAATAAAAAAAGAGACTGAGACTACAATCACATAACTGAAAACTAGGTTAGAAAATCCACCGAATTTAATGTAATCGAACCCCGCAATAAGGTTGACAATGGTATGACGTCATTAGGTGGCTCCACAATACACGAATTTCCAAAATGAGGTATGTGCTTACTATCAAATCGTGTACCGCGCATCATTTCAATATTCCTAAAAACTAAGAAGCCATATTCCATTTTTAAATGTTTGCACACAAAAGTAACTAAATATTGCATAAGTCCAGAAACAGTACAAACTAAAAATAGGACAAAATATACTATAGAAATATTGCAACTTCACTAAGTTGCGACAGATTTTCGAGGATGGGTGGGGATCACATACATTGGCATGTCATCGCGAGAACGAAGCTTCGGAAATGCGGCTTAAGGGTCCCTCAAACCAAGAAATAATTCAACACCACCGACAATACAAGGACCCGGTGCTCTCGCGTGACGTCACCACAGGCAGGTGGCGCATTGAGTCGGCAGCCCATGCTGACCGTATACTTTATTATGAGTTATTGGCTGCTTTAGCATTAAAAAATTGGTATTTATAAAACCTTTAAAGGGCTTTTGATTGAAAGAATGAAATGAATGAAGAAAGTTTCAAAGCAAAAACCAAAACAAATAATTAACAAAACAGCCTATTTAGTAACAGTAAGGTACCTCCGGGTAATAACGCCCGGTTTTAAATTTGCCGCCGTCTTGGTACTTGTAGCGGCGATCTGCACCTGCATCAGTTCATCAAGTGGACAATAAACGCAAGACACAGCAATACCCTTGGCGCGCCATTAGTTCGCTCTCTGCAAGCCAAGAAGTTTGAGGAGTGCGCATGCTGTTTAATTTTACTAAATTTCACCCGCAAAAAAACGTAGTACATAGTTGTTTTTTGTTTTATTTGTAAAATATTTCCACAGAGCCTTACATAGACACTTAGATATTAGTTCTTGGTGGCGAATTTAAAAAATTTATAATTATCTTTTTATAACCTCAACACTTATGTTTACATGGTAGTTTGGCAAATGACGCCCAGTGTGTGTCGTCAATGGGCGTTAATAAAGCATTACTGGGCGCAATTAAACACACCATTGGGCGTTTATAAACATATGAATACCATGTGTATAGCAGTTTCTGTTTTGTTTTAGGGACATGAATAAAAGTAAGGAGGCAAGTCCGAGAGTAAGAGGTCGTTGGACTGAAGAAGATATGCAATCGGCGCTTAATGCAATATCTAGGGGGAGATGTACTCAAAGAGTAGCTGCAATAAGATACAACATTCCTCGAAGAACACTAAGGGACCATTTAAAATCCGGAAGTTCAGTCAAAAGATTGGGTAGAAAATGTATATTGAGTAGAGACCAAGAGCAAGACCTTGTGAGAAGAATTATACGATTGGCTGAAATTGGAGTTCCACTAACAATGAAGATGTTAAGACACAATGTATTTAGGTTCTGCAAGATAAATAATATAAAGAACAATTTTAATGAAGAAAAACAAATGGCTGGTAGAGATTGGATGCGCACGTTTTTGAAAAGGAACCCTCAAATCTCCAAGAGAAAAGCTCAGTTTATGAATCAGGCAAGAGCGCAAAAACTTAATAAGTTTATAGTGGGCGACCATTTCAAAAAACTTGGCCAGCTACTAGATGATATGGATCTGAAGCAAACTCGCGCTAAAATTTTTAACATGGACGAGAAAGATGTCGACTTACCCTTCATCATCAGCCTGCAGTATTAGCAAAAAAGGTGCAAAACGGGTGCATTTTATAGCCAACGAACATGCTGAAAGCGTTACTATAGTTGGATGTGTATCTGCTATTGGTAATGCTATTCCCCCCATGATAATTTTTAAAGGTAAAAGACTTAAACCCGGATACACAGATAATTTGCCACCGGGAAGCATTGTTAGAATGGCACCAAAGGGATTCATGAATAAGGACCTTTTCGTTGATTTCATTAAACATTTGGCGAAGTTCAAACCTCCTGGAATAGCTCTTTTGGTGTTTGATGGAGCAGCCTGCCATCTTGATCTGGAAATTGTTGTTGCTGCTGACGAGAATGATATTGTTCTATATTGCCTACCCTCAAACACCACACACGAGCTCCAACCATTAGACAAGTCGGTTTACAGATCGTTTGAACATCATTGGGATGTAGAACTACTGCAATACCAAGCTGAACAACCAGAAAGAAAGGTAAATAAAACCAGTTTTAACACAATACTAACTAAGGTTTAGTCAAAATGTATGACTCATTCAAATGTAGTGAATGGTTTCAGGGCTGTGGGACTTTACCCCTTTAACCCTGAAGCCATACCAGATACTGCTTTTGCCCCATCGATTATTACAGCTAAGCCAGTAGTTGAAATGAACAACAATGAACATTTATTAAATATTGATGATAATAATTCCTGTGATTCTGACGATGAATTGCCGCTAAGCCAGCTAAGATTAAAATTAACCCAGAAACATGACTTATCGTTTCAAAATCTATTACCTACACCCGATACAAAACAGGCTACTATTGCTAATACCAAACCTCGAAAAAAGGCAATAAATTACAAAGCCCAACAAGTAACGAAAGACCTATTTAGAAGAAAAGACGACCTACCTTCCACTTCAAAATCCTTTAGTAATTCTAAAAATTCATTTTGCTTGCAAGGAGTGCATGATACTGGATATGCGACAATGTATTCAGTGTAAGATCTGGTATCATGAAGACTGTGTTCGTCTGACAGAGATGGATGTTGATTTTAAATGTCCAAATTGCACCGACTGATTTGAGAAAGGCATTACAAATAATAATATGTTTTGATAATAACGCCCACAGAAATTTTTTGTTATTTTAGAGTTTTTTTGTTTATGTTTAAGGGTTAAATAAATATATAGAGTCTCACAAAGGTGAACTATTTTCGTTCTATACGTATGTTTTTTTGTGGGGCGTAATTACACACACGTGTGGCCAATAACGCCCAAAAACAGTTTTTTTTTTAATTATGTGTTTTTTAGTTTTTGTTTAACACCTAATATTTTTGTTAAAAGACTTATATCTGGACACAAATAAAGATTTATGTTTCGTTCAGTTTTGTTGTTTAACTTCAAATACTTTGCAGTTATCTGTAGATTTGTCTTAGGTGGGTGTTATTCCCCACAGGTACCTTATTTAATTTACGGCTTTTAAATGACTAGCCGATCGGTCGTTAGATTTATTTTATTAATAAACGGGATCAACCCCATTACAAAATATTAATAATTTACAAATAGAAATACCTAACCAACAACAGACATAAGATAAAGCTACAGTAATAGTAATAATACCAAATATATTTCATTTACTTAAATTAGATTATAACATTTTTACAATCAAAATTTCAAGTGGAACATCTATACTAAACAATTCCATATTCATACAATAGACCAAAGGATTCCCCTGATATTACTCCTAAAGTGAGATAAGGGAATGCCCAAAATTTCAATACCCTCAAAATTTATCAGTTTCAATGTAATGCTCTCTCAACAGGCGAGAGCATAGCATAGTTGGTGCTGTGATGTGGCAAAGAAAACAACCGTTTCACTCTTAGATTACGTGATGGAACATTAAATGAGATTTTATTAATGAGTTCAGGACAAATCACCTGGCCACTCAAAAGCTTAAATACAAACAGTAGATCATTAAAAACACGTCTCTCACGTAAGCTCTTCATATTTAATACACCTATTGCATCATTATATTTATGGTCCTCAGGAATACACATAGTGATTTTCTAATAAAAAAGTATTTTGTTATATACAGTGTCACCATTAAAGTCCGCACCATATGGAACTTTTTTTTATTATTGAGGTTAGTTAAAATTAAATTTGGGCAATCGTTTTTGCTTCAAATTAGACTAAAAATTATATAATCAAATGTCACCATCTGTCATTCGGTATCTGTCAAAAATTACATTTTAATCAAAAAATGCTGAAAAATGGCATTGTTTTACCGAATTTCAAAAAATTTTATTAGAAAAAGTTGTTTCTAGTACAATTCTTGGCCTAAATACAAAGTTTCAGTTTTCTAGCTCAAAGTTGATTTTTTTGCCATTTTTTCTAATTAACTTTTTTTTTTATTTAATGTAAGTTCGCTTAATGGATATTAAACTATTTGCTTATACCATACTCAATATTTTATTTAGTTTGTATGAGCTTTTTTTTACTAGAATGCCATTTTTTCCCGAAATTTAAAATTAGAGGCAAAAAAATTTGACACAGGTGGTGCAAAGTTATCCTAATTTAAAAATTTTAACAGATAGACGTCAGATGTTTCGTTTTTCAAATGACAAATACATCTAAATATTTGATAAAAATTTTATTTTATACTTAAAACTATCATTATTATTAAAAGGAACAAAAAGGAACTTTAATCATTTTAAATAGGTAACACAAAAGCAATATAAATTTCACATTTCAGTGTGACGTCCTTCTCGCTCTATACAAACACCCGTCCGTCTATAAACGTCTTTGACAGCATTTTGTAAAAAGCTTGGTCTTATATCGGCACAACACTGTCTTATCGTTTGTTCCAAATGCTCGATATTTCTAAACGGTCGATTCTTATAAACTTTCTGCTTAAGATAACCCCACAGAAAAAAGTCTAGTGGGGTTATGTCAGGCGACCTGTGTGTGACATTCTCTATCACGCCCTATAACTCTGTTTTGAAATAATTGGTTTATGCGTTCTTTCACTGCTACAGTTTGATGTATGGGTGCACCATCAAGCTGATACCATATGTTATGTCTATGGTGTAAGGGCATGTTATCCAAAACTTCGGTAATCTCGTTATCAAGAAAATTCAGGTACCTTTCACCAGTTAAGTTTACTCTAAAGAAGTATGGTCCAATAAGCTCATCTTTCAAAATTCCACACCAAACATTGGTTTTAAAATGATACTGGTCGCGACATTCAATTGTGAAGTTAGGATTTTCTTGGGACCACCATCGGCAATTTTGTGAGCTCACGGTACCATTCGAAGAGAAAGTGGCTTCATCTGTCCATAATATCTTGTATGGAAAAAGAATATTCTCCTCATATTGTCCCTGATACCAAAACGAAAAATCAAGTCGGATCTCAAAATCGCGTTCTTTTAATGTGTTTATAAACTTGGGTTAATATGCCCGAAATCGATTTTTCTGAAGAATTTTTCTAACGCTTTTCCTCTTGCACCCTGTTGAACCGTGGTCAATAACAGTTAAACAAACATCAAGTTGTGCTGCTTCATCGTATTTACTTGCCGCGTGAGGTTTCTTAAAATTATTTTGAACAGATCCAGTTTCTCTAAATTTTGACATTATTCTTGAAACAGTGCTATGCTGCAAATTTTTTTCTGGATGCCTCTCATTAAAAATGGCAGATACTTGCCGGTGAGGCATATTCTCTCCACAAATTAAGAAAATTTCTATTTTTTCTTGAATGGACAACATTGGTGATAACACTGAAAACTATAACTTGCAAAAATATTCAAATTTATGACATTTCTTTTATTTATTCGGCACTCTAATTCGTTTTTTTTTCCATAGCCTACTTATAAAATTCGAAATTGCCTTGATATTTTATTGTGGATAAAAAGAAAATGTGTATACATTTTGAACTAATCTGATATCTGGGAATTTTATTATAAGTTTTTTAAACTTCTTAGGTGTATGTACTATCAAAAAAATTGAATATCTGACGTCTATCTGTTAAAATTTTTAAATTAGGATAACTTTGCACCACCTGTGTCAAATTTTTTTGCCTCTAATTTTAAATTTCGAAAAAAAATGGCATTCTAGTAAAAAAAAGCTCATACAAACTAAATAAAATATTGAGTATGGTATAAGCAAATAGTTTAATATCCATTAAGCGAACTTACATTAAATAAAAAAAAAGTTAATTAGAAAAAATGGCAAAAAAATCAACTTTGAGCTGGAAAACTGAAACTTTGTATTTAAGCCAAGAATTGTACTAGAAACAACTTTTTCTAATAAAATTTTTTGAAATTCGGTAAAACAATGCCATTTTTCAGCATTTTTTGATTAAAATGTAATTTTTGACAGATACCGAATGACAGATGGTGACATTTGATTATACAATTTTTTGTCTAATTTGAAGCAAAAACGATTGCCGAAATTTAATTTTAACTAACCTCATTAATAAAAAAAAGTTCCATATGGTGCGGACTTTAATGGTGACACTGTATTAAAATTATTTTCAGATATATTAAATTTGGAATTTTTTTGTAATTTATTTCCCGTATATATTTGTTTTAAATTTTGAATATGGGAAACCGTTAATAAACATTTATTTATTTATTATTTATTTATATTAAGTTTGAAAAGACAAAAACGAATGAATTTTTTCTGTAACCTTTCCAGAGCTAAGCAATTGTTCATATAATAGGGAGACCAGATCATTGATCCATACTCCAGCAAAGAGACAACAAGGGACATATACAACCTTTTACAGGTTACCACAGACAGTTCCCTACAATTACGCAAAACAAAATCAAGGACTTTAGAAGATTTAATTACAATAGTATTTATATGAGTATTAAAGGTTAATAAAATTGTTCATCAAAATGAATGCCCAGATCCTTTATAACATCAGTATATGTAAGGTTAGTGCTCTGTAGACAATGAGAAGACTCCAGTTGTTTATTTCTTTTATAGAAACTAATGTAGTTACATTTACCAACATTCAGAGATAAACCATTATTAACACACCACTCATTCAGCCTATTCAAGTCATCCTGCAATAGAATCACATCTTCTACAGAACCAATTACCCTATAAAGCTTTAAATCGTCTGCGAACAACAAAAATTTGCTGTTATTGAAACATACTAGAATGTCCTTAATGAAAACATTGAATAGTAAAGGTGAACAATGACCCCCCTGAGGCACGCCAGAGGGCGCACTGAAACACCGTGAACTGGCTCCACCAATACGCACCTGTTGAGATCTATCAGAAAGGAAGCTGTCGAACCACGACACCATACTATCAGAAAAGCCCAGAGTTTTAATTTTTTCACCGAGATAGCGAGAACGACTCTGTCAAATCCCTTGGAAAAGTCTGTATAAATGACATCCACCTGTTGTCCCTTCCCCAAAGCACTCAGCAGAGCGTCATGAAAAACCAACAAATTGGTTACAGTAGACTTACCAAGACTAAAACCATGTTGTTCACTCAGTAAGAATTCCTTACTATAAAAATAAGTGTGGTCATAAATAGGGCTGTCAAAAAGTTTTGGAATGGCAGACTGTATGCACACACTCCTGTACGTAGTTACTTTGTTATTGTCCCCCAATTTAAATATTGGTATCACAAAACTGTGTTTCCAGTGTGTTGGAAACACTGCGGAGTACAAAGACTTTCTGAACAGAATAAAAAGAGGATAAGAAAGAGCACAAACGTTTCTTAAAAAATAGTTTGGTACACCGTCAGGCGGTAATCGGAAGATCTTGTCAAAGATCAATGCAACTGACATCTGAGGGTTAGGAATGGTCGCATTCTCGCTGACCTGCCCAAGAGTCACATTATCAAAAGAATTCTCCCGATTATACACTGTTTCAAAAAACTGGGCAAAACCTTCAGCAATCTCTTCACAGCCTACAAATTCTTGATTATCATGGTACATTAAATTGGGAATTTTATTTATTGCTCTTTAATCATTTAACCTACTCCAAAAGCTCTTAGGATTAGTAAGAAGTAGTTGGTCTAAGTTGGAAATATAATTATGATAACAAACATCGGTCAGGGCTTTGCACCTAGCTCTTAAATTTAAAAAACCTCGTAGTCATCCACCGTTTGACTGCATTGATATTTTCTGTGGGCAATTTTCTTTTTTCTTACTACAGAAATGTTTTAGAAGAGTGTTTACTGTGCATGTAATTACAATAGTTGCTATACGAACAATCGTATGAATAGTACATTTATGATTGACAGGTAGATAAATACACCAAAATCTCCAAAGTATTTGTAAGCATTGCTTCATAGACCAACCTTCTATGGTTGCTCAGATATAAAATCTGAAGCAGAATTATTTTGAAAACTCTCTTCCCTCTCATCTGACATAGTTGGCACCAAAGAATCTAATAGTTTAAAATCCGGTTTAAAAAACTATTTTTATCGCGTTCTTCAGGCTCATGTTTTTCCGGGTTTTTGTCTATATTAAATAACAAATCTTTCCCTTCATTCATATTATTAGAGATAAACGGTATCTTTAAATCAGGTTAAGTGTTATTTTGGAGTATTTGTATTTTGCAGCTATACAAAAATGTTTTTACTTTTAAATCAGAATTTATTATTACAGAATACCCATATCACTACAGTTTCAGGATTATATTTTAATTTAAACAATGTAACTTTTTGCAGATAATTAATTTCAAACCAGCATTAGGGTAGCTCAAACGAGTATTTGCAAAGTTTTGATTTTCCAGTTCCTAAAGTTTATCCTCACAACTTGGGGACAATTTTACATAAATAAGAGACAGTTGGGGAACTGAGTAGGTACTGCATCGCGTTTTAGGTTAGGTGCAGTTATAGTTTCGCCGGTTTTTGAATCCGTTGCTGAAGAAAAATTTAATGTTTTCTTTTGCAAAATGTAACTCACAGACCATACTAAACTTGGATGGAGTAAAATTTTTCCTGTGACTATGCCTTACCCATCTATCAGACATCGTTGCATCCGTTGGAAAACGAAATGCGTGTTCCTTCGGTCCATTACTATAATTTCCCAGACATTCCAGAATACAACAGGAATACGGCATTTTAAGTATACAAAAACAACAAATAGACTTTTTCACCCAAAATTCCAATTTCGTTAGAATAAAGACACCACCAACCTTTATTATGGCAAACAATCCAAGTAGTACACCAGATATTATCTTATGCACCAAAAATATCAAAAATAACATAAATACCGTTCTTACACCAGACTTAGGAAGCGATCACCTAGCTATTCTATGGTCATTAGATATTAAGCTGCCTCCACAAAATGAATGCATAAAAGAAATAAAGTATAACCTACAAAAATGTAATATGGATGTGGTTAATTGAGAAATGCAAAAATTTTTACAGGTGCAGGAAGAAATGTCAGAATCCTTTATCGAAAAGTTTAACAAAAAATTGACAGAGCTGGTTCAGGAACAATCTCCAAAATTTAAGAACAAATTTTTTAATTATGACCTTCCTCCCTTCATAATCGCGTTAATTAAGAAAAAAAGGCAATTATATAGACATATTAAACAAAACGATAATAGTGTAGAGTTAAAACGACAATTTAATGATTTAAATAAAAATATTCACAAACTAATTAGTAACTACAAACAGGATAAGTGGGTAAAGTGTTGTGACAACATAAATAGAATGCAGGGAAGGAATTATTGGAGCGAAATTAAAAAGCTGACAAAATACAAAACACCCACATTTTCAATACCCACACTTCAGCAAGGTAACATGTTCTATGACAAAGACAACGATAAGGCAAAGGTTTTCTCCTTGTACTATGAAAGAATATACAAAGAACCCAGGGTAAATAATTTAGATGAGCAAACGCTAACAGTGAATAATTGGTTTGAGCAGTTCTTTCAAGGTGAAAATCAAAATCAAAATCAAAATAACAACATCCAGATTGAAAATGCTGAATACTTTGAAGTGCTTTTTTCTGGACAAAATAAGTCACCGGGAATTGACAATATAAATAGAAATGTTCTAAGACAACTAAGTACAGAAATTCACAAGAAGGTTAAAGAAATGTACAGTTTCTGTTTAAGTAATACTTTATTTCCAAAGGCATGGAAAAAAGGCATAGTTATTAACATACCAAAACCACAGATGGATCATTCAAGAGTGGAAAACTATAGACCGATTACACTTTTGCCAGTAATAGGAAAAAATTTTGAAAAAATTATACGTAACAGGATCACAAAAGAAATAAACCACAGGATACCAAAACACCAATTTGGATTCAAACAAGGCCATTCAACTGTTCATCCACTAACCATTTTAACAACAAACATTCAATCTGCAAACATAATGGGACTTAGCAGTGCAGCTGTTTTCCTGGACATAAAAAAGGCGTTTGACAGTGTCTGGCACAGAGGTATCCTCTACAAACTTTACCAACTACAATGCCCAACCTATTTAATATGGATTGTCAAGTTTTTTTTGGAAGGGCGTGAGAACATTGTAAGACTGAATGGAACATGTTCCGCATCTTTTTCGTATGAGCAGGGCACACCACAAGGCTCTCCATTATCTCCTCTGCTATACAGTGTTTTTTGCTATGATATCTTCCCTTTGATAAACCAAGTTCTACAAGAAACCCCATACATTATACAGTTTGCCGATGATACTTGCTTAGTATCTCATCACAAAAATCCAGCAAAAGCAGTGCAAGGTTTACAAGTTGCGTTAAACATGGTGATCGATTGGTTTTGTAGATGGAAGCTAGAAGTAAATCCAGCAAAGACTCAATTTATAATTTTTCATCATAAAATCACAAATGCATCACCAGCTATTGAACTCTTAAATCACCAAATTCATCCACAGCAACATGTTAAATATTTGGGTATCAATTTTGACAATAAATTAAATTTTAAACAACATCTAACAATTATAAAGAAGATGATAAGCAGAAGTAAGCATTTTACATGTTTGACATACAGAAATAGCGGAATTAGTATAAACACTGCTTGTCATATATATAAAATGTTATGTCGTCCAATGGTAAAGTATGGTCAAATAATATTTGGCTCCTGTAGAAAACCAGCGTTGAGCGTCATAGAAATAGCTGAAAGGACATGTCGTCGTACAATAACAAAGATGAGACACCCTGCTAATCCACTTCACAACCCCTCCAATGATTACCTGTATGAGAAAACAAAAATTGTACCAATTCTCCAGAGGTTTGATGGACTCACTCAAAGATTTACCAGCAGAGCAGCAAACATAATCAAAATAGAGCCCTTCATTTTAAGCTTCCCCCAAAACTACACCAGAAAAAGACAGTACCCAGAAAAGACAATCTTTCAAATTTTAACAAATTTAAATATACTTAATTAGCTTTTTTTTTAACATGACAAATGTATTAATTTATAGGCTGAAAGACTTCGGTCGATAGCCTTTTGAATATTTTGTCCAATAAAAATTGTTAAATAAAAAAAATAAGTATACCGGTACCACCGGTAAAACACACAACAAGAATACCACATAATTTATTACTTTTTAATTAAAACTCAAGCAAAAAGGAGGTTAACCGCTTCGTTCACTTTCGCGCACTAGAGAATATTGGCGGGTGGCTGAGGCGATCAGATGACACATACACCTCGCCGTGACTATGTCATTCGGCTCTGACATCAGAGCACAGAGTTTTTGAATCCGTTCTGTGTTATTGAATAATTGCAGCGACGGATGAGACTAATCTTCGATTGCAACGTACATGGCGATAAATAACAGTCTTTACAATGGCACTGGCGCGAAGACGTCGCGCAGAGGCCTGCAAATTTGCATTGCTTGCGATTTATTTAAGCTCGCGTGTGCACGGTCTTTGTCGTTGTCGCCGACTAATCGCCAGTATTTGTTTCAAGAAAAATTAGTAGAATTAGTGAAAAACGGTCAATTTTGTATGCCTTTTTTCATGAGTACTTACATAAATGTTAGAACGAAAATTAAGTGTAGGATGCTGCTTAGAATTTTATTTATTTATTTATTTACAGCCCGTACACTACAGAAAGACCTTATTTCTAAATGGTACAAAATTAACAAACTCTAGACATACCCGACACTAAAATCATACAAGTTAGTCTACACATCTTGCACTTTTTCTTATAGACTTTCACTTTTTAACCATTTCCTCAAGTTAAAAGTAGAACACCAAATCTCAAACAAGTAAAACAAGAGCTGGTTTATACAAGAAGGTAATAACTATCCCGAAAATGCTGACGGAATTAAAAGAAGGACCAATACCAATAACCAAAAGGCATACAGACCTTGGAGACAGACATTGACTTACAAGTAGATGACCTAGAATTGTTTCGCCTTGTAAAGCAAGAAATTAAAGTGCCTCTTCTTCAGAGTACTACATTGTCGTAAAAGTTATAATAATTGCTTTGGTGTGAATAGACACGGGATTCTCGTTATAGCGGTTTGAGTTAGTTTGATGCTATCATGAGACTAAACCAAACACATTGTGGGGAAATAATATCTCTTTATTTAATGGTAAAAGATACGACTGAGACGCGTTGTCTAAGTATTGCAACTGTTTTCTCATTTAGTGACTATTGAAGTATGAATTGACAATAGTTTCAAACTTTGACTGTGTAACCAGCAGGGACTATAAACATTTTCTGCATGATAAAGAATAATTGTTTTCTGCTTGGGTAATACTGAAGTAACTATTTAATTAAGTTATCCAGTGACCAATACAGAACAGTTATTTAGGCCTCAGTTTGACCGTGTAATGTCACGACTCAACAAACACACAGCTTCGAAAGGGCCATACTTAATACCAATTTAGTAACCATCATATAAAAAATATTGTCATATATACACTAGCTTCTTCCTAATCATAAAATTAAATTACTGAACAAATTTTATCTTTATAGCTTCAGCAGTTTCAGCTCGGCAATAATGAATCAATCAGCCAGTCACTCGGGACATGTTACTTTATACACATATACCCGGTGTTTCTCAAAAGTGTCTCACCCCTAAAAACTTTTTTGTTTTTATATAGATATTAAAATGAAATTTTGGGATTATGTTAAGGCATGAATCTGCATTTATTGGCATCATATTAGACTCTTTAGCACTTCCGGTTCGACCGGAAGTGACCTTGGCTTCGGTATTTCAAATAGGACACCCTATATATTTTTATTTATTTGGATTAAGCATGCCATTCTGAGTAAAATGGCACCTCACCTGTTATTTTTTGACATCTTATGACATTTGGAATCTAGAGTGGCATGAATCCATTAAATTGGTTAATTCATAGTCAAGTAATTTATGAAAAATAAAATTATGTCATATTTATTCACTTCCTTAATTTGACAAGCATTTAAAAACAGAAATTTATGAAGTATTTATAGGGGTGAGCCACTTTTGAGAAACACCCAGTAGATACATAGACAACTATTAAGAGTTACTTACCTGGTGGCGAAAACATGGTCATTAGCATCCTTAACATGTACAATGTCAAAAGAACCAGGGTGTCTTTCTCTGTTCACCACGGTACCCACACGCCCCAAGTTACGACCTCCAGTGATCATACACAAGTTGCCAGACTCAAATTTAATGAAATCCAGGATTTTAGATGTGGCAATTTCTAATTGGATCGTGTCATTTACCTAAAAAAAAAACATATGTTACTACCAATGTCACATTATTAAAATAAAGTTGTATTCTGTTTTCTGGTTAAAAAGCAATGGCTCAGTTAATGGGTGGTGGTGTTAAGAGAGTCATCATTTGAGGCTCAGCATTAAGATAAACATCATATTTAACCAAAATAAAAAAAAAAGTGGAAAATGCAAAAAGCAGAAGAGTTCTTTCTATTAAGCTTTGGCTAATTTTTAAATAGTTTTTACGCTACTTACCTTGGTCAAGGGATCAGGGTAACGGATTGTTTTTCCATCATGGGTAACCAAGAATGGAATTCCCTTAGGTCCAGTTTGTACTTTACGTACCTTGCATAACTTGTACTGCAACAAAACATTCGAGTTTATTTAAATGAATTAATATTCAAAATTAAATAATTTACACATCGGTCAAGAAAAATAAAAGAAAAAATATCAGATGAGTAAGAAACATATCATGGTTAATCATTAACCAAACAGTGGGAAAACACAATGTTCTCAACCACTGCATTTAAGTGCCTAAAACCTAGTATCATCATTTTTGGCTGCAGCAAGATTATAGGTACAGGGTCTTCCAACGAGGACTGAACAGGGGCTCATTTTTGAGCTTCCTTGTATTTAAAGAAAACTCCAAAATAGCCAATCGATGTACTTTTTCCTGCAGAATTCAAAAATGAAACCAAAAATTTTTTTGAACCAGAAACAAAAGAGTTACGCTATGGATAAGGTGTTTTTTAAATGGAACATTAACTTCTGTTATACGATTTTTGGAACGAGTGATTTTTTTTTTGTCCGTTCTGATTAAAATATTTAATATTGTGACAGCTATTTTTATTAAATTTTAATGTTTTATCCAGTATAATTTAACTTTAACCTGTTTAAAACATACACTAGGTAATAAAGGTATAATCACCTTTGAATCCTTCAAAGTCAAAAAATTTGACAAATTTACTATAGAAGAAATAAGTGGTCGTGACGGGGTCTAGAGCCCGACAAGGTTACGGTCACTTCTAATGTGCTGGCAGAATTGCCCCTCAGGGCAGAGCCAATAATAAAAAGAAAGAAAGAATATTGCCGAAATGAAATATTCATTAGATGAGAGATTGCAGATTGTTATCTTGTTCTACAAATGCCAAGAAAATGCAAGAGAAGCAAGGAGAAGATTTATTGCAAATTTTCACAGAAATATATCCGTCAATACTATTCTAAGGATAAAGAACCTATTTGAGGAAAATAAAACATTACATGACAGAAAAAGAAATCCAGAAAGGAATAGAAATCGAGACCGTGCCATTGTGAATTATTTTCGACTGAATCCAACCAAATCAATTTCGGACGCAGTTCGGGACGTTCAATACGGCGGTGTAAGACGCAGAAGAGTTACCCAAGGAACTGTTCACAGGACTTTAAGAAATCATAAATTTAAGTCTTATCATATCCTTCCACTTCAACATCTAACACCAGCACAAAAAGAACTTTGCTTCCAATTTGTTTCCCAAATTGTGATTCGGAAAGAAAACGAAGACCCTAATTTATTCAGAAATATCTTATGGACTGACGAAGCCACATTCACAACATCGGGGGTTTTCAATAGACATAATAATCATCACTGGGCCGTTGGAAATCCAAGAAAATTTCAGACAATTATATTTCAAGGAAGGACTTCAATCCATGTTTGGTGTGGCATAAAAAATAATAGAATTTTGGGACCAATATTTTTTAACGGGACTTTAAATGGACAGAGATACTAAGAGTTCTTAGAAAACGAAATTGAGAACTTTTTGGAAGATTTACCATTGGAAGAATATCAAAATTTAATTTGGCAACATGATGGGGCCCCTCCGCATGCCGTGCGTGAGGTTACTCAATATTTAAACGGACGCCATGAAGAATGGATTGGTAGAAATGGAACCTATGTTTGGCCACCCAATAGTCCCGATTTGTCAATATTAGACACATTTCTTTGGGGCATGTGTAAAATTGCTTTATATATGTACTCAATAAATCACAATAAATAAATAAAAAAATAATTAGTATAGAGTTGGATTTTTTTTTTTTTTTATTTATTTATTCATTTATTGATGTTAACATGCACAGAGTACATTTACATAGGTCATAAGATCTAATACTAGGTTAAAAATTAAAAGTTACACAATAATAAAAGTTACATAATAAGTGAACACTAAACAAAATTAAACATAGGCATAAAATAGGATAAAATCTGACAGACATTAAAGGGAAGATTGGCACTGAAAGTATTCCTCAAAAGAGTAAAAAGCCTTACTTATTAAAAAATGTTTTATTCTCCCTTTAAATGCAAGTGGTTCCAGTGTCACCACTTCAGTAGGCAGATGATTAAAAAATTTTATTCCGTAATAGGACATGCCGTCCCTCGTTCTAGCAAGTCTGCAAAACTCGGGCACGAGCAGTCCACGGTTGCGGGTCTTATATTGGTGAACGTCTGACTGTTTCCTGTGCAGTTGCAGGTTCTCCCTAACATAAAGCAGGCACTCCAAAATGTAGACACAGGGAAGGGTGAGGATATTCAAGTTAACAAAGTGCTGCCTACAGCAATCGCGGTATGCAAGACCCGCAATAAGACTTATGCATCTCCGCTGCAGGGCAAATATCCTGACAGTGTGCGCTGAATGACCCCAGTTGATAATGGAGGATTTCTTTTTCTGTCATGTAATGTTTTATTTTCCTCAAATAGGTTCTTTATCCTTAGAATAGTATTGAGGGATATACTTCTGTGAAAATTTGCAATAAATCTTCTCCTTGCTTCTCTTGCATTTTCTTGGCATTTGTAGAACAAGATAACAATCTGCAATCTCTCATCTAATGAATATTTCATTTCCGCAATATTATAGTAAATTTGTCAAATTTTTTGACTTTGAAGGATTCAATGGTGATTATACCTTTATTACCTAGTGTATGTTTCAAACAGGTTAAAGTTAAATTATACTGGATAAAACATTAAAATTTAATAAAAATAGCTGTCACAATATTAAATATTTTAATCAGAACGGACAAAAAAAAAATCACTCCTTCCAAAAATCTTATAAAAAAAACTATGTTCCATTTAAAAAACACCTTATCCATAGCGTAACTCTTTTGTTTCTGGTTCAAATAAAATTTTGGTTTCATTTTTGAATTCTGCAGGAAAAAGTACATCGATTGGCTATTTTGGATTTTTCTTTAAATACAAGGAAGCTCAAAAATGAGCCCCTGTTCAGTCCTCGTTGGAAGACCCTGTACTTACTACTTATAACTAAGACATTCAGTGAAGTTATTTTTAACATTGTAACTAGGTTCTTAGACAATAAAGATGTGCAATGGTATTAATAAATTTGACTCAAAGACTGTGATAAATAGCTAACTTAACAAGTACAGGGTGGTCCACTTAAGATGACCCAGTACCTTTTCTCAGAAACTGTAAATTATAAAAAAAAGTTAAATAGAAAAATTAATTGATTGTAAAGAAATTTTTATTATATTGTATTTTTTGTTTACAGGGTAAGTCGTTTGGCTAGAGTTGATACCAACTTTCGTTTTTTAAATAGAACACCCTACCTCTTACAATACTTTTGGATTCAACACAAAATAACAATTGTTTTTTCATAAGAACATTATAAGTCTAAACTTAATAGTTTCCAAGATATCGACTCTTGAAAAATGATATTTTTTAACTTTGACAGCTTCTAGCTTTCTAATGGTATGTCTTAGAGCAAAACGGCGTACATGGCCCTATCTTACTTTTTTATCAATTTCCAGAAGTGTAAACTTCCAGTTAAACTGGATGTAACTTGAAATTAGGTAGTACTTTCGGTTTAACCTAAAATTGATATTTTTAAGAAGATAATAAATTCAAATTCAAATTTTAAATTCAAAAAAGTAAGATAGGCACATGTAAGCCGCTTTGCTCTAACACATACAGTTAAGTCAATATCTTGGAAACTATTAAGCTTAGACTTATAGTGCACTTATTAAAAAATAATTGTTATTTTATGTAGAATCCAAAACTATTGTAAGATATATGGTGTTCTATTTAAAAAACGAAAGTTGGTATCAACTCCAGCTAAACGACTTACCCTGTATACATAAAATATAATAGAACAAAAATTTTACAATTAATTATTTTTTCTTTTGAGCTTTTGTTTATAACTTTTAGTTTCCGAGAAAAGGTACTTTGTCATCTTACGTGGACCTTCCTTTACACTTTTTCACTATAAATAATGGTTAAAACAACTTATTCATTTATTTCCTTAAAACCTATTTTAGTTCTTTTTCATACCAGCTTTAAGCTACTATCTAATAATCTAATAATGTACTTACTTTAGCTTCTTCAGCAGTAATACGATGGATAGTGAATCTACCTTTAACATCATAGATAAGACGGAAGAATTCACCAGTTTTCTCAATTGTGATAACATCTGAAACATAATCATAATTAAATACTTTGTTAAAACTAAAATAATAAATTTAACATGCTCTATAATGTAAAAAGTTGTATTCTGCTTGGGTAATACTGAAGTAACTATTTAATTAAGTTATCCAGTGACCATTACAGAACATTTTATTTAGGCCTCATTTTGACTCCATAATGTTAAAGTTGAAACAAAAACGCAGCTTCGACAGGGCCAACAATTGGTTGTTACATACACAAAATTTAGGTAGTTAGGTACCTAAATCTATAAACATATTTGCAATTTGCATTTATAACTTAAAACTAGTAATGCAATACCTAACAGAATTCATGTAGGTACTTACCCATAAATCCAGCAGGGTAATTAGGGTCAGTTCTAACTTTTCCATCAACTTTGATTAACCTCTGCATAACAATTTTAGTGACTTCACTATTGGTCAAAGCATACTTTAGTCTGTTACGGAGGAAAATAACTAAAGGGAGCGATTCCCTTAACTTGTGAGGCCCAGTAGATGGACGAGGGGCAAATACACCCCCCAATTTATCCAACATCCATGCTTTAGGGGCATTTAAACGCTTCAAATGCTTCTTGGGACCTCGCGCCTACAACAAATAATTTTTAGGTTAACTGCTAACATGTTTTCTTTTTGTTGCGTTCGTAAATAGAAGTTCTGCAATCTCCATTAAGAAGGAAATAGGTCATTCAATCTGATAAACGCACTTATTCACTTTGTTTCTGTTGTTTTATACACAAAAAACTTAACTTTTGGAACTTTACAATTCCACAATACTTAGGTCACCGCACGAATATCTTTGGATATATTCTTAAAATACTGGTTTAAATTGATGGATGAACATCTAAGCTTCATTATCATGTGATAAAAATGCAGATATTTATTTGAAACGACTGGATGATTGCAGAATTTCAAACTTCCTTCAATACACTCACCATCTTGGCAATTTAAAACGAAAAAGAAGTAAAAAAGTTAAGGTTATTTTGACATATGACATTGACAAGAAGTAGTTCATTTGAACTGATCGCAGCGCCACCCAAAGCCGAACTTCTATTTACAGTACCGGCATAGCACTAGATAAACATAATTAACAAAAATAAACTACACATTTTTAATTTAACGAGCAGAAGCATTTGCTTGTGTACTGTAACTGGGTAACTGTAGCTTGTAAGGTCGATTTAGTATTATCTGACAGAAAACACTCAAAGTCTTTTGATTTTTGTTATAAAATTGAGACTGTCGACTTAGATTTTTTTTTGTAGCTGATACTAATCATTTGTATCTTAATAAATAAATATTTAGACAAATATTCGTATATTTGCCAAATATCTGAATGTATCGATCAGTATAATTTATAGTGTGACGTGCTCGCCAACTAGTTGCAGAAATTCAAACATGTTTAGGTCGCATTACAAACACATTTTACAGTCTGCTACTATCTGCAACTCGAATTGCTGCAATGCACTGCAGGAGCAAGATATTGCCTGAAATTTGTCTTGCAGGATATTTTACAGCTGGCAAATCTGTTTTTATTTAAATGGGAAAACAAAATAACATGCATAGATCGACCTTTCTTTTTTTACTTTATTTGTTGTTGCCTTTAAATGTCTTAAAATGAATCCTTTTAAAATAGTTAAGCGAAAAAAAAACAATTGTACACTTCCTTTTATTGTTGCTTCTAGGAACTTTCGTCTTCGTTGGTAATTAACCATGACAATTACTAAAAATCCACCAGAATTGCAAACGCTGTAATAAACAAGTTAATATCTTCAGAAAGAAAAACTTGTTAATTGTAACCAGAGATGTGCGTTTAATTGTCTACATTAATTGTATACATTTTTAGGTAGACAAATGTAAATAATTCATTTTTCACGTCAACAAATGTAGAGAAAGTAAACAATTGTCAACATTGCGGAAAATGACAATTGACGCATTAAATTAGGATATCCGGATGACATCTTGCGATTTTCTAACCTATTGGGTTTTTTTTTTCGGTTTTCGCCTGTTTAAATCCCCCTATAAACCTTTATTTATGGTTTAAATACAGACAACTTTATGGACTTGGTAACAGAAAATATAGGCTAGCGTAGCGTATATTTTCTGAGACTTGGTCTAATCATTTGGTGAACTGAATAATTTATTTTTTAATATGTTATTCTATTTATTTGCCTATTGTTTCTTTTTTCTGAATTGTCTACATATTTGTCTACTTCGTGTCAACAAAACTGATGTAGACAAAAATATTGTCTACATGTAGACAATGAATTCTCTACTTCCGTATTGTCTACAGGCACATCCCTGATTGTAACTAACCTTTATTGTTCTGTGAATTTGTAATGCCACCTTTTTTGAATTGCAATGCACAGCGGGTTCTCTCTAATTTACCAAATTTCCTAGTGTCTCTTACTTATTATTTGTAACCTCCCGGTCTTTAAGAGGCAAAGCCGACCCTGCTAAGTCAGGGGTATTATTTTAAAATATACCTAAATAGGTTAGAAAGGAGTTCTGTGTTAGAAACAGAAATGTTAGAAACTACAAAATAAAGAACGGATAGCGCGATAGTTTAAATCTTAAACTGTCTTCTTGAATGCACTAATTAAATACTAAGTAGCAAAATAATATAACAATAAATAATAATACAGAATTTACATCAAAGTGAAATTAAATGTATCATTTAGAATTTCCCAAAAATAGCGCTTGGGAAGTAGGCGGGGTAAAAAAGTAATTAAGCACCATCTAGCGTTTATTAAATTGTCACTTAAGTCATATCTGGCCTGTGGAAAAGTATGGGTTTTTGCTACATAAAAGTTTTGTTTTTAAAGTTGTGATGTGTTTAGTGTGGTACTGCCAGAAATCCTTAAAATCATGTGCGCCACTTACTTCCATAAGCAAGAATCCAAAGCTAAACTTGATATGATGTCTTTACAGGACTGTTTAGATCCTTTAAATGACGATCCGTATTTTATCTTTCCCCAAGACGGCCAAACGACTCAAACGAGTACCGTCGCTGAAAATTTTTTAAACGACCGCTCGAATTCCTCATCTAAACAGGAACATACGGATTCCGATGAAGGGTAAGATATTTCAGATATTTTTCGATAGTTGCAGTTTTTGAGAAATTGCCAACTTCGGTAATCCTAGTAAAATCCGTGATTCAGATAATTTGATGCGTTTGTTTTGATCTGTAGCATGAGTTTGACAGCTAGTTTAGTCATAGTGTGATTTTTTGACCAGGTCAACGATTAAAGGACTTGATGAGCTCTTCTAGGTAAATTCTGTAAACTCAATTGCAAAATACAAAAAAATATAATTTTATATTCATATACAAAGAGGTTATCTACAAAATTTCGATAACTTTCTATGGTTGGCAACTATTGGGAAAAACAGCTGAATATCTGGGGTTACGAGGAGCATTTTATAAGTTTTAGTTATGAAATTCATTTTATCTCTGTTGGTAACATTGGGGCCGGAAGTATTGGCCTAATACCAGGGGTGTTCCAAAGGAACTGCTACTACGAGGGATACTCGTAAGGACACTTGATATTTGTAGGGTTTTTAAATTTTTTTTTTTTGCAGATACACGACCGCCATTTCTCCTAGTATACCCCAAAGTATTTTAGATAACGATAATAAAAATAAATCAAAAACTGAGTTTGCTCATGAAACACTAAACAACAATGAAAGAACTGCCGTTTCTCCCAGTACACCTCGAACTATTTCACAATCTACAAACACTAATACAACTTTTGAATTTTCGACTTTACATGAATCCAATAAAGACAACGGAAATAGATTTCTTTGTGAATATGATGGCTGCACTAGAACTTACAGTACTGTCGGTAATCTTAGGACTCATCTGAAGACACATAAAGGTAAGAGTTTTTATACTTAGGTACTTATCAGTTGGGACATAATAATAAATAATAAAAGTTAGAGTTAAAGCTGTACATTTGTGTATCTGGGCAGTAGCTTACGCTCTCCGTCGACAGCAATCCGACGTTTATAAGCACATCTTATTACGGTAATAAATCAGTTTACCAGTAACTGAGAAATTAATATAATAAAATCAGTATAAAACCCTCGATAAAACCATAGGGCCAGGGGCGCGCCAACCCGAGGGTGCAAGGGGTGCACCGCACCCGGGCGGCAAATTTCAGAGGCGGCAAAAAGCCGCCTCGTTTTTAATAATAATAATAATATAAATATTATTAATAATAATTACTTAATCATAAAAAAAACGTTTACCCTGTTAATCAAATAATTGTGGATTGTAAAAAATATTTTTTTTTAAGTTGAGAGGCAAAATTTAGCTTTTAGGGGTCATAGTAATAAATTATATGAAAGCAATAACGGAAACTGTTTAAAATTAATGGAAACAATTGCTCAATTTGATAACATTATAGCTGAACATATTGGTAGTATTCAACATGATTCCATTAGAATGCCACACTACTTGGGTGATAAGATCCAAAATGAAATCATTTCCTTAATTAGTGAAAAAATTAAAGCCAATATTATCAGTTTATTAAAATATTCGAAGTATTATTCTATCATATTGGATTGCATTCCCGACATAAGTCACGTGGAACAAATAACAATAATTGTTCGCTTTGTGTATCTAAACAATACTTCAAAAAAAGTTGAAATACGGGAACATTTTTTAGGCTTTTGTCCAATTTTAGATACAACCGGGGAAGGCTTAACAACATTTGTTATTAACTTTTTGAACCGCCAAAAACATTGATATATGCGCGGTCAGGGTTATGATAATGGGAGTAATATGAAGGGCAAACACAATGGACTTCAAAAAAGGATTCTTGACTTAAATCCAAGAGTTTTCTTTGTGCCTTGTGCCGCGCACAGTTTAAATTTAGTTATAAATGACGCGGCCAAATCTTCTCTTGAAATCGAAAATTATTTCAGTGTTGTTCAGGAAATGTATGTATTTTTTTTCTGCTTCAACCTACTGTTGGCACATTTTGAAAAAAGAATGCCCCTCGTTAACTGTAAAACCACTTTCAGATACAAAATGGGAAAGCAGAATTGATGCTATAAAAGTTCTGCGTTATACTAATTTAGAGATAGTGTATGACGCTTTATACAACTTATTCGATGATGCATCTCGAGATGCTAACACAAGAAATTTAGCAAAGTCATTGTTATCTAAAATAAAATCGTTCAAATTTATTTGTTCAATAGTGATTTGGTACAATATTTTAACAAAAATTAATATTGTAAATAAGGCAATGCTATGCAATGAGTCCTGCTATTTTAAGGACTGCTTTCGAAAGCCTGTATTGCCCATTAAAGCAGCAGCATCTATTTATCTTTTTATGCGCAATTACTGGATTCATAAATGACTGATTACTTGGCCACAACTGTTCTACAGAAGAAAAGTTTCTGCAATCTGACATGGTTCTTCCAACAATAAGCGAAATGCTTAAACAAGTTAACAATTACTTGAAAGAGTACAGATCAGACAATAGTTTTTAAACCATATTGGCTGAGGCAGCAACAATTGCAAAGAAAATAGATTGCGAAACAACATTTCCAAAAGTTAGTACTATTAGACCGCGCAAATAAAGGCATTATTTCTTTACGAAAATACTGATAAAATAATTGATGAACCGGAACGTCATTACAAAATCAATTTTTATTTTACAATTTTAGATACAGCAATTTCCAAAATAGAAGAACGTTTTCAGCTTTTGAACGCACATAACGAAAGTTTTGGTTTTTTAAATGATACTTATTCTTTAATGTCGGTTGATCGAGAGACCAAAATGAAATATTGTCCAGATTTACAAATTAAACTCTCTGATCCTACAAAAAAAGAAAACGATATCAATGCATTAGATTTGTGCGATGAAATTGGAAATCTTGCACCATATATTACAGAAACAAAAAATATGAATGCATCAACTGTTCTGGATTATTTACTTTCACATGACCTCCAAAATCTTTTTCCAAATATTACGGTAGCATTGACAATATTTTTGTCCATGCCTGTAACTGTAGCCTCTGGAGAAAGGTCGTTCTCCAAATTAAGACTTATTAAAAATTATTTAAGATCAAACATGTCTCAAGAAAGACTTCCTAATTTAAGCATAATAAGTATTGAAAGTCAGTGTGTTGACGAATTAAATATTTCTGATATTGTCGATCAATCTGCAGTGAAAAGATCAAGATTAAAATAAGTAAGTAGATGTTAGTTTTGTACAAATGTACAGAGGTCAGAGGTAGTAGGTAATAATACAGTTTACAGTATTATATTATAATATACATAATTATTATATTCAGTATTAGTACAATTTAATAAAATACATTTAATTATAATGTGCTTTTTTAAAAATTTTTTCCAGTCAAATAATAATTTTCAAATGGATTTAAAAATATGAGATTATATTTAAATACATAATATAAAATTTTATTGTGTTTCATTGTCGACATACATAGAGGCGGCAAATAAGATCTTGCACCCGGGCGGCAAATTTCGTCGGCGCGCCCCTGCATAGGGCCACTCAATTTAATCCAACGTGTATAGCTTTAAATGTTGCTTTTACTACTTCAAATACATTATTGTAGAGTAACTCAAAAAAACACAAAGTCAGGGTCTCAAGTTCTAATTTTTGTACTGGTTACGCGTTTCACTCTAATCGGGCATCATCAGACTTACAAACATATTGCCTAATATAGGTACACCTGTATAGAAAATGTGTAAAAGAAATAAAATTTTACCTTATTACTATGGTCCACATAAAGTATTGCAATTAAAATATATAAAAACATAGACTAGACATCTTCACAACACATTAAAAACAACACTAAAACTAAGGTTAGGAGAGTACTGAGAGTACAACATTTTAAAAAGAAAATATAATATATAATAATTTTATGAAAAATTTTTTGTTACTATTTTCTTTTTAAAATGTTGTACTCTCCTAACCTTAGTTTTAGTGTTGTTTTTAATGTGTTGTGAAGATGTCGAGTCTATGTTTTTATATATTTTAATTGCAATACTTTATGTGGACCATAGTAATAAGGTAAAATTTTATTTCTTTTACACATTTTCTATACAGGTGTACCTATATTAGGCAATATGTTCGTAGGTCTGATGATGCCCGATTAGGATGAAACGCGTAACCAGTACAAAAATTAGAAGTTGAGACCGTGACTTTGTGTTTTTTTGAGTTACTCTACAATACTGAATTCAGGTCTCTTTGTGAACCATGGACGGATTCTTTGAATTCAAATACATTTTTAGGAGACTACAGATTTAAATGCACAGTACCTGACTGCAACAAAGCTTTCCTCACTTCCTACAGCTTAAAAATCCACATACGGGTTCATACCAAAGTAAAGCCATTTGAATGTCCCCAAGAAGAGTGTCAAAAGGCTTTCAACACTCTGTACAGGTTGAGGGCACATGAAAGGATACATAACGGACAGACATTTAATTGTGAGACGACGTCTTGTAAAAAGTTTTTTACGACTTTAAGCGATTTGAAAAAACACAGACGGACACATACAAGGGAAAAACCCTACAGGTAGGTGTGAAACAAGTGACAAACACTTTTAGTTTTATACAGGGTGTCCGGTAATTAATGGTCGGGTAAAGAGAGGCACATTCGACCAATTTTTGTAAAATGGCAAAATAGCTTGTTAATGTTTTATTATTATAAAAGTAAATGTATGTACCTGAACAACACACATTTTATCTTTATATTACAAATCCAAGCAATTCAAAATTTTGAGCTATAGGACTTAGGTACACTGTAAACAGTTGAAACTGCCCCACCGGTGGGGTACTTTTCACAATACAATATTTGATACTGCTTTATCTTTATATTAATAGTAAAAAATAATGCCCCATAAGACATGCAAATTACAGCAAAAATGTGGTAACTAACAATAAAATAAAATGAATACATAATTACTGTGAATAGCCCAGATTTATTATAAAATTCCAATCTAGCAAAGTAGATACATAGATAGAACGACTGTATTTCAAACAGGAGGGTAGCCGATTGTAATGGATATTTGTGGGACATTTTTGGGCGCCAAATTCAAGAGATATAGCAAGAGGTTGAATGCGCCCCGTGGTTGAATATGCCTGCCTTTCCCCTAAACAGTTAAACCACAGATTTCTTATGCAAGAATATAGTAAAGTCCGTCTATCTATCTTACAAACTCATTATAAATGTTAGTCCCTTACCGTCATAATAACCTATATTGTGTGAGGTGTAAAATTCGGCCTCCTGATTTGGGGGACTCCAGGTACGGATCTATTTAAAGACTATTATATTATTATATTTTCCCAGTAATCCTCTTAAAATAATTAGGGTAAAATAAAATAGGTTTATTTTAGTTATTTGAATATGCTGATTTTTGGTTTTAAAATTCAGTTCGGTGTTTGTATTGGTTTAGACAAGAAGTTATTTGTTGCCAATTAAACGTCATATCTAAGAATGTTTCGTCCGTGGGAAGAAACCAGTACGCCAAGTGGATCTACGGGTCGTGATAAAAACTAATTAAAGCGTGATATTTTATCAGCTGACACAAAAAAAGTAATCTTCGACGTTTATACCACCCTTCTTAAAAGTGGTTTTTCAAAATTTGGTGCAGTGAAGGAAGCGGCAGCTTTGACACGCAGGCCAGTGAACACAGTATGGTTTGTTTTAAATAAACCTATAGTGGAGAAAAGAAAGAGGAAAGACTCTTTTACTTTTAAGAAACTGGACGCGACGGATGTCGATATAATTCGTAGACAAATATATGGCATGTACAGAGAACAAATGATCTCCACTTTAAAAACCCTATTGCAAAGATTAAAAAAGATGATACAGGAACAGAGTGTTAATTGTCGTGAGACTCTAAGGAAATGTATTTTAAGAAACGGGTTTAATGTAAAAAAAATTAACAAACGACAACCCCAGTAGCACAACAATATTGGTAAAATATTATATTAACATATTGGCCCAACGATGGAAACGTCAGATTTTTTTTTAATGGCCCAATGTATATTTTCAATATGATTCCGATATTGAAGATAAGTATTGTCCCAATATTACGATTCAATAAATGCGTAATGTTTATTTTAGATATAGTGCCAATATTTGTTGTTCAGATTGTCACAATATATACTTTATATATAGCACCAATATACTTTTTTAACATTATATATATATTATATATAAAATATAAATATATAATGTAAATCTATATTGGGCCGTTGTAAGAGAATCTGACGTTTCCAACGTTTGACCAATATGTAAGCACAATATTCGATATGCAAACATATTGATTTGCTACTAAGGTCAGATATTGGTATAAAAAATTAAAGACAAAATTGTTTGGTAAATATAATTTGTACAGAAAATAAAACTTAAAAACTTTAATTCGACAAATGAACGAAAATAAAAATAAAAAAATATCAAAAGTAGGCTGTATATAATATTTCGTAAATAATAAAAGGTTTAAGGATGAGTCGGTCTATTTTTCCGTCCGCCTTCTCTGTCCCCGGCACCCGCCAAATACGCTGAAATTGACCTCTCAATTTCCTTATCGGAGGCACTGTTGAATCGTTTTAGGATAGCTCCTAGAAATCGCACACACGTTTGTAGTCAAATTTATAAGGTAATTATACAGGGTGTCACGAAAAATGAGACTGATCATCTACCAAATTCTTTGGGCTAAAATATGTTAATTCACAAATACAAAAGAATAATGTATAAACTTGCGATGACGCCACGGCGAAGCTATAATCAAACATCGGCAAAACATATTTGACCAATATTGGTCCAATCCGTCTATTCCGAAATTCAAGACCTATCAAACAAATACTATATGTTTATGTTTAAAAAGTTAAGATTAATTTTGGAAATATTTATTTAAACGTACCCATTATAAGTGTAGGTGGATCAACCTTTACCCTTCACTTTAGAATTAGATATAAAAATGGTTGAAAACACCAGAAATAATTTGGTAATGTATTAGAGGTTAACGTCAACAAACTGCTGCATGAATATGAATAATATGTATGAATATCACACAATGATTAGTAAAACAACTGAAATACTACAGTTTCTTACCACTTCTTTTTGCTTTTCTGTATACACACTTGCAATTCGAGCTGCACTTATTTTCACTAATATTCATAGGCAACAAAAAATAATTTAAAAAAAAGCGCGAGACGCTTGTCGTGATGAGCCCGGGCGGCTCGAGCGATTCAAAATGTCTGCCAAGCTGACGGTGCGCTGCCGCCTTGCGGCAATATATATAATTAATATGACACTGTGGCGCCAAATGCAAATTCCAGCTATATATAGCATTTAAGGATGCAATTTCAATAATAAATAATGCATTAAGCACCAATTTTTAATTTGATTTCAAATCTGCTTTTCGGATGACGGAGTATTTTTTATGATTATTGGGATAATATTGGATAAATATCATATATATAGATATAGAAAAAAGGTGCATTTCTTATATATAACGAATATTGGTTAAATATCACATGTAAATATAAATTAAAGTTTACTGACAAATATGTTTTATCAATATTGGTTCAATATTGGACAAAACATTATATAAAAATACGGGAAAAAGTTACACCTCCTATATGTTACCAATATTGGCACATATTACATATAAATATAAATAAAAGTTTATTGCCAAATATGTTTTATTAATATTGGATCAATATTGGACAAACATTATATAAAAATATGGGAAAAAGTTACACCTCCTATATGTTACCAATATTGGCACAAATTATATATAAATAGAAATAAAAGTTTATTGCCAAATCTGTTTTATCAATATTGGATTAATATTGGACAAACATTATATAAAAATATGGGAAAAGGGTACATCTCCTATATGTTACCAATATTGGCTAGAAATTGCCAATATTGGGCCAATATACAATATTTTACCAATCTAGAATCACTATTGGGCCAATGTGTTGTGCTACTGGGGAAGTAATTATGGAATCGGCCCGGTTAAAAAGATAGAAGATGGAATACCTAATTGCAGTCCATGGATATAGACAGGATGGAAGGGATATTATGTGTAGTAATATATTAAGGGATAGGGAAATTATCGAAAATCATTCCGAAGATTTTTTGCCGTGGAAATCGCTCGAGGGCTTGCCCGAGAGCGATTTCCTAATGGCAAAAAATCTGAGAATGATTTTCTGATTATTTCCCAATCCCGAAATGTATTTTGAAGATTATTTACCAAATAAAAAACTAACGATTTCTGACGGGTAAGATTTTCACTTTTGACAAGGGTGATTTTCACCGGAGAGCGGGAGATTATCGCTGGATTTCTGACGGGTGAGATTTTCACTTTTGACAAGGGTGATTTTCACCGGAGAGCGGGAGATTATCGCTGAATAATCAGGTGAAAATCAACCCGCTTTTATAATGGATGAGGTAAATAATCATAGACATCTAGTTACGATGCCTATGGATATTATTTATTTGGACGAGACGTGGTATGACACACGCGAAGTTTCAGATAAAGGTTGGGTAGATTTATCGGATCAATGCAGAACCAAAGCTCCACCAACTAAAGGTAAGCGTATAACAATAATTCATGCTGGGACAAAAAGCGGATTAATACCAAACGCTTTGGCCTTATCAGCCAAACATATAAAGGAGTCCCTTGTTGATTATCACGATGATACTACGGCAGAATTATTTGAAGACTGGTTTAAAAACAAATTATTACCAAACATACCACCAAATAGTGTGATAGTGGTGGATAATGCAAACTACCACAGTCGTAGGTTAAATAAAGTTCCATATTCCAATGACACAAAAGTTACCATCCAGAACTACGTGATGGAAAATAATATATATTTTAGGGAAAATTACACAAAAAAGCAATTGCTCGAAATTTTAAAATTATTTTCAATAAAAAAGCAATATTATTGTGACACTTTGGCGGCAGACATGGCAAAGTATTCGAAACAAAAGCTGGCTAAATTGTATAGCGCATGTTCAAAAAGTAGAAAAATTATACGTAAATATAGATCTGTTGCCCAGAGAAAGAATTATTGTGAACTTGGATGACGACAGTGACAGTGAAACTGACTTGGGTTAAAATGTAATAATTATTTTCCTGACACGGTACTTTTTTGTAGGTATATGTACATTTTGTTTTATTTAATAACCGTCCTATATGTTATAATTTTAATTGTACTGTATCTTATATACTGTTATATTATTTTACTATTTTAATATTAGATATTACTTATTATTATTGCTTATTATTTAATTACGTTTAAAATATGTTTTTGCGTTTTCAGTACGACACTTTTCTTGCATACAGGTATGTAGATAAAAAAAATATTTTTTTTCACGCTTTTATATATATTATTATCTTAAAGTAGCGCAACCTTTTATTCTATCAGCAACGAGTGCGTCTCTGCTTTCATTCGATAACCCGCTGGGTATTATCGGCATTAGGGATTAGCATTTATAATGAGTTTGTAAGATAGATAGACGGACTCTACAACCAAACTTACCTTTCTTACCTAGTCCAAAGGTTCACAATAACCGAGACTACAGGGTGTTATATTCATAGGCATAGTTACGATGTCTATGGTTATTTATATTCGATTTTTGCAAATAATTTTGGAAAAAACTAAGGATTTTGCACAAAATTTAGTATTTGGTGTTTTACTAGGATGGATCATTAAAATTTCTTTAACAATTTGATGTAGAGTTTGTAGAGGGTGCCGTCTGCGATTCATGAAAATATTATTTTATCTATAACATGAGGTAAAAAAGGTACCTAAAGTATATTTATTTCACATATAGACTAAATCAAAGCGCTCGATGCGTGATCGTCGATGTGCAGGTGGACGGCGCGGTCCTTATTGGTCAATTCGGAGGAGACGGCTCGTGCTCAGCGGTACATTCCAATGCAATACAGCGACAATCACGTGTATAGTGCGTGATTTTATTTACGCTTAGTCCATATGTGACATAAATGGACTTTATATACTGATGATATCGCTCAGAGTAACCATTTTTGAGATATTTGCGTAAAAAATTGTTCAGTGCGCCTTTTTAAAATGTGAATTCTAAATGTAAAACATTTTTCTTAAAATCAAAACCACTTTACACACTTAGTGCGGTCAATGGACATATTTTTCATAATTTTCTTCTGTTATTCTTGTGATTAAAATTAAATTACTTAGTACCTATATTATATTATTGTTTAAGCTTTCTTATAAAACGATTTCTGGCTTTAAAACCATTTAGTATGCAATAAAGAACAACTCAATTTTTTTATGTAGATTATTCCCAATTATCTGTAATAAATCCCTACCCTACCATTTGGTAAGTAGTTAATTTGTAAGGTAACACCACATGTATAATATACATATATATACAATATATAACCAATATATTGCTAATGCCGTGTTACAGAAATGTCCCGAGCATGTGGCGTTTTCCAAAAGCGTTCTGTACTTAATTTGTTTAAATAAGTATTGATTCTTAAAAAAAAAGCAATAACAGTAAATCTTGGTATAATATGAAATATTAGAAGTAAGGCATTCATTTTCTCGAAGAAGCAATACAGCGCAAAAAATTAGGAAAATTTCAGGACTTGCGAATTTTGGCTTAGTTCCCTAAGTAATAATGGTTGTTCACCTTAACGGGTGCCCTTTGTCGTCTGGTCTCCTTTTATCATTTCCAATACAGCATGCGATGAAAGTTGCACAAAAATTATTTATTATATTAATTACTGTTTTTTTTTTAACAGATGTTTATAGTAGACTTGAGAAACATGTGCATTTGTCTTGCCTTAGCACTTTGTAGGAAAGACAATGAATATGTTAGAAAGCATATTATAATCGTGGAAAGCCTCAATGCAGCGCATTACAATAACTGTAAAACAGAAAAACAAACAAGTATGCTATTAATATATTTATTTATATTATACAACAACAGTTAAGGTTTTAGTAGAAAACATGTTATTGTTTAGCACATTGAAAAACAAACAAAACATCGGTAATAAAAGTAGTATTTGGATGTAGTATGTGATCTTCAAACAAAACGAAAGTTTTTTACGTTGAAATATGGAGGCAACAGTAAAATAGCAACCGTATTGACTAAACACATAATATTGATATACAGTGAGTTATTTTGTTAGGGTGGTAAGAAGAGAAAAGCATTTTTAAATATTTTACTAAATTTGTCAAAAATCAGTTAACAAGTTGGACACAAATAACATATTATTATCCCTTATTTAAACTTTCTGTCGAGTATCCAGTTAAATAAATTATTGTAAAGTACTTAAACGTTATAGCAGGTACCTATCAAATCAATAAACAGCTTAAATATTCCAAAGAAAAACACTTACCTAAATAAATACATGATTGTGTTGAAAGCAAGGTAAATGCTATGCGGGGATACAATTTTAAAATTATTTTAAGTAGCTAGGTACTTACCTAAAGAACTGAATTTGGGTCGTTGGCAAACAATTGTTGTAAAGCAACACCATATATGTACTTGTTTTTTATCACGAAATTACACTTTACACTAAAAGACACTACACTATACCCTAAACTATTTACAAGCAGAGATGTGCGTTTAATTATCTACATTAATTGTATACATTTTTAGGTAGACAAATGTAAATAATTCATTTTTCACGTCAACAAATGTAGAGAAAGTAAACAATTGTCAACAATGCGGAAAACAACAATTGACGCATTAAATTAGGATATCCGGATGACATCTTGCGATTTTCTAACCTATTGGGGTTTTTTTTTTTTCGGTTTTCGCCTGTTTAAATACAGACAACTTCATGGACTTGGTAACAGAAAATATAGGCTAGCGTAGCGTATATTTTCTGAGACTTGGTCTAATCATTTGGTGAACTGAATAATTTATTTTTTAATATGTTATTCTATTTATTTGCCTATTGTTTATTTTTTCTGAATTGTCTACATATTTGTCTACTTCGTGTCAACAAAACTGATGTAGACAAAAAGATTGTCTACATGTAGACAATGAATTCTCTACTTCCATATTGTCTACAGGCACATCCCTGTTTACAAGTCTAATCTATAATTAATTTGTGATGGGGGCTACATGCTTGGTGAAATGGATTTTCCTAATAATAATAATAATAATAATAATGTCTTTTTTTTACATTACTAGGTTTACAATATATATAATAGTTAAATCATAGTACCTATATAAGTGTAATGTAAAAATGGCGAAGTCCAGTGGCAGACTAGCTATTTCTGGTTCGCCTACCCTGCTCTACTTAACCATGGATCAATAAATGAGGACCTTTTTTCTTTGGCGTAACATAAAAATAATAGCTTATTATTTTCCACGTAAGGCAACCGGATATATTATAATAATATCTAATACAAATGAAATTACATGCATTGTCATTCAAAATAATATTTATAAATTTTATCACGAAATTTAAGAGGGGGCATCAGCTTTAGATAGGCAGGAAGGGAATTATATAGGTTTGCTATGCTGTATGTAAAAGATAGATCTCTCAAAAAGCTTTGTCTTGTGCATTGGTGGTGTTATTAACCCTTTAAAGCGAATATTAATATTATGGGCATGAGAACGATTTACAATCTAACAGTGCAAGTATGGAGGTTTTTTATAATAAATAATTCTATGATAAAAACACGCCAAGTGTACCCTCCTCCTACTCTCTATATTCAACCAATTTGCATCGCGCAGATATTCTTTCAAATTTGCGAATTCCATATATAGGTTAGGTTAGGTTAGAGTGGCAGACTTCTGGTCTATCCAGACAGTCTCACGTAGTCCTTTAAGGACCGTTGTGTTACCACACATGTTTTGCGGAACCTATCAGCATCAGCTCCCTGATGGCTAGTGCCAAGTACGGCGTAGAAAAATCCTGGCAGCTCACTCAAACCAGCCACTACTGTTAATAAACCTAATAAGTCGACCCAGTTGTAAGCTGCTTACTTCCTCTAGATTATTAAAGAATGGTTCGCCCAAGGCATTAAACCTTCTTGCAAGGCCAGGGCATTCACACAAAAAATGTTGAATGCTTTCCTCCTCTTCTTCGTCTCTGCAACTTCTGCAGAAGTCGTTAGCTGGTATTTGCATACGTTCTGCATGTCTACCGAAAAGACAGTGTCCGGTGACCACGGCAGTGATATTTCTTAAGTCCTTCCGACTGTGTTGTAATAACGCTGCGGTTTTCTTTTTATCAAGTAGGGGCCACAATTGCTTGGAGATGCTACAGGTTGTTAGCTCTGTCCATCTGCTTATTGCAAGTTGTTTGGCTGTACGATCTATCTCCTCTTTGACCAATCCCAGCGGCCTAGCCACGGCATTCTCTGCTAGATCGGCGGACATGCCCGCGCCCTCCTTGGCGAGCGCATCAGCAGACTCATTACCATCTATGCTGTGATGACCAGGAACCCAACACAGAGTGACTCGATGCCGGGCACCAAGTATGCGAAGATTGTTGCGACATCGCCTCACTAGTTTTGATTTAATGTTGTTGGAACGAATTGCCTTTATCGCTCCCTGACTATCTATATAGATAGCTATTGACGCAGCTGCTCTCAGGTCTTGACGTTCCTGCAGGATTTCTACTGCTTTATCTACTGCCATCAATTCTGCTTGAAAAATGCTGCAGTAGTCCGGAAGTCTAGATGACCTCTGTATTTTCATACTCCCAGAGAAGATACCAGCACCCACTCCGACGTCCATTTTTGAACCGTCTGTGAAAATTGAGTGGGCTGTCTCAATTATTAATTAATTTCCCTCCCACTCTTCCCTAGTCGGAATGAGCACAGAAAATCCCTCTCTGAAATCTGTTAGTGGGACGATGTAATCAGTCGGTTCTTGCAAATTTTGGACTGGATATGTCCTTAGTATACTGCTGTGCCCGTAGTTCGTGTCGCTCCAGCATTTCGACTCTTTAAGTCATAAAGCACTCTTTGCAGCCATACTTTTTCCATAAATGTCCACGGGCAGCAGATGTAACATCACTTCTAAAGCCGCCGTCGGTGTGGAGTGAAGGGCACTAGTTACTCCTAAACAACCTGCCCGTTGTATCTTTGTTAGTTTCTTTGTGTGTACTGCTTTTTCCAAAGCAGTTCACCAGACCAGGACCCCGTAGGTTAGTATAGGTCTTACAATGGCCGTATAAATCCAGTGTACTATATGGGGTTTCAATCCCCACTTTTTACCGATGGCTTTTTTGCAGGCATAGAACGCAACTGACGCCTTATTGACTCGTTCTTGCAAGTTCATGCCCCAGTTTAGCTTGGACTCGAGTATCAGTCACAGGTACTTTGCTCTTGCTTTCAGCACCAAGGTACTGTTGTCCAGGACTGGGAGCCTGAAGTTCTCAATCACCCTTCTGCGTGTGAATAGAACTAGCTCCGTTTTTTCTTGGTTAATTTGCAGGCCACATCTCGAGGCCCAGCGTTGAAGATTTTGTAGCTGTTCCTGTTAGAATTCCATATATAAGACGAAGACAAGAATTCTGCACATTTTGAATTCTGTCCTTCTGAATTTGTGTTAAACAGTTACCGTAAACAACGTCTGCATGATTAAATATGGATAGTACAAGTGAGTCGCAAAGAAAATATAGAGATGATCGGTTCTGGACAACCTAAACGTCAAATATCAAAAAAATCGTAAAAATTCGACGTACTGCGCATGATTTACGCTTCCGCGAAACGAATTTTCAAGGTGCATGCTGGGGACATTTTTAGATTGCTCGGCGATTAGCTTTGTTTTTCTACTGGGGGAGTTCAGTGGGTAACACCACTAACACCTTATATGTATATACGGCTACTAACCTTTAACAAATTGATGCAGGAACGGAGATAGAACACCAGGGGAATTAAAATTAAACTTTTAAATTTTAAGAAGAACACAACATAGCGTCAAAAGTTGTCTTCCGTAATTTGACAGCTCATCGTTTTATTCGTTTTCTCAAAGGTTTTGTATTGGTGATTTCATTATAAATAAGTAACCGGTTTTAGGTATCCTTGATTAACAAAAAAAAACATAAATACTGTCAGACACGGTGCACTTTCTTCTCAAATCGCCACAATAAAAAAAGCACGCATTTCTGCATGAGAAATATTTCGAACTTGCTTTAAATTTTTCGGTATAATGAATGTCCAAAAAAGAATACTGTCATGTAGGTACTGTTAAAAAATGTGAGGTTATGTACCGATGATTTTTCTATTTTTCCTCTGTTTTCTAAATAAGGCTATGTCTTTTGATAATTTTTACGTAATTTGCTTGTCAAAAGTCAGTTTTCTACTGTTTTTTACTTAGATAGATTACCTTAAGTTTTCTACGGATCCAACCCTGCCTAAGAGTCGTCAAAAAGAAGTTTGCCAAATTCATAATAAAAACTAATACAAAATATATACATTTTTACCGAGCATTTACGGCTTGTAATTAACCGGTAAATTTACACAAATCATTTTGTTGCTCCATTCCATCACAAAACAATAAAGTACAGAAGTAAACAAACTCTTACATAATTCACTCACAAAAACAATAAACTCTCGTGGAAGCCGTGTTTCATAGACTTAAAATCCGCGATAGACTCTCGAATCCATAGAAGGTAAACTAGATATTTCGTCGGTTTAATTATAATTTAAAAGGCGCGTGATAGGACCGTTAGCCGAGGGGACCCGAAACACAGCGGTGCAGCCCGATGGCCATTTTAAAACTCGATAGATTACGCGCATACGAATAAAAATATTACTTCGCCCGGCAAATCATCGGCAGTACTTAATGTAAGAAGCTTTATATTACGCTGGTCGGGGGCTATCGTGCAAAGTTGTAATTTACACCAGAATATTATTAAACGTTTTTATTTGACATAAAATGGTGTATTTTAATGCGCCATGTTTAAATACTGATTTGTTGGATCCGCGACTCCCGCCATCATGTAAAATTAAGTCGGAGACGTAAAAATGTAGTTTTGACGTTATTTTATTAGTTTTGGAAGACTATTCTCTAACGTTAATTACTTCTAAATGAAATAATAACTTAATAGTATAAATAAAAAATATCGAAACAATCAAAAAAATTATATGTAATAATAATAATATAATAATAATAATAAATAATCTTTATTCAGATAACAGACCAAAGTAAAATATACAGAGAGAAAACATAATATTATACTTTACAGAAAAAGAAAACAGACGACTAATTACCGTTATCTGAAAGGGCGAAGTTCACCCCTTGCCGTAAGCAAGGTTTGGTCTTCCACTTAACCCAACTAAGCAATTTTCAATCCCAATTTTATCTATAACACTACAACCAAAAATTTAGAGGCAAAAAATTATATATACATATTAAAATAAAAAAAAGTTTTTCAGGAAAAAAAAAATGCTATGCGGAGGATTTAGTTACTCTGAAATTACATTTTGTAGCCAATTTATTGTAGTAATAACTACTTATCATAAATAATAATAATAATGTTTTATTACAGTAAGCACAACAAAAGAAGGAAAAAAATAAGAAATAAAATTATAAAAACAGTAAATACTTAATTTAGAAACGTGTAAAGTAATCAATTAACTGCAACACATCTTATTAGCTACTATCAAGTAAGATAAAAGAGAACAAAAACGAAATAAGTATATCGGAAAGAAAAAAGGAAAAAGAGGAATGCCGGACGAAGAGGAAAAGGAGTATTAGGGCAATACCTAGTGGGAATAATATGTAAGAATAATAAGAACCTCAGGCATTCAATAAAATTTTTTTAAATACCTTTTTAAGTTTAAAGGGGGTTTTGTTTTTAGATCTGAGCATACAGCACTGTAAATAGCAGATACGTTATATGAAAAACTACGTTCAAACATAGTAGTTCTATGGAAAGGTGGTGTTATGATACCTTTGAATCTGATATTAAGATTGTGCACATCTATACGAAAAATTATCTTACGGTATAGATATGAAGGCTTTTGCAGCACTATTATTTTATGAAAGAGAGCCGCTGAATGAAAATGTACTCGCTGTTTCATAGTTAACCACCCTGCATCTCTCAACTTATGCCGTACAGAACAACGCTTTCCTCTACCATAGGCAAATCTTAGACAATAATTCTCAATTTTCTGAATTTTCCGAGAGGTTGCTGCGGTCAAGCATGGGCCGTATACAACATTACAATAATAGTTAAACGTAGATAAAACCAGTGACTCGCATAACATAAGCTTAAAACTTGAATCCAGGACAGTACGGGAGCTGTATAGGATTTTAAGCTTATAAATGCATTTCTTGACACATTCAGAAATATGTTTTTCAAATCTCAGATCTGTATCCTCAAATCTCAGATCTGTATCCAATATAATATATATCCATATATTTTTTTTAATTTTAAAGCAAACGTGACCAAATTGAAGCGCACTTTTTTGTGCCACAAACATATACATAGTTTATCAAAAAAATTTCAGGCGCAATGAGATCTAAGTTATTAACGCTAATTCGAGATTGTTAAAATGATAAAGGTAATATTATAATATCAATCATTTTTCACGAACGAGCGTCACTAAGTCTAGGCTGATCAATTTTTAAATAAGTAGGTACATATTTATAATCTCTATGGTTTTACGCCCCTTTTCTTCAGTAAAAAATTAAATAACTCTTTAAATTGCTATATTACCATACTGCATTACAATCACTATATAATATTTGTGTAAGACTTTTAAAGTGTCGATAAAATATTGTCGTATAAATATTACCAAATACACACTACAAAACAATTTTATAGTTGTTGCATTAAATTGCTTTAAAAGTGTGGTACACAACTTCTATAGAACTCTTATACAGTAAAACCTCTGTTTGCGCCGCCTCTATAAAGTGACCACCTACGTTAAACGACCGGTTATGAATTCCCTATATTTAAAAATGGATATCTCATTATTTTATACTCCTTTTTACCGACCCATTTGTTAAACGACTGCTGGCACTCATCATCGGAATTTTAAGTAAACATTAATGCTAAAAACACCATCCGTTAGGGGCAGTAAAACCCGGCCCGACAATTCTTAAAAAATATAGGTACATACGTTAATTACTTTATTGCAGGCAGATCTATTCAATTTTCTTTAAAGGCTGATAAATCGGTTGTTAACATTAGTTTTGTTTTGAACAGTTTTTGTGTGTTTTGGGACTAACGTGAATATTTAAAGATGGCGGGAAAGGAAATAATCGAGGAAAGTGAAAAAACTGGTTTAAGTACCATGAAATTGGCTGAAAAATTTAAAGTGGGTAAGACCCAAGTGAATGTGTTGCCGTAAAACAAAGCAGAAGTTAGAAATGTGTTTCAAGAATGTGGCAACGGTGATCAAAAAAGAAAATTTCCCAAAACCGAAGGACTAGCAGTTGTTTTTAACTGGTTTTATAAGACGCGAAACTAGCACTTACCAATATCTGGGCCCATAATTCAAGCAAAAGCCCTCAAACCTGCTCAATGTCTAGGACTAAGATAACTTCAAGGCATCAAATGGATGGTTAGAAAAATTCCGTCGTCGGCACGCGATGTTACCTTCAGGAAAATATGTGGTGAATCAGCCGATAGCAATTCGAAGATGTAACTGCTTGGAAAGAAAGGCTATTGACCATTTTAAAGGATTATGCTCCAAGAGACGTATTTAATGCAGATGAGACAGGTCTCTACTATCGTGCACTGCCAACAAAAGCATATGCATTGAAAGATGACAACTGTACTGGAAAAAAAACAGAAAAACAACGATTTGCAATTCCGTTCTGTGCAAATATGGAAGGTGAGAAAGAAGAACCACTTATAATAGGCAATAGCAAAAATCCTCGATGTTTTCAGGGCACACATATCGATAAGTTACCTCTTCAATGGGTCTCGAACAAGGAAGCGTGGATGACAGCAGACAACACGGCTTCACAGAATTGATACCAAGATGAAGAAGCAGAATAGGAGAGTGGTGTTGTTTCTGGATAATGCAACGTATCATCCCAAAATTACACTGGATATAAACAGCGGTTGTCCTCCTCAAGAAATCGAAAATAATATTACCATAACCAACGCCTTGATATGGGTTTCGGTGGCCTGGTACAATTTGTCCTCAGTGACAATAAAAAATGCTTTATGAAAGCCTCTATTGATAACGATTTGCCAACAGAAAGTGCAGAATTGACTATCATCGAGTGTATTGAATAGATCCAAGAAACGGATGGACGTAAGCAAGGCATTCGACAAGGTCTCGCATGATGGTCTCTTGTTGAAATTGATAAGACTGAGCTCTAAACTACTTAATCAAGGTGTTAGCTTCCTTTTTGAAGAATAGAAGTTTTGCTGTTTCGTCAAAGAACGCACTTTTCTTAAATAAACACATCAGGGCGGGAGTACCGCAAGGTTCACCTCTCTCTCCGATGCTGTATAACATTTATACTCATGCCATTCCGCGCGATAGATCTACGCAGCTCTATCTTTTCGCTGACGATACCGCAATCACTTCAACTGCCAAACAGCCGCGACTTGTCGTCAGCCGGATGCAGCACCACATAATCAAGCTAGAGAAATGGCTATCGGCTTGGAAGATTCGCTTGAATCCCTCCAAGACGAAAGCTATTTATTTTTCGAAAAGCAATGTTAGTAGGCCTGAGACGAGGCTTCGCGTCAACGGAGTCCAGGTGAACTGGTGCCAGGAGGTAAAATACCTGGGACTTATATTTGATCAACGACTGAACTGGAGGCGCCATTCAATTAATAGAGTAAAGCTAGCATTGCATCAATTACGCTCTATCTACCCCCTGCTTCACAGGCGAAGTAGCCTCGGTAATAGGACTAAGGTCAACATCCACAAGGTGTTAGTCAGGCCGGTTCTCACTTATGGTGCACCTTCGTGCTGCAACATAAGCAGAACGGAGCTTAATAGGTTCCAGGTAATAGGAAACAGGGCGCTAAAAATTATTGCGGATGTACCCAGGTACCCGATGAATCGCATACTTCATCAGGACTTTCGTATGCAAACAATAAATGGATCTCTCACAAAAATTATTACAGACTATTACAGACGCATGGACGTATCGGCAAACCCATTAATCACGGACTCACACACGAGATCTAGACCAAACAGTACTTACAAACTACCGAAAGACTGGCTCCCTGTTGGTCCAATCCCATAGTAGAGAGGCACTAATAGTATAGTGAGGTACTATCAATCAACCACCAATCACTCAATCAATACCAAAATCAATGGAACAGGCGCCAAAATTTTGCAGTATAAAAACTTTTTAAATCAATGAAGCAGAAATACGAATAATCAAGGCAAAAGTCAATTTCAAAATTTTTACAAGTGATAAAACCTAAACAGTTAGCGAAGATTCAAATGAAGTCGCATTCCTAACTTAAAAAAAAAAACAGAGATCCCAAGTAGAAACGGATGAAACTACTCCCAACTCTGAGGAAGAGGAACCTGAACTTGCTCCAGTGTCGAAAATATCAAGCCTATCTGAAACCTGCGCAAGTTTAAGAGACTTTGACAAGTCTACAAATATTTCTCAATTGCTATTAAAATGTGAATCTGAATTTTATAAAAATAAAATATAAAAAAATATGCAGCAATCATTAATTTCTGATTATTTTAAAAAATAAAAATTTTAAAGCAAACATATAAGTACATTGTATAATATACAGGGTGTTATTTAATAAGTATCCGATATTTTACAGGACGATTCCTCAGTTATTTATAAGGTGAAAAGTTCATATAAGCATGGGTCCGCAAGCCCTAGATACCAATTTTAGTCTAAATATAGACCTTATTTAAAAAATTATTTACGAAAAACAAAAATAAAAATAAATTTTTAAAACCCTGTATCTCAAAAATGAAGGGCATGCTTATGTGAACTTTTCACCTTCTAAATAACTGACGAATCGTCCTGTAAAATATCGGACACTTATTAAATAACACCCTGTATATGTTAGTATACACGTGCAGTATATATACAGGGTGTCCCACGACGATTTTTCCAGCATATTGCTCGGAAACGGAACCAGATAGAAAAAAAAGTTCAGGAACAAAAATTGAGGGCTTGTAAGGGGGCATCTAGGAACGGTAATTTTAGATATACAGGGTGTTTTAAAAATAGTAATATTGCTGCCAAGTCAATTTTTTTAAATGGAACACCCTGTATATTGTTAGTTTTTCGAAAAGCTTGTTTCAAGAGAAATTCAACCATACCATACTTTTTACGTTTCTAATTTAAAATGACCGAAATATGAGCGATTAAATGATCAATTACGTAAGCATGAACAGATATGCAATAATAACAATAACCACCAGCGAAATATTGAAGAGTATGACGGGGGCTGTCATGTCACGAGTCAGAAGTAGTTTCATTGTTAATTATTTTAAGTAGTGAGAAATGCCTTCGCTTTTTACATATGACGAGTATGTCGACATGCTCCTGATATACGGAGAATGTCACAAGAATGGAAGACGTGCTCAAAATCTGTATAGTCAACGATACCCGAATCGTGAAATACCAAGCTATAGAACGTTTCGTAATGTTGAACAAAAATTAAGAAGTGGTTCCTTTCCCAGTAGTGGTAGGGCGCAAACACCAAGAAGAAAACGAGTCCGAACAGAAGACAACATTATTAACATCTTGGCCTATGTTCAAGTGTATCCACATGTCTTAACTCGACTCCTCGGGGAAGAATTAGGTATTGGAAAAAGTACAGTTAAAAGGACACTAAAAGATTATAAATACCACCCCTACAAAATTCATCTGGTGCAGGGCTTGACACCTGAAGATCCTGAACGCCGCCTAAATTTCATTGCTGAGATGTCAATGAAATTTAAACAAGACCGTCTTTTGTTCAACAAAATTTTATGGAGCGATGAAAGTAGGTTTCACAACTACGGCATAGTAAATCGCCACAATTGCCACTACTGGTCGTCTGTAAATCCTCACTGGATGAAGGAGACTAATTTTCAGGTAGTTTGGGGGGTTAAAGTTTGGTGCGTTTTATTTAATGGCTATCTTATAGGTCCTTACTTTTACCAAGGGACACTAAATGGAGAACGATTTTTAAATTTTCTTCAAAACGAATTTCCCTTATTACTTGAAAATATCCCAATCAATGAAAGAGCCTCTATGTGGTGGCAGCAAGATGGAGCTCCCCCTCACTTTGCCAGGCAAGTTACAAATTATTTAGATACCACGTTTCCTGCGCGCTGGATTGGCCGAAATGGTGTGATCCGGTGGCCACCACGGTCACCGGATTTGACCCCTATAGATTTTTTCTTTGGGGATATCTTAAATAAATTGTGTATGTAAACCAACCTAGAGATGTCGAAGATTTGCAAAACAAAATCATAGCAGCTTGTCGAACTGTTACTCCAGCTATGATTACAGCAGTGTGTACCAGAAATCTTATAAACAGATTTGAATATTGTATTAGTGAGAGTGGTAACCGATTTGAACATATTTTGAGAAGAAGTCGTAATTAATTTTGTTTAGTTATCTTCTTATTTTCGATTTATTGTTACATAATTTAATAAAGTGTTATAAATCGCTCATATTTCAGTCATTTTAAATTAAAAACGTAACATGTATGGTATGGTTGAATTTCTCTTGAAACAAGCTTTTCGAAAAACTAACAATATACAGGGTGTTCCATTTAAAAAAATTGACTTGTCAGCAATATTACTATTTTTAAAACACCCTGTATATCTAAAATTACCCTTCCTAGATGCTCCCTTACAAGCCCTCAATTTTTGTTCCTGAACTTTTTTTTCTATCTGGTTCTGTTTCCGAGCAATATGCTGGGAAAATCGTCGTGGGACACCCTGTATATTGGTAAATTGACTTCATCTCATTTAATTGTAGTTCTGATAAATTTAAACGGAAATATATAATAGTATATTAAAGTACATGTTTTATAAAGCATCATCTTATAGCACGCGTCCATGTTAAAAAACGAGCCGCTTGCGGCGAGTTTTTTAACGGGACAAGTGCTCTAACTGCTTTATAAAACACGTACTTTATACTATTTTTTCTATTTTGTATTTTTTTCAATAAGAAAATACATATTTAAAAAGAAAATCAACCCTTCAAATTTTGTAAATTTGTGTGTCTAAATTCTATGTTGGTAATACTCTAAATTTCTTTTTATCATAGTAGCCTTGACAATAAATAATATTTTCTTTGTGTCATTGTCACGAAATTTGTGATTTAATATTTCATAGAGTTGTTCATAATTATAATTAAAAAAATATGGAGCATGATAATCTAAGTTTAACTCCCCCTGAGTTAAGGGATATTGCTAATAAAACGATAAATCAACTTTTACCAGAGAAATCACGAAAACTTTCTTTTCTCATGGATAACAATAACAGGAAACGTCAGACGTCAACAGAATAAAACATTTAAATATAACCAATGCCAACTTTTAAAAAATAAAATTCGGAGTTCGAAATGGATATATTTCGAACGCGCTAGCGCGTTCGAAATATCTATTTTTCGAGACAAAATTAGAAAAAATAATTTACATATATGTAGATACTGATTAACAAACAGACACTGTATTTCAGACCAGTTGTTTTAATTTTTCTCTATTAACCGACCAACATTTGATTCCCCGAGGGTGGTCGCTATCGAGAGATTTTACTGTAGTATCAAAATGTTTTATAAAAGTGTGCCCTTTTTGATCCTATAAATATCGTATAAGGGTATTTAACCACGTTATAGGAATTTTAGCCTTCTATAAATTTATTGTATATGATTTAAGAAGTAGTCCATATTCTGTGGCGAGATTGTAAATAGAAATAAAGGTCTGTCTTTACCACCAAATAACTTTATTTGCCCCTCTAGGGTAGAAAACAAGGTTTATAAAAATACATGAAATGACGATGAGTTAAAATAAATTTCCTAATGAATGTGTTGTACTAGTTTCGACTTTAGAGAAAGTCATCCTCAGCAACTAACCATTTAAGAAATTTTATATGTAAAGAAGTTAAAACAATTGGGGGAACAGAGAGGTGATTCAATAATACAATACAATATAATGCAGAATTATGCAACCTTTGGAATCGACAGGAGTTTAGAATAAGAACGATTGTTTTCTACCCTAGAGGGGCAAATAAAGTTATTTGGTGGTAAAGACAGACCTTTATTTCTATTTATTGTATATGAGTTTATACTACCTTTATAAAATTTATTTTGCTAGTTGGGGCATGCAGGGTCAGATTTCGTTTGAGAATTAGAAATAAGTACGCGTTATGAATTTCGATTGGCATATATATGCTGAATTAGTTTTAATAAAAAAGCCCTGTATAAATTTTACTCAGATATCGAACGTAAAGTTGACATTGTCGTGGTAAAATATTGTTTACCTTTTTATGGAGTTTGGGTTCATTTTAACATTTTAACTATAGGAAAAGGGGAAAGAAAGTCAAAAAGTCTTTCTCCACTAATTTAATAGTGAGCTATCAAATGCTCAATTTTAAAATTAAAACGTCTCTACATGTTTCGAAGGTAGTAACCTTCATCTTCAGGAGACAAAGGTAGTGCTGCAGTTATTATTAGCAGTAGAGAGAAAATTGTTGGTGGAAAGTGACGCTGATGGAGCTTTTTTTAAAAAATATTTTGAAAAGATATTAAAAATTGAATGCAATCAGCGTACTGAAATTGCAAATGAAAAAAGAAATGTTATATTTAATTCAAAATTTCTGTGAAGACTCTGTCAATTTGTGGTCGAATTTAAAAAGGGAAGACATTCGTCATTTGAAAGTCATAAGTTAAGATAGGTATATAAAAAGAAGTGTCTGGACATTCTAGGTCATGTTATAAAAGTTTTTTAGTTTTATTTTGTAGAAGAAAAGAGAAAGATTTTTGTTAGCGTTTTATGAGAAATTATAATGTTGAAATTTCATTTGTAAAATTAATCATTGGAGACCCAAGGTCCCGCAATTAGTTAGATCAAGTAATATGCTGTTTAGCCACAGTATGATACTACAGAGCGTATTGTTTGTGGATCTTGGGGAGACCATAGAGTAATGGGGTAATCGGATTTATTGGAGTAAGTTTGAATTTATTAGTATTGAAAAAGCTTAAAGTATTATTTACTTTCTTCAAAGTGTTTTTAAATAACTGAGTAAATTTGTCTATTTGATTTTGTAATATTATGGTGAAATCTTCAGAAGAAAGAAAATTGATTACCTTTTCATTGTAGTCTGGTCTACACAAGACCACTAAACAGCTTCCTTTATCTGACTTCGACATCACTAAATTGTTATCTCTGATTTTAGATTTTATAGATTTGGGGGAAACAGTCTCATTCTTCTTGTTCAACAGAAGGTTCTTTTCATAACATTGATTAATGGTAGATGCACAAAGAGATCTCAAAGTGTCTTTCCTCTGAACTAAGTATGATTTGGAAATTATATTCTCACAATCAGTGGCTAAAACTTCAGCTTCTTTCAATTCCATTGTGAAATGAAGATTATATTTTAGTCCCTTATTAAGCAAATTCATCTAGTGCTCTTCGAAATGTGTATTACTCAAATTGAGGATTCTTTCATGAAAGTTGAAATCATTCTCATTTGAAGAGTTGAGTGTATCTTCATTTAGTTCAAATTTGAGAATTGAGTTATCGAAACTGAAGTTGTCTATAGAAAAATTTTTGTTGTTGACTGAAGTTGAATTAAAAATATTGTTTATAGAGTTAGGGTGGGAGTTATTATGTATTGAAAAATTGTTTGTTCTGAATTGTGTAGTTTTTAGAGTGGCTAATTTGTGAGTAAGACGTTCAAATTTAATATTTTTCTGGTCATAGACGTAGTCTTGTAAAGAAAGACATAACGAGTCCCATTGTGCAGGATGTAAAATGTTATTTAATTCACTGAACAAAAATTTAGGTTTTAGATTGATGAGATTAATTTTAACTATATGTTAATTTCAGATGTGAAGAGGCCGGCTGTGGCAAGTCTTTTGCCGCCTCTCACCATCTGAAAACCCACCATCGCATCCACAGCGGTGAAAAACCCTACGCATGCAAAGAAACTACTTACTGCAGGCGAGCATTTGCCACCTCCCACAGTCTTAAGTCTCATGTAAAAACTCACCAGAAAGAATCAAATACTCACCAGGCCGCAAATAAAATAGAAGTGGTTACAGTTTACGAACAAGAAGCGATGGACACTGATAAAATACTCAAAACAGAGGTCGACAATTCCGGTACTCTTCATCATATCAAAAATGAAAATATGGCATATGATTTCGAAGGCAATTTCAATTTTGACAGCTTCCAACGGGATGTGGATTGGGGCAGTATGGAGGGAGCAACAAATAATGATGAAGTTGATCCTCTTGGCGCTACTGGTAAGTCAAATGTTGATGTTGAAATTATTGATGATAAGCTGGATATAAAACAGGAAGTACTGACTGATGTTGATCCTTGCTTCTAGAAGCTTCCATTTTTGGCTTTTTCCTTGTGTTATGCTAGATTTGTTTTAAATTTATTTATTATTTTTTTTGTTGTGTATTTTATGTAAACATCAGTCAATAAACCATTGCATTGCAGTTAAATTAGTTTAGATATTTTATTACAGAATGTTGACTTTTTGGATACATTTCTATTAAGAATAAAAAGGGAAATTAAATTTCAAATCCTTCTGTATCTGAATCTTATATTTTTGGCATATCTTCATAGGTAAAAGATACACTTTAAGATTTAATATTATTTTATAGTTTGTTGTGTTTGGCATTTGTTTTATTTCCTAAAAATAGTAGACACTTACCAGTAGGTAGAAAATAATAGCATGTCGTATATTTTATCTTATCTATTCAAGATTTTTTTATAAGCTATGTTTCATGTCTAATTAAATGTAACAGATAATTAAAATATCATTTCATTTTAATTTAAAGTATATTTTTTTTCTCATGAAAATAAATTGCACGTTTAAAAAGATATGGAAACCTTTTCTCAATACTTCTCTTTTTATTCACCAGATAACAAACGACGTTGTATCCAGATTGGTAATTATATTTTGAAGAGATAAACTAAGCAACAATTGAAACATACAGGGTGTTTCAGAATAAGATGCTGATCCTTAACGGTGTGAATCGTTAGGTGATTTGAAGAAGAAAAGTTCAAATTAACATATATCCTTAACCTATCAACTTTCGAACTACAGGGCGTTAAAGTTTTAAGAAAAAAATCGTTTTTCTATCATAACTTTAACAACTTTCTAGCTATTTTTATGAATTTTTCACACATGTCCTCTAAGCATCAATAGCCATTTTTTAGTGTAGAAAAATTTAAAAAAATTTTATCCAGTGGCGTCCTGAAAGGGTTTGGACTAGACATTTTGGAAAAATATTATGTACGCCACTGCTTTTTCTCAAGATAAAAATTATTTTTAAAATACTCATTCATTTTAGGCCAAATTTAATATCTTGCCTTTTTATCGTCCGACAAACAGTTTCCGACAAAAAAAATAAAAAGCATTAAATGCGCATTCGCTATTATCGCTATGTGCCTATGGTTTCTGACAAGTAGGCTATGAACTTTGTTAAGGAAACAATGACAATAACGAAATATTTAATGCCAAATAGTTTTGACAGCTATTTATTTATGTACACGGCTTTCCACTTAACTTAAATTTTAAAAACGTAATACTTTTTAAACGTATAAGTATCATGGTAAATTTTACAAATGTCGAGTTTGCGGATATGCATTACCTGTACGGGCTTGCTGACGGCAATGCATTCGAAGCCAGACGATTATACCAAGAGCGTAATCCACATAGAATAGTTCCGGATGCACGAACGATTTCAGGAACTCACAGAAAGTTATATGAAACGGGATCTTTTGAAACAAAAAACTACATAAAAGGGGCGCACCAAACTACACGAACACCGGAAACCGAAGTAGCTGTTTTAAATTTAGTGGAACAAAACCCTAATATAAGTACCAGAAAAATTGGGAATATTTTAAATATTACTCATGTCCTAGTCTGGAGAATTCTTCAAAGTTATTTGTTATATCCGTACCATATTCAACGGGTCCAGGTCCTACTTCCTAGGGATTTTCCATTACGCATCAATTTCTGCCAATGGTTTATTCAAATGGTTACCGAAAATCCCCAATTTGATGCCAGAATTTTGTTCACGGACGAAGCTAATTTTTCCAGGAACGCCATACAAAATTTTCATAATAATCACTTCTATGCAGAAGAAAACCCACATGCCATTACGGAATCCCACCACCAAGAGCAATTTTCTGTAAATGTTTGGGCTGGAATTATTGGTGATTATTTAATTGGGCCTTATTTTTTACCAGGCAGATTGAACGGAATCAATTATCGCCAATTTCTTGAACACACTTTACCAAATTTGCTAGACGACGTCCCTATTTTAACCCGACATCGTATGTGGTTTATGCACGATGGTGCATCTGCCCATTTCAGTCTCTTAGCACGAGAGTTTTTAAATCAACATTATAGTAATCGATGGATAGGGCGCTGAGGAACACAATCGTGGCCACCTAGATCCCCTGATCTAAACAGTCTAGATTTTTTCCTGTGGGGACATCTGAAAACGTTGGTTTACAGCATCCCAATAAATACTGAAGAGGAGTTGAGAAACCGCATAATAGTTTGTTTCGACACTATCAGGAATACTCCAAGAATTTTTCAAAGGGTACGAGACTCAATGAGGAGAAGAGCTGAAGCATGCATTCTTGCAGGTGGTGGCCACTTTCAACAGCTAATCTAAATTATTTTCGTTTTTGTTCACACGTTATTTAATGTTAGTTGTTTTGATTTAATGTTAAAAAATAAACCATAGGCACATAGCGAATGCGCATTTAATGCTTTTTATTTTTTTTGTCGGAAACTGTTTGTCGGACGATAAAAAGGCAAGATATTAAATTTGGCCTAAAATTAATGAGTATTTTAAAAATAATTTTTATCTTGAGAAAAAGCAGTGGCGTACATAATATTTTTCCAAAATGTCTAGTCCAAACCCTTTCAGGACGCCACTGGATAAAAAATTTTAAAATTTTTCTACACCAAAAAATGGCTATTGATGCTTAGAGGGTATGTGTAAAAAATTCATAAAAATAGCTAGAAAGTTGTTAAAGTTATGATAGAAAAACGATTTTTTTCTTAAAACTTTAACGCCCTGTAGTTCGAAAGTTGATAGGTTAAGAATATATGTTAATTTGAACTTTTCTTCTTAAAATCACCTAAGGATTCACACCGTTAAGGATCAGCATCTTATTCTGAAACACCCTGTATAAAAATAAAGCCAAGTAACTTTAAAATTATTAAATCGATTTGAAGAGGTCAATTTAAGAATATCTATTTATACACAGACTTTTAAAGATCAAAATTACAGGGTGAAGCAGAAGGCTATGTATTTTTAAACAATTCTAAGAAAAAAAGTTAATTTGGTCAACATCTGTATTATTTATCGTTTACACGTGAATGCTTCCAAAAAAAATTTATAATTTGATTTTTTTCGGTTTTAAAATCCCTGCAGGTAATGCAGCGTTTTTCAACTTATGGGGCGCGCTAAAACTAAATGGGGACAAGAGCACCATATCGAGAAAATATGTGAAAAAAGAGTATTATTAAAAAAATTATTTAATTTACTGAAAGAATTACTGAAACAAAAAGCTGGAAATTATTTGTAAGTTTCTAAGTCCACCGCTAGAGGGCGTAAATCCAACCTCGGAGTAGAAAACACTGTTTTAATCAAAACTACTTCAAGTGAACCTATATTGAAATTTTTTTTTGTAACCTACTGAAAATATGACAACTTTTTTGTATTTACGTTTTTTCCCTACCTTGTCAAATAAAGGGTGGGGGAAGGGGGAAACGTTGGTTTGAAAAAAAGTTCATAACTTCTTTTTGAAATAAGCGATTTTAAATAACTTTTTTTTAATTTTAAAGCGCTTTTATGGGCGCTCCTACTAGAATAATAACATTTTGAGTTCAGTTATTTTTCGTGTCGGTAGGTGGCGCTTTATGACAAGGTCGCAGATTTCTATGATTTTCTCGAAAATTTAAAACGTAATGGTATTTTTATTTTTTGCTTGGAGGAAAGAGCATGACAAATTACAGTTATTGGTGAAAACCGCTGTTCGATATGTTTATTCCTTATAGATATATTTAAAAATATTTTTAAACATAATAACCTAATACTTTACAAGAAAAGTAAAATAAGCAGGACTCTCAGTAGGCTTTGACACAAAAAAAGAAGTGATAATAAAATATAAATAATGCTTTACGTCAAAAAATATTAGCTTAAAACGTGTTTAAGTATCGAAATATAATTTTAAAATGCCGTTAGCTAATGAAATAGCATTTGCATATTTCGAATGCATGCAGAATGCAACCATTGCTGTCAGAATGTATGCTATAAGGTATCCAGACAGGCGCAGATATACCAAACGAGTTTTTGTTCGATTAGCGGTACGCTTGAGAAATTCCGGAAGTGTTCATCGTCCTGTTTTACCTAGACGTGGTAGAGCTCGAACTGAAGCAAACGCCATAAACGTTCTGGCTTATATAGAATATAATCCACATGCAAATACCAGAGGCATTTCCCAGGACTTGGACATTACCCGCACTACCGTCCAACGAATTATAAAAGATCATAGGTAAGTAGGTATTATAATATCAAAAATGTTTATTAAAAACATGTATTTCAAATTTAGGCTTCATCCGTACCATGTAGTGCTTCACCAGGCCTTAACAATGCAAGATTTTGATAAAAGACTTGATTATTGGCATTGGTTATTAAACATCGTAGCCGAGAATCCTAGATTAATGTCAAATATATTATGGACAGACGAGGCTACCTTTAAAAGCGACAGACAAGTAAACTTGCACAGCATGCATTATTGGTCTCGTACCAATCCTCGTTGGATGCAGGAGGTCCAACACCAGGGCAGGTGGAGTGTAAACGTTTGGTGCGGCGCCGCGGCGTATTGGGTGCCATGATAATTGGCCCATTTATATCAGTCACTTACCGGTGAAATTTATTTAAATTTTCTTACCATCCATTTGCCTGTTCTGTTGGAAAACGTGCCCCTAGAAACACGCCGAAACATGTTTTTTCAGGATGATGGGTGTCCTGCCCATTTTTCAACTAGGGTTCGTCGATTTTTGAACAGAACATTTCCTGATAGATGGATAGGAAGGTGAAGTTTATTTCCATGGTCAGCCAGGTTAATAATTAGAATAAAAAGCGAAAAATAATAATTTTCATTTTTATAGGTCACCTGATCTAACTTGCCTGAACTTTTATTTGTGGGGAAGATTAAAAAATATGGTATATTAAAGCAAACCGACCACTAGAGAGAATATGGCAGAGCGAATAAGGAACGCCACTAACAGTATTTCAATGGCTGAAGTAGAGACTGCTGCTCTATCTACACATAGCAGGTTACAGCTCTGTATTGCACAGGACGGACGACATTTTGAACACTTAAGGCGTCATTTATAATTTTTTTTAGCTCTAGGCAGGTTTAGTTCCAGGTTTTTTTTGTTTTGTCGAAGCCTACTGTCCTACTGTCCTAGGTCCTGCTTATTTTACTTTTCTTGTAAAGTATTAGCTTATTAGGTTTAAATATATTTTTAAATATATCTATAAGGAACAAACATATCGGACAGCGGTTTTCACCAGTAACTGTAATTTTTCATGCTCTTTCTTCCTAGCGAAAAATAAAAATACCATTACATTTTAAATTTTCGAGAAAATCATAAAAATCTGCGACCCTGTCATAAAGCGCCACCTACCGACACGAAAAATAACTGAACTCAAAATGTTATTATTCTAGTAGGAGCGCCCGTAAAAGCGCCTTAAAATTAAAAAAAGTTATTTGAAATCGGTTATTCCAAAAAAAAGTTATTGACTTTTTTTCAAACCAACGTTTACCCCTTCCCCCACCCTTTATTTGACAAGGTAGGGAAAAAACGTAAATGCAAAAAAGTTGTCATATTTTCAGTAGGTTACAAAAAAAATTTCAATATAGGTTCACTTGAAGTAGTTTTGATTAAAACAGTGTTTTCTACCCCGAGGTTGGATTTACGCCCTCTAGCGGTGGACTTAGAAACTTACAAATAATTTCCAGCTTTTCTTTTTTCCTATTTACTATATATAATTTTTTCTTCTCAGGGTCGTCCGATTACCGGATCCTGAGATATAGCCGGCGTCCCTTATTAATGGGCCACCCTGTACAATGTATTTATTTAATAATTAACTTATCAGTGACTTCCTTGGTCCTGTCTTGCAGGGCAAAGTTTTTCGAAAGAAGGTTTAATATTAGAAATTGACACTCTAAGCTCTTTCTATATTTACCCGAGATCACGTTGCAGAAATGTCCCACGTGATAATCATCCAATAAAATAGTAACGCTGAATGTACTGCACCCATGTCTTTACAAAGTGCAGAAAAGATTCTTGATTTTAGGGGTCCATTTGTATAGAATTTACTACGGTTTCCACCGTCGTTAGCAGAATATTTAGGCCAGGACTTATTTCTTTGTGGATCATGCAATGTATCCAGATATACTGTTGTTTCATAAGTGCTTGTACACTGTGGAATCTTCCAGACATTGTACGAGCACCGTTGGACGCAATTTTTCCACTCTATATTTCCCTCGTTTAGAAAGTGCTTTAAGATAGCAAATAATGTAAGTGCTGTTGCTTTAGGTTGTATTGGTGTGCAGAATAGTAGTTGTTTATTGCTATCGGTTGCCTCATCAAGCTGAGTTGAAAAAAATTTGTCACACAGCTTCCCGAAAAGCTGATGCTGTACATCTTCAGCTATATCACCAATTCGATTGGCAACAGTATCATTTGATAGAGGTATGGACTGCAATTGTCTGGCAAAATTATCTACAAACATAGTTTGTACAATCTCAGTTGCAGCTGGCAGAATTAGCTTCTCACCAATGTTGTGAGGCTTTTTACTTGTGGCTATCTGATATGAAGCTTTCTAAGAGGCAACAAACATGGTTTTTTTAAAAAGTAATTTCTGCTTTTCATATGATTTTAATTTTAATTCGACGAATTTTTGGGGTTTGTCAACGTACTCACTACGAAGCGTTTCCGAACGTCGTTTAAGTTTATTAGGTTTCATGCTGCCTGCTTCCAAAATGTTTAAGTAAATAGCACACAGGGGCCTTTCTTCTTCATTTACTTCAGTACTGGTAAACCCAAAATTTAAATATGCTTGAAAATATTTGCTTCATTTTATCTTCGGAACCACTCTCGTCTGTGCACTTGTTGATGCTTCACTATCGTCTAATATTCGCTTACGCCCACTTAAATATTTATCCATGATTCTGTATAATTGTATGAGCTACTCGAATATCATTAATTACAACATACACATTCACTGCACACAAGGATCGACTCAACTGAGACTGGCTGGAACTAAGGCTGCCAGATCAATTTTTATTCCTTCAGTATATCCGTATCCAAAAATTCAGTAGATTTCATTTATATTATTCAAATAGAAGAAAATAGCGGGATAACATGGGATTATTGGATAAATAAGACTATATTGGCAATAAAAAAATATGTATATTCTTAGAAATAAAGAAACAAAATAGATCCTTACATACTTAATTAACTACATAATTAAAAACAAACTGACATGTATTCTATATCAAACTACCTACTTATAACAAAATAAACATAACATTTTCATAGATGTACATATCTCTGTTTTACCCACTTTTTAAATCGTTCCTCTTCGATCCAGCTTTTATTAAATATTTGATCATATTTAATTTTTTTTCTATTTGAGTGACCCTTGTTCACTTGAACTGCTCGAACTAAAAAATAATATTTATTGCATAATTTAATGTTCTTTAACTAAATAATCAAATGCGTGTAAAGTCTGTTCAGTGATATATGAAAGTGACTAACTGATCCCTATTAGGAAAGACTTGGGCCAGCTGTAAAATTGAAGTATGGCCGAACAGGTCCGTATTTTGCTTAGAGTTTAATCATGGTTTGTAACAAAAATAAGTAAGACATTAAATAATATTTTATTTATGTTTAAATGTGAAATTACAAGTTATTTTATTATTAAAAATTATATTTATGATTACAAAAATATACAAATTATACGGTACTTATAATAACATTCACATAATATATCAATATCACTGTCGCTATCATCATCGGTTCTAATTATTATTTGTGCTATATTGTTTATATGGATATAGGATTTTTCCACTTTTTCAACATGTGTAACAGATTTTGCCCAACTTTGTAAAGGGATGTTAAAAACTTCAGTTTCTATAAGCTCAAGTACACTGGAGTTAATAGTAGGGCAAATATTGTTACGACGAATGGCAGATTTCAGTTGGTGCCAAACATGTTCGATGGGATTAAATATACAATGGGTATGGTGGAAGCCTTAAAACTGTATGCCCTAGATTTTTTGCATAATTATCACAGAAGTATTCCTTTTGTAGTTTTAATCTTTGTAAAACCTCAATTAATTGCCTTTTGGTGTAATCGTCCTGAAAATAAATGTTAATATCATACATGTAGTTTTGGATTGTTGCTTTTGTGTCATTTGAGGAGGGAGTCTTGGTCAACTGCCTACTATGAAAGCTTGCATTGTCCATTACAATTACGCTATTCGGTGGTATATTTGGAATTAGCTTGTTTTTAAACCAATCTTCAAATAAATCAGCAGTGGTGTGCTCATGGTAATCCAGAGAAGAATCTTTAATGTTTTTTGCAGACAGAGAAAGTCCATTTGGAAACCATCCGTCTTTAGATCCAGCATTCAAAATCGTAATTCGTTTGCCTCTTTTTGATGACGCGCTTGTTTTACACTTGCCGCTTGAGTCAACCCAACCCTTTTCCGGGGTATCATATGTGTCGAACCAGGTTTCATCCAAGGAAATAATCGGCCTTTGCTGATCTCTGTAAATCCTAATTTTTTGTAGATATTCGGATCGCCATTCACAAATTTTACTGGATTCCATTAAAACTTGTCTTTTGTTAATTTTTTAAAATCTAAAACCACTTCCATAACGTTGTTCTGCCACATTTAACGCCGGTTTAATCTTTTTCAAGCCTCTTAATTAAATTATCTAATGTAGGCACGCTTTGTTCCTCGTATAACTTGTAAATTTTACGCCGTGTTATATCTTGATCATTTCCATCTACTTTCGAGAAAATGCCAGTATCGGTTCTTTTTTTCCTCGCTAAAATGGGATTATTCACAATTTTCCATACAGTTGAGGTTGGAATTTTTGTTAATGTGGCCGTTTCTTCTAACGCTGCTTGCTTGCTAACCTCACGTTCAATGAGAGTTGAAATAACATTATTTATAACTTCCTTAGTTTCCACAGAACAGTGTTTTCTGCTTTTTGACGGGGTTATCTCCTGAGATACATTGGGCTCGCACATAATTTCCAAGACTCACACGCGATTAAACAAACGCTGTATTACACACGAAGTAAGAATAATCACTAAGCTGAAAACTAACTAGAGTGGCCATATATACAGTCACACGTATGACACAATTTGTTTCATGGGATTAACCCTCTCATTTTTAATCAGGTAAAAATCGGTTTAAAATCACCAAACTATTACTTTAATAATGAAATTACGTCTTTGGATTTGCAGTTTACTTTGACATTTTTAGGTACGGACCTAATCCCATTCAAAGGCAAAGTGTAACTTTCTTATATCTCTGAACAGGACCTTTTAGATGTACCTAAAGTCCCGGAGGGACTTTAGATGTACCTTACTAGCTGTGCCTCCTTGCGGTCATTTTGGAAACTCGAAAATATTTTCCAGAAATTTATTTTGGTCGATTTAGTCAATAAATTTTTTTCCCGAAGCCGTAAGGTTTATCGCTTTGATAATATCGTACCTTGCCGACCTTAGTGGGACACCCCGTATACAGGGTGTCCGGGAAAATGTGGGAAATCTCTCGGATTCAGATAGAACATGAAAAAATAAGATGACAAGTTCCTATAAGATTATTTCTTACAGGCCCTCCCTACAGAGATATGTGCCCCTGAAGGACGCCGCTGGAAGTCGTTTTTTCCTGAATAACTTTCAAAGTATTTAATATAATTTAATACAATTTTAATGTGATGGACGCTAGTAAGGATGTCTTAAAATGTTTCCTTGAAAACCAGGGGCGGTCTAAGCTTTACAACTTAATGCTTACATTTTTAACACCCTGTATGTTAAGGACGTCTAAACAATAAATCTGGGTAGCTTGCACCTTAGACTAAAAAACAAGGTACTCTTATTTATTGTCGATAAAATTAACCGTTTTCGAGAAAACATGATTTCTATTTTGTTTCTCGACAACAAGGTGTGATACGAAAGTCAAAGTTCAAACAACAGAAAAAGTTTCATTTTAAGTTGTTTAATCCGAAAAAATGCAAAAATTTAAAAAAACGCAGTGATGTAATAGAAGGCACCTTAACGAAATTATTGAAAAACTTTATAAGAGGGTTCAACATGGGCTCTGTGAAGTCTGATACACTCGCGGGCACGACAAATAGAGGACTGCTGTACCCGCCACAATAACCCAGCCTTGGGTGATTCTCTGTAGAAGTTCTCCCTAGTGCCGACCGGAGTGGAATACACCAAGTTTTTCAGGTGTCCCCCACAGGTAAAAATCCAACGGCGTTAGGTCGGGAGGGCGAGGAGACCAGGCAATAGGTCCTCCTCTACCTATCCAACGGTTTGGATAGACTTTATTCAGGTGCTCCTGCATACCAACGCTGAAACGAGGTGGTGCCCCTTCGTGCATGAAGTATATGTTTCGACGGGTTTTAAGTGGTAAGTGCTCTATTAAATCCTGAAAAGTGTTCTGGAGGAACTTCACATAAAGTTGTCTATTCAAGCGGTCCGGCAATACGAATGGTCCAATCAAAAAATTGCCACTGATTCCTGCCCAGATATTAATTGATTCGAACTGATGTTGATGATGGGAGACAATAGTGACATGAGGATTTTCATCAGCTCATACATGTGTGTTGTGTAAATCGGTAATACCATTTTTGGCAAACCTTGCTTCATCCGTGAAAAGAATAATGCTAATGAAGTTTACGTTATTTCGTTGCTGATCCAAGAGCCAGTTTGCAAACTGCATTCTACAAGGAAAACCTTCAGGAATCAGTTCATGTACTTTTTGCAAAGGATATGGATATTACAGCTGTTCTTGAAGAACTTCATGCACTATTGTTTTCGATGTATTAAACTGTGCTGATTTTCGAGTGCTCGTTGATGCATGGAGTGTCATCTACAGCATTTAAAGAATGTTCCTCTAATTGCGGCGTACGTACGGTTCTTCTCAGACCAGCATCAGTACATTTTTTTCCAAACTTTCCTAAAATTATGAAGAAAGTTAATAATATGTATTACCTTATTAACTAGAATCGCTCACCATTCTCCCTTAGACATTGGTCAACTGGTTGAAATGTCTTCTGGTTTGGCATAATACGATTCGGAAATCTTTAGTGATATAACCTTCTGGCTTCTAAAGCTTTGCAAGACGCAAGACCATACCTCAGATGCATATCTGCATATATGCATATAGACGTATTCCATAGTTCGAATTAATTCACAATTAAATTCACCATAAAATCCGAAAATCAGTAAATGAATATCGAAGTAAATGATCAATGTGTCAGCGATGTGGAAGATGACAAGTTCTAAAATGCAGGATATTTTATTTATTTCGTACCATACTAACATTTGCAACAACAATACGTTTTGTTGGTGCCGATAAATAAATAAAACGCACATTTTTCGGGAACATAGTTCTTCTACAACTATAAAGAAGAGTACCTTTCTTTTAGTCTAAGGTGCAAGCTATTCAGATTTTTTTTTTTTAGGCCTTTATCATACAGGGCGTTAAAAATTTAAGCATTACGTTGTAAAGGTTGTCCACCCCTGACACTAAAAAAGCTAAATGTGTTTCAAGGGCACTATTGTAAGAGGTTCATACTAATGCCAATCACATTAAATTTTTATTAAATTAGATTAAGCACTTTTAAAGTTATTTAAAAAAAAACGATTTCCAGTGGCGTCCTTCAGGGGCACATATCTCCGTAGGGTGGGCTTGTAAGAAAATATTTTATAGAAACTTGTCATCTTATTTTTTCATGTTCTATCTGAATCTGAGAGTTTTCCCGGACAGTGCCAATGCTATTAGATTTTTTCATCATTTACTATTAGAACGTAAGTTTGCTATGACAAACACAACAAACAACGCCTAATACCAATTCAAATTTACTTTGAAGTTTGAGTGACATTTCACATTTTTTCGGTGTTTGCCCAAATTTGTACCGGCGGGGGTGTTCCACCTAAGGAGGTAATCGGCTATATCTCAGAAAGTAATAACACTAGGACTTTGTGAAAAATATATATCGATAAAAGCGGTCAAGAGAAATTGCTGGAAATTATTTTCAAGTTCAAAAAATGACCGCTAGGGGGGCGTAAGAGAACTTTCAAAATAGAAATGCCGATTTTCTCTTGATTTTTCTTAATAAAAATATGTTAAAAATATAAGCATTGTATTCTACATAAAATTATGCAACTTTATGTTAGGAATCGTTTTTTTATATTTTCAATAATAAAGTGGTGGGAGAAGGTCAAACTTTTTTTCTTTCAAACGCTGATATCTCTGCTTTGGATAAACTGATTTTATTCAACTTGGTCTTGAAAAAAAACCCTTCTTTCGCTCTACACGTAGATCTATTAACTATACCATATTGATTCTGATGGTGGCCACTAGATGGCGTTTTCCGTAATTCCACAATGAATAAGGATTTTCTCAAAAAAATCAAATGTTATGATATGACTTTTTCATCATATTTTATTTTAGGCTTATAAAGGCTATTAAATAGTGGAATAGAAAGTCCAGGTCCGTATTTAAAATAAAAAAGTTGTTGATGGTCGCTCGAATCCGAAACGTCGGATTAAAAAACTAACCCCATCAGCTTGTAGAGGAGGAAAAGTTACTATAAGGAACTGAAAACCGCAACGTGATACTTTTGTTAAACCAGAGATTTAATTGAATAATTAATGTTTTAAAATATGGCCTATTTTTCCATATTAATTATCAATATCCCTAATTTCTCTAGTTTAACAAAAGATATCACGTTGCGGTTTTCAGTTCCTTGTAGTAACTTTTCCTCCTCTACAAGCTGATGGGGTTAGTTTTGTAATCCGACGTTTCGGATTCGAGCGACCATCATCAACTTTTTTATTTTAAATACGGACCTGGATTTTTTATTCCACTATTTAATAGCCTTTATAAGCCTAAAATAAAATATGATGAAAAAGTTTTATCATAACATTTGATTTTTTCTGAAAATCCTTATTCATTGAGGAATTACGGAAAAACGCCATCTAGTGGCCACCATCAGAATCAATATGGTATAGTTAATAGATCTACGTGTAGAGGAAAAGAAGGGCTTTTTTTCAAGACCAAGTTGAAAAAAATCGGTTTATCCAAAGCAGATATATCAGCGTTTGAAAGAAAAAAAAGTTTGACCTTCTCCCACCACTTTATTATTGAAAATAGAAAAAAAAACTATTTCTAACATAAAGTTGCATAATTTTATGAAGAATACAATGCCTATATTTTTAACATATTTTTATTAAGAAAAATCAAGACAAAATCGGCATTTCTATTTTGAAAGTTCTCTTACGCCCCCTAGCGGTCATTTTTCGAACTTGAAAATAATTTCCAGCTATTTCTCTTAGCCGCTTTTATTGATATATATTTTTTCCCAAAGTACTAGTGTTATTACTTTCTGAGATATAGCCGATTACCTCCTTAGGTGGAACACCCGGTACTGTAAAACGTAAACATCATGTACATTATACTTTTGAAATTCGGTATTGGGGTGTTTCTGGTAACGCCGAATAAAATAAACAATATCGCTACGCAGTTTGATAAAATTGCATTTATCTCCTAACCGACGCCAAAATCAAAAGTTATAGCCTGTCCAGAGATATAAAAAAGTTACACTTTGCCTTGAATGGGATTATCCAAGGGTGACCATAAACAAACAATGAATGAATAATTAAATGCAGGTAAATTATGGTCCGTACTTAAAAAATGTCTTTAAGTAAACTGCAAATCCGGAAGACGTAATTTCATTATTAAAGTAATAGTTTGGTGATTTTAAACCGATTTTTACCTGATTCAAAATGAGAGGGTTAATCCCATAAAACAAATTATGTTCTAAAGACCGTATATATAGCGACTCTAGTTAGTTTTAGGCTTAGTAATTATTCTTACTTCGTGTGTAATACAGCGTTTGTTTAATCGTGTGTGAGTCATGGAAAATATGTGCGAGCCCAATGTATCTCAGGAGATAACCCCGTCGAAGAGCAGAAAACACTTTTCTGTGGAAACTAAGGAAGTTATAAACAATGTTTATTCAACTCTCATTGAACGTGCGGTCAGCAAGCAAGCACCGTTAGAAGAAACGGCCACATTAACAAAACCACATTAACAAAAATTCCAACATCAACAACAAAGATGAAACCGACGTTAAATGTAGCAGAACAACGTTATGGAAGTGTATCCAACACATGAGTTTTAGATTTAAAAAAATTAACAAAAGATAAGTTTTACTGGAATCCAGTAGGACTCGGGAATGACGATCCGAATATCTACAAAAAATTAGGATTTACAGAGATCAGCAAAGGCCGATTATGTACTTGAATGAAACCTGGTTCGACACATATGATACCCCGGAAAAGGGTTGGGTTGACTCAAGCGGCAAGTGTAAAACAAGCGCGTCATCAAAAAGAGGTAAACGAATTACGATTTTGCATGCTAGATCCAAAGACGGATGGATTCCAAATGGACTTTCTCTGTCTGCAAAAAACATTAAAGATTCTCCTCTGGATTACCATGACGACACCACTGCTGATTTATTTGAAGATTGGTTTAAAAACAAGCTAATTCCAAATATACCTCCGAATAGCGTAATTGTAATGGACAATACAAGCTACCATAGTAGGCACTTGATCAAGACTCCCTTCTCAGATGACACAAAATCAACAATGCAAAACTACATGTTCGATAATGACATTTATTTTCAGGAAGATTACACCAAAAGACAATTAATTGAGGTTTTACAAAGTTTAAAACTACAAAAGGAATACCTTCTGTGATAATTATGCAAAAAATCTAGGGCATACAGTTTTAAGGCTTCCACCATACCATTGTATATTTAATCCCATCGAACATGTTTGTCACCAACTGAAATCTGCAATTCGTCGTAACAATATTTGCCCTACTATTAACTCCAGTGTACTTGAGCTTATAGAAACTGAAGTTTTTAACATCCCTTCACAAAGTTGGGCAAAATCTGTTACACGTGTTGAAAAAGTGGAAAAATCCTATATCCATATAAACAATATAGCACAAATAATAATTATAAGAGATGATGATAGCGATAGTGATATTGATATATTAAGGGAATAATAATTATTATAAGTACCGAATAATTTGTATATTTTTGTAATCATAAATATAATTTTAATAATAAAATAACTTGTAATTTCGCATTTAAACATAAATAAAATATTATTTAATGTCTTCCTTATTTTTATTACAAACCATGATTAAATTCTAAGCAAAATACGGACCTGTTTGACCATATTTCAATTTTACAACTGGCCCGGGTCTTTCATAATAGGGATCAGTTAGTCACTTTCTTATATCTCTGAACAGACTTTACTTTTTATTATACATTACACTCTCTACATAACTGCTATAAAGAAGGAAAAAGCAGGGGCGTACATATTTTTTGTTCTGCTTGCAAGTAAAACGGTTGCGGACCTATATTGATGAGAGCTTTTTCCTTACAACCCCCTTTATTGTCCGACTACTTAGCAGTGTTGTCGGTGTAGGATCCTCCTTGTAGTTGCTTCCATACCACTGTGAACTGTAGTATCAATTAGTTACTAACTTTACTAACGTTTGATTTCTGGGTTGCTACAAAAAAGGGCATTTCTCACATTTACCTTTGATCAAGATGATTTTTTGCAGGTCCATCTACTGCCTCCCCATATGCCGAAGAAAACATGACTCCATCCTATTTCGATGACCTTTACAGTCCCTACTTTAACGGAAACATTTCCGCAATGGAGAATAATCCAATGCATCCAGTGCATCCTATAACGGAGCAAGTAAGCCAGATGCAAATCGAAAACAAGGCCAAATACGCTGCTGTCATCGAAAATGATATGAGTTCACAGTTCGAGATGGCCAATGGATTAAAGAATTACGCAACTGTCAATACAGCAGAGCCAGTGGATATTCAGTTACCTTTCAACATTGGAACGGAGAACGTTGAAAATGTTCCTAAACAAGAGACATTGATCAACGAACCCCAGCCGGAATTGGAAGAGAATTCTTTAATAACTGAATTTGAGAATGCTGGAATCAGCTTGTATGATTTCGAAAATACTTTCAACGATACTATTTTCGAGATGAATAATAACAACAGAGAAAATAGTAGTACCAACGTAAGGATTTTGAGCGTAAAAACTGTGGTGGCTCCAAATGATGTAACGCCTCAGTTTATCCAGAAGGAGAAACCCGTGATTAACCCGCCGCCATCAGAAGCATTGCAAGTAAATCTGGCTACTCATGAGGAGATTTCAAGCGCTTGGGGTGTCGGTAATTATTCAAACGTAGGAGAGTTAAATGTTTTTCAAGAGAGTGTCAACGAGAACCCTCTAACTGCGATCTCAACTGCCGTGCAATCATACTTAAATCTTCCTGCTGTGCAAAGCAATGCTGCCGGAGGCCCAGTCAATAGATTATCTGTTGTAGAAGACATTGAAAATGTCGACAGGTTTTTGTCTTCACTAAACAACCAAAATCAACAAAGAAACTCGAACGCATTGAGGAACTTGGCATCCGAAGCTGATATCTGCAAATGTGAAAATTGTAAGTGCAACGATTACTCTAACTGCCAAAATTGCAATCCTGCTTCCAGTGAGGAGGTCGCACCTTCCGCTGCTTCCACATTAACAAGCGACGTACCTATATCAGCTGTAACGTCGTCTTCCGGTCCATGTACTAACTGCAACGCTAACTGTCCTAATGCCGCTTCAAATAACTGCAAGTGTGATAGTGATAGTGCTAATAAATCGCCATGCACCCCCAAAGAAACGCAAGAAGAACGTTTTCCCAGGCAGGAATGTTCTAAAGATTCTTCCTCGTCTTGTTGCTCGTCCAAACAGGATAGTGGTTCTAAAACGCAGGCTTGTGGTGAAAACAATTTTAAGCAGGCTCTGTTGGGTATTGTACAAACAACTGATGGATGCAAGGAGAAGGGGGATGATTGTTGCGTAGTTTTATGTCTTAAGACAATGGAACAACTAAGACAAATGTTAAAATTTGCGACGGGTTGCAACGGGTTTCAAAACTGGACTTTGGGTTGTGTTAAGAAGTCACAATTTGACTCGTGTTCCTAAATTTGTGACTGTGTACCTAGTATGGTTTAAATTTTTTTGCTTATCAGTAATTAGCATTCATGTTTCTTTATAACTTTGGAAAAAAAGGTTGGTAAAAAGGTTTTACTAGGACAAGAAATTAAATTTTCTTATGAATGTTGACGGAGGTTGCAGAGGGGGCTAACTAAAATAATGAAAATTCGATGTTATTACGTTCCTTACCAAGTAACTACCAAATGGCAGCTCGTGTTCGTATAACGGTGAAGCACAAAAAAACATGAAGTAGAAATTTCTTTTACGGTGAATCCACAAATGGCTATCAAATGCGGGTCATGTTTAGTCAATTAGATTTCCCTTAAACGCTAATCTATAATAAAACTCAGGGGTATGTTTCAGCCTTCTTAATTATTAAAATAGCTAACGCGTTTCGGTCTCAACAGGGCGTCATCAGGGTTAGCAGAACAGAAACTGATGAACTGCGCGACATATACATATTTAATAATTTTTTGATTTTATAACAAATGTTACATTTACAAAAATATTAATTGTAAAGCACGTACTGAGCAAATATCTCGAAAACAGTTTCTTGAAGCGACATCTATCTAAAGATATATATATTTTTTACGTAATAACGATAAAAAAGTAATATTTGTATTCGAAACGTGAATACACTGAGGAGAGAAAAGTTGTGACCATTTAAATATAAGAGTCGTAAAAGCGCGCTCTACAATCTCCATCAAAACTTGTAATTAATTTTTTTGTTCTAAGAAAAAAACCAAAACCAAACGTTTGGTTATTTCAAGGTTCTTTAAATAATTCTCAAAATAACCTTGTATTGTGAAGTTTTCAACTAAATTAAATTTGCAGTCGGGTTCGCTTATATCGAGTGCGTTGATGCCAGCAAAGTGTCCGCTATAAGCGAACGCTCGTAATAAACGAAAGGTCGGGTACAACGAGTGTATTCGTTATAAACATTATAACGAGCAATCATGTTATAACCGATCTATTTATTTAGTGTACATATCTAGGGTGTTAATGTGATCCATGTTACAAGCTTCTAGGGTAGATAGAACACAGAAAAAAAAATTAAGTTCATATGAACATGGGTCCAGAAACGCTTCCTCAGGAGCCCTTTAAAGATAGCCTTCATAAACTAGTTTTCGTTTTGTAGCTCCGGAACTACTTCAGCTACCACAACCAGTTTTGGGACATAAATTACTGTTAGGAAGGTCATCTATTTGAGCCTATTGAACAACGTTAACTTTAACCAGGGGTGTGTGAGCCAGGGGTATTAGGGTAAATTTGACTCCGTTTCTCTAAGGCTTCAATTTCTTGCCGTTTTGACATCAGATTATGATTTTTCTGTGTCTTTTACATAAAAAGGGTACTCTCTATAAAACTCGCTAAATGTCACCGTTTCTTCAGAAATTGGCTGAAAACAAGTTAAGATACAGAAATCAATTAGTGCAGTCTTAAAGAAATTAGGTCAAAAAAACAATGAGGTTCAGTACAGATATCAAGAGATAAATTAATCAGCGGTATTATTATGGTAGGTAGTACAAAAAAAAACTTAAAATAGTAGTTGCTGAAAATGCCTGCCACCACGCTTGATACATCTATTGCACCTACGCAGCGTATTTAAGTTGACCTGGTTAAAAACTTCAGGCATGGTTTGGATTACTTCAGCCGCAGCGGAAATTCTAGTCACCAAATCTTCTTCTGACTCGACTGGAGTTTCATAAACGAGACTTTTCATATACCTCAAAAAAAAAGTCTAAAGGTGTTAAATCTGGGGAGTGCGCTGGCTAGGTAGCAGGGCTTCCACAGCCAATTCAATGTCTCCTAAAATTTTCATTTAGGTGTTCGCGGACAATATATAAAAAAAGAGCTGGCGCTCCATTATGTTGGAACCATAAGTTCTGTCGTATATTTAGAGGCAGATCATGTAACAATTCTGGCAACACATTTCTTAAAAGATTAAGATAAATAGTAGCGGTTAAACGAGGAGCAACATGATCGGTTCAATTAATTGTTCTCAACAATGCCGGCCCACATGTCGACCGAGAACCTATGTTGATACCGCCTTATGTGAACACCATGAGGGTTTTCCTCAGCCCACACATGACTATTTCGCGTGAAATCATTTGGTTCCAATGCTTGCACTTTTTGAAGATGGTAGGGGCGAAGAAGCTGTTCATGAACAATTTCCCATACACTGACATGATTTACATGCATGGCATCTGCGACTGCTCGTCTACTTACAGAAGGATTATCTTCAAAGCGCCGAAGCACCTCTTCCTCAAAATGGGAGGTTCGCATTGTCCTTTGTGCGCCATTATCCAACCGTTTTATTTTTACGGAGCCAGTTTCCCTTAGCCGTTGATTGACCCTTTCGAACAGTGTAAGGGTTGTATATAATTTCTAGTAGATGAACTTACTGACAGTAATTTATGTCCCAAAGTTGGTTGCGATAGCTGAAGTAGTTCCGGAGCTACAAAACGAAAACTAGTTTATCCAGGCCATCTTCAGAGGGCTCTAGCACCCTGAGGAAGCGTTTCCGAACCCATGTTCATATGAACTTTATTTTTTTTCTGTGTTCTATCTACCCTAGAAGTTTTAGAAAATACACGAGACTATTCATTACAAATAATACTCTAGGGTTATAAGTATGTCAGTACATATTTATTTACCATCATATGTCTGGACATACATTCTTACTAGTAAAACATGTATGCATGTAGTTATGTATTTGTTTAAAATAGTCTGTAATCTTTTTTTTAGTCGCACTACTCACGCAACATAGAATTTTCAAGTCTTCTTTGGATAAAATAAAACTTTTACTTCACTCTCTGCAAATCATTGAAGTCCAAATAAGTGGATATGATTTTCATTGCGCTAACTGGTTGTTGAGCTGTTGGTGGTTAAAAAGTGCTTTCTGACTCCTTGTCTTTTTCTGATTTCGACTCTTCATTAAATTGCGTTTCCGTAACTGCTGCTGCAATTTTAATTTCTTACAAGTTACCAAACAATCGTCGACTTCTTGAAATATATTAAGTGTATCAATCAAAGTTTAGAGGTTCTTTCATAAGATCATTTTTGGTAGCCCAGTCACTTACAATAAGGGATTCTTCTTTATCCACGGCTTCTGAGTTTTTATTTTTTAATATCCACTGGGCCAAAGGATCTCATCATCTTCGTCAAATTCCGAATAAGGATAAAATCCAGCGTATTTATAACAATTAAAAATCATTTTCTGTAAAACTCGATTACATGTTGTATTTATAGTAAATATACCATCCAAAAAAGAAAAGTTGAAATCCGTAGCTTCATCCACACAAGAAATCATCCTGCATACATTTTGTTTATAATGTTGTTTCAGACATGGAATGATACATTGATCCATGGGTTGTAGGGCTGCTGTTGTATTGGGTAGCACACTAACTTCGATTTCGGTTTTCGATTGCAGGATGGGCTGGACAATGAAAATCTGATGTTACCCATGCTATTAGCGGTATAATCAACAGATAACACTTTGCAAGTTTTAAAACATCGGGGTGTTTTTGATTTTGCAATAACAAGCTATTTTTTTTCGTTACCCGTCATGTTGGCACAAACAAAAACTGTATTTCTCTCTTTGCGTTTTTTGCCTCCTCGACACTTTTCTTTTCGGAATTTCAGTGTTTAGTTTGGGACAAGTTATAAAGAGACCGGCTTCATCCCCATTAAAAATATCGCTATCGAATAACTTTTCCTTATTTCGGGCCAAACGTTGTCAAGCCAGTCCTTTATTGTTTTAGAAGAAACACTTGGATCCATCCATGGATTTTACTGGAGGAAATATGGTACCTCTTGTTAAAACGATCCGGCTTTTTGAACAGGAATATCTTTCCATACTGTGTGACAATAACTTGGAAAATTATTCTGCTTTTTCCTGTAGTATTGGGATATATGGGCACATTCTCAGTTCTTTTTTGCTTAAGCAATGCTTGGTCAACTTCCTTGTAAACTGGTTTTCGAATTCGTTTTTAACTGACAAATGTTCGAATTTTGTCCCTGTTCCAAATTGTAGAAATAGTCGAAGTCGTCTTACCATACTCTCTAGAAATATCACCATTCGATGTTTTCACTATTGATTTCATCAATAACTTTAATTTTTTCTTTTAACTCAAGGGAATTTCTATTTTTCGACATGACTATACTGGCGCAAACGATCAAATAATATGGATTACTTCGTACTACTAAATACAAGTCATTTTATTTTGATTTTTGTTTCGTTCCATTGAGCTGCATTTTTTATTATTTATATTGGCAAAATTTAAGTCCAGCAGTAATGATTTTTATATTATAGTATGTATACAAATTTTCAGTGGATTTGGCTTGCATACAGGGTGTTTCCAAATATGTGCGAAAAATTTGAAGGGGTTATTCCTGAGCAAATAAATTTTAAGATAAATTTATATTTGGTCGATAATGCTTTTTGAAATCGATCTCATTTGTTTTTGAAGATAATTTAGTGAAATTTGGTACTCGTTACAATTTTTTCATTTCTCACAAAACAAATTTATTATTATACAGTGGCCACATAAGGGAAAATTTATTATTGATGGAATATTGAAAAAGCTTTTGGTGCCGATTATGTCTGCATAATGGGTAGCCTGAAAATAATCTTGACATTTGCCACGTGATTGAGTTTGGCGGGGCAATTAAAAAAAAATCTGTCATGAAAAGTGGTATAAGATGATGATATATCGAAAAAAGTTATTTGCAAAAAGTGTTTAGATTCAAGCAAAAATTTGACAATGTCTTTTTTACATATATTGAAAAAAATATCCGGTATTACCTTCATATTCCCATAACTTTAATAAAAATGTGTTAAATGATCGAAAACCTAGATATTATTAAGCTTTTTACCATCTACAGTGCTTCCATTTTAATTTGTTACTTTTACATAGCTGTAAAATACTTTTTTGAGCTAGAAGGTTGACTAAAAAATTAAATTGTACGGTTTTTCCTAAAGTTTAATGTCGTTAAGTTAAAGATTTTTCATTCTTTTTCTGAATACGAATATATGCCACACATGCCCTTTCTTTTCATTGGTTTAGCCTAAATTAATATAAATACCATTCAAATTGGATTATTATTTTTGTTCCAATAACTAATTTATTGTCAGTTTTAATAGTTTCATACTTTTGAGGCATTTATTAGATAGTTGGATGATTTTGTGGTTTGCAAACTCACAACATTTTTGTTAATAATTACTGAAACCTAGGAACAACAAATTTATTTAAAAATAAAATAAATCAAATTTACAAATAATTAAAAAAGTTTAAAATATTTTGTGTGCTGCTCCACGTGTCCTTCATTTTCAAGGCACTTTTATATATATACTTTTTCTGCAAGTCCTTTAATTTTTCACAGAATGACTATTGTTTTTTAGTAAATTACTCAAAGCTAGAAACAACAAATTTAAAAAAAAAAACAGTAGTTACTTTGTTAAATTTTTTTAAAATTATTTGGTATTTGTAAATTTGATTTATTTTATTTTAAAATAAATTTGTTGTTTCTAGATTTGAGTAATTAACTAAAATGGTGTGAGTTCACAAACCTCAAAATCTTATATATCTAATAAATGTCTCCAAAGCATAAAACTATAAAACTGTGACAATAAATTCATTATTGCAAAACAAAAATAATATTCCAATTTTAATGATATTTATAATTATTTAGGCTTAACTAATGAGAAGAAAGGGCATGTGTGGCGTGTATTCCTATTCAGTAAAAGAGTCTTTAAATATTTGATAATATACAGGGTCTTCCATAAAAAAAGTAAGTTATGCCAATAATTTTGACATTTGACATTTTCTAAAATTTTTGACGTAACGACATAATACTTTACGCAAAACCCTACAATCTATTTTTTTAGTCAACCTTCTAGCTGGAAAAATAAGTATTTTACAGTCATGTAAAAGTGGAACGTGTTTTGATTCCAGACAAATTATTACATTTTCTTTATTAAAGTTTTTCGTATGTGTACATAATGATGATCCAACATTTGAATAAAAATAAATAATTACATTCAGTTTTTTTTTTTTATTTTGTAATGAATTTAGGAAATACGGTAAAACTTGATCAAAATTGGAAAGAACGGTCCTTTGCATACATATTGTTACAAGAATAATCATAAATGGTAAATATGGTTGTCAGATACAGGGGCTGACCACACTCGAGTACCTACATGGTAAAAAGCTTAATTTAATTTTGAATTTTAACAAATGAAAACTTTGAAAAACAACAAAAATATTTAACTAACAGTTTAATATTTAAGTTTTTGATCATTTAATACATTTTCATGAAATTCATTGGAATATGAATAAAAAAGGAATGTAAAAAAAGACATTTTTTGAATTTTTGCTTTAATCTTAGACAGTGAGCAAAAAATAAAAATTAAACACTTTTTCAAATAACTTTTTTCTATATCTTGTCATTTAACACCACTTCTCATGACAATTTTTTTTTTCAAATTTTCCGCCAAACCAGTAGTCCACGTGACAAATGTCAAAATTAATTTTCAGGTTACCCATTATGCTGAGATAATTAGCACAAAAAGCTTTTTCAATATTCCATCAATAAAAAACTTACCCATATGTGGCCAACTTTACGCCGTTCACTGTATGAAATAACAGTGATACTTATTTTTGTAGTGTAACGTTTTACACCATCAAATATTTTTTGGGGCGACACTAGCCTTAATAATAATTTAGACTTAACTTATCTTATTGTGCAACTTTTTTGTGTCTTGAATTTTCCTCTAAAAGTCGATGTTTTTTTCACAAAAAAATCGTGACTTTTAATTAACAAGCCGGAAAACCAATATCACTCTGTAGATTATTATGAAAACAAATACATTTTTCTTGTGGGAAATGAAAAACTTGTTACGTTTGCCAAATTCTACTAAATTATCTAAATCCCGAATATTATAATAAATTTAAAGAAGTGAAAAAAACTGTATAAACTCTATCTTAAAAACTAGGTTATTGAGCAAATGTTTATATGAACTTTTATGCTTAAAATTAGCTTAGGAATAACCACTTAAAATTTTTCCTACATATTTGGTTACACCTGGTACAAAGTGAACAAATCCAGTTGATTAGTACCTACCTATAATTTAACAAAACTATTGACGATACTATATCTTTCATTATTTACTCTTTCATTTTGTTAATACGTTTAGAAATCGTTAGAAACTGCACTATTTAAAAACAATCTTTATAAGCACAGTTCTTCTTCTTAGTTCGCCGTCTCCTGTCGAAGGTTGGCGATCCATCTGGCAATCATTAGTCTAGAAGCTGCTGCTCTGAAAATTTCGGCGGAAGTACAGCCGAACCATCTTCGCAGATCCTTTAACCAAGAATTCTGTCGTCTTCCGATTGATCTTTTGCTCTGAATCTTACCCTCAATAATCAGTCTGAGCAGCTCATATTTTTCCCCTCTCATTACGTTTTCGATGTATCTCGTTTTCCTTTCCTTAATAGTAATCAGGAGTTCGAGTGACTTTTGCATTCTGGCAAGCACTGCCTCGTTTGTCTCCTTTTGTACCCACGGTATTCTTAATATGCGCCTATATAGATACATCTCGACGGCCTCCAGCTTTTTCTCCAAAGTTGGGTCGAGAGTCCATCCTTCACATCCATACAGCAGCATGGAGAAAATGTAGTGCGCACTCGTAACTGTAGGCTAAGTTCTGGTCTTGTAAAAAATTGCTTCATATCTATAAATGCTTTTCTTGCTTGTTCAATTCGTGATCTAATTTCTTTCTTAGGATCGCATTGGTTGTTAATAATTGTGCCCAGATATTTATTATTATTGGTTTTTGCGACAACAAGCATCTTAGTTTTTGGTATATTGATGTATAGGCCATGCTCTTCACTGTGCTTCACTATGCGATCCATCATAAACTGCAAATCCTCCAGGTTGTCCGCGAGAATTACAGTATCATCTGCATACCTAATATTATTTATTGCGCTACCATTCACCTTTATGCCCTTTGTAACATTATCCAGCGCCTCTCCAAAATTAGCTTCGGAGTAGATATTAAACAATAACGCCTTACGGTAATCGATAAAGCATGCATACACGGTAACATAAGCACACTACCACATTAAGTTATAAACATTTCGTTTGGCTGCATCTGCATCAGTAGAGAAATTTAAACCATACTACTTAATTAAATATTTATAGCCAGTTTTCTGACCAGTCATATAGATATATATTTTTTTTCTAATTTAGTTCCTGCTTCCAACAAATAATAATTGTGATATTACTATGTCTATTAGTCGTTATAAGTAGAAAACCAAGTTTTCTTATTAAAATATATTATCAATAACTCATCTTTGAGAGTTAGAAACTAAGAAATATTGAAAACATTAAAAAATACATATGCATTTTATTGATTTAACATTTTGAATATAGTAATGATATTTTTTTTTAGATATAAGTAAACATTTTAGTAGCGTTAAGAGATTAAAATATTAATTATTGGTGCTACATGCCTATATGCTATACCGGGTGTAAACGAAATCATTGTAAAGAGCACCACAGCGGTATGTTAATAGTATATTACGTTACAAGACCGGAAAGTACTATTTTACTACGTACTTTTCGGATGTGTAAGGTATCTACTATTCCTGTATATTTTGCCACCCAGCTATTATAAATGGTCTGATTTTGTTATCAGGTAACTTTAGAAAACGTCGTAAATGTCAATATTTGACAGAAGTTCGTTCTTTTATAAATTAGTTTTTCAATCGATTTATTTCGAAAACGATTCTTTAAATCGTATCCAACTAGCAGTAACTATCATCGCAAAAAACGTTGAAGTTTCTAATTTGAGATAAAAAAAGATATAAAAATCAATATAAAAAAAGTTAGTTATTTTGACTCCATCCTTCCCTATTTCTGCCGCCACTTTTAGATTGTTGACATTTTAACCAGAATAGTTCGATTCGTAAAGCTTACTAGAATACCAAACTTTCAAGTTTATATGTCTATTAGTTTCGAAAATATTAAGAAGAAACATCTCAGGGTCTCCCCTTTAGGAGCTTGTAGCTCGGTTATGGGGGGATATAGTACAAACTGAGAATCGATATATCCAATCACGTCAATACATTTTTACATTCCGTGAAATTCAACTGCCATAAAAACTAGACTAAATATTGACATAAGAAAAACAGTCATAATCAATAAGTCAATTCACCTTAGGATTTGGGAAACAATGGGAATTACATATTACGAGATATATGCAAGAAATACAGCGATTTTCCTCAATTTAGTGTCTTAAACAAAAAAAAAATATACATACCATTTTCGGAGCCCAAAACTGTGGAATATTATCAATAAAATTAAATTAAAACTCGAAATTTCTGACAACTTGACGTTTACTGTTCATTTAGTATTTTCCAATATACAAGCACATGTTTTTCATGGCCCACTGTTCAAGTCTGGCAATATTGAAAGATTTTCATGGCATAAAAACTGATATATCTGTAATGTTAGTTGAAAACTTTTAATTTTCTTTTGGTAAAAGTAAAAAATATTAATTTCCATAATATAAAATATTTTATTTTAATGCGATTCTTTTTTTTTTATTTTAATTGTTTGCACACTTTCTGATGAAGTATTCAAAATTTTGATCAAAATTATTTTTTAACCTAAAAGAATAAAAACCGTTTAAAAAAATTGTAATTTTTAGTTTTTCTCGAAAATCTACAATTTCTAAATTTTTTAGGTATAGGAAGATGTATTGTAAAAATAAAGTATTTGAGATGGTCTATCCGACGCGACGGTCTGATTCGCATTTTGATCCGACTTTTTGTTTGCAAGTTATTAATTTTTAAAAACGGAGACTTGAGACTTATGTTCAGTTTCTCGTAAGTCTTTGGGTACAGTTCTTCATCATTCAATTTTAATGGCTTTTTTTTAAAAGAAAGAAGAATGTTTAACCCACTGTCTTTGTCTCTATTTGACTTTTATTTCAACGTAAATTTAATGTCTCTGGAAACTTCTGAGGCCTTTTCTACAAAGATCTCGTGCTGCTTTTCAATTGTAATTATTCTTAATGTATGAAATTAAAATAATCTGTTTTTCTCTTTCCGATTTCGTATTTTAACTAAAGGGCGTTGCCATTTAATATAAAACGTCGCAATTATTGCTGGTAAAGCGCAGGCAAATTTTGTCAGATTCATATCAAATAATTGAAATATTTTCCCATTTACATTTTACCATTTTGATAGTCGTTGGTTTAAGGTATAAGGTGTTACAAGAAATATTTTTAGAATTTTAGGTAGAATCTATGAATTGGATAATATATAGGGTGTCTAATTTAAGAAAATAGAACTACCTTACATTGCTAATATTTTTTTTAAGTAAGTTTGTCTCTTTTCTTCTCGTCAGACCCAATCCTTGGACGCGTTTCGCCGTATTACGGCTCATCGGCAAGGCTATAGAATCTTGCGGAAAGGAAAGGGACCTTGCAGAGCATTTCAACACATAGTGTAACGATACATATGCGAGATGTTGCACGTGGCGACATCTCGTGGCAATCGAGCTATTCACCCAACCAAAACGGACAAACTTCTTTCTTTTACATCGCGTTTTCGGTTCGCAGAAACTGGCAATTGACTTTTAGCGCCACCTGACACCACCTGCTTATGCGGGTTCCATTCCAGCGTTTAGTCTTCTCTAAGTCATCGCTGGTCTGGTTGGATTGATAGCTCGATTAACACGAGATATCGCTTCTTGCAACATCTCGTATATGTGATATTTCCTAATTTTTACCTAGCATGAAAAATAAAAACGTTAAGGAGGTGGGACATTACGGTGAATCACCCTGTAAATGATTTAGTTTACAGCCGGTAGATAGGACTCAACTTGATTATGTTTTTCAGTTTACCACGGTTAGAGTTATCACATCTACATATTATTAAAAGAAAATAGTAGAACGTATTTTTGATAAATACCCTAAATAAATATCGTCACTATAGGTACTTATTGTATGTGTTTTGATGTGTTATACTAATATTAGATGAGTAATAATACAATATTGCTAGTTGCAACGTAGTCTACTACTAAACATTTTTGGTCATTTCTTTTTTAAAATTTTAATCAATTAATTTGACTGAAAGCGCATAAATCCTTTTTTTTTTGTAAAATACCAAGCTAGTAGCTTTCGTTGCAGGTGCCTATAAACATTAATAAAATATATTTTATACATTTTAATTTTATACTTTATATTTCAGCTATTTTGATCATCTAAGTCGAGATCGATATCGATTATACACAATCGTGAAGAGCATTTTATTAGGTGTTTATTCCAAAGTCGTTTTTAATTATTCTTATTATTAGACATATACGCCATATTATGCCACTTTGTACCACCGTGTATATGAAATATCAATTATGTTTAGTAACTTTGTGCCTTAAAAACAGGTATGACAATAAACCCTTGTGATTTTTATACGAATTTTAGGCTGTTTTAGAGCCCAAGCGTAACAGAACCTAAAGCGAAATTAAACATATTATTTTAACCTTTTTTTTTATCCGTTGTTCAAATTTCGCATCACCTTTGCCGAAATTTTAAATAAATATTTTTATTGCTATATATAAGACTTTAATTGTACGATTTTATTGCACACTTTATAGAATTATTGTAGATATATACAATGAAGATAATATTACGAATAAATTATATCTGGATAGGTACCCTTGTTTATTTTACAATATTATCTATGGTTCACGTACATTTTACAAATAACATACAGGGTGTTACTTAATGATATGCCATAATTCCAAGGGCGCATTACTTAACCAAATTCAAGTAGAGAAGTTCATATAAATATGTGTCCTAAAAAGTCTGGTTTGCAAGATACAGTTAGTTAACACTAACTAGATGATAATTATGAGTTCCAGTTGCGTCCCGGGGGGCAGTCTCACGAATAATATTGAAAAAAAAAAAATAAAAGCCACTTCATTGCATGTCGAAAAATTTTTTTTCTCGAAAACGAAGTATGATACGAGAAAATATCAAAAGACAAAAAGTCTGGAACTCATAATTATCATGTAATTAGTGCTAACTTAGCGTCTAATTACAACGAAGAACATTGCCAGATTTCACCAAAATCGGCAAAAGGACCTTTAAGATATTAATAAAATACCGATTTTTTTTTTAAACTTTGACACCCTGTATCTTGAAACCCAGACTTTTTAGGACACATATTTATATGAACTTTTTCACTTAAATTTGGTTCAGGGATGCGCCCTTGGAATTACGGCCTATCATTAAGTAACACCCTGTATATGATATCTATCATCTATCTTTTGTCAAGACCTTGCTGGGCTAAATTAGGATTCAACATCAAAGCCTGGATGAAATTAAGGTTAAATGAGGAACGTGATAATTACAGGGCGCTACGTAATCATGTCGTTTCTGCTACTAGGACGTCAAAAAAAGAAAGAAGAATCTATCTAACTAGAATTGCTTCCCAAAATAATTCATCGAAAACTTGGAAAGCACTCACAAACTTAAATGTTCGCTGTAATAATTCCAATACGTTGCCTAACAATCTCACTGATCCAGAAAGCATTAACCAATACTTCGCATTATTTCTGCAAAATGAGTCTGACAAATGTAACAACATAATTGACTTTTATAATAACAATTTACATAACCCTGAAAAAATATTTAGCTTCACGTTTGCAACAATAAATGACATTCACCTTATCCTAAATAGTATTAAAACAAACGCACAAGGAGTTGATGGTATAAATCTGAAAATGTTGAAACTCTGCAGTCCGTTTATCGAACATATTAATCTGCACATTGTTAACAGCCTCATTGAAAACAATCATATTCCTGCATTGTGGAAAGCAGCTGTAGGCATCCCTATTCCAAAATTAAATAACCCACAAAACTTCTCAGATTTAAGAATACCTAATTAGTATTTTGCCGACAATTTCAAAAATTCTGGAAAAGTCCTCTACAATCAGATTTTAGCTTTCTTTTAAGAAAATAAAATAATTCCCGACTTCCAGTGTGGCTTCAGAAAAGGTTTTAGTACGGCTACTGCACTAGCTTCCGTCATTGACGATGCAATAAGAGCGGTCGACATAGGGACAATAGACTTCTATGTGCAAAGTTAAAATATTATGGATTTAACCCCGATGCTCTCAAACTACTAAAATCCTTTCTATCAAATCGTTCTCAGAGGGTTTCATGTAACGGTGTTGAGTCCAGCAGTTTAAGCATCCATTCTGGAGTGCCTCGGGGTTCTGTCTTATCACCTCTATTGTTTATAATTTATACTATTGATATAATAACCTCAACAACTTACTGTAGAACACAGGCTTATGCTGATGATACACAGCTTTATTATTCTTTTAATGTGTCAGATACAGTTCAAGCGACTCACAATATTACTCATGATCTGGAAAATATCAGATCACTTTCGGAGGAACATAATTTAACTTTAAACTCTAAAAAATCTCAATTACTGTGTATAGGTACTAAGGCTAAAAGAAGTTATGTAAAGAACAACTTGAAACTGCAAGTTTTAAATACTCCTTTAAACTTTGTCAACTCTGCTAGGGACTTGGGCCTAATGGTCGATGAAGAACTACGATTTCGTGAGCATATAAAAAATCTTAATAAGAAAGCATTCGCTTCACTTAAACTTTTATATAGTAATCGCCACATACTATCTTCTCAATTAAAAAAAACTTTGTGTGAAAGCCTGGTGTTATCACACTTCACCTATTGCGACTTTATCTATGGGCCTTGTCTCTGCGAGGAGGACAGATACAAAGTGCAGAAAGTACAAAATACATGTTGTAGACTAATTTATGGTCTTCGCAAATATGATCACATTTCGCATAAGATAACTGAATGCAATTGGCTTAATATGAATAATCGCCGACTCCACCACCTTGGTAACTTCGTACACAGATTACTTAACTCACCCGATTCTTCTAATCTGGTAAAAAGTAAATTTATTCCTAGAACAACTGTACATAATAGGAACATTAGATTTAGGAATAGGTACACAATGCCACAACATCGAACAGCAATGTTTAAGAGAAGTTTTTCTTTTAATGCCATTAGTTTGTATAACTCTCTGCCTGAAGAATTCAGATTATATAACATTAATAAATTTAAATTGAAACTCCGTAATCATTTGTTAAATAGACAATGATATGCTTCTAAAAACCTTGATAATGTCCTTGTTTTGAACGAATTCATCATGCTTATCCTACTTTTTCTTTATTTTTGTGTTTTGTGTTATATGTATTATACTATGAGTCTACCTTTGGTTAAGTAAGGGTAGCCAGAAGGCTAGACTTCGCCAAACTAGGCTCTGTCTCTTCTATTTACGTTTAAATATTTTTATAGATATTTACACATAATTCCTTTGTTAATTTGTTATGTATTTTATTAATAAAAGTCATTATTATTATTATTATTATTATTGTTATTATCAACTGGCATTAAAAATAAATGTGGGTTAATACGTCTCTGCGAAAGCGAAAGCCGAGTTTATGAGGGGTTTTATTGCAGTCATTAAGCCAAACGCCAAACGAAGTATGTTGGGAAGTACTTTACCTAATTTTGAAAATCGAGATATCGAAATGATGATGACGAATATGCTAAGGTATGATTCTACTTAAAAACATGAAAAAAGTTTATATTAACATAGGCCCAAACATAGGCATCGTACATCGGGTCCAAAGGCAGAGTATCATCAAAGTGTTGTTTTTTTTTTAATTTATTAGGATCTAGTTTCAATACATAAATAAACTTTTAGGTTATTGGAGGTGACTTTTTTAAAATAGCAAGTGACCCGTATTTACTATTTTCAAACACGTGACTTTTAGACTCTTTCGAAATTCACGTTAGTCCCAAAACACGCGAAAACTGTTCAGTTGCAATTGTTTTTATGGCAAAATTCAAACTCATCATGGATAATGATGAAATTAATGTCACAAAGGTGCATTCGTATTGTTGCAAAAGGTTGCATGTAATAGGAATTTTGAATATAAGTATCTTTTTAATAATTATAGTTTTTTTAATCATTTGTAATTTAAAGAAACAAAGTAAATAGAATGTTAGATAAATTAAACAAATTTTAGTTTATTTTAGCAGATAATATATTAAATATCAAAAAAATTCAAATTAAATCACACATTGGCTAAATTTTTGTTGTGTAATATCAGGCTAAAAAAATGTTCCCAATTTAATAGGTTACTTTAAAAATTAACAAGAAAAAGCTACTAAAACTGTCGAGTTATTAAACCCCCAATCTATTACAAAAAAAATTACGTTAAACTAAGTTTAAGACCTACACAGAGGATTGTCCATGAAATTAGTAGAAGTATACCAATGAAGAAAAGGCAAAATAAAATTCCAAGTCTGGTCAAGATAAAATATAAGAAGTACCTAAACTAACTTTAAGGCCACCATGGACCAGTAATTTATGTGGGTCATTTTTCTAATTGAACTATTATTACAAAATTTAAAAAAGAGGTTGAAAAATAAAAAAAAATACAAAATAAATACAGCTTCAAAACTCTTCAAATTCTGATTCGTCAAATTTATCTTCAGTAGTACTTTCACTAGCTTCTGCATTTGAAATAATAAGTGGTTCCACTTGAACATCCAATACTTTTCCTCTGTTCCGCCAGTCCAGGATAATTCTTTCTGTATGTTCTACAGCTTTCCTCCAGTAGTCCCCCGTAATGTGTGCTAGGGAGTTTTCCAAACTTCTACCTTATCTGAACTTGACCATTACCAACATTTCTTTTATAGGGCGATTTTGCGTCTGCCCAAATTAGCTCTATGGCATGAAATTGGCAATGGTACGGTGGTAACCGCAAAACCTTATGACCGTGTTCACACACAATTTCATCAACGACATACAGGGTGTTTGAGAATAAGATGCTGATCCTTAACGGTGTGAATCCTTAGGTGATTTTAAGAAGAAAAGTTCAAATTAACATATATCCTTAACCTATCAACTTTCGAACTACAGGGCGTTAGAGTTTTAAGAAAAAAATCGTTTTTCTTTCATAACTTTAACAACTTTCTAGCTATTTTTATGAAATTTTCACACATGCCCTCTAAGCATCAATAGCCATTTTTTGGTGTAGAAAAATTTTAAAATTTTTTAACCAGTGGCGTCCTGAAAGGGTTTGGACTAGACATTTTGGAAAAATATTATGTACGCCACTGCTTTCTCTCAAGATAAAAATTATTTTTAAAATACTCATTCATTTTAGGCCAAATTTAATATCTTGCCTTTTTATCGTCCGACAAACAGTTTCCGACAAAAAAAATAAAAAAACATTAAATGCGCATTAGCTATGTGCCTATGGTTTCTGACAAGTAGGCTATGAACTTTGTTAAGGAAACTATGACAATAACGAAATATTTAATGCCAAATAGTTTTGACAGCTATTTATTTATGTACACGGCTTTCCACTTAACTTAAATTTTAAAAACGTAATCATTTTTAAACGTATACCTAAGTATCATGGTAAATTTTACAAATGTCGAGTTTGCTGATATGCATTAGCTGTACGGGCTTGCTGACGGCTATGCATTCGAAGCCAGACGATTATACCAAGAGCGTTATCCAAATAGAATAGTTCCGGATGCACGAACGATTTCAGGAACTCACAGAAAGTTATGTGAAACGGGATCTTTTGAAACAAAAAACTACTTAAAACGGGCACACCAAACTACACGAACACCGGAAACCGAAGAAGCTGTTTTAAATTTAGTGGAACAAAACCCTAATATAAGTACCAGAAAAATTGGGAATATTTTAAATATTACCCATGTCCTAGTCTGGAGAATTCTTCAAAGTTATTTGTTATATCCGTACCATATTCAACGGGTCCAGGCCCTACTTCCTAGGGATTTTCCATCAATTTCTGCCAATGGTTTATTCAAATGATTACCGAAAATCCCCAATTTGATGCCAGAATTTTGTTCACGGACGAAGCTAATTTTTCCAGGAACGCCATACAAAATTTTCATAACAATCACTTCTGGGCAGAAGAAAACCCACATGCCATTACGGAATCCCTCCACCAAGAGAAATTTTCTGTAAATGTTTGGGCTGGAATTATTGGTGATTATTTAATTGGGTCTTATTTTTTACCAGCCAGATTGAACGGAATCAATTATCGCCAATTTCTTGAACACACTTTACCAAATTTGCTAGACGACGTCTCTATTTTAACCCGACATCGTATCTGGTTTATGCACGATGGTGCACCTGCCCATTTCAGTCTCTTAGCACGAGAGTTTTTAAATCAACATTATTATTATAGTAATCGATGGATAGGGCGCAGAGGAACACAATCGTGGCCAACTAGATCCCCTGATCTAAACAGTCTAGATTTTTTCGTGTGGGGACATCTGAAAACGTTGGTTTACAGCATCCCAATAAATACTGAAGAGTAGTTGAGAAACCGCATAATAGTTTGTTTCGACACTATCAGGAATACTACTCCAGGAATTTTTCAAAGGGTACAAGACTCAATGAGGAGAAGAGCTGAAGCATGCATTCTTGCAGGTGGTGGCCACTTTCAACAGCTAATCTAAATTATTTTCGTTTTTGTTCACACGTTATTTAATGTTAGAATAATTGTTAAAATAATTTTTATCTTGAGAAAAAGCAGTGGCGTACATAATATTTTTCCAAAATGTCTAGTCCAAACCCTTTCAGGACGCCACTGGTTAAAAAATTTTAAAATTTTTCTACACCAAAAAAATGGCTATTGATGCTTAGAGGGCATGTGTGAAAAATTCATAAAAATAGCTAGAAAAATGTTAAAGTTATGATAGAAAAACGATTTTTTTCTTAAAACTTTAACGCCCTGTAGTTCGAAAGTTGATAGGTTAAGGATATATGTCAATTTGAACTTTTCGTCTTAAAATCACCTAAGGATTCACACCGTTAAGGATCAGCATCTTATTCTGAAACATCCTGTATATTTTTTGTTTTTTAATAGTTTTCGCTTTCATCAGTTCAGATTCTAATAAATCAGGTGATGCATTCTCATTTTCCTGAACTAACCACTGAAAGACTTTTTTTTTCCAGGATGAATTGGGCTGTTTATTTATTACCCAAAAAACAGCTTTTCTCAAGCCCACTTTTCAAAAAGCTCATAATTCATGTTATCGTGGTAGTCGGCGCACTTTGATTTAGAGGAAAAAATTAAACTCGCTTCCTTTATAAAACCAGTAGATAAGCCATCATTTAATATAATGTAACGTTTTCCCGAACCACAACCTCTTTTTCGTTTTACTGATTTCACTGAGTCGTCTTGCCATGATTTAGACCCACTTCCATTCGAAAATACCCAAGTTTCATCTAAAAAAAGTACTTTTCTAAACTTTGATCATTTTTAACGTATTTTTTCAAAAATTTGACTCGTCCGCTTGCAATTCTTGGTAGTTCGCACAAATATCTTCTGTTGCAGTCCTTCCTATTACGAAATCCCAAGTTTTTTATTAGCGCTGACAATGACCTGAGACCTATTTCTAAAATACCTCATTCCTTCGAAGCATCTTTCAAAACTGAAAGCGTTATATCAACTTGTGATGCATACAGGGTGGCTGATTAGTGCGAGGAAGTCCAATATCTCCGTTGTTCTTAAAAATATCGAAATTTATTAAATACAAAGGTTCTAGGATAAACAAAAGCGCACATTTTAAAAATATTTTTGAATATACAGGATGCCCCAAAAAAGTGGGGTTTAGCAAAGATGTATTTTTTCAAAAGGAACACCCTATATGTTATATTATTTTTGGATGCTACATAAAATTACAGTTGTTTTTCAATAAGTGCATTGTAGTTCTAAACTTAATAGTTTTAGAGTTATCGACTTTTCCAAAATGATATTTTTGAACTTTGACAGCTTCTAATTTTCTAACGGTACTTCTTAGAGCAAAACGGCTTACATGTCCCTATCTTACTTTTTAATTGTCTTCCCAAAAATATTAATTTCCGGTTAAACCGGAAGTAGTATATTTCCGACTTTCGAGTTACATCCGGTTTAACCGGAAATTGATATTTTTTTGAAGACAATTAAAAAGTAAGATAGGGACATGTAAGCCGTTTTGCTCTAAGAAGTACCGTTAGAAAACTAGAAGCTGTCAAAGTTCAAAAATGTCATTTTGGAAAAGTCGATAACTCGGAAACTATTAAGTTTAGACCTATAATGCACTTATTAAAAAATTACTATAATTTTATGTAGAATCCAAAAATAATATAACATATAAGGTGTTCCATTTGAAAAAATACATTTTTGCTAAACCCCACTTTTTTGGCGCATCCTGTATATCCAAAAATATTTTTAAAATTTGCGCTCTTGTTTATCCTAGAACCTTTGCATTTAATAAATTTCGATATTTTAAAGAACAACGGAGATATTGGACTTTCTCGCACTAATCAGCCACCCTGTATAAGTCGTATATAACATTCCTTATATCTATTTTTTTACCTTCCTGTAAAGTTTCACTCTTCTTTTTGCTTGATCGTCGTTGCGTTTTCTTCATTGGTTTCTACTACTTTCATGAACAATCCTCTGTATTGATCTTAGACTTAGTTTTAGTGCTTCCGAGACTTTCTCTTTAATAGACTTGGGATTTAATAACTCGCCGGTTTCAGTAGCCTTCTCCTGTTCATTTTTAAAATAATCTTAAATTGAGAATAATTTCTTTCGCCTGGGGATGCAAGAAACCTGCAAACCGATTTATATTCGTCATTTTATGTCACAATATTTTTAATAAATGACATAGGGAGCTTATTCACGACATTATGTAATACGGGAGTGTTCAACACATTTTGATAATTTCTGAAAATTAGCTGTGCTTCTCTCTCCGATTCATAAATAACCAATAAGCTTATCGCGTTTATATTACGGATATTTCCATAATGCCGTTTCAACCTTGGTTTGAGCAACCAACACTATATAAGTTTCTCTATGATAAATTCATAACGCGGCTAGTTAAGTATGGAAACCGACTTTAGTTATATTTCTTCTGAAACTTTTTTCCGCTGTCATGACAACCTACATTACTAGTAAATATCATTTTGATAACATCAAAAGTCAGAAAATTAGAAGCGTCAAAGCAGACTAGGATAACTTAAATGGTGAAGGTCGTTCTCCATTTGTTTAGTTTTTCAACCAGTCGCTGATGGCTCTATTGTACCTATGGATTTTGTTTTATAAGGTTGTTCATATCCCAACGTTGGTAGCGACTGTTCTATATTTAATACACCTGTTTGTTTGTTGTACCAGTTGTTTAAACTGTTATGTATTTAATGTTATTTTATCGTATCATTGAAGATTAAGTCATTTTTATATGATATCTTTATTAATAATTATTAACATCATAAACGTACTAAAACCTACATAAAACCTTAGTTACTCATAATACATTAGTTACCATAATTTAGTACGTTAGTTACGAAAGCATAATACGTTAGATACCAAATAATATTAGAACTATTTTTCATGAACATGTAAAACAATATTTTGACAGTTTTCAAATTTGATGGATACACCTTTGTTTTTAACGTCCACGATCTTAGGTATGCCCTCTGAAGACTGATTAATGACCGAGAAAGCACTCCTTTCGATTTCGTGCGGTTCCCCAGTGCCTAATCCACTGCCGGAAACATCGCCGATTTGAATTTTGCGAGCAATGGAAACTTTCTTGGTCACACTTTCTTCTAAATACCCTCTAGCAACCTTCGCCGATTCCCATCCACCAAGTTCTTGTGGGTCTAATATATCTCCTCCAGCATTAACAAGAAAATTTGCCAAAGATCTTCTAACGCAGTGACCAGTATACAAATTAGGATTTTCAAGTGAGAGATACTCAGCTATTTTTTGAGGTATTTTAGAGAAGAAATGAATGCCGCAGGGCTGTACCGTACATTTCCCTCTTCTATATGATACAAACAATCTTTGGTGAGTGACATGGTCTGGCCTTACCATTGCGTACTTTTTAAATAAAAGCACAGGATTGACTTCGCCGTCAAATATCACAGCGAAAATACGTTTATTGTGGGTTTTTGAGTCGGGAATAGTAACAATCAGCTTGTCCTCTAAAACGTCAACATCTTTCGTGGTCATCTTCGCTAATTCATTAGTTCGACAGGCTCCTCCAATTCCAATTAAAAAACCCACTTTCATCATTAAAAACTTCTCGTCTGAGGCAGAACACACAAATTCGTTGACTTGTTCTCTTGTAAATACTTTTGATTTTTTTGCTCTATATCCAACATTTTTCTTCTTGATGAAACGTATTAAGGCGCCGTATTTGTCGATTTCCACTCTTTCCTTCAGTTCTAAAGTCGCTCGTAACATGGAATATTTCGGCCATAAGGATGAAGCAGAGTATTCCTCAGAGAGTTTTGCGAAATACGCCAGCAATACCGTTTCTTCTGCACCTTGAACATGTACTTTGTTTCGCCACTCACAAAACTGCCGATATTCTTTTTCATAATGGATTTTAGATTTGTCCGGAAGCAAGTTCAACCTTATAATGTTGGCTGCAGCTAATATATCGTCAGGAATATCAAAATCGTGCATGATTTTAATGATGACTTTTTGAAATGCCAAAATGAAATGACAAAACACCTTGTTTTTATTTTCGCATCGCCGTTGTCAATGATACGATAAAGCTTTGAATATAACTCGATTATTAGCGATTTAACACCGTCTCGGACATTGCTGGTGACTCGGCTGTCGCCTCGTCACCTAGCAATGTCCTCGACTATTATAAATCGCATAATAATCTCGTTATATTAATAGCGATAATAACATGCTGTGTTCTAATTAAATGAAGCATATTATCGAAAGGTATAAAAGCATTCATTACCTACCATTTATTTAACTAGAATAGAAAAAACTTCTACGACCTAAAGGATTTGACACACATCAGAACTCTCCCAAAGCTGCTTAAGAATGGACCGATTGGAAAGTAACATAATATGAGAATTTCATATCACCCATCAAAAACAGGGACGTCTTAAGACTTCTTGAGGCCCTGGGCCCATATACAAAAAAAGGCCCTCTGTTGCACAGAATATAAAAGGGCGCAAAATTATTTTGAAACCACGCCCAAATTATAAACTGCAGTTATATTTTTAACACGTTAACTGCCATGAAAAGCAAGTATGTATCTCAAAGAGTAGAGGTTTCAGCGCCACGAGAAGCATCATCGCATCTCATCGCGTTTCTATTCTTTGGGCTCCGTGATGGGGCGGTGCTTCTCGATATCGGTTTACTTGTATAGGATATGTTTTCTTTGTGGCCCAGTAAACATATATTTGTATTTAGCCTGTATGTTAGGGCTACTAGGTAATACAGAAAAATAAAACAATATATTAGTAGAATTTTTTTTAATAACACATTAAAACCCGCTAAACAATTTTTAGTTCCAGAGATGTTTCATAAACATACATTTAAACCTTGAAACGTATCACTAAACTGCAGATAAATGTTTGAGAAATGTTTATGTAACTGAAAATGTCCTACCTCAGAAATAAAAAAATATTTACGAAATGTTGCAAGTTAATTTGTATGCAATGTTTTAAATTTACACTTCGAGAATGTTACCAAACATTGCAAGTGAACCCCTAAATAATTCACAAAATTAAATGTAAATCAGAAAATTTATTTTCAAAACATGGGAATATTTACAATAAAGTTTAAATACAAAATACAGCCGCATCAAAACTTGATATAAAACAATAATACCTATAACTAGATTTTAGAACCTTATAATAAATATTAAAATCTTATGAGGATTCCTGCAAAAACATTTAAAAAAATAAATAAAAAGAACTAACATAAAATACCTTTAAGGTTAACAATATAATAAAATATTAAAACTTTACTCAAGTGAACTTTGATCTGAAGGTAGTTAAAAATCCACTTCATATAAACCATAACAAAATACCCTGTATATGTAAGTACCTAATAGTTTTTATTTTTAAGTTATTATCCACTTAATTATATCAATACTGTTAACAGTCTACTTGAACTTCTTTATTTTAGTTCAGTTATTTTCCGTTCCTTCCAAAGTTTCATCCTAAAAGTAAATGATCAAAATATCAAAATTTTCTTAAAAACAAGTCCCACAATTAATTAATTATTTACTTATTTATTCCGTCACTACGCTGCAGAAATAAAAAACTTCTAAATGCTACAAAATTCGCAAATAATGTATGAATGTACTGATGATGAAAATTGGAAAACTTTGGATTTTTAGGTTAGATTGTTGACACTAAAATAATATATAATATCTAGGTACCCACTTACCGATGTATTATCACCATTATCACAATTATTATTGTTTGGAGTAGTAAACACCTTCACTGATTGTGATAATTATATTGTTTTTTTTTCTTTATTTTGGATTAAATCAAAATAAGGATAAAAAGCATCACTACCTAACTACATTGGTGGGTGTGTCTGTCTATTGACCCACTGCCGTGGACCGTGGTGGTTTACTACTATATTTTCATTACCTGGCAGTTTTATCGGGATTCTGGTTAATTTGGTTATGTCTCCTAAAAATATGTTTAAGGCCACTAGGTCCCGAAATTATTGGTTTAATTTACTGGTTATGAATTTCTTCCGTCAGAGGAAAATGTCAAAACAACCACGGTAGAGTGGCAGTAGATACAATTAAATTTTCGGTTCTATTAATTTACAATACACTATACGCGCACAATAAATAAATGCTTTTCCTACAACATTTTGGTACTAATTTAAAGTACTTGATGTTGCGGAAAAATATTTTTGCCGTGACAAAAACACGAAAGAACGCCATAACTAAACCATTGAAATGACAGATTGAAATCAAAAAGAAAACGGTTCTGGAACATTTCTGACATACATAAATGATATGTTTCATTTTTGCGATACTTCTGTGAACATGAAATATTTCAAGAACGTTCCATGTTTAGCGGGAACGCAAACAAATATTTTGGTAGCAAATAAACGAGCATAAAAACAACCATACTAATTGAGTAAACTGAACATAAATTTGTAATAAAACCAATATTAATTAATTTTTATGGGATTATACACTTATGAATATTACAGAAACACGTAATACAGTAGAATTTGTCACACTGAATACATTTGAAACGGGAGAAACTTGTTTTAGACTGAGCAAACTTTCGATCATGCTCAGCTGCGTTTTGTGCATAACATATAGCACATCTTCTCCTAGCCGAACTCTGTACCTCTTCTAAATGGTGGGCTTCAACACGTGGTACCTGCTGATCGTTGTCTGTGATTTTGGATAAATCGATCAAATTACATACCAATTCTTCCTTGAAAGTCGCTATTGACATTTTGTTATTGGTGCTTTTTAGTGCACTATGTATGCGTTGACTATAGCGGATCCTAGCAAAAGTTCAACCGCTATTTTACGGTACCACTACTGATTTGCGCAGTGCCGTCGATTATGATTTTATTTGGTCGGATATATCTATGCTTTTGTTGTAGTCGACAACCGAAGCTGGCTTCTGAACTTGACCACCCCTCTGATGAACATCCATCATTTCCGCAGTGTGTTTGGTACTAAGCATAAGTACGTCACGCTTATCCTTCCACTTAGTTACTACTACACCTGTGTTGCTCTCCATCCCAATTATTTCCCCCTTTTTTAATTTTGCAGCTACAACTTCTTTTGAATTGAGTTTTCTGTTTGACCTCAAAGTACCAACCAAATTAGTGTTCTTATCTAGCAAACTGTGCGCCAGTGTGACACTTGTATAAAAATTGTCCGTATATATGGTACGTCCAACACCTAATAAATTATTGGCTAAACGGAACACAACACTATCCGGCACTGATTGGTTTTCAATTTTATCGCTTCCACAGTATATTTGAAGGTCATATGTATAACCTTGTTTCAAACAAAGTTTGTACACTTTCACTCCAAATTTATGTTTTTTATTTTTGATATACCTATTGTCTAAATGATAATCGGCCTCTGAACGGAACTAATGTTTCATCGATACATACTTCTTCCCCCGGTACTATAACTTTTTGAAAATTGTTTGCTAGTATTTCCAGAAGAGGTGCCAGTTTATACAGTCTCTTGAGTTTTATCACTTTTTTCATTATCAGTAAAGTGTACGTTTGCCAGTAATATTTCGAAACGATTACGTGACATAAGGTACTTCATTTTATTTTCATTTAGGAAATTTTTTGCCCAATATGAACACAACTTTGGTAACTTCATTAACCCCATCCATACAAGTATAGCCAAGAAAGTCTTTATTTCATCAGTGTTAGTATCTACTCACTTGCGAAGTCTTGCTTTTGGTAGCAAACCACCTTTATTCAACTTTTTTGATGCGCATATCGATTAGTTTCCATCACAACCAACTCGATAATGTCATTATTCACAAATAGTTCAAAAAAATCAAGAGGTTTTTTATCAAACATAACATAATACTCTTTCTTTATACCAGAGTTTGGAACCCTAAAGGAAATATTTTTCAAGCTTAGTCCATCTACTTTTCTCCATGTCAATGACAAATTATCATTACTAACAGGATTATCTTCTTCTGAAGAACTTTGAACATCCGGTAGCCGATACTGGGAAACAACTCTTTCAATGCAGTCATCTATTGTTCTAGCGCTTACATTGGCACGTGATGTTGAAGGAGCATCTTGTATAGAAGGCATTATTTTAGGCTTTTTCTTTTCCGGCACATGCACCCTCACATTTGAAGAAGAAGTACTTATTTCTTCATCACTAACTACGAAGTCTTTATCCCGGATACTATCATCACTGTCCTCGTCTGACAAAAACTCTTCTATTAGACGTTGCAATTTTGCCTGATCTTGCTCATAGGCCATGCTCATGAATAAAAACGCTCATTAACTACTGCACTTGCCGACTTCTAAATTATAACTAACACCTATTGCAATCACAGCCGTATAAAAGTGCGTAAACGAACAGGAATATGCCTGTATTATGAGAAGCACGTATGCATCACATGGCCCCATATTATTAATTGTTTCTTATTGGCCGTGAGATGCATACGTGCAATTTAAAATTCCAAAAAAATTAAGAAAAAAATGGAATTTTGCTTCCAAGTTAAAGAAAAAGAATTTAATAAGCATAAAAATATAGTTTAAACGGATTTAACATCTTGGCCCACTAAACCTATTTTTCGGTCCACCATTGTGGCGTTTAACGTGTTAAAAATATCTTTTTAAGTTTTTTTAAAATTATTTTCGTGATATAATAATAAACATTTTTCTATTACATTTTTTAATTTATTTTTTAGCACTAATGTAGACCGTAGATACTCATTTTAATTCGAACACAACTTATAATAATGTTTAATTTTTTCCATCGGCTGTCGCATCACCCCGGCTCACTTTTAATAATATGACCAAGTAAGGCGAGGCCCCATTGACGCCGAGGCTCCTGGGCCCGGGCCCATCCGGCCCATGCCTTAAAGCGCCCCTGATCAAAAATGATGATAGTAAACTCAAACTCTTGAAGAAGCTGTTAAAACTTTGGGTTCTATTTTTATCAAGTCTAAAAACGAGGTATTTCCCAGACACTGTGAAAGCTGCAATAATTATAATAAGAGATTTTTTTATCAGTGGATTGAGTTCATATCATATTCGACACCGTTTACTAGAAAATAGTATATTGAAATTCCAAGACAAACTAATCTGAACTACTCAAGTCCAATCGTTAGAAGCTGCACAAAAAACTAAGAAGCTTATATGTTACCGTCAAGTTTTATAAATTCTGTGACATCCGGAAGTACAGAAACATGGGAAAAACTTGAAGATAAAATTTCTTCTTATAAATGTTACTTCTGTGGAAAGAATAAAAAAAGCATTTACGTAGTTTATGCCCTGCAAAAGATTCAATTTACAATGAATGTGGTAAACATACTTTTTAAAAATATGCCTGAGTAAAAAAGAACATAAAACTTCTTCAGCCTCAATTTTACCCGTTACGAAACAACTTGCAGCTGCTCCAGAGAGTTTAAGTAAGTGCCTAATCAAAGTTAAAACAAATATACTCTTAATAAACTGTAAATTTTAGTTCTTAAGCCCTTTTTTTGTTTACTTTATGAACTCATTTTTGCATAATTCAGGTTTCGAAGGAATAATTATTAGCTCTTGTGGTTTTTATTTTATTTATGTAAATATCTGATATTAATAAAGCTTAACGCCATATCAGAAACGTTGTTATCACTTCCTTTTATTCTCCCAAAATATAATAACTTTAATTCAGAATTTTCGCGCTTCGAACTTTTCCGTCAGAGTTAGAAGCGCAAAAATTTGAATTCAAAGTTATAAAATTTAAATCTTCGTGCGTGGCGCCGATCCCCCGCCACTGCTACATTTAGTTCTTTAACCAGTCGCGTATGGCGCTATTAGGGAACCAATTTAGTATGCTAGGTTGCCTATCTATCCCTCCTATAAGCGCATCTTTCTTGTCTATGCTCGTGGTATTACCGCCGATTAGGTGCTAATATTTTCCTTTAAATCCGATTTTTTCGAAAACTAATAAAGCTAAACCCATGGTATGGTATAGCTTACCTAGGCATATCATATTTCATATACTCTAGTGGGCAATTTAAAAAGATGTAAATATACAAGATGTTCCATTAAAAGAAAACGGTTTTATCTGCCTCATGCTTATGAGTGAAAAGGAGGGTATTGGCTGTGTGCACGTAGAAATATAAGTGAAATAATTTAGTTGTGTATTGCGTGCATAATTTATTCGAAAGAATAATTGGTTACAATCGTAGCAGAGCGCTTTCGGCTTTCGCCATCTTCAGTGCTATTCGTCAATAATTAATACCTATTATGCTTATGAGTGACAGACACTGCATGTATTAAACTAAATATTTTGCATAATTATGCGGATATCTTTCTGCGTCCACACAGTAAATGACCACCCTGTATATGTTTCTCTAATCCACAGGAAATTTTTTAAACTAATCCACAGGAAATTTTTTAAATTTGTATTTTAGAAAGTAGGGTCTAAACTGTAAACTAATAGGTAGGTAAAGTCTGTTCAGAGATATAAGAAAGTGAGTGACTGATCCCTATTAGGAAAGACCCTGGCCGGGCCAGCTGTAATTGAAATATTGCCGAACAGGTCCGTATTTTGCTTAGAATTTAATCATGGTTTGTAATAAAAATAAGTAAGACATTAAATAATATTTGATTTATGTTTAAATGTAAAATTACAAGTTATTTTATTATTAAAATTATATTTATGATTACAAAAATATACAAATTATTCGGTACTTATAATAATTATTTACCTAATATATCAATATCACTATCGCTATCATCATATGTTCTAATTATTATTTGTGCTATATTGTTTATATGGATATAGGATTTTTCCACTTTTTCAACATGTGTAACAGAACTTGCCCAACTTTGTGAAGGGATGTTTAAAACTTCAGTTTCTATAAGCTCAAGTACACTGGAGTTAATAGTAGGGCAAATATTGTTACGACGAATGGCAGATTTCAGTTGGTGCCAAACATGTTCGATGGGATTAAATATACAATGGTATGGTGCAAGCCTTAAAACTGTATGCCCTAGATTTTTTGTATATATATCACAGAAGTATTCCTTTTGTAGTTTCAAACTTTGTAAAACCTCAATTAATTGCCTTTTGGTGTAATCTTCCTGAAAATAAATGTCATTATCATACATGTAGTTTTGGATTGTTGCTTTTGTGTCATTTAAGGAGGGAGTCTTGGTCAACTGCCTACTATGGTAGCTTGCATTGTCCATCACAATTACGCTACTCAGAGGTATATTTGGAATTAGCTTATTTTTAAACTAATCTTCAAATAAATCAGCAGTGGTGTCCTCATGGTAATCCAGAGAAGAATCTTTAATGTTTTTTTGCAGACAGAGAAAGTCCATTTGAAATCCATCCGTCTTTAGATCCAGCATGCAAAATCGTAATTCGTTTACCTCTTTTTGATGGCGCGCTTGTTTTACACTTGCCGCTTGAGTCAACCCAACCCTTTTCCGGGGTATCATATGTGTCGAACCAGGTTTCGTCCAAGTAAATAATCGGCCTTTGCTGATCTCTGTAAATCCTAACTTTTCGTAGATATTCGAATCCTTATTCCCGAATTCTACTGGATTCCATTAAAACTTGTCTTTTGTTAATTTTTTTAAATCTAAAACCCATGTGTTGGATACACTTCCATAATGCTCTGCCACATTTAACGCCGGTTTCATCTTTTTCAAGCCTCTTAATTAAATTGTCTGATGTAGGCACGCTTTGTTCCTCGTATAATTTGTAAATTTTACGCCATATTATATCTTGATCACTTTCATCTACCTTCGAGAAAATGCCAGTATCGGTTCTTTTTTTCCTCGCTAAAATGGGATATTCACAATTCTCCTTACCGTTGATGTTGGAATTTTTGTTAATGTGGCCGTTTCTTCTAACGCTGCTTGCTTGCTGACCGTACGTTTAATGAGAAGTGAATAAACATTGTTTATAACTTCCTTAGTTTCCACAGAAAAGTGTTTTCTGCTTTTCGACGGGGTTATCTCCTGAGATACATTGGGCTCGCACATATTTTCCATGACACACAAACGATTAAACAAACGCTTATTACACACGAAGTTAGAATAATTACTAAGCTTGAAACTAACCAGAGTGGCTATATATACAATCTTTAGAACATAATTTGTTTTATGGGATTAACCCTCTCATTTTGAATCAGGTAAAAATCGGTTTAAAATCACCAAACTATTACTTTAATAATGAAACTACGTCTTCCGGATTTGCAGTTTACTTTAAGACATTTTTAAGTACGGACCATAATTTACCTGCATTTATTCATTCATTTATTGTTTGTTTATGGCCACCCTTGGATAATCCCATTCAAAGGCAAAGTGTAACTTTCTTATATCTCTGGCCAGGCTTTACCTATATATAAGTAATATAATTTGCCCACAAGTCCTACCCTGCCAAAAAGGGAAGACCAAACTTTTGGCTCTGTTTAGCCCACCAGAGCTCTTGCATAAAGTCATGAGTTCATTTCGTTTGATTGAAATCCTCTCTTATTCTTGTCTGTTTGAAAAAGGCCGATCTCGCGGAGAACTCATTGTTTTAGCTTTGGGCTCATGCATACTTTCATGGGCTGCAGACATGCCGAGACGAGGAGAGAGATTAAGGGCGAGTAATTGGACTTTTATTCCGGGGTTAAATCTAAAACAAAAGGGATTTACATTTTTTCTACCTGTAGTTTATTTGGAAACGAAAAGCCTGGGGTTTTGAATAATCTTATTAGAGTTAAAATTTATTTAAAATGGTACTTTGAAAAATATTTGATAAAAAAATATAATTTGTTAAATAAGCAATTTCCATTTTCGGATCCACTAGTTAATCCTACAAAGTCGCCCAAGACTATTTTAAGAAAATACATACTTACAGAATTTTAAGAACCGCATTCAAAATCCCTTAGAGCGAGTTTTGTGGCGTAGTTCATAGTTTCTAAGAGTAAAATAAAACATTGTATTAACCTCTATTTCTATAAGACAAACTAATCCAGGGGTATGGGGATATTGAAAATTTGTATTTCAAACCTTGAATTGTGGTAATTAATACTTAATCCACAGGTTAGGGTTAATGCTAAGTTTAGGCAGAGATTGTAAAATATATAATGTTTTGGACTATACCTTGGTATTGGTATGGTTAACTACACATTGTAAAAGCTAAGTTGATCCAAAGATTGGTGCCTTTCGTGTATAGACAGACATAATATATACATACGCTCATTTATATTATGTTTGGGTACCTATTTTAAGAATTATATGAACGACGCTGGATATTACGTTAATTCTAAATATATATTCGTATTTTACCTTCACCATTTTGGCAAGAAACGCGAGTACGGCGAGATGGAAACACAACCAAAAAAAAGTCTGTTATAACTAGATTTATGCGAAGTCTTCGATAGTGCAAATCATAAAATATAATGCAATGTCTGTATAATATTGGGGCAAGGGAAATGGTTTATTATTATTTTCTTTTTTGATATTTTGGTTTTATAATAGAATCTGTTACGATACCGATCTCAGTATCGTAATAGACTTTTATCTACTTTCATTTAGTAATATGAATTTTACAGTTCTGTAAATCGTTTTGTAAGGGCATCTATTACAGCACTAGTGCTGTAATAGATGCCATTACAGCACTAGTGCTGTAATAGATGCCCTTACAAAACGATTTTTAATAGCAGGTGCATTTTTATTTTTAAAAATGCCTTTTGCCAAATATTTTTATTCATAGATGAAAGTAGATAAAATTTTGTACAATATTCTTGTTGTAAATTCATATAACTACACTCGATGTTTGATTAAACTCGGCTGACGCCTCGTTTAACAACTTTAACATCTCGTGTTGTAATATGAATCTTTACAACACTTATATCGTAAATATCTATTTATGAACGTTTTTTTATTTATTAAAATTTTGTAATTATATTATTTCTCTAATGTTTTATTCTGTTAAATAATGGCCACGTACTTAAGTAACACTCTAAATATCTCCGGTAATAGGAATTTATTATATGAAATAGGACATTTAGTTAAAATATTTAAGAAACCTATATCTTTGCCTTCTTTATTTAAAAAACCATCATAAAAATTACAAAATACAATAATACAATATATACCCAACTTACTTTTTTCAAACCCAATACTAAATTTATATTAAGCAAGAAGATACCTTATTATAGACCCTAAAATCTATATTATACCACAGCCGCCTGTTGTGGGGGCTGTGATTATACAATCAATAAACCTAAATATATCAGATATGTGTACCTAAAATTAATAAAATAATTAGCATTAATCAACACGATAGGTAGGTATACGAGACAACCGACACACCACTAAATATAGATAGATATTTCTGAGATGTCTCAGAGATTTTTAAAATGGCCAAAAAATTGTTGTGACATTGAAGATATTTCCGAGATATCTGTAAGATATGCATGAATTTTTCCAAATTAAATTTTTCCAGCAATTTGGTAAATGTGTTTCTAGATATTTCCGGTACATCCATAAAACATTTTATAATAATTTTCAACAATTAATTGATAAATGGGCATGCATGATCATTTCATGTCTCGGAGATATATCACATACATTTTCTCTAGTGTATACAGGGTGTTACAAATTCGACATACGAGCATTGGAATCTCGGAAACCATAGGAGTTAGAGAAACGGTTAAATGAAGGCAAAGTTGTGCAATTCGGTGCTGATTAAAATGCCGCTTTAAAAGTTTTAAAATTCCGAATACTTCCGATATTATTCGAAAAAAACCGAAATTTTGCAAAATCGTTTCTATTTTTTCCTGAGCTCATTTGAATAGCTATTTAAAAATAAATGACACTTTGTCGTTGCAACTTTTTCTCCTCTACAAAATGACGTTATTAAACCAAAGATACGACGTTTCGTCTCCGAGCGGCCAACATCAACTTTATTTTTTTAAATACGGACCTGGAATTTTTTTACCGATTTTTAAACCTCCCTACCCTCAAAATGTAATGGCGGTATTACTTTCTAATAATGAATTGTTTTTGCTTATTTCCTTTTAAATTCATATTTTACATTTGTCAGTCCGGTGCTGGCAACGAATCACAATATTAATTAAACAATCTATTTTATTTAAAACATTCATACATAAGTAACATAATTTATTTTATAAGAATTTTCTCATAATTATAAATTTCTTAATTATAAAACTAAGTTTCTAAATGTTCAAAAATATTGCCGTTTTGCTCAATGCAACGATCGACTCTTCTTCCAATTTTGGCGACAGCCCTTTCAACCGATCTTCTCCTTATCCTACCAACTGCAACCTGTATGAGTTCTTCCAGTTCCTCCATGGTATCTAAGTCATTTTTATAAATAAAATTTTTTAATGCCTCCCATAAAAGAAATCCAGAAGCGAAATATCTGGCGACCTCGCTGGCGACTCTATTGCCCCACCATTTCCGATCCACCTATCAGTAAGATCAACTTTAAACAAACTTTGAAGAATTGGAAGAATAATACAACATACAGTTCGTAGGCTATAAAGGTCAATTGAAAGGGGGTAGTATAGCAAGGATCATAAGAAACATCGATCTGTGCATAGGTAGGTACCTATGAGTTAAAGGAAATATTTTTGAACATTTTGGAAATTAGAGCTTTCCTAATAAACTCAAATTTTCATGAAACCCATTTGTAAAGGTTTTTATAAAAATAACGTTTTTAATTATAATTGTGATTCGTTGCCAGGACCGGACTGACAAATGTAAAATACGAATTTAAAAGGAAATAAGCAAAAATAATTCATTATTAGAAAGTAATACCGCCATTACATTTTGAGGGTAGGGGGGTTTAAAAATCGGTAAAAAAAATTCCAGGTCCGTATTTAAAAAAATTAAGTTGATGTTGGCCGCTCTGAGACGAAACGTCGGATCTTTAGTTTAATATCGTCATTTTGTAGAGGAAAAAAAGTTGCAACGACAAAGTGTCATTTATTTTTAAATAGCTATTCAAATAAGCTCAGGAAAAAATAAAAACGATTTTGCAAAATTTCGGTTTTTTTCGAATAATATCGGAAGTATTCGGAATTTTAAAACTTTTAAAGCGGCATTTTAATCAGCACCGAATTGCACAACTTTGCCCCCATTTAACCGTTTCTCTAACTACTATGGTTGCCGAGATTCCAATGCTCGTATGTCGAATTTGTAACACCCTGTATACGTTGCCTAACTATACAATGAAAAACTAAGGCTTTGTTTTAACCTAAATTTATATGAAACAGTACAAATAAGTTTATATATTTTGGGCATTTTTGGTCTCTTCTCTTGCAGTTGTTGCACAGTTGTTAATTTTGCCAAAGCCTGTGATTTTTTCCGTTGCAATGAGTTTGTTCAATATAGATAATCGTAGTATCGATTATTTTAAGCAATTTTACAAATCATTTTTCGTTTAATAATAGTAATAATATTAATAAAACAAGAAGAACAGTATGATATTTAATTGTAACAATCCAAAATTCTAATAATCGATTTCTTTATGGAGCATTCCAAGAATCGACGATTTCGTGAAAAACATAACCTTATATATATGTATATCTTAATCGAATGGCGTCCTTTCCCTCTGGTTTCCTCGCTGCTTGCTGCATTTAAAATAATTAGATTCTGCCTTTTTCGAATTTTAAGTATTGAAGGTGGGTGATCCAGTTGGTCGTTATAACTAGTGCTCGTTATATCAAGGTTTCTTGTATTATTAATAGTTCACTTTTAATAATAGGTACATAGATTTGTTACTGATTTTACACCTTTACGCTACTAATACAATACTGCAAACCAAAATTCTCACTCAACAAAATGTCTTTGAAACGTCTACAAGGCGGACATAAAGATATCTCTGAGAGATATATCATTTAGATAAGATATTTCTGAGATATTCCATCTCTCGATGTAAATATATGTAATATACTTAAGAAACGTGATATTGCTGTGTGGGAATGTGGTGATCTTCAAACTACTAAAAGAATATCTAGTTTTGAATGAATGAATGAATTAATATCCACAACTAATTAGCAACGTTTCCTTAAGATATATTCAAGTAATAAAACTAATAAAACAGCTTAAACAAACTGGCAAAAATAATTCTGGAAGGACGATGCTGTTAAGCTGATAATGCTAACTTATCACCCAATTGCGCAACCACGGGGGGGGGTTAAAAAACCCAGTGTCTAAATGTTTCCAATATCGTTCAACGTCAAACCCCCCCCCCTCAGAAGCTATTCCTGGCTGCGCCACTGTTATCATCCAAAACTCATCCCCCTCCCCTCTTTAGAATAGTAAAAAATTCTAAATTAAACCAATTTTTTAAAGTCATATTCGAAGGATCATCGCATATTAATAAGAAATGTCTTCTGTTGAGTGGACCAATCTGCTCTTAAAGTTTAGTAGGTATTACTAATTCCTAATATGACCGTTTCTGTCGGAATAGGTATAGGTAGGTACCCATTTTATAATTTTTTTCCTCGGCCCGATTTAGCTTTCCACGCCTTCCTATATGTTATATGTCGACCCGGAGGTGATTGCATGGTCTCCCGACTCAATAAAACGAGACTTTGCAATTAATAAAGATTCCGAAAAATCTCATTATTTCTGAGCCAACTGCCGATTTCGTGATATATACAATTAAGAGCAGTAAACAGGTGGAAAATCCATTTAAGCTTCCAGGAATGTAAATTGCTAGAAGGCAAGCGAGACAATTCCAGGGATTATTTTCCAAAGCACCGGGATTAACTGGAACTGCCGACGGAATTTTAAATACACGCCATTGGGACAATCGCTTTTAAGACCGAAAAACAACGAATAATTAAGAAAGCAACAGAAAGATTGCACATTGTGATTTTTTTTAGTTACCAGGCGTTTCCAGGGATCCAGCTAGATTTTTATTGTTCCTATTTTCAAATGTTTTCTTGGATGAAAAAAACTGAATTTTTTACTTCATATTTTAAATTCTTTATTTGCAGAAAGAAGATGTAGATTTGCGTCCCTTACTGATTGCTTTAGTCTTTATATTTATTTGTGTATTTAATTTCACAATAATACATTTTCACAATCTTCACTTTTACTAGATTTTTTTTTTCTTGGAAACAGAATATGTAGGTTCTAATATTTTTCTGTATTTATAGGTAGCTAGTTATTTAGGTATTTATTAGAGATGGGACCGAAGCCGAATATTTATTCGGTATTCGGCCTATTCGGCCACTTTTTGACTATTCGGTATTCGGCCGAATATTCGGTTTAAGACCCCGAATATTCGAATTTTTTTTTAAGGTTGCGATAAAATGGGAAAAGGCTGATTTTAATGATTTTTTATTTTCAAATAAAAATTGCAATAGGTACGTATTTATAAAAACATAACTGCAAAAAAAATCTTTACAAACTTAAAAATAATTAATACTTATAGTTAATAAGTGGTAGATTATGGTGCAAAAACACCAAGCTCTCAGCTCTCTCAGGTAATAAACGACTCCTCTTTTTCTCATAAACATTTCCAGCTTCGGAGAACAAGCGTTCACTGTAAACAGTACTTGCAGGAGCTGATAAATAAACCTTTGCCATCTGGCTCATATTTGGAAATTTGAGGGAGTATTTTTTCCACCATGCAAACGGGCAGTGGTCTTTGTGCAGTATTTCTTCTGACAAGTAAGCATCTAACTCAACTGCGATCCTGTTTTTATTAGGGGGGTTGCAGAGAGCACTAGTCGATGCTATTTCCTTATAACATTCCCAGAAAGTGGCGTGTGATTGATTAGTGTTTGTTTCAGACGATGCAGTTAAGTTTATGTTTATATTGTCATCATCGCTGCTGCTGTCAGAGTCAGCAGAACTCAATTCTCTTCGAAGCGATTCCACAAAAAATTTATGCCGTATTAAACAGACTTTGTCAAACGTAAAGAATTGCATGCGGTAACGGGGGTCCAGTAAAGTGGCTAGGAAATAATTCTCATTTATTTCTAATTCCTTAAATCGGACTTTCAAGCCACTAATTAAAGAAAGTCGCATTGCACTAATATTTTCTGAGAAAATATTTGCTCTGGCTAAGTATTTTAGCAGAGTGGTAACATTTGGAATCACTTCCGAAATACTCGCGACAGAACTGCTTATTCTTTTGGTAACCTCTTCAAATGGTTTAAGCAGCATTAGACAGTCCTCTAGTAGTTGCCATTGAGTTGAAGACAAGTTTTGGAACGTCACATCATTTTCAGAAATGTATAATGTAATCGGTCTTTTTTGTTCTAATAGTCTTTCGAGCATATAAAATGTGCTATTCCACCTTGTTTTGACATCTTGAATTAGCTGATGGAAAGGCAAATCAAGTTCTTGTTGATATAACTTTAATTTTTCCTGGCTGCTCTCAGAATGATGAAAATGCGTGATAATGCGCCTGGCAGCAGATATCATTTCGATGACGTTTTCCTGTACATTTATTGAATCATTAACCACCAACTGTAGCGTGTGGATAAAACACGGAATGGGGGTAAAATTGGATTCATTAAGCGCTTTTACTACATTTGAACCATTATCGCGTAAAATAGTATGAATTTTTTCATTGGGTATCTCCCAAAAAGTCGTTATTTCTAATAACATTTTACGAATGTTGTCACCTGAGTGGCGTCCAGTAAAGCGTTTCATTTGCAAGACACAATGTTTTGGTACAAAATCGTCTGTTAACCAATGTGCGGTAAAACTCATAAAGCTATGAGTACTGTTGTCGCTGGTCCACATATCAGTAGTAGCTGAGATCGCTACAGCATGTAACAGATCATTTTTCAATGCATCTTTGGTTCTTTTGTAAATATCTGGAATTATTACATCAGCCATATATTTCCGACTAGGCAGCTTATATCTTGGCTTCATTTTGTTTATCAGCCTAGCAAAACCACTATCTTCGACAATAGACATCGGCTGATTGTCAACTGCAATCATTTCAGCGATAGAATAGTGCAGTTTTTTTGCCCGCGCATCATTTACAGACCACTGCAATTCAAACGATTCTTTAATATTTAGTTGTATTTTAGGATCATTTAAGCATTTAGGCGTATCCTCGGGCATATCACACTGTGGATTATGTATTGGTCCGGTCATTTCTGTGTATGACCCAGGATGTTTGCCTGAAATAAAAACACCAGTCTTCAGTTAGGAAAAGGGTACAACAAATGTACGGAATTTCAAATAAGTTGAATGTAAAATTAATGTAAAATTTTTTACTTGATCAATTCTTTTGTGATTTTCTTGAGGACCTTGTGTATTTTATATTTTTTCTACTTGAACATCAGGCAACATCATTGAAAAAAGGGCGTAGCACCCAATTTTTGCCTGCGGCGCTATTTTTTTTTCCCGCTCTTTTACCCCCCCTCATGAAAAATAAATATCTACGACCTTGGTACGTGCGTGTTTCGTTCTTGCTTTGACCCCTCCATAATGTGGAAAACAATAAAAAAAATGCGAGAATTATTCTAATCCAAACTACAATAATACCTAATTAGGCAAGCCGATTTATTTTACCCACCTTTAATATGATTTATAAGCGAAGTGGTAGTAGCTCCTTTTCCTTTGCCCCCTCTTGAAATTAAAACATTACACAATGTACACTGGGCTTTTTTATCGTCCTCGGTATCTTTAAAGAAGATCCAAACTTTTGACTTTTTGTTTTTGTTCATTTTATTAATATAAATATTATAAATCGATAATAATCTATAACATCAACCACCCTTAGCAACAGAGTACCTTACACTAAATAGGCTTGCACGGCGCGACCGTCGACACGTACCAATACAGGTCGTAACCCGCAAAACTCGAATAAATCTTGGCGGCTACGCGTTCAGATCAATCAAAACTGTATTATTCGGTATGGCCGAATATTCGGCCGAATATTCGGTTTCAATTTGGCCGAATATTCGGTATTCGGCTATTCGGCAAAAGCACTATTCGTCACATCTCTAGTATTTATAGGTAGTTGTATAATTTTACGTTACAAAATGTTGTCCTAGTTCTATAAATGTATACTAGTTCATTTGTATTGCCTCTGGTCTGATGATCGTGTGACATTTTTAATTTTTTGGAATTTTCATTTTGAGAGAAATTACCTACATACCGTAATATTGTACAAAGTTCTAATATTACAAAGTTCTCTAGAATAAAACTGATTTGTAGAGAAAATTTATGGTTTCTTAAGACTAATTTTTACAATACAATTTTGGACAACTCGCAGTTTTTCCAGATTACTGTTCCTGACTTTTATACTTATACAAATATAAAACATATTGGTCTCATTTAAGGTGCTTGTCAATGAGTATATCTAAATATTTAATGTGAGTGCCCTCCAATAGTGACTTAATAATATAATTGATATTCATTTCATTCATTTGCGGCTGCCCAGAAAACTTTCTTTTATCTTTTCTTTCAATAAATATTAATACTCATCACGGAAAATAACAAAACTGTATCATTCGCTTATGCCACCCCAGACAGCACAAAGGCATCTTAAAGGCATCCAAATCTGGTTTGGATATTCAAGACGTCTTAGAGATGTGCACTTTCGCCTAAAGTCATCTTACAGACGTCTTTAATACTTCCGATGTTACAAAAAAATGTCCTTATCACCTTATCACAACATCTTTAAGACGCCTAACAGACAGGGGTTCGTCCTGGCCTCACATAGACACTGTATCACCGACAATATAAGGTTGGTTCGTTTTAAATTTGCTAAGCCAATTAAACACATCTTATTTTGCCATGCCTTTTTATTCTTTCACCACCGTTAAAATATTACAATTTTTACATTGATAAACACGAATACATCCTCTTATACAACCCTAAAGCACTGCACTGAGATACTGTTAGCATTTCATTGATTTTTACCGTAGAGAATGAATCAGAACTTAAATGCGAAATTCATGGTACTTTTACTGTACGTTTAAAATAATAGTAACGTGTGTTACCGGGCACGCGTCCCCAAAATTATCAATTACTTTAACATTATTAACATTATTAACATTAAAAAATCACTCTGCCTGACACAAAATAAATGTCAGATCAGTCAAATACGTGCCAGTAAGAAAATTGGAGAACAAATATAAAGCTGGATTTATAAACTTGAAAAGTTGGTGAGGTTGAGGTTCAGTTGGTGTTGGAAATAGGAGTTCAATTTAAACTAAAGGGAACACTCAGTTCCATTTATAGACTCGTTCATGTTGTTCATGTAAAGCTCATGTAAGGTTCGAAAACTTCCCGGGTAGTTCGAGATAATCAATTTTTATGCTCGGAGTTCGGAATATCTAACCTCACAAACTTGGTCATAACTTCAACCTCACCAACTTTTCGAGTTTATAAATCCCGCTTAAGCCTTGTGTTTTTCTGTTCCGTAATAGATTTTTAAAAACCCTTAAACTTTTGTTGTGTGTGTGTGTGTCACATACTGTGCCCATGGTGTTCTTTTAATGTGTTGGATAGTCACCAGTGATGGCTATCTTACTTAGAAATAATCGACGGTTTCCATACCTATCGGGCGACCCTGTATACAAACCAAACGCTACAGACATGCTACTTTTAAACCACTCACGTAACCGCTATTTTCTAATATGTTAAGAAACGCTCGGGCGATTTCGATGGTCACATGATTTATGTTGATATTTCCCTGTTTGTTTTCGACCGAACATCGCAGTTTGTATAAACATCCCCATTTCTGTAGCAGGAATTTCAATCGGCCGTTGCGGGATGCCTCAGTGCACCTGATTTCTCTCCTGCAAGTGTACAAATAACCGCTGGCCGAACGGATATGTTCAGGAGAGGCCGAAATTGTTTAGGTAAATAAACACGTGGTTTAACCATGCAAGCTACATGGGTGGTATTTGTTAAACACGTGTAATAGTTTAGTTTGTGGAGTAATTTTGGTACCTACAGCATGCCGAAATTTACGATTTTCCAAAGATATACTATGCGTTTCCTAACCGCTTCTTCTTTCTATATAAATTTGATTATAATGGCACACAAGTAGGATATTAAATTCGGGTAATGAAATTTGATTGGAACTGACATGCCGATCTGGCATAAATATATTATGTTACTAGCAGTGAAAAGCGAACATTATTTGTTGAGTCCAGAAACTTGCACCGTTAGGGAACCTTCTACTCTGGTTATGTGCAGCAAAGAAAACCCTAGAAATAGTTTTCGTAAAGAAAGGTATACTTTTTCCAAAGTTAGTTTGATGACTTAAAAAAGCTTCGACCGGGCTTCAAAGGGACCGGCCTAATAATCGGCATTGTCAGATCTTTGAACAAAGAAGTTTTCAATGTCAAAGATAGAAGGAACAAGCCATTCATGAATATTATAATAATTTTGTAGTACTTCAGAAGTATTATTTATACAAAAATAATTTAAATCAAACTAAAAAGGAATTTCACTGTTGTTAAACAAAAAAATAAACAATTAACAAACCCTTATATTTCTCCTACACTTACGAAAACTTTGTGGAACTAGCAACACCCTGCCTGGCGATAGACCGTCGAGGCCCCATGGCAATTTAAAGTGCGAACTATTTTTTCCGAGTGGAAAAATTAATAGAGCAGCATATAAATACAAATTTATTTTTTTATGGAAGTAGTCCATCTCACAGTGGAGTAATATTTTAAGTGAGGAATGAAACACAAAGTCTGCTCCACTAATTTAATAAAAAAGTTCAGATTAACATCCCAAACATGTTTCGAAGGTATAAACCTTCATCTTCAGTGGGTAATTATTAAGATGTTATTTATGAAGAGACCAATGACATTGTTAAATTTATTTAAACTAATGTTGCAGAAAAATTCTTTTTAAGAAGACATATGTAACTTTAATTAGATAACTAATACATATTTAAATTAAAGTAAAATTTTTTAAAATAAAATGAATTTAAAATGAATTTGGTTTTATTTTAAATTTATTAAACAACCCAAATTTTACTGGGAAAATGTAATAGGGTACGACCATCATGGTGGAGTGGTACAAAAAGAAAAGAATTTGGTACGAGTCGTACCACGAGTCCACCATGATGGTCGTACCCTATTACATTTTCCCAGTAAAATTTGGGTTGTTTAATAAATTTAAAATAAAACCAAATTCATTTTAAATTCATTTTATTTTAAAAAATTTTACTTTAATTTAAATATGTATTAGTTATCTAATTAAAGTTACATATTATGTCTTCTTAAAAATAATTTTTCTGGAACATTAGTTTAAATAAATTTAACAATGTCATTGGTCTCTTCATAAATAACATCTTAATAATTACCCACTGAAGATCGAAACATGTTTGGGATGTTAATCTGAACTTTTTTTATTAAATTAGTGGAGCAGACTTTGTGTTTCATTCCTCACTTACAAATTTATTGTTATTTATATAAATACAAATTCATATGCTGTAGACAACAACAGCAAATAGTTAAAGGTTCTGCCAATTGGGTGATTCCTTATCAGTTTTAAAATCAGTTGATGTTTGAGGTATGCGATATTGGGAATCGGACAGCGGCGTGACTGGTTGAAACGATTTACTGTAATTTACATATTTCATTTTCTGCTATAACTGTGTGGTTTCAGACAAATAAGTTTTTACTTGGTACCTACCTATATTTTATTATATCAGTGTGACTTTTTGGCGACAATTTAAAACAGAAGGTCTAGGTGAATTATCTGTGGTAATATATTAAGGGATAGGGAGGGGTGTAGAGTTAGTTCGCCTCCACGTGGTGCACCCTGGGTAACGCTAAATGAACTAACACAAGAGGCGCCAGACAATCTTTAGAATATCTTTGGATCTCCTGGCAAGAGGATCACAGGCGCAACAAAAGATGAATGGAAGGACCAACTGACAAAGGAACTCAACTATATTGTCATATACTTACCTGTGATGTAGCCATACGCTAAATAAATAAATAAATAAGGGATAGGGAAATTATCGAAAATCATTCCGAAGATTTTTTGCCGTGGAAATCGCTCGAGGGCTTGCCCGAGAGCGATTTCCTAATGGCAAAAAATCTGAGAATGATTTTCTGATTATTTCCCAATCCCGAAATGTATTTTGAAGATTATTTACCAAATAAAAAACTAACGATTTCTGACGGGTAAGATTTTCACTTTTGACAAGTGTGATTTTCACCGGAGAGCGGGAGATTATCGCTGGATTTCTGACGGGTGAGATTTTCACTTTTGACAAGGGTGATTTTCACCGGAGGGCGGGAGATTATCGCTGAATAATCAGGTGAAAATCAACCCGCTTTTATAATGGATGAGGTAAATAATCGCAGGAATATAATGAGTCGGTGCAAGAGTCAGCCATCGAAAGCGAAATAAGTCCGGCATTAAGAAACAAAGATTTACATGTTCAATGTCAACGCATTATTTTAAATATAAACGCGTGTTTAAAAAAAAAGAAAATCCAGGAAAAACTGAAAATGCGCTTTGTACAAGAATGTACTTGTAATGAATTAACACAACTTGGGTTTTATAAGAATTTATAACGAAATTAATTTGGGGACTGTAACCGGTCATTCCATAAAGCCCAAAACAATAAATCAAAAATTCTAAACGGCTGACAATACTACAAGGGATTTTATTCTGCGAACTATTTATAACTTTTATGAGGATAATATAGTGTCAACTTTAGAACTGGTTTGTGATAAATTGCGAGGTTACCCTGATTATAAGTAACAATCTTTAGAAACATTGCGTGGTGTTTTGTTAAAATGTGGCTTTAAACATAACAAGTTAGATATTCCAATTGTTATAATCATCATTGAACTACGATAGGACTATTTGCGCAAAATAAAGAAGTACCTTGAATCCGATAAAGTATAATTTATTTAGACAAAACTTTTTAACATTCTATGTCCATGGACAACAATAAAAACACTTTTTAATTATTCATAAAATACAATTGTTTTTTGATTTGACTGCAATAAACTGATTTCTATGTTCTTTCTCAAAAACGAACAAGATACTAAAAAAATGCTATAAATAAAAAAGTTGTAGTTTCAGTTGCCTAATGCGAGAAAAACACAAAATTTGCAAAAAAGTTAGTGGCGCACATCCTTTTTGTTACAAAATCTTACTTAAGGTGCCTTCCTGGACGCCACTAGACTTAAAAATTTTAATCTAGTTGGGCTAAATTAGCCCCTTACTACCATAGATAACACTGCCAAATGTGTTTCGCACCTTTAAACATAATTAAGTGACACACCTCAAAATTTTGATTACTACAGTTGTGATCATAACAGGACCCAAAATGGTGCCATCAATTGACCCATCCTCGTTCTTTGCCAAAATAGCAATTCTGCATTTGCAGATTTTTACTTACCGACTCATTTTAGTTACGCGTCACCAGTAAGAAGAGTAAGCTGCAAATTTGTTACAAAAGCAACATTTTTTGTTATCATAGGTATTATAAAAAATAGCACTATTTCGTGGACTGTGTACTAAAGTTATTTATTTCTCCAAATTTAATGTTTAGAAATTCAAATTTCAGCCTATACCATTTACGGAAAAAAATAGTAGTGAATAAGAAATGCTAATATACTTTATGAAGTTACTTCGTTGTACGTTTAAGCCAAAAAAGACACAAAACTTCGAAAGTAAATAAACTTGAAACCTGGCAACTTTCTCAGTACGAAAATACTTATGTTCAAAGGAAATTTGCATTTTTAAAGCGGGAAAACCGTGTTCTTTCACTTCTGCTAAGAAGATCGAGTTCTCAGACTTTTCGCGACGAAGTTAAGTCAAAGAGGATTTTAATTTTAAAAAATTGATACTTTTTAGGGGCTTTCAAATAAAAACTGCGAGACAAGTTTTAAATCTGCTAAAAAGCGAAATCAAATTATTACTGTTGCGTTACAAAGTTAAGCATTTTTGACTAAACTTCACTGGCTTATTAAATAGGCAAATACATCAATATGACCCAACTGGAAAATCCTTGGATGATTTATTATACACGGTGTCAATTTGAAAACGAACAGCATGCAACATTTCTTCGGTTGATGACATGCACTCTGAAAATTTAATAAAACACGTCAATTTAGATTTAAAGGGGGACAACTTTATTGTTTCTTTTATTATTAGTTTTAATTTGTTGTTGTATTAAATTCAACCCCCTGCCCCCAGGCCACACAGCACCCTTCCTTTCAGAAATATCTCCGATATATTTCGAATGTCTCAAAAACATAACCTCTTATATCAATATATCTGAAATATTTCCGATTCATTACGCCCAAAATGACAAGTGACACACCCGGCCTTTGACGGACCAGATGCAGAAAAACTAGCCTGTTCCCCTCACGGGTTCCCTCTATTTTATGTTTTATTTGTGTAATTTAACAATAATTATTATTAGGCTTTGTTATTTGTGGGTAAACCGAATAATTATATAATAATATAATAAAACTGAGGTACCTATGTCTCTATTTTAATAATAGGTATATTAATAATTTTAGGTTAGGTTCATTTTATGATTTTCCCCGCTTTAGTTTATTTATTAACTTGAGTTGTTACTGTTGTGAGTTGGCGGAGTTGAATTTTCAGGCCGTCGCTGAGTGTTTGGCAACGTGTAAATATCATCATGTGATGCATTTGTGAAGGTCATTTTAAGACAAACAGCAGGAAAGCAAAATCAGTGCATATTTTTTTTATGGAGTGTTGTTGGCTTCTGACCTGTGCGAGTACATTTTTTAGTCCTGAAGAAACGTTCGTTTTGTATTAGAATATTTGTAGTACTTTTTATCTTATGCTTTAACCAATCCATATAGGAAACATGCACTTTTTAATTTACATTAATATTAGTTGAAATAAAATGAAAAATATTGGGAATGTCGTCGGGGGACAGTTGGCGGGAGTAACATAGGTCGAGTTGGCGAGTTTAAAATAGTACCTAGATATGTATTTTTTTTAGAACAATAACATCATGAAAGTACACAAGAAAAACTAATAGAGCTAATATTAGCAAAGATATTATGATTCCAGCTGCCAAAGAAGTATTGTTGAATAATAGAACCAAAGTGTCTAAAGATTTTAAAATTCCATAGGAACATTTGAAAGATTGCATTATAAGCGAAGAAATAGAAAGAGGAAAAGTTACAATTGGTCCAAATTGTGAATCCGATTAAAAGTTGTGTTGTTTTTTGCTATGATCGATGTTTCTTTCAACATATTATAATATATTGTATAGGTGTACAACTTTTATGACCTTCAAAAATTAATATCTTAAGTCCTTTTACATAAATGGTGTGCTTTTATTTCAATGCCAACGTATCCCCTCCTGGGGCGTGTTGGCGGTAATGACAGGTAAATATATTTTTGTTATTACAAATATAACTACTTATTTAAAAAAATTCAATTCAAGTACTGGAGGGTCTAATATATCAATTACAGTTCTAGAAATTCGTATTTAAATAAAGATCTTCACACAAAAAATATAAATCCAAGAACCCCGCCAACACACCCCGCTCTCCCCTATTTTTTAAGTGTGTGTAGACAATTAAGCGACATATTTCTGATGTTAAAACAAGATGAAGAATTCCACATAAACATATGTCCGTACGTTCGTCGTTTTCTAGATACAGGGCGATAAAGTTGATCTAATAAAACCATAACTTTAATAATATTTTGAAAACAAACGGAGGCATTATATTAGAATTTCAACTATCACTGTGTAAATTTCGCTCTCAATTAACGCAATACAACAAAGAACTTCAAAACTCTCTATATCTTCACAAGAATTTAGAAATCCAAGATACAGTTACTAGTTACACACACTAATACACCAAAGTAAAATAAGTGTACTGCGCAAAAAATATAGTTTCTTTTTCTACTATAGCGGCCTAGAACCTAAACTTACTAAATTCAATGTCAATCGCTTAAAACAATGGACCCAGAAAAGCAATATATCTGTGATGTAGGCGCGATTTTTAATACAAATAAAAAATATTACCACCCTTAAAACATCTTGTTATTTTGTCGTTTCTAATTTATAAAACGTCAGGCGCGGTGAAGGCAAGGTCACAGATTGTTTCAGCCACGAACGCAGGCGTTTCGGGGTGTTATTTAATAAGTGTCCGATATTTTACAGGACGATCCTTAAGTTATTTATAAGGTGAAAAGTTTCCCGTCATTTTTGAGATACAGGGTGTTAAAAATTTATTTTTATTTCTGTTTTTCGTATTAAGTAATTTTTTAAATAATGTCTATATTTGGACGAAAATAGGTATCTAGGGGTTTTTTGAAATGTGAAATTCGAATTTGATGTTAGTATGGCTCCTACTTGTAGAGGGTGCCACCTACGTGTCTTTTTACTCTTTTGAGGAGTCATAAGTTTTTTATACGTGCTTGTGTTGGGGAAACGATTGCTCAAATGCAATAAAAATAATGAAATTAAATGCAACCAATGTTTTCAAAATCAATACTACTTTACGCAACGGTTATTTAAGCAAAAAATGTTAAAACGTCTATTTTTGGAGATTGTAAAAACGTATATCTTTGATGCGTTTTGCCGCTAGAAAATCAAGCTCACCGCGCTGCAGAAAACGGGACAATAACAATTGGTCCAGAGAAAACATGGCGGAATAAGAAATAGCCGATCAGAACACAACGCGCGAAATATGTTACGGTTCCTCGCGACACTGCGAATTAAACCCTTGAAAGGTCAATACGTACGTGAAAATTAACGTGGCTCATCGTCCGACGGACATGACAAATTGCAGCTTAAAAAAAGCGCCAAGTAATAAGTGTAGTAATGTTATAAAAGTTGTCTTGTACTAAAGTTAGTAATTAAAGTTAGTAATTAATCATGTACCTATTAAAGTGTTATCTTGTAAACAAGTGCCGAATTGGATAAATAAACGCCAAATTAAATGTGATCTAACTGTATAATTAACTTAGCCAATATATAAAACGAACCAGTGAAATAACCTAACCCAAAGAATATGCAAAGCCTCACCGTTTAATGTTGGGAGTTAAAAATACAACTTGATTCCCACAGCTTGTATTACATTTTTCAGCAAAAAAGTGGATGTTTCCATCATTCTTACATAAAGAAGGTATACTTGGTAGAAGTCGCTTCGAGCAATCGTTCTCGAGAAATAGAATAATAAAGAAATAAATGGAATTTATTTGCATATCGCAATTCCCAAATCAGAGTTTGATAAAATAGCATTTATCCCCTAAACAAAGCCGAAATAAAAAAATTATGAAAATGTACTTTGCATTAGCCAATAAAGTGTCTACATAACAGTGTTATCAAAAACGAAAACGGCAGTGGCGTACATATTCTTTGTTCCTGTTAAAAATTGTAACACCCTGTATCTCAAAAATGAAGGGCTTGCAAGACCCTTGCTTATATAAACTTTTCACCTTATAAATAACTGAGGAATCGTCCTGTAAAATATCGGACACTTATTAAATAACACCCTGTATAGTTCAATATGGTATACATAAAATAACAAACACATTTCAGAAGCATTTTAAATCTTAATAATTATACAGGGCGTTTATTTTAAAAAATCTATCATTTTTTGAAGTAACCAAAATGTTTGTATTTTTAGACTACCGTCAACTCGGGTGACTTGAGACAACCGGGTGACTTGAGACAAAACTCTTGATAAATAATCTAAAATAACTGGCAACGCTGTTTTAACCGCCACGAAGCCGCTGCTGCGGATTGGTGTCGACTACCGATCTAGCCACCCGTTTAGTGCAGTTTCAACATCTGATAGGTATGTAGCTCTCCGCTAGACAAATATTTAGGTTATGCGAAATTTTAAAAATCTTTGTTGTTCGAAAAACTTTATCTACAGCTTGTGTGCCAAGCATTGCTGGTTGTTATAGTTTGGTGTATACATAAAGCATTGTATTACGATTGTGCCGCCAGCCACCAATATATAAAAAGTGTATTTTAATATTTTAATTTTGGCAATACAAATAAATAACATTCTACAAGAGGGTGAGTTGAGACAACGTCTCAAGCCGCCCGCAGTCGTTATAAACGCCATTTCTTAAACATTACCTTAGGTTTTTATTTATTTTCAGAATAACGATGGGAAAATATAAAAGAACTGTTGGCAGCAGAACTTATGCAGACTTTGATAAAAAAAATCTACGATTAGCCATTGAAGAAAGAAGAAGGAATGGAACATCCTACCGAAAACTTTCTGAAAAATATAGAATTCCTGCGGCTACTATTCAGAGAAAAGTAAACAATAAACATATGCAAAACCCTGGAGGTCAAACTATATTTTCGTCGCAGGAAGAGGAAAGGATTGTTGAAAATATTGTACATGCTTGTCGCTGGGGATTTCCTATTACAGGGAATGACTTGAAAGCCTTAGTTAAGTCATATGTAGATAGACAAGGTGTGCTAAAATTTCCAAAGGAAAATTGGCCAGGTAAAGACTGGGTATATGGTTTCTTGAATAGACACAGGCAGATTTTAAGCAGTCGTTGGTGTGAGAACATCAAAAGAGCAAGAGCCGCAGTTAGTTTCACTACAGTAAACTCATATTTTGACGAACTCGAAAAAAGTCTCGAGGGGATCGACCCCTGCGTTATAGTTAACTATGATGAGACAAATATTTCAGATGACCCTGGGAAGACTAAGGTAATTGCACGACGTGGGTCGAAACATGTCCATCGTGTCATAGACTCGTCGAAATCTAGCCACTCTGTAATGTTTGCTGGTAGCGCCGCAGGAGATTTATTACCTGTTTATATAGTATATAAGGCAGAGCATCTATATACCACTTGGACAACAGGAGGGCCACCCGGAGCACGATACAACAGGAGTAAGTCCGGTTGGTTCAATGAAACATTATTTGAAGATTGGTTCTTAAACGTTGCGTTAAAGTATTTTAAAAAATTTCCCGTGGAACAACCAAAGGCCCTCATTGGAGATAATCTTGCTAGCCACTTAAGCATAAATGTTATTCAGACCTGTCTACAATACAATATAAAATTTATTTTGCTTCCCCCCAATGCCACTCATATTTGTCAACCATTGGATGTCGCTTATTTCAAATCACTTAAATCAACTTGGCGCAACTGCCTTTTAAAATGGAAGCTTAAGAATAGGGGAACTATCCCGAAGGATGTTTTTCCGAGGCTGTTACATCAGTGTCTTCAAAAACTTGATGAAAACGATAAAACCCACCAGAATCTTCAGGCTGGTTTTAGGGGAAGTGGAATTTACCCGATTGACCGAAATGTGGTCTTGAAAAGACTTCCATCCGATGGGAACGCTGCACCAGCTCAACCAGACAATGCTATAATTGATAATGCCTTTGAAATATTTTTGAAGAATCTTCATAGCCAAAAAACTGAGACGAAATTCCGAAAAGTCCCAAAACAGAAGCTGAGTGTCAGCGCGGGTGCCAGCGTAACAAACATGGAAGAAACAGAGGAAGTTCAAGGCCAAAAAAATCAAGAAGAACCGACAGCATCAACGTCAAAAGGTCTACAATCCCAAAGAAAACGAAAAATAAGTATTTCTGACTCCGACTCAGACTCCGATAGTTATTCTACACAAGAGAGCTCAGATACACCAGAAGACTTTAGCGAGAACCATGCCCAAGGAGAAGATGTCGATTTAAAGAATCTTCAGGTGGGAGAATTCATCCTGGCGGAGTTTTCCTACAGCGCTCATGCAAATAAAACCGTAAAAAAAAAATTCTTTGGTCAAATTCTGGAGGTCAAGAAAGGTGGTTTATTCGTTTGTAAATTTTTAAGGAAAAGTTCAGGTCTTAAAAATATTTACGTTTTTCCAGAAGTGCCCGATATAGAGGAAATATCGGAAAAAGAAATAATAACGCGACTAAAGCCACTCGCAATCAAACGAGGCAATCATTCATTTTCAGTAGAAATTTAATTTTTTTTATATTTATTACGTTTAGATTTAAGGTTTCTAGTTCTACGTCTTGTTAGCGAAATAACGCATTATCAAAGAAATACTATGTTATTTTTTAAAATAAAAAACATATTTTTTGAATTTTTTTAAATAAAAATACATACTTTTTGCATATTATTGTATTTTTTCTTAACGTATTTTTTAAAAACCTTTGTACTAGTATGTAACAGTATATGTTTTTGGTTGATTTTTGTATTTTTTCATCTGTATATTTTTTAAAAAGCCTTTTACGCGTCTCAAGTCGCCATAACAGTTTCTAACTTGAGTGGATACCGTTAAAATACGAATGTCTCAAGTCACCCGGAATGGAGGGTGACTTGAGACAGTCCAAAAATAGAAAAAAAAATTGCTATATAGGTTAGGAGTCAAATTTAATGTCATAGATCTACTCTAGACGTCAAGACTCACAACCTCACAGCAATAATTTAAAGATCCGACGAATATTTTTGTAGATATCGTCGACTGAATGTGAAAATTGTCTCAAGTCACCCGAATTGCAATATTGCAACTAAGATGTGGTCGTAGCGTAACAGCCAATGCCTAACCCACAACCAAATTTCAATGGCTAGTATGGCAGAGTTCAAAAATATCAGAATTTTTTGAGATAATGAGATCATGTCTTTCAAAACACTATAAAAAACTAGTCAAGGTTTTCAGTCAACTGAACGTGAATTAATGGGATTTAATTCAGACTAATTTAAAAATAGAAAAGGGATCTAGTATTATAGCAGCTGCAGCTGCAACACACTTTTCAACTTCTGCCTAATTTTGAACAGTTTAGTTTATTCTAGGCTCGTAGATGTTCAGAATACTCATCTTCTGGTCTTCAAATTGTTGGTTTCACCGTTTTGTAAAATCAGACACATTTTGGGTGTAAAAGCAGGAATTCTTGATCACATGATTGGGTCTATCATTCATAACTTGTTCGTTACTCGAAAATGAAGTAACAATGATTCCAAATAGTTCACAATAAAATCCCCATTTTAAACACCCTTTTCTTTAACTGCGACGAAATAAAATAAAAACCGCCTGGTCTCTGCTTTAATCTAAAAGAGTAAATACGGCCATAAAGAAAATCCTAAAGTTAAAAGGGGCCAGACGACATAAATATCCCGGGACGATGTTAATGTGTATAAATGTTTCGCGGATTGCAACAAATTCCTCGGTCGGAAAGAAAAACTTATCTTTTCCGGAAAATTTACCACTGGTTAGGGTAAGCGGAGAGCGGATACTTTTCCTTACGGGTGCTAAGTAAAAATTATTAAAAATAAACCCTGAAATTGGTTTCCAAAATCCAGAAGTTCCTAGTGCACCGAAGGAGTCTTAATGGCATCAGTAAGATGGTGTTCCGACCAATTACACCGGTCCCGTTCTTGAGTACCTGAAGCTTTCCTGACTAGACGATGAATTCGCCGACCAGATTTCTGGATTTGACACCTCCAGATTATTTCTTGTGGAGTCATCTCAAGTCTAAGATCTATATTAGCAGACCAAAAAATTGAAGACTTAAATAACAGGATAGGAGACGAAGTGAGATTGATTTAAATTTACGTCGGTAGTTAATAATGTTCTGCAGGAATTTGAAGATCGTCTCCATAGAGCGCAAAAGCTGTTGAGGTGCTATAGGAGTTTTTAGTTCGGAAGAGGACCCCAGCCTCAGCTATGACCGCAACGTGACTATGCCGAGAGAGACATGTGACCATTCAAATTGACACCCAATAAATTACATGATGAACACAAGGTGTGCAGGTTTTCATTGAGCTGTGAGACTTCTTGCTGCCTGGAGAGTTGTGCATTTACGACCGATGCTTCAGTATCCAAAGTAAAACTTGATCTAACCAAAGAAACGACAAGCGAAAATTACTGTCAACTAAGCTCTAATAATATATGGACGTCTTAGTTCGATTTCTCTTAGTGTTCATTGGTCATCAACGTGTAAAGTAATAGGACAGTTTGAAACTGTCAGGGACTGATGGTTGGAACAGACCTTATATCAGAATATCATAGTTAATTAAAATATGAATAGATATTTCATACAGAAAAAAAAATAAATACCCCCTGTACTCAAGAGCTCAATGCCGCTCTCCAAAGTTTGTCTTCCATACTAACGTGGGCAATAAATAAAAAGACGGTTTTTCAGCAGCAAGCCAGAAGGCGTACATTTTTATTGCTTGAAAACTGCTCGTTTAAATTAAACTGGAAGATAGTGCTGCAAGGCGGGCGACCCGCAATAAGCATAATTTAACGTTATTTTATACGTAATTTTATACGTAATTTTATACGTTTTTTTATATACGTTTAACACTGGTTGCGGATGTGAATGTTGGGCGTTTACGAGGTTTCGCTGGTCCGTAAAATGGTTTATATATGTGTGTCATGAAATAAGGGGTTGTTTTCTAGTAAAGAGATTTGAGATAAAGATAAAATGTAAACTTTTGAAGTATTTAGTAAAACTGTTCGTTAAGAATCTTTGTAGGCGTCTTAATTAAAATTATTGCATTGATATCTAACTTCAGAGTTTAAAAATTAGGTACTTTTTCCATTCCTATCACTGACTATATACTTACCCAAGTCATTATGCCATTACCTTAAATCGCGTAAATTGTTTCCAATCAGTATCTTGGTTGCTGTTACCAATGGGATGTTAATTTAAATATCCAGTAAGTCAAACAATGTAAAGTAAGGGCCACAAATATAACATTGTTGTTTATTATACATTTCTGTTGTCTATTAAAAAGCTTCAGCAAAAAATGCCGCCTCTATGCATTGCGACTTAAAACGTGAGGTTTCGGCAAGCGCATTACTTGGAACTTAAAAGCCAGATGCCGCCGAGTACGATTCGTACAGACTTAAGACGTCCTTGCATCTATCTCTTTTTAGCGTATTATAGATGAGAACAGAGCGAAGCCGTATCGGCGCTCGCCAGTAGCGATTAAAAATACTGTCAATAGTTCGAGTTTTACATGTTGATATCAATTTCTAACTGATTCAGCCAATGAGAAACGGAAAATGGGCTTAAAAGGCCAATAGAATATCCACCAGAGCAAGGGCGGTTTTAGCTTTTCAACATGGGGAGGGGGGGGGGAGGGTATTCTTAAATCCCAATTTTTTTTTAAATGGTATCAATTACCTATGCATTTAGATAGGTACATTTTTCTATAAACAAGCATGCAGTAATAAATAATAAAGTTCTTCCTAATCTGAACTAACCAGAAATAAGTTCGGGGAGGCTAGAAAAAAAATAGCGTGTCATCGAGGCGCTGTAAACAGCATTTGGCTGTATCTTGTACCTATTGTTTTTTTGCTTTTTTAATCTTTTTGCTTTTCGCTTTTTTAGAATTGTAAATTCCTTGTGTGTGAAGATAGTACATTAATGAGTAGTAGGGGACTGCAAGAAGTTTATAGCTTCATAACTTTCTTTGGTTCAGAATGCCAATTTTTTTAAAAATTGTAAGTTTCCACGTATCGTTCCTTAGATTTTTATGACAATAACAGTGAACATGCTCATGCATTACTTGCTGCTTTTTCAATGTCAATTACACTCTTATATAAAATAAGGTCAGGTTATCCAGATATTTAATGATTTCCGATAATGCTAAACAGACCTATAATAAAATTATAGCAATTGTGTTAACAAGTAGATTTAGGTGATATTATAATAATAAATATATTATTATGTCTACGTTGCCAGAGTGGAAAAAAACTACATGTATAGGTGTTAGGGTACCTGGTATTGGGTTCCAAACCTCGCCAATCCTTACTTGGGTTTGTAGTTTATATTGAGTAAGGTTTTTGTATTATTTTAATTTAACTATTGTTGCAAATTGTTATGAAGTATTTTAAAAAAGACATATAAATAAATATATTTTGGAATGTACTGTACAGGGTCATTGTTTATTTTCTACTCAACGAATATCTAGGTTTATGTTGGTCTTACGATAAAGGTTCGGATAACAATTTTGAAGTTTTTTTTTATGAACATTCAGAATTAGTTATCAGAAAAATACAAAAACAATTGTGCGTAGATTTAAATAGGGGCCATTTTGAACAATTTCTTTAATGAGTAGTTCATAATAATTAAATTAAACTAAGTTTCTTTGTCTTATTGCCCATGGGAGTATGGCCGTTAGATTTATATGAAAAAAAAATCAATTTTTTTCAAAAATTTACAAAAATAACTATAATAAACTATACAGTGAGAACGTAAAGGTTGGAACAGATTAATTAAAAATTCATGTATTTTTTCTTCGAAAAAAACGCTCGGGCCCGTCAATTTTTTATTTTTGTTGTGCATTCTTTGATGCTCATTTCATGTATACAGGTTGTCAAAAAAACAACTTAAGACGGTTTACTTTATTTGTTTGAAATGGATACTCGTATTTTATAATATTTTTTTGGATTCTGCATAGAATTCTAAACATATTTCATCAAATATGTCATAATAGGGGAGAGTCGGGTATTGGTGCGCACCTAAGCCAAAATTGTAATATTTCTGGAATGATAAAAGATTGGACTTCTAGGTTTGCTATTAAGATTCTTGAACGATTTGGCTGTAATATTCTGTAGTCAATTTTAAATAAAAATACACATTGTGACTTTAAAACACGAAATTTGAAAAAATGACACTGCGCACAATTACCCGACGCCGACGTATGCGACTAATGGTGCGCATAAGTAGGATAATCGTGCGCATTGAAAAGGGAAACGACTAACAAAATTTATTGAAACTAAGAACATACAAATTTATTTAATAAGGCAAAAATCGCAAATATATCCCTCAGGAGTATCAACTCCTGTGCATAGGGCATGTGCCCATTTTTCACAGACCGAACATTTGAACCACATCTCGTTTTTTATACTGCCTTCCCTGCAAATAACGCATCTCTCACTTTCATCCGATTCAAGATCGTCCAACTCGTCATCGTTATACAGCTCACTCTCTGAAATATCTTCGGATTCACTACTCTCTTCGAAGACTTTCCTTTTTGTACTACTCTTTTTAATTCGACTGCCTTTTGTGCATTTTATATTATTTTTGCCCTTTTTACTTTCTTCTTGTTTTTCTTCTAAGTGCCTTTGCCTGAGTGCCCATTCTTAACAATGCTATATACATTGCGGCTAATCGTGCGCACTGCGCCCGATTAACCGAAAGTGGCAGATTCGCTTTTAAATTTTATAAAACAATAAAAAAAAACGTTTTTTTGGCTAAACTACATTTATCAGTGTCATGGGGACTCATAAAGCAATGTATTAACGCACACGATTATCAAAAAATGTAAAAATGGAAATACTTACGGCTTATTTTCTTCGAAGCACCTACTAGTACACGACATACATGAACAATGAAGCGACCATTTTGGATAAGTAAAGTAAAGCGATTCACCTCACTCATATGTCATAGTACATAGGTTTGTCAGGAGATGGCGCCTGAATACCGATTTCGAATTATATACGCCGGTTATGGAAATAAAGGCATGCGCACGATTAGCCGCCGCGCACGATTAGCCGACTCCCCCCTATACTTAAATTTAGCCGTTTTCGAGAAAACTGCGTTTTAACTTAAAACAACAACCAACAACACATTATTTTTTCGAGAAAATCGATATTCGGATATTTGGAAGTAAGTGTAAAATTACGTATATCAGTAGAGGATTAATACACTTTCATTGTCACCCCCCACTCCTCTGACGTCACATGACCTTGAACGCAGGTGTTCAATGATGTCACATGACCTTGACCTTGAACGCAGGTGTTGGTATCACCTTGACCTTGACCTTGAACGCAGGTGTTGGTATCACCTTGACCTTGAAAATGTACCTTGAAGTTTTATGACCTTGATGTTGCATGACCTTGAAAGACCTGTTGTCAATGTTAATTTTTAATGGTGTGACCTTGGCCGCTAGGTATATATGTGGGTAGGAGGTGTCACATTTTAGTATTGAACAGAATATTCAGCAAGACTTTTTCAAAATAATTAGTTAAACGGACATGGAGTATGTGTGTGAAGATTGTAGTGAGACATTTAGTCGTAGTTACAGTATGTTACGACACAGAAGAGAGTCTTGCATGTTTCGATTTGTTAACGCAGAGTCTGCAAAGCGACGGAGAGTCGATGTGGCTACACCAACACCCCAGATGCGAACATGTGTAACTTGTAATATAGCTGTTCCACATAATCAATTGGGTGCTCATCAAAGAACGCTCCAACATCGAAATAATTCCTGTTTGCCATTGTCACAAGGTGTTCAAATTGTGCAAACGGCTTTTAAGAAGAGGATTGCAACATATCGAGTAAGCAGTGAAAATTTCCATATAGACTTCACCATATTTTTTGAAGAAATTAAAGCTCAAGTGCTTAGTTTAATAAGTGAAGTAGTAGCAGTTCGTGGTGCACTAAAAATAAACATGGTTGTGGTGGGATTGTACATTCTTCCCGCACAGGATTCTTACAGTGAAAAATCTTTTAACACGTGTAATGAAATTGTTACTGTTGCAAGTGACTTGGAAGAAGTGTACCGATCATTTGTTGAGGCAATGAAGGTTCAATCAACGGAATTTCAGGAAAAGGATTCAGGTATGTTATAGGTCAATAATTGAAAGCATATTTAATTATTAAATATATATTTTATCTTACAGGTTGGGCATTAGAAAAAATTTTGTACTTGGAGGTAAACATCAATGAATATAAACCATTTGGGGGATCATCATATATCAAGTTACCGAAATTCATTGATCTGAAGAATGCTGTTGTTAATGTTTACAATCAAGATGAGTGCTGCTTCGCTTGGGCCGTCACGTCAGCATTGTTCCCTGCCAGTAACATGTCATCACAAATGACGTCATACCCCCATCACTCTAGAGTGCTAAATTTTACAGGTATGAATTTTCCAATTAAATTGCGTGATATTTCTAAATTTGAAGAAATGAATAATATTTCAGTAAACGTGTATGGTTTACAATCGGTATTTGAACATAATAAATTAAAATATGAAGTTGTGGGCCCATTAAGATATTCTGGTAAAAAGCTGGGTATACATGTAAATTTGTTGTTAGTAACCAAGGATTGTAATGTCAGAGATAATGATGATGATGATGCACACATTTGCGATACAAATTGTATGAAAAGTCATTACTGCTGGATAAAAGACTTATCAAGATTATGTTCAAGTCAGATATCATCAAGTTGTGATAAGCTTTATTTTTGTGATGGGTGCCTTATATATTTTAAATCATCATTCGCTTTGACATTACATCAAGAAAATGATTGTAAACTTAAATACTCAGTTATACCATCAGTTAATTTAAAAGTGGATAAATTTGGGAAAAGTGTAGCGGAAAACATTTTAAAATTTGAAAATATCGAAAAACAAATGCGTGTACCATTCGTTGTACATGCAGACTTTGAATCAGTGCTTAAACCATTAGATTCAACTGAACCAAACCCCGAACATTCTTACAGTACGACAAACGTTAAACATGAGCCGTTTTCTTTTGCATACCTAATAAAGTGCTCCTTTGATGATTCTATTTCAAAATTTGAGTTATATCGCGGAGATGATGCAGCCCAAGTATTTGTATCCCGCATTGAGACAGATCTAAGAAATTTATACAATACGTATTTAAAAGATATTAGACCAATGAACCGTTTAACATCTGATGAAATAAAAGATTTCGATAATGCCACAGAGTGCAACATCTGTGAAGGTCCGATTAACAATAATGATAAGGTAAAGGATCATTGTCACATAACGGGAAACAAAAGACCTGGTGCTGCTCATTCGATTTGTAATTTAAATTATAAAGTACCTACATTTATACCAATTGTATTTCATAATTTGAGTGGTTATGATAGTCACATGTTTATCAAAGAATTGTGTCGTCATGGTGATAAAATTGATGTGATAGCTCAAAGCAAAGAAAAGTACATTTCATTTACCAAAAGTATTTACGTTCATGATTATGTAGACTCAAAGACCATGACAATAAAAAAAAAATATTTAAAATTAAGATTTATTGATAGTTTCAAATTTTTATCAGCATCACTAGATACTTTGGGTAAAGGTTTAGACTTAAGTAGTTTAAAGGAAATGCGCAAGCATTATCCCGATGATAAGAAGTTTAGTTTAATGCGTGGCAAAGGTATTTTTCCATACAGTTTCATGGATTGTTTGGAAAAGATGAACTATCCAAATTTACCAACTAAAAATCAGTTTTACGATAATCTATCAGAGGAACACATTAGTGATGAAAGCTATGAAAAAGCTAAGGAAGTTTGGCGTTTATTTGATTGTAAGAATTTAGGGGAATATTCAGATTTATATTTAAAATCAGATGTGTTATTATTAACCGATGTTTTTGAACAATTTCGCGATATGTTTTTAAACATTTATAAATTAGACCCAGTGCAGTACTACACTCTTCCCAGTTTTTCATTTGATTGTATGTTGCGCATGACCAAGGTAGAGTTGGAACTACTTACTGATATTGACATGATTCACTTTTTTAAGAAAGGAATTCGTGGTGGTATAAGTCAGTGTTCGGAAAGGAAACATATTGCCAATAATATTTATTTACCGAATTATGATGCATCAAAACCTTCTTCATTCATTACTTATCTGGATGCCACAAATTTGTATGGTCATAGTATGTCACAAGCATTACCATTTGGTGGATTTAGATGGTTATCACAACGCGAAATTTTAGATTTGAATATTATGGATATTGACGACAACAGCCCAGAAGGCTACGTGTTGGAAGTCGATGTGCATTATCCACTGGATTTGCACGATGCACATTCTGACCTTCCATTTCTGGTTGAGAATATAATACCACCAACAGAAACAGCCAAATTGTCAAAGTTAATACCAAATTTAAATGATAAAAAAAAATATATTGTGCATTATCGAACCCTAAAGCAGGCGATTTCTAGTGGCTTAATGGTAATGCAAACTCATAGAATTTTAAAATTTAGTCAATCTAAGTGGCTAAAGACATACATTGATTTCAATACAGATTTGCGGAATAAGGCAACATCAAAATTCGGTAAGGATACATTTAAATTAATTATTAACGCCATTTTTGGCAAGACTATGGAAAATGTCGAAAATCGCAACGATATAAAGTTAATCACACAGTGGGAAAACATGCGGGGTAAAGTAGGGGCAAGGGCTTTAATATCGCGTCCGAATTACAAAAGTTCAACAATATTTACCGAAGATTTTGTTGCAATACATATGGATAAACTAAAAATTATATACAATAAACCAATTTATATCGGATTTTCCATATTGGATATGTCAAAGACAGTGATTTACGACTTTTTTTATAATTTCATTAAAGCAAAATTTGGTAGTAACGTTTCCTTATTGTACACTGACACCGATTCTCTTATTTTAAAAGTTTTTACCGACGACTTTTATCGAACAATTGCAGAGAACCCTGATAAGTTCGACACCTCTAATTATGTAGAAGGGAATATTTTTAATATCCGGAAAAGTCAATCAGTAGTAGGTCGGATGAAAGATGAATTTCCAGGTGATCCGATAATGTGTTTTTACGGCACCGGCGCTAAAGCTTATTACATCAGCTCGCTTCATAATGAAGTGAAGAAAGCAAAAGGTGTCAAAAAAGCAGTTATTGAGAAACAACTTCACCTGGAAGATTATCAAAATGTAGTAGAGCGTGGTGGTTTAATATTTCGCAAAATGAAAACGTTTCGTAGTTATAAACACGACGTTTACACGGAAATATTAAACAAGGTAGCATTATCTCACCACGACGACAAACGCTATATAATACCATCAACGACAAAAACTTTGCCTTGGGGACATAAGGATTTAGACTTTTATAGTGCAGACCCAGAAGAAAATTTGGTAAACTTGTTGAAAGTTATTCAATCATATCTTTAGTTTTTAAGTAATTTTATGTCATACCGATTTTAAACTTGTTAAAATAATTGGAAAATTCATATATAAACTGTTAATTTTAATATTTATCAACGTACTGGATTAGTGTTATGTAGAATTTTAAAAGAAAATGCACTACCTCAAGGATGGCAAGATACACCTTGACCTTGATAAAGCTAGTTTTAAAATTTCAAGAGAACGCGCAACCTTGAAAAGTGCCTGTAGTCAAGGGCACTAAGAAGAGTGGTGGCAAGAACGAAGTGAAGGACGGCGAGACTCGAGGTGGGGTGAACTTATAGTTGGGGGAATAGGCATAAAAGCGAGCATCTTGTGTGGAGCTCTTCAGTCTGAAACTTTTAGTGACGACAATTATTCCTGTGTACGTAATGTGTTCAAACATGAGTGATATTTCTGATTTAATGAGTGTTTCAACCCAAGATCTTCTGGGCGTCGAAGATGATTTACATCTGATTACCGCAAACGCCTTTGTGGACGAGCCCGCAGCCCCCGGGAACGACTTGAGTATAGCAGACGATGGAATGGAGCAGATTATGGATGATGCATGTGGCCAGTTGTTGAGGGACATAGAGAAGCGGCAAGCAGCTGAGAACAAAAAAGTCAATGTTCTCAGTAATGTTGTGATTAAGGAAGCCCAGCCGACACATTCAAAATTAAAAAGATTACTGACGACTGGTGGATCCAAAAGCAAGGGTGAATTTTATTCGTCTGTGGCAAAGGATGTGCCGAAAAAGAAGAAATTCACATTTAGGCGCCTCCCCGTACCTTTTCCCGGTGGATTCGAGATGCCGTCTTCACCACCACCACCAGCAGCAGCAGCGATTCCAAACCACTTGGCTCCGGTGGTAGTTGTCGTGGATGGCCCAATCATGAGGACACCATCGCCACCACCACTATCACCGGAGCTGTGCCGGAAAGGACGAAAAGGTCGAAAAAAAAATATAGAGCGACCAATTAGTGCATCTAGTGCGTCCACATCATCATCAACGTTTGTGGCGTCTCAACCAGGTTGGCTAGATGAGTTTTCTAGCAGCCAAAGGAATGTCCTAAGAGACGCCTATAATGTGCGGGGTAAACTTTTGGGACAATTAAGGGCGCGAGAAAGTGATGTGGAAATTTACGAGAGACAGATTACGGAACTAAAAAAAAAGTTAGATTTAGCTAGGTGTGATGTGGGACAATTAAAAAAAAAACTATTGTTATTAGACAATTTTAGTGTTAAGTTAGAGTAAGTTTTGTAATATTAGATGTATATAGATTTAGGTTTAAGAATTGTATAGGCATATAATTTTAGTGTTAATTTAGAGTAAGTTTTGTTATAGTAAATGTATATAGATTTAGGTTTAAGAATTGTATAGTAATGTAATATAAATGTATATATTTTATAAAAATATATTTAAATAAATATCATCCTAGTCAATTAAATTTTGTTTTATTTACAACATTTTGAATTAGTTAGGTTTATGAGAATCAATAAACCCATAGGCTATATATAAAAAAGTTTAAATCTTAATATTTAAATAATTTTTTAAGCAAACGAAGTTATAAGAAATTTTACTTTAGCGAATTCAAGAAATTATTAAATCGAATAGATTTGTCTAAAACTATATTTCCTTCGCTAACTACATCAGTCGATTGCAAGCCACGATGGGAGAATATCCTTCAGACATTTTTCTTGATATCCAAGGCTACCATTGTTCTTCTTTTGGATACTTTCCAAAAGAGTTAGCAATTTACGATGGGTTTCGTATCTCAAGTTATCTATTTAAAGCTCCTTTTGCGAAAAATATGTTGTCCCTTGCGGAGCTAAAACATGTCAAATGGGCCGAAAAGTATCATGGACTGAAGTGGGAGTCTGGAAACGTAGAACTCTGTGAAATTAACAATATATTTAAACATGTGTTGGAATTATACCAATCACCCAGGATACTTTTATTTGGCCGCTGATACAGACCCATTTTGCCATATTCAGTCGACGTTGTCAGACCAAAATCGACGTTACCAGACCCGGCTGCGGGTCTGGTAACGTTTAACTATATAGGGATGGTCAGGGGTGTAGGGGGACGCAGGGGAAAAAGTTTCAGGTGGGCTTGATAACGACGGTAATATATGGTATTATAAACGAATTTAGTTCATGCTTTCTCCGCCTAGGTGGCGCTCGCAAATATACAGATTTTGTTTATATTCGATTTTGCCGACGTTATATGTGACCGATGTTGTTGAGCCCGAGATATGGCAACAACGCGTGGACTAGTAAAGTTGGTAATAAATATTATTTATATACATGTTTTTGACCTCCTAACCGGTTTTCCGCCCGCTTTGGATCGTTTTAGAATTTTATTGCCTTTGGATTATTCTTATTAATTTCATTTTTAAATGATATTTTAACATGTTATTAATCTGTTAAAAAATCAAATAGTTAAACGATCTATTATTTTTCTTATATTAATTCGGTTTTAAAGGTGACGCATCTATAAAAAATCTTTAATCAGAACCACAACGTAATAAATTTGTTTAATGTAGAACCTATGCGTAGTAATTCAGAAATAGTCGGTAGGTACTGTAAAAAAATTATTCAGTTTACATATTTCTAACAAGCAGATAGACTATATCCTTGAAAATATAGTCTAATTTTCGAGGCTTAAACTACTAACTGAAAAAATCAGACAGCTAAATTTTATACAGTAAAACCTCCCTTAACGGGCACCTCTTAATAGCGGACACCTCACTTAACGGACACTTTCATTGGTGCAAAAAACATTTCTATTGTAAACCTGTATAAAAAACACCTCCCAATAGCGGACACTCTATATAGCGGACGCGGACACTTTCTTAAAAACTTCCCTATCTAAAATACAATGACATGTATTTTTACCTCCCTATAACGGACACCCCGTAGAATGTTTAATTGTTTATCTCTATTTATGGTAATTTAAAACGTCTATCGACAACCGACACGGTAATTACTTAATAGACCCTTTTATTAGGTAGGTACCTTTTTTTCTGGGTTTTCCGTTTCTGTAAAATGGATTATACCTCGTAAATGGTGTCATAAACATTAATTATGATCTTACTGCGCTATTCAAAGAAAACATTAGCATAAAGGGCCTTTTTGAAATCCTTGTTTAGTTATTGTTATTCATTTGATATTAAAACTTTGTGTCTTTAAGTCTGAAAATATGTCGTTAAAGAGAAAACGTTTGTCTTTGAAGGAAAAAAAATGAAATAATAATGGAAAGTGAAAGTTATGGGGCAAGTGTCAGAAAACTAGCTGAAAAGTTCAGTGTGGGAAAAACACAAATTTCGGAAATAATAAAAAACAAGACCGAGCTAAAAAAGCTGTTTGCAGAAGGCGGAAATGAAGAGCAAAAACGGAAGTTTCCCAAGACTAGTACATTAGCAGTTGATGAGGTAGTTTTTAACTGGTGTTGTAAAGCAAGAAACAAAAACATTCCAATATCTGGGCCTGTAATAAAACAAAAAGCTTCTGAGGTCGCAGAAAATCTGAAAATTGAAAATTTTAAGGCTTCAAATGGCTGGTTGGAAAAATTTTGTCAAAGACACACGATAACGTTTAAAACTATCTGTGGTGAATCAGCTGAGATTAACCATCTTATTTTGTGCAAATATGGAGGGAGAAAAAGAAGAACCCCTCATAATTGGTAAAAGTAAAAACCCAAGATGTTTTAAAGGATCTAATGTTGAGAAATTACCTTTGAAGTGGACATCCAATAAAAAAGCCTGGATGAACACAGACATTATGACAACTTGGTTGCAAGAATTCGACAAAAAAATGAAGAAACAAAACAGAAATGTGATTCTATTTTTAGACAATGCCACTTCACATCCATAGATACCATTAAAAAATCTTCAGATTATTTTTTTGCCTCCGAATACAACATCCCACTGTCAGCCGCTTGATCAGGGCATAATTCAAAATTTTAAACTATTCTATAGACATTACTTAGTTAGGAGAATTTTGTCATTTTCCGAGAACGAAAATTATTTTAAAGATGCTGAAAAAAGCATAAATTTAAACAGTGCCTTAGTTTGGATTGCTGCTGCTTGGAAAAAAGTTTCACCCAACACAATTAAAAAATGTTTTTCAATAGCGGACACCTCTCTATAGCGAGATTTTTCTGGTGTCCGCTATAGAGAGGTTTTACTGTATAGGTATGAACCTACCTACTGCAATTTTATTTTGCTTCTTTCTCAAATTTATTAAGAGAAGAGTTTGAAGGTAGGAAGGTATATGTAAGTACCTACTGTTTTTAGTTATAGAACAAAATTCATTTATGCAACATGTTTTAGTAGACAAAATTACTAGAATGAGATCAAATGGTAGAAATCATACAATGGGTGTTTTTTAATAATACCTACCTTAGTAGCAAATCATGTCAAAACTGAACTGGTCATCTACAAATTTTAAACTTAAACCCCTTATAAACCTTAAACTATCTTGAAACTTTTATTTGGCCGCTGATACAGACCCATTTTGCCATATTCAGTCGACGTTGTCAGACCAAAATCGACGTTACCAGACCCGTCTGCGGGTCTGGTAACATTTAACTATATAGGGATGGTCAGGGGTATAGGGTGACGAAGGGAAACTATTTTAGGTGGGCTTGATAACGACGGTAATATATGGTAATATAAACAAATTTAGTTCATGGAAATAGGGATATAAACCTTTCATTGACAATGACTGAATTAAATACCTGATGTAGACAGACAGGGAATCTTTTGGTGAAACTAAAAGTCATTAAGATGAGTTGTGAAATTATAAACCTTGCTGCCAAAATGCACCTACAGTAGGTATTACAACTTACAACAAAAAACTCAGTTTAGTTAATGTTCCACTTAGGGCCAGTTGTATAGGTTTCGTTTAAACTGCAAGCTACGGTAAAACAGTAGTTTCGTGTCAAATGTCCTTTGTATACCCAACTGTAACAACCATCTGGAGTTTAACTATCAACTGATAGAGTGAACACCAGTTAAACTTCAAACTTGACATTTTTGTACTTTTTTCTAGCCTTTTTAGAATTTTTAGTTTTTGCCATTTTTATGCTAAGTACTCTCGTTAAGTTTTGTGTTGAGTTCTGTGGTGTTGTGATAGTACCTAATTGTAAATTGAAATTTTTAAATTTTTGATGAATTTTCTGATAATGATGATGAAGACGTAATTAACATAATTGAAAATCCGAGAAGAGCTCGAGTCTTTAGACCGCGGATCCATACGAATTTGTAGATAGACCAAGAATTTGTAAACGTATTTAGAATATCGAGAGCATCAGTAGAAGAGTTGCTCCAGCAAATTGGTCCCCAGCTACAAAGGAACACTGAATAGTAAGTAGTACACAAGAATGTAAATTTCATGTAACATGTTTACCTCAGACTGTTAACGAAGAATGGAGACAATTTACTTTATGTAAAATCCTAAAACAGGTTTTTGTGTTCTAGAAATCATGCTTTAAGCCCTGCCACACAATTATTGGTAACACTGCGATTCTATGCTACAGGAAGTATGCTGAAGGTCGTGGGAGATTTTGGAGGCGTAGATCCTGGAACAGCATCACGCGTTGTTGCTGATGTATCAATAGGGGTAGCTCATTTATTACCCAGATATATAAAAATGCCTCTTACCAATGTAGAATTAAAAGAAACTAAAAATGAGTTTCAGGTAGTTGCAAGCTTTCCAAATATCATAGGTGCAATTAACTGCACACACATTCGAATACAATCTCCAGGTAAAATTTTATCATCTATATAGGTTTCTACCAATAGTAATAAGTATGGTTAATAACTACCTACTTAAAAATATCAGACTAAAATGTATTTTTTTATTACATAAATATATTTTATCCAACACATGACTGTTATGACTGTCATTATCAATATCATTTTAGACATGTAAACTATCAAAAACACACACCAGTAAGTTATAATCCGTAACTTACTAGTGGGTTATGATTATAACTCACGCAGGCACATCTTCTTTCACGAAAGTCGATAAATTATTTTATTTCATACTGTATTGTAAAACACACCTTTACATATTTGAATCTAGTCCAGAAAATAAGGTTTTACAGCAATAAGTCCCGTAAAATTTTTTTACCGGACTAGTCCTGTAAAATTTCTTTACCGGACTGAAATTTGTAAGTTTTAGTTTAATCAATGTCAAACACACTATGTTTCCACCAGTAAATATAAGCACTTTTCAAATATACGACGCAGAATAAAACTTCATTATAACTTCAAAACATAATTATAATTTTCAACAGAACAGTATGAAATAAAATATTGTACGTCATTCGTCCGGCAAATCCTTTACAGTATTCGTTTCAAAATTCCAGACTCGGCTCCTTCGTCGCCTCGTCTCGAAACATTTCACTCATACTGTAAAAGTTGATTTACCGGACTTATCACGTAAATATCTATTAAGGTTTTGGCATAACTATTTCTTGACTTGTAGGGAATAATAAATAAACACGCCAGGTCAGCCTCTTTTTGAATTTAGGCTGAAGTTTCTTCCATATTTTGAAAAACTACCCTCGAAAATAGCAAAATAATAATTTCTTTTACTGCCTTCAAATTTTGGTTGTTAATCAATTCCATAACAACAAAAATCACCTTAGCCTACTTTTACGTGTCAAATTTGTCATTCAAAAATATGTCAATTAAAATATAATACAGGGTTTTCCAGTTTACATTGGAACAATATAATTTTCTATTTTTTAATAATATCTATCAAGTGTTGGATAAAATTTTGTATGGCACTCGTGTGTTAAGTCATATAAGTCACTTGGGAATTAGCCCTCTCGGCCTACGGCTTCAAGGGCTAACCATTTCCCAGCGTGACATATATATAACATAACACACTTGTACCATAAATAACTATTATCTATTGTATGAGACCCATTTATTTTCCCTTTAGGTGGTCCAGATGAAGAAAATTATCGCAACAGGAAAGGTTTCTTTTCAACAGATGTTTAAACCTTATCAGATTCAAGATTGCGAATAAGAAATATAGTGGCTCGATGGCCAGGCTCTACAAATGACCGATTATCATATAATAATAGTAAGCCGAAATAAATCAAGGCATGTTTGGCATCTTGGGTAAGTCAGGGTATACTCTAGACGAGCATGTGATGATACCACTGGCAAATCTAGGTACACAGGCTGAAAATTTGTATAACGGATCACAAATAAGAATACGTAATGTTGTCGAAAGACAATATGGCATTTGGAATACGGATGATCCAGCACAACTTGATGACAATGCTGTTCAAAATGAGGATAATATAGAAGATCATGTTCAAAATCTACCTCAGGGAAATGGAAAACTAATTCGGCAAAATGTAATAAATAATTATTTTGCTAATCTAATTTAAATAAATAATACGCTATGTAACCAACTTTGTGAAGGACAATGTGAAATAAATTTTGCTCCCACCGAAAAAGCTTTTACTTTAAGCTACATAGTTTTTCGAACGCTTCACTTTGCTCATAAAAAAATAGCTACCTTTGGTATAAAGTGCAGAGTCAAAAAAATTCAAGATGTTCTTTTAAAAAAATATGATGACAGAACAGAATTAAATAGCATAAAAGTCCTACAAAGATAGCTTTATTAAATATAGTATTTAAATTAGGGCAGTTTTTTTTTTTTATTTTGTTTGTTTAATTCTACTGTAATATTGCAGTAATATTTGCGTGTTTAAAAACATTTCTTAAAACGCTAGAAAAATCCAAGGTTTTAAAATTAACAAAAATATGTGAGACTGTCAACTGTCATTGTCAAACTTCTATAATGTTAACCAGAAAGTATACAAGGAACAAGTTGCAAATTTTAGTTTAAACTTTAGCTTAAACCTATGATTAAACTTAGGTTTAAACTGTAGATTAAACCAAACCTATACAATTGACCCTTAGTTTCTTCTCACCTATTTTATATTTCACCTGATTCTTTTAGTAGTTATAAAACTTGTTGCGCATATCATAGAAACGTGTTAAAAACAAAACACAAGTAATAAAAAATGACACAAGTGTCGGCATCAGCAAGTGTGGGCATCTTCTCAAAAGTTTAAATAAATTTGTTAATTTTGAAATATAGTATTGAAAGAATAACAATTATTGTACGTTACCATTAAAACATCATTCTGAAATGCAACTTAAACGCATGTCCCATACGGTTTCGACGTTTTCGCGCCAAATAATGTATTATTGCAATCCCAGAAACCGGCAACGTCGCTTGGTATGATAACGTCGGTAAGCTATATTATTTATTTCTGAGTAGGTCTGACAGAGTGGCATTAACACGTGGGTTTAAAAACGTTTATTAGAAATGCCGATTTTTTTTTTTTAGTATTTTCTTACCCCTCCCAGGTTGCTTGAATTTGTTTGATTAAGTAAGTCATATTTTTACCTTCTAAACACCCCTGACCTTGTTGCTTCTTGTGGGTCTAAGGTTGTCTGTAAAATGTATCGGGACTGAAAACGCGGTCTGTATCAGTATATATATACGTAAAAGGAAGTATGAAGGCAAATTTCCTAAAGAGGTTTATAAGCGAAGAAATCATTACAGATATTCCCTGTAAGCTGGAACCGAAATTAAGTAAATTTAAGAAGATTCCAGAGTGTTTTTTCCACAAAACGATGCATCCATGGCATTGTGCAGCATCGAATGTAAAACTGTTATATAATTATAGAAATTGCTACTAATAAATATTATATTATTGTTTACTTTGTTTTTCTTTTAATCATTCGTCAGTACCTAATCTGCACACTTTTTCTCTTAGATTGGCTAGCTAGTATTGAACTTAAAATATTTGACTTAGTGTTTACAATAAATCACAACTTAAAATAAAATTTCTTGGTACTACCCGTTTCGTATTTAAATAATTTTTTAAGGCATTTGCTGTAATTTTACGCAGAAATGCAAAAGAGCTAAAATGTTTGCCTTCGCTTAAACCATAGATCCCCGGTTTTTAAATTGTATTTAGTGAAAAAAATTTTTGGTGGTACCTCCATAATATTTGTTATTTATTAATTTTTTTTAAGCATTTGCTGTAATTTTACGCAGAAATGCAAAAGAGCTAAAATGTTTGCCTTCGTTCAAACCATAGATCCCCGTTTTTTAAATTGCATTTAGTTGAAAAATTTTTTTTGGCGGTACCGCCATTATATTTGTTATTAATTAATTTTTTAAGGCATTTGCTGTAATTTTACACAGAAATGCAAAAGAGCTAAAATGTTTGTCTTCGTTTAAACCATAGATCCCCGTTTTTTAAATTGCATTTAGTTGAAAAATTTTTTTGGTGGTACCTCCTTTATATTTGTTATTAATTAATTTTTTTAGGCATTTGCTGTAATTTTACGCAGAAATGCAAAAGAGCTAAAATGTTTGCCTTCATTTAAGCCATAGATCCCCGTTTTTTAAATTGCATTTAGTTGAAAAATTTTTTTGGCCGTACCTCCATTATATTTGTTATTAATTAATTTTTTAAGGCATTTGCTGTAATTTTACGCAGAGATGCAAAAGAGCTAAAATGTTTGTCTTCGTTTAGACCATAGATCCCCCTTTTTTAAATTGCATTTAGTTGAAAAATTTTTTTTTTGGTGGTACCTCCATTATTTTTGTTATTAATTAATTTTTTTTAGGCATTTGCCGTAATTTTACGCAGAAATGCAAAAGAGCTAAAATGTTTGCCTTCGTTTAAACCATAGATCCCCGTTTTTTAAATTGCAATTATTTGAAAAAAAAATTTTTTTGGTAGTACCACCTTCATATTTGTTATTAATTAATTTTTTTTAGGCATTTGCTGTAATTTTACGCAGAAATGCAAAAGAGCTAAAATGTTTGCCTTCGTTCAAACCATAGATCCCCGTTTTTTAAATTGCATTTAGTTGAAAAATTTTTTTTGGCGGTACCGCCATTATATTTGTTATTAATTAATTTTTTAAGGCATTTGCTGTAATTTTACACAGAAATGCAAAAGAGCTAAAATGTTTGTCTTCGTTTAAACCATAGATCCCCGTTTTTTAAATTGCATTTAGTTGAAAAATTTTTTTGGTGGTACCTCCATTATATTTGTTATTAATTAATTTTTTTAGGCATTTGCTGTAATTTTACGCAGAAATGCAAAAGAGCTAAAATGTTTGCCTTCATTTAAGCCATAGATCCCCGTTTTTTAAATTGCATTTAGTTGAAAAATTTTTTTGGCCGTACCTCCATTATATTTGTTATTAATTAATTTTTTAAGGCATTTGCTGTAATTTTACGCAGAGATGCAAAAGAGCTAAAATGTTTGTCTTCGTTTAGACCATAGATCCCCGTTTTTTAAATTGCATTTAGTTGAAAAATTTTTTTTTGGTGGTACCTCCATTATTTTTGTTATTAATTAATTTTTTTTAGGCATTTGCCGTAATTTTACGCAGAAATGCAAAAGAGCTAAAATGTTTGCCTTCGTTTAAACCATAGATCCCCGTTTTTTAAATTGCAATTATTTGAAAAAAAAATTTTTTTGGTAGTACCACCTTCATATTTGTTATTAATTAATTTTTTTTAGGCATTTGCTGTAATTTGACGCAGAAATGCAATAGAGCTAAAATGTTTGCCTTCGTTTAAACCATAGATCCCCGTTTTTTAAATTGCATTTAGTTGAAAAATTTTTTTTATTTGTTATTAATTATTTTTTTTAGGCATTTGCCACAATTTTAGAGAAAAAAGTATTGAAGTGAAAATGTGTGACTAGATGTAAACTATAAGCTCCCATTTTTTAAAATTGCATTTTCTTAAATTTTAAAAACCCTATTGTCATTTTTTTAAAATTATGTATATTAAGCGAGTTATTTAGATTTTTCTATTTTTTGACTTTTTGAGGTATTTCCATACTTTTTACATCAAAAGTTGCATAATAAATAAGATGCGGCCGGTTTCGAACTTAATTATGGTATTTTTTAAAATTTCTTAATACCGCTATTTTTTGTTATATAAGCAATTGAAATGTGAAATGCATGGGGTGCCCCACCTAGCTATTTTTTAGAAATGTTTAATTTTTAGGCTTTTCGCCCATCCTACATAAAAGTTGTATCTGACATAAAAGATTCGTCTACTCGTGAGCTAAATTATGGAATTTTTTAATTTTAAAAATTAACAATATGAAGCAAGTTTTACAACAATTTATAAAAAAATAGCATTTTTAGTGTCAAGTATCAGAACTTCCTTATTGTCAGTCCCATAAAAAAAAGCTTCGTATAAGAGATGGTCTAAATTATGTGGAGAATATTTACAAATTTTTTATTAAAGTAAAAAACCATAAATAAAAAAGTTCGCCGGTGAAAAATCGTTTTATCTCAGCTATCCGTGGTCCGATCTTGACGGGACCCCCCGCAAACGATTTAGACGCCCGTCTACGTTGGGAGGGTGGGGGGCGGGTGGGCACTTATAAAAAAAAAAAAAAAAAAAAAAAAAACGTATAAACCGAACCTTGCCTACCATCTCCCAGTGTGTTTTGCACATTTCAATTACGCATAAGCGAGCTAGAACTATCTCTGACCTTGAAAAAATTGAACAAACTTCTTTATCCTTCATCCGATTTTAAATCTGTGTCCACGATAATTTTCCTTAAAAAATTTCAACAAACATTTACTCGAAAAGTTTTTCTCTACGACTTACCATTGAGGCACTGTGAAGCTTTAAAGTGCAGTTTTCGTTATTTCACCTATCTTTTTCATAACCCCCTATTGATTTTTGGAGATTTTAAATTTTTTTTTCAGCAATTTTATGTAGAAAAATATGCCAAGAAATATTTTATAATGACATTTCCTCATAAAATATCGCCAAGTGGCCGAAAAAAATTCTTAAAGGTTGAAAATTTGCATATTTTATATTTTACAAAAATTAACGATTTCTTGATTAAAATGGGATCTTTAGAGGTAAATGAGTGTTTTTGTAGTATAACATTTTTTTCCCAAATGTTTGCATGTATTCGAAAAAAATTCTTAAAAGTTGAAAATTTACATATTTTATATTTTGCAAAATTAACGATTTTTTGATTAAAATGGAATCTTTAGAGGTAAATGAGTGTTTTTGTAGTATAACATTTTTTTCCCAAATGTTGGCATGTATTCGAAAAAAATTCTTAAAAGTTGAAAATTTAAATATTTTTTATTTTACAAAAATTAACGATTTTTTGATTAAAATGGAATCTTTAGAGGTAAATGAGTGTTTTTGTAGTATAACATTTTTTTCCCAAATGTTGGCATGTATTCGAAAAAAATTCTTAAAAGTTGAAAATTTAAATATTTTTTATTTTACAAAAATTAACAATTTGTCGAGAGAAATGGAATCTTTTGAGCTAAATAACTGGTTTTTCAGTAAAAAATTGTAAGAACTTTAAATTTCGTAGGTATGACGAAAGATCATTATTGCCTTAAAAAAATTTTGCCGTAAAACGTTGGGATAAAAATTGACATTTAACAACTAACTACGCTCAAGTCTTTATGTGGCCCTCCGAAGAGGACCTGGGGAAGGGGGTTAGGGTGGGTCAGGGTTCGGGCGGTCGCATAGTAAAGAGAATAGGACTTCTACGGAGTGGTTGAGTCCGCAGGACCGGCGTCCATATCATCTTCAAAATCCCACCAAGATGTGGAATCGGCTGGTCCGCTAAAGTCATCGCTGACTTCTACCGATCCCGCATTCGATGTGGAGTCCGCAGGTCCAGTGGCCTCAACATTTTCAACTCGCCTCGATGGTGGTGGTCTGTTGGGTCGAGGAACAATTTCAGTCTCATCGCTAAACAGCGACGAGCCACGGCTTGCAGGTCCTTCTTGGGGTCGAGGAACATATTCTGTCTCATCGCTAAACAGCGACGAGCCACGGCTTGCAGGTCTTTCTTGGGCCATGTCCAAGATGTATATGAATTAATTGTGAAGCTGAACTAGTATTTATATGCTAACATTGTAGTGGGGGATAATAATATTTGAATGATCTGCCTTATAGCCATTTATAATAAACATTACTCGGTCTCTACCAACAGTAACACAATCAAACACAAGATTTTTATTTTTAACTAATTTGAGAGAAATGCGATGAATTATGTACTGCAGAAAATCCCTTGAAGTTTTTCTATTATGCGATGATAACAAATACCACATGTTGGTATTGTATCATCCCAAAAATGGGACTTCTGCCTAACTAACTAACTACGCTCAAAGTATAAGTGTGGTCCTGAAAAGGACCGTTTTTTGTAGGTTTAGGGAAACCAGCTAATTCGGCTGTTCCCCTCTGGCGATCTGGACAGATCGCGGTGCAATTATCCGACGCCAACGCCGACGAGGTGCTGGTGGTTCGGGCGCTCCAACCCTTTCTTCCTCGTCGTCGTCGTCGTCGTCGTCAATCACCACCACGACAGGTGGTGGTGGTGGTGCTGCTTGTACTGTCGGCTTAACGACAGCGATCGGTTTCCCTTCAAATTTCTTCTTTGAGGCTGCCCAATACTCTTCGATTTTCCTCTTCCTGGTCGAGGTCAACATCAGTCTAGTAGCGTCCATGGCTGGATGAAGAGTGATACATTCTGCTATGCGCATACGTATTTATAGCCATATTTTAGGGGTGGGGTGTAAATTTTACTATATCCTTCAAAAATGTGTCTTGAATTAAAAAAATAATTTAGTTTGATCCCAGCTTTGATGAGATGAAGTTTGTTGTAGTCGACATTCAAGGATTCTGCGTTCCACAATTTCAACCTAAAGAGTTGGCTATTTATGATGGAAGGGAGATGAAAAGTTACTTCTTTAAACCAACAATACCGTTTCAAGAACTATCGTATGAATGTCAGAAGCAGGCGTTGTACTTATATGGAAACCGACATGGACTTTGCTATACTTTAGGTGAAACGGATCTCGACCAACTTTTCTCGATTCTCTACGACGCTCTGCACGATGTCGACACTATTTATGTCAAGGGACAAGTTAAGAAGGATTTTTTAATAAACACTTTTTTCGATATGAACCTTAAAACTCCTTCTATTGTTAATTTAGAATTCACTACTGATTCTATTAATATACCAAAATTAACAATGGATACTACGTATTGCTCCAATCATAGTTTAAATATTTGTTCTTGTAGCGTAACAAATGCTAGAATATTGTATGACTATATACATAATTGTTTACCTAAATAAATAATACAAAATGTCCAAAGTGTTTTATTAACAGTCACCTTACCATAGTAAAATTTTAATAATATGCTTACGGTGGTATGCCTTCAATAATAATAATAATAATAATAATACCGTAGCACAATCAAGTGATCCACTACGCTCAAGTCTTAATTTTCCCTTCAAAAAGGACCTGTGAGGTGTAATTATTCGGGTGGTCGCATAGGAGAGAGAAAGTGGGAATTATCGTAGTCCTTCTACGGAGTCGTTGAGTCCGCTGAACCGACTTCTACCGGTCCCGCATGTCTCTACCCATGGTAGCACAATCGAAAAATTATTTCTCGAAAAGTATTGTGCCACCCTGGGTATGTGACATTAAACAACTAACTACGCTCAAGTCTTTATGTGGCCCTCCGAAGAGGACCTGAGGAAGGGGGTTAGGGTGGGTCAGGGTTCGGGCGGTAGGTAGTAGTAGCTTTATTTGTAATAGAACTTACATTCTATTGCAAATAATGCAAGATTGTTGGTGAAAGACCGTAAACAATCTTTCACGACAATCACTACATCTCGAGTGATTTTGCATCGCCCTATTATATCCTAATGTAAAATGAGTTTGAATGAAATTAACATCATTCAAACCTCCAAATCTAGTTATGTAGCAATTCATACATAAATTGACGTGAAGGCCCCATTTTACATAGGATTGAACTATGCAAAATCTAGCTCTGAACCTACCTCCCCTACGTACCGCTCTATGTTGAACATTTGGTTCAACTGTTCGGTCTTCATCGGTTGAATATCCTGCATCTGAACTTGATGACATTTCGGGACAGTATGAGTTTCCATGTCAAAATCGGTCATTATATATACTTTATTTTGCCCCCACCTCTACCTCCCTCTCTCTCTCTGTCTCATACACTTCTATATATTCTTATCATTGAAGAATTCATGTCTTGTAACATATTAAAATATACCCTCGATCCTCGGTTACAAAAATTAAACCAACAGTAGTAGCTTTTACAATAACAGAAACACGGTAGATAATATTAAAATATTTATTTCTAAATTTATTTTCTATGTAATACAGTGCCTTCCTTAAACGGTATTACAAAATAAAACTGTTAAGATACTAAATATCTAAGGTTATTTTATTACAAAGAAAGATAAACTACAGAACTTAGATTAAAATATGGATTTGTTACTAACTGAACCATTCATGATATTGTAACTTAAAAATGAGTCGTGAATAACCAATGCATAAACTTTAGTGTCTTTGGGAAATTTACTGTTTCGTGTTTCAAACTCGATTTTGACATCAACTGTGGATGATTTGATAGCTTCTGGTTGATGACTGCAATCCACGATGAAAATGGGGTTGTCAGGATATTCGACGTAATTTAACATTGGGTCCACCATTTCTCGACCGTAGTAGCTACTCTGGAAGTTCTCATAGGTATAGTAAGCTGTCGCATATAATTTTTTCCCAAACTCTAAATTCCATCTTTCATATGGATAGACGGTGGAATTAAGGTATACTCGTATGTCACTTATATTGGCTGTAGTAAACTGGGTGGCATCTTTGGCCTTATTGTCGCAATTGTTACTATTCTGAAAACCAATAATCAAATATCTCGGTTTTTCAAGACTTGTGCTAGTCCTTAAAGCCCACACATCTGATGATGTTTGTCGCAAAGCAGGTAGTTCGTAAAGATCCCATTTACGATATGCCATTGGAATATTGGCGCTATTTACACCTTTATTCATGCGAGACATTATCTTTAGCTTTTGACGATCGTCGGGAATAATATGACGAACTCTCCATTCGATTTTATCAATATTAATGTCTGCTTCCACTTCACCAACATAACAATTGGTAAAATTGCGAGCGATAATTAAAATAAGCTCTTGCTTAACATTAAAAATTCCTTTCGTATAGTCCTCTGCAAAACCCATTAGATACTTTAGGGGGAGCTTTCCGGAGAATACATGACTTGTGGCATCAACAAGAGCTTGATTATTTTCATTTAGACCCCATCCACAAACCATTAGAGAATTATTTTGTAAGGCGCCGAAGGATGCCATCGTTTTCAGTGTTGTAGTAATTCCTGGTTTTCGGACAATTGCGACTTGTTCACCACCACCCATTTCATAGCGAATTTCGTCGAAAAGGAAGGCTATAGCATTATTCGATAAGTAACATTTCTTTGTTGCATCTTTAGGTTTGAAAGTACCTTCGATGTATATGTAACTTTCGGAAACATCCAAGATTATGTCTTGAAAGTGTACGGGAATACGAATTTCATCAGAGTTCTTAAATGTTGGGGAACCATATGGTTTATAAGTATGTTCCTGTAAACTTATTATGGAGTTCTCGAAGATAGGTTCGGTGAAAACCTCGATCTTTTCACTAGTAGCCGTCATTTTCTAGATTTTCGTATTTTCAAACCAATTGATCGTAAAAAACTGTAATCTTCACGAGAAAGCTGCTGCTGCTGCTGCTGCTGCCGATGAGGTCTTTTCGATCTTATGACTGGATTACGAATGAGCCTGGTTTGCCTACTTTGTTTACTTTTATTATGTTTAACTGAATCTTTCACAGTATGCAACAAACGTAGTTGAGTGTTAAAGCAGAAACCCATCCTTATGCTATTTTCTTTAATTCCAATTTAATAATTATCTTCTCGCCTCGAAAGTCAATCAGATCTCCGTCGTCATCCAAGATTCGCAGACTGATGTTGTCTATGAACTGACGTCCTTCCGGTATAATCGGCATATAAATAATATTCTGCGGCTCTTTCGTAATTTTATACCCTGCTTCAACGTCAATATCAAATTCAAATAGGATGTGGCATTTCGACGAGTTCAGGAATGCACCAGAGATTATATTACAATCAACCCGTATAATGCGTACTTTCATAATATCCACATTGTACACTGACTGATGCTTTTCATTTTTTTTTAACACTTTAGCGTCAAACCCCAACATTTTGGCAATACTTTTGTCACCACCCAAATCAATGTCATACTTCGATTTCATCTCACATTGTAATGTATTATTGTTGGCTGTTAACGAAAATATTTCATCACTATCGTCGCGGGTTGACTCTTTTAGGGCTGTCAACATAGCTTGACCAATTTCATCAATTTCATATGCTCCTGGTGGAATGGTCAGTAGATGTGATATTTTTTCATCATTCCTTATTTTACCAGATGAGCTGTTGTTTTCATCAATTATGTAACCAAATGAGTTGTTGTTTTCATCAATGTTAAAAATTGAATTATATGTGTAAAATCCCACAAGTGCAAGACCATATTTACTTGTTGTACTCAGTTCAATGGGTGGATAAAAGTCGGCGCTTAACACGCTCGAGGATCCTGTTAGCGTGAATGTATGCGACATGACTGACGTTAAGTAGCTATTTGTGATTGTTTTTATTATCATTTGCAGCAGTTCAATGGGTTTAATACACTAGCGCTTTTTTTTTTCTTCTCATCTGATGTCGTGTTAATCGAATTTTCAGCTGTTATATTCACATCACTGATTTTGCAGTAACAACAAAATAATTTTCGAGGCAATGGCCCATCACCCACATCCTTGTTGGAATCGTCACTGTCGCTATTGTAATGTTCATAGCAAAACTGATATTTCATCATATCCTCGTCACTTTTCAGTTCATTTGACAGCTTATCCCAAACTAGAGCAATTTCATTTGGCGCCATCGAAATCATTACTTCCTTCGGCACGTTTTCTAATTCTTCGGCAGTCATTCTCAACAATCCACCCACTTGTTTAAACACTTTAAGTGAGTGCAAGATCTTTGTGTAGTTATCGCGTTCAACTTGTGACGTCAAAGACATAATTATTATTATTATTTTATATCGGAGAGAAACTTCAAACACAGATGGCCACACCAAACTGAATCGAATTCTTGCTGACGATCGTATGTATAGTAAATGTTTTTCGACGCGTTCGAACCTGTTTGCAGATATCTCACCAATTCGGTAGGTGGTGGCAAATCACCAAAGCTATCATAGTATGTTACTTCAAAGTTGACTTTTCGATATGCCACCCAATGCGTCCCTACTTCCGATGCGCTATCCAAATTAACAATGGCTGCTTCATACCGTCGGGGACCACGTGCAGGTAATGCATCTCGCATATAAACTCCCCTAAAGTGAGGTATCTTTAGTTTTAACACATACTTTTCCAGATCGACATTTGATAGCGGTCTATGGGGTAGGGATTCAATTAGTTTTTTGACATATTCCTATGGTTCATAAACAATCCCATACCTGAACGATATGGTTTCAGATATAATCCATTTCCTCTTAGTTTTAAAGTGGCGCCTGTTTTTTCTGCATTTGCCTTCTTCACTTCTTTGATGGTGCGAACAATGCCGGCGACGCCACCTGCTAACGAGCCTAAGGCTGACAGACCAGCAAATATTGGTATTAATGGTAATACTCCACCAGTTTTAGGAATAGGAATAATCCTAGGTGTGCGAACTTTTCGTTTACCACCTGCTTCTTTTACTGATTTGCGGGCTGCTGTAACGGCTATTTTCGATGCATTTAGAATATTCATTTTCTTTCCACCACCTCTTAGCAATTCTGCTCGAATCGGACGTCGAACAGCAGAACCAAAAGCTACTTTCTGCACACGCACCCGCTTTCCAGCACGTCGCTTACCAGCTCGCCGCTTCCTCTTGGTAATTTTTGATCTACGACCCTTCCTTTTGCTTGATGACACACCCATACCAAAACGTTGCTTTGTTTTCATAATGTTTGTTACCAACCACGCAGCACTCTTTTCACCAACGCTAGCGTCTGCAGATTTCACTCGTTTCCAAGCACTTTGTTCCAACTCGTAATCTGCTTGGTGCCGCTCACTTAAATTGTCTCTATTACGTAAGTAAGCTAAATCGTGCTTCTTACACGCCACGTCTAAAGGATTAATTCCTTGATCACCTCTTTTCACACGTTTAATCACTTTTGTTCCGGGACCACAATATTGATAACCTGGGATATGCAGCTCCACCGGCAGGTTATTAATTAAGGAGTTAACAAAGCCTCTTCCAGTCTTAGTCTGTAAACGAGACGATCTACTTCGTCCGGTGATCAGCATCTGAATGACCATTTAAGTGAAAAGTTTGCTATAAAGTATTGATTTTATCAATATGCGGATAGTACATTTGAAACAAAAATTCCCCATCGATAATCTCGATGAAAAAGTTGGGTGTGGACATGAACAGAAATTGTTAAGGAAACACGGTCCTTTGCTTCCATCATCCATTCGTGGAATAATAATTGGACCTTCGAATTGTGGCAAAACCAATGTTATGATTTCACTACTTACTCACCCCTTGGGTCTTCGTTTTGAAAATGTTTATATCTACTCCAAGTCCCTACATCAACCAAAATACGAATATTTGAGGAAAATTCTTACACCCATCAAGGGCCTTGGTTACTATGCATTCAGTGATGCTTGCAATATTGTGGAACCATCGGACGCAAAGCCTAATTCGATATTTATATTTGATGATGTTATGTGCGAAAAACAGGATGTCATAAGATCTTATTTTTGTATGGAACGTCACAAAAATGTGGATGCCTTTTATTTGGCTCAAACATATTCACGAGTTCCTAAACAGCTTGTGCGAGATAATGCCAACTTTATTATTATGTTTAAACAAGATGAAATGAATATGAGACACGTTTTTTCCGATCATGTATCACCCGACCTGAATTTTACACAATTTCAGGAAATGTGCTCGAAATGTTGGGATAATAAATATGGATTCTTGGTTATCGATAAAGATAGTGATGTAAATTCGGGAAGATATCGCAAGGGACTTGATAGCTATATATTTGTTTAACAGTGATGAATGCATTCATTTCATTGCTGTTCGGTAGTTTGTCAACACCATGAATGAAGAAATTGACTTAAAACGAAAACTAGTGGAAACGACCAATGCTGTTCGAAAAAAATTTAAGCAATTCAAGGCGGCGAAGACACAAAGTGCGCTCGACTTGGATAAATTTTACGAACCAATCACTAAACCACTAACATCTATATCTAATGTAGTAAAGCAACGCCAGCAGCAGCAGCAACCCAAAACCCAAGGAAAGCAATATAGTCGTAGTACTAGCACAATGGAGGAGCCTGAGGAAATATCCGATCACATATCATCATTTCAATCGTCTACACCGCGAATAAGCCGAAAAGCTCACATCGATACAACACCGAAACGTGATACCAATGTTACATTGTTTGAGACACCTTCCCCTTCAAGTTATACAAGTTCACCACCGCTCGACAAGATTCAAGCGTACTTAAATGGCTTAAAAAATAAGCCATCTCAATACGATACCATTTATGGTGTACATTTTGGTAAAAAACCGAATCACCTTAAAAGATATATTGGTAACCTAGAAGTGCGTTTTCCAAATGGCAAAATTTCTTTATATAAAAACGGGAAAAATGTTGGTGTATTTGATGGAACGCCTCAACTTTACGATTTGCTTTTTTTAAGAAATCCACCATTTCTAACACAACACGATAAAATCGATGATGGTGTGCTACAGAAATACACGGATATTTTAGAACTAACTAGTGCAGCATATGAAAATTATGACAAAAATATGGGTCTACGAGAAACCAGATTAATGAAATATTTGCATATTATAAAACCACTACTGATGCCGGCGGGCACTAAATCAGGTGGTGCTGTTGTAAAAAATAACATCGCTGAAAAAATAAAAATACCCAACAAGAAACTACTTTCTTCCAAATCACCTCAATACATTTATTGGAATAAACCAAAGGAGTTGGTTGATCGCTTAAGATTGCTGTGGAGTTCAAAATTAGCTGGTAATACTGGGCATGACAATGAGATTATGTCAATTGTTGAGGAACTTCGTGAAGAACAAATAATATATTAAATTATGTACCTTGTTTCCTTTGCTCAGTGTCTAATGAGACGTGTTCGCTTCGCTACAAAATATGGAAGCAAGCAGGGGAAAAATTGAAATTGTTAATGAACTGCACCGGACTGCTAGAAAAAACTTTATTAGAAGGCGGACGATCATTAAAGGATACAAGGATTTATGGCAAATAGATTTAGCGGAAATGCAACAATATGCTGATGAAAACGATGGTTATCGCTACATCCTTGTATGCATCAATTGTTACTCCAAATTTGTGTACACCAGAGCAATCAAAAACAAGACCGGTGCTGAAGTGACCAATGCAATGAAGAGTATAATTGAAGAGGCATCGTATACACCAGACAATTTACAAAGTGATCAGGGAAAAGAATTCTATAATAGTCGCTTTCAAGCCCTTATGAAAAAATTTAATATAAATCATTATTCTACATTTAGCACGAAAAAGGCGGCAATTGTTGAACGTGTTATAAGAACTTTGAAGAGTGCATTATACAAACAATTTTCGACTAGAGGTTCCTACCGGTGGGTGGAACTATTACCATCAGTAACAAGCGTCTATAATAACACAATGCATCGCACCATCGGCATGAAGCCCAAAAATGTGTTAGAAGATACCCAAATTAGGGCATACGATTATTTAAAGGTTAGACCGAAGAAATATAAATTCCATCTGGGTGATATAGTTCGCATCAGTAAATACAAATCCATATTCGAAAAGGGGTATACACCTTCATGGTCAACAGAACTCTTCAAAATAGTAAAAAGCAACATCACAAATCCACCTACTTACATACTGGAATCATTAGAAGGTGAACCGATTAAAGGTTGTTTCTACGAAGCTGAACTACAAAAGACAACCAACCCAAACGTATATCTTGTTGAAAAAATTCTTAGAAAACGTCAGAAAAATCACATCGATCAATTGTTTGTAAAATGGTTGGGTTTCCCTAATCAATTTAATTCTTGGATAGATAAGTCTGATATTGTTTAAGTACTTAATGTAGTTTATAAAATATTTTTCCAGAAAATAGATAACACTTATTGTAAAATTAGCACATGTATCTTTTATTTTAATATTTCCCTTCCCAGATTGGTTTAAATAATAAGGTAAATAAACAATCAAATCGGTTTATTATCATAAAAGCATTACAATAAAGACCTTAAGAACTAAACTTAGGTGATTGCTATAACAATACAATTACCAAAGTATTTTGTTACTTTTTCCTTCTATTTATCATGATAAAACCTTCTGTCTACTTTCCGAATGTAAATTCTGGATGAAAATTTCTATCAACTTTTTCTTTAGTTTTCTGTACTTTCTCCTTTAAGTGATTTATTTCTTCATTCAATACAGCGAATCTCCGAGAAATATCTGTATTCAATCCTATGATTTTTCGCTCAAAAAATTGTATAACATTCTTACTAATTTCGTCAGCAACTTGTATGCGCAGATCTGATAATTTCTTAACAATTACAGCAGTTAGTTGTATACGCAGGAGATCACGTTGAGTGAGAACATATTCTTGAGTAGCAGCATCATTTGGTTTTTTAGGTGATGCAACATTCTCTAGGGATTTTCCTTGCATATCATACTGATCATCGAGAGTAAGCCTGAATCCATTTCCAGGTGGTCCACGTAAAAACCGACATTTTTCATTGGTTTTCTTACGTCCAAACTTATCAACTGTGCTGTTACTTCGAGTCATCCTTAACTTAAACTAAACTAATTTGCTATTTTACCTTCTACTTATATAACTTCATAAGGTTTTCATCTTACAAACGCTTATATAGGGTTTGTTATGTTGGGAAAAATAAAACAATGCTTTTACTACAAACAATTTATTTCCTATCGGTTTTATTTATATATATTAAACCATAACATTTATTTTTAAACATGACCATTATTTATAATAATATATACATACATTTATATATATTATATATTATACTGGTTTATGGAAATACAGTTCAGAACATGTTTTTACAAACAAAAGTTGTTCGAATAAGTAATTTTACTTTTCTTGATCTTCTACTTTGTCCATTATTTCACAACCATTTGCACCATCGCTGCGGATGACTACACCATCTTTTACGATATAAGTAATATCGTCGGGATCCACATAATCAACCAAATTAAATTTTGTTACCAAATCACTTGCTAGATCTGGTATATGAATGACAAACTTGGCAAGATCATTATCAATCATTTCAGCACAAAATTCACTCAGGCTTATGGATCCGTAGAGATATTGTCCACATAGATGCGCACCAGCCATAAAATTGATTGCATCACGCACATACTTTCTGTACTGACAGCCAGTTGAATCCAAACAGGAACCATCAAACATTGAAAACTGTAGTATATCTTGAGCCATACGTCTTAATTTGCATGCTAACCAACTTATATACGTATCTTGTTTTTCAGCAACATTGTCACACATCTACAATAGAATAATGAGATTGTGATTGTGTTTTCTGATACTAGGTACCTATTACACTTTTCTTAGATTATCAATTAAAATTAAAAATACGATAAACTATATATTAAAATATTCTTTACACAACATTGTTTATTCTAAACACCCAAAATTTAATAATGCTCTAGTATTACCCCCAGAAAATACATGTGAGCTTTGCCCCAAATATGTTAGGGTAAATTTATCACATGATTTATTCATTATGTCAACAGTTGCCTCTGATAATGTTTCAGCAACACGCTTGGGTAAGAAACTTTCAAATGTTACATTATGTGTTTTATCATATAAAGTAACAACAATACTTTTACCAAAACGTGTTGAAACAAATATTATCTGTTTTATGATATAAATTTTTCCCACTGTTAGTGTTGAAATTTTTCGGTGCTCGAGAAAGTCAACATCCTTGTTTATCATATTATTAATTTCAGCCAAAGTCTGCTGTGAAAGACTCATTATTGAAATATGTAATAAAATACCTTTAATAACTTTCACAAAACACACCACAAACACAATATTTCTATTCAACTTTCAAGGCAACAGTTATCAATGCCTGTGTGACTATGCGGCTCTGTAGGAAAGGGACCTTTTTATAGGATAAATTTTCGAGGTAATGGAGGGGGAATAATACCACAAACAATGCACGCTCAAGGTCATGCAACATCAAGGTCATAAAACTTCAAGGTACATTTTCAAGGTCAAGGTGATACCAACACCTGCGTTCAAGGTCAAGGTCATATGACGTAAATTTTCAAGGTCAAGGTGATACCAACACCTGCGTTCAAGGTCAAGGTCAAGGTGATACCAACACCTGCGTTCAAGGTCAAGGTCATGTGACATCATTGAACACCTGCGTTCAAGGTCATGTGACGTCAGAGGAGTGGGGGGTGACAATGAAAGTGTATTAATCCTCTACTTATATCTTTATAGTTGTGGATATTATAATTTTTTTTAGCAGGTGGATTTTTTTCTCATGGGTCCACAACATATCTAAAATATATGCTCTCCACATAACAGTAAAATTTTCTCCCTAATTCTTGCTTGTTCCCCTTAATCAATTCCGAAGTCAATGGCGTGGATGGAGCTAAACTATCCCGTTTGTTCATTTATCTTAATACAAATGAATCGCACTGTCGCGTCGTCAAATCCTAGGAGAACCCCAATTATTCGGGACTATAAATGGCCTGTTATGTTGTTTATTGGTGCCTATTTGTTTTGATTTCGGAGGACTTTACTTTAAGATCGGTAGGTACAGTTTTCTCACAAATGGTAATATATTATTTTCAATTTTATACTAATTCAGTAAACAACTAGGTGGAAAAAATTTAAACTTTGCTTTTAGCAGCAGGTTAGCTCAGGTTATGCTACTAGATCAATTACGCAAGTCCTCAATTGCTTTTAAAAGGTAACCTGCTTGGTAAAAGCAAAGAGTAACCCATTGGTTAGGTTACTCTTTGGTAAAAGGTAAAGATAAATGAAAAATATGACTGTCAAGTTTTTATTTTTAGGGAAATTGTGATTGCATAATACACAACAAAAAATAGACATATACCTACAACAAAGAACCTAAAAGTTACAAATTTAAACCATTAAACCAAATGAGAGAAATGTCCACCTCTTACCTCTAAACATATTATTATCATTCTTCTTTCTACGGGATTGAGAACGTTGCACTGAACACAAGTTGTTAATATCCTGAAATTAATTTGTATTCTAGCCCGTCGGTTTTCGAAATTTTCTTTTTTAACGTATATAAACAATATATAAAGAAGAAAAAATTCAGGTAACTATTATCAATGGAAAACAGTTTTTTTCATATTTTCATAAATAATATAAAAACATACAGTAGAGAAATTGAAAACTATTGAAGGCATTACAAACCGTCGATAAATGGGTGCAATTTGTTAAAAGGTTAGTAGGGTATTAGAACACTAACGATGCATTTCAGTTAAGTTTATTAATAAAGTCATGATGAACTAATAATAATAATAATACTAGGATGGTTCAGAAGGATATCCCAGAAGTGATACTCATTTCTTTCGATTACAGATCTAAGTGTACTAAGATGTAAGTAATTGTACTCACGAACCTAAAACTAGCGGCCAGCGGCAGATTCAGTAAATTCTTGACGCGGTGACCTTGAAAGTTCAAGGTGACATGCAACCTCAAATCCAATTTTTAGTCAAGGGACATTGAACTTGGTTTTGACAATGAACGTGACCTTGTACGTGACCTTGAAAGTTCAAGGTCAAATGCAACCTAAAATCCGATGTTAATAGAGCGACCTAAGGTCCAGTTCAATGTCGAAACCAAGTTCAAGTTCGCTTGACAAAAAATTGGATTTGAGGTTGCATGTGACCTTCAACTTTCAAGGTCACGTACAAGGTCAAGTTCAATGTCAAAATAAAGTTCATGGTCGCTCGACAAAAACTGAATTTGAGGTTGCATGTCACCTTGAACTTTCAAGGTCACGTACAAGGTCAAGTTCAATGTCAGAACCAAGTTTAAGGTAGCTTGACCAAAAATTGGATTTGAGGTTGCATGTGACCTTGAACTTTCAAGGTCACTTACAAGGTCAAGTGCAATGCCAAAGCCAAGTTCAAGGTCGCTTGACAAAAAATTGGTATTGAGGTTGCATGCGAGCTTGAACTTTCAAGGTCACGTCAATGTCAAAACAAAGTTCAAGGTCGCTCGACAAAAAATTGGATTTAGGTTGCATGTGACCTTGAACTTTCAAGGTTACGTACAAGGTCAAGTTCAATGTCAAAACCAAGTTTAAGGTCGCTTGACCAAAAATTGGATTTGAGGTTGCATGTGACCTTGAACTTTCAAGGTCACTTGCAAGGTCAAGTTCAATGTCAAAACCAAGTTCAAGGTCTCTTGACAAAAAAATTGGATTTGAGGTCGCATGTGACCTTGAACTTTCAAGGTCACGTACAAGGTCAAGTTCAATGTCAAAACGAAGTTCAAGGTCGCTTGACAAAAAATTGGATTTGAGGTTGCATGTGACCTTGAACTCTCAAGGTAACTTACAAGGTCCAGTTCAATGTTAAAACCAAGTTCAAGGTCACGTACAAGGTCAAGTTCAATGTCAAAATAAAGTTCATGGTCGCTCGACTAAAAACTAAATTTAAGGTTGCATGTGACCTTGAACTTTCAAGGTCACGTACAAGGTCAATTTCAATATCAAAACAAAGTTCAAGGTCGCTTGACAAAAAATTGAATTTGACGTTGCATGTGACCTTGAACTTTTAAGGTCACTTACCAGGTCAAGTTCAATGTCAAAACAGTGTACCGTATCGCATATTTATTTTAATCTTATTAGGAAAACTAGAAGATAATAATTGTTTAAGCTTTGTCAGATGCTTCCTAATATAAGTGGATATAACATGTGTATATTATTCGCCAAAAAACAGAGGCTACATATAGTATTTCTATAGGAATATTATAAAGCATCGTATAAAGTATAAACGTGAACTGGTAGAAACCGCTATTTTGTTGTCAATTTAACTTATAGGTATACAATCCTGCTGTTGAGTCTACTCGCGGCGACTTGACACGAGAGTAGTGCCCCAAAACAGCGGAACCCCCTTTTTTTTATAAACCTAGCCATAGAGAAATTATACACGGTGATCTGACACGAGTATAACTCTCCATAATAGTAAGGTTAAGGGTGATAAATATTTAAAATTCGTCCCCATTTCTGTTGTTGAGTCTACTCGCGAAGGCCTGACACGAGACTAATACCCCAAAACAGCGGAGCTCCCTTTTTCTATAAATCCAGCTATAAAGAATATACGCGGTGACCTGACCTGAGTATAATTCTCCTTAAAACCCATTAAGCGCCAATGGTGCATAAACGCACCATTTTCTAAATTATTTTTTATTATTAAACGCGTGAATTTTTTCAAAATTTTTGATTCTCTTGCCTTTAAACAAGATATTTTTGTAACTAAATTAAATTTTCTTTTGACTATAAATTTATTTTTTCTTGACAAAACCCTTTGCTGAATATCCGAAATTTGAAATCCTTCGACACGGCTTCATTTTCTTTGTGTTATTTTTATTGATAACTTTTTTTTGTAGCAAGAAACGTTAAAAATTTATTCTATCCATCCTAACAATCAATGAATAATTATTAGCATAGCCAACAAAAATGTTGATACCATCGAAAGTTGTGTTTGAAAATAATGGTTCGAAAACGAACCTTTGGCGGAAATCGACTTCGTCGACGTACATAATATTCCTGTTGAGACAGGAATTTGCTTATTTAGGCGAATATGACTTTGTATTTGATAGGTTATTTAGTTGATATCTAGAGTTGAAACAGTGCTTTTCGATGTATGTTACTGCCAAAAATGTCTAAGGGGGCGAATAATCCGAAAAGGGCTCTAAGTTTGTTAGAGTTAGAAGCCGAACTTGAAAACGTTAGCAACGATGAAGTTACAGATATTGCAATAATACCTCCGGACTGTGATGAATTGACAGACGAAGAATTTATTGATGAGGATGTTATAATCATAGGTTATCAATCAATCAATCAAAATATGCTTTATTGTCTAAAAAGTAAACTTTCGTTGACAAAGCCTAGAAGAAACAGTAAATAAATGATACAAAATAAAGGTACAATTACACTATAAATACTATGATAACCAACAACGTCAACAATTAAAAATCTCAGCATTACACAAACAAAAAGATATAAAAAAAAATGAGGATGAAAGAATTAAAAGCCCCCCCCCCCCCAAAGAGTTTTCACTAAAAATGCAAGTGTCAGGTGCACCCCAAATCAGGAAAAGTAAAGACGGTTATATCAGTAATAAAAAATTGCAGTCACAGACAACAACTCAATAACAATAATACTTTTTATGATAATACCCACCCAATGCAGTGCCGGTTAAACAAATCGCGACGTCATTCAGAACAGGCCCGGCAGAAAAATTAAAAAACAATTAAAGGAAAGATAGTAAACAACACAAAAAACTTATCACATCATTAAATCAGAAGACATCATTCAAAAATTCATCAATTGAATAGTAAGCCTTAGTGGCCAGTAGTGCTTTGACCTCTGTTCTAAACTTTCTTTCGCCATTTATTCCCCGGACATGCACAGGAAGATGATTAAACAACTTCTTACCACTACAAACAATTGAACCCCTGACTTGACTAGATGTAGGAATAGGTAAGTTAGTACTATATTTCTGACGCGTATTGTATACTGACACTGAGTTAATTTCATCCCTGAATTTTCTAAATATCAGACAACAGGTCTTCAACAAAAACAAACATGGTAATGTCAATATTTTATGCGATAAAAAGTATGGTTTACTAGAATCTTTAATTTTTAATTTAAAAATAGATTTTATTGCCCTTTTTTGTAAAACAAATAGAATATTAAACAGGTACTTCGGACAACTTCCCCAGAAACATATTCCATACCGCAGATGAGATTCTATTAGTGAAAAATATGCACTTTTTCTTATCTCCAAATCTAAATCCGTAGATATAACCCTAATTGCGTAACAATTGAAAGTCAGTTTTTTGCTCAGATACAGGACGAGTGCCTCAAACTTTAACTTGTCGTCTATATATACACCCAAAAACTTATTTTCCGATTCCCTGTTTAAACTCTGAGTCCCCATATTAATATCCCCAACAGAACATTTAAATGTAATTATATTTGTTTTGGAAATGTTTAGTGATAGAGAATTTGCATCTGTCCACTCCTTAACTTTAGCCAGGTCCCTGTTTATATCAGCTTCAAGCTCATTGGCACTTTTATTTATCCAAAGTATGGTTGAATCGTCCGCGAACAGTGTGAATCTACCCTTAATCTTAATATGAGTTAGGTCATTAATATATAGCAAAAAAAGTAATGGTCCAAGAACAGACCCCTGCGGTACTCCAGATCGAATCTCCAGCAGTTGAGAAGACTTCTTATTAAAATTTACCCTTTGTGTACGACCAGTCAGATACGAATCAAACCATTTCAAGGCATTTCCCCTTATTCCATACCTCTCCAGTTTCTGCAGCAGTATTCCGTGGTTGACACAGTCAAATGCTTTTAACAGATCACAGAAAACCGCTGCAGCCACCTCGCCACCATTTATACCCAGATACAACCCCCTAAGAAAATTAAAAATAGCATCGTTAGTACTTTTAGATTCACGAAAGCCAAATTGCTCTGCGCAAAGTAAATTATGTGCATTAAGAAAACCCTGCAATCGTGTTTTGGCCAATTTTTCTATTATTTTGGCCAGAGTAGGCAACAAGGATATAGGCCTAAAATTTGAGGGAGTTTCAGGATCCCCTCCCTTGTACAAACGTATAACAGTAGCGATCTTTAAACCGGATAAAAAGGTTCCCGTCTCAAAGGAATGATTTATACAATCCGCTAAAACCTCCAAAGCATTATCAGGAAGGTTAAGAAATACTTCAGCGGGATTTCGTCCCACCCCGAGGCATTCTTATTATTTATATCAGCAAAAACATTTATAATTTAAATTCAAAGAAAAATGACTGTGGTACATTGATGTCATTTAGAAACTGCGTAAAATGACACTTTGAGTTAATTTCGCTACTTAAATTACTGGCTATTGACCAATAGAACCCATTAATTATATTACAGTCCAACTCGGAGTGAACAGGTGCAGTACTTCCCTTCCCTCTCATATCACTTACAATTATTACAGTTATTTTTCGATATTCTTCTCTTCCTATAAGTTGTTTAAAGCTTTGAAAGTAAGGGCAATTTATGGCACCATACGAGAAAACCGAATTAAAAAATGCCCCCTAGAAGCTAGTAAAATCATTTCTAAAAAAGATAGAGGATCCTACGACTTTGTTTTTGACACAGTGGCTGAAGTGTCTGTAGTTAGGTGGAATGACAATTCAGTCGTAATAGTAATATCAAATAATTGTCCTCTCAACCCCGTAGGCTTTGCAAAGAGTACAATAAATTCATGGGCGGCGTTGACCTACACGACAATGTTATAGCTAATTAGAGGATTGGTGTAAGGGGAAATAAATCGTGGTGGCCACTTTTTAAAAACGGTATTGATAGTTCTATTGTAAATGCCTGGAAACTTTACAGATTGGCAAATCAAAGCTCTATGTCACAAGTTGATTTTCGTTCATATATCGCTGTTTGTCTAATGAAATCTAATGAGCAAGAGATAGAAAAGGAACAGACTAAGAGTGAAGAGGAGGAAGAATTAAGTCAGTCATCAACAGTAAACATGGGTAGGCCGTCTAAGAATAGCTTGCCGACTGAAGTCCGAAAATATAATGTTGGCCATATAATTATAAAACACGCTCAAAGTGCAAGAAGAAGGTGGTGCAGAGAGTGCTCAAACCATACAGTTTTTATTTGTCAAAAATGTCAAGTTCATTTACATACTAAATGCTTTAAAAGTTTCCACAAAAAATAAAATTAAGGATTTTAAAAATTATACCTCATTTCTGCCAAAGGTTCGAAAACGCACCATTTTTTTTTTGTCATTCCCTGTCAATGTCAAAGTGTTTTAGTATTTTTTTTGTAATATCTAAGTGTTATACTTAAAGGGCGATTCATAAAACTTTTCGTCGCTGTTCCCGCTCGTCGCCGCCGTTCCCGTCGCAATTTAACCTAAGGGGAAACAGCGTATACGTTCAGAAAAGCCGCCACCGCTCCCGTTGGTAGTTCTGAATTGGCCAATTTTTAAATCGCGTCGTTCCCGCTGACCTTGGTCGTTCGTCGTTCCCACTTCTGGCCAATGGGAAGAAAGAAATTTTCGACCATACGGTTTGAAGCTTTGAAGGAAGCGATTTTAGGGTTAGAGTACTTAGAGTGTTTTGCTGTTTTGTGGATTTTACTACAAAAAGAACATTAATATCATATAATAAGGTACTTACATCACGCTTTTTAAAAGAAAATACAATTCTTTACTTTGTTTTTCTAACCTCAAACCTTCTTTTGTTATTGCGGCGCAGTTCGTAGTCCGACTTTTTTATGAATACCTATCCAACGGCGGCGACGAGCGGGAGCAGTGACAACGAACGGGAACAGCGACGAAAAGTTTTATAAATCGACCTTAAAGCTTGTTTAATAAAATATATTTCACATTACGTTGCAATTTCTGTGCTTGGCGCTTAATGGGTTAATAGTACGATAATAGAGAATTTTGATTCTTGTTGATTTTATATTCAAAATCATTCGCTAGACTTGTCAAAAATTACACTTTTAGGTTTTATTCGTATTTGAACGTAACAAAGTCACCAGAAGAGGATAACCCTGTTTGAAGTTGACAAGAGGTAACAAAGTCACCCGAAGAGGTTAATCTAATTTGAAGTTTTAAGAAGAGATCAATCTATACCAGGGAAAAGGAAAATAAAGTTTAAACCAATATCAATGACGTTATAAACGATTTATATTAAATAAAGAAAAGAATTGTTCAACTCAGTCGTTTATCTATATAATCCTGATAATCTTCATTGAATACTACCCAGGTATTATAGTAGATACAGTCTTTTACAGACAATTATCTGTTATAATAGTTCTAACATAACCAATTCTTATCTCGCTGACCTTTGTGCTGTTCTTCATTCGTCGCTCGTGTTTTGGCCAATGGGAAGAAAGAAATTTGACACATTTGATAAAAAACATATTCATTCTTAAACCTTCGAGAATTTATAGTATAAATTCCACGAATTGCCGACTGCTTTTTACAAAATATAAACGGGACTCAAGTCGGGATATAATAATTACATTATTATATCTCCGGGATAGCTCTGCGCATTTACCGACCTATTTCATGGCTTGGATGCCGTGAAAAATCAACGAACCTCGCGTAAATACCGCGAGTGAGACCGTATGCTTCTTACAAAAGATGGCACGAATCTGATTTGTCAAAATATGTTACGTCGTATTTGTGATATATCATCCCTCTTTCTCTTACACACAGTATTATTCTGTTATGCTGTTTCAGTTAACAAGTATATCTAGTTGCCTAACACTAAACCCTTCTTTTGTCATGCACGCTCATACTCTTCGACAAGCGAGCGGCCGCTGGTCTATTGATACCCATAAGATGCCGCCTTCTGCGAAGCTCGATGCCATCTTGGTTTTTCGCTCTTTCACTTGCTTTATTTCGGCGAATATTCTAGGAAATTATTGTTGGCGGTTGGAACTATGTTTTAAAATTAACTGAAGTTAACTGACTTTTGTTTTTATTGTTTTTATATGAATTTGCATTTTCGATGCACCGAAGATAAATTAAAAGTTTGTAGACGGCGACGTTGCCGTACTTTCTTTACTTTGAATTAATACTTTTTTTGTTATTAAATTATGCAACTAGATAACCGAACCTTTCCCCAACAATGTTTGATACATAAACACTGTTAAAACTACATATCCCATTATAAAGACAGAAAAGTTTAGCCAAAATTTGTCATCAACTTATATAGGTATTCAAAGTTCTTACAATTCAGGGGGCAAACGACGAAGATTGCACTGCGACATTCACAGTGCAATAATCTCTTGTACCTCTAGTTCTGTCCCGGAGGGAGATGATGCCTTACTGCATCTTTGATTATTCTATTAATTGAGGAATGAAACACAAAGTCTGCTCCACTAATTTAATAAAAAAGTTCAGATTAACATCCCAAACATGTTTCGAAGGTATAAACCTTCATCTTCAGTGGGTAATTATTAAGATGTTATTTATGAAGAGACCAATGACATTGTTAAATTTATTTAAACTAATGTTGCAGAAAAATTCTTTTTAAGAAGACATATGTAACTTTAATTAGATAACTAATACATATTGGTACGACTCCACCATGATGGTCGTACCCTATTACATTTTCCCAGTAAAATTTGGGTTTTTTCCAATAAATTTAAAATAAAACCAAATTCTTTTAAATTCATTTTATTTTATAAATTTTACTTTAATTTAAATATGTATTAGTTATCTAATTAAAGTTACATATGTCTTCTTAAAAAGAATTTTTCTGCAACATTAGTTTAAATAAATTTAACAATGTCATTGGTCTCTTCATAAATAACATCTTAATAATTACCCACTGAAGATGAAGGTTTATACCTTCAAAACATGTTTGGGATGTTAATCTGAACTTTTTTATTAAATTAGTGGAGCAGACTTTGTGTTTCATTCCTCACTTAAAATATTACTCCACTGTGAGATGGACTACTTCCATAAAACCATAATATTCTATTAATGTTTTTGTAATTTAAAAATGTTTCATTCTTCTTCTGTCCCTTTACTGTTCAATATTCTAATTCACAACAGTAACAACTCAAGTTTGAACCAACCCTAAAATTATAAATATACCTATTATTAAAATACAGATTTACCTCAGTTTTAGTATCCACAATATAATTATTCGGTAGTAGCACATTTCACTTATAAGTAACAATGCCTAATAATAATTATTGTTAGTTGAACATTACACAAACAAAACATAAAATAAGGAGAACCCGTGAGGGGAACAGGCTTGGTGTTTCTGTATCTGGTCCGTCATGTCAACTGTCATTTTTGGCGAAATAAATCTGAAATATTTCAGAAATATTGATATGAAAGGTTATGTTTTTGAAACAATCGAAATATATCAGAGATACTTCTGAAAGGAAGTGTGCTGTGTGGGTAAGTCTTCATCGACGTGTAGAGCAATTTTGATATTACGCTAGCGGCTTTTTTTTTAGTTTGGTATGCAAAAACTTCATTTAGCGGTTCTACTTTTTGACGTATAACGACAGAGAATAATATCTCTTAAATCTTTTTTAATCTGAGTTCATATAAACGTGAATTTGCGAATATTGACACAAAACGTTATTGATAGTTCTATTGTAAATGCCTGGAAACTTTACAGATTGGCAAATCAAAGCTCTATGTCACAAGTTGATTTTCGTTCATATATCGCTGTTTGTCTAATGAAATCTAATGAGCAAGAGATAGAAAAGGAACATACTAAGAGTGAAGAGGAGAAAGAATTAAGTCAGCCATCAACAGTAAACATGGGTAGGCCGTCTAAGAATAGCTTGCCGACTGAAGTCCGAAAAGATAATGTTGGCCATATAATTATAAAACACGCTCAAAGTGCCAGAAGAAGGTGGTGCAGTGAGTGCTCAAACCATACAGTTTTTATTTGTCAAAAATGTCAAGTTCATTTACATACTAAATGCTTTGAAAGTTTCCACAAAAAATAAAATTAAGGATTTTAAAAATTATACCTCATTTCTGCCAAAGGTTCGAAAACGCACCATTTTTTTTGTCATTCTCTGTCAATGTCAAAGTGTTTTAGTATTTTTTTGTAATATTTAAGTATTATACTTAAAGCTTGTTTAATAAAATATATTTCACATTACGTTGCAATTTCTGTGCTTGGCGCTTATAATAATATTGACACAAAATCGGTGAATTCGCGTGTGTATGACCGGAATTTACCAACAACCGATCTTCATACACTCCCACTAATTTGTAAGAACATATATGTACCTATAAAATGTATGTACCGGGTGTCCCACTAAGAATGGCTGTCGGCCGTATCTCAGAAAGTGTTAGTCGTATGGCTTGCGGAAAAAAAATATATTAGGTAAAGTGGTCATGAGAAATTGTTGGAAATTATCTTCAAGTTTCTCAAACTGGCGCTAGAGGGCGCAACAGTAACGGTAAATATGAATCACAAAGTTTGCTCAAAAGTCGCTTAGTTAAGGTATCCCGAAAATAACATTTTTGTATATTTCGAAGATTTATTAATAAAATTCACCTATTGGACGTGTTCGTCACTTTTCAAATAAAGTGGTGGGGAAAGGTTGAACATTATTTGTAATAAATGCTGATAACTCCGGTCTGGCTTAACATAATTTAGTAATCTCAGTTTTGTTAAAAAGGGCTTTTCTCACTCTATATATCACCTTATGAACTACGGCAATACGTGTTTTACACTAGGCTCTAGGGGGCGCTGTCGAACAACTTCACAAACATTGCGCGTTTTTTCCATAATTGTAAATATAATAAATAGTATATTTAATTTCACCGGATTACAAGGATGATTAAAAGTCTAAGAAGTCAGCGAAAACCGCAAGTTAATATCTATTTTCAATCCGGAGATATCAACAACAATAATCATAATTACGGAACATTATGATTTTATTTTCAAGTTGCCATTGTAAAGGTTTTTTTAAGAGTCAAATAGGCCTTGGAAAAACAAAATATGAAGGTACGTATGTTTCAAGCAAATATATCGTTACGACAATAATAATTCTCAGTGGCGCCCTAAATGTTCAAATTGTCGCCCATCGTTCTGTATATATTTTGCTCAAATACAGAAACTGTTCATATAACCATCCTGCCAAAATTTTGGTATATTATTATAGTTTCCTTAGTACCGGATGATCCATTTTAAATGTCACCCCCTATTAACTCTTTTATTTCAGGTTTCACAAAGAAGTGTTAACTTCAGAAGTTGTAAGATATTTTTCGGAGAATTTTCTACGCCTATTGAAATTTATACAAGATGTCCCAAATAAGTGTGGAGAAATGAAGTTATGTTTTTTAAAATGGGATACCCCGTATATTATACCATTATGACGGAGCCCTTTAAATGCTGATTTCAAAAATATGACATATTATAATTATGTTAAATATTTGGCCCAGAATACGTCAAAAACTGGATTTTGACTTAGTTGGCCGTGAATCGCCATCTTGTCATTAATCTTCTTGTCTTTTGTTTTTACATATGTCTTATTTTTCTTTTGTTTCATATTTTACCGCAATAATGATAAAACACAAGTCTAATAACCAATTTATAACAGTTTATTTGGCAATCTATTCTAATATGTTTCATTAGCATTAAAATCTACTATATGACGTATGTAAACACTATGTGTAATAGCATAAATAAAAATTGATTGATTGATTGATTCGAACTATATAACCCTATATACATAACTCTATAATAACAATACGTAATAATAATATAACACAAAAAATTATTTATTATTATCTATCTATTTAGTTCCTGTAATCGGTTAAATGCTGAAAGTGATCATCATTCATTTGAATACATACCTAGTCGATAACCCTTCTTTATTTTATCTAAAGCTTTATTAGGCTAGTTAGGATGATTATTATTTATATTGTTTTTATCCCTCCTAATTTCTTTTTCAATTATATTACTATTGTCGTTTTGTGTGAAATAAATTTTATTTTTTAAATGACCCCACAATAATGTATCTAGAAGTGTAAGATCTGGACTATTAGGTGGCCATATAATTGTCTCGTATCTTCCAATCCATCTTCGATATTTGTTATTAAGGTAGTCCCTAACTCGAGCCATATTATGGGGAGGCGCTCCATCTTGTTGCCATACAATTTGGATCGCTTCGTTAAGTGGCATGTTATCTATAAGTTCTTCTACATATTCTCTTAAAATCCTTAGGTATCTATCGCCAGTCATTGAACCTTCATAAAATATAAGGTCTAGAATTTTATTTCTTCCAATTCCACACCAAACATTTATATAACGTTTAATTATAAAATATTTTTCCGGATTATCTATGAACCAGTAATGTAAATTTTTTCTGTTGGGTACCCCTGCTGTTGTAAAAGATGATTCGTCGGTCCAAAAAATGTTATGAAAAAGAAGTGGGTCATTGTCCAATATTTCAAGCATAAGCCTACAAAATATCAGTCTTTGGGCTTTATGTTCCTCAGTTAGGTGCTGCACTTTGGTCAATTTAAAAGGGTGCCATTTATTTTTGCTTAAAGTTCTCCAAATTTTTCCAAAACTTAAGCGTAAATCAAGAACTCCGTCACGTATAGAGCTTAAAGGGTTTTATAAAAAAATATTGCATAGTTAACGAAACAAAATTACAAAAACAAAATATGTATCATACCAATATATAGATATAATAGACATTTAATTCTTCATCTTGGGTTGAAATAGTATTTCTCTTTTTTCGCTTTAAGGATTTATTCCTTTGAAATAATACATAAATAAATTTTTCCACTACTAACCTATAACATCGCCATTATTGACCGATTATTAACGTTAGAAATCGTTTTTCTCTACCTTATAAGTTATTATTGACCATGGTCAATAATAAGGCATTGAAATCCATTATTGACCGATCTTCAAGAATCTATTTAAACGCAGGTAACTTGATTTTTTGATTCTACAACATGAATTCATAAAGGTGATTTCTTGTGGTTAGGCAACCAGATAATTATCAATATACATATTAGATTATTACACATGCTATTGTAAAATATCGATACAATCAACATTTTTCCTGCTTCCGTCCTTAATTCTGGAGGTGTACACATAATAATATCACTAACATTTTCTTCGCTCATTTTTTAAAAAAACGGAAAACTCGTGAAATCTAATGACATAAATGAACAAAAATTGACATTAACAAAGCCACCTGACAAAACAACAAAATATTTTGCCAATTCCAAAGCGCAGGTAACTTGTTTAAAAAATATACTTATACCTAAATTTTTTATAATTATTAATACTATAAAGATAAATGCCTTATAAAAGTTTGTAGTAGTGGAAAAATATTATATTAACCACGGTTTAGACAGTTTATTGCCCTCGCGTCTTAAATCCCTCGTCGCTTCGCTCCTCGTGATTTAAGCTCGCCGCTCGGGCAATAATGATGGCTGTCTAAACCTTGGTTAATAATATACTATTAAATGTCCTTTTAGATGCTACATGTCTATTGCCATCTTCTCTATGGGTTTCCATATATCCAACTCTTGCTTGAGCTGCATTTTTATTATTTTTAATATATAAAGAAACAATTTGAAATTTTTCGTCTTCAGAAAACAGCATATTTAAACAATTTTACTATTTAATTCTTGCCGAAATCAAGCATTAAAGATATCCTTAATGTCATAATTAAACAAAAGACAAGACGATTTATGACAAGATGGCGGTTCACGGCCAACTAAGTCAAACTTTAGTTTTTGGCGAATTCTGGGTCAAATATTAAACAAAATTATAATGTGTCATACATCTTTGAAATCAGCATTTAAAGGAATCTCATCTCACAATGGTATAATATACAGGGTATCCAATTTTAAAAAACATAACTTTATTTCGCCACACTTATTTGGGACACCCTGCATAAATTTCAATAGGCGTAGAAAATTCTCCGGAAAATATCCTACAACTTTTGAATTTAACACTTTTTTCGAAAACTTGAAATAAAAGATTTAATATGGAGTGACATTTATGATGGATCACCCGGTACAGTGTTGTTTTCAATAAGTAGGTATACGTAAAAATATTGACAAATTCACGAAAAGTAAAATAATATATAATACCTACTGATGGTTTAGGGTAGCTGTGAGCAAAAATTAGATATATCAATACATTGAATAAACATATTTAAAATATTGACTATATTATCGATATTTTTATTAAATATCGATATTCCATATTACATTTTCAATATCACCCAGCGCTAATTGCAGCTTACAGCAAACTACAGTCTCACAAATACACCACATAAAACACAGCTACCACGCCAAAAGGTATTTAATTTTATTATTATATCACTTTATATTCATTATTCATAAACTTTCGAATGGAAACTTTGCCTTTTTTCCAAGCCATTTACCGCCAATACACTTCTAACTACTTTAAACCAGCACCTACTCTTTAAACATACACACACACACACGTTCCCACACACATGATGCCTTTTAGAAGAGCAATCAAGTATCACATCAAAGTGAGAAGGTGTGTTGGTAAACTCCATTTTGCTGCGGGGAGTTACTTTGATCGGTCCCCGGGCCAATTTCGGCAGTTTACTTTGTAAAAGTAAAGTAAATAGCTCTTGGATTAAGGATCGTAAAAAGAAAAAGAGTTTTTTAGATGGGTTTATTTTCTATCAAAAGCCAATATCGCAATTGAAAAAATTTATTTGCTTCTCGAAAATTTAAGAGTATTTGTGGAAAACGTTAAAATATATTGACTATTTTTCTCTATTTTGTATGATAACTGGCTTGCAACAAAACGTTCATAGAATTTAAAGTTTAATAACATGTTGTTAGATTTTGTTGAAATGTATACTAATATGTAAGTATACGTCCGCCAGTAAAACATTGATTTTTGATTGAAGAGATTTAGGCGGTTATATTACACTATCGAAGATATTTATAATATATTTAGTATATATCATCAGTAGTTTCTTTTTACTCTGGTGCGAAAAAGTATGCGTGAGACAATTAAAAAAAAATAAGAAACATTTTTTCAGCACTAGTGTCGTTTCGGAGGTACAGGATTTTACAATTTTTAAGCGGAACAACAAATATGTTCGCCACTGCTGTTTTCTTTTTTGTTAACACTGTTATGTAAGCAATTTAATGACCAATGAGAAGTACCCTTTGATAATTTTTTGATTTTGGTGTTGTTCCTTAAAAATGTAATGCAAGCCGTTATAAAAAAGTTATGACTCCTGAAAAAAGTAAAAAACATGTAGGTGGTGCTCTCTACAAGTGGGAGCCATACTAACATCAAATTCGCATTTCGCATTTTAAAAAACCCCTAGATAAAGTTCATCTCAACATATTTCGTTTGACTTAATAACTGCAATAATAGTTTTATTAGATTGTAAACACCCAAAGAAACCCTGTTACCTGTTCGATTGCCAAACTTACGTTTTTAAAGAATTTCTTGGTAAAATTACACATGTAAAACTGTCGATGAGCGTGCCAACTAGCGAAATCTACCTGGCCCCAGCTGGCATCACTGTTTATATTACTGAAATGAAAACTATTGAAACAAACAATTAAACGTTTTTCGGGTCTAAACTTTTTTATTTCTCTAAGGTACAGAAATCTCATTTTTCTTAATCTTTCGGACTCCATCATAATTTGTTTCTTGTTTATTGTCTTATACTTAAATCCCACCTCTTGCAAAGCGCGATTAAGACTTGTCCTGCTACATGATATCGTTGTATCGTCAGTTGTTAACCGTGTTTTTAAAGAATCTAACGTGGGCACAACATTTTCTCGATATATTTGGTATATTTTCCTGCGAATAACATCTTTGTCACAGTCATCTACGCACTTCATTTTTCCGGTATCTTTGCGAACCTTTCTTTTAAAATGTCCTTTTAGCATATTATCTCGTACCGTCGATAATGGAACTTTCGTCATTTCACTGGCATTTTTAATGGCAATTACTTTAGGGTGGCCGCTCTTTGATAACGATTCACATACATTTTCCACGATCACTTTGGCGTCAGAAGATAAATGCTTCCTGGAATGTTTAGGGTAGCCTAGATATCGCATTAGCTAAAGATTCCCAAGGTCTCCACATACTTTTAATATTAACTTGTTGCACACTGTTTTAAAGTAAAATAGGTAGGTACTAATCTATTTCAAATATTATGTTTACTATTTATATAGGTAAGCTATTTAAACAGGTACCTGTAACTAAAAAGCTTTGAGAAATATCCTAATCATTAAGTTGTTTCTAGAAAACCTTAATTAGACAGTTTATTTATTTTGATAACAAATCAAGTAATGTACCCATCTATTGTTATTATAAACTGACATTAAAAATAAATGTGGGTTAATACGTCTATGCGAAAGCGAAGGCCGAGTTTATGAGGGGTTTTATTGCAGTCATTAAACCAAACGAAACAAGTTGGGAAGTACTTTACCAATTTTAGTTCAAATATCGACATTGTTTCAAAAATTATTTAGAAAAAGCAAAAATTAAATAAAACATTTACACCTTGTGTAAATGTGAATTGTTGCAATAATATAAATATATATAAAATAATCAATTATTATTATCAATCAATAATTTGGTTGTTGGTTGCTGCAGATCACTTTCTTTTTTGGTTTACGTTCATGTCTGTTCTATTAATAAGAAAATTGGTCCGCAAACATTCACAAAACACAATTAAACCATTCAGTGATAATAAACAAAACACACTCTGTGATATCCTGATTATGATCGAGTTTTCTTCGGGCCAGAGAAACTTATCTGATTTACATTTTAATTACTTAATATCCTTCTCACTCTAAATCAGCATAAATCACATATTTCATCTCTTATCTCGCCATGTCAAAGTAATAATTAATTTTCTGCTAATTTGGTTTCGATTGCGGCATATTTTCATTCTGTATCTCGGGTAACGAACCCTGATTTGACGTTAAAGTAGGTAAAAACATGATGTAAGTACCTAGGTATTCAATTATTATATCAATATTAACATTTCTGTTTTGCAAATTAGAGATATATTTGAACATGTAAAGATATGGACAAATTGGAACAAAATCTTTTTTTGGTATAAAATATAGGTACCTACTTACCATGAGCGAACTATAATTTGTTTTGGAGGGAACTAGTTTTAACACAGCAACGTCTTACAGATCGATACGCAATGGTTGTGTGAAAGGTTTTTCTTTATAACACTTTGTATTTGAAAAAATACTGTCTTATATAATTTAAGTTTTGCCCCATTTCACGTTAGTCGACGGAGAATTTACTATAATTATCCAAAATTTTCTTGAAGCAAGTATAGGAACCCTGATACATTTTTTTCTAGATATTTTAAGAGGTACTTGTTTCTCGTATCATATTCATTAAAATATAATATATACTTGTAGCATAAAATACTTGGGAGACTGTTACTTACACCACACAAAAACACATACAGATATTACATATCAAGGTTTTTTGTTTGTAATAGACTTACTTAGGATCATATTATGATAAAATTTGTAATTTATAAATTTATAATAATAAATATTAAAAAGAAAAAAAAATTAACAGTAGATTATGTTTTTTTTTTTTTTAATAAATTTTTATCTGATATATAACAGTATTTAAAAATTATTGATTTTGAGGACGTAGGCTTAACTGATGCCTATACGTTTCTTAGCAACGTGTATATTATATATCTGTGAATTGTGAACAACATAAATTCAGGAATGTCATAAAGTAATAAATTATATAATAATATACCTTTACGTGGTGTTTCAAGATTCACTACTAAGATTTTAATGGCGTCTTTTTGAGGTCAAAATAAAAGAATTTTTTTTATAAATATGTGTCCTAAAATGTACTCCCTCCAAGCTACATGCTCCCTTTCCGTTCACCAGCGACTTTCTCAAAATGGTGCAAAAAAAAATATATTTTTAAAATCGCCGGTGCTTTGGTGTTAAGTGTCCTAACAGGTTAGTAAAAATTTTTTTTAAAGATTTGCAAAATTGACAGAAAACGTTATACTGCATAATTACCGTCTTCATTGGCTGATATTTTGGAGGCGACTATTATATAATAGTATTTAAAAATTATTGACTTTCAAGACGTAGACTTAACTAATTCCTATATTAATTAATTAATTAATTAAGAATTAAAGTTACATATGGTTTCATAAAAATTTTTCTGCAACATTAGGTAAGTCTCTAACTTGACTTTATTTTACTATGTTCGCGGTTTTATGTTAATCACCACATTTTACTAAATTTCTTTTCCTAATCATATTAAACTTTTATTGATGATACCTTTGCGGTTTTTAAATTGTCTAATTTTGTGTTTTTTCCTTCCCTTTTCAGTTTATAAAAAAACGTAACAATGTCATTGGTCTCTTCATAAATATCAACATCTTAATAATTACCCACTGAAGATGAAGGTTTATGCCTTTGAAACATGTTTGGGATGTTAATCTGAACCTATTTATTAAATTAGTGGAGCAGACTTTGTGTTTCATTCCTCACTTAAAATATTACTCCACTGTGAGATGGACTACTTCCATAAAAAAGATGGACTACTTCCATATAATTCCTATACGTTTTTTAGCAACGTGTATACTATATATCTCTGAATTGTGAAAAACATAAATTCAGGAATGTCATAAAGTAAAAAATTACGTAATAATATACCTCTACATGGTGTTTCAAAATTCACTACTAACATTTTAAGGGCGTGCTTTTGAGGTCAATATAAAACATTTCTTTCTATAAATATGTGTCCTAAAATGCACCCCCTCCAAGCTACATGCTCCCATTTTGTTCACCAGCGATTATCTCAAAAAAGTGCAAGAAAAACAGGTTACAGGTTAGTAAAAAAGTTTTTAAATATTTGCAAAATTGACAGAAAACGGTATACTACATAATTACCGTCTTCATTGGCTGACATTTTGGAGGCGACTGAAAGCACGTATGATAGCGTCGGTGCTTTACTCATCAATCCATGTAATAGAAAGAGTGGCATAGTGAGCCTCACTCTTTCTATTACAATGATTGACGCAGTATTGCCATTAGTAGCGATAAATCCGTAAAATATCGACTTTTTGACTCGATAAAAACGTAGATTTGCAAGAAATATTCTATTTTTAGCCGCTTTTTGGATTTTAGGGAAAGAAACTGACACCCAAATAAATATATTTACATATAAACAAGAAACCTAAAAACGAGCCTAAAATTGTTAATACATTGGGGCGATTTCGAATCGCATGGAATTTTGTGCGCAGTCGGTGTAGTGTATGTATATTCCTGTTTCGCTTTAAACAATGTCTAAAACAGAGGAGGATAGCAGCACCTTGCTCCGGTGCAGTGTGTTAGTGAGTGCGTCTAATCGAAAACGCTTAGTTGTTTATTTTAGCAGCCGGCGGGAATTCCCGGAAATAAAATTATCGTAAATTGCAACTGTAACTAGATGAATATGCCGGACATTACGAAATATTTTGGCCCCTCAATATCTGAAATTAATAAAGCTATTTTCGTAAGTATTTATTCTACGATTAATTTCAGAATCCTATTCTGTAAAAACCACAATAATATGTGTTTTATTTCAAGATGTTATGCTGCAGTCTGGGGCAGGAGAAAGTAGCGACAAAGTAGCGATTTTTCACAACAAGTTGTAACGATTTTCGGCTTTACCACTCGGGCAACACTGTTGGCGCCACTATGTTTTTACACTTAGGCGCATGACATGCAGCGACAAGGAGGTATGTAAATTAACCATATATGTATAAGCACTATAATATGGCGCTTTGTCCATTTAATCAACGTAAATGGAGTGAAGCCGAGGTTCCTTGTCTGGTCACGGTTATTTCGCACAGTGCGCATGCGCGAGAAAAAATAAACAGATGTTTGCCGTTACGGAAAGAAAATGAGGTTAAGCTGCTTTTCAGTAACATTTGACTTTGACAACAGGACAGGAGTTAGTAGACAAACATTAAAGTTCTTGGTTTGGTTGGATTGTATATAGAGAAAAGAGAAAGAACGCAGGCAAATATATATATGAAACTTTTTATTACATATTTAACAATTATTCTTAGAGTTCAAAAGGTAAAATATAGGTTTTTGTAGAATTCTTTGAAGTACATGCGATTTTCGGAAAAAATAGGTAGGTAAGTACCAAATTATATCAATAGACCACCAGTATGGATTCCGTAAGTCTAGATCAACAGGAGACATTCTAGCTTATGTTACTCACGTTTGGAGCAACGCAATAGAACATCATGGGGAGTCCCGAGCGGTAGCACTGGACATTTCCAAGACCTTTGATCGAGTATGGCATGAGGGGCTCCTAACTAAAGTGAGAGCATGTCGGTTCAATTTTGTTCATGGCTGTCGAGATTTATTAAAGACCGTTCTCTGCAAGTGGCGATGGACTAATTTCTTTCAGGCACATTTAACATCAACGCCGTCCCTCGAGGTTCTATATTGCCGCCCACCCTCTTTTTACTATACATTAATGATCTTTTGGAAAAAACTTAAAATCCTATATATTGCTTCGCTGATAACAGCACACTTATTTCATTTTTTACTTTGGATGCTCGGACATCGGCTGCCAATGCACATCTCTATAGGCAGCAAGAGGTCTTAAGGCCCCCACATACTACGTTTTTACAAGACTGTTTTGTTCGACGTAAAAGCCAGAACAAAAGCGTCGCAAAACTGAAGTGTGTGGCTCGAAGTCTGTCGTTTATGTTGGCGTACAAAGCCGATGCAAATAATCAGGTTCAGTTTGATTTATGTCCGTCAAACACGTTTGATAACTTGTCGGTTGTAACAAATCTGAAATATGTGTGGTAAACAGTTTTTAAAAACGACGATTTGTGCAGTAACGTAGGCAGGCGCGAACATGTTTTGTTTTAATATGTCTGATCTTCTGTCGTAACTCCTGCCTGTAGCAAGGAATATTTTAAAGTTGCTGTAAGTCGCTCATGCGGTGTATTAGTTTGTCTTAACTGCGTGTCTTGTTTAATGATCAGAGGGGTGACTAATTTTAAAAAAGCGCAATAAGTCTCATAATCTTAAATAATTAAACTAACTGGTTCCAGCTGAAGTTCTTTTAACAGGTTAATATGAGAAAACTGGCTTCTCTTCAAAAGCCATTCCTTTGCCCACTTTATTCGTTTCTTTTTCTTTTTTGATTTTATGGCTAATGCCACCGCCACTGCAGACAAATGTATCGTCTTGATAAAGGCTGCTGTATGCTTAAAACTGCTGAATAAAACTGAAGTCTGTGTGCGACTCGCATTCGCCGTTTTTGTTCGAACTGACTTGTACGTCGAACAAAACAGTCTTGTAAAAACGTAGTCTGTGGGGGCCTTTACATTTTAACAAAGACCTGGAAGAAATTCTGTCTTGGGGTGACAGTAACCAGGTGGAATTTAACGCTAAGAAAACCCAGATGGCAGTTTTTTTAAAAATAGTTAATGTCGAAGAACCGGATATAGTCATGGCTAGATACTCGATTTCCTTGGCTTCATTAATTCATTTGTTTGGCGTCAATTTGGATAGTTATATGTCTCGGTATAGTCACGTTGCGTCCATCGCTAAGACAGCCTCGCAGAAGTTTGAAATACTTTTCCGAACTAAGAACGTCTATACACCCCAACAACTTTTGATGTTCTATAAAGCCCACATTCGACCATCATTGGAGTACTGTTCGCATATTTGGGGCTCTGCTCCTAAACAAACATGCCCTGAGATTGCAAGATTTTATTCATAGAAGAGCCATTCGCTTGATCGATGACCATGATCTGACAAACAACCTGGAATGCCTTGAGCATCGAAGGCAGGTTGGCGACTTGAGCCTGTTTTACAAATATTTTCATGGCAAGTGCTCAACCGAGGTTGCCTGCTTGATTCCACCCAGAGCGGTGTATGGTAGAAATACACGACAAGCCACTTCAGCCCTCCCGTACATAGTTCAGCTTAGTGTCCCTCTAACGAGGTTTAAAAATTCTATCATCTAAAGAACGTCATCATTCTGAAACGACCTGTCTAAGGCCGTGTTCCCCAATGATTATAATCTCCAAAGATTCAAGACCAACGTGAATATTGTCCTACGCACACGCACCGCTTGCAGGGCGGCGTAAAGAATTAATCCTGAAGTGCTGTGCTTTATCATAAAAAAAAATAGCGGCAGAGGAAGTTATAATACTTAAGAAATGGACTACCTAACTATTGTTTTCTCGCGATATTAACGTAAGTAAATTAAAAGAAAGAAAGAAAGAAACATCCCGTCCGGGTACCTACCTGCGGAACGATAAATCTTTGATCAGGTTTTTACACCTGTTGCAAATAATCAAAAATATTCTGTTTTGCCTCGGTTACAATCATTATCACACTTCACATACACAATCAAAATTTGCAGGAAAGTAAAGATAAAGCCGTTGACAAAAATAAAAAGTAATAAAAACACAACTCTCAACTGGACTAAACGAGTTGTCAATCAAATCAAGATTTACTAGAGATTTCGAGGTTATGTCGAATAAAAATGCGACGTTGTCACGTTGTCAGCCTCCAGTTATATGAAATCTTTATATAAAGGGTTTTAGTTTACAAATAAAAACAAATAATTTGAAAACACCTGTAATTATCGACTCAATTGATTTTTTGCAATTCTGTAGCATGATTTTTAATAATTTTATCATTGCTCTAATTTTCTACGGCACACTCCCTGTTCTAAAGAAATTAAGGTACATTACGCAATGCCCTTACCGAGCATGCGCAGAACTCGAGATGATGTCCTATCTCAGTTGCTGCTTCAAATTATTCAGGGTAATTGCCATAAGAACTAATACATAATATGGCTACATATACAGGGCTGCCCAGAAGTCCGGAATAAAATTAATATAGCCTTAACCTGTAACTTTTGGGGAAAATGCTCGGACACGTCAATTTAATTTTATATATGCTCACATTTTGACGTTATTCGTTTGTTTTTTTATAGACATTTGTCAAAGATATGACGACATCGATCTTTTTTTTAAATGGAAATATACAGCTTGTGATACATCATTTGAAAGCTAATATCCCGTACAGTATGCTCATAAATTTTGGCGCGATTCTGTCTATTTCTATATGGTGACTGTTAAAAGTTTAAGAAAAATCCCTATTTAAATGATAAATCATTGATGTTTTTTTTTACCTTTCAATGTAAGAAATCTTCATTGTTTCACGTTCTGACATTTTGTGACATTGTGAACTTGTAAAATTAATTTAGGTATTTCCAAAGTATTATTTTACAATTTTCTAAACAAATGGTTTTGTCGGAAAGGCAGCGTATCGAAGTCTTGATATTGTTAGGATGTGGAGATAAAATAAGAAGTCAAAGTAAAGTGTGCACTTTATTTATTGCTAAATATCCGGAAAATCATGTTTCACAGGGCACTGTTAGTAAAATATTCCACAAATTTGATGAACATGGCACAGTAAAGAAATTGCCTAGGAATGGACGGCCACGTGTTTTAGGCGACGATGAAAAATTGGATATTGCATTATCTCTGCAGGATAATCCGCATGTTTCAACAGTTTCATTTGCTCAAAATCATGATACATCTAGAGGTACTATTGGAAGATTTTTAAAAGCAGCAAAATACCACCCCTTTAAAGTATGTCTTGTCCAAGAGCTTTTAGAACATGACTATGAGAGGCGTTTGCAATTTTGCGAAGAAATGAAGAGACGGTGTGACGAGAAAAATAGGTTTCCACAGAACATATTATGTTCGGATGAAGCTACTTTCTATTTAAACGGGGTGGTTAACAGACATAATTATCGTTTTCGGAGTCAAGAAAATACAAGATGGATATTTAAAGCGCATACTCAGCGGCCCCAGAAAGTAAATGTATGGGCAGGTATCATTAATAACCGAATTTTAGGGCCATTATTTTTGGAAGGAAACTTCACAGCTGAACGATACCTGGATTTCTTAACATTCAAGTTGAGGCCTGCGCTAGCTGTAATTTTACCCAACGAAGTAGAACCAGGTATACCTAATGAAACAATTTGGTTTCAGCAAGATGGTGCTCCCCCGCATTTTGGTGTCAATGTGAGTAAATATTTAGATCAGATATTTCCAGGTCGCTGGATTGGACGACGTGGTACAATTGAATGGCCACCAAGGTCCCCAGACTAAACGCCTCTAGACTATTTTCTTTGGGGATATTTAAAAAAAAAGTTTACCAGAATAAGCCAAATAATATGGAAGATTTGAAAAACAAAATTAGATTGGAGACACATAACATACCGGCTGAAGCCATTCGAAATTCCGTCCGACGGATTTTACCATCGTCTGGGAGCATGCCAAGTAGAGGACATTTCTAGCATTTGCCACGTTAAACCACCTTTTTGTTGTGTTTTGTTTTGCTTCGTTACATTCTTATTTTTTTTGACAAAATAAATAACAAATAAACTATAACTATTGTTAAGTCACAACGTCACAAAATGTCAGAACGTGAAACAATGAAGATTTCTTACCTTGAAAGGTAAAAAAAAAAACATCAATGATTTATCATTTCCGCTTATTCAAATAGGGATTTTTTTAAAACTTTTAACAGTCGCCATTTTGAAATAGCTTGACATAATCGCGCCAAGATTTATGAGCATACTGTACGAGATATTAGCTTTCAAATGATGTATCACAAGCTGTATGTTTCCATTAAAAAAAAAGATTAATGTCGTCATATCGTTGACAAATGTCTATAAAAAAACAGACGAATAACGTCAAAATGTGAGCATATGTAAAACTAAATTGAGACGTCCGATCATTTTCCCCAAAAGATACAGGTTAAGGCAATATTAATTTTATTCCGGACTTCTGGGCAGCCCTGTATATGCTGCAGCCATACAGCTCTTATTAAAAAGCCGCCATTGATACGATCACCATTAAACAGCACAAACAGTAACCCGAAGGACTAATGAATAAAAAAAAGGAGCAAGGTCTGATTAAAAAGACTCAACTATCACCCCACATAACATCATTCTAAAAATCTAATATTACCCAAACAATTCTAAACCACTGTCAATAATCACAACACGTCCTTTGTTATCTTAAACAAGATTGAGTTTTATTCTCAGCCAAAAACTTGTCTCATTTACATTTTAATAACTCGCTATCTATTTCTCTCTAAATCATCATAAATCACATATTTTCTCTCACTTGTCGTTATGTCGAAGTGATTATCAATTTTCTGCCAATTTGGTTTTGATTGTGGCGTGTTTTCATACACGGCCACTAATGCGGATAACAAGCTCTGGTTTCGGTCTGAAGCGGTGTGCGACGTCACTTTACACTGACGAGATGCAAATTTCGGCCGATTCAATGTACGATAATAAACGGTTGTGAATAGATTCTTTTCATGGATGTTGACTGATAGAAATTTTGCATATTTAGTGCCGGTACTTTTGGTACTGATTAACTGATTTGATAGATGATTAAAATGATCGTAGTTTCCAATGAGCCAAAACCTACAAATACCAGGTGATGCATAGCTTAGTTGAACATATGAAATCCCATGTAAATTTTGAGGTCGCTAAATATTGGCTCTCCTGTAAACTTTAGAGAAAAATTGTATTATTATTTTTTGAAGAGGCCGATATAGTAAATCCATATACCAGGTTTGAATAAATTTTAATAAGCCAATCCTAACTTACTCAATTAAATGTGATAACAAAATTACGAAATCTTCATAGTTTAGGTAATATAGCAAACACCAGCAAATAATTTCTATGACGCTATTTCTATGAGTTTCGTTTGATCGCCCTATATGAAGTGTAAAATATCGAAGATATAGCTGGCACAAGTTTAATAAAAATCAAAGTCCAACCCTGGTGTATTTATTCAGTGTGTTTCCAGAATCAAAACAAAAAACCGCTTAGTCTTCGTTGGGTCCGTTCCCCCAACCAAGAGAAATGTTACTATCGATTCTATTTTCATAGAATCCCAGAGATTATTCATGCATGTGTTCTGGGAACGATGGATATAATAAACTAAAATTATCGGCATTTGAACCAGTATTTTTCTACGCAATAATAAAATTAAACCCTCAGCGTCGTAGACGTCTCATTAAGAAACTTTCCGAGAAATTTTTGGGGTCGACACCGCGACCCGGGGAAAGAAATATTCAGCAAGGGCTTGTTTTGAGTAAAGATAAAGATTTGCTTTGATTGCAAAAACACCAAATCAACTTTAGTTTTCTTGATTGGAAGGACTTCTAATTGTGTTATGCAAATCCGGTGTTTTTGTATTGCGGCTTTGGAAAATCAGAGTTCGGGGTTATTGGATTAGATTAAAGAAACCGAAAACAAAGAAACGGTTCGACACAGGACTAGGTTCATCGTAATCATTATGAAGTTTGCAAATTGGCTTTTGTGCCTTTTGCCGTGAATATTTTCGTGGCTTCCAAGTAATTTAAAATAAAAATATAATTCACTAAAAATGGTAAACTATTAGAGTAGTTAATTGACATATTTCAAAAATCCTTCATTTTCTTTTTTTGCGTACAACTTCTTTTAATAGCAATCCTTCACAAAGCATGTCCTATAGAGAGTTTTTATAAGTGCGCTGGCGCCAAAATACCGAGCGGGCAAAAATTATTTTCATCCAAGAGGACGTGAACTGAAAAACATACGGCTTGGTTTCGATCACAGTCTAGGTTAAAGTTTTGTCAAATTCATATTATGACATGAACCTGAACTCACCCTAACTGATAAATATTAAAATAAACAAATACAAATTTATCTTTGTTTTTTACCAAAATTAACAAAGTAAGAATATAGAGAAAGGAAATTAAAAATTATAGAAACCGCTGAAATTGGCCACCGTCATGCTCAAGCACAAATTCACGTGCTCCAGCACAAATTCACGTCTCTTCATATTTTCGAAAGCGTTGACCAGCATCTCTGGAGAAATGTTACCACATTCTTGGATAATCCTTTCTTTCAACTGTGTTTTAAAAATTTTGCTCTTTAATTAAGGAAAACTGAAGTAATTTATAACCGTTAAACAAGGTGATCTGGGTGGGAATTCAATGTCTTGTCCCTGACCGGTGCGTCATGGATCGACGATAAGGATACAAATTTAACTGTTTCTTAAGAATAGTCCTTTATGTTCTATCTTTCCACTTATTGAGACCAAACTTGCAACAAGTTGTTTTGTTCTTACAGATGGTCTTCCACCTCCTTTTTTTTAGGTTGTATATATACAGTTGTCACCATTAAAGTCCGCACCATATGGAACTTTTTTTTATTAATGAGGTTAGTTAAAATTAAATTTCGGCAATCGTTTTTGCTTCAAATTAGACTAAAAATTATATAATCAAATGTCACCATCTGTCATTCGGTATCTGTCGAAAATTACATTTGAATCAAAAAATGCTGAAAAATGGCAATGTTTTACCGAATTTCAAAAAAATTTATTAGAAAAAGTTGTTTCTAGTACAATTCTTGGCCTAAATACAAAGTTTCAGTTTTCTAGCTCAAAGTTGATTTTTTTGCCATTTTTTCTAATTAACTTTTTTTTTATTTAATGTAAGTTCGCTTAATGGATATTAAACTATTTGCTTATACCATACTCAATATTTTATTTAGTTTGTATGAGCTTTTTTTTACTAGAATGCCATTTTTTTTCGAAATTTAAAATTAGAGGCAAAAAAATTTGACACAGGTGGTGCTAAGTTATCCTAATTTAAAAATTTTAACAGATAGACGTCAGATGTTTCGTTTTTCAAATGACAAATACATCTAAATATTTGATAAAAATTTTATTTTATACTTAAAACTATCATTATTATTACAAGGAACAAAAAGGAACTTTAATCATTTTAAATAGGTAACACAAAAACATTATAAATTTCACATTTCAGTGTGACGTCCTTCTCGCTCTATACAAACACCCGTCCGTCTATAAACGTCTTTGACAGCATTTTGTAAAAAGCTTGGTCTTATATCGGCACAACACTGTCTTATCGTTTGTTCCAAATGCTCGATATTTCTAAACGGTCGATTCTTATAAACTTTCTGCTTAAGATAACCCCACAGAAAAAAGTCTAGTGGGGTTATGTCAGGCGACCTGGGTGGCCAGTGACATTCTTTATCACGCCCTATAACTCTGTTTTGAAATAATTGGTTTATGCGTTCTTTCACTGCTACAGTTTGATGTATGGGTGCACCATCAAGCTGATACCATAAGTTATGTCTATGGTGTAAGGGCATGTTATCCAAAACTTCGGTAATCTCGTTATAAAGAAAATTCAGGTACCTTTCACCAGTTAAGTTTACTCTAAAGAAGTATGGTCCAATAAGCTCATCTTTCAAAATTCCACACCAAACATTGGTTTTAAAATGATACTGGTCGCGACATTCAATTGTGAAGTTAGGATTTTCTTGGGACCACCATCGGCAATTTTGTGAGCTCACGGTACCATTCGAAGAGAAAGTGGCTTCATCTGTCCATAATATCTTGTATGGAAAAAGAATATTCTCCTCATATTGTCCCTGATACCAAAACGAAAAATCAAGTCGGATATCAAAATCGCGTTCTTTTAATGTGTTTATAAACTTGGGTTGATATGCCCGAAATCGATTTTTCTGAAGAATTTTTCTAACGCTTTCCCTCTTGCACCCTGTTGAATCACTTATCTTGGTTACACTAGTTTGACCGTGGTCAATAACAGTTAAACAAACATCAAGTTGTGCTGCTTCATCGTATTTACTTGCCGCGTGAGGTTTCTTAAAATTATTTTGAACAGATCCAGTTTCTCTAAATTTTGACATTATTCTTGAAACAGTGCTATGCTGCAAATTTTTTTCTGGATGCCTCTCATTAAAAATGGCAGATACTTGCCGGTGAGGCATATTCTCTCCACAAATTAAGACAATTTCTATTTTTTCTTGAATGGACAACATTGGTGATAACACTGAAAACTATAACTTGCGAAAATATTCAAATTTATGACATTTCTTTTATTTATTCGGCACTCTAATTCGTTTTTTTTTCCATAGCAAACTTATAAAATTCAAAATTGCCTTGATATTTTATTGTGGATAAAAAGAAAATGTGTCTAAATTTTGAACTAATCTGATATCTGGGAATTTTATTATAAGTTTTTTAAACTTCTTAGGTGTATGTACTATCAAAAAAATGGAATATCTGACGTCTATCTGTTAAAATTTTTAAATTAGGATAACTTTGCACCACCTGTGTCAAATTTTTTTGCCTCTAATTTTAAATTTCGAAAAAAAATGGCATTCTAGTAAAAAAAAGCTCATACAAACTAAATAAAATATTGAGTATGGTATAAGCAAATAGTTTAATATCCATTAAGCGAACTTACATTAAATAAAAAAAAAGTTAATTAGAAAAAAATGGCAAAAAAAATCAACTTTGAGCTAGAAAACTGAAACTTTGTATTTAGGCCAAGAATTGTACTAGAAACAACTTTTTCTAATAAAATTTTTTGAAATTCGGTAAAACAATGCCATTTTTCAGCATTTTTTGATTAAAATGTAATTTTTGACAGATACCGAATGACAGATGGTGACATTTGATTATATAATTTTTAGTCTAATTTGAAGCAAAAACGATTGCCGAAATTTAATTTTAACTAACCTCATTAATAAAATAAAGTTCCATATGGTGCTGACTTTAATGGTGACACTGTATAACCTGTAACCCTAAATAGAGCCACGGTTCTTCTCAGGCAATGATAAAAATCCCCAGCAGTAAAATAAACGTTAAGAAAATTTTTGCGAAAATCGTCCATGCAAAAACGCTGATTGTATTGCCATTCATCATTTAATCTATCCCTGTTTTGAAAATACGTTTGAACCATGAATTTTTTGTATTGTTGGCATGATTGGTAGTGCTGGTATTAACTGACATTTAACAGGTATTATATACCTATATATATACAGGTTGTTTCAATAAAAACTCCCAGGCCAATTATTTCGAAAACTATAAGTGAAATGTAAATTCTGTAAACGCCAGTTTTTAGCCCATGTTATTGGCTTCACAACTGTGTAAAAAATGTGTTTAATTAATACAAGATGTAGGTGGCGCCATGGTGCAAAGATTTTTTTCGATGACAGGAACTTTTAAATGTTATGGTTCTTAAAGATAATTAATTTTTGATCAAATTATGTCTCATAAAAATTTTTGATAAATCCAACATGAACGGAGATATTTGGAGTTAAGTTTTTTATTAAAATAATTTTAACGAGTATTTTAATTATAAATATTTTTAATATCCTTTAGCAGATTTTAATTTAATTTTGGTAATGATAATTTTAGTGATAAAACGCTCGTGTAGCGCTAAATTATTACGTCCAGTGACGTCTCAGGGGACGCCTTAACAAATAATATTGGCAAAAAATAAGACGCCACTGAGTTTTTGGTAATTTTTAAATTTTTTCGGATTAAGTAACTAAAAATATCCTTTTATTGTCTGTCAAATTGTTTTCATATCTTGCTTCGTTTTCGAGAAATAAAAATAAAAACAATTTTATTGCATATGCATTAAGAAACAAAACCATAAATTATCAATACGTTTTGTTGTTTAAAAGCAAAGGTAATTAAAGTATAATAAAATAAAATTAAAAGATGTTTTAAATTTCATGAAAGAACTGATGAGAAATTATACAAAATTATTAATGAAAATTAGAACAATACCAAAAATTAACTAATGGGGTCGAATGAGGTGTTCAAAATTATTGCCGTTTTCATTCACACACATATCAAATCGATATAATAATTCGGTTCTGCGAACTCTCAATAGTGTATTTTGATTAATAGCGGCTATAGTAGCATAAATTTTGTTGTAAAGGTCAGCCATGTCTTCTATTGGTTCCTTGTAGATTTCATTTTGTAAGTAGCCCCATAAATAAATGTCCATCGGGGTGAGATCAGGGGACCTTGCTGGCCATCTAAGATCCCCATTTGTGCTGATTACTTTTCCTGGAAACGTTACATTTAGATGATTCATAACGATATTGCTATTGTGTGCTGGGGCACCGTCTTGATGAAACCACATAGTATTTACGTCAATTCTTACATTTTGTAACAGCAAAGGGAGATCGTTTTGCAGAAATTGTAAATAACGAACTGAAGTTAAATGTTCATGGTACAAATAGGGCCCGATTATGTAACCATTTACAATACCACACCAAACATTTACCCCAAATCGTGTTTGAAATTTAGTCCGTCACATCCAGTTAGGATTTTCCCGGGACCAGTAGCGACAATTATGTCTGTTAATCACTCCATTATTGTGAAACCGGGATTCGTCACTTAACATAATTTGGTTTAGTAAATTTGGATTTTCTTCAAAAAGAATATGAAAATGTGCCAAAAAGTTTAATCTGCGCTGGTAATCTTCTGGTTATAGATGATGCACTAAATGAATCTGGTATGGAAAAAAACCATTTCCTTTTAGGATTATGCGATATGAACTTACTGTAATATTAGTTTCATCTTTTAATTTTTGTAATGACGTTTGTGGGCTATTTTCTACTGTTTTTAGGACTATAGCTACATTTTCGTCATTCGTAACCCTCTTTCTTCTTGAAACCTTTCCCTTTTAGAAGCTACTATATGTAGCTAAGTTGATACACAAAGCTACAAAAGATTTGCGATCGAGCGTTGGTCTATCTGGAAAACGAGCTCGATAGCAGCGCACAGCTTCTGAAGCATTTTGATGGCATTCTCCATAAACTAAAACCATGTTCAATTTGTCTTGATTTATATGGTGAACCATTTTTATTTTAAAAATGTAGAAATTGCAAATTCTGACACTGACACTGAGTGTTAATAATGTTAATTATTTTATTTCTGACCGGTATATTATTAGCTTATAACGTCTTAGTTACGCGGGAATTATAAGGGTCATAACTTCCTCGGGATATTAAGAAAAATTTGACATAAAATCAAACGATTGACATCTAATGTCAATTTGATTGTCATCTATTGAAACATTTATTCCACTTTAAAAATGAACAAAATGTTACTAAAATCGGTCAGAAATAAAATTATCTATGTATCACTGGAATTATACGGGTCTCAATTACCTCGGGCAATTGCTGTCCCTCGGGCCGAAGGCCCTCGGGACGTAAACTTTGCCCTCGGTAATTAAGACCATTATAATTCCCTAGATACATAAATAACTATAATGATTTTTGTTTTCCAGAGATATGCATTTTTATTTCTCGAAAACGAAGCAAGATATGAAAACAATTTAACAGACAATAAAAGGATATTTTTAGTTGCTTAATCCGAAAAACATATAAAAATTACCAAAAACTCAGTGGCGTATTATTTTTTGCCAATATTGTTTGTTAATGCGTCCCCTGAGAAGTCACTGGACGTAATAATTTAGCGCTACACGAGCGTTTTATCACTAAAATTATCATTACCAAAATTAAATTAAAATTTGCTAAAAGATATTAAAAATATTTATAATTAAAATACTCGTTAAAACTATTTTAATAAAAAACTTAACCCCAAATATCTCCGTCCATGTTGGATTTATCAAAAATTTTTATGAGACACAATTTGATTTAAAATTAATTATCTTTAAGAACCACAACATTTAAAAGTTCCTGTCATCGAAAAAATTCTTTGCACCATGGCGCCACCTACATCTTGTATTATTTAAACACCTTTTTTACACAGTTGTGAAGCTAATCATAGAGGCTAAAAAGTGGCGTTTACAGAATTTACATGTCACTTATAGTTTTCGAAATAATTGGTCAGGGAGTTTTTATTGAAACACCCTGTATATACCCTGGTATATACCTATATAAACTAATAGAACTGGAAGTCAGTAAAATTCGCCCTGTAGTGGCGTAAAAGCAACTCTTAAAAATTGAATTATTTACTACTAAGTTCTAAGGAAAAAGCATGTCAATTTTATTTTATTTTTTTACATAAGTCCAATTTTTTCATGTTGGTATTTTACCCCTAGTGATAAAAACACCCCTACCACTAACCTATGAATGCCCAACTCTACACATCAAAGATAGATAATTGAAATTTAACACAGCTTTAGTTTTGGCCTCATTATTAGGACACTGTTCATTAATATACAGTGTGGCCCAAATTGGGCCTACATGTATAGGGATCTTAGAAACTATAGAAGATAGAGAAACGGTTAAATGGGAAAGTTTTTGACAATTATATTTCTAACTGAAAACCGTTTAGTACGCGGCCCTATCTTTTTTGGTTTTTGAAATATGTTGAAAAAACCAAAAAGATGTATTTTCGAAAATATGCTGTAGATTTCTTATTATTCACTATTTTGGCAATCTGTAAAAACATTTTTGAAGCAACTTTTTAAGTAGATTTTAGTTCTGCAATTTAATTTTGAACACGACGTTTCAGTTGTTTTATACCACCATCAGGTTCATTTTTTCTTATGGTCGCCATATTGTATTTTATACTTAAAAGGTAGCTTATGACGTCAGCTTTTCAACGATGTATTATTTGTTGGAAAATAAATGAAATTGACTTGAAAAATAAAGAAAATTAATTTTCGCAACACGTCAAATTTGACAACTGCACTATAAATCCCTAAATTGAATACCAATTAAAAGGTTTACATTTTGTAGTATTCACAAAACACTGCTTGCATTGTTTCAATCAACAATATTACAATAACCTATGAATCAAAAATAAAATCCAGTAGCCTATGACCTTACAATAACCTATGAATCAAAAATAAAATCCAGTAGCCTATGACCAACCACTACCGTTTGAAAATGAAACAAAAATATTACTTGTCAGAACGAGTGAAAGTATAATAATAACGATTTATTTGTGTATTCTGAATTTAAAAGAAAATGGCATTGCGTTTTTCTCACGAAGAAAAATTTGATTTGCTAGAATGTTACAGTCATTGCAACAGAAATGCAAACCTTGCATTAGAAAGGTATTTTGAAAATTTTCCTGAAAGACCGCAGCCAAGTGTCAGACTTTTTCCAAAAATTGTTATGAACCTGAGAAACCATGGAAGTTTTGAAAAACCGCGGCCACAGAGTTACGAAAAAGCAGGTAATAACGAGCGTGACGAAAATGTCAGAGCCTATTTTAATGCCGCTCTGACATCATCTACAATAGCGTCGGTAAGAGACTTACCAACCCCGCGAAGTACCATACAAAGAGTCCTTAAGGAAAATAAATATCGACCATACAAGCCAACTATAGTTCAGGGTTTACGAGAAACGGATTATCCAAGAAGAATGCAGTTTTCAAATTGGTATGTGAATCAATGCGAACAAAATCATGATTTCAGTCGTCTTGTAATTTGGACCGATGAATCACATTTTACCAACTGCGGGGTATTTAATAGACATAACCATCATTTTTGGGCAACAGAAAACCCTCACCAATTGGCTCAACGAAGACTGCAAACCCGATTTGGTTTTAATGTATGGTGTGGTATGTATGGTAAGTAATGTCACCTAGCTTGCTAAATACATAGCAGGTATTAAGTAACCCAGCTTTACTTTTCTCCTTACATTTTAGACAACAGACTTATAGGACCATTATTTTATAATCATACGTTGAATGGCCAAAGATGATACTTGGAGCTGTTAGAAGATCAAATATTACCGGCAATTAGAGCAAGAGTTCCTCAAGATCAATTGAATAATATTTGGTTTCAACAAGACGGTTGTCCCGCACATAATGTTCGGGAAGTTCAAACTCTCTTAAGACAGATATTTAATGACAAATTAATTTCAAACGGCGGACCAGTTAATTGGCCTGCTAGATCCCCTGATATAACTCCTCTCGATTTTTATTTATGGGGTTATGTAAAAAATGAAGTATATGAGTTTGAACCCCCGGAATCTGTACAAGAATTAGAAGAGAGAGTGAGGAATGTGTTTACGAGCATAAATGGCAATACGCTTCGCAGGGTCATCAATACTGTGTTAAAAAAGTGTCAAAAATGTATTAATAAAAACGGCCAACATTTCGAATAAGTATGGTAACTTAGATATTTTTTCTTATTTTCTTTTCAAAACAATAATTATTATTCATTGCGTTTTTAGTTTTCTTTATTTGAAATGTTAATATGAGATTTTTAATCATAAGGAAAAAATAAAATAATGTATTATAATATTATGATATTTTAAACAAATTTAACCCTGCCTAATGTGTTCTTCTCAAATTTGACGTGTTGCGAAAATTAATTTTCTTTATTTTTCAAGTCAATTTCATTTATTTTCCAACAAATAATACATCGTTGAAAAGCTGACGTCATAAGCTACCTTTTAAGTATAAAATACAATATGGCGCCCATAAGAAAAAAATGAACCTGATGATGGTATAAAATAACTGAAACGTCGTGTTCAAAATTAAATTGCAGAACTGAAATCTACTTAAAAAGTTGCTTTAAAAATGTTTTTACAGATTGCCAAAATAGTGAATAATAAGAAATCTACAGCATATTTTCAAAAATACATCTTTTTGGTTTTTTCAACATATTTCAAAAACCAAAAAAGATAGGGCCGCGTACTAAACGGGTTTCAGTTAGAAATATAATTGTCAAAAACTTTCCCCATTTAACCGTTTCTCTATCTTCTATAGTTTCCAAGATCCCCATACATGTAGGCCCAATTTGGGCCACACTGTATATAAAAAAATTAAATTAATGATTGGGCAGGGGCCTAGCGACACCTAAAGCACCGGTTCCCGTCAGATCACCAAAGTTAAGCGGTGTCGAGCGCGGCTAGTACTTGGATGGGTGACCGCTTGGGAAACACCGCGTGCTCTTGTCTTAGAGTGTAAAATGAATCGACATCAAAACCATCCTATTCACGCCGGACAGGCCGGATGAGATCGGATATCTCGTAGGATAAAGGTGCCGTTTCACACTCCCCATGACCGGTTTTAGATGGCCTCAGATACGCCGACGAACCGTAAAAAAGTAAAATAAAAAAAAAAAAAAATTAATGATTAGCAAATACAATTAATCAAATTGTAACATTTAAAAACCTTTGGATTATAATGAACAAACAATAATGGTTTCTTTTTAGAGGGCAGTGATAAAATTAGAACGATGTTGGGACAAAATTAAAATAATTCGCAAATAAGATCTAACTGCAGTGAAAAGAAATTACATATCAACAGGATGGGGACCGCTGGCCCCTGAAAAGAAAACACCTACCAGTGTTGACAAGGTTGAGCTACGAAGTTCCCAACTCATTTGACAGCGATGGTGGCTTCTTTCATAATAAAAAGACTACCGCTTAAGCAGTAGTTAATAATATTGCAGATATTGTAGAAAAGTCTGTTTTTCCTTACTTGCAAGAGCCATCAACTTTCATCGGCAAAGTCAAGGGCAAGCCTACTTACACAACGTGACAAAACGTTTCAACAGTTTCTGCTTCACCATCCCACCAAATAAGCACTATTTTCACTCCCAAAGCGACGAGATTCCAAAAATTGTTGCAAATGCTATCTATAATAAGAGAAAAATCTGTTGATAAGCTCATGGCAATGCATTGTTAATAAAAAACTGTTTTGAAACATGCCCCATACAGGGTGTTACAAATTCGATGCATTAGCATTGCTATCTCGATAGCTATGTGAGATAGAGAGTTGGTTATATTGAGGCAAAGTTGAGCATTCTAAAGCTGAATAATTTGATAAAAAGAAAAATTCAAAATTCCAATTACTTCCGGAGATATCCGAAAAAAACCGAAAAAATCGATTTTGGATTTTATTTTTTTGCGTCCCCATTACTGATTATTTTGAGAAACTAAGAACACTTTCTCAAGGCACATACTTATCATCTTCAAGAAAGTAATTTAATTTTTCAGATACGACGTTTCGTTTTTAAGATACCCACATCAACTTTATTTTTTTAAATACGGACCTGAACCTTTTATTGCATTTTTAAGTAGCTTTCGACCTTCCAAAACTAATGATATATCACACACGTCACTGAGTTGCATGCTGAAGGAGTTATTTTAAGTTCTTTAAAAATTGAAGTGTGGGCCTTGATTTAAAAACATAAGAACGTGTACTTTAACTTTGACAACGGATATTAATAAAAGCGTACATCCTTAACAACTTAACCTTTATGTAGGTATCAAATAAAATTATAAAAACTAAGAAAAACCTTTTGTAGGTACCTAGGTATACATATTAAATTTTAACAAATTAACTATCTAGTTTTCCAGATGCTCAAAAAGATTAGCGTTGACGTGAATACACTTGTCGATTTTTTTTGGTATTTTATTTATTGCCCTTTGAACAGAACGCCTTGGTATGATGCGAAAAGTGTTTCTAACTCGAACTTTTAGTTCTTCTAGACTATTTATTTCCGTTTAGTAAATTACGTTTTTAGCGCGCCCCACAAATAGAAATCTAGCGGTAATAGGTCGGGCGATCTCGCTGGCCAGGCAATGAAACTACCATGTCCAATCCATCTTTGGAAAAATTCTTGATTTAAGAAATTCCTTACAGCCCTTGTATTGTGGGGGGGGCGCCGTCCTGCTGGAACCAGATTCGGCGTAGCCTGTTTAGTGGAATTTCACTTAAATATTCCTGGAACTAAGTATTTAGGAATTCTAAATATCTATCACCATTCAAATTTTCTTCAAACATGAATGGACCAATAATTTTATCATCATAAATCCCAGCCCACACATTAATACTAAATCGGACTTGCTTTCTTATTTCTCTATTCTTCCTGAGATTTTCAATGCTCCAAACATGCTCATTCTTTCGGTTGAAAATGCCACAATTTGTGAATTTACATTCATCGGACCATAAAATATCTTTCAAAAAATCGCCGTTTGCATTGATTTATCCCCTTAACCACGTGCAGTAATTTAATCTTCTTTCTGCATCACCTGGAAGCAATTGTTGTGATACGTGAAGTTTAAAAGGTTTGTATCCATTACTTCTTAATATTCTCCATGCTTTTACATGGTGTATGTTGGGCTTATTGAGATTTACCTCAATTTGCCGCGTAGACACGCAGTTATTATTATTTACCTAAAACAATTTTTACAATAATTAGAATAGATATCGTATTCTTTTAAGCAGTTCTAAAATAACCTACCTGATTCAAAACCAATTCTCTGTCTTCTTCACTAACTTTACTTCCATATTGATTTCGCTTTTTTTGAAATGTACCATCTTCTCTTAACCTCCTATCCAATCTTGAAAACACTGATGGGTAAGGTTGCCGGCGTTTGGGATATTGGTAAAGATAAATTTCCGCTGCAGTTTTTGTGTTTAAGTGACATAAGTAGTAAACATTCAGCATATCACTTTTTTCTTCGTTAGAAAAGTACATTTTTATAAGAGCAAAAGACGTTGAAGTAAAGTAAAGTAGTAAAGTGTTGTATGTTGTCAAAGGTAAAGTACACTTTCATATGTTTTAAAGTCAAGGCCCACTCTTCAATTTTTAAAGAACTTCAAGTAACTCCTACAGCATGCAACTTAGTGACGTGTGTGATATACCATTAGTTTTGGGAGGTCGAAAATTATTCAAAAATGCAATAAAAGTGCAGGTCCGTATTTAAAAAAAATAAAGTTGATGCGGGTGTCTTAAAAACGAAATATCGTATTTGAAAAATTGAATTACTTTCTTGAAGATCATAACAATGTGCCTTAAGAAAGTGTTCTTAGTTTCTCACAATAATTAGTAATAGAGACGTAAAAAAATAAAAACCAAAATGGATCTTTCCGGTTTTTCTCGGATATCTCCGGAAGTAATTGGGATTTTGAAAATTTTTTTTATCAAATTATTCAGCTTTAGAATGCTCAACTTTGCCTCAATTTAACCAACTCTCTATCTTACATAGCTACCGAGATAGCAATGCTAATGCATCGAATTTGTAATACCCTGTATAGACATAAAGAATATTATTATGTGCTTCTAAATACAATACATACTTTTGAATACTTATCCAAATCAAATCAATCAAATCAAGTTGGTTAACATGGCGCTCTACTAATGCACGTCTTATCGCGAATCCTAAACCATTTGAAGCAGGCACGAAAGGTGGCTGTTGCCGTGCCTTATTAATTATATAACACTGCACATGCGACAATGATAGAACAACATCTTTCAGGTATATTGCCTAAACATCTAGAAAGACAGGGAAAACGACGCTTCCATACGCCAAACAACCTTTCTATTGTATTTGTTCGTATGTTCGTATTTGTGAACGGTTGTATATGTTCCCTGCATTCGTAATGTCGTCATCAAATATGGTAAACAAGGGTAGCCGCTATCTCCTAAAAGGTACCTGTTCAAATTTTGTTTTCACAAAGCTATTGTTCAAAATAACACTATCATGTTCTTTGCCAGGCCAACGAGCCACAATATCAAAAATTTGCAAGTTCTGCCCATCAACTACGCTGCAGAATGAGATTCCTCCTCGGATTCAGATAATATTTCTGAATGAGATTCCCCAAACGAAATGATCAAAGGAGAAGTATTTTCGAATGGAATTATATTGAATAGTCCACTTATACATTGTGTAACTATGTAACAGGTGCCTACTAAATTAATAAGTGAAAATGATAAAAATTGCAATGATAATTTTATACATTTATATTCACCTAATTCACCCTTTTTGTTTACGTCACCTATAGCAACGGGATAAATATCAAGCATTTTTTATATTCCTGTGAACTTACATGGTATTAATAAGTGAAAATTTTCCAACATTTCAAATGTCAAAATAATGACATGAGACATGACATAGTTAAAACTAGTATACCTACATACCCATGGAATTGATTAGAATAATTTGCAGAGGCAGAATTAGCTATTTGCGTATTAAGAGCGCAAAGTGATACATGGCCGCCCTGAGTGAGAAGTTTCTCACGAGAGAAGCAATGTCACTTTGGACTCGAATTATACACATGATTTTTTCTACAACCGGTGTTTTTGTAAGAGTGTTTGTTAAAATGTATTTACTGCAAAATAAAAATTACAGATTGCATAAATACATAATATTAATTTAAATGCCATCTTACCCAACGCCTAGTTTCAAAATTTGGTCACACATGAGGAAAACTAGATGTTTTATTATGGTTGTCAAGGTAATCAGGCGGGCGAGCGTTTTGGTTACTTTGTCGCTCGGCGAACCTGGACTAACCTAAACTATACTTTGCGTTCGGTTAAAGCAAAAACATTATTTTGGTGCTGACGTTCATATGTTATTTCTTTTATGTACAACAACAAAGTTATTACATCACAAATTTTGTCTCGTATTAAACAGGGTGTCTCAGAAGTACGGTGCGAAACTAAAGGGGGTGATTCCATACAATATTCTAAGAGAAAAAGTTTATATAAACATGCTTCGGTTTTTGATATACAGGGTGTTAAAGTTTAAAAAAAAAACGTTTTTTTATGATTTTTAAAAAATATCTCTTCCCGATTTTATTGAAATTTGGTACCGTTGTTCATAATCATAAGAGGCGTAGTTAGCCCTAATTAGATTTAATTTATTAAGTCCAGTGGCGTCCCGAAGAGCACCTTAACGAATATTATTGACAAAAAAATGTACGCCACTGACTTTTTTCTTATTTTGATATTTTTTTTTTCGGATTTACCAACCAATAATACAACTTTTTTGCAACACTAACCACGTCTGAGTTAGAAGAGGCTAAACCTCGCGAGAAGAGGATGATCCTTCAAGTAGTGCCAAGAAAGCAGCAGTGCAACTTCAAACAAGTGCATCAACTCTTTGAAGGGTTTTGAATCTTCATCAACTATACCCATACCATATTCAACGTCAACGTGTGTAAGCTACGCTTCCTATTTCTAAATACTTCTGCAAAGTCTCCACCTGGACTTTTTATTGGCACATGTGTAAAATCTATACAACCTGTTACATCTGGAAATTACGCAATATCGTACAATTGTTGTCGTGTAGCTCGTAATTTCTCCTCATGGAAAATGAATTAACGTTGACATTGTGAGGCAAGTTCCACAGATATTTTATGCACACCTCTACATATCGAAGCCTGTGAAATACTCCTTAAATCACCACAGACAGTCTAAAATATATTTTTTTAATTATCAATAAATTACATTTACTGTCTAGTTTTACTTACTTGGAGCGTAAAAACGTAGGGTTGATAGGATCAACAAAATGGTAGGTATTAGCAGTTCCCGGTTATTTATAATTTTCGGCCAATTAACTAGATTTTAGATCGTATTTATTACAGTCTCTTTTGAGAAACGATACCGCATTTTAAATTCTTTATCGGAATACCAGAATAATGGATTTTCTGCGTCACGTATATATCTTTTTCGAGATGCTTAACAATAATATCAGCAAGCCGCCAAAAATAACTCGATTGCGCTTGTTACCTTCAATGACGCACCGATTATGAAACGTATCGTATCTCTGGATTGCCAAATGCCAGCTGACGAGTCGCTAAAAGTCGACTATGAGTTTTAGCGTAATCTCCTTATATGCGGGCGAATGGCCACTCAAATGTTCGAGAGCGATCCAGCGAGAATCGAGATCTCCAATGTCCCAGTAACTTAGTGTTGCGGCCTTCTATCCATCGCCGCACACTGGTCCCAAAAATTAATAAAGCGGAATCAATTGGTATTTTTCCAAGTATCTTGTAAATGCATTATATTTTGCAGGTACTTAGGGGAAAGGCCCACCTACCTATTTTTGGAATTTTAGGTCATTTTAATCCTTATTTGTGTCTGTACTACCGTCCTAAACTTGTGGTAGTTTAAGTTTTATACTTGACTGTGTTTGAAGTGCTGTTTTGGTGCCTATAGAATTATTTAGCTGTGTGTGATTAAAAGGATTATTAATTTGTTTCTATTCCAATATTATCTTAAGGGTAAGTACTTTATATTTAAATAGTTTGGATAGTGGCGCAAAGATGCATTTGAAAAAAAGGGATTTTTTTAAAGATCGGTGCGGTATATAGCTTTTTAATTTTTTTGTGCAACTTTAGGTAGAGCTACAAAAAATGTTCCACGAGATTCCGCAACAAAATATTTAGAGAGAAGTGCATTAGGGTATATTTATTATTATAACAAAAAATATTGCTACTTCTTGCAACTTTCGCTGATACAAAATTTTTAAGTAAGTCCCATTTTCAGAGAAAGTAAAATTTTGTGAAACAGGTTAAAGTAGTAACAAATGAAATATTTACTTATGACAAATTCAAATATGAATGAATTAAAGCTTTTTATGACGTTTATGAAAAATAAATATTTTATTTAAAACAGGGCGCACGCAGGATTTCCGTTAAAAAAAGCAATATGATTAAAAAGTATCAAGTCGTTTAATAACAAATAATTTTTTTGTTTTTCAATAAATTTATTGGCTCGAAAATTTCGGGGGGCGGTGGAGGTTCAAAGCAAATTTATTTTATATTTGAATTACTTTTCAGATTGTAGAGCTATGGCCACGTTGACCAGAAGGCAGCTGTTCGATGTTCTCTGCGAAAAGTCTGGTGAGGGAAGATTATCTCAATCAGAACATTTAGATCCAGTTTTTAATAACGACATGTGAAATAGAAGGGAATGATGTTAAGGTGCAACGCCTTACCAAAATGTGTGGACTTTTTTGTTTTGCTAAATTTGTGTTCAAGAATAGTAACCACATTTTTAATCAAATACGAGGGATGGCTTAGCGTGCCCTTTGAATATAAGGCCCCTGTAAAAGTCAGCCAATTTCAAGAACCCGAAGCGATCCCAAGCACATCATCTGGAATTCATGTGGGTCGTCCTAGACTGCCTTTTTCCGATATCACCACCAGCAGAGGTAAAATATTACGAGCGGAAAAACTGACGCATGACCATGAAGCACGGGAACTTTGCTTGGCTGCAAAAAAAGCTCTGAGAGAAGAAGGCCAACATGATGCATCGCAAATGTTAACCGAAGCCGTTTTTTCGACTCCTACAAGAGCTTCTAAAATAGCAAGATCGTGGAAAGCAGCCAAGAAAACTACAGAGGTGCTACCATACACAGAAGACGAGGCAGTTTCGCTAATTGCTAAGGCAGGTTTAAGTAAACATCAATATTTGCTCATTAGGCGTGAAGCAAAATCTAAAAACGCTGATATTTACCCAGCATATGGCAGAGTCTTAAAAGCAAAAAGCAGATGTTACTCCCCTGAACAATCTAAAATTATTACGGAACATTCAGCAGAAATTCGCCTGCAAGAACCACTTAATCATGCACACGGTCCAGTGTCTTCTTGAATTACAAACCCCAGTTTTAAAAACGCTTGAGGGCAAAATGTTGAAAAATTTTACACTGCTTGTAACATGGGGTTGCGATGGCAGCACTGGGCATGCTCAGTACAAACAACAATTCGTCGAACTAGGCTTAGCAGATGGTGATCTATTTCTAAGCTATTTGGTCCGTCTACAATTATACTGGCAAAATACAAATGATAAAAAAAACAAAGTAATAATATGGCAAAATCCTCGTCCGTCTTCTACAAGATTTTGTCGCCCAATACGTTTCGTACTGCAAAAGGAATCAACAGCGTTGATCCTGCAAGAACAAAGCTATATCGAAAACCAAATAAGTAACCTTTTACCGACTACATACCAAATTGAAGAATTTAATGATATTTCTGTTAACCATATTTGTATTATGACAATGATAAACGGAAAAGTTGTAATGCTGTGACAGAAACTTCATCAGCTCAGAAATGCTATATATGTAACGCAACGCCTACACAAATGAACAATATCGACAAAGTTTCAAAAAAATCTGTTAAAGAGGAAACATTGAAGCTGGGCTTGTTCACTCGTGCATGGATACGATCTTTTGAATGCCTTTTTCATGTGTTGTATAGGTTAGGCCTACAAAAATTGCAAATAAGAAGTCAAGAAGATAGAGCAATCTACGAGGTCACTTAAAAGAGAATACAAAATTATTTCAAAGACAAAATGGGTTTGCTCGTAGACATTTCGAAATCAGGTGGAAGCGGAACAACTAATGACGGAAATACCGCTAGACGTTTCTTTAAGAATACGTCCCTGTCATTTACAATAACAGGGGTTGACGACACGATAATTAATAGTATATTACGTTACAAGACCGGAAAGTACTATTTTACAGGACGAAGCAGGCAATTTCCAGGGCCGCCAGGTAAAGTACTTTTTTTTTAAATCGACCGGAAAGCAACCACTTTCTACTCAATTTTTTAACCGGAAAATGTCATTTTATCGGTCTAGACCAGAAAGTCATAAAAGAGGGACCGGTAAAGTACTTTACCGGTCCCTCTTTTTACTTTACCGGGCCCTTTTTTTACATTCCGATCAATATTTGAGAAAACGAACCAAACCCATAATAAGTAGGCTTTGACTTGATTGTTTCTTTCATGGCGTTTCATGGCAACGAACTGTCAAATTTGATACTGCTTATTAAAAATTGTGTTTAAAAGTTAAAAGTTAGATTATATTATGGAAATGAATGTGGATGAAGGTGAAATTCCTCTTGAAATAACTGAAGCGGCTGCTAGAGCTACTCACGATTTGTTGCCGCATAAGTCCAGGGACAAGTATGAAAAACGTTTGCCGTTTTCAAATGTTGGTGTAAAGAAAAAAATGCTGGTCTTGCGTCGATTTAAAAAAAAATATTGTACGTTACACAACAGGAAAGTACGTTTACAGGACTCGCAGGCTTCCAGGACTCGCCTGGCGGCTCGCCCTGGAAATTGCCTGCTTCGTCCTGTAAAATAGTACTTTCCGGTCTTGTAACGTAATATACTATACCGGTCCCTCTTTTTACTTTACCGGGCCCTTTTTTTACATTCCGATCAATATTTGAGAAAACGAACCAAACCCATAATAAGTAGGCTTTGACTTGATTGTTTCTTTCATGGCGTTTCATGGCAACGAACTGTCAAATTTGATACTGCTTGTTAAAAATTGTGTTTAAAAGTTAAAAGTTAGATTATATTATGGAAATGAATGTGGATGAAGGTGAAATTCCTCTTGAAATAACTGAAGCGGCTGCTAGAGCTACTCATGATCTGTTGCCGCATAAGTCCAGGGACAAGTATGAAAAAACGTTTGCCGTTTTCAAATGTTGGTGTAAAGAAAAAAATGTCAGAAATATTTCTGAGGATGTTTTGTTAGCCTATTTTGCTGAAAAATCCGAAAAATTAAAATCATCTACATTGTGGAGTGTGTACTCGATGATTAAATTGATGTTAAATTTAAAAGAAAATTTGGATATAACGTACAAAATTGTACTTTTAACATAACAGTTCAAAAATAGATATTATTAATTATTAGAATAATTCTAATTTTAATTATTTATTAAGTACCTATTATCAAATAATATTTATTGTAACTATTATAAATAAAAAAAATTCCTGACTATAGAGTTTTCAATCTGTTTAAAACTATATTAATGTAGTAAGCCATTATCTAAATTTTCTTGTACGCCACTGGTCTTGCGTCGATTTAAAAAAAAATATTGTACGTTACACAACCGGAAAGTACGTTTACAGGACTCGCAGGCTTCCAGGACTCGCCTGGCGGCTCGCCCTGGAAATTGCCTGCTTCGTCCTGTAAAATAGTACTTTCCGGTCTTGTAACGTAATATACTATTAATTATCGTGTCGTCAACCCCTGTTATTGTAAATGACAGGGACGTATTCTTAAAGAAACGTCTAGCGGTATTTCCGTCATTAGTTGTTCCGCTTCCACCTGATTTCGAAATGTCTACGAGCAAACCCATTTTGTCTTTGAAATAATTTTGTATTCTCTTTTAAGTGACCTCGTAGATTGCTCTATCTTCTTGACTTCTTATTTGCAATTTTTGTAGGCCTAACCTATACAACACATGAAAAAGGCATTCAAAAGATCGTATCCATGCACGAGTGAACAAGCCCAGCTTCAATGTTTCCTCTTTAACAGATTTTTTTGAAACTTTGTCGATATTGTTCATTTGTGTAGGCGTTGCGTTACATATATAGCATTTCTGAGCTGATGAAGTTTCTGTCACAGCATTACAACTTTTCCGTTTATCATTGTCATAATACAAATATGGTTAACAGAAATATCATTAAATTCTTCAATTTGGTATGTAGTCGGTAAAAGGTTACTTATTTGGTTTTCGATATAGCTTTGTTCTTGCAGGATCAACGCTGTTGATTCCTTTTGCAGTACGAAACGTATTGGGCGACAAAATCTTGTAGAAGACGGACGAGGATTTTGCCATATTATTACTTTGTTTTTTTTATCATTTGTATTTTGCCAGTATAATTGTAGACGGACCAAACAGCTTAGAAATAGATCACCATCTGCTAAGCCTAGTTCGACGAATTGTTGTTTGTACTGAGCATGCCCAGTGCTGCCATCGCAACCCCATGTTACAAGCAGTGTAAAATTTTTCAACATTTTGCCCTCAAGCGTTTTTAAAACTGGGGTTTGTAATTCAAGAAGACACTGGACCGTGTGCATGATTAAGTGGTTCTTGCAGGCGAATTTCTGCTGAATGTTCCGTAATAATTTTAGATTGTTCAGGGGAGTAACATCTGCTTTTTGCTTTTAAGACTCTGCCATATGCTGGGTAAATATCAGCGTTTTTAGATTTTGCTTCACGCCTAATGAGCAAATATTGATGTTTACTTAAACCTGCCTTAGCAATTAGCGAAACTGCCTCGTCTTCTGTGTATGGTAGCACCTCTGTAGTTTTCTTGGCTGCTTTCCACGATCTTGCTATTTTAGAAGCTCTTGTAGGAGTCGAAAAAACGGCTTCGGTTAACATTTGCGATGCATCATGTTGGCCTTCTTCTCTCAGAGCTTTTTTTGCAGCCAAGCAAAGTTCCCGTGCTTCATGGTCATGCGTCAGTTTTTCCGCTCGTAATATTTTACCTCTGCTGGTGGTGATATCGGAAAAAGGCAGTCTAGGACGACCCACATGAATTCCAGATGATGTGCTTGGGATCGCTTCGGGTTCTTGAAATTGGCTGACTTTTACAGGGGCCTTATATTCAAAGGGCACGCTAAGCCATCCCTCGTATTTGATTAAAAATGTGGTTACTATTCTTGAACACAAATTTAGCAAAACAAAAAAGTCTACACATTTTGGTAAGGCGTTGCACCTTAACATCATTCCCTTCTATTTCACATGTCGTTATTAAAAACTGGATCTTAATGTTCTGATTGAGATAATCTTCCTTCACCAGACTTTTCGCAGAGAACATCGAACAGCTGCCTTCTGTGTAAAAAAAGGGCCCGGTAAAGTAAAAAGAGGGACCGGTAAAGTACTTTACCGGTCCCTCTTTTATGACTTTCTGGTCTAGACCGATAAAATGACATTTTCCGGTTAAAAAATTGAGTAGAAAGTGGTTGCTTTCCGGTCGATTTAAAAAAATAGTATGTTGTTTTGTCAGGTGGCTTTGTCAATGTCAATTTGTGTTCATTTGTGTCATTAGATTTCACGAGTTTTGCGTTTTTTTAAAAAATGAGCGAAGAAAATGTTAGTGATAATATTATGTGTACACCTCCCGAATTAAGGATGGAAGCAGAAAAAATGTTGATTGTATCGATATTTTACAATATCAAGTAATCTAATATGTATTGATAATTATCTGGTTGCCTAACCACAATGAATTGATGTTGAAGAATTAAAAAATCAAGTTACCTGCGTTCAAACAAAATTCGGTTAAGGTCAAAGATCGGTCAATAATGGATTTTTTCCACTACTCACCTATAACATCGCTATTATTGACCGATTATTAACGCTAGAAATTGTTTTTCTCTACCTTATAAGTCATTATTGACCATGGTCAATAATAAGCCATTGAAATCCATTATTGACCGATCTTTGACCTTAACCGAATTTTGTTTGAACGCAGGTAACTTGATTTTTTAATTCTACAACATCAATTCATTGTGGTTAGGCAACCAGATAATTATCAATACATATTAGATTACTTGATATTGTAAAATATCGATACAATCAACATTTTTTCTGCTTCCATCCTTAATTCGGGAGGTGTACACATAATATTATCACTAACATTTTCTTCGCTCATTTTTAAAAAAAACGCAAAACTCGTGAAATCTGATGACACAAATGAACACAAATTGACATTGACAAAGCCACCTGACAAAACAACAAAATATTTTGCCAATTCCAAAGCGCAGGTAACTTGATTAAAAAATATACTTATACCTACCTATAATTTTTTACAATTATTAATACTATAAAGATACATGTCATATAAAAGTTTGTAGTAGTGGAAAAAATAATATATTAACCACGGTTTAGACAGCTTATTATAGCCCTCGCGTCTTAAATCCCTCGTTGCTTCGCTCCTCGTGATTTAAACTCGCCGCTCGGGCAATAATGATGGCTGTCTAAACCTTGGTTAATAATATACTATTATGTGGTACTATGTGCTTTTTCCTCTGGCTACAAAATTATTATAAATGAATTCCAACAATATGCTGAAGAGACTGCCAGAATCTTTGTTCAAAAGTATGCCTGGTTTTATATGCCAGCCACAGTACATAAAATTTTATTACACGGCGCAATCATAATTAAGACAGCTTTGCTTCCAATAGGACAGTTATCTGAAGAAGCTCAAGAAAGTAGAAATAAAGACATTAAAAAATATAGAGAGATGCATACTAGACAGTTTTCACGAACTGTTACTAATGTAGATTTGCTGCACAGATTACTTTTAACGTCGGATCCCATAAATTCATCACTTAGGAAACTCTCAAAGAAAAATATTTCATTTTTACCTTCAGAAGTTTACCATCTGTTAGATGATCCAGGTATTCCTACAAATCCATTAACTTCCTTAATAACAGGCTCTGATTCTGATTCGAAATCTGATGATCATTATTCCCCATAATCTTCAGACGATTAATAAATAAAGCAACTAATTTTTTTCAATTATGTGAAAATTATCATAAACTATATTTCACTTAGATAATTATGATGATTAATAACTCATGAATATATTCTAATGTGTTCTTTAAAGTGTTCGTTTTATTTTAATATCCTTTTACGATATTTACATAAAAAGTCCCATAAAAAACTGGGAACAAGGACTAAATATTTTATAACAATTTTTCAGAGATCCTTCCGTCAATATACACTAAACAACATAGCCTATGTATGAGTTATTTTATTTCATCGTTGGTGTAGGAATGACTCGCTTGTGTTATTCTTGTTTTTTAGGCATATTTCTATATTTTTTTGGCCAACGAATTAAACGCTGGACTTGATATTCCAAAAAAATATTACTTTCAATATTGCGGTAGTTTGTAAAGGTTTTAAGTTGAATTGAGTTATTTAAAAATGTTGAATATTATATTGACCTAATTGGTCAGTAATTTGCAGGCTTCTTGCATTTATTCGGCTATAAAGTTAAAAACCTAAAACATTTTAATCCGAAAATATCACAAATGACAAAGGGAAAATGAAAATATTCCGATGAGTCCTAACGTTGGAAAAACAGCCGGTGTATTTCGGTTCATGCATATTCATCGACTAAATATTTGCAGCCGCTTCTTATAACCATCCTCTCGGTTCTGTGTGCAGTGATTCTCTGGCTATTATTTCCCTTTTTCGGCTGTTTGATTCAATAAGGGTCAACGTTTGCACGATCCCTATCAGGGATCGGTTTAAGTAGAAATTTTAATTAGGTTTTTCTGAATAAAGTTTTTTATTAGTTACATTAATGCATATGACTTTTCTTATATTTGCTTAAACCCTAAACTTGTAAGTGAGACCAATAAATTGCTTTACTACGCATTTACATAAAATCAATCTATATTAATCCACCTTCAATACTTGGACCAATGTTCTTTTAGTATTTACAACTCATCCAAGATAGCGTGAGATATGAGAACATCAAATATGTGCCGCCCATTCGATGCGCCGTGACTAGAGACAAGATTTATCGAGACTTTTATAGAGTAATAAACGGTATACAGTAAAACTTCTCATTTCGGCCACCCGTTAAAAATGGTCACCCCTCTGAATGGTAAGTTTTGGCTTCTTAAAATAAATCTTATAGCATTTTTAATAATAAAAGACCCCTCGAATACCGAAACACTTCTGAAACGGCCACGGTCACATGAATCTGTAACTTTTAAGAAAATTACCTTGAATTTTTACCCTTAATTGCGGTCGTCTCGACCCTTCTGGGAATGTTTGCACCCAGCCGGTACTTTATTACTGGTACTATTGGAAATACCGGAGAATGATAAAACCTAATTATGTAAATGGGTTTTTAAGTACGTACAAATATAATTTGTTAAATCTTAAGATGTTTTCAAAAAGGTAAAATTTTATTCAGTTGCATTTTAACAGCACAATAGTCGATCATGTCTCTGAAACGTAAACGTTTATCTTTTAAACAAAAGTTCGAAATCATCGCGGATAGTGAAAAATATGGCATCAGTGCTCGAAAGATAGCGGAAAAGTTTGGTGTTGGAAGAACGCAAGTAAATGATATTCTAAAAAGTAAAATTGAACTGAAAAAACTTTATGAAGAAGGAGGAGTTAATGCAGATCAAAAACGGAAGTTTCCAAAAACAGACGGACTTGCGATTGACCAAATGGTTTATGAATGGTTTTGCAAAGCAAGAAACAAAAACATTCCAATATCCGGACCACTACTAAAGGAAAAAGCTCTGGAAGTGTCAGAAAATTTGAAAAATTGTGATTTTAAGGCATCAAATGGCTGGTTAGATAGATTCTGCAAAAGACATGACATCAATTTTAAAACAATTTCTGGTGAGTCTGCTGATGTGGATGAAGTTAAAAAATGTTTCCAAAAAGCTGGATTTATAGAAACTCTCCAAGAGAATGAGATTTTTGAAGAAGAAGACGATATTCCACTAAGTCAGTTGTTTTCCGGTATCCCAGGAAATCCAAACCTTCCAAATTATCTTCAAATCGACTCAAACATTTCAACGGAAAATCCCAGTATGGAGATGCAGGAAATAATTCAGGAGTTTACCAGCCAATCTGAAACTACCGAAAATGAAGACTGTGAAAGTAAAGAAAACCAGGAGGTTTTTAGTTCGTCTTTAAAAAGCATGAGTGAAGTTTGTGAAAAAATAAGAGACGTACAAAATTTTTTATTAGGCAAAGAAAATGGCAATTTGGCCATTGATATTTATATATGGTATTGGTATTTCTCTTAAGTCAGCTCCCTTGAGCTTTTACTTGTTTTAAATTTGTTGGTGCTTATTCTTCTACTATACTGGAATTTCTTTGTTGCGATGATCTTCTTGCATTGTTCCATTGATATTTTAAATATCCTAATGAAATGTGAAAATGAAGCAGCAAAAATTAAAATTAAAAATATGAAACAGACTTCCATTGAATCTTTTTTTCACAAAGCATAATTTTTTTTCATATGTAGTGCACATTTTTAAACATTATTATGTATACATATTATGTAGGAGTTATGAAATAAATAGTTATGTCTATATATTTACAGTTCATATTACATAATAACGTATGTGTTTGTAATTAGCCTTTTATTAATTAATGAAGTTGAATTTTATTCACATGACACATATGTTATATGTAGATATGTAATTAATTTTTTTCCTTCCCCTCAAAAACGGTCACCCCCTCAAACGGTCAATTTGTAATGAAATTTTTAGTGGCCGCTATTGAGAAGTTTTACTGTAGTTGCACTGTATTATCCATAAAGCACCAACACCGATCGGTGGCACGACCCTGCCTCTCTTTTTCTCCGAATGCATTATTTTTCTGGGTTATACGCAATCAGCAAAATTTTCATATATCAAGCTAGCTTGTACAAGTTGTACCAATAACATGAAATTATTTGAGGCACTTAATTCCAAAACTGCTTTAATCCATAAAAGAAAATAAATGAGTTAGCGGTGGCGCTGCGTTTTTTTTAAATGACGTTTATCTATGTCTAAAATATGATTTATCAAAACCTCTCAGATCACATTAAAATTGTATATTAACCTGGTCTATAGTTCCAAAACTATTCTAATCCATCACACGTACTGTTCCAAAACTACCTAAATCCAATTATAAAATTTGTTATCACAGCTCTTTATATCCATTGCAATTGTAATACGCTGAATATTGTACATTGTCAAAACTACTTTTATTGTTTAAAATGTTACAAGCTTAAAACTTTTTTGCGATAGATATCCGGGCACAACAAAAATATTACTATGATGGGATGTTTATGCGGTGGCTCTGTTTAACCGTCGGAGAGATTTATGTAACTTTCCCTATAGTTGGTTATTAATATTTACCGCCAGACAGAATTTTTGCAAGAATTGAGAAGATAGTATGAAAAAAAGAAGTAATAGTTGAATCCAATGAATATAGAGGTATTTCTTCTAAATATGCAACAGAGTCAGATATGCAAAAGGACTTTGACATTCTTGTTCAGAAAAAAGCGGTAGAAGCAACTATCAAACCTGCTGCTCAATGGCACTTTCAGTTCTCATTAGCTAAACAAATCTCAATTAAAAAAATCGAGAAATCAGCGGCAAGAACTGTAATAGTAAAAGGTGAATTATCGAAGCGATTTAGGACAATACAAGTCGGTACTCAAAAAAGGAAAATTCCTTGCATCCATCAGTCCGGATCTTCTTCCCAAGAAAGTTCCAGTTAAACAAGCAAAGCTTATTAATGATGTAGATAACTTTTAAAAACACACTTTGGATCGAATTGGAGAAATTTTGGTGACGTGGATTTAACGTTCTATAAAAATGTTATAGATAATGCGGAAGATATGGGTGATTGAGATATTGAAACTTTAGATGACGGTTTCGATATCATGGCCGTAGAAGAGACGATGGATCTCGAATTTAATTCCAACGTTATAAAAAAGAATTGCTTTTATTGAGTTTAATGTTGCACCAAATAATGTCGGATAAAAAACTGTTTTTTACTCTTTCAAAACTGTTTTAATCCCATTTCGACATATTCAAAACTTTCTTAATCCACTATGTGGTTACAAAGCTGCTTTAGTCCGTCTTTTTTTTTAATATTGAGGTTCTGCTGATGCACATTTTTTTCTATTAGGTATGAATCAGTGTTGATAGGTGCCACGATAATATATACGAATTTGGAAGTTCATCGGTCAGCTGAGAAACGTTTGAAACTATTTTGTGCTTTCCTGAAGATTCCCTTATAGTGGATTAAACTAGTTTTGGAATTGGGCGCCTCATATATAAACCAATATAGTATGCCATTGTCAAAATTTTCTCATCTCCCACACGCCTTGTGTTGATCGAAAAAAAAAGTTCATCAGGAAAGTACATTAAATATATACTTTATAGTACTTTCCGGTCTTGTAACGTAATATCGTCGCTCAGATGACAAAACCTGGAATCTCAATTTCTCCAGTTTTTGTGTTAGTTGGGTTGCCAGCATATACAGGGTGTCCATTTAGTGTGCCGGTGGACTATATCTCGTTAACGGTCGACATAAGGAAAAAAACTTTTATGGAAAAGTTGTAGAGGCTAGCGCCGCGCACCTTATAAAAGTAATTTAAAATATACACGTTGGCTTAAAAATCCAGGGTGGGCCAAACATTTTTTATTTTTCAATGAAACACCGTATAAGCCTTTAGTAGTCCTCTATTCTACTTAAGATATGAATTTTTTAATGGATTTTTGGCTAAAAACGATTTTACATAAAAATCGTTGGATTTTAAATATCTTTACAAATCTTTTTATTAAAATTTAGGAAAGGAAAGTTATAACATATAAAATCATCTAACTGTTATTAGAATTGGTATGGTGGTTGGTACCTAATGAATTTAAAACCAAGTTTTGTTTTTTTTTAATGAAACACCCTGTATTTTACATTTTTTTCGAAAAGATATTTTAATTTCCTTTAATTTAATGCCAATATCTGATACCTTATTTCAAAAAGTTGTTGAAGGAAAAATGATTTCAAAAAATTTCTCATTAAGTTTAAACCAAAATGTTGAACACTCTGTATTACTTATACCAATTCTAATAACAGTTAGGTGATTTTACATGTTATAACTTTCCTTTCCTAAATTTTAATAAATAAATTTGTAAAGATAGTTAAAATCCAACGATTTTTATGTAAAATCGTTTTTAGCCAAAAATCCATTGGAAAATTCATATCTTAACAACGTCGCATTTGATGATCAAAATATTTTAAAATAGAATAGAGGACTACTAAAGGCTTCAATATAATAAAAAAATATATAGTGTTCCATTTAAAAAAAGATATGTTTGACCCCCCCCTGGATTTTTGAGAAAACCTGTATATTTCAAATTATTTTTTAAAGATGCGCGGCGTTAGCCTGTACAACTTTTATATAAATGCTTTTTTCCTTAAGTCCACCGTTAACGAGATATCGTCTACCGGCACACTAAATAAACACCCTGTATAATAGAATATCGATCCGCGCCGAAATCAAAACCTCGTACTCCAATATTTTCGTGATATTGATCTGACGACATTTAAATTCTAAAACATCGTATTTCACATCTTGTAAAGAAAACTTTCGAAGTGGAACAAAATTCACTTTTAATTTCAAAATCTCTTGTCTCGTATTTTTTAAGAAAAAAAAATAACAAATATTCCTTTCTGATGTAAATACGCAGTTAGAAAATAAACATTGGAAGTTGTGCTTTAGGTATAGAATGTTTTTTGTCACTCCTAAATATAAACCGATCAAAACGAAAAAGGAGCCACTAACTTAATTTAATATAAATTGTTTATTGGATTAAGTAGAAATTAAAAATGTATGTCCACCCAGTAGAGACATATAGTTTTTATAATTAAAAGAAGAACATTAGTTCTTATCTTTGTTTTTCTTGTATTCGATAAAAAAGCAAAACATGTTATTATAATTTGTTCAAAACTACGAACATTTTTATAAGTGGCTCCTTTTTTGTTTTGATCAGTGTATATTATTTTGACTGCCGAGCGAAAAGAAAACATTGAAAATTGAGTTTTAACTGAATCGCTTATTTGAGAAAAGTATCTCGAAAAATCATGTTTTAAGGAAATAAAAAAATACCGAGTATTTGCTTACATCTATCATAAATGCACAAAACGAATTTTTCAATATTTGTATTTATGGGTTTCCTCATTCATGTTGTATGCTCTAACTTTTAAAACAACTTTTGGACATATAGTGTTTTTTAAATAAACTGTTTTAATATAAGATTTCAAATCTTTATTAGAGAAAATAACAGGCTTCTGCTTCAGATTTCTGATATTTATTTGAAATAGCTGATATAAGAATGACTTTTCCTCGAAAAATGAAATTTTTGGTCCTTTTGTCCTCTTGTCTACCACATCGCCGGACATACTGTATATTGTTTTGTGTATAACGTTTTTTGTCCGAATTCTTCTGGTGGCTACAGATAAATGTGTCGACTCATTCAGGCGGTCTTCTATATGAGTGCCACTTCAATACATCTTGCCTAATATAAATTCTAGAGCAGACTCATCAATGCAATTTTATATCCATAACGGTCTGCCTTGTTAACCATGCCCACCTAAACTTAAGTGACCCACTTACGTCAAATACCCTACAGTGTATACCTTATTTTTGAACCTATTTATCTTTAAAAAATATTAATACAGTATTACCCCAAGCGCTGCTATACCTCAAACCACAACTGACAGATCCAGTTACCGGCCGGACCACATTAGCTTTCCTCTCATATCCGGAAGTTTCCGGAATTACATCCGGTCTCATTGTGCGGTTTCCGGAGCTCGACCGGACCTCGGACCGTTGACTCTTCTGCGAGATATACTGCTGCGAGGATTCTTTTGCATACACGATTTATTTCTCCTTTAAAGATATATGGAGCTCTTCGGGTGACCTCTTGATTGAAAAATTTATGGGGGTGAGGGTTGTAACCTTGTTGGGTCAGTCTTCCAGTATTTATTGCGGAGAATAAAGAAAGCATTTAGTTTATTGTTGGAAATTTAAATGTGAACAAGATGAATAACGTCTATTTTAGTGATAGCAAAAGTATAAAATGTGAATTTCTTCGCCTATGGGAAATTGTAGGTAAGAGACTTTCTATTTAAGAGAGAAACAATTTTATCCCTATTTATCTATAGTTGATGCAAAACAAAAACCGATGCACGTCATACTCTTCGAGTGACGTCAGGTATCGACAGTGTTGCCAGCTTGTAACCAAAATATCCGAGTGAGGGAATTACACAGTTTTTTTTTTTCATAAAAACAAGATAAATATACAAAAATTTCTCATAGTTTATATATTTGTTTACTCGTTTACTGCATAATACCTTTTACCATCAACTTTAGTAGATCTAACAATTATTTTATTTTCATCTTGCCAAGATCGACCAATGGTACCATTCTGAAAAATTCTTGTTTCATCCAAGAAAACGAATTGATACAAGAATGCTTCTTTTTCTTTAATATATTCTTTCAATAATTCTAGTGGTTTGAAAGCTACATGGGAAAGTTCCATAAGCCCCCGCCTAAGTTCATTTTTTTACCATCCAAAGCCTATTTTCTTGAAGAGGCTTCTTAAAGAGTTAAGACAACCATTAATCAGTTCTCTGTCTTTTAATTTCTAACTTAAAGTTGTCAAAGTTACATGATGTTCTAAAAAAGTTACATCTTATGAATAACCGATGTAAAATATTATAGTTTTTAAATAATACAACTTACTTGTTTCGTACATTCCAAATATAGTATCACGGATAGAACTTATATCCAATCTTCACACATTTGCAACTTTCTTTGAATTAGAACGTTTATTTTAAGGTGATTCTAATAATTTATTTTCCTTAACTGTTGTTGAAATTGCGCTTACAGTGGAGATATTCAATTTAGGGCAGCTGTTATACGCTAAAAATGAGTAAAGTAGAAATAAAATATCTAGACCTTAACTTACTCTTTAAATTTACGTCTCTGTACTGCTGTCAAGGGTAACAATAGGCCATTGTTGTTAAGTTCTTCTTGAAAATAGGTTCTTAGAAAAGCTATTACCTCTTTGCATCGACTATTTAAATGCTTCGGCATTTTTCACAAATAGTAAAGAACGTAATCGACAGCCAAGAAATGTATGTGCACTTTTGTTTCTCTTAATAGAACAATTTTTTAATGCTATTTATCAAAAGATCTGGAGATTTTGTTAAAAAATAGACGCACAGCAACACGGAACCACGAACAATTAAGGTTAGTTTTGCATGAAACGTCAAACCAAGGCAACGAACGAGCTGGCGCCACCGCACCGTTTACAGTTGTGTTGGCAACTATCGGCCAATAAAATTCAAATTATATTAATTTTTACAAGCTTAAATAAACAAAATATTTGCTGTAAGTGGGTTCGTATCAAAGAAGAATACTTTAAGTTTGTAGTAAAGTCAATATCGCATAAAGTTTTAATACTTTTTGCCCAAATTTAATTTCATCATGTTTTTTTTACGGATTTACAATTTTCAGCTGATTGATGACGTGCATCGGTTTTTGTTTTGCACCAACTGTATCTAGGTATATCTATTAATTCTCAACAAGCCCAAAACCCTTTATGCATTGAACTGTAGAGATTGCCCTGCGGTGTACGTCGGCCAGTCTGGAAGGAAATTTGCCACAAGGTTGAAGGAATATTTAAGTTTCTTTAACGAATATTAACTCCGATATAACTGAAACCAAATCAGCATTCGCAAATCATTTACTAACCTCAAAGCATCAGTTTTTTCCATCTAAAAATGTAGAAATTTTACACGAATGCCCCAAGGGTGTTAGATTAAATCTGCTAGAGAAGATGGAAATTACGAAAGCAAAGAAAAGTCCGGTACTCACTTGTGTGAATGATGTTTTTGATTTCGAGCTCCATCTATTATTCAACAATATAAACAAATAATTGTGTGGTTAGGTTCTCCCTTCCGGTACTATCGTGTCTTATTTTATTTTATTGTGTTTAATTCCAAATGTTTTACAATTCGGGCTAAAGTAATTGTCCACGTGTTCACTTCAACGTATCTACTGCTCTATGTGATTTAAGTTCGTCCTTTTTCTCTTTTTATGGTACTGTCCCCCTTTATATATAATGTCACTCTTGTGTAGGTTTTGAGCTTGCATTTGCACATTAAATAGTAAATTAGGATGTTTAATAGTTATTTATGGTACAAGTGTGTTATGTTATATATAAGTCACACGAGTGCCATACAAAAATTTATTCAACACTTAATGATTTTAATAGAAAATATAAAACTATATTGTCTCAATGTAAACTGGAAAACCCTGTATTATATTTTAATTGACATATTTTTGAATGACAAATTTGACACGTAAAAGTAGGCTAGTGTGATTATTGTTGTTATGGAATTGATTAATAACAAAAATTTGAAGAGAGCAAATCAAATTATTATTTCGATGGTGCTTTTCAAAATATAAAAAGTACTCAGCCGAAATTCAAAAAGAAGCTGACCTAGCATGTTCATTTATTATTTCCCATAAGTCAAGAGATAGTTATGACAAAACCTTCAAAGAATTTATCGACTGGTGTGATAAAAGATGTGTCTGCGTGAGTTATAATCATAACCCACTAGTGAGTTATGGTTATAACCCACGTGTGAGTTTTAAGCTACTTTATTAGCCGAAAATCGAACTAATAATGTTCACATTATATGTAAGTGTTGGATAAAATATTTTTAAACGTAAGTAACAACCATAAGTCACTGAGATGACTATGAGATTAACCTTCATCTTCGTGAGTTATAGCTATTATTACATGCTCGTTAAATAATAGGTATACTAATTGCCATGCGTAATAAAAAATAAGAAAAATAAACAGTTTTCTATTTATTAACCAAACAATAGTAATACAGTATGGTTTTGTCACCGATTGAGGGCAATTTAAAAATAATTTGTATATCAAAGTAAACTCTACTTTAATTAAAATCCGCGACACTCTGTAAAAACTCCGTCACGTCAGCTGGAGTGCCCTCCAACGCTTTTTTAAAGAGCTTCGGTCCCAGAAGAGAGCGCGCGTTTTCCTCAAATATTTCCCGTAATGTATGCCATCAGAGTTTTCCATTTTCCACCGAAAGCAAGCATGTTTCGTCCGTAACGAACCCACTTTTTAATTAAAGAAAGCATTGAATAATTCATTTTTGCGGCACGAGGTCCGCGCACAAAGCCAACTTTCGAAAAGTCTTAATGAACCGGGAAAAAACTTAACGCATATTCCGATGAACACAATTTAATTACTCGAGGAAAATCCTTAATTAAATAAAAACTTTTACGGTTTTTTTAAATGGGCGGATCTGATTGTTTCCATGAAGGTATTAAGCGGGAAGACGTCAATCTTAAAAAACCTAATTAATCACAAAAGCCTTTTCAATTCCCGCTACTTTTAAAAGACTTCATCACTTAGGACTGGAGAAGAATAAGTTTAAATAAAAAAACATAAGTGATATTTTCACTTTGCAAAACGAACGTATTAGATGGATAGGTCTAATTTTAAATCTACTATAGTACAGGGTGAGTCAACCATAGAGTAAAGTTCATTATCTCATTTGTTTTCTGGAATTATCAAAAAACGTTAAATACAAAAGTCTTAGAGAATATTTAGGTGCACAGTCTAATATTACTTTTGAGTATACAAGGTGGTTCAAAAAAGCGTGGCGAATATAACATAATTTTTTTTTTTATATATAACACCCAATTTTTTAATTTATTTTTAGATTCGGCATAAAATTCTATACTATACTACTTTTTTGCTCATAGTGTTACCTAAACCTAGTATTTGTTCTAATATTTTAATTTTTTCTAGGAAAATATTAGTTTTTACTCTTATAAAGAATTGACAGTTCCGCCATTGTTTATGAAGGTGGAAAACTCATATTTGGTACAAGCGTTTTATTGGGATGACAAAAAAAACATGTAATTAAATTTGAGTTAGATGCTACAGAGGGCGTTCAGAATAAATTTGTTCATTTCGACTAATTTAAATTGACAAATATCAACTTTTTTAAATGGCACACCCTATATATTATTATTTTTTCTGATAGGTTTTATGCAATTTTTCAACTTTCATTAAGTATGTCATATAATCATTTTTAATAGTTTGCGATTTATTTTGAATTTCCTCATTTTTACCCTTGTTTTATTGTACTAACGGGACTAACGCTATAAAATAAGTTGACCATGACAAAACAAAAATTTAGGCATTGTTAAATTTTGAAATGTGAAATTAAGCAAGTGAAAATAGTTTAATTTACTGTCGTAAGTGACGTACCCATTAAAATAAAATAGTTATGAATTTTCCTAAAAACTAATTAATTGACATGATTTATATACAGGGGAAGGAGGAAAAAATTGTCTTTTGGCAGTAAGGATTTACGGTGCTAAGTACCCTAATAAACACATACCAACCAGACAATCTTTTCAGTGCTAAGTGGAGCGGTTTGATGGTAATGGTAGCGTTGAATATAAGAAACAAAAAGTGGTAAACCGGAATGCTACCAATGAGAAAAAATAAATTGAGATTTTACCTTATGTTGAAGATAATCCCAAGTCAGAAGCCGTCACTTACCCAACTTATGTAACACAAGCCAATCTACCGCTAATTGCACCACCAGAAAATTCAAATCCCATTCCTTCCCTATGGGACTACAGCAAGAACTTCTAGACCGTGATTTTGAACAAGTAAACTTTTGTACTATCATAAATGAAGCTAAAGAGGCCGATCCGAATTTTTTTGTCCAAATTAATGTTTTCTAATGAAGCTACCTTTTGCAGTAATGGAGCAGTAAACCACCATAAAATGCACTATTATTCGACAGTTAATCCATTCTGGGTCCGGAGAATTCAAAATCAAAACCATTAGTCGCTTAATGTATGGTGTGGAATCAGAAATCTTCAAGTTATTGATCCATATTTTTTTCTGAGAACTACTTAACGTATATAGATATTTAATCTTTTTGTAAAATGAATTACCACAGCTCCTTGAAGACGTTGATGACATTGAAAGGGAACAAATGTGGATTCAACAAGACGGAGCACCTGCTCATTACCATCGGGAAGTTCGGGAATTTTTAAACAATCATTACTCACAAAAATGGATCGGTAGGGATGAATTCATTGGATGACCCCCTCGATCCTGTAAGTAAACAATTATATTTCTTTTTGTGGGGCTACATTAAGGATCGCGTATATGTAAATACCCCTTAAACACCAAAAGATATGGAAAATAGGATACGGGATGCCTACAGGGCAATACTACCTTTTATAAAAGAAATAAGATTGCCACGAGATGTCGCCACGTGCAACATCTTGCATATGTATCACCCTCTATGCTAAGGAACGTGCAGGGAAGTATAATAAAAAGACTAAATTCGAATGATAGTTAAAGGAAAGTCTTCTCCACAAGAAAAATGCAATTTCATTTATTGAAATGTATGATGCATTTCGGTAATGTATATTACCATCATCAGATACTATAAAATACAGAAAATTTGTTAAAAACATGATTATACAAACAATACTTGACAAACTTACCAAGAAGTTAATAACATTTTTTTAAAAAACGGCACAATACAAGTTAAAATGTCAATTTTGGTATTTTTTTTTTTTTTTTTTTTTTTTTTTTTGCATCATACATTTCAATAAATGAAATTGCATTTTTCTTGTGGAGAAGACTTTCCTTTAACTATCATTCGAATATATTTACACTCCACTTATGGACTTCTACCAAACAAAAAGACTAAACATAAACTAAGTAGACGGGCATATTTTTGCACATTTATTACGACATAATAATTGAATTTAAGTAAGTTAGTTAGCAGAAAAAGTATTTTTATTTATTTTATAGCGATAGTCCCGTTCGTATAATAAAAACAAGGGTAAAAATGAGGAATCAAAACAAATCGCAAACTATTAAATATAGGCATATAACATGCTTAATGAAAGTTAAAGAGTTTTATAAAATCTATTAGAAAAATAGGGGTATTTAGTTTAGGCGAACCCGCGCGGCCCAACGTACTAAAATTTTAGGTTTCTAAATGTTGTTGATTGAAAGTTGAGGGGAGGGGGTAGATTAGTTATAACGTTTGTAGATTATTAGTTATGGTTCAGAATGTCCTTCACGCCGCTTAACTTCTTAATTAGCTATAATATGCTAAATTAATAGTTTCCATCGTTTAAGCACGAAAGCACCTCGGCACGAAACGTCCGGCACTTTGGTTAGTAAATCTGGAATCTGGAATGCCAGCGAGGAAGGAAACGTAAAATGGCTCGCGAGCAGGAAGGGCCGCCGTTACGGTCGCTTAAGGTTGCCAAGAGAACAATTTATTGCATAAAAATTATGCACGTAAGCGTGTTAATACGCACCTAGATGAAAAGATTAAAGAAAAATTTCGAGTATATTCCGTTTTGGCTAATTCCTTGTTGACTGTATGCTGAAGATGCCATTGCATGCAATGTTTAATTAAGAAATCACCAAATTTACCAGTAAGTATATTTATACGCATTTATATTGAGTTCCCTTACATTGTCAACCCATTGACCGATTTGGTCCTTTTCTGATGGACAAATCCATCGTTCAATATTTTGTTAAACATTCATTGTTTATAGTTGATGTGTTGTAATTTTATTCGTTTCTTATGTTCTTCAGACAGGGTTCTTTGATTTTGCATAAAACAGTTTTTGGGATTGTATCTAAACAAGTTAAGTTTCATTCGACTTGTGAATGAGGCCCTCACATCCAAATATTCCGGCCTTGAAGTAACCTATTAAAATATATTAAACACAAAAGTAACTAAATAATTACAAAAACCCGTCAGTCCCTACAGTTTAACTGAAACTAAGTGAGTTTTTAAAATCGCCCTATCCTTTATACCTTAGCTGCCGTGTAGTCATGTAGTCATGGTCATCCTTCTGTCTTGAGTCCTGCTTATAACATATTATAAGTCTACAGGTTGTTCTATTTTACGCTATACATCACATATGCTTGAAATTAGTTGTGTTATGATTATTTATGTATTAAGGGCATTATGAAGATGTTTATGCCTCCGAGGGCAAAGCTTTGGATAATTGACCATTTAAGGATGACGTCGCTGGGGGGCAAATTTGACAAATTTAGGTTAAAGTTTATGTCAAAGCCATGAAATTACCATTACATATACAACGGCCATATTTGCTGGGGGGCAAAGTGACAAGTTTAGGTTATACTTCTTGTCAAAATCATACGTTCTGAAATGGTCTATCTTGTCCTAAAAAGTCTAAAGACGCCTATGATAAGGAATATCAAAGGGTTGGGGATTGGATGAAAAATAATGATGTAAAAATTATCAAGGAGACGGTGCTACTCAGATATTTCCAGGAATTGGTATGTTAAAATTGCTGTTGTAAATTATATTATAATTCTAATTATGTATATCGATTATAGTCTGAAACATTCACTCCTAATTCCCTATTGACGAAATATTCAACGTTAAAAAAGACATTAATAGTTAATAAAAATATAGACATTGCGAAATATTGTAAGTTAGGCCAGTATCTAAAGCAAGCATCCAAAGGATATGAAGCGAAGAAATCGAAAATTTTGACTCAAGAAGATGTGCTGAAATTAATCCGTGAAGCTCTCAATGAAATTTCTTTGATGTACAAACTGGCTCTGTTATTTGGTGTATTTGGTGGTTGCCGCCGCCAAAAGCTAGTTAATATGTTGGTTGAACATATAGAGGATAGAGGATCCGTAGTAATAGTTAACATTCCCGATACAAAGACCAATAAAAAGCGTGTTTTCACAATTATTGATGAGAAGGAGATGGGTTGTTTAAAGCTACTGAGAACTTATTGGTCTTTACGCCCGACGAACTGCAACATCAATAGATTCCTTTTGTGTTACCGTAACGGTCGTTGTTTTTCACAGCCAGTTGGGAAGAACACCATAGGCAAGATTCCTTCCATAAACCTCTGCAACTTTGTTGGCGGAAGCGGGGGCAAACATGACCACATTGAAAATACATGGTTGTTGGAAAAGTTCAGCTGTGGTTGAGGAATACTTGGAAGACAGTATGTCTTCTAAAAACGAAATTTCGAAATTGATAGCTGGAGTACCATCAACGAGACCATTAACATCAAAAAACGTTAAATCATCGTCAATTTCTGTTAGTGAAAATCACGAAATAATAGAAAACATTGACTTATCAAAAGCCGGTAAATTCGTTATTACTGGGTCCTTTCATAACTTTTCATTTAATATAAATGATAAATAAATTTTTTCGATAATATAAAGTTGTTACTTTGATTTTTCCTATTTATTTCTCTTAATGCCCGAGGGTATTAGAAACTTCCTTAATGCCCTAGGGTATTATATACCATTTAAAGTGTCTGGTAACTATGGTATTATGAAACATTATGGACATAAAAAACTTTAACATGCTTACTATTGTGTGATGTATGTAATCTTTAGAATTTTTTTTTTCTTATGATAAGGCAAAGCACTGCAAGATTAATCCTTCATGGCGCTTTGCGAGCGGTGCGTGTGCGCAGGAAATAGTTCACGTTGGCCTTGAATCTTTGGAGATTATAGTCGTTGGAGAACACGACCTCAGGGAGGTCGTTCCAGTGTATGACGTCCTCTCGATGATAGAATTTTTAAACAGTGTCGTTCAAGGGACACTAAGCTGATATATAGGTTCTGAGTTCGGAAAAGTATTCCAATCTTCTGTGAGGCTGCATTAGCATTGGCCGCAGCGTGACTTTGCCAAGACCTATGACTCTCCAAATTGACGGTCAATAAAAGAACTGATGGAGCTAAGGGAATCAAGTGTCCCGCCATGATGACTATATCCGGTTCTTCAACATTAACTTGTTTAGAAAAAACTGCCACCTGGGTTCTTTTGACGTTAAATTCTAATTGGTTACTGTCACCCCAAGACAGAATTTCTTCCAGGTCTTTGTTAGGATGTGAGACCTCTTGCTGCCTATAGAGACGTGCATTGGCAGCCGATGTCTGAGTATCCAAAGTAAAAGATGAAACAGCTGTACTGTCATCAGCGAAGACATATATAGGATTTTTAGTTTTTCCCAAAAGATCGTTAATGTATAGTAAAAAGAGGGTGGGCGACAATATAGAACTTTGAGAGACTCCGGCGTTGATATTAAATGTGTCTGAAAGAAATCCGTCCATCGCCACTCACACAGAACGGTCTTTAAGAAACCTTGACAGCCATCAACAAAATTGAACCGGCATTCCATATGCTCTCACTTTAGTTTGGAGCCCCTCATAATGTTATATTGCTTTGTTCCAAACGTGAGCAACATAAGCGAGAAGGTCTTCTGTTGATTCAGACTTACGGAATCCCTACTGGCGGTCACTAATAATGTTACAGTATTCCAGGTACTTTAATGATTTTTCGTTGATAGCCCTGTCCATATCTGTTGATATAACCGAAAGCAATGCGACTTGACGATAGTTGTTTGGCCAGGTCTTCTTGCTTTTTTTGGATGTGGGCTGGACTAGTGCAGTTTTCCAGCAAGAAGGAAATATCTTTTTTGTATGATAAGTTAAAAAACCTACAAAATACCGGTGTCAAGTCGTCAGCGCATGTCTTAATTACGATGACTGGAATATCGTCAGGACCAGAAGCTTTTTCGGCGTCAAGACTCCTTAAGATTCGTTTAACATCACGGTGCCGGAAAACAAACTCGGGCATTCTCGATTCTACTAGGGGAATGTTCGGTGGAGTTTTCCCCATGTGAAGAGAATAGTTCCGCCAGTAAGTCTGCTTTTTTATGTGCTTTGGTCGCGATGGTGCCATCAGAATGTGTTAGAGTCATTATTATTTTCAAAATTTTGCATTGAATGGAATAGAATAGAAAAGAAATAGAATACATTGATTCTTGTTAAAAATGCATGACTAAACTGTAAATATAAATTTAAATATAAATATTATAAATTACATAAATGTACCCAAATCTAAATAGAGAAATTATTAACAGGATTCGGCCTACCACATTGGCTCTTTTAAGCGCACACTACTCAAATGTCCACAAAGAAGACCATTCATTCAAAATTATAATATAAGGTACAAGCTTAGACCTAAAGATTAAATCTAAAGAATAAACCCCATTCAAAACCATATCACAGATAAAATTAAATCTTAAAATAAAATAAATATTTAAGCTATAAAATGTATATTCAACCTTTCTGAGAATCAATAATTATATAAGAAAATTGAGGAACAACGCGTAATTGAAGTAGAAATACGCAAGTGGCTAGCACTCCATACATATACGAGCACACATAGATTAACAGGTAAACATTAATCCAAAGAATTCATTGAGTTTAGTTAATAGTGGCCTCTTTACTTCTTTCCTAAATTTTTCCTCATCAAGCAACTGTCATAGTTCCAGTGGAAGGTGGTTAAACATTTCCTTGCTGTTAAACAGAATACAATTATTTGTTTGATCTGACCTTGGTATAGGTAGATATGTGGACAATAGCCTCCTAGTATTGTAGGATGGCGTATAGTTCACACTTGATTCTCTGAAAGAGACATGCCGTTTCCAAAATAAACAAGCATGAGAGAGTTAAAAAATTTTGGCACAAGAACATTGGCTTACACGAGGCTCGATGATTTACCTTAAAAATGCATCGAATAGCTTTTTTTTGTAATATACATACAGCATGCTGAGGAGGTACTATGAGCAAGTACCCCAGAACCTTCTGATCTAGTCGAAGCCACATCCCTTTCGTTTTTTTAATTGAATAACAGTGTGCAGACATTTTTTTGCTTAAGCATAATATGTGATTCTCGAACTTTAACTTATTATTATTATAATACTATTAACCAAACTTGTATAAAAAAATAGTTGGCGTTAATTTGCGAATAAATAACATAACAACACATTTCTGCATATTAATATGCAAATTATTTTCTGTACACCATCAATTCAATGAGTCAATATCTTCTGGAAATATTTTTAAATCATCAGCATAAATAAGATAACAAAAGGTAAAAAAAAATTGGTATCATATTTTAGAAAATTATGATAAATATAAACAAATGCCTACCGTACCTTGTTAAATTGTGTTAGGCTAACGCCCTTCCTGAGACCCTGATTCCCAACGAGAATAATCTTCAAAGATTCAAGACCAACGTAAATCATGTCTTGTGCACACGCACCGCTCGCTCGTTATCATAAAAAAAAAGTTTTATTTTTAACATAATACGAGATGTTATCTCAATATTTAAGACCATCGCGTCTTTAAGTTAAAAGCGGCAAGAGCTTCTTAGTAATTTTAGATCAGGAATATATAAAAATTACTTTAAAAAATAATTAAATACGGTTTTGGCGATTTAATGCTCAGGATCATTTCGGATACTTAGTTAAATCCGGTTGGTGCAGGCTAGCTCATTACCTGACTAAGTTATCAAATGTGCTAGAATAGAGAATCTGAATTCAACTAAGAATAAACAAATCGCTGAAAAAACTTATTTTAATTGCATAACAGTGTGCAGAATTTTTGTCATTTAAGCACAATATGTGAATCTCAAGCATGTTTAGTGACAAACAATTTGGATCACATTATTGTTTAATCTTTTTTAAATCATTGTGCGCCATGGTTTACTGTTACAAATAAAGTGAATAATTAAAAATCTAAAATTATTTTTAACCAATGTGAATAATAGTATTTAGGCTGTCCTATTTAAAAAAATCATAAGTTTGGTAATATCTCAAAAACCTAACCTGACTACCCCACTGACCTCCACGTAAAAATTCCATTAAGGGCAGTTTTTACGTATTCGCAAAATCCCTATCTCTGATAATAACTCCAATACCCCCTAAAAGCACCAAAAATTGTACATCTTGTATTGCAAAGGCTTTCAGGATGAGTTGTCAGCTGATCTAACCTGAACTGCCTACTTCTTGTGGGAAATATAAGTAATTCCACTTTATACGGTAACGGTTAAGAAACAATAATCTCTAAACTGAAAATTTTTCTCTCCAAGTTTAAAAAAATAGAACTATCGAAATTCGGAAAACCTTAAACTAGATTACGTAAACTCACCGCTTTTATTTAAAAATTTTGAGAGAAATATTTTTTGTTTTAATAGACCCATATCTTTTTACAACCAATCAGCTCAAAAGCTTTTTTCCCTTATTTTTACGACCCCATAACCCTAAGGCAATAAATCGAAAATATCACACGAGCCAACCTCTGGACCTTTCCAGCAATTTCGATGCAGGTACTCAACTGTCCAGAATAAAAATAAACCTAAAAAAAATCCACTCTATCTTTGGCAAAACCTCATCCCTAAGTGGCGAATACTAGAGCAATACGATTTCAAGAGTAAGAAAATCGCGGAACAGCGCCCGCCTCTTTCCCGGAGTTTTCCAACTTTGCGCCAATAGTTCGGCAGCATTTTCAGAAAGGCCCGGGTCAAGTTCGGCTCTTTGACCAATAGGACGCGCGTTTTTTAATGACGCAACTGGGGAATTTTTGTTTATAAATAATGTATGTTGTTAAAAGCGATGGATGGAGACGAGCAGATAAAAAATTAAGCTCGGGAAAGTCTGGAAATATCGTTCTGAGCCGAGATGTAGCTGAGGGTTTTTGATCGAATTAAGAGGGAAAATAATGAACGGGAAACAAAGTGGAAAAGATAAATCCTTCGATTTACTTTTAAATAAAGTTTGATTAGATTAATAGGCTATATAAAAAATAAATTTAAACTCACGCAAAGTCTGTTTTTTGTAATTATTTATTTAATTTTTATCATAACACACAGAAAAATTTAGTTAAAGGGTAGGAGAAGAAGTACAAATACTACAATCACAACATAATATTGAATAGGCTAAAAATGTCAGGTTTCCGCCAGGATAACATTTCGTTCGTTCATACTGCATAAGAAAATATCAATAATTTACTTGTCATAACTATTACATATAACATTTAACGGCGAATACATTAATAAATTCATTAGGGAAACGAGTTAACAATGAATGATTTGCACGAGTCTACAGGGATGAAACGGGCAATCTAATTATATGCAAAAAAAGTTGGGATAATGCATTTTGTTAATTAATAATTTATAAAGGAAAATAACTACAGAATATTCTCTGCGCTTTGAAATGTTGTCATTTTAAATCTGTTTAATAAATCATCATTTGTATTTCCTGTTTGCGGATAGGCGCCGTTCATTTTAAACCACATGTTACCGCTTTATTTCAATAACATAACTAATATAAGCGGGGTACCAGACAAGAAATCTGTACTTTAGCTTAGAACGCACAAATGCATTAAATATTATAATTATTAAGGTGTCAGCAGTGGAAGAATCCTTTGAACTTCTTAGAATAAATCCCAAACTTCTATAGGAGCTTAAAACCACTTGATTAATGTGAATCACATATCCAAAAGTAAAGCCAGAATCCTTAAAGCTAGAACACATTTGCAATGCAACTTGTATGAAAAAATAGTTGGTGTTAATTTGCTTATAGATAATATAACAAGACATTTCTTTATATTAATAAGCAAATTATTTTCTGTACACCATCGATTCAATATCCTCTGGAAATATTTTTAAACGTCAGCATAAATAAGTCTTAAAGATGATAAAGCGCAAAGGAAAAATTGGTATCATATTTTATAAAATTATGCTAGAAAGAAACAAGTGTCTATCATAGCTTGTCAAATTGTGTTAAGCTAACGACGTCCCTGGGGGGTTGTTTCCCAACGAGTATAATCTCCAAACATTCAAGACCAACGTGAATAGTTTCCTGCGCAGACGCACCGCTCTCAGAGCGCCATGAATGATTAGTCCTGCAGTGTTGTGCCTTCTCATAAAAAAATAATAAGTTATATTTTTAACATAATACCAGATGAGACATTTTGCTATGTAAACATTTAAGATCAATATGACAGACATCGCGTCTTAAAGTTAAAAGAAGCAACAAGAGCTTCACAGTAATTTTAGACGAGGAACATATAAAAATCACTCTTAAAAATAATGACGATTTAATGGTCAGGTTTATTTCGGACACTTACTTAAATCCGGTTGGTTTAGGTTAGCTCTTTTCCTAACTTTAAGGTAGTCGAAATGTGTTAGAAAATCTGAATTCAACCAAAAATAAACAAATCGCTGAAAAAATTACCATGTTAAATGGTTGACCTATTTAATGTATTAGTATACATTTGTACATATGTATTTCGCCTAGAAATGAACATAATAGGGTCATATAGGTACATATACACTGGGCGATTTATAAAAATATTTTTAGGGGGACGCACTGACATAAACAGTTATATTTTTTTCTCTTTATTATAGTACTCAAGTAGACTTGCAAATTTGCTGACTTCTTTACAACTTTTTAGGTATGTTTATCCGTGTAGAACTTCCCAGGGTGGTCATCAGTTGGTATGTGGCGCCGGTCATATCTGCTCGTGTCCTCATCTGAAATCAAAAACTTAGTAAAATTCTTAATTTGTATTAACGAGCGTAGCGAATAAAATAAAATAATCGAAAATTTACAAGATTCGCATTTTAAATTAATATACCGTAATTCACTATTTTTTAGGGTTTATAGAACTATGGTAGTGCTCGCGGTTTACTCTACATAAATTAGAATTTCAAATTTTATTATCAATTAAACAGTTATTTAAGCGGCAGCTAATATTAATTGATACAGTGATAAACATTTCATCTAATTAAAATAGGGCTGATATGTCTGGAATTGATATTTTGGTCTGTATAAGAAATAAAGGTTTTTAGAATATATTTGTTATTTTTTTTCTTTTTAGGGAACCTATTGTCAGATTTAACAATGTTACTAAACTTGAAGCGTGGTAACTTTATTATTGTTTTCGCTTCAAAATTTTTTTTCTTAATCTTAATATTTTATACTAAAATCCGAAATACGGCTTAAAATATTTCATTCAAATTCTAGGACGCCAATAGGGAGGTTAGTGGGCATATTTTAAACATTTTTGATATTTACCCTCCTCCAGATTTTATCTGCCTTTTAAAATAGGCTACCTACCTCCACTGATTATTGTTTATCAAAATTTTTAATTATCATGATATCCTAAGACACTACTTTTGACTTTGACAAAGTAGTAACCTGATTTGAAGTTGTTCTTTGAGTTTGATAGAGTTCTTTATTCAGTGCAGTTATGGAAGAATTATACGACATTCAAATATACATGTTTCTGGTAGAATGTAAAAAGAACTACCAAGAGGCTGCGCAATTGTGAGTTTTCAGGTTTCCTGCCATTCAAAAATCTCATATGGCATGTAAGCAATTAGAAGATCGGAAATCTTCGAAATAAGGCCAGAGTTCGAAGACCGTTGAAGTTTCGGGTGTAGTAGCTATAAATCCTCATGTTGGTTCAAGGGAACTTGCTTGTAATTCAGGAATGTGCTAAAAATCAGTACTGGCTATTAGACATAAGCTCAATATTCACCATTAAAACATAACTCTTCATTGGGAATTGTATGGCCAAGATTCTTTAACTAGGATCACATTTTGTAAAAAAAAAATAGCTGATTTACCAATTTCGGTCAGGTAATTATTTCAATTAATCTGAATTATTTTTGAGTTCGACTTTTGTACTGAGTGAACCAATTTTGTTTTTAGTAATTTAAGGCATAATTTACACAATTAGGCAACTCAAAATCCTAACTGGATGAGAATTATGCTAAATTTAAAGTCTTTGGTTGGTTAATACCTGGTGTGGTATAGTCGTCGATAGAGTCATTGAACCATACTTTCTTAACGGTGATCTAAATGAAGAAATTTACAATATTTTTTTAAGGAACGATTTGCCACAATTTCTGGACAATAATGCAAATCAGGAAGAACAATGGTTTCAGCAAGATGGTGCCACACCACACTTTACGCGACAAGCTGGAGATATACTAAATAAAATGTTCGGAAACAGATGGATTGGTCGTGGTGGTCATGTGAACTGGCCTGCAAGGTCACCGGATTTAATTTCTTTGGATTGTTCTTTGTGTTTTTTTTTAAAACCACACCAGAAAACATGAAAGATCGTATTCGACAAGTATGTAAGTTAGTAACTCTTTAGATGTTAAATCGCGTTCGCTATTCATGTTAAAAAAGAAATGCAAAATGTTTGTTCCTTCTTGAAAAAAATTACAAAACATACATAAGACCAATCCTAGAATATGCAGCCCCAGTCTGAAACCCCAAAATTGGTAAAAGACATCCATGCCTTAGAACAGACCACTGAACTCCCACCAGTAGAAAAACAAAGCTAATTGCCGACCGATCTAAAAATGTCCCCGGCATGCGTGATTTTTCGGAACTGTGACTCATGCGCAGTACGTCGGATTTATACGATTTTTTGATATTTAACGTTTATATTGTCCAGAGCCGGTTGTCACTTAATTCTTTATTTACACAGTATTTGGCGTATTTATTGTGACATTTCCTAGCGTTATTTTGAGTGATTTTTAGCTATTTATTGTACTTTGTGGAATTTTCGTTAAAAACTTATTACTAGATTAGACCTTTATAAATAGTTTAGGTTTATTTATATTATAGTGCAGTACCTTTTAGTGTAAGTTTGTGATAAAAAAAAAACAAGTGTATGGTGTTGCTTTGCAAGCCAACGACCTAAATTCAGTTCTTGAGGTAAGTAAAAATCAAAAATGAAAGGACACACTTAAAACCAGGTGTCATTCCAACCAAGGAATTGGGTCCTCGTAAGCCTCTAGCTGCACTTCACAATACACCTTTAATGACACTTAGCAGGTAAGAAACTCCTATGACTTGTTTAAGGCTTCTTGTAGTAAGCACCTGTCTTTAGGTGTAAAACATGTTGTTGTAGTTTTTTGTCCAAGTATTATACATTTCGATAGCTTCAAAATATAATTCCAGAAATATTTTTAGTGTTAAAAAAAGTACTTACATCCTTACTAGTTATCTATTTGTTTTTTTTTATGGTAGAATTCCTCCACTTAAATGGGCAGTAATATGTGCATGAAACTGTAAACATAAAATATAATAACAAGTTATAAAACCTATCTAAAAATAAATGCTAACCTACTCCAACTGATCTGAAGAAAGTACAGTTTAATATTGTTTGAAAGTTATTTTATGTTTCCAACATTATAGTTTTGTACTTTGTACAAACTTAAAGCAACGCATTAATTGGTAAGGGTATTCGGAAAATGAGTGAAATATTTTAAAAATGCTTTTCTCTTCTTGCCACTCTAACAAAATAATTCACAGTATATCTAATTATGCATTAATATTATGTGTCTCGTCAATACGGCTGCTATTTTACTGGTGCCTCCATATTTCAACGTAAAAACCTTTATTTTTGTTTAAAAATAACATAATACATCTAAATACTACTTTTATTACCCCTCTTTTGTTTTTTTTCTTAGTGTGCTGAACATTAACATTTTTTCTTCTAAAACCTTAACTGTAGTTTTATAATATAATTGAATATATTAATAGCATAATTGCTTGGTTCACTGTTTTATAGTTTTTATAATGTGCTGCAATAAGGCTTTTCACAGTTATATGATAACATATTTGTTTTCTCTCCTACAAAATGCCAAGGCAAGACAAATGCACATGTTTATTAAGTCTAATATAAACATTTAAAACCTCCGTTCTGACTTATTTTATAAAAAAAAAGTAATTTTCGTGCAACTTTCGTCGTATGCTGTATAGAAAACGATAGAAGGAGACCAGGCGACAAAGGGCACCTGTTATGGTGTTAAGAGCAACCAATATTACTTACAAAACTATGCCAGAAACTAAATTGTAACTCAAAATTTCGATTTCCGTATTTACGCCCCAAAATACGCAAGTCCTGAAATTTTCATAATTTTTTGCAGTGTATTGCTTTTTAGAGAAAATTAATGCCTTACATCTTCTTATATTTCATATTATACCACGATTTATTATAGTTGCTTTTTTTTTATAAATCAATACATATTCCAACACATTAAGTTAAATAATTTTAAAGCCGGACCTGACGTACACGCGAACTGCGCAGGCCCAACAGTTCCGGAAAACGCCGCATACTGGGGACATTTTTGTAACACGGTATTAGCAATCTATTGGTTAAATATATGTGGAACAGACCCAAAGAAAAATCACAAAGTTTGCATTCTCAATACATAGTCTGAGCTACGAAGAAAGGCTAAAAAAACTCAAACTGACAACGCTTCATGTCAGACGAATAAGAGGGGACCTAATAGAAACCAACAAAATTCTGCACGGTTACTACAATGTCAATTTGAATTTCTTTACCTTTTACCAAGATTTAAGACTACGAGACCATAACTATAAGCTTATACGAGAACGTTTCAAGAAACTCTACAGACAACATATCCTACCCAACCGAGTCAACCGCCAATAGAACTCTCTCCTAAGAGACTGCGTGAGTGCAGCAAATATGACGATCTAAAAAACTCAAGTAAATCAATGTGACAAACTCAGCTCGGCCGCCTATACTGACTTTTAATAATAATAATAAAAAATAATAATAAGTCGATAGGGGTCACCTCGAACATCTTTGCAAGCACGATCGTCGTTAAATTTAAGGTGGTATGATAGTTTTAAGTTTATTCGAACATTCGTAACTAAGCCCCCAGTAAAGTAACGATTTTCTGCTTACATGCATATTTGTTGACGGAAAATCTAATTGTCGAAGGAAATAAACACCTTTCTATTTGACGTTTCAAATTTTTGTTTGGGGGTAAATTTCATAAATATTTTAAAATTTGTCCCCCAACCTAGCGTCTTAAAATTTGAATAAAATATTTCCAGCCGTTTTTCGGATTTTGCATTGTAAGACTTTAAAATCCTCACCAAGTGAAATAATCTTATTGTTTTGATAAATGTTTTGCGTCCATATTTTCCTATGCAATAAAATAAAGAACGTCAATAAATTAACAATATACAGGGTGCGAAAAGAATACTACCACAAATTCCAGGGCACAAGTTTTCTTGTTGAAAATAATATTAATAATAATTTTAGTTTTCAGGTTTGAAATTAAATGTCTTAATTATTTAATTAACCTATTTTTAATAACCCACTAATTAAAATTTCTTTCAGCTTTTTACTCCGGTCGTATAAGCCGGGGGTCGTAAGGTTACAGTGGTGCCGTTACCAGGATTGGAGTTAGTTCTAAAGAATTATACTGAGTGAAAAAGTGTTATTATGTTGTTCTGTTTTGTTGGTTGTTTTTTTTATTTTTTTGTTTTTTTTTCTTTTGAATTTCCATTAGGGTTCTTTACTCCTTTCCTAGCTCAAACAAAAAAAATTTTTTCTCTTTGTCTCTAAATTAATATTATTTTTCCCTCATAACCCTGTTTTTCGTTCAAAATAATAGGGGGCGACTGCAACAAAGCAGACTTAGGTGTCTTTATTTTAAATTATTTTTGCTCTTATATTAATTGTATTTTTAAATTATTTTTGACCTTTCAGGGCACAAGTTTTTTTGTTGAAAGTAATACTAATAATAATTTTATTTTTCAGGTTTGAAATTAATTGTCTTTCTGTTTTTCGTTCAAAATAATAGGGGGCGACTGCAACGAAGCAGACTCAGGTGTCTTTATTTTAAATTATTTTTGCTCTTATATTTATTGTATCTTTAAATTATTTTTGACCTTCCAGTGCACAAATTTTTTTGTTGAAAATAATACTAATAATAATTTTATTTTTCAGGTTTGAAATTTAATGTCTTAATTATTTAATTAACCTTTTTTAATAACTCACTAATTAAAATTTCTTTCAGCTTTCTATTCCGGTCGTATGCGCCGGGAGCCGTAAGGTTACAGGTTAGATCGTCATAATTAAGCCTCAGGAATTTGTGGTAGCATTTCTTCCACATCTTTTAAAGACACCCTGTAGAGTTATCTGCCTAGTAAAGCCTCTTCCATCGGTGTGTCACAGTATATGACGCTCACTACCGGATAGTTGCAGATAGGTTGCCTACGCGCTATATCAGGTATAGCACTTGAAAAAAAATAATTTCTAAAATGTCAAGATTAAAATATATGACAAAGCACATCTTTCACACAATAGCCTACTCAAGATCCGTACGTTATCTAACTTGGAGAAAATGGGGCGGAATTTTCAAAGTAGGAAAAGCCGCAAAAACTTTTCAGGTACATCATATTTTATTGTACGAACCTTTCCCGAAAAGAAAAGAAACAGCGACACAATTCCGAAATTTATTGCGTTTTCCATAAAATAAGTTCCTTTGTCAGCGACAGCCGGCTGGAGAAGCGTAATAAAGCAGTGTTGCCACCCGCAGTGGATCTCCTTACATAAATCACTACGCTTATTAAGTCAAGTGGTTGAATTGGTAAGACTGTCGGTAATGTAATGCGGGTTACGAAGCGGTTTATTTAATTCGATGGCCCCGGAAATGATTCAGATATTTTTTCTTATCTTCTCCTGAAGGCGATGTTATACAATATACGTTTGAAAAATTGGATGCCTTTTCACTCTCAGAAAATCGTTGCGTTTATTAAAAAAAAATATCGGAGCCGCAGAGGCAGTCCTACGGGGAGATGGGGGTAAAATAGGTGATAAATAACCTCTTGCAGAATCAGTATGTAGATATAAAGAGGAACATATTTGTAATATTTCAACTGAAATAAGATTTTTTTGAAATCGATTAAAAATATCCACTTTTTTGACGCAATTGTAGGTTCCAAAATACCCTATTCTATTATGTTAGTCCGTTGCTGAGCAACAATCAAAAAACGGTACTTATAAGAAAGTTACTTTGCCGGTCTTGGCCAGTACATTTATTTATTTCTTAACTAAATGGAGGAAGTAAAATATATGCAATGTCTTACCTATCACTTTCATTTCATAATATTTAAAATAAAGTCCCAAAGTATTGTTTTTATCTTTAAACAATTTGACAAAGTCGCCTGCAAATCAACGTTAGTTTGCCATTGTCTTAAAAAAGCATTGCTTAGCGTGTTAACTCTATCACAGAAGTTACTTTGACACAGCGCCCCTCTTGGCCTGGCGCCCCTTTACTATTTAAAAAATAATTCTTAAAAAACAATATCGGTCTTATTTTATTTTTAGTAAAGAAGAGCGATCGGAATAAACTTAATAAAACCGGTTTTGAGAGCGTCCCATCATATTTAATTTATTTCTTTTTATATAGCGGATTTTAACTTCATTTGGGGCCAGACCCCTGTTTCCTAGGGAGCATGAAGATGGTGAATTCCTACAAAATTTGGGCGTGGTCCCAAAAACTTTTTGCCTGCGGCACTTTAGCTTCGTAGTATGCGCCCCTACGATAGTTCGCCCCTTTCGCCATAGAATGCTGGCTACGCCACTGCTTTGACATAATGTTAAGTTATTGAAAAAATACCTAAAAGTCGGGTGAAAGAACAACAAATAAATTCAGAAAGCATTTACTTCTTATTCAAACCAACAAAATAACATTACCAGGTACATGTCAATCCTATTTTATTATTTCAGCAATGAGGTCTTTTTATGGTGTTAAGATTTTAAATAGTAGGCTTTGTATGTTAATTGTAAGAAAATAATAATCATTTATCATTTTTGGTGCGTTTATTGTCAAAAGTATAGCTTATTTATGAAAATATCTCGTAATTACCAACTTTATAAATTGAATTGATTCGGCCTTTACTTGGTGGACCTCCAGTTTATCATTGACGGTAAAATAAACACAAATTTGTGTAAAATTCAACTTTTATGTAAACACTTATGATTATTTTAAACAATCGACATGTTTCGCTACACGGTAGCTTTATCAAGACTGGCAAGATTATTTGTAGGTATTTACAACAACTATTAAGATTAAGAGAATGCGTTTTCCTAAATTTGTCTACAAAATAAGTTCAACAATGGTGATCTATTAAGGTCTAATTGACAATTAAGTAAATGGTCGATATTTTTAAGTTTGTTTATTTTTAGGGACTCCAACAAATTTAATTCATACCCTTTGTTCTCGGTGTGTAAGATTTCAAAATTATTGTTAAAACTATGGTTACATTCCAGCAAATGGTTTGCATAGTGTGAGTCATTTTTTTGGTTGGTAAAACTTGCTTTATGTTCTTTTATTCTTTTTGAAAAACTTCTTCCTGACTGTCCTATGTAAGTTTTCGGACAATCATTATACGTTAACTTATACACTCCAGATTTCCTACTTTTATCTAATTTTGTTTTGTTATTTTTTATAAATCTTCGTGTTGAACTATTTGTTTTGAAAGCTATATTACAGTAAATGTTTTTAAAGAAACGAGCTATGTTATTGCTTGTTTGTCCGAAATATGTGGTTAAACTGTAAGTTATTTTTTCTTTCACTATAGGGTAAACCATGTTTATAGCTTTTTTATATAACTTTTTATTAAGAATCTTGTCGATGATTTGAATATTGTAACTGTTATTTACCGCAATTTGTTTTATGATGTTAAGTTCTTTTAGAAAATTGACTTCATTTAAAGGTACGGTATTTGTATTGTATAGGGTGGCAAGATGTATTGAGTATGGTAGTATCTGTATAGGTAGGTTTATGGAAGATTGAGAAGATATGTTTATTGTTTTCTTTTGATATCGTGGGATCGAGGAAGTTTATTGAATTGTTGGATTCGGTTTCTATCGTGAATTTTATATTGAGATGGTAGTTGTTAATGAATTCAAGAAATTGTGTTATTTGTCTCCTGAGACGAACAAATATGTTGTCTCCTTGTACCGGTAAAACAAGCTACGTATCCATACCAGTAAATAAACTTTTTGAAAATAGGGTGTTTGCAGATTTTATTTTCTAGTGAATCCATAAAAATCTCTGCTAATAAAGGGCTAAGTGGGTTACCCATTATCAGTCCTTCATTGCTGGAGTAATTCGTTTCTTTGATAGTTTGTAAGATAGTGCTGGAAAGAACGTAACAACTGGTCTAATGGGGTTACCTGTTTTATGGAGTTTAATGAGTGAATAAAGTTTTGGAGATTGAGGGTTCATTAATGTTAATTTGTTGAAGTCCCAGTCGTTAAACAAACACAAAGACCCAACAGAAATATTTTAGAGGACTGTGAGAACTGTGATTAGAGAATGTAAAAGTTTGTTGTTTGGAGTGTATAAGTTAACGTGCAATGATTGTCCGAAAACTTACATAGGACAGTCAGGAAGAAGTTTTTCAAAAATAAACATAAAGCAAGTTTTACCAACCAAAAAAATGACTCGCACTATGCAAACCATTTGCTGGAATCTAACCATAGTTTTAACAATAATTTTAAAATCTTTTAAACACCGAAAACAAAGGGTATAAATTGTGACAGATCCTGAGGTCTTACCTGGACTGGTGGAGGATTGTCATTGTCAAATAAATATAAAAGATTGATGTAAATAAAGTCATTAATAAATAGTTATTATTATAATTTATAAACATAACATGGCGCAGTCGCTAGTTTGAGAATCATAAATATATTTATTATGTCGCGACCAAAGAAGTCGAGAGGAAAAACTAATGTAGTAATCCACAAAAGTGTAGAACCTCCTGAAGACTTCATGGATGTCGCCCAACGATTGGAAAATACAGAGAAAGCTCTCAAGAATATAGAAAGAAACTTCACTTCACAAATTAAGGAGCTACAAGGTACGATAATTACCTTATTAAATAAAAACTTGCAAAATAACACTGGATTGGTGGAAAAATCTACAGACAGTAATAATATAAGTAGTACAAATGAAAATACGGTAATTCTCCAGTTTATCGGCTTATGCGAAAAATGGCGTAAAATGAAAAACGTTTCTTGCAATATGTAGCACGTACTCCCTAAACGACAAATCCGCGAGCGGAAAACCATTTTTTTAATTGCAAATATAAAAAAAATGCGAAAATAGTCGACCGAAAAGCACAGTGAGAGTGACAAGTGAGGTTATGTTTCTCTAGCTGTTAGTCACTCGACAAAAATTGTAATAATTATAGACTTATATTGGTTAAACAGGCGCTAACACGGCATCTAATCCACCTTTTTGGTTCCAATTCGGTATATGCTACATAAATCAACAAGAGTTTTTCATTTTTTTTTCATTATTGTCACAAGCGGGTACCCTATTTTCACATTTTTTTTATATTTGCAATTAAAAAAATGGTTTTCCGCTCGCGGATTTGTCGTTTAGAAAGTACGTGCTACATATTGCAAGAAACGTTTTTCCTTTTACGCCATTTTTCGCATAAGCCGATAAACTGGAGTGGTACCGAAAATACTATTTTTAATAAAGCGAATGGAAGGATACAATTAGTAGGTGGAATACCTGGACCAGAAAAACTTACTGAAGAATTAACTATAGGCCAATTTAAAGACTGGAGACAAAAATTTGAAAATTACTTATTATTTCAAAATTTAGAAGCAGACAATAAAGGTCAAGTAACAGCTCTTCTAAGAACATATTTTAGTCAAGAAATTTCTGATATCGTTAGATTAGTTTTAAAAGTTAATGATTTAAAACTTGTTAAAACTAGTGAAGTATTAGACAAACTGGAAGGATATTTTAAACGAAAGGAAAATGGAAGGATTCTACGTAGCAAATTTATAAACGGAAAACAAGACGAAGGTGAGATAGTTACTCATTTTTATCGAGAAAAATTAAAATTATTTCAACCGACTGAACCTTGTTCTCATTGCTACGATCAGTGTTTAACAGATCATATAATAGAGTCATTATATGATGCAGATTTATGAAGAAAATGTAGAACACTTCCAGATACTGCCAGTGTAGATGATATTAGAATACTATGTGAAAATGAAGAGACAGCAGCTAAAGAAGAACAACAATACACTAAAGAAATCTTTAAAATACTACAAAGGGGCAAAACCAACAAAAAATGCTTTAGATGTAATAATCTGTGGCACAAAAATTTAGGTGAATGTCCGGCTAAGAATTTTATATGTAAAAAATGCAATATAAGAGGGCATTTTACCGAATTTTGTAGAACCAGAAATGCCATCTCCAATGAAAATGCAACAGTTGGAGTTGTAGCTATAAATAAGGTAAGATATGGCCATAAATTTGAAAATTCTTGTAAGATGTTGGTTGAGGTTAACCAAATTGGAAATAATAAAACAATATGGTATCAAGCCATTGCAGACACTGGTGCTGAAGTTACAGTTGCTGGTGAAGACTTTTTAAAGAAAATGCAAATATCTACATACCAATTAAATCACAATAACATTAATTTGATATCAGGTGATTCCTCTATTTTTCGTATGTTGGGATATATCAACTGTAAAATACAATATGAACACAGGAATATAGAAGTACGTATTTATATTTGCAAAGGTTTTAAAAATATGTTAATAGATGGGCAGTCACTAAAAAACTTGAGAATAATTCATAAAGATTTTCCTAAACCACTTCATACTGTCACCGATAGGAACATTTTAAATATTAATAAAGTACCTGACAACCCGACAGATAATGAAATGGAAGAAATTAAAAGTCAACTCATTCAAGATTATAAAGATGTATTCGATACAGAAGAACTAAATCTATGAACGGCCCTCCTGTACATATTCACTTAAAATGTGATGCAATCCCGTTTGCCATAACATGTCCAAGAAAAATACCATTTGCATGGCGACAACAGGTAAAAGATGAATTAAATCACATGGTCGAAAAAGGTATTATAAAGCAAGTGGAAGATGAACCTACTGATTATGTCAGTCCTTTAGTAGTTGTACAAAAACCCAACGGAAAACCAAGGATTTGTGTTGATTTTGCGAGATTAAATAAATATGTAAAAAGACCTGTACACCCTTTTAAATGCCCTTGGGACGCCGTATCTGACATAACAAAAAAATCGAAATATTTTTCCACAATGGACGCTACGAGTGGATATTGGCAGCTACTTTTAGATAAAGACAGTCAAAAACTTACCACATTTCTTACACCATGGGGAAGATATATGTTTTTGCGTGCTCCAATGGGACTTGTTAGCTCGGGAGATGAATTTTGCAGACGAGGAGATGAAGCCTTACAGGATATTGAAAAAATTGAAAAAGTAATAGATGATATTTTGATTTATGATGAAACATTTGACAAGCATTTGAAAAGGATTAAAAAAATATTAAATCGATGCCGAGAACAATCCATAACGCTAAACGCTAGTAAATTTTTATTTGCAAAACCTCAAGTACCATATGTCGGTTACCTTATTGGAAAAGATGGAATTGAAGCTGATCCAAAGAAAATAGAAGCCATTCAGAAATTTTTGCCTCCTAATAATTTGACAGAACTTAGATCATTTTTGGGTTTGGTAAACCAGCTTGGATCATTTTCACATGAAATATCTATAACCGCAGGACCATTAGAAGATTTGCTGAAAACAAAAAATGAATATACCTGGACAAATTCTCATCATAAAGCATTTAAAGATGTGAAAAAGGCTTTAACACAACCGCCAATTCTTTCACATTTTGATCCAAGCAAACTTACTGCTATTCATACAGATGCATCCCGACTTAATGGTTTAGGTTATGTTCTACTACAAAAACATGAAGATGGGTGGAAACTTATTCAATGCGGATCGCGTTTTCTTTCTGAAACAGAAACCCGATATGCCATGGTAGAAATTAAACTACTTGGAATTGCATGGGCAGTAATTAAATGCAGATCATATTTGCTGGGTCTGGACTTATTTACAATTGTAACAGACCATAAACCTCTCCTTCCCATTTTAAACTACAAAACATTGGATGAAATAGAAAATCCGAGAATTCAAAGATTAAAAGAAAAATTAGCTGGTTATCAATTTGTTGCAGAATGGAAAAAGGAAAAGAACATTTAATTCCTGATGCATTGTCAAGATCCCCACTACAAATACCTCAACAAGAAGATTTACTAGCTGAAGACGTTACTTATCATATCAATACCCTTATAGTACATCAAATTGGGATTGCTGACAATACGGAAGATAGTTCGAAAGCATCTCATTTAGCAGACCCTATATTAAAACATCATCAGGAGGTGGCATCTGAAGATATAGAATATCAGATGTTGATAAACCAAATTAAAAATGAGTTTCCTCAGAACCGACAATATCTTGATCATAGGATTCAGCAATATTGGAATTTTAGAAATGATGAAGTGTGGATAATAATCTGGTTATTAAAGGATGTCAAATTCGCATCAAGGAATATATAGAACGAAACGCAGAGCCCGACAAACTGTTTTTTGGCCTGGAATGTGCAATGATATAAAAACTACAGTAGAGGCCTGTGAATTATGTCAAAAATATGCACCCTCGTTAACAAAAGAAACTATTATGTGTGATCCAATACCGACATATCCATTTCAAGATGTATCTGCAGATCTATTTTGTTATAGCGGAAAACATTTCCTGGTATATGTAGATAGATTCTCCGGATGGCCAATTGTTTGTCGTTTCGAACGAAGGGATCCAAGTAGCAATCAAATTATAGACTGCTTAAGAAGAATATTTTCCGATACTGGTGTCCCGATTAGGTTTCGTTCTGATAATGGCCCACAATTTAGTTCATTTGATTTGAAAAGTTTTTTTAAAGCATGGAACGTAACATTTGCTCCATCCACTCCATATTACTCACAAAGTAACGGCCACGCAGAAGCTGCTGTAAAAGCAATGAAGCTTTTGATAGCAAAATGTACAGACAATATACATTTTGATGAAAATAAATATTATGCTGGACTACTAGAATGGAGAAACACGCCTAAAGCAGATGGCAGTTCCCCTTCACAAATTTTATATGGTCATTCCTTAAGATCGTTGGTTCCTGCACATTTAAACTCTTTTACAAAAGTATGGAAAGAAGCCGCAAGTATAAGAGATAGAAAAGTTAGCCAACAAATGAAGATGAAATATTATTACAACCGTGCATCTAATGATCTAAAACCAATTCCAATAGGAAGTAGGGTATGGATACAAGACCGTATTAAGAAAACATGGAATAAAATTGGCGAAGTAATAGAAATTGGGAAAAACAGAAACTATACTGTTAAAATGCCGAGTGGAAGAATTTATGCTAGAAATAGAAAATTTCTTCGACAAGCGGTCCCAAAAGGGGAGAAGGATTGACATAATTATGAGGGGGAGATGTGACAGATCCTGAGGTCTTACCTGGACTGGTGGAGGATTGTCATTGTCAAATAAATATAAAAGATTGATGTAAATAAAGTCATTAATAAATAGTTATTATTATAATTTATAAACATAACATAAATTAAATTTGTTGGAGTCCCTAGAAATAAACAAACTTAAAAATACCGACCATTTACTTAATTGTCAATTAGTCCTTAATAGATCACCATTGTTGAACTTATTTTGTAGACAAAGTTAGGAAAACGCAATTTCTAAATCTTAATAGTTGTTGTAAATACCTACAAATAATATCTTGCCAGTCTTGATAAAGCTACCGTGTAGCGAAACATGTCGATTGTTTAAAATAATCATAAGTGTTTAAAGAAAAGTTGAATTTCACACAAATTTGTGTTTATTTTACCGTCAATGATTACCCACTTTAGTTACGTAAAATAATAAAAAGACAGCTAGTGGTAGCCCAAACCATTATTCTCCAACACCTTCATTCCACTAAAGTTGGTAGAAATACAGGGCATTTCCTTCATATTGCGAAAAAATTCAGGATGAGTTTCCCTGTTTGGGTATGACAATTTTATAGCGAAACAAAACATTTGTACGCCACAGCCGTTTCTCTTTTGATAACACAGTTATGTAGGTTAATGGCTAATGCAAAATATCTTTTCATAGTTTTTTGATTTCGGCGTTGCTTAGATGATAAATGTAACTTTATCAAACTTTGATATGGGCAATTAGGCATAGCGATATGCAAATAAATGTAATTTATTTTTTTTAGATTCTTTTTGTTGAGAACGGTTGCTCGTAGCGACTTCTACCAAGTTACGACGCCTCAAAATGGTAAAAATACATGTATGTGGCGCCCTCTACAAGTGGGAGCCATATTAACGTCAAATTCGAATTTCGCATTTCAAAAGTCCCTAGATACTAATTTTAGTCCAAATATCGACATTATTTTAAAAATAATTTAGAAAAAACAAAAATAAAAATAAAACTTTATATCCGAAACGAAGCGCTTCCGGACATAGGTATACATAATATAGAAACTTTTTTCATTTTTAAGCCAGGGAAACTAATTTTTTTTGCAATATTAATGAAACATATGTATATTTTATTTATGGAATAAAACACAAAGTCTGCTCCACTCATTTAATAAAATAAATTTATATTATATGCCCATACATGTTTCGAAGGCATAAACCTTCATCCTCAGTGGGTTAATATTAAGATGTAAGTATATTATGAAGAGACCAATGACATTGTTAAATTATTAAAACTTATGTTGCAGAAAATTTTTTTTATTTTTTTAAGAATACCTACCTATGTAACGTGAATTAATTTAATAATACCTTATAACTAATGAAAGGTTTTGTTTAATTAATATGAGTTTTAAATTAATTTTTATTTTATTTTAAACTTATTGTAAAACCCAACTTTTACTGGGAAATTAAAAACAAAGAATTTTTCATTTTGGTATGTCTTCACCATGATGGTCGTACCCTATTTCGTTTTTGATTTTAATTTTCCAGTAAAAGTTGGGTTTTACAATAACTTTAAAATAAAATAAAAATAAATTTAAAACTCATATTAATTAAACAAAACCTTTTATTAGTTATAATGTATTATTAAATTAATTATTGAAGGTAGCAGCAGCGTAGCAACCTATCATTGGAAATAAAGATTCATTCTTTTCTTTCCCGGTAGTTTCTGCAATCTGAGTTCGTATTTTGTACTAACTGTGTTAGACACAATACGCCAAATTATGCTATTTAATTCAGCGCTCGTTGGGGCATGTAGCCCAGAGAATAGCTGTTTTAGCGTAATTTGGTTAATCCTTATTGTATAAGGTCTCAGCAAGTGGCTAGAGAACAAAGTTCTCATATGTATACATATTTATATGTCATATTGTGATTACCACTTGCCAAGTAGTATTCTTTTACTATTTATGTGTTTATAGTACCATACGGTATCTTTGACATCAGATTGCTAGAAACTTCTGGAGGATGGCGCCACCTGTATTGTACTGCCTAGGCAGAACAATATTGTGGCTATAGGGTGTCTCGATTTTCCAATGGTAGGTGTGCTCGCTTGTCATGCTTGCCCTGTACTGACGAGAACCCAAGAGTTCGAAACCGGTCTACAGGTAGCAGCAGCGTAGCAACCTATCATTGGAAATAAAGATTCATTCTTTTCTTTCCCGGTAGTTTCTGCAATCTGAGTTTGTATTTTGTACTAACTGTGTTAGGCACAATACGCCAAATTATGCTATTTAATTCAGCGCTCGTTGGGGCATGTAGCCCAGAGAATAGCTGTTTTAGCGTAATTTGGTTAATCCTTATTGTATAAGGTCTCAGCAAGTGGCTAGAGAACAAAGTTCTCACATGTATACATATTTATATGTCATATTGTGATTACCACTTGCCAAGTAGTATTCTTTTACTATTTATGTGTTTATAGTACCATACGGTATCTTTGACATCAGATTGCTAGAAACTTCTGGAGGATGGCGCCACCTGTATTGTACTGCCTAGGCAGAACAATATTGTGGCTATAGGGTGTCTCGATTTTCCAATGTTAGGTGTGCTCCCTTGTCATGCTTGCCCTGTACTGACGAGAACCAAAGAGTTCGAAACCGGTCTACAGGTAGCAGCAGCGTAGCAACCTATCATTGGAAATAAAGATTCATTCTTTTCTTTCCCTTTAGTTTCTGCAATCTGAGTTCGTATTTTGTACTAACTGTGTTAGGCACAATACGCCAAATTATGCTATTTAATTCAGCGCTCGTTGGGGCATGTAGCCCAGAGAATAGCTGTTTTAGCGTAATTTGGTTAATCCTTATTGTATAAGGTCTCAGCAAGTGGCTAGAGAACAAAGTTCTCACATGTATACATATTTATATGTCATATTGTGATTACCACTTGCCAAGTAGTATTCTTTTACTATTTATGTGTTTATAGTACCATACGGTATCTTTGACATCAGATTGCTAGAAACTTCTGGAGGATGGCGCCACCTGTATTGTACTGCCTAGGCAGAACAATATTGTGGCTATAGGGTGTCTCGATTTTCCAATGTTAGGTGTGCTCCCTTGTCATGCTTGCCCTGTACTGACGAGAACCAAAGAGTTCGAAACCGGTCTACAGGTAGCAGCAGCGTAGCAACCTATCATTGGAAATAAAGATTCATTCTTTTCTTTCCCGGTAGTTTCTGCAATCTGAGTTCGTATTTTGTACTAACTGTGTTAGGCACAATACGCCAAATTATGCTATTTAATTCAGCGCTCGTTGGGGCATGTAGCCCAGAGAATAGCTGTTTTAGCGTAATTTGGTTAATCCTTATTGTATAAGGTCTCAGCAAGTGGCTAGAGAACAAAGTTCTCACATGTATACATATTTATATGTCATATTGTGATTACCACTTGCCAAGTAGTATTCTTTTACTATTTATGTGAAAATACAAATAATCAATCTCTCAGCTTTGACTTCTAATTGGCTAAATATGGATGTATGAACTTTTTAATATAATTAAATGTCTTTATATTTTTTAATAAAAAATTTAAGTTCACTAACTTAAGGGAAAAGATAATTTATATTCTTATTAGGAGTTAAAAAATAATTAGTTTTAAATATTATTATTTTAAAAACCAAGAAAGATTTTAAAGGCGATTCCTTGGAATTGGCTAAATTTATTGATATTAAAAATCTTTACTACTATTTAAATGTAAAATAATAAAAATGTTTGCTCAACCAGTTAAAATATCAAAATAGAGAAAGTAAGATATACATCTTTAAGATGCTAATCACCAAAGCAACAGTGGTTAAAACTGTATCTAAATCTTTTAAAATTTCTATTAAAAATTATAATATATGAAATATATGTTGCGTCAATTCGGTAAGCGATATATTTTTTAACATACACACATATAACATAACATAACATACAACATACAGCTGTATTAAAATTGTCTTTGTTTGAAGTTTTAATTTATGGTTATTATTATTCCCAAAAATATAAATTTCTTCTTTGACTAAGTCTGATTTCAAACATAAGCAATTAGTCCGCATTGACAGCCAAGAGAAGCGTAGAATGATGACAAAAAAGAGGAATAAAAATAAGAGGTGTCGTATTAGAAAAAAGATCAAAGGCCAAAGTAATCGAAAAGTTGTTTGTTTATTTACGGCGGTAGTAATGGGGAAATTATTGATTGAGATTGCCGACGCTGAATGTAAAGTGTCTTATTTTAATAATTTATTAGGTGTCATGATCGACGGCGGAATTATAATGCTTAACGAGATCTCAGAATCACCGGGATATACTACTTGCGGTAGGTACATAATTTTAAATTACGAAATACTTTAGCTAATTATGTATGCTCTTTAAGGAAATAGTCAGTTTGGGTTTATTAAATAAATTGCTTTTAAAAACTTAAACTTATAAATAGGTAATAAACTAAAACACTTTTTGCTTTTTTATGTTTCAAGGTTTTTAATAGAGAGTTACTCTACATATGTTTCGCCTTATTATAACAACGGATACAAAGAGAACTTAATAGATAATTTACTAAAAAAGAAACAAAAGAAACTGTTAAACAAAAATTTTATTGTATCAATACACCAAAAGAAACTAATTTCAAATTTGTCAATCACATATCAAAATTCAGTAATAAGGTTAGCAATAAGTTGAATAATTTAGGATATAAAACCATTTGCGTCAACAAACAAAACTTAGGTAATATACTTGTGAATAATAAGGACAAAATAGATAAGCTAGGTAAGTCAGGTGTTTATAAAATCCATTGTTCAGATTGTAATGCTGTATATATTGGTCAAAGTGGCAGATGGATTAAAAAATACTTAAAGAACATAAAACATCAATCTTTAACAATGTCAAAAACACAGGAATGTCAACACATTGTATTGAAAATAACAATTTCATAAATCTGAATAAAATAGAACTACTTCATGCTGAAAACAAAAGCAAAAAATTAGATTCATTAGAACAGTTAGAAACCAAGAAATCTTTGAAAAATAATACATTTATTACTACTAATGATCAACAAAATTTCCACCATACATAATCAAACTGTTTTTTGACTTTCCGAACTCGAAGTGAATTTACAAAATTCCTATATGAATAAGATTTTTAGTAAAAAATTTTTACAAGGCCCCGCGCGAGGCCCCTTCCTGCGCGAGGCCTCGTGCACCGCACGGATTTGCCGGCCTTAACGCCGGCCCTGTACTTAACTCTTCAAGTTTTCGATGTATAAGCATTTCTTTACGAAATTTCGTAAAACATGTAATTTTCAACGAGCTTAATAGCAGCTCATGAAAAAAATAATTTTATTGTTAGGCTCCATGCAATCATTTATTTAAAAGAAGTGGTGGCATTCCTTCGTTTGTGATTTTAAGTTGGTGCCCCTACCAGCAAACTAAGTTTTATAAAGGTAGTGTATAAACTGTTATACAATAGATTTTATAGAAGCTTAAAATTCCTATACCGTGGTTAAATACCCTTATATGATATTTATAGGATCAAGAAGGGCCCACTTTTATGAAACATTCTTCTGATATTATAAGAGTTCTATAGAAGTTGTATACCACACTTTTAAAGCAATTTAATGCAATAACTATAAAATTGTTTTGTAGTGTGTTTGTTTGGTGAAATTTATACAACAATATTTTATCGACACTTTAAAAGTTACAAATACACAAATATTATATAGTAATTGTATAATACAGTCTGATAATATTGCAATTTAAAAAGATATTTAATTTGTTAGTGCCGAATCTTAAAACCAAATTATTTTAAAAGGAGCATATCACAACGGAGATCATAAATATGTGCCTACTTATTTAAAAATTGATTAGTCGAAACTTAATGGTGCTCGTTCGTGAAAAATGATTGATATTAATCACCTTTATTGTTTTAACAATCTCGGATTAGCGTTAATAACTCAAATTTCATTACGCCGGAAATGTTATTGATAAACTATGTATATGTTTGTGGCAGAAGAAAGATGCGCTTTAGTTTTGGTCATGTTTTAATAACGCCAGAGAAGAGTCTTCCAAAACTAATAAAATAACGTTAAGAGTATATTTTTACGTCTCCGACTTAATTTTACATGAACATGGCGCATTATAATACAACAATTTTATGTGAAATAAAAAGGTTTATTAATATTCTAGGGTAAATTGGAACTGTATACGATAAAATTGTTTTATAGTGTTGCATATTATGGCGTTTTAAATATTTTTGTAACGTCAAAGCAAGATGCTGGTGTTGCAACGCTTGAAAAGTTGCCAGATATCGTAATGCCAAGCAACATAATAATCGTTATGTTCTTATTAATATGTTTCCTTACACACAACGAAGCCCTAAGTGACCAAACATGCCAATAGTGAGCAAAATCACTTCCAGGCAGTCACAATATTTCGTGTATTATCACATTATAATTATTAACTATATAGTTTGTAAGCCTGTCCATGACAGAGGAAGCGAAACCATTTGCGTCAATTTTGTGAGGGTTATTTTATTATTTTTTTTTTATTGTGATAAGATTGTACTTCAAAGATTCGACTTCGATAAATATTACATTACATCAGAGCTTGAGATGAAGTGAGAAATTTTCTAAATCTATAATGAATTTATTTATTCTACATGGACAGTGCGATAAGATTATAGGCAGAACGTGTAGAAAATTTAATTAAATGTATCCCGACTTACCACAAATGAATATCAACAAATCTATTCGAATCCGGAACAATAAACAATAAACTTGAAATTAATAATGAGTCTAAAAATAAAAAAGTTAATTTAAAGTTTTTAAAAAGGTCACTATACAGATTTTTTAAGCAAATGCTTAAAATGTTGGTCATTAACCTCTAAACACTTTAATAAAGAAGATACCATTACATGTAGCACTTCTAATAAGAGGGGGATCAATATCTTGAAATGCTTACTCTAATTCTTCTCTGGAATTTAATGGAATATTGTAAATATTTTTCTTTAGTGTATGAAAATCTAACGGAGGAATATCTGGTGATCTTGGCGGCCAATTCTACTATCCAAAACGTCTAAACCATCGGTCTTCAAAAATTTGATCCAGCTCTGCAGTGACTTGTGCAGTGCAAAGTAAAAGGCTATCTGTGAATTCCTCGACCATTAATGTGCGACGTAATAAATTGTCATTTATGTGTATTGTCAAAAGTGAAAAGTATAGCTTAGTTATGAAAATGTCTCGTAATTACTGACTTTAGTTAGGTAAAATAATAAAAAGACAGTTGGTGGTAGTCCAATCCATTATTCTCCAACAACTTCATTCCACTAAAGTTGGTAGAAATATATTTTCTTACAAAAACTCAAGACAGTATCTAGTATCAAAGATATTTAAATGCATATACTTAATAGGTTAAATAGAATACAAATAACTGATCAGGTATACAAATAATAAAAAGTAAGTTGATAGTACCTAAATCTCTCAGTTATTCTACAAATTAATTTTACTAAAGTTCCATTATTTTATAGAACTTCTGTTCTACCAACATTAGTTGGGTACCATCGTGCCGAGAAAAAACTGGTACACCGAAAATTTCCTGTTTTCTCCTAGACTATTAGAAAAAATGTAATAAAGTCTGATACCAGTAAAACTTCATATGAAATTTAATAAAGAGTATGCAAAGTCTATTGAGAATAGGTTATCATTGTTGTTAAAAATACAAGAGGAGAAATCAAAATACGTATAGTTTATTGTTTCAAAATGTAACAAAAATAAAAACAAGACTTTTTTAAATATTGGATCATATCACTGTTCCTATCAATTTTAATTTCAATCGTATTTAAACTTTAATATAACAAAAAATAACATGTTTTTTAATGTTTGGTAGCTGCACCGTTATTATTGATTAAGGCTTGCAAACGTCGTGGCATACTTAACCCTAGGTTTCTCGTATACTCTTGCGTTATTTCATCCCATGCTTCCATAATCCTTTGGCGCAATTCAACTTGGGTTCTAGGCTGGAAGTTATGTTTATACATAAATTTTGCCATTTCACCCCAAACGTTTTTAATTGGGTTGATATCGGGACTCTTCGAAGGCCACGGCAGAACACGAATATGATTTTCTTCTAAATAATTCTGAACTATGCGGGCTTTATGTATCGGAGCATTATCGTGTTGAAATATAAAATCTTGGCCATATACTGCGCCCACCGATGGTATCATAACTTGGTTTAGTATATTGCAATATAATAGTGCATTGAGCCTTTCCTGCACTATTTGACAAACTCCTGGGCCCCTTGCACTAATCCAGCCCCAAAAGTTTATAGAAAAGCGTTCACTTTGATTGGTCTTATGTGTATATCTTTCATCGTATCTCGTACCAGAAGGTCTGTAAACGCGGATTTTACCATTGTTGCAGGATTGAAAGGTTTTTTCATCGGAAAATATTACGGTTTCCCACATGTTATCTTGAATTATATATTCATGAGCAAATTCTAATCTTCTCTGCTTATTTGCTTCGGTCAAAAAAATTTTATTTGTAGCACAACAACTTTTTATATCAGAATTACGAATTCTACTACAAGCTGTATTAGCCGAACCAGAAAAATGTGTTTCTTTTTTAGCCTTTATTGCTGTTTCGAATGGATTATCTCTTAAAAAATTAATTAATCGTATGTCTTGACCTAAATTCGAAATTTTGGGGCGACCAGAACCTGCTTTTCTTACGATACTTCCATATTCTTCAATTTTCTGCTTAGCTAACAGTACGGTATTTTTGCTAATTCCTAATTAATCTGCGATGTGTCGTATTTGATGCCCGTCTCCCAATCGCGTGTAAATGATCGCTTTTTGCTCGACGGTTAACGCTGGCATTTTTTAAAAAATATTTCGTTTGACACGTCAGTCACAAAATTAAATCAAACTGACAATTTGATTTTTTGTATTTTGATCTACCCCGTATGGCAAAATACAAACTTTTATTTTGTAACCTAGGTTACTTTTTAAAAATGAGATATTTTTACCTTTTCAACTCTAGACATCTTTTATAGTCGAGGAGATATGTATGTCGTTCGCCCAGTTTTTTAAATTCGCTGTACCAGTTTTTTCTCGGCACGATGGTACATAAAATTATTGGCAAACTAAAAATGGTCCAATCTTTCATTTATATTTTAATTTCAACTACGAAAGTAGGTAACACTGATATAGGTATTTCAAAAATGTGTTTTAGAACTTATTTATAACATACTTAATATAAATGGGTAAGTAAGTAGACACAATAATGACTACCCGTCATTTCGGAGAGACATAATTTCTTATATGCCCACTTAAGTTAAATAAAACGTTTACAGATGAGTTAATAATAGCTTAATCTTCATACGGAGCATAGAGCTTATGTCATGCACTGTGATCGTAATGCCAAAAATTTTTCATTAACAATTCATGCAGGTTACCCCAAGCCGGAGAACTATTTCCGGCAATATTGTTAGTTGCTAACGATAAAAAAAACAGGCTTTGCATTGGTCGAAAGTTGTCGGTGTAGAACCTTTAGTTCTATTTAAAAAAATGCATATCCACAAGCTAAATGTGTCCTAGATTATAAATATATTCAATTTGTGTCAAATGCTATTATCAAAATATACCTTCATGTCTTAAATATATTAAAATTTGTACAAGTACATTAAAGAATTCTGTGTGTTCTATTCTTTATTACAATGCTATTTATTTAAAGGACGAGAATTTGTCTAATGAAAAACCTCAAGTGGGCCCCAATGACCAATATCTCAATCCCAATATTCAATTTGCAACCTCTTTGGACCACTTGAATATTATCTACACTTTTATCTTATACTCGTAGCTGACCATCAGAATGCATTTACATATCTCATCTACAAATTGTTTTTCAATATATGGGGGCTTTATCTATAAACTGAAACTGGTAAGCTGGACAATAATAATAAAGTTTTACTGTATGGTTTTATGCATCTATTTGCATAGATTTTTTAGAGGTTGATTGAGATTAAAGGAGGAGCTCTAAATCAAAAACTTTTCAACCAAACTTTAACTTTTGAGTTATAGCAGAGACTATATACTATATAACCTGTGTTATCCGTTATAGAAATACAAATATACTTTAGGATAACTAATAACGCTACTAGTATCTTGGAAGAAAAGTTAAAACATTTAGAGAGATAAGGTTTTTCTAATGAAAGAAGAATAAAATTGCATAACACATTAGAGCTTTAGAAGAAGATAAACAAGCGTTATTATTTAACAGTGGAACAGAATTTGGACAGGAAATGTAAGGTGTGGTTTAATATTTTAACCCCTTATCGCATGACTTTTTTTATTTTATAAAAAAAATATATAAAATAGTTGATACTGTTAAATATACTAAAAATATATTAGACCTTTATTTTAACCAAAAAACTGAAAATTTTGAAATGTGCCAAAATTGGCACACATTGAAAAACAGGAAAGAAAAAACAAAAAAATAATTAAACGTTTTATTAAGTAACTAGTTATAAGATATTATTCAAAAATTTGTTTTAATCGGTATAAAATCTATAAACACAATTACGGTCTTTATTTTTTAGGCATAAGATTTGGGATTTTCGAGAATGTAAGTCGATATTTGCACCATTGTCTGTCCTCATTCAGTACCGGTGAGTGATTCAGGTTATCAGTCCTTATCTGCTGGGCTGGTATTTGAGAAAATTAATTTTTTCTTTCTCAAATACAGTACAGATTCTAAGGAGGTTCTTGGCCTTTTTCTCGGTAGACTGTTATTAGCTCTCGTCAAAACTGCTGCAGCGGCGAGCGTCCATAGTCTCGACAGTAACCAGATGTTTACACAAATCATATCGAGGGAATCGAAAAATACCCTCATGTGCCATTTCTTATGTCTGATTTAAATTTTGTAATATCCCAACATGAAATCTAAAAGAACTACGTCCCCATATAACCGTTAAGCGTAGCAATGCTTCGCGGATTGCATTAATATTTATTTTTCTATACTTCAGAGTGTTCCAAATATGGCACAAGTAAAAACAAGATGAATTTTTGCAATCTTCACGTCGAAAATGATTTCTATATTATTTCCGTAACTCTAAATACATACCTTGCAACAAAATTTGCAATAATTAACCAAAGACTGTCAGTGGCGGCTTTAGGATTTGGTCTTGGGGGGGGGGAGCGCAAAAATGGTTTGTCGCGCCGAAGGCGCCCCTTTGCGCCGCAGGCGAAAAATGTTTGGGTGCCACGCCCTTTTTTTGGGTAAAATACCTAATTCTAATTTTTCTTCCAAACTTAGAGGACTAAAAAACAAACTTAAAAATAAAATAAGATTTTTTTAGTGTTTTTTTCTCAAAATCTTAAAATAAGTATAATTAATACCCAATGTATTATGTTAAATATGTTTAGTAGTAAGGTCCGTGGTTTGGGTTTCTGCTGCGAGACTGGACCCCCGCGCCCCCCCCCCCCCCCCTAAAGCCGCCACTGAAGACTGTCACCGACAAAACGTATTTGACAGGTGTTTACATCTCAGTGAAGTAAATTCAAATGGCGTGAGATTTGCTTGTAGGGGGGACATACACTAATATACAGTGAGTTCCAAAAGTAATTTCTAAATTCATTTAAAACTTATCAGCGGTGTGTTTTTTGGAAAAACGTTTGGACCCGATAATTTTTATTTCGTATGTGTTTTGCTTATAGTAAATTCATGTATACAGGGTAGCGTAAAAATAAGTTAAGACCATCAACTTCATTTTTTCAGATCAAAATATATATTTTTTATTTCATTTTTGAATTTTGAATCAAATTATAAGTATGTTTCATGTACCATGTCCTATACCTAAACTCTACAGTTATCCAAAAAAATTACGATTAAATATATCAATAAGTAAGACCGTATTTCTGAGGATTTATTTGTAAATCGAGCAAAACATTCCATTGTGTGTTTATTTTGTTTCTTTTTTTTAATTTTGGTATTTCTGAATATTAACTTGTCACTGTTTAGTCCCATAGAAACTGTATGACAACTTAACTTCAAATAAATCGGGTCGTCCTCGAGATGAAAATGTAGAACTTGACGTTTTGCTTTTCTTAGAAGAAAATCCATGTCGTACATTGGGGCCAATTTACACAATCGGAATCTGAAAGAGATTCGTGAACGCATGCAAAATATGTGCAATCTAGATAAAAGTTGTGTGGTGTGGAATAGTGCGCGGAAGAGTAATTGGTCCATTTTTCTTTGAACAGTCCTAAACTGAAGTATATCTCGAATTCTTCCAAGTTAAATTAATTCCAGCATTAGCGGCTATATTTCCGAATTCATTGGACCCAGACGCCCCTGACGAAGAACTGATGTTCCAGCAAGATGGCGCTCCTCCGCACTCTTGCCACTGTGCGTACATGTTTGTATGAAACCTTTCCCAATCGGTGGATAGGAAGGAGAGGATCTATGACCTGCTAGATCGCCAGACTTAACTCCGCTGGACTTCTTTTTGTGGGATTACCTCAAATCGAAAGAATCTGTTGACAGGCCAAACAATCTGTAGGAGATGATCCGAAGAGAAGCAGTAAATTGTACACATTTTCGACACTTAGTTTGATTTGTTGTTCTGTTATTTTTAAATAAACAGGTCTTACTTACTTATATGCTGAATCGTTTTCGATAACTTTTGATTATAGGTATAGGAGATGGTACATGAAACAAACTTAGAATTCGATGTAAAATTCAAAAATGAAATAAAAAATATATATTTTCATTTGAAAAATGAAGTTGGTGGTCGTAACTTATTTTTGGCTACCCTCTATACACGAATTTAATTTAAGAATCGACGGGTCGGAGCGTCTTTCCAGAAAACACACTGCTGAATTTTAAATTTATTTAGACATTACTTCTGGGACTCACTCTATATTGTCGCATCATAGAAGCGAACGTCCCAGATATGGGACAATTTGAGTTATGATAATAGACTGTTTGAACACTTACAAAAAATGAAATAGATTTTACGTGAAACATAAGACAGTACGCGGTAAGGAGTATAAGGCAAAGAAATACTTTAACCAAATTGAATTTAGGAAAAAAAGCAAATCCTCAGACCCATTTCAAATATCCTCGTTATCTGAAATTAATCTCTTATGAACCACTTCCTTCTTTTTTTGGACCACCGACCACGCGAATCCGCCGTTTCGTCAGAAGTCCAGAGTACGATATCCAGAAACCGATTGCTAGTCAAATACTCTAGGATAAATTGAAGCAGCAGTGTCAAATATTTGAGCTCTTGCTTTGATAAAAGAATTGCGTGGAACCACAACGCCGACCAGCGTTTGAAACAAGCGAATGGTCTTTTTGGTACCATCTACTCCCTTGTCAATGATAGGAGTAGAATTGACTTACGCACGAAAACTTGAATATACAAGACTTTAATCCGACCAGTACTTATGTATGGTATGCCAAAATGGTGTATCATACACGGAAAAAACAGTATTGTAAATTTAGTTTAGTAAGAATTTTTTAGTATATTTCTCTATAAAACCTCTTAATAACTATAAATCTCTATATCAGTCCTTTCCAAAATAAAATTGTAAACTAAATTTGTAAAAAAATATGGTTAGCTTTTTTATATAACATAGTATAATTATGCCACTACTAAGGTATATATTACATTTTGCAATTGCGTTTTGTTTAAATTGAATAACCATTTCTTTTAGTTAAAAGTAAGAAACTGTATTGTGAATTTTACTAAATCCTTTTGTGGCTTTTATAATTTTTTATTACATTAAGAGACAAGCATAAAAAATGGTTATAAAGGAAACTTAGTAAAAATTACTATATTTCTTTACTAAAATTTTTAATAGAATTTAGAAGGGTGTAATTATAGTAAGACTGTTTAACAATAAACTATGTAAATTTTTATAACACTATATTTGCAAAATATCAAAAAATATAGAAGCGCTTATAAAATTTTCGTAGAAAAATTCGTATTTTACTAAATGAATAAAGTAGAAACACTAAATAATTTACAGGAATAGTCAAAGCCGCGTCGTCCGTCGCCGCCGTCGTATTTGCAGTTATACCGTCAAAGGGGTCGTACCTCTAACTCTTACTCTTATGTGTTTTAAGTTCAAACTGGTTAGTTTTGTCTCTGATTTTGTGTTTATGGTATTATGCTGCTGTTATGTGGAGTTTGGAGGATTTATTAGCAGAATGGAATCTGGAAGACTTAGTTTCGACCACCAAGAAAGAAAGACCAAATATATTTCATTATACCATGTGTAAAAGCAAATAAAAAATGTTACAAAAATATTTAAATTAATCTACAAAAGAAGTTTTAAATATTTACTAAAATATTTAATTAGTATAACAAAAGTTGGTGGTAGAAATTTAACTAAAATTAATAGAATTTACGAAAAAATATTACAAATTTTACAATATTCATTAGTAAAATGTGCAAAACTGCTTGGTAGTTTTTACAAATAATTATTACGACCGTAGCAACGGAAGCTAGAAAAAAACAACAACATATTTTATATTATTTGCACTCCTGTTTAATAGTTTTTACTGTAACGAATTTTTTTATTTCTATATATTTTTGTAGTAACTATTAAAAATATTAACTCGTTGTTACTATAATTTTATAGTCTTTCTTAATATACCATATGGCTGTCCTATATACAACTATAAAATATAGTTACTTCTATTATATTTTTGGATATTCTTATACATTTTTTTTTTCCGTGTAAACAAGACGCATTACAGAAAGTTACATACATGTTTTTCAGAACAAGGTTTTAAAAATCATTATCAATGCCCATCGCTACACGATGACTCAGACAATTCACAATGACTTACAAATGCCGACTATTTCAGGATATACGATAAACTCATCGCTGACTACTAGAAATGGACAGATGTATCATTAAATCATCTAATTATACAATCACACATGCACTGAATAAAACATAAGCTATATCGACTTCATATGAACTGGCTCCTACTAAGACTGCCCCCTCCTCTATGAGTTACACTCATCATGTAAATACCACATACCCTAGACCGATCAGCCTACTCTCTACTTTGGGAGAAATCATCGAAAAATTGATTTTATCTCGTCTAAGTGACTTTGTGTTTGAGCGCAATGTTCTGCCTAATGAACAGTTCGGTTTTCGAGCCGAACATTGCACAGTTAGGCAGACAACGAGACTCATGAAAGGTCTTAACAGAAGGATGCACACGGGGGCGGTTTTCTTTGATGTCAGTAAGGCTTTTGACAAGGTATGGCACAGCGGTTTACTATTAAAGCTAATAAGGCTCGGAGCTCTAAACTATTTCGTCAAGATTGTGGCTTCGATTCTTGAAAATAGAAGTTTTGCAGTCTCGTCGGAAAGCGCGCTTTCTTTGATGAAATGCATCAGGGCTGAAGTGCCGCAAGGCTCACCTCTATCTCCGATACTATACAATATATACACTCACGATATTTATTTGCTGACGACACTGCAATTACTGCGAAATCAAAACAACCGTGGTTGATAATGTCGAGGTTGCAGCGCCACATTAAACTTATAGAAAAATGGCTTTCGGCTTGGAAAATTCTTCCAAGACGAAGGCCATATTTTCCTCAAAATAAACGTTAAACGACCTGAAACTAGGCGTAACATTAACGGAGTACAAGTGAATTGGTGCCAGGAAGTTAAATACCTGGTACTTATCTTCGACCAAAGGCTGAAATGGAGGCTAAATTCAATTAATAGAATAAAGTTTTCATTGCGACAATTGAGCTCTATCTACCCCCTGCCTCAGAGGAGTAGAATTGGCAACAGGACAAAGGTCAACCTTTACAAGGTCTTGGTCAGGCCGGTTTTAACTTATGGTGCGTCCTCGTAGTGTAACATAACCAAGGCGGAGCTGAACAAGTTCCAGATAGTTCAGAACAAAGCACTAAAGCTAATAGCAAATATACCTAGATATGCTATGAACCAAGTTCTACACAATGACTTTAAAATACTAACCATAAACCATTAAAAATATTGACCGACTACTATAAACGTGCGGACATTTCGACCAACGAACTCATAACACAGTCTTATACAAGAGCAAGACCTAACTCGACATACAAACTACCTAAAGATTGGATTCCTATTGGCGAGCCTATTTAACAGTAGGGAGGCACTAGAAATAACGCTGAAGCACTATCAACACAGCACCGTTTTAAGCACAGAAAAAAAAGGCGTCAAAAAGAAGCAGCATCAAAATCCCAGATAACCACGCACGACTCACTAAGAAATAAAGCTACTGCCCAATAAAAATAAAAAATATATATGAGCAATACCGACAAACTAAACGAGGAAAGAAAAGAAGTCACAGTTCTAACCTAGCTTACGAAAACATGGAAGATCCCGTATACCACATACCCTGAAGGTTAAAAGCAACTGCTTCCGCACTTACTATGTCTGCCATCAAAGAAGTCTCATTTCAAACCCAATTTGAAAATGATGATTGCTGAACAGCGCTATAATCAATAATGAATACGAGTAAAAGACAGAAGTTGATTTTCTTATAGTAAAAATAGTTACGAATCGACATGTTGATAAAAAAGGCATCAACTCGCTTCTTTAAAAATTACCCAAATTAAGTTCGTAGCACTTTAATAGAGTCTTAGCTTTCGCATTAAAAAAGAAAAGAAAATAAAAGCAGACAAAAACCTTACAGGAAATAAAAACACTCGCAACTTTATTTCCACGTTATTTTCACTCCATGAAATTGAGTTGTTCCCGAATAATATTTGAATAATTGAATTACAAACATCTGAATGTATGCGTGCAATTGCACCGTTCTGAAAAATTGCTGTGATCAAAGGTGCAATAAAATGCAAAACGGTACATAAAAATTCAGCTTTATTACGGATATAACACTGACCGGTGGCGCTATTCGGGCTATGTAGAGAAGTGTTATTTGTCCGTGGGGGGCATAGCAAAGGTCTCTATCATCTTTTTCTTTTTATTAAATTAGGTTTTCGCCAAGCCGGAACATAATATGAAGATCGCAATTACATTATTTTTTTTTCAAATCGGGAATTGTATGTAATCAAACTAGACTTCCTAACGCTTATTTTTATAGGGAAATGAAAGTCTGTCTTTACCACCAAAATTTTTTTAATATTAACTACACTGCACCCTAGATTTGGGTATCGAGGGCATATATATGGGAGGGATTCACCATATGAATTAGATGTTCAATATACATTCAAGTTTGAAAATTGAGTCGGACTAGTTTCGACCTTAGAAAAGATCATCATCAGCAACTCTATATAATTATAATGTAAACAAGGTAAAACACAGTAGTGGATGGTTCAATGAATGTGTGTGCCTGCCCATGGACTTGACTAGGAACGTCCCTCCGGCTACACAAATAGGTTAAGAATAAGGGGTTAGTTGATACACTTGTTGAGTATTGAGTGTAGAGGTTTTATATTTATTTGACGTAGGCTAATAACTGTAAACAGTAGGAGAAATAGGTCTTAAACAAGTTTGTTTTTACTCTTGACCCATGCTAGTAGAGAAATGATTTTATTTATTTTAATTACATATATTATTGAGAGAAAAGGATTATGATTTTGAATTTGTGGTGGTATTCTTTGTGGAATAGACTTTTTAATTAAGGTGGGTTAATTTTTAATTTTAATATAACATTTTTAGATGTAAGATAGAACTAAAGGTTTGTTTTATGTTAAATTTAGGTACCTTTTAGTTCGTTTTTTTATTTTATTTTTATTTCTCAGTCACTCAACAAAGGTGAGGCTTTTCTCTTTTTTCTTTTGAGAAGGTAGAACATATTAATTTGGTAATATTTAATCATCAGTTAAAAACTGTTAACAGTAAGACACTCTAAGTACTAGCAGAGGAATTTTGGTGGTAAAGACAGACTTTCATTTCCCTTTAAAATACATAACCACAGACCATGGACTACTTCTTAAAGCTATTTTATGACACTAAAAATAAATACAAAGATCTTTTAACTTCTATTATTAACATTTATTGTATAATTTGAGCAACCAAAAATATACATTCCTTCTGCAGTACAACTGATCAGGGTTTTGTTGTCATTTTTTTAGCTTGTGGAGGGAATGGAAACAATAGTACTGGACGACGACGTCGTAAAACGGTTTTTGATAATTCCCTTCTTATATTCCAGTGAGTTTTCAATATATCTTTCTGCCACTGTTGAGGACTTCCATCCACCGTGTCTTTTGATAATTTTCAGGCTCGCACCAGAGTCTGCCAGTAAAGTGGCCACAGACCGACGATAAGTGATCAGTGATCAGTGTAAAGCTTCGAATCTGGGAGCTTCAATAATTCTGCTATAATAGCAGGCATTTTACCGAAACTATTGATGCCAACTGAATTTTTAGCACATTTCATACAGGGTCGTTGGTATCTATGGAAACAGTCGATTATTTCTTAAAGTAAAACAGCTAACAAAAAATATTTAAGACAAAATTTTATGGTTTTGTGAAGTCTATTAGAATTAAAAAAAGATAAGTATCCAGGATGAGTCAGAAAGCCGTAGAGAAATAAAGTTACTTTTTTTTAATGGAATACCCTACATCTTACAATATATTTGGATTTTACGTAAAATTACAATTATTTTATATTAAGTCTATTATCAGTCTAAACCTAATAGTTTCCGAGGTATCGACTTTTGGAAAGTGACATTTTTGAACTTTGACAGGTTCTAGCTTTCTAACGGTACGCCATAGAGCAAAACGGCTTACATGCCCCTATCTTACTTTTTTATTATCTTCTCAAGTTGGTATTCAACTTCCGTTAAACCGGAAGTACTATATTTCCGGCTTTTGAGCTAGATCCGGTTTAACCGGAAGTTGACACTTTTAGAAAGATAGTTAAAAACTAAGATATCGAAAGGATGTTTTCTACTTATGGATTCGTACATTCAGATATAAGAAATAGACTTGGCAGTGACAAAGCAGCTAAACTAGTATTTCTATTTAAGCATTATAAATAACACTTTTTTTTATTATTTTTTTTGTTTAAATTAAGTATTTTTTTGTATTAAAAAGGTTTTTTAGTTTTAATTTCTTAATTTTTTTAAAGTTTTATTTTTGTAATAACCAGCTGTTCTCTTCGATCATTATAATAAAATAATAAATAACACCACATTAAAATGCGTCTGGGTTTTATTTTTTGTATGAACAATTACATTTTAAGTGTGAAAATTTTAAAACTTTTTTTTTAAATTAATCATGATTAAAAAAAAAATTATATTGATTTAAATCATGATATTAATCGTGATTTTAATCAATTGATTTTAACCATCTCAACCCTGGGCTCAACAATAATCGTCATGTCTACGAAGTTTCCAGACATTTTTTTGAAGAGTTTTTTTACTATGTCATTAACCCATCACACATATCGCTATTAGAACGGAAATTGAAAGCAAAAAGAAAATTATTCTATACATACTCTTACTGTACTTAGAATACAATGGTTTCCAAGTAAGGCAGGCACTTATATAGAACTTTAAAAAACTAAGGGTATTTCTAATATGGATACGAAAAACAAACTCTTAACCGTTCGAGCTTAAACGCCCGGAAAACAATTTGCATTAATCCGAAACTGTCTCAGAGCCCCCTTCCGAGCTGTCGGCACTCGGAGATAGTAACATATTTCCTTCTTTCCACCCCACTAGATTTTAGCTAAAAATTATACCTCGTGCTTTTGCTTGACCGAAGGATATCTCGGGGTAGTTTTTCCGAGACCGCCCCACACCCCGACCCTAATGCATTATGTATGAAATAGCCATGTATACTCGGCTGGCAATAACTGTTTTTCTAACTTTTTAGCAGTTATTATTTTTCCGTCTTCATTTTGGTGGAGCCCGATGCTTGTATGCCGGCTTTTGTATAAAAAAGAAAAACTTGGAGACAATACAAAAAAATAAATCTTATCAGCTTTGTATTTACTAATGTTAAGAATAAGTGGACACAGGGTGTACTGTCTGAAACTTAAGGCATAACTTAAATAAAAATTTTCTTTTAGTTTTATGCAAGGGACCTGAAAAAACCAATGTCGATGCTTCAGTTACTGGCGTCGACCTGTCCGGATTGGTCGTCAACTGTCAATGGCGTGCCTCAAGAGTCCATGCTGGGACAATTTTTTTTCATATTTATTTGTCAATGATATTACAGCTTACCTTGATGAAGGGCCAGTTGCCATATTTTCTGATGATTTAATCGTTGCTTTCAGCACTTGGCGTAAGCGAATACATTTTTTCGGTTTTGGCTTTATGGAACGTCAAAAGCTGTTCAGCGATTTTCAGTTCGGAAAAGTTTCTGCGATGACCTACATTAGTTTCTTTATCATCCAGAAACATGTGCGTTAATTGAAAATTTCCGGAAAATATCTTCAGTGTTGTAATTGTCCCCTTACTGCTCTAGAGCGCTAAAATGTACAATCCGCCTGTTGGGAGAACGTGTAGCAACGCGTCAAAGAAAGAGTGAGCGCATGGGTGAAGCCAGCAGCAGGCTAGGATAACTTAAATGGTGAAGATCGTTACCCGTTCGTTTAGTTCTTCAACCAGACGCTGATGGTGCTATTGCAGGGATTTTGTTTTATAAGGTTGTTCATATCCTAACGTTGGTAGCGACAAAACATGTATTTAGAATGAGCGTGGTGAACGTTCTGTATCTTTCTCTCTCGGCATTCAACCGTACCAGCTAAGGGGCGAGAAAGATAAAAATATGACTTATGCGCTGATCCATAATAAAAATATCTTCCGGAGTCGGATTCAACCGACATTGATATTTTAAAATTAAATTTTTAAACGAAGCGGCGCAACGTATAAGTTTATTAAGTTTATTCTGCTAAAACGGCGATTTATTGTTGCGTTCCCGGATGTAAAAAACAAAGTGGAAAACGTGTGAGAATGTACAGGTTTCTAAAAAGAGAAGTAATAAAAAGGGTGTATCGTGAAGAGTCAAAAAGGAAAGGCACTTTATATTGCGCCTATACTGTATACAAAATATTGTTGCTATCTAAAAAAAATGTATGCAGGACACCTTTTGATCCTGAATAATCATAAACATTACCTATATACTGATTTTCTTAGAGTTATGACAGTTTACGATCTTAGTATAATGTCCGTGTATGTTTAGACGCATAAACTTTGGGTAAATGCTATTTAAAATCCATTACTCTGTGGCAAAGACAAGATTGGCATTCAAAAAACTTATAGAGTTTGTCACACATATTTTGGATATGGCCAGAAAATTGAACATGGCGGAAGAGGATCGTATTTAAAGCTGAACGCTGTTACTATGTTAAATCTTTACAGCACAATCCTAGGTAAAACTTGCCTTGTTATTATATTAATTTATGTAAATATCTAATATTAATAAAGCTTCTCACCATATCAGAAACGTTGTTACAACTTCCTTTTAATCTCCCAAAATATACTGACTTTAATTCAAAAGGTGCGCACTTCTAACTTTTCCATCAGAGTTGGAAGCGCAAAAATTTGAATTCAAAGTTGTAAAATTTAAATCACTCCCCCCTCACCTTCATTGCTAAATTTAGTTCTTTAACCAGTCACGAATGGCGCTATTAGGGAACCAATTTAGTATGTTAAGTTGCCTATCTAACCCTTCCATAAGCGCATCTCCCTTGTCTATGGCCCGCAGTCTTCCCCGATGGCTCCGTGAAGCAGGTACTCTTACGCAGGCTCCACGATTTTTTGCGCAATTATTGGTTTCATTTTAGGTAAAACTAAGCAGCTAGCGGTTCCGCGTTATCTGACGTACAAGATTGAACTTCCTACGATACTGAGGCGTACTTTTGATTTACTCTTAAGTGATGGTTAGGAAACCAATGTAAAAAAGCAGTTAGTAATGTGAACGTTAAGTATAGACCAGTGTATTTGTCGTGAATCCTTGTAGCACGCGACCATAACCTGCATTAAGGAATAAAAATACAAGTGTTTAAGTAAACAATTTTTTTAATCAAAGGTAGCAGAAAATTAACGAACTAGTGTGCAACCCTATTGGTCATGCAGTAAAAATTAATGTAACCACTAGAGAACTAACCCAGTGCGCTATCACCGCCCTGCTCTATAACCAGGGATGCACAAAATACAAAATACATCCAAAATCGATTAATCAAATTTCAATCCATCGTTGTAGCAGAAACATCGACTTTAATTCATCGATGCTGAAAAAGCATCGACTGGAGAGCATCGATGTTGAAAAAATATTGAGTTGAAAGTGCGGATATATTTATATACTATAAAGGGTCATTGGTATGTATGGAAACGGTCGATTATTTCTTGAAGTACAACAGCTACCAAAAAATATTTAAGACAAAAGTTTTAGGGTTTCTTATAGTCTATTGGCATAATAAAAAGTTAAGTATACAGGATGAGTCAGAAAGCCGTAAGGAAATAAAGTTACTTTTTTTCCAATGGAATACCCTATATCTTAGAATATTTTCGGATTTTGAATAAAATTACAATTATTTTTTATTAAGTTCATTATAAGTCTAAACCTAATAGTTTCCGAGAAATTGAGTTTTGAAAAATGACTTTTTTGAATTTTGACAGCTTCTACCTTTCTAACGGTACGTCTTAGAGTAAAGCGGCTTACATGTCCCTATCTTAGTTTTTAACTGTCTTTCTAAAAGTGTCAACTTCCGGTTAAACCGGATGTAGCTCAACAGCCGGAAATATAGTACTTCCGGTTTAACCGGAAGTTGGTATTTTCGGGAAGATAATAAGAAAGTAAGATAGGGACATGTAAGCCGTTTTCCTCTATAGCGTACCGTTAGAAAGCTAGAAGCTGTCAAAATTAAAAATGTAATTTTTCAAAAGTCGATATCTTGGAAGCTATTAGGTTTAGACTTATAATGCACTTAATAAAAAATAATTGTAATTTTATGTAAAATCCAAAAATATTCCAAGATATAGGGTGTTCTATTAAAAAAAGTAACTTCATTCCTCTACGGCTTTCTGACTCCTCCTGTATATTTATCTTTTTTTAATTCTAATAGGCTTTATAAAACCATAAAACTTTTGTCTTAAATATTTTTTGCTAGCTGTTTTACTTTAAGAAATAATCGACCGTTTCCATACATACCAACGACCCTGTATATAGAACTTATTGGTGAATTATTTATTGCAAAATATGTATTATTTATTATAACTCTGAAGCAAATTTTAACTCTGCGCTTGCTAAATGTTGGTTTTCATGCCAACATTGGCAATAATAATAACAACTACTTACTATAGATATAAAGGACTGGATAGCGCCATCCGCATCTTAGGTGTTTAGTAAAGTGTCCATCAAAAATAGAAGAAGTGCAGCTTGTGACACCAGTTTATGCCTTCTTGATCAGCTTGTGGTGCACTATGCTAAAAGAAATAGAATTTGCTTGTCACGTCTTTCTCACTCTTACTCCTCCAGTGTGGTGTGTCATATATGCCAATAACCAAGTAAAAAACAAAGAACTGTTTCCAGACATGTTTGACGTTTGGAGCATAACATCAAATATTTCAAGATTTATAAAAAAAATAAAAAGTGTTTTAAACTAAAAATTTGAATTAAATAAGTTGACTAGTTTATTATATAAAATATCGATGTATTTTCAAAAACATCAATATTTCTATACATCGATCTCGCCTACCATCGATGTCACCAAACATCGAGTCAATATCCATCGATGTAAAAACATCGATAGTTTGATCCGATGTATCGATGTTTTCGATGTACCGAAAAACATCTCGTGCATCCCTATCTATAACTAAAAACTCTCCTTGTTTTTCTACAACCGTTAAAAAAAAATGATAATAATATTTTCTCATTGCGGTGAATTTGACCTTCTTTGTGTGTATTTCGTTCATAAAAGAAATTTTCCAAATTTTCAGATAGTGCATTACGTTAAAATCAATGGCCGATGTTTCGATTTCTAGTCAGTGTCCTCCTCAGATTAGGCTTAAAAGTACATACGCATGGCAAGGTAATGTAGAACTTTTTAATTTTCCTATACGTTACGGGGTAAGCGAGATACAAGAAGTATACCAAAAATTTTACCTTGCAGTACAAAAACCAAGAGGGAAACGAAAAATTTGAAGCACTTTCCTTTTTTTAAAAGGTAGCACAGGTTGGCGAAAACCGCATTCTTTTAACTTTATTAATAAGTGAGATACAAAGCAATTTCAACGAAAACTGCACACCCTGTACAATAGCCCCATTAGAGGTTTATGAACTGAAGTCATAATCCCATGTCCCATTTTCGACACTTTTATAGGGTATCTCCGTAATTGTTAGTGATATCAAAAATATAATATAGGTGTCATGTACTCTTCTTGGGTCAAACTTAAAATGGTAAAATCAAAATTTGAAAATTTTCGCTGGCTTACGAGATACGGGGGAAAATAAAAAATTGACAATTTCAAAATTACCCTATATTTTCTTAGATAAAAGAGACACAGAAAAATGTTTTCTACAAAAGTTTCTTTATAATGATCGTTAAATAACCTGCCGTTTTTAGACTAAGTATACGGGGGCAGGTAAGAAAGTTATCGAACCTAACCTCATTTTTTTTTAATAGAACACCCTATTAGGCAATTTAACGACCTGTCAAATCCAAATCCGAATGACAGTGGTTGGCACACATGTATGTAAACAACCATTTAAGCTTGCTGGGAAAGGAGTATTTATATCCGTATTTTTGCTATTTTTCAGTTAAATTTGGTGTTTGTTGTTTCATGAGTGTTTTTAGAGAGCTTTATTATTATCATGCCTGTTACTTGTATTGTTGTTAACTGCGGAAGTCGACGCGATCGTGACAATGTGTCGTTTTATAGAATTCCTAGCATACTGAATCTACCAAATAAGCCACATAAAAATGAATTGTCCAGAAAACGTAGGGCCTTGTGGATAGCTGCTATAAAGCGTGCCGATTTAACTGAATCAAAGCTAAAATATGAGAGAGTCTGCAGCAAACATTTTATAGCTGGTAAGTTTCTAAAACTTTATGGAAAAGTAACTTTCTTCAGGGTTATGACATAGGAAATTTTAGTGTTACTTTCTAATACATTTACGATTAATAGGTGAGCCTGCCTTATTGAAAAACCAAGAACATCCAGATTGGGTTCCTTCTCAAAATATGGGGCATGTTGCAGAAACTGTAGTAAGGAGACCTAAAGATTTGGAGAGACACGAACGTCTGGATAAAAGACGAAAGATGGGACAATCTAAAGTAAGAGGATTTTACATTTTATTGTCGATTATGTCTGAATTTATAGATTTAACTTTCTAAATGCAATTTGTTTGTAATATAGATTTTCTTTGTTAAATGAATTATAATATTTACAGGTGGAGAATATGGATTTGGATGAAGGTAACAACAATGTCACTGCCTCACCTTCAGAAGATATTTACTATACCTATGAACAAAACTGTGAAAATGAATATTGATTAGTCTGTTTCTTTGAATGTAAATTCCTGTAGGTAATCATATTTTAATAAAACAGTACATTTTTTCATCTGATAGGTATTTATTGAAAATAGGTATAAAAATACAGTCAAAGGTAAAAAAGATTTCATCATTACATTCTCAACTTACAAATATTTCATCATTTTATAAAGTGAACATAATGTTTTTGTAAACTAAGTATAGCATCTTGTAATAAGGTTATATGTTATTAAATGAGGGTCAGACATGCAACGTGAAATTGCCTAAAAAGTATTGTTTCCTAACGTATTATAAATTATATTCAATAAGGACTCTATCCTTTAAAAGAATTATATTCCGAAACAAAAAAGATGAATGTTAGACAAATTTACATTTATAATATCTATACATAATATAGGTAAATGAGAAAAAAACCTATAGCAATAATAAATATTATTATTATTATTTAGGTATAAAACAAATATTATAATCGGAAAATCGCTAATATAAAAGGTCAGTAGAAAAATATACTAATATTTTTTACAACTTCTCGCAAAACCATAAGAGGTTGGGAACATCATCGAGTCCCACACACTGAAAATGAAACCACTGCGTCACATTTTATGATTGGTCTCCCATCATCGACTTCTTTGCATATACACCAATAGAGAATTTTGGCCATATCTTGCTCTCCGGTAAAGAACCTTCCCAATAGCTCTGGCATTATAACTTCAGAATGAAATTTTAATGCCACTTGATACTGTTCATTCCAAAATTCCCAATCCGGTAATATTCTCTCTTTAAAGAAGATACTGGGAGACCAAATAACAAAATCACAATACTGCACTGCACTAACACGCACCATCGACACTTGGGTAGACATATTTGGCATTGGCCACGATGCCTGAATGTCTGTGCAAGACAATGCTTGTTTCCTGGAGTAAGCATACTCCGCAGCAAAAAGTAATGCGCCTACATGACTGCAGACCTCACTGTTCCCTACCATGCAAGTACAGTGGGCAGTGCACACGCTTCCATCTTTTGCAACAATTATCCAGGCATCTAAAGGTTTCAAAGTGGTTCTCTGAGAATGTTTGACCTAAAATTGAAAAGCTATTATGTAGTAAAATTGTAACTCATTTCATTACATTAGACCTCGCATTATAAGGACATGTGCTAAAAAAAAAATCACAAAATTAGTAATAAATGAACAAAAATCTTACTTTTCCAATTATAATGTAAAAACCATCAACTATTTTAGTTCCAGTTTATAAAACAAACCCAGACTCAAAATATTTATATGCCTGCAAACTTTTAAATGCCTTCATTTGTTCCTTGGATTAAAAACTATGGGAAAACACCAAATATGAAATAATATCCATGTTTGAAATAGGTGGAACGCCATTAATACTGTAGTCAAGGTTCTGAGAATTAATAAGAAACGGGTCCAAGCCGCTTATTAACTTTAATTTCAGTCGATACCTAAAAAGAAAACAATGGTTACACAGGTAAACAAGAAAATAGATTCATTTAAACCTACCTTTCTCCAACATCTGGATTCTCCGCTGATACTTTTTGAAGATATTCACTGTCCATCATACAAAAATTCACTTTATTTAAAAGAAAAATTTAACAAAACACTTAAAAACACGATCCAAACACTTCAACGCCACAAAAATCAATGCTTATGTTATGGAGCCAGTCGCCAAGTGTGCCAACCAACGTCAATTGTGTTGACATTTCTACCACGTGGTTTGGATTGCCTAATAGATTTTAACCCAAAAAGATAGCATTTTAAATTCTCTTCTCAAATATATAACACACAATGGATGATATGGTTTCCTAGGCGATTTATTTAAACTTTATTACTTTAAACCACAGTAGACCATGAAACAAAAGGTAATATACGTGAAACAACTATGTTGACAATTTAGTTGTTATTAACATTTAACGTCAATTTATTTTTGCATATTCGTTTGTGAAAATGACTTATCAACATTTTGAAAAGTTTTATATGATATCAGTTTATATTGAAAGTAACGAAGAAATGGCGCAAAATTTATATTTTGTTCGCTATCCGGAAAGACGGCAACCATTTAAGGACATATTTCGACGACTGGAACATAATTTAAAAACGTACGGCTCTTTTACGATGTCGAGATCAAAAACTTAATAAAGAATAATATAATAAAGAAAACAAGGAAAATGAAGAAATAAGCTTGTTAGGATTTGTCGAGGCCAATAATCAGGTAATATATCCTGTGATAGGTTTGAGTAGTAGTAGCTCAACTTTTGTTCAAGTGAGAACTTCTTTAGGCGCGTTTAGCACTTCTAGTTGGTATTGAATGAGACTGAGCCGTCAGATTCGGCTATGCAACGCTCACGATGCAGTCGGGGAAAAAAGCAAGATACTAAAATATGACCAAATGCATAGTGTATTTGCATTTTATAGATCGATTCTTTTATGGTCTTGAATTTGAGATTTGCGGATGTTAGATTGTGAAAGGTTAATAGAGAATCTCGTCCTGATGAGGTTTTCACTTCTGTCTTGTAGTCTTAAGCATACATCCTAATTTTATTCTCTAAAATCACTTTGTAATTTTAGGAACAAAAATCTACGTCCGTCAGAAATGTAGAAACTGAAACCGGAATTACAAAATTTAAGGCGCAAAGAATTTTGACGTCCAATAAATATTTTCCCTATGTTGTTAAAATTACCCCATATTTGCATCCTCGTGATGATGTGAGACGATTGGAATTTTGTCACTGGTTTTTAAATAAATCTAGCGAGGATCGTTCTTTTCACCGAAAAATAATTTGGTCAGATAAATGTCGAATTACAAGTTGCGATATTCATAGACGACATAATGAAAGCCATTGGAACTCCACAAATCCTCACATGGTACGACCTGTTCGCCAACAAGGTCGATTTGGGGTAAATATAAGTTGTTTTTTGGTTCAAAACAAACTGGTGTATCGCTTTTTTGAAGAAAATTTAAATGCAGATAGATATCTGGAGATACTCCAATCAAACCTTTTCGATATCCTTGATGATGTTTCTTTAAATGAAGTAATTGAGATTTACTTTCAACAAGATGGCGCCTTTATCCATAACGCTCTTCGAATAAGAGAATATTTAAATGCTCACTTTAAGAACCGTTAAATAGGGACACATGGACCTATGAGGTGGCCACCACGATCTCCGGATCTAGCACCTCCAGATTTTTTTCTTTGGGGAGTGTTGAAAAATAAAATTCATAAAGAAGTCATCTTAACTCGAGAACAACTTGATCAAAAAATTCATAAGGCCCTTGCAGAAATAAAACCATGCATTGAAAGAGTGCATTGAAAACAATGAGGTTAGGTCCGATATCTCTTTTACCTGACCCTGTATACTTATTCTTAAAACGGCGGATTATTCAACACTCATTATAAAGAAACTTTTGTATAAAACATTTTTCTGTTTCTCTTTTAACTAAGAAGATATAGGGTAATTTTGAAATTGTCAATTTCTTGATTTTCCCCTGCATCTCTTAAGCGAGAGAATATATTACTTTTTTGATAGCACTAACAATTACGGAGATACCCTATAAAAGCGTCGATAATGGGACGCCCTGTACACCACCTGTCGAATATAGAAACCTTTCAAATAAATCAATACGAAGAATCTTTAATAAATAATAATTAACCCTTAGTATACATTATTTGTAGGCAATTAGCGTATTAAAAATACAACTTGCCACCAAATAAATACAACATGTTAATCATAACTTCTCAAATTGTAAATTTTTCATCACTCACGCATCAACATCGCTTGTGAGGTAAAATTTCACACAAATTACCTGCCAAATTCACCATGCTTCAGTCAATACTGAAAACTGTATATTTTGGCATAACCCGAAGCAACATTTTCGTTTGGGCCCGTTATTTTTCCAATTCCACATGGTAGAGCAGACCACGTGCCGATTCTCAGCTCAAATTAACGATGCGCTTTTGTTTTACCACTGCCAACTCGACCGAAAAGTCGTTGCTCTCTTGTTTGTGTTTGTTTACGCAATAATAATATTAGTTAGCCGTGGTTTTGTTTTCACAGGAGAATGGGGTGCGTTGTCTGGCGCACTTGTAATTGCAATGCAATTTTACTGTTTATTTCTACTTGACAAACTAGGAGAATGCGATTAATATATTGTCAAAATTACCGATTGAACTAATATGTGAATATTGCTTTCTAATGAAGTTTGGGGTCAAATAATAATGCTGTACCTTCGTAGAAAACGGCCAATGTCCGTTTAAGCTGTTACAAGAAAATGGAATTTAAATATCTACTTTTTTTGACATAAACATACAATAATTATCAATGGTAGCACCGTTTTCATTTTTCGAGCTCTATCTAATAAAATATAGATGCTTTAATATAATAGTAACCGTTGTTATCTTTTTTTTTCAATTTACAAGATAAATGAACATTGGCCTATTGAAGATGGCAATGGCCCTTGGGTAGTATAAAAAATCTTGGACATTTCTGAGATAAATTTAGACCTATACCGTCTTAAAAAGGACAAATGAAAGAAGGTGAGGGACAAATTACTAGAAACGAGTTTGCACCTTTCATTTACCATTTTATAAAGACCCTAGCTAACGTCAAACAGGGCTAGGACATACCATTATCCAGCGATGGATGTTCAGACCAAGACCGTAACTCAAGTACGCTCAACATCTGACTTTGGAACAGAAATATACTATAACCCAGAAACACCTAGTACCTGGGCATACTACACCAAAATGAAATGTGATAGCATGAATTCTTGTTAGAGATGGCAAATTACCAATAATTTATTTTATGGCAAAAATATTGCGTAAGGTTTTGTAATTTATGAAAGTATTCGGTAATATTAAAGCTCTATCAAAACCAAGACATATTTGATTGCATTTCTTTTAGAATTTATGTTATATATAGTTTCTTAATGTTTTATTAAGGTAAAATAAATAACTTTCTAATTTATTTTTCAGACATGCAAAAAACTGTAATGCCTCTTATAAGAATAAAAACTAATAAAGTTACTGAAAACTCAAAACTGTGGTAACACTGGCCAAGGTGCGGATAGAAACGATAGAAACGATTAGGAGTGACGTTTTTGGCAGCGTTCTGACAATCGAATAAAGTGATTGACGTTCCTAAAAATGTAGACCTAATTTTGTTCAGTTTAAACGATTCATTAGAGTTTAAATAAATAAGCTTAGTGCTAAGTGTTTCTCTATTTCCATTCCATCACCATACCACAAAAACAATAGGTATTATTCATTAATTAATATTCCAAAAATTAGAACAACAAATAAAAGCAAACGTCTTGAACAATATTACTACAGTTAATTAATTCGTTATAAAAAAGTTTAAGAAACAGAAATTAAAAACATATTCATCTAATTCATGGTTGTATTCCAGCATCCTCATCTTTTAAGTCTATAAATGTTTTGAATTCAATAAATAATCATCGTCTTCATCTGAGGAAGTGGATGAATCATAAATCGAGTCTTTAGTCAGATATCCACACCAGACTTGGAACTGATTTTTGTTTTTAAAGCGAAATACTTCTTTTCGGTCTATTTTCCGGTTCTGGCACATGAGGTGGTTCTCCTATATCTGGAATTGGTGGACCAAGTAGTGTCTTGTTTGTTGACACATACACTAATTTATTTGGTCTTTCAGTTGTCAACATATTCCTTCAAATATATTTTAATTATAAATTCTTTTCACAACCTATCCTATTTTTGGCTTTCACAGGAAACTAACCAAACACGCGCTAGTCTGGTCGCTTCCCTAGAGCCGCCAACAAGTTAAAGCTAAGGAAATCTTGATGCTAGTCAACAAAACACGAAAATCATTTGATATTGCAGTAATTATGAGTAATATGGCGACAGGTGAAATTTACCGAGAATATTTCACTCATGTATAAATTTTCCCATAAGAAACGTTAAAAATAAAAAAATATCAGCGGATATACAACGTTGCCTAGACAACGTTGTATATCCAACACACAACAATCGAACCTATTTGACGAGACAGTTTTTTTTTTTACCTTTTTACTGCGAACGTGATCGTTATTGTTATGAGTTCCCTTCGGGAAATTCATTGCTTTTGAAAAACAAACCCTCTCAACAGATAACGACAAAGATATAATTATGGCATAAATGAAAAAATATAAATATTATTTACCTAAAAAAAAAAAAAACCCCAACCCGGGTTTGAACCCGGGTCGTCCGGGGTCGTCCTGGCTCCTTAACACTAGAGCCATCAAAGGCTTTACATATTATTCGTCAATTATTCAAGAAGAGTTGCCTTAGGTGCAGCATTGTAAAGCAGTTTGACAACAGTCAGGTTTGGTCGGGCGAAATACTGTATCGTAGATACCTGTTTGTTTGTATTGTTATTATTAAAAAAGTCAAAATGAACCGATTTGGTCATGCACTTAATGAACAAATAGACAAAGAAAAAATTATATTTCATTCTAGAAATATTCTCCCTAAATACCGCTCGTGCATAAAAATTAACCAGATAATTTTCATTCAAGCTTGTTATACTAATTCCACTCGTTCTTCGAACTCGTGGAATTATAAATAACAAGCTTTCATGAAAATTATCGGTAATTTTTAAGCACTCGTGGTATTACCCCCGAATATTACCAGAAATTCTTAATTTTAAGTTCTCATTTTAGTCAAATTACGCAGGGGTTGGGGTCATATTACCGTAATTTACGTAATACCATAGAAATTTCTTTGAGTAATATTTTCACTTGCCATCACTAATTCTTGCATAGAAGGAAAACTTAGGAACACAGAAATTTACTCTCAGGCTTGCTTAATTTCTTCTGCTTAAAAGTCCAAGACCGTTTAATGTCGCATACCTACGTTACACATTTTTTAAAGACTTTTCGAGAATAAAGTATTGTAATTCTATAAGACCAGGGTCAAAGGTTGAAAATCCGACAGCTACAAATTAATGCGCCCTACAGTATTCTCCATTCGAAATACAAGTGAAACTGAAAGGCAAGTTCTGCAAAAAAGAACTAGAGCTAATAATATGCTTCCTGAGCAAATTGAGAGAAACTTTTTAAAAAGCAAGTCCCTATTAAGAAGTCAAAATACGACCACTCACAGAAGCTGAAACACGTAATTTCGGTTTACTACCACTTATTTTATGAAACTATAGCAACGACTAATTTTTTAGAAGTTAAAGGTTGCTTCCTTTCGTCGGATTCATCCCCAGATGCGTTTCGCGGTATAACGGCTCGTCAGTGAGGTTATAGAATCCGACGAAAGGAAGCAACACTCGAGAGCCTACTTGACCCTGAAAGTCGATGGAGTTGTGCAGGATGTGCGATGTGCAGGAGTTTCCTTCTCCGTTTCTGACTGATTCTTGTCGGACGGGCCAGGTGATGCATTTGATTGCCAAGAGGTGTCGCTCAAAAGCTACATCTGCCATCCTCCGACTAATTTTTTAATGTATTATGCGTTCTTTCCCTGTTTCTATTAATAGAACATAATAATATCTTGAATAACTTCTAAAATATATAAACATTTCTTTTAAAGCTCCGAAGTATTGTTGACATGTTATGTAGTTTTGAAATCAGGTGTAAGAGATCTTTCTCCCTGGTGAAACATATATAGGATGCCCTATTTAAAAAAGAAAACAATAATCTTTTTGACAAGTTTAAAAGATAACACGGGAGAAATTATGCAACTTTTGTACTAAAAGTTTTTTTCTGTCACTTATATTAACCCCTGTAGGTGGATGCGCAAATATAAACAATAACCCTGTACAGGGTGTTCAGTTTTCGTGTGTTTTCATATAACAGCTCCCTTATTATAAAAAATAGAAATATGGTTTGCGGCTTATTGTTCTATTATTTTATGAAACCTTTATTGCGGCAAACGAAATTTTCATAGCCCTCTCGGTTTCTGACATGCGGGACAATTTTGGACGTTCGATTATTTGATAACTTATCGATAAAAATGGGTTATGATAGAATATTTTTATGTAGAATTCAGTGGCGTTGCTAGTTTCTTTCTAAAAAGCTTTGTTTTTAAGTTATGACCCACAGTTGTGTCTTTTTAAATGGGATATCCTATATATTATATCTTTGTTTTATCCCTCTCTTTTAGAGCGTTTCCAAAATATATAACAGTTCATATTTACTTCTTTTGAAAAGGGACAAGTTTAACATTTCTTGCAAATAAAAAACAAAATTAAGAACATTATTTTTATTATACAACTATATTATATTATTACCTAACTTTAAATCAATAATATAACAAATATATTATTTTATTAAATTAATAAAATTGCTCGACTACGGCTCCGTTGTGTTCTAAACACTTTCGACACACCGTCTCGATTTTTCGCAATGCACTTAATAAAATAACTGGCCTTCCCTGCAAGAGCTTAATGGTTTGATGGGTAGCTTCCCGAAGTTGATCAATATTATATATATTGGTGGAAAATTATGTCTCCACATGCCCCCCTTTTTTCATGCAAACTATAGTACGCCTTGTGATTTCTCTTACTTCCCATTTACGTTTGAACAGGTTTGGACGAACTAATGATTTATAAATTAATTCTTTCCTTCGCTTTATTTATAGCATTAATTCGTTTAATTTAACCTAGCTACGAACCAAATCCATACACCACCACTCCATCCTTAATTAAAAAGGGGTATAATTCACAAGTCCTCACCCTCAAAATTTGCATACTTTTAATACGTAACATACTTAGCGCGACCGACGGTCGGTTTTAATAAAAGCAAAAAGCAATATAATTACCTCAAAAGTTTTCGTGAAAATTCGAAAGCGCCAGACCGAAGCCGGTAATTCGGAGAATCCCCACAAGAGGCTGCTCGGAAAGGGTTGACGTTGGACCACACTTTGAACCTTTTGCAGATGTTACGGCAGATTTTATATAAAAGTTTAATAAACTTAAAATTTAATTTAATATTAAGCCATGTTAATTATTTATCGAAAATTTAAATGTTTGAATATTTTTCGAGGCCCTGTATAAAGTCTAGATTCCAAATTGTTAACTATAAAGGAGTCATAGAGCAAGTTGTAAGACTACACAGTAAAATATCGAGTTCTTGTTTCACATTAAAAATAAATCTTAATATAATTTAATTAAAACTTGCATAAAAATAAAAATGGGGAAATAATACTAAAAAACATAAGATAAAAATGTAACAAAACACCCATTTTACAAAACAAACTGTTGCTTAATTCCGATTTAAGATATAAGCAATTGAAATTGCTTCAAAATTGAAAATACGTTACGGGACCGAGAACACTCCGTGACGTTATCTGTCATGAATTTTTACTGCGGTTGGCGCCGGACTATCTATTTTAGCGGGTTCTAAGGTGATTAGATGCTTATGTTCTTGATTTCTGGTTTATTTTTAATGAAAATATTGTACTACCTGGTTCATTATACCCAAAGAAGGAGTTTTAAAGGGCCACAGTCTGATATTTACCAAATGTAGAAGATTTGCGCTGATTTTCCCGCTGCCAAAGATGATCAAAATCTCGGGTTTGTCCGAGTTGCGCCCTACAAGTATACTTACGGTGACATCTAATATTGCTGAAAAGGCAATTTATCTACAATTAAAAAATTATATAACGGTCTTAAATCTCTTGCCTAGTAAACAGTCGGGTTGTAGGTCTGGTTACAGTACTGCATCGACTTTATCAGACCTAACGGATGATCTACTGCATGTGTGGATAAATCCCTGGTGTCTATTGTGGTAATGCTTGACTACTCCAGAGCATTTGATTGTTTGGATCACAAATTATTATTAGCTAAATTAAAGTATTATGGATTTTCCCTCAATGTTTTGGAGTGTTTTCAATCATATTTTGCCGACCGTAACCAGCAACTTCAGGTAAATTCCAATGGAGAACTAATAGCATCTAAAAGCCGAAAAATAACTAATGGCGTTCCACGGTTCGATTTTGGGACTACTCTTGTTTATTTTATTTAAATTTCTGCCTCTTACCATTTATATGCCGATGATTGTAAAATTTACTTGTCATTTTCACCTTATGATCAACGTCTCTCTTTTGCCCAAATTAATCAGAACTTAGAGATAATAAATTTGTGGTCTAAAAACAATGGCCTTCTGCTGAATCCTGCAAAACCCTCTGCTATGCTTATTGGTACAGATAGGCAACGTGCCAAAGTTCTGGTAAACGATTCCGTTTTGTTGGGCGGAGTGTCAATTAACTTAAAAAATGTTTGTAAAAACCTTGGGAATACTCTTTACTAAAACCTTACTTTTGGTGAGCATGTTAGTAATATTTTTAAACTAGCTTATGGCAGATTAAAATAAATTTATAAATTTAAATACATGCTGGATGTTAACTCTAAATTGAGATTAACAGAGCCGATTATTTTATCTCTTTGCGATTATTGTGATGTAGTCTACACTCTAAAAATAAATCTTGTAAAATTACAGCAATAATTGTTGGTTATTTGTTGCCAACAATAGTGCATGTAATATTACCAGTGACTGTAGAATTACATGATTCATGTGAATTGTTTGTAAATAAATAACTGCATAAACACATTTTTTCCTGTATTTTTGCTTTAAATATATTGTTATTATTCATGTGAATTTACAAGGGAATCACAATAAATACGGAATATTTTTAGTAAAATCACAGCTACCATTAGGGTGAAATTACACGTTAATCACACTTTAAAAATAATAAAATGTATATTTTTATTTCTTATAACAGTAAATTATCTGTTCCAAAACTGAAATGATTAATGTAATATTACATAATAATCTAAGTATTTTAATTTTTGGTAATTTGTTTGTCGAAGGAATTGAAAAAAAATACAATATTTTTATATAGCTCGTTTTATTTCACGTTAGAAACAAATTAGAAAACAAGTGGAAAACGGTTACTGTAAAACAAAAATATTAAAGATTTCTGGTATTATTCCCTGACAAAATAATAAATATATTTGCAACACTTAGGTGCTAATAAACTTAGTTTAAATATATACCTATACATTGTGTGTATAAAGTCCCGAACCCGATCAATATTTCAAAAACGTGACGTTTGATCAAAAAGTGTTTCATATAAAGTTCATAGATCTTTTTCCAATGCATATGCACATTAAGAAAAGTTTTTCAAATATACGTAAGGATGGTAGAGGAAAAAGTTACATTTTCTTAAATGGGAGACTATACTTTTTGATGTATTTTCGAATTCTACACAAAATTGTAGCAACTTCATGTAGCTAGTGCTTTACACCACAAGGCTGGTGCTTTTTTTTAAGGTGATAAAACGGTATAGAATGTAAATGGTAAAAAATAATGTTTTGTAATACTTTAGGTACATATATACCTATATATAATTTTGTATAGAATTCGAAAACATCTGAAAGTAGATTATCCCATCTAAAAAAAATAAACTTTTGTCTTTACCATCCTTATGGTGCACCCTGTATATTTGAGAAACTTTTTTAATATACATTGGAAAGAGATCTATTAACTTTATATAAAACACTTTTTGATTAAACGTCAGGTTTTCGAAATATTGGGGGGTCCGGGACTTTTTTTACAGTGTATATTTATGTTAAACGTATAAACAGCTTGTCCATTATAACTGAGTATAACAAAAACTATAACTAACAAATATAAAAAATCTAACATGTGTCAGGTTATTTTTTTTTTAATAGAAATGGTAACGTAAAACCCAAAAAAAAACAAGTCTCCAACAAGCATTTTAAAGTTTTTAACTAGCTTTTTGTTAGTAAAGAAAAAAACTTAAAAAAATGCCTATTTTTTGGTATATAAGTAGGTACCTACGGAGATCTTTGAAACGCTAAAATAAATAGTATACACAAAAGCATTAAAAAACAACCTATTTTATAATATAACTAGTTAAGCTTAACTATTACACTGTTTTTATTTGGGAAAGTGGGAAACAGTTTATTAATACTATTAATTAAAGTAAAACCACAAAATGAGCATTTATACATAGTAAAACTAAACAATACTTACTTGTTAAGTACTTTTTTAACCACAAAATAAAACACTTACAACTGTATACGAGGAAAAAACAATAGACCGATGCCGGCAGGTGTGATAAAAGCCAAACAATGGACGCGATGGACGCGTCTCTTTCGTTGCGCCGAAAAGTGATGGGGAATCCCACAATCCCCACAGACTGATGTCGTAAGTTCACAGCAGAATCACATCACTTTTACAGTGGCGTGTAATATTCATGTGATTTTAATATTTTATATGTATTTTTTTGTGATATCACACTACTTACTGTAAAAATTATTTAAAAATACATTAACGTGTATTTTTAAAGATAATGTACAGAGTGCATGTAAAATTACAGCATATATGTAAATATATTCCATTATTTTACCTGTAAATATCTATTAAAATTACCCCTAATTTTTAGAGTGTATGGTCCCTGTCTGCAAGCCCAAGACCGACACAGACTACAGGTCATGCAGAACGCGTGTATAAGGTTTGCTGTATGTGTCAGACGAAGAGATCATATAACCCCATCATATTTGCTATTTGGTTGGTTCAGAATGAAAAAAAGGCGTGATGTTCATTTTCTCTGTTTTTTACAAAGAATTATCAATTCCCATACACCAACCTATCTTTACGAAAAACTAACTTTTGCCGATGGTGTATTTGTTAGACCGAGAAAGGTACCAATTTTACTTCATATACCACCATATTCCTCCTCTGCTTTCAGAGGTTCTTATTCCTACCATTCTTGTTTTTTATTTAACACCTTACCAAATTATTTAAAATGAATTAATAATAAAAATACATTTAAAAATCAGCTTAAGAATTATTACAAATATGTATAGTGTCAATCACTCGTTACTGTAGGACTTACTGATAGTGTTCCAATATCCCTATCCTCTAGTTTAGGCAGATTTAATTATTTTTAATTTCACATAATTTGTGTGATGAACTAATATTAATCAGATTAATATATATTATTTAGTTATTTTCAATAATATTGCATATATTTTATTACATTTGTAATATATTTCAGGTTGGGCCTAAGCAGCCTGTGGCTGAGCCCCGCCTTAATCAAGACTTTTTGAATTTGAATTTAAATATGTTCCAAGGAAAAGTTTTTCACAGTTCGCCAAGTAAAGGCAGATTAGCATGTGTATCTTATTATTGTAAATCGTTGTAGTAGATAGTGGTAATACTCGGTATTCATAATAAATTATCTGCAATTGCAAATATTAGGTACCAGGTAGGTAACAAAAGCAATTGGAATTGTTTGGAACAACGCAATAGAACACATGGAGAGTCCCGGGCGGCAGCACTGGACATTTCCAAGGCTTTTGACCGAGTATGGCATGAGGGGCTCCTAACTAAAGTGAGAGCATACGGAATGCCGGTTCAGTTTTGTTCATGGCTGTCGAGCTTTCTTAAAGACCGTTCTCTGCGAGTGGCGATGGACGGATTTCTTTCAGACACATTTAACATCAACGCCGGAGTCCCTCAAGGTTCTATATTGTCGCCCACCCTTTTCTTACTCTACATTAACGACCTTTTGGAAAAACTAAAAATCCTATATAGCTTCGCTGATGACAGCACACTTGTTTCATCTTTTACTTTGGATGCCCGGACATCGGCTGCTAATGCACATTTCTATAGACAGCAAGAGGTCTCACATCTCAACAAAGACCTGGAAGAAATTCTGTCTTGGGGTGACAGTAACCAAGTAGAATTTAACGCTAAAAAGAACCAGGCGGCAGTTTTTTCTAAAAAGGTGAATGTTAAAGAACCGGATATAGTTATGGCGGGACACTCAATTCCCTTGGCTTCATCAATTCAGTTATTGGGCGTTAATTTGGATAGTCATACGTCTTGGCATAGCCACGTTGCGGCCATTGCTAAGGCAGCCTCGCAGAAGCTTGGAGTACTTTTCCGAACAAAGAACCTTTATACACCCCAACAACTTTTAATGCTCAATAAAGCCCAAATTCGACCATCGCTGGAGTACTGTTCGCATATTTGGGGCTCTGCTCCTAAACATACCCTGAGATTGCTAGATTCCATTCAAAGAAGAGCCATTCGCTTGATCGGTGACCATAGTCTGACAAACAACCTGGAAAGCTTTGACCAAGGCAGGTTGGCGACTTGAGTCTATTTTACAAATATTTTCATCGCAAGTGTTCAACTGAGGTTGCCCGCTTGATACCACCCAGAGCGGTGCATGGAAGAAATACACGACGAGCCACTGCAGCCCACCAGTACGTGGTTCAGCTTAGTGTCTCACGAACGACACTGTTTCAAAATTCTTTCATCTGAAGAACGTCATCACCCTGAGATCGTGTTCCCCAACGACTATAATCTTCAAAGATTCAAGACCAACGTGAATCGTTTTCTGCGCATACGCACCGCTCCCAGAGCGCCATAAAGGATTTATCCTGCAGTGCTGTCTTATCATAAAAAAAAAAAATTATGCATAATGAAATAAAATGCTTTCTGGCCGTTTTAAAAGTAAATTGTAATTTATTTAGTTAATTATTATTATTTCTAAGAATCACCCCCCAGTAAAAAGTAGAACACTACTAGGGGCGAATGTCAATTATATTTCATTAAATTAGGATACTAATTACCACTTACTACATATTTATGATAATGATAATGAAATACACATACTTATCTGCCTTTTTCGTGAAAAGTGACGTCATGCTGCAGTTGATATTATTTGCCGGCGCGTGGAACTTTAATAATTAATAATAAATTAATTAATGATATTTAAGGCATCATATTTTGCACATCATATTTTTTAATGTAATTAGTGCAATAGGAGAAAATGTGCAAGTTCCCTATTGGCGGCATAATCAAAATAATGAATGCATATATTATTGATTACCAGAGAGCCTTCAGCTGCGCTGGATGGTGAAAAGTGTGGAAGGTTATTTCAGAAATGGACACGGTGAAATACCTGGTTGCCGTCTTAAACAGTAAGAAGCACATATCGCAACCGTCCTTTTAGACATAACGCATTCTACATCATTGAGAACAGCAAAGGGTGTTCTGGGTATATCCCCAGATCTTTTTAATATTTACGGAAACCACATTATTACGAGCGCTCTTGAAAACTGAAATTTGGAGTTACTATAGCTGGAAACAATATATTAAATCTCAAATTGGCTGATGATATAACACTGATAGCAGCAACGGAGAAAGAGACACTTAATCAACAGGTAGAAAGTGGCAGGCTGGGTCTCAAAATGAAGAATCAAAAAGCAAAAGTGATTGTGATAATGGTGGGGAATTTCCTTCAAAATAAGACAAAAGCACTTTGTTAAATAGGGTTTTTTTTTTTTATTTTACTAACATAAATAAAAGTTAACAAGGACTACTAGTTGCTAGTGGGACAGATCGCAATTAAAATATCTGCTGAATTTAATTTTTAATTTATTTAATGTAAACTTAATTAGTAAGGTAAAAAAAATTTGAGAGGCAATAAGTTACTTGTAATTTAGTTAGGCTATATTGTCGCTATTTTGGTTTAGATAAGTTTAGGAAACACTGCCTTAGACAACCCATCGAACGAATGGGTCTATTGGAAACCATCTCTGAATAGGAATTAACCTAAACCAACCTTCTGAACAGCTGAAAATTGATCACTGCGGAATATAATCTTATTTCCGATCATATAGAGGAAAATCACAATCCCCAGTAATGGGGACACGATAGAAGAGCGAGACTGTTTCATTGAAATTTGCTATTTTCCACGGTTTCAAATATTATAATTATAAATAATTTAATTAATATTCTTGTTTGCCAAATATAATACTTTAAATTATTTTATTAATATTACTCATTTTACTTAAATTTAAAATGTGTTGCTAAGACAAATAATTTCACTTCGATCTAATCCAGCCTGCTATAGAGCCACCTTAAATAAAGTCAGGCTGGGGCATGCAAATCAGCAGGAGAACAGCAGGATTCTTCCCGTGTCTTTCGCACGAAGCTTTGGGGTAAAACCCTAAAAGTCCAATAAGAGTAGCATTCGAATAAAATGTCTTTATTTGTTCTGTTCCGAACTTGTAATTGCGTTTTTGATGGTATGACAAAACGTTAAGAAGAATGATGTACTTAAGGAAGAGCAGAGTAATTTTGTATACAGACTACTCTATAGTGAGACAAAATGTAACATAGAAATAAAATTTAATAATGAAATTCTATAATTATTAACAAGAAACAATAACAAAATATTTTTAAAAAATGCCAGAATAAATATAGGCTTTAAAAAAGCTATAAACTAGGATATCTCTTTACCGAAAATGTTAGCAGCCATTGTTGGCGCAGCCTTGTTTTGCTTAGGCCAAACATAAATTGTTTACTGTATTTTTATAGGTAAATTGCTTTGTTCAAAATATGTCAGTTGAAATAAAAGGCTTTTTTCACACAAAAATATATATATTTAAATTTTGGTATCATTCACTCATCTTCAAATTTATGTAGTGTCACTGGTACAACTTAGTCAAATAACTACTTATTGCAATACGTAGTACATCACTAACCAACAATTATCTCTGGATACAGTACTTTAGTCTTAAACTATTGAGGCTTTACCGCATATACAAGAGTAAACTGTACTTGCGTCGTAGTATACGAACTTCGGGATATAATACCGCGAACTTTACAAATATTTGCACGGCCCGTGTGCCGTAAATCAACTTAAAATGAGCTAAAATGCCGCTAGAAAAGCCCATGTGCTTTCTACAGAGTGCTGCGAGAGACTCTTTTCCACGGCCCGTGTGCCGTGAATCAACTAACCTTGTATAAACACAGCGAGGGAACCCGCCTGGTTGCTTTCAACTCTGATGTCGAACTGGACTGACTTAATTATTATAACCTCTACAAAAAATGATTATTGTAGTTCTTTACTATTGTAGACCCTTGAAAATGTTTCTTATGTAATGTAATATCTCGTGTAATTAGGTTGTTGGAACAATATTTAAAAAATGTTTCGTTTTTAATTTAGAAATAGCCCAAGTTCAGTTTGGAGAAACTAATGAGTACTCGATGGAAAAAATAATAATGGACCACTTCAGGTATGCCGCGAACCGTTTGAAGAAACAAAAAAAATGAAAAGTTGTACTGTATAGCTACTAGATTTTAAATTAAAATAAGTTAAAATTTGTAAATTGTATACGGTAACCTAAGGCAACCTGAAAAAATAAAAGTTCATAACTTGAATGTTTTGTTGTTTATTTATAAGTACCCAAATAATAAAGTATGAAATAATACGCTACATTCCTGAGGAAAAATTTAGTTTTATAAGTTAAAAATATGTTACAAAAACGCAGAATTGTATCATAATATAATACGTTATAAAAACGTTAAAATTAGTAACGTTATTTTTACCAACGTCAGAACACCGTAACATTAAGCGTGTTTTACACATTGAAAACACGTTTATTCGTATTCTAACGTTTTTCAGTCTGACGTAAAATTATACATGAAATTCACGTTTTCTTGCCAAGTGGGTTATTAGCGGATCAGCATTGCACTTTTAACCGGTTTATATGTTAAAAAACGGTTGATAGCATTGCCTATACTTAGATTTTCCAACTAATAGCTACTTAGGAAAATCTTTGGAAACCCCTTCAAACAAGCTTTTATTGAAAAAATCGGAAAAAATTAGTTTTTCAAAATCAGCACCGCTTTAAAACACACACAACTCACATAGCAAAAAAGGTATATTCACATCCTGAGAATATGCTATCGACAGCCCACAACTCACATTCGTTTAGGTACATCCATAGCATATTCATGTCATATTTAGAAATTGATTAAAATCATATTCGTTTGGATATATCTATAGCATATCCAAGTCATATCTAGAAATTGGTATAAAAATCATAAGTCAAAAAAGTGAAATTAAAAAGATTTTCCTACTTTAGTATTTTTAAAATAATATCTAAATTTCTTTAGGGCAATGCGATTGCTCAGGTTGATATTTAAATCTTCAACTTTTGGCAGCCCTGCGCACTTCGCGCTTGGGATAACATTACATAACCTCAGTTTTTGTCATTTTCTCTGCTCGTGTCGTGTAAGTTTTTTTGGTGGCTTGTTTTTCATTTTCTTACAGTTCAGTAAGTATGTTCATTGTTTAATAAAGTGTTTTTTGTGTGGGAATTTGTAAACAATAAGTAAACAATATATATATAAGTATAATTTTATAACGTACCTAATCATATTGCTTTCAACAGCCGAAATTTTACTTTTCCTTTAATATTATGTCTTCAAGCAGCAAAAGTAAGATGCCATTTTGTAGGTTTATATCCCGAAAAGCATAATGATTTGCTCTCATTAGAAGTATTAGAGCATTTACCCGAAGGTGTAATAGCAGATGATATTTCATTAGCAGAAAATGTCTTAGTTTAAAGGTGTTTACTAACAATTCAATTAAAAAAAAGTTTTGAGGTACCTATTTAAAATCGTCCAGAAATTTTCGGTATTCTTTATTAAAATAATTTATAATTTACTAAAAAATATAGATTAACAAATTCCTGAAATGTTAAGATACTGTAATAATAAGTTCTCTAATTCTTTAGATGCTGTGCGTCAAAATAACAGGACAATTAATTGACGCATGTGGGGACGAAGTCATAGTACACATTCAAAAATGGCTTGTCAAAGCGAAGGAAATGCTTAAGAATAAAAAGAAAAACAACCTTGACAAGTAAGAATTCCTTACTCATTTTTTAAAAACTGCAAGAACATACCTAATATAATAGAAACCTGTTTTTAAAGTGCTCAGACATTACTCTACATTTTTTTAACGTAAATATTTTCTCAACCATTCATTTATGTTTTTCTTTTCAGGAAAAACGAAACTGACGTTATAAAGCAGTAACTCCTTAATTTAAAAAACTAATAGTTATGTCTGTAATTGTTTTTTAAGGGTTTGATTGTGCTCTAATAAAGCCTGTTTTTAATACCTTTACTTGATTTGATTTAAACAAATATGAGACTGATACTTCAATATTAGGTATTAGAAACGTCGATTGACCCAGCATTTCGAGATACGGCGGCCATAGTGGCCATGTCGGCAAAATACTCTGCATTCTTAAATTTAGTAGGGGTAGTTAGCCGCACTAAAACCCTTGAAACGAAAAATTATTATTTGCCAGCTTCCCAAAGGCTCTATTGAGTGATGTTTCCATTGGAATGGTATATAGTATAGCCTATTTACATTTACAATCTTTTCGATGAAAATTCCAAGCAAGAATCGGCATCATACAAGCAGAAATCTGTATAATAATCATTTACTTTTAGATACGCAAATTTGTGGCATTCGGATGAAGAATGAAAAGTAGATTTACTACTAACCCTACAACCGAGTGTCGTCGGTTCGAGTCCGGCTCATAAATTTCTACTTTTATTTTTTTTTTTATTTTATTTGCATTTTCATTCTTGGTCTAAATACCAGAAATTTAAAAGTAAAATTTAAAAATCGGGTTATCCCTATTTTGGGCAAAACGAATATACTGTGCATGTCATTAGTATACACATACGAATCTTCTGTGAAAGTGCGGAGGATATGCTAAATGTCCGGAAACGCATTTTCTCAGCATGCCCGACTTGTGGGCAAACGCATGTCGTATGCATATACGTAGTATATATATGTATGTTCTATGAATCTGCGGAGGATGTACCACTCAATATCCATATCCGAAAGAGAATATATTTCATATATCCAGAGGATATCTTTTTGCTATGTGGGAAGTAATTGTGTCAAGAATTTCATAATAAATTCCTTGGTAAAAATCTTAAAAATGACGATATCGGAGCAAAACAGAGTGATTGTTCTATCTAAACAACTTCGTTGTCATTGTTTAGTCATATAAAAATGTTTTGTTTAAAAAATAAACCAAGTTCTTTTAGGTTGTCGCACAGCTAGCCGCACCTCGGATTTAATTTTTTTCATCTTTGATCGGGAAATAAAATACGTATTATGGTCAACAAAACAGCTTAATCTTGGCTCCACTTCCCGTAAGCCATACAAATTTTTGTTGCCAATTTTCTCTAAATTACCTATAACTTCCCTTGCCTCCAGTGTTAATTAAGTCCAACATTTTAGGGGTCGTCGGACAAGACCATTATTTTTTATTTTACTTTGTTCATCGAATGAAAGAGAAGACGAAAATCCCCATTTTAAACTTAATATATATTATATAGAATAAGATAACTTTTGACCTCAGTTTAACGTGTTCGTCCAAACAAGATATTTTATTTAAATTTTAAAATACTTAGCTGATATCCTAATCCTAAATAAACTTACAAACCAAACCGCAAGTTTGGTCCTTTAACAGACAAAACTCACTCTGACTTAGTTTACACTAATTCAGTCATATTCTTTCAAGAATAATAACAAGCAATCGATAATTAATGAGTATAATAACTAACCCCACTGTAAAGGTTTGTTCCAACCCGACCAAAAACCGTACCTCGCACCGTCCTCGGACCTATTCTATGCCCAAAGGATAATTTTCAGCCTGTCAATTAAATTTTGTACTTGACAATCGACTGTGCACACTTGTGCACAACGTAATTTTACTATGTAATAAATAAATGTTCTTATTTCTTTCAGAGAGATGAATCAATTCTCAATATCCTAGACATGTTAGTTTGCAACCTGTATGTTTATTTATCTATCAACGTCAACGATCATAAAAATACCCCTAACGGCTTTCTTAAATGTAATGAAACTCTTAATTAACTTCAGAAAGATGTTTTTAATTAAGCTTCTTATTTTGAACGGGCTCTTTTGGGGTAGACACCTCGTAACTAAAGATATTAAATTCTGGAAAGTTTTTATAGTCTTTAAAAGGCATAAAGCCAAGAAGGATTTTTAAATATTAGATAACTTTTAACCTTAACAAAGTATTTATCTTTTGTTAAGGTTTATTAACTAATTAAGCAATACATTATTATTTCAAAGTAGGTGGTAATATCATATATTAAGTATATCATTATAAACCTTGTTACTGACTAAGCAGCAGTGGCGGTTCGTGACAAGACCATTGGGGGTTCACAAAATATATTTATAAAATATTTTTAAAAATTTTGTTCCAAAGGTTATTTCAGGTTAGTTTACCAAGTGATTCCCTAAAAAATTGTTACGTATATTAATTTAAGGAGAATGAGATCTCGAAGGGAGAAATGATATTGACTTCAATTTTTTTCAATGGAACACATTGTATATTAGGCGCAAGATTGAAATATCTATTTTATCTGATTAGTAGACAGGGTGTCCACCAAGAAAAATAACTTTTATAAAAAAGTTGTATAGATTAATGCCGCGCACCTTCTAAAAATAATTTTAAATATACAGATTGACTCAAAAATTCAGGGTGGGCCAAACATATCTTTTTTAAATGGAACACCATATATTTTTTTCTAATATATTGAAGCCTTTAGTAGTCCTCTATTCTACTTTAAAAAATTTTTATCATCAAATGCGACGTTGTTAAGAATTATTCAATAGATTTTGGCTAAAAACGATTTTACATAAAATTCGTTGGATTTTAACTATCTTTATCTACAAGGGTGCGGTAAGTATCACTTTACCGCGCTAGTGCTGTAAGTAATTACATACTATAAAAACAAGTTCTTATATTATTCAAGTGTATTTTTTATTTTTAAAAGAAACTCTATTAAACATTTTAATATGTATAACAAATACTTACATATTTAAATTTCTAAACTAATCCAAACTTATAAATTAAGAAATATTAATATTAATTGTAGAATTTGTAACATTTCCAAACGATATCGATGAAGGAAGTGTTTTACTATCCGATGAGACACAAGAATTGAAATTTACAGATTTACTAAAACATGAGGTTCTCTCTGCATATTCTTCTACACAATTTATTTGCTTTGCAATTCCTATTTTATTTTGCACCGAATTTTCAATATAGCCCTCCGCAACACTGGAGGACTTCCATCCACCATGTCTTCTTAAACTCATGATATCCCCGCAAGCATCTACTAATAATGTAGCTGACGTCCTTCGATAACAATGTATTTATACCCAGTGGTTGTATAGTGCATCCTCCTTTTTTATATGCAATAAATAACCGTGTATGGGCAGTATGATCGGGTCTAAGGGCTCTATACCTCTTGAAAATTGAAATATTATTAATTTCTGATGAAAATCCTTCCACGTAAACCACGAACTGTCGATCTACATGTTTGTGTCTTTGTATCCGGGACAGTTACAATAAGGTGGGTTTCAAATTCCTTAATATCTTCAATTTTTATTTTACATAACTCCGTTCGGCGACATGTCCCAGCGATGCCCACAATGAGTACCACCTGAAACAAGCAAATAAGTTTTTATTTAAAAGTAGATTTTAAAAAAATCGCAATTAAGTACCTTCATTAATAAAAACTCCTCATCTGGTGCCGTAACAAGAAATTTTACAACCTCATTCTTGGAGAATGCCTTTGATTTCTTAGCTTTGTATCCCACAGACTTGCTTTTTAAATATGCCATCAGTTTTGCATACCTGCTTATGTCGACATTATTTTTATACTTATAGTAGATCTGAGCATTGAGTAATAACTCCATAAAGAGGATGATTTACTGTTCTTAAATTTATCCACAAAATAGGCAAGCATCACATCTTCACTAATTGCTTTAACTTTCTTTGATGAACACCAGTCCATGAACAGCCCATATTCCTTCTCATATCTATGCCGTGATTTATCCGGCAATAAATTAAGGGTAGCTGCTTTAGCAATGTCCAGAACTTCCTGCGAAATTTCATAATCACTGCTGCTACTGACTTCCATTTAAAGGACGTAAAACACACTTTCACGAAATTGTTACAAAAATAATTATCGTTTATTCCGTTGTCAAGTTTTACATCTGTCATATAAAAGCCAACTATTAAATTTCTATAATTTATTTCCCTAGCAACCTGATGTTAATGCATTGTTGATAATGACTTACGAGGCACCTACGGTGTAAATTAAAACAGTGCTCTTTTAGAGTTTTTAATATTAGTGCCCTAAAACATGCTTGTAGATAAAATATCGTACAATACACTTACGGTAGGTGTCTTTACCGCATTTGCGTGATTTACCAAACTCGCCTTCGGCTCGTTTTGTTAAACATCACGCACATGCGGTAAAGACGTACCTACCGTACTTGTATTGTAATATACTATTACAAATTTTTTTACTAAAATTCAGGGAAGAAAAAAGTTGTAGCATGTAAAATCACCTAACTGTTATTAGAATTGGTATAAGTACTACGGAGTGTTCAACATTTTGATCCAAGCTTAATGAATTCAAAACCAAGTTTTCGTTTTTTTTTTTAATTAAATCACTCTTATTTTACATTGATACTTTAATTCCCTTTAATTTGATACCAATATCTGATACCTTATTACAAAAAGTTGTTGAAGAATACATAATTTCAAAAAATTGTGTTTTAAAAAACCTTAATATTATGAACAATTTTGATGTTTGCTTATTCATTTTTAAATTTACTTTCAAAGAAATTGAGAACCCAATAAATTAGCGTGTAATTCATATCTAAGTAGTTATAAACAATTTAACAAAATAAACTTCAATTATTATCTATCGAAAACTATGTAAATCTCCAATTTTGAAAATATCTTTCATCAATTTAAAACGAATACATATTAACGCATTAAGTGTTCTAAGTGTCTACCTTTTTGCAAAATGCCAGCGTCAATTCGTTTGAAGAACGAGACCCTCACATTTCTCAACATTAATGGGGTAATTCTACCAAATGATTGTCGGATTGTTGTTGTTGTTGCTGGCGTGCTGTAAACATCGACCTTGACGGTGCCCCACAAAAAAAAATCCATGTCCGTTAGGTTAGGTGACCTTGCTAGCCAACTGATCGGACCTTAAAATCATAAAAATATTATTTGGTTTTCAACAAACATTCCTCCCTAGCCACCGCTCAGGAAACTGTGCATGTAAATGTTCCCGAACATATCTGCTGTATTTAGGGGGTGCCCCATTGAGCTGAACCCACATCATGTTCGTTATAAACTTCGGGAGATTGATTATCAGTCAGTTTAACAAAGTCATGTTGCAAAAATTCCAAAAACAAACGACCATTAAAGTGCTCTTCAAAGAAATAGGCCAAATAACATAATCGTGGATAACACCACCCCAAACGTTTAAGCTCCACTGATGTTGAAAATTATATGTGGATTTTGGAGTGAAAATTATGTCTATTGACGAACCCATTTCTATGAAATGTCGATTCGTCGGTGTACATGACATATTTAAAAAAATCTTCATCTTCAGCAGTGGTATTTTGCACCCATTGACAAAATAATGTTCTTCTTTCAAAATCATTGTCGCTTAATTCTTGACGTAATTGAACCTTATAGGGATAAAATTTCTTTGCCAATAAACAATTATTCACTGAAGATTTTTTTATTGGCAAATTAGAACTAATTTTTCTGACACTTATTTTTGGATTCTCCACCACCGCCAATGCAATGCCTAGCTGGTTATCTTCATAAAGCACTGTTTTGGCCCTAGATGCTTTTTCATACTCTATACTCTCAAATCGGTCTTTTAGTTTAATTATTGATCTTTCGTCCGGACATCGAGCTTCTGGAAACTTCTGAGCATATAAACGTGATGCCATAAAACAATTTCCATCACTTTCTCCAATTGCGTAAATCATATTTACTAATTCTACTCGAGTGTAATTAAAATTCATTTTGAAAATTAACGTAAACAAGGCCACTGTAAAACGTCAAATAATTGATAATTATTAAATACATGGCCAACTAGTAATTCAATTTAAAGCATCATGAAATTACGCTTGCTTTTAAGACGAAATATTTTGAAATCATGTATTCTTCAACAATTTTTTGAAATAAGGTATCAGATATTGGTATCAAATTAAAGGGAATTAAAATATCTTTTCGAAAACAATGTAAAATAAAGGGTGTTTTATTTAAAAGAAAACGAAAACTTGGTTTTAAATTCATTAAGTTTGAACCAAACTGTTGAACACTCTGTAGTACTCATACCAATTCTAATAACAGTAAGGTGATTTTACATGTTATAACTTGTCTTTCCTAAATTTTAATAAAAAAATTTGTAAAGATAGTTAAAATCCAACGATTTTTCTGTAAAATCGTTTTTAGCCAAGAATCCATTGAAAAATTCATATCTTGACAACATCGCATTTGATGATCAAAATTTTTTAAAGTAGAATAGAGGACTACTAAATGCTTCAATATAATAAAAAAATATATGCTGTTTTATTTAAAAAAAGATAACTAACCCACCCTGGATTTTTGAGCCAACCTGTATATTTAAAATTATTTTTGAAAGGTGTGCGGCGTTAACCTGCACAACTTATGGTATAAAAGTTTTTTCCTTAAGTCGACCGTTAACGAGAAATCGTCCATCGGCACACTAAATGGACACCCTGTATGTTGATGATATTTGGTCGACTCATTTTTGACACAGATTGCTTAGAGGTTGTCAAGCAAACCCAACTTCTATGCAATTTATTTAAATTTAAGCTGAGATTTGCCAAAAATGAGTAGACTGTATCTAGGCATAACACCACATTTTTTCATAGAAAATATTTGGTCTACTTCTTCCAGTGGTGTCCGCGCTAACACCACTAAGCAAAAATCGTTACTAAAAGTTTATTCGGAGGATGAACGGTTTTCGATTAAAAAATTAATTACATGTATTTTACATATCGCTAGACACCTATCAGAGTTTGATGAAATTGCATTTATCACCTAGACGAAGCTGATATAAAAAAATATCAAAAGGTCCTTTGATTAGACCAGTGGCGGCTCGGGGGTTGATAGGGGGATCATGCCCCTCCATCTCTCCCTGGCTCGGTATATTATTTTAATTTCTTAAGATAACATAACTACTAACAAAATAAAAATAGAGTTATGTTATTTTTTTTTAGATTAATTTTTTTTCTTTTTTAATATATTTTTTCTTTCAACTACTCGCTAACTAGAAATTAACAACCATTAAAAATTTTTGAAGTTTATTAAACCTGTTAAATTAATTGTATATTAATATCACGAGTTTTAGATGTTGCAAAATGGCGACAAAATGGCGAATTACGGCATAACATTCGGATGTTGTTTACTGATGTTTTTACAAATTTGTTTTCTATTACTTACCGATAATTATTGTGCCAAATTTGACAGTCGTTCCTGGTTAATTGTATAACGGGAATAATCCTCGCTCGGTTGATATAGATGTGAGTGGCAATCGAGGCAAGTGGAATAGGTAAATGTCTTGTATACCAAATAAAAAACAAGGCATTTTGTTCCCTTAAAATATTTAAAAATTATATATTTTTGTCTTATTTACTCAAAAATCCAATATTTAATATCAAATTGGGGTTCTGCATGTAGAACTAATTTAAAATCATAACAAAAATTAAAAAATAAAGTGATTAAATGTATACACAACCTTTTTTAGAACTAACGTTAAATTTATATCGCCCAAGAAGATATCTAGACCTGCAGCATTTGTGTAAATTAAAAATTACTATATTAATACAGACATAAAACTTAAAAATAAAAAATTCAAATATAAAATTATTAAAATTAATTAGCGTTCATCAACATTATACAAGACAATGTAATGTTGTAATGATTTCCAAATTACCCAAATCACATTAAAATTTGGTAAACGATGGTTATTTTAATATCATCTGTTGTTTCAGTTAATAGTATCTGTTGTTTCAGTTAGTATTCTAAGTTTGTATTATATTCCCTGTAACGAACTATAATAGCTAGCTGGGAATAAACAACTAAATTTAAAAAGGTAACATTTTAGGGGTCTGACGATCATTGATTTTTAATTTAATTTGTTAATTCAATGCGAAATTTTAAACTTAAAATATATTGAATAAGATATAAGATCACTCTATTTTTATTTTTTTTGTATTATTATATTATATATAGAAAAACAGTTATATAAAAGACAATATCACAATATTGATCAACTTCGAGAAGCTTCCCGTCAAACCTTTAGGCTCTTGTAGAGAAGGCCAAATATTTTATTAAATACATTGCGAAGACTCGAAACTGTGAGTGTGTCGAAAGTTTTTAGAACACGACGGAGCCCAATTCGAGCAATTTTTGTAATTTAATGAATTAATATATTGGTTTTCTTGTTGGTTTAAAGTTATGTAACAATATAAAGTTGCATAATAAAAATAATGTTGTTAGGTAATTTTGTTTTTTAGTTGCGTGCATAGCCTTCTATACGAAAAATGATTAGTTTTACAAAAAGTGTTAAAATTGTCCCTTTTTAAAAGAAATAAATATGGACTATTATGTATTTTTGGAAAGCTCTTAAAAAGAGAGATAATACAAGGAAATATTATATAGGATGTCCCATTTAAAAGAACACAAGTTTGGGTCATAACTCATAAACAAAACTTTTTAGAAAAAAAACTGCCTCTGAATTCTACATGAAAAAGTCTATAATAACCAATTTTTACGTTATTGATAAGTTGTCAAATAATTGAAATACATAATATATAAAATTATTTATTTGAAGAAAGTATTCCTAGATAGTTGAGCAAGTTGGGAAACCAAGAAGCACTATACAAAGCCTTAGAACTAAATGCAAAAATACAGGATCATTGGATAGAAGGGCTGGAAGTGGCAGAAGAAAAATTTTAAACAAAAAATCAAGATAATAGTATACAATATGACTTCAAAATTAAATATAAAACAGATTATTCAAATATTAAAAAACAAAAAAAACATTGGTTTAATATTTTAAAGCGGCACCATTCTTTTCCACTAATAAGTTTAAACGTCTGGGCATTGATGCCACCAGCATTTGGGCGTGATGAAAATTGTAGGTATTCCAGGTCTCTTCAATTTTATTCCACAAATCATCACTGTTTTGAGTATGAAAATCATTGTTCTTGTAAATTTCTTTCACGATATATCCCTAAACGCAGGGCTTCTTGAGGGCCAAGGTAACAATGAAATGTTATTTTCCCGTATCCAGTCCGAAACTCTCCTTGCTGCATAGACGGGGCAGTTGTCATGCTGGTATATAAAATTTTCTTGTTGAAATATATTGTTTACCGATGGCAATATAACATTTTGAAGGATGCGTATATAAGCTTGAGTATTAAATCTTCCTCGAATTCGGTGGCATATTCCTAGCCCTCTGGAAGTCATATACCCCCATACATTAACTAAAAATCTTCCACTTGTTTTAACATGTTGGGTATACCTTTCTTCGTACCGTGTATTTGGCGGCCTATACACTCTAATCTGCCTGTTATATTAATACTAAAAAGTCTTCTCGTCGTTAAATACTACCTTTCCCAAAAATCCAAACCCTGCGGTAAATATTCCAGCGCAATCCCCATTCTTTGCTTTTTATTCATATCGGTCAAAAACGGGTTTTTAGCAGCTACCTTATTTCTCAATTCCGAATTTTTTCTTATACGATTTCTCGCCGTTCTTACTGTCCCAGGAAAATTAGTTTGGTTGTGTGCTTCTATAGCCGTCTGAAATGGATTGTTTCGCAAAAAATTTATTAGATCATTATCTGGAATTTCGTTTGAAATTTTTCTTCTGCCACTTCCAGCTCTTCTTTCCAATGATCAGTGGCGGATCTAAGCTGACGCAGAGGACGCACTCTGCGTCGGGCCCCCAGTCAAGGGGGCCCCGCCGGAGTGGTCTACTTCTTTAAAATACTAAGCGTTTTACGTACGAATACAAATATTCTATCTATCTATCTCAATGGATTGTGGTTCTTTTCCCACAGCACTGAAGCTCATGGCTTATTGTGCTCCTTAACACAAATATTAAAATACGATATTATTCAAAAACTCCAGTGAAATTTTAAAAGATACGGCAACGTTGTATGCGTCTTAGGAATAGGATGTCGATGACGGTCGATGTCAGTGTCTGTGGCCACCGACTTTTTCAACGACTTACTGTTTACAGAGCTGCCAGATTGCGCGCTTGATTGCAATGTGGGAGCATTTTCAAGAAAATTGGCCCGTTAATTTTTATTAAAGGAAGGTGTTCTATCTTAGGTCCTACTCCCTGTGATTTACTATGTGTTATAGGTACGTCGGTACATATTGTTATGCATTATAAAAAAATACTAAAATTTTAAGAATGTTTATTAATGTGCTATTTCGCAGGCGCGCTTTCGGGGTGCCTACTTTAAGGTTTCGATTTGCGCTTTAAGTTTTTTACATCTGGGCCATCTGGCAACTCTTTTAATTTAACATTATCTGCTGTTTGTGTGTTTGTGAATACCTATTTGTAGTTTGTACGCAAAATAAGTAGAAGTGACGACCTAACGACGATATTTAATTCCGCAGATTCCCGTATTATTCTATTCTAAAGGTTTGGTGTGTTTTGTCTACAAAAAGGGATATACTAATTACATAATTTAACTTTAGGTTAAGTTGGCGCAGTTGCCGCTATGTCTGATCGAGATCGGCATTATTTGTCTGGTTTTCAAAAAAGGAAACTGAAAGAAAAAAGAGATCAGGAAAATAAGAAATATCCTAAATTAACAAAATTTTTTGCTACAAGCGTTGACCTTACCAAAGTAGGTAACAACAATTTGGAGATAGGGAGCAATCTAGTTTCAGTTCCAGCACTTCCGGTAGGAGACTCATCTACAAGCTCTGACGCTGCTGAAACTGGCACTATTATCAGTAATGTTGAACCAGATGCCTACAAACTAGAACAGTGCGAACACTGCGAACCTAGCACATCAAAAGCTTATAGTCCATTCGCAGAAATAGAGTCACATAGTAAAGTTGCTACTGAAGACACTACTAAAATTAATACCCATTTTCAAGATATATCTTTATGGCCCGACACTTTTGAAAATAGCTTCATTAGTGAATGTTTACTCCATGAGTTTTCTTATTTTCAAAATTACGATGCCGAAAATGGATATTCAAATTCTGTATCGGTTTTTGGAAAATCTAAAAGGTATTTTTCAAACAAAAATTTTGAAAAAACCTTAAAAAATGGCCAGAGGATAAGAAGATACTGGCTTTGTTACTCGCCTAGCAAGGGATGTGTTTACTGTGTTACTTGTAAATTGTTTTCAACAACGGAGTCACAGTTTAAAACTGGGTATAAGGATTGGTCAAACATTTCACGAGACATTGACAACCACCAGCAGACAAATGATCACAAAAATGCAATTATAACGTGGTTTACACGCAAAAAAAATAAGATCACAATTGACAAGAAATTGGAAGAACAGACACGAAGGGAAGTTGATACATTTTATAATATATTAATAAGGGTTGTTTCTGTTTTAAAATTTCTATGCCAGAGAGGTCTTGCGCTTAGAGGTCATGAAGAGAAATGGGGTTCTCCCAATAATGGTAACTTTATGGGCATTATTGAATTACTTTCGAACTTCGATCCTTTCTTGAAAGAGCACCTAAATAAATGCCAATCAAAATCAAAGGCACAAAAATCAACATCTTATTTGTCCAAAACCACATACGAAGAGTTAATTGCTATTATGGGTCAACAGGTGCTCACAACAATAATAAATCAAATAAATCAGGATGATGTTCAGTACTACTCCTTAATTGTGGATTCCACTCCAGATTTAGCGCATATTGACCAACTGGCTATCATTGTTAGGTATTGCTATCAGGGAAAACCTTACGAAAGATTTCTAACTTTTTTGCCTATAGAGAATCACACTTCTGAATATTTATTTAAAATAATTTCTTCCTACCTGTGCAAAATCAATCTTCCTTTAAAAAACATTCGCGGACAATCATATGATAATGCTGCCAACATGAGCGGTCGGTATAGTGGACTTCAAGCCCGTTTTAAAGCAATTAACAATATGGCTGAGTTTATACCTTGTTCTGCACATTCCTTAAACCTGGTAGGAATGGAAGCTGTAAGTTTATTGCCAGAACTTGTTGACTATTTTGGGATTCTCCAAAAACTTTATGTATTTTTTTCAGCTTCACCTCATAGGTGGAATATTTTATGTAATTTTGCAAACTTACAATACGCTTTAAAATCGTTAAGCATAACAAGATGGTGTGCTCACTATGAAGCTGTCAGAGCCTTAGCATGTGGATACAGCGAAATCTTAAAAACTTTAAAACATGTTATTGCAGACCGAACTGAAAAAGCTGATTTTAGAAATGACGCCAAAAATTTATTTAATAAATTATCAAAAATTGAATAGGCAATGTTAACGCTAATGTGGAAAAAAATTTTGGAACGCTTTAATAAAGTGTCTGTTATGCTACAGACCCCTGGCTTGGACGTACAAGAAGGGTACAATTTATTATGTTCCTTAAGCCTATTTATAAAGGAAATACGAAAAAATGCAGACATAGAAACTAATGAATTGGAATCCAAATCAATAGACTTAAGCGAAGACGTTGAAGTTGTGTACTCCGATGCAACAAAAAGAACACGAATAAAGTTACTAGCGGATAAACAGCCTCAAAGAGTATGTTTTACTGGTAAAGACAAATTTCGCATAGATGTCCTTAATAAGTTATTGGATTGTTTATCTAGCGAACTAGATAGACGTAGCACTGCCTACCAAGATGTAGTAAAAAAATTTCAAGTACTCTTTGATTTAGGAAATCCTTTAAAGGACGAAATCAATGAAGATAATCTGTCGACTATTTTAGAATATTATAGTAACGATCTTCATGAGGATTTGTTGAATGAAGTCAAACAATTTAAGCAATACTTAAAAATCTCTCACTCACCCGAAAATGTTGTTAGTTGTGTAGAAATGTTAGGCATCTTGTACAATAAAAATATGACTGAGGTCTTTCCAAATTTGTATATAGCCTTAAAACTTTTTTTAACAATACCTATTACAAGCTGTGAAGCAGAGAGGTCATTTTCAAAACTTACAATAATTAAAAATAAATACCGAACAGTAATGACGGAAAAAAGACTACAGTACTTAGGTATTTTGTCAATTGAAAGTGACCTAACTGATTCACTCTCCTTCGATGAATCAATAAGACAATTTGCTAACACCAAGGTGCGTCGGCCAAATTTTAAATAAATTGAGAGTTTTTTTTTGCATTATAAAGAATAATTACTTGTTTTAAAGATTTTTGATTGATTTTTTTCTTTTGTGAATTTCGTAGTTTCTTTCTCTGTATCTACGTGTACATCTATTTTTCGTTAATTTTATAAAGATTTTGCATGTTTAAGAAGAATATTGTTTTCATATTTTTATTATTTGGTGTTATGTTTTCATTCCTACATATTTTACTTTTTAAAGTGTAGGTAAGTACTTACCTTTTAGCTTGTATGTGTGTGTACTGTGTAGTATGTGTAGGCTTACTTTGTTGTTTTTGTGATTTTATAAAGTTCCTACAATTTCCTAAAGTACATTATGGTGTTATTTTTTCATTTATTCGCTTTAAATCACATAATATATTTTTGAAAAGTGTATTTTTATAAAAATTTCAAATACATAAATGACTTTCATTCACCTGACACCACAAAGAAAACTACCTATATTTAAAAAAAAACTGAAGAAGTGGCGGCTCGGCGGGTGAAGCCCTATTTAATTCTAAAATTTTTTCTGATCTAAAGGAAATATCAGTAAGTATTTTATTTTCAGAAATCATGGATATAAGAATAAAATTTTAGGAAAAAAACTGACAGTATCTAGTGAAAATTCTAGTCAATAGTCGATTTTAAAAATGTTGCTATACTATAAAATATTGACCAAATTTGTTAAAATTAGGGCGTGGTCCAAAAAATTTTTCGTCTGCGACGCTTATCGCCTGCGGCGGACTTTTGTCTGCCGCATTGACAAGGGGGGCCCGAAAAAAGTTTTTGCTTCGGGCCCCGACGGTCCTAGATCCGCCACTGCCAATGATCCTGTATTTTCTCATTTAGTTCTGAGGCTTTGTATAGTGCTTCTTGGTTTCCCAAATATAGAGATACACCGTCTTCGAATAAAGCAATTAATCTCGCCTTCTCGAGTTGATTCATGTTCACAAAATTTGTTAAAAGGAAATAATGTAATTTTCAAATCTGATGACACCGATAAAATTTTTCAAAAAGTGAAGTGCATTTTCAGGTGATCTAGGTATACAAAAGCCGACATTACATCAGGAAAAAATAAGTGTACGAAATTTTATTTCCGTCACTGTACAGGGTGTCCCAACGATAGAGTAAAGTAAGTTTTTGCTTAACTGATAATCTTTGTGACAAAATCGTATCCGCCATAAGGTAAGGTAGAAAAATGCGCACATTTTAAAAATATTGGAAATTATACAGGGTGTGCCACAAAAGTAGGACAGCAAAAAGTAAGATTTTTTTAAATGGAACACCCTATATTTGCTTGTATTTTTGGGTTCTATGTATTAATCCAAACGTTTTTGGTCATATATGACATGAGCTGAAATTTGATAGTTTTTGAGAAATTTCGAAATAACGATGCAAATTAGAATTATCATGGTGTTGATAAATGGACAGTTTCTCCGTCAATTCATAATTGCAAACTTCAATATTTGGTAGGAGGAAGGACTGGTAACTATATTAATATTTAGTATGCGCAATATTTGCATTTGTTCTACAGGGTGTTTATTATAAGCGTCCAAATTCGCACATCTTCAAACTAGGAAATCTCAATTTTTTTAAATGGAACACCCCGTATATTTTAATTTCGTTTTATTCAGATTTAAACAGCCTTTCATTTTTGCTAAATATGTCCTATGCCTATCTTTAATAGTTATCGAGAAATTTCGATTTTTTCAAATTGCTACACGTTATATTCTATACCAGAGCATTGTTGGATCGCGATAGCCATGAAAAACAATTATTCATGTGCCAAAATAAAATGCTTATAGTCCAGAATTTTAAATTTTTATTCAACATTACGTCTCAATAAATGTTCAAAAATATGGCCTTCGTGTTGAATACACGTATTTAATCTTTTTTGTAGGTTGGGTCTCACTTCCGACAACATAGGAGGTGTCACTGTTCGACAAACTTCTCTAATTCTGTTCCACGCCCAATCCATTTTTCTGGGTATTGTCTGTTCAAGAAATCCCGGACTTCACGATGGAAATGTGGAGGTGCACCATCATGTTGCAGCCACATATTTTGCCGTACGCCTAAATTAACATCCTCAAGTAACTGAGGCAATTCTTCACGTAAGAAAAGTAAGTAGCTGCTGCCCGATAAAGGTTCATTAAAAAAATGGGGACCAATAATTTAGTTATGAAGGATACCACACCATACATTTATTGACCAGTGACCTTGATTTTGAACTTCCCGTAGCCAGAATGGATTTTCAGTAGCATAATAATGCATATTATGCCGATTTACAGCTCCATTACTTCTAAACGTCGCCTCATCAGAAAACAAAACATTGGTCAAAAAATTGTTATTTAACTGCAGTTGTTGAATAATATTACAAAATTGAATTCGTCTTTCAAAATCTCCTTCTCGCAATTCTTGATGAAGCTCTATGTGGTATGGATGATATTTATACTTGTTTGTTGTTCGGTTCACAGTTGATTTGGAGGAATCACATAATGTCGCTAACGTCCTACTACTCACCTGAGGAGTTTCTTGAATATTCAATAATATTTCTAATTATTTTTCTACGTTGGCTGCGTTTTTGTTAACAACTACACGTTTAGAGTATTTGACACTACCGCTGGAATCAAATCTCTCCATCACATTTCGAAAACCGTTAGCAGTGGGCATCCGACGTTCAGGATATTTCACTCTGTAAATTCGCTGAGCCAACAAAGGGTTTCTCTCAGCTTCGCCTAACACATAGATCATATCAATCAACTCATTTACAGGATAATCCATGCTCAATAGAAAATTAACGAAATGAAGACGAAAAAAGCAAGACAAGGTTTTAATTCACGACAATTATTATTAAGCGTTTCATTTTGGCACATGAATTGTTTACCTTAGCTATTGTTTTTCATGGCTATCGCGATCCAACAATGCTCTGGTATAGAATATAACGTGTAGCAATTTGAAAAAATCGAAATTTCTCGATAACTATTAAAGATAGGCATAGGACATATTTAACAAAAATGAAAGGCTGTTTAAATCTGAATAAAACGAAATTAAAATATACCATATAAAATATACCATTTAAAAAAATTGAGATTTCCTAGTTTGAAGATGTGCGAATTTGGACGCTTATAATAAACACCCTGTAGAACAAATGCAAATATTGCGCATACTAAATATTAATATAGTAACCAGTCCTTCCTCCTACCAAATATTGAAGTTTGCAATTATGAATTGACGGAGAAACTGTCCATTTATCAACACCATGATAATTCTAATTTTCATCGTTATTTCGAAATTTCTCAAAAACTATCAAATTTCAGCTCATGTCATATATGACCAAAAACGTTTGTATTAATACATAGAACCCAAAAATACAAGCAAATATGGGGTGTTCCATTTAAAAAAATCTTACTTTTTGCTGTCCTACTTTTGTGGCACACCCTATATAATTTCCAATATTTTTAAAATGTGCGCATTTTTCTACCTTACCTTATGGCGGATACGATTTTGTCACAAAGATTATCAGTTAAGCGAAAACTTACTTTACTCTATCGTTGGGACACCCTGTACCTGTGCAAGAGTCTTCGATTTGGATAATGCTGCCAATAGAGTCGTTTAGCTACAGAGGAATTACCATTGGCAAGACCATAAATAAAATGAATATCGGCATATTCTTGGTTTGTGAACTCAACCATCATTAAAAAGCTCTCACTAACTTTAAAAACATTAACTAACAAAATTATTTGACACTAACTACTTTTTTTTTAAATTTTGTTACTTGGATAATACTTGGTTTGCATCGACGGCTATTTCCGCCAATAACTAGAAAACGATGACAGATACGATAAAAATGAACGGGATCTACTCTTATAACATAATATTTATTTACTTCTACCTATTTTTTTTTATCTCACTTCTTCTTGGCTGCTACCCCTTATTTAGGACTAACATACCGTCGTTAAGGTAAATACCATGGATACCGCCTCCTTCGTAATAGTAAAGTCACATTCGTAGCTAATCTTCACAAATCACAGAAATAAATTTAGATACGTAAGCTGGGCGTTGCCGCCAAACATTATTATTTTGTTTGGATCGCATTTCGTAGATGGCGCCGGTAGTGGCATCGCCCAATTTGGTTTGGTTAAGTTCATATAGAGGGCACAACGTTCATTTGCGATCGAGAAGAAGCGCCCTCCCAGATTTCGTTGTCAAAAACTTGAAGTGTATTGTCAATTTTCTATTCTCGATTTTTTTTTAAGTTGTGTAGTATTTTTGATAGTTCTTTTGACTTTTTGTTTAGTTTTAGTGTGTTTTTGGTTTGTGTAAAGTTCGCATATTTATTTCCGTTATGGACTACGCACCTCTGTTAAAACCTAAGAAATGTTGTGTTCCACACTGTTTAAGTAAACATGGCATGCGACACCGCTTGCCAAAAAGAGATCCGATAATTTTTGAAGAGTGGATTGAGAGGATTAAACCAGAAGACTACACTACACAGCTAATGAGTTTCATATAAGTGGAGTGTTATCAGGGGTAATAAATATAAAAACGTTGTTTTATGCAGTGTCAATTTGTTTACATTTATAATAGATGTTATATATATCATAAAAATAATGCTTTATTACCTATTTCGCTTTATTTTAGTCAGCTGTATTTTTTTAAATAGATATTGCTTGGTTTAAATAATTTCTTTTTTGCTGCTTTCTATTTGAGCTCTTCATAGATATACGTTATTTGTTACTTTACCAACAAGGTATTTACTCTAAACTTAAAAACAAGAGTTACAAGTAACGTGTATCCCTGAACTAATAATAAAAGCAGAAAAAAAATGAATATTTAAACCAAGGAATATTTTAAATTTTAGAGCGGCACCAATATCTGCCGATAAAACAGATTTCATCAAAAGTTAATAAAGTTTTCTTTATTTTCACCCATAGTTGCCAAACAGATTTCTTTCTTTCTCGCGTGTTTCGGATCGCAAATACTAGGACATCAGCGCCAATTAGTTTTTGACAGTTCTAAGAGTCCAGTTGCGTATCTAAATTTATTTCTGTGATTTGTGCTAATCTTTGATTCCTATTCAATGGCAACTACACGCATTTCTCATTCACCAGTGTCAAAAATATTAATAATAAAAACCTTACAGAGAATTTGTAATAATAAACGAATAATACCATAAAATATTTTTTTACATGCTGCAAAACTCGACAGTCATCTCTTGAATTTTTCCATGCCGTTAAAAGAAAATCAAGTTAAAAACAACAGAAAATTGTATAAAAAGGATTTTAAAGTGTTTTTAAAAAGGACTTTAATCACCCCATCCCGGATTTCTTTCGGGTATCCTTTGAAATCTGCCCCGCTATATAAACTATGCATGCAAATCCATGCAAATTGTGCTAGGGGACGCAGAATTACCGTCCACGGGCATTAGGACACCTTTAAAAGTGATTAAGGCCCGTGCTGTTTCTGTTAATGCTATTACGACTGGAATTAGGTTTTGATGTACATTTTTATAAGTTTTGTATAAGTCTTTGGGGTAAGGTCCAGAGTGCGGAGCCCAGAGTTATTTTGGGAAAAACACTTTAAACATGTAGTAAAGTGACGAAATAAATAGACCACATACAGGATGTCCTAAAAGGTATGGTCAACAATTCGGGATCGGGTAGATCGTGTAAAAATAGAGTTCTAAAGTCATGTACCATTTTGTTCTATATTCCCCCATTTTTTTTTTTTTTTTATGATAAGGCACAGCACTACAGGATAAATCCTTTATGGCGCTCTAGGAGCGGTGCGTGTGCGCAGGAAACGATTCACGTTGGTCTTGAATCTTTGGAGACTATACTCGTTGGGGAAGACGATCTCAGGGAGGTCGTTCCAGAGTGATGACGTTCTCCAGATGAAAGAATTTTGAAACAGTGTCGTTCGAGGGACACTAAGCTGAACCACGTACTGGTGGGCTGCAGTGGCTCGTCGTGTATTTCTACCATGCACCGCTCTGGGTGGTATTAAGCGGGCAACCTCAGTTGAACACTTGCCATGAAAATATTTGTAAAATAGACTCAAGTCGCCAACCTGCCTTCGATGTTCAAGGCTTTCCAGGTTGTTTGTCAGACTATGGTCACCGATCAAGCGAATGGCTCTTCTTTGAATGGAATCTAGCAATCTCAGGGTATGTTTAGGAGCAGAGCCCCAAATATGCGAACAGTACTCCAGTGATGGTCGAATTTGAGCTTTATAGAGCATCAAAAGTTGTTGGGGTGTATAGAGGTTCTTTGTTCGGAAAAGTACTCCAAGCTTCTGCGAGGCTGCCTTAGCAATGGCCGCAACGTGGCCATGCCAAGACATATGACTATCCAAATTAACGCCCAATAAATGAATTAAAGTCGTACCCAGGATATAAATAGCTGACCGTACTAATCGATGATCTGACTTTGGTTTCGGTTAGTGCAAGTACATGAGGTTTGGTAGATTGTAGATGTTGATGGACTGCATTGATGTTGGAGTTCAGTCCTCTTATATTGCAGAAGTCAATTTGGAAGTTGCTAATCTCGGGTCTTTTAACAACCATAACCGAACGACAGGCTCCCAAAAGTCCCAAAGCGGAGACTCTGAAGATGTACGTATTTCTCCTAATGTTTTCGAAACTAATAAGGCTACAAACTTGAAATTTGGTTATTCTAGTAAGCTTTACATGCCAAATCGAACTATTGTGGTTAAACTCTCAACAAAATATATGTGGCGCCAGAAATAGGGGAGAGCCGAGTCAAAATATACCTAACTTTTTTTTGTATTAGTTTTAATGTCTCTTTTATCTCAAATTAGACACCTTCAACGTGATCTGCGAAAAAAAGATATTCTTAGTTAGACACGTTTTAAAGCATCGTTTTCGAGATTAATCGATTTAAAGACTACCTTGCGTGACAAAAAGAAAACATATAGTCGTCACCAGATATAAGTATAAGATAAATATAAGATATTTTTTTATTTTCTAAAACCTACCCGTCAGTATTTAGACCGGGCGCATAGTTTTTATGAATAGTTTAAATAAATATTAAAATTAATTCGTTATGTGTACAAAACTACTGTTTACATTTGTTGCAAAAAATGTTCAGTTGTTGTTTAGTTTGTTGTTGTACAATTTGGTGTTCTTTTGCGTTAATTATAAATATATATAATAGTAATAATTATTAATTTAGTGTTTCATTTAGGATTTATATTCCTTAAGTTAAAATACTTTTGTTCAGTGTTCGTGTTTCGTGATTTTGATAGATTTAATTTTTCTATTGGAGGACAATGTTTCGACCGTGGGAGGAAATTTTTCATAGGCTTTGGAGGCCCTTGAAGGAGAATTATTGTGAACCTGAAGATGTTCTAAACGACCTTGCTGCGAATTTGGTTGAATCCGTTGATTTAGATTTAGGCGAGTAATTAGGAAAGGGAACGTTACAAGAAAAGCGTAAAGCATTTTTGAGCTTTCAGGCAAATTTGTTTAAATCCGTATAAAAACCTAACACAATGCACAGAGGTTCCTTATTATAGTAGGTACTTTATGTAAGTCTATAAACAAAGGATAAACGATCCGATTTAGGTAAACCTAAAGATTTGAATTTGGCTACAGCCAAACTATTAGGAAGTTTACTTAATTAAAAATATAAAAATAATGAAGTTGCCATAATAGTAAAAAAACTTCAAGAGCTCGAAAAACTTTGTTCAGAAAGCATATTACGACGAAAGCCTAAAAAGCTGGGATTCAAATTTAAAGTTGTTAATAAGCATGCTGCAATAATGGAAAGTAGCAGAATCGTAAAATGGCGAATAGAATATTTAGAAAAAATAAATGAACTTGGAAAAAGGGGAAAACAGATATATTAAATATAAAAAATGGTTGGACTGATGGCTCTAGCAGATGTCAATTAGAAGATATACCTCCAAGCAAAGGATCTCGTATTGTCATTTTGCATTGTGGATCGACGAATGGTTGTGTTATAATTCTGCTTAAATTGTGCGGTAAAAAGGAATGAAATATTTTGAGGAGGCTTGAAGATTCTTTAATTCCAAACTTAAAATCTCACAGTGTCATTGTATTAGATAGTTTACCATTCTAGACAAATTTATAAATAACCCAATTTGTCCTCCAAAAAACAGGGAATTTCTTCCTAACCATGACCTATTTTTTGAAGAATCGTTTATCAAAAAAGAATTGTTGGAAGCACTTTTTCTTAAACAATGGAAAAAAACAGTATGTTATTGACAATAATATATCCGAAAAATACGGCCATACTGCTTTAAGGCTACCGCCTGATTTTTGTGTTTTTAACACCATTGAACTTTGACATAAAAAAGTATTGAATTCAATTTGAAAAAAAAATAGTTACAGAGTAAAATCTCTCAATAGCGACCACCCTTGGGGAATCAAATGATGGTCGGTTAACTGGGGTTAATGGAGAAAAATTAAAACAACTGGGTTGCATTTTACAGTGTTGTTTTATTATAGTTAGAGCCGCGGCGACAAAAATGCCTTGGAACTCCCAAACGGATGAGAAGCACGTTCTTATATACTTAGTTCGAGTGTCGTTCTCGAAATCCGTGTTGTCGAGTAGGGGTCTGGCGCTCGGCGGTGAGCGGCTATAATATTTTTTCCAAATTTTGGCCAGCGGTTTAAAAAAACATTTCCCAAACGGATGAAAATTACTGGAGGGCATCTAGGCAACCCCCCAATTACCGGAAAAATATTTTCATGGTAGTATTGCAAGATCTTAACCTCTAAAAATCTTTTCTGTATTTCGTCTTGACATCTGGCGGTAGACTTGCCCAGACACATAGTTGTTCTATTTTTAAGTTATGTTTGAACTTAATTCCGATTGGACTATATCTAAGGTGACCAACCGTCTTGATTTACCCAGGACGGATTTAAATTTTTTAGGTATGGTCCTGGGAGCCGACCTTGTACTGATTTGTCCTGATTTTTTAATGTTGCCCTGATTTTTCCGGATTATAGACAGCCAACGTACCTAAAGAAATTTTTACACTTCCGCAACATGGCTTGTAGGCTAGGTATAGTAGCAAACTAATCTTTACTTTTTCATTGACTTATTTTAAATTTCGCGCTCTCTTGTTGACAGCTCCTTACTTAGGAACAAGCCGGCCAATCCGTTCTACTTTTTTGGTCGTTTAATAAAGGCAAAAGTAATTTTGCAGCTTTATTAATTTACTTACCTATAAATTTAAATTTATTTTGAATTACAGCCTTTTTAAATTTTGTTTTATATTTCAAACATGCAAAATTTTATTATAAAAGTCAGTATCGACAGATCAGCATTTTTTCACTAGGGTTCTCATCACTAAAATATAATAACCCCGACAGGCTACTTAAAAATCTAGACAAAATCCGGACGGTATTTAAAGAAGTAAAAACTAGTTTTTAAATTCTGTGGTGAAAACTGAGATTACTTGTACCTAACAGTGGCGTGTAGTGCCATTTAAAATAGGGTAGGCAACAGAATTAAAAATGTCATAGAAAAAGAAAGGCCGAAATTTTTATTCAGGTACCACGCCCAAAACGTTCTTTTTAAGCGTCCAAAAAATGTAGGCGTTATGCAAAAAAATAAAACGAATTGTACTATGGTACTTTCACGAATGTCATAAATAGGGCATAAATAGCTGCAACCAACTGCTATGTCCACAATAAAGTTAAACAAAAACTGAATAGTCACTTTTAAAAAAGAATGTAAGATAGTTGCGAATATTGTCATAAAGTTAAAAGTTACACAGTTACATTTTAGTAATTCTTATTTAACTAGATATCATAAAAAAAGCATTATTATTTATAGATTAGGTCAATTCTTTAATCTTTTTTTAAAAAGTCATTATAAAAATTCGTATTTTTTCTTTTTATATCTTGTAAAAGTTCACTTTCCAAAGACATAACGGCCAAATTAGTCAACCTTTCTTGCCCCTGAGTATTCCTTAAATATTTGTGGATTCTTTTTAAACCAGAAAATGACCTTTCTGCCGAAGCGCTACTAGCAGGAATCGTTAAAATCAATTTTCCTAATGTTAATAATGGCGAAAACCCATCACATAATTTTTTTTCCTAGATATAACTCACAATCTCGTAAGCATTCAGTTTGGAAAATTCGGTCGAAGAATAGAGGCATATTAATTCATTTTTTTAAGCGATGAGAGTCGAAGAATACTTCAATTTTAGATTTTAAATGAAAAAAATATCATCAGGAAATTTTGAATGGAAAGTATGAAATGATTCAGGATCTAAAAGCTTTAAAAAATGCAACTCACGCACCTCTTTATACCTGCCAGTTATTTCGTTTTTGACGTTGTCAACTATTTCTCTGAATACTCTTTTATAATGCATTTTCATATCACCTATATTTCAAAGCTTTCTTGGTTCTCCACACATTTTAACAATTATTAAAGGGTAAAAACGATGTCTATCAGAATACTAATTAATCAGAGCACATTTTGGCAATGGTGAATCCAGTGAAATTCACTCATCGTTCCTTCGGCGTCGGTGGAAGTCGTGTCGCATGGCTTCTGGCTCGTCTCTTTTCTTTTTATATATCGTTTCATTTAGCTGTCTTTTTTTAAGCTTTTCCCTTGCATATAAATCCAGTATTGACGGTCTAATGCATGCCTTTGTTTTGTGATGGGATGCTTTTTAATGTAAGCGGATTGCGGTTGCAGGGGGTCAGGGCGGTAAATATTTATTTGTTACACAAACCAAAGAAAAACTTAAAAATATTGGTAAAACAAAAAAATAAATTCTCATAATTCAAAAACTTAAAAGCAATATCAATAAGAAGTATTTTATGTTATGAAATATTTAATTTGCGAGTGGAAGTTATTTGGAAGTTTTGATTGTTCCGGTTGTAGCAAATAATTATAAAATTATAAAAAAGTGTAATTTAAGTTGAACTTTGTAAAAATCATATGTTTTATAGTTTCCAGTTTCAGTTTACTTCGTTCTCTGATTCACTGAGCAGCACTCATAGAGAAGACCTCTCCACATTTGCATTGTGTGCTGTTAACAAATAAAAAAAACGGCATATTGTTATTAATTCAGAATATATTATACTTCCCAGGATTTGTAGGACGAAAGGTATTTGACCCATTTCTTGTGAGAGTTCAGATAATTTTGCTCTGCAAAATATGTTTTTAAAGCCGTGAATTGATTAAAGAATTTTGAATCATCAATTTCTACTCTTTTCTCGAGAAGGTAGGAAATTCAGGGAATCATATCAGTTTCCACTTCTTAATTTTCTCTAGGTTATTGAGACTTAACCAATTAAATACTTTAAATTTATGAAATGGTTTAATTCAATTATTTAAATATTCTATAGCGTTATCGTAAAACCCAAATACATTATTCTTGAAACAAGACATTCATCTTCAAAACCATCATCAGTCAGTGTCTTTTAAATGTCTCCAACTTTAATGGATAAAAAATGATTTTTTTTCTCTTTATTTTAAAGTGGTTGGGACCTCGAAAATCCAGGCAGGTTATCAAAAACCGTCCGGACGGCCCTAAAATCCGGATAGATGACAATCCTATTTTTACATAAATGCTTCCTATTTTTAATTTTGTATAAAAGCTCGCACTGTGAGTGACGTAACTCAAAAGTTTCTTCAATAGAAAAATTATTGTTTTGGGCGTACATTTTATCCTGTTTTTCAGTTTTGGAAAGTTGGTCATCTTAACTACATCGGTAAAATTGAACTACGATATGAAAATCGGGCTGTTACGACAGTTCTTATAGCAACCCAATTTTCGTCAAAAATAATAATAATTTTCAAACTAAACCAATATTTTTATTCTAGTTTGGTTCAATTCTGCTTCCTAGAAATAAAAATAATACAAATAATGTTCCTCAGACTTAAATTATTTGCCACACACTGTTTCGTAATTAGATCTAATTATCGGCCAACCACAACACCTATAGGGTCAATTCGGTAAACCTCATAGTACACACAGATGTTAGTTCAGCCCCCGTGCAGCACCGCCGATGGGGCCATATGGCGTCCACCGTTTAATTTCCGAGATTGAACTTGACTTAGCGAACGTTCGATTTGTCACACTCACTTTTCCAATCTGTTGCCAACGCTTATGTGCTGGGGTTAAGAACAGGGTTGAAACAGGGATTTTTAAATATCTACCCTTCGTCTCTAAAGCTAGGCGTCTAAAAATTATTTTTTTATTTAGTAGAATATTTGCCTTTTGCAATTATTGTCGATCGGTAAATCTAAAATAAATCCTATTATATTATTTACTGTTTATAATGTATTTTGTTTATCTTTAAATTTCTTTTTTATTTATATTTAATTAATTATTATTGTACTTCTTGATTTCTTTATTCAAATTATTTAATTTAACGACTTTCAAAATTTTTATGTTAGTAATATTGAGGTAAGTCATATTATCATCATGTTTCAGGCTTGTATGTATTTTTTTGAATTAAGACAGTATTGTAGGTCATGGATCACATTATGTGACTTACCCATGCCCAGTAATACAATCGTCTTTCTTCATATACTGTTCAGTTGACCTTTTTTAGAACGGGTTTGATTCGATCTTTGATACTTTAGTTGTGTCAAAAGGGTTCGTATTCAAGAAGTTATTTTAAATTGTGAAGTCATGCTTACAGTCGGCACGGTAGTTCTTTGCCGGTGCGTCATTACTTCCACGTGACTAAAACCATATGAATCTAATCAAAATCGCGAGATTCAAAATATGAAAACAAAGTCCAAGTTCATAAATGTTAAAATTTACGTGGCAAGCTTTCGGACTTACTAATAATAACAAATATTAATTATTATTAATAATTATTTACCGTCAACACGAAAGTACGATGAAAATGGCTCTAAAAAGAACAGTTCTATAAGATTAAATTGAATTTTAATGCACAAAAACGTTTAAAACAAGTTTAAACGAGCAAGGTCGCGAAGCCGAATTCTTTGCCATGAGCTCTGGCCTCACCCAACTCGTGGGTGAACCAACTCGGACTCCAGACCGAGATGGTGATTTTGCTAGTTTGTTAAATCTTTTCTTAACTTCAAGCCCCGACTTGTACACTGTCATCGTAAAGCCTCCGTTAGGAACGTCTAATCACAACCTTATTTCGGTACTGAACAAACTACCAAACAGTGCCGAACAGCCTTTCAAACCACGCAAGATCTGGCATTTTAAATCAGCTAAGTGGGATGACCTAAAGGACCATTTTCGAACCTTTCCTTGATGGAACGTTCCTTTTATCTCTGACGATCCTTACTGGCATGGAAGCCTTCATCCCTTTCTCAAAAAATACCCTTCTAACGGCAAGCCTTGGTTTACCAAAAAGTGCGAACGAGCTGTTAAATCAAAAAATTATTTCTACTGACAATCGTACCATCTTTGTTAACGCTCGAGACCAATGCAAGCAAACGGTAAACCAAAGCAAAGAAGGAGGATCAAAGACAAAATTCTTAAATGTCTTAACGACTCAAGATCATCTTGGTCGGTAGCTAAGGCCGTCAGTCAGAACTTTACCAAGTCAACCATTCCACCTCTAACACGTTCTGATGGCACCATTGCGACCAAAGCACAGGAAAAAGCAAACTTACTGGCGTAATTATTTTCTTCACATGCAACGGTTCATTTTCAGGGAAAAACTCCACCGAACATTCCCCCTGTAGAATGAGAATGCCCGAGATTGTTTTCCGGTTAAACGAATCTTGAGGAGTCTTTACACAAAAAAAGCTTCTGGTCCTGACGATATTCCAGTCAGCGTAATTAAGACATGCGCTGAACCGATATTTTGTAGGCTCTTTAACTTATCTTACTCCTTCTTCTTGCTGAAAACTGCGCGAGTCCAGCCAATACCCAAAAAAGGCAAAAAGACCTTGTCAAACAACTGTCGTCCAGTTGAATTGCTTTCGGTTTCATCAAAAGTTATGGAGAAGGCTGTTAATAAAAAATTACTAAAGTACCTGGAAGGCTTCAACATTATTAATGATCGCCAGTATGGATTCTGTAAGTCTAGAATCTAGATCAACAGGAGACCTTCTCGCTTATGTTACTCATGTTTGCAACAACGCAATAGAACATCATGGGGAGTCCCGGGCGGTAGCACTGGACATTTCCGAGGCCTTTGATCGAGTATGGCATGAGGGGCTTCTAATTAAAGTGAGAGCATACGGAATGCCGGTTCAATATTGTTCAAGCTTTCTATAAGACCGTGTTCTACGAGTGCCGATGGACGGATTTCTTTTAGACACATTTATTATCAATGCCCTCAAGGTTCTATATTGGCGCCCACCCTCTTTTTACTATACATTAACGATCTTTTGGAAAAAACCAAAAATCCTATATATAGCTTCACTGATGACAGCACACTTATTTCATCTTTTTAGACTTGAGTCTATTTTACAAATATTTTCATGGCAAGTGCTCAACAGAGGTTGCCCGCTTAATTCCACTCTAAGCGGTGCATGGTAGAAATACACGACGAGCCACTGCAGCTCACCCGTAGGTGGTTCAGCTTAGTGTCCCTCGAACGACACTGTTTAAAAATTCTTTCCTTTGAAGAACGTCATCATTCTGAAACAACCTCCCTGAGGCCGTGTTTTCCCACAAGTATAATCTCCAAAGATTCAAGACTAACGTTAAGCGTTTCCTGCATACACGCGCCGCTCGCAAAGCGCCATGAAGGATAAATACTGCCGGAAAGTTGACAGATCAAAACGATGAATTTGAAATCAACGGACAACACTCGAAATATCTTTTGTCTCTGTCTAGCACGTTACTTTGAATTCGAGACGTATTGCGCAAGCCCGGAGACGCTCTAGCATGTTTTTATTCACTTTTAAGGCTATAATGGATAAATATGGGGAATTATAAATCACGTTGTCTCTTGACCGTTGATCCATAACGCACTGGCAAAGATCGACCGTGCCGACTGTTACGATGGTTTATTATTTATCCATGTTAAAATAAATGTTATTTTGTTTACAAAATTATGCTTTAAATATAATTATTTTTTATTTATTATAAGTATATTCTTAATTTGTTCTTATTAATTTCTTATTTTTTAATTTGTATTTTTATCTTTTCAATTAGTTTTATTTAATTATCTCTGTAGTTAGTACTAGTAGTACTTTTTATCGATCTTTTAGGTTGTCTCCGAAGATTTCTTTAATGGCTAATCAGTAAAATTTCTTCATAGTTTATGCTTATACGTTTACCGGCAGTAATAAGCTAAACAAATTTAAATTTAAAAACAATTTTAAGATAGGTAGTTGATAAGAATAGTGGTTATGTCTTTTATGGAGAAAGGTTCCACTTTTTACTTATGCCAATACGGTCCTGTCCAAGTATCCTTCTTCTGCAAGGGTAACTCACTTCTTCCGTGTGTGTGTATAAACTAAACGGTGGTAATTTTGTAATTCGTTTAATGAAATTGAGTCTATTGTTGTTCTGGGGGATTAAAGACGTAAAGTATAGAGCCAGTGATGGAGCAGTGCGGTCAGATGTGCTAAAACGGGAATAAGGGGTGAAATGCCAAACAGAATTTATTGAAAATATGTTGCCTATTGTAATATTGTTATTGGTTTTAAAAATATCGTAAAGTATGGTCTTCGAAAAACTTATATGCACCTGGCTTTTTGTGGTTTTCAGAGTAATCATCGTCATAGTCAGACATCATTATAATCAATGCCCGAGTTCCTTAAGGGTTCATCATCTTTCCACTATACATTAAGAACCTGCCAGGAAAAATTCAAAAGAGCTTTGGATATAAAAAACTACCGCCTACTTTTTAGGTATTCTTCCTGCTGTGTCGAAAGTCTTTGAGAGGGTTATATTTTATATATGAAAATGTTGGAGTTTGTTGTTTCCAAAAGGGCTCTTGTCTGAGACAGAGTTTGGAGTTTTACCGAATAAATCAAATCAATAAAACTTGCGTTTTTTAGAATAATTACTTTCATAGTGGACACCGTAGACCATCAGTCAAAAATCAGGATGTCCCACAGGGCTCAATCCTGGGCCCTGACTTTTTTTGTTTTATGTTGATGGCCTGTCTGCACTAGTTGACGCGAACCTTACGTCTCAGTTTGTTGAAGATGCAGATGCAGTTGTGACTACCGGACTGTTGTGGATGGACAATTCGGCTGTAGCGGAGAGACTGATACGTTGGTGTGAATCTAACTACCTTAAACCCACTGTTGAAAAAACGAACTGAACTTAAGCTATTCTGAACTAATCTTTAGAAAAACGGACCTTCCTTATGCATGCTTATATGTTCCTCTCGGTGGCAAATCCTTTTATGCGTCGTATGGTTAGTTTCTTGAGTTAGTCTGACTAAACTTTTACCCTTATTATTTATTGTGAATATCTTATTAATGACTTTTGGAAGTTGTTTGATTTTTTGATTATAATTTTGAAGCGAGACGTCAGTTCTTTGAAAGTATTTTGTCAATAATTTTGTAAAGTAATCGTCGGTCCTGTCCATGTGCATGTCTCCATGTAATACGTCTATTGACATAAATCTTGGCGCATTCGTAATAATTCGAAATACTTTGTTTTGAAAAAGTTGTGTATTGTTACTTCTACTGTACACCAGGTCGATAAGCCGTAAAGTAAAACTGGTCTAATAATATTTTTGTATATTGCAGTCTTAGGCTTCTAATTAATTTTGCTATTGACACACAGCAGCGGGTATACGGCACACGTTCGATAATGTCATGTAAACCTTATTTCAAAGAACTTAAAATTTGAACTACTCCAGCACTGCATTTCAATTCTCTTGTCATTTTTGTAAAGAAACACCAGGAACTGTTTTTAAGTAACAGGGAGCAACGAGGCAGCTATGAACACAAGAAGCGGATATGATCTTAGCATACACCCACATAACTTAACATTTCTTGAAAGAGGACCGTACTACAGGACAGTAAAATCAGATGCTCCCAAAGTCAATCAGAGTTACCACAAGTACTGTACGTTTTAAAAAGGAGATTATGTCTTTCAAAAGCAATATTACTTATTCAACTTTCTTTCTTTATTTACGTATTTTTGAACATTTGTATGTTTGAAGACTTTTGTGATTTTACTAAGTAAGTTGTATTTTTATAATTATTACTACGTGTCAATCTTAAGCTAAAGTCTGTGCGTTTTAAGAAGTCCGCTAAGCCATAAAACCTCTTGAGCATTATGTCGGTGGCTCTCAAACAATAAATTATATTGAAGGTAATTTTGGATGTTGATGAATTACATTTTCTCAATAAAATAATTTAAAGTAAATAAAAAATTAGTTTAGGTAAAGAAAAATAATAATTTTTTAGCTTTTGTAGTATTCAGGTTAGTTTTACGAATTCTGTTAAGTGGCAACACTAGAAAACTAATGTCATTCCCTCTCTTAAAATATGGCGTTAGACTGAACACAGCCGTTGTATGTATTCCTATTTAAAATATAAAAATATAAGTTTTATACAGTCCACATTGAAGAAAAGAAGTTTTATTTCGAAGGCCAAAACATTGGTCATTACGAGCCGCATGAAAATTAGCAAGATATCGGGGTAATAGTGCTGGAAATCGGAAGAAAATTTGAGAAAAATTTGACGTTCCACGACGGGTTTCCGGACCTCTACGGTAAGAGAATTCATAGGTTAAAGGGTATTGTTCGGTCTGCACCAATAGGATGTCTGAGGAATCACAGTTAAAGACAAAAAAGAGCACGCTTAAAAGTAAGTTAACAAAATTTGATAAATTTTTAATAAAATATGATAGAGATAATTTAACTGATGAAACTGTAGTAGAGATAGAGTCTAGGTTAGAAGTAGTAGAACCTATTCTGGGTGAGTTTAATGATTTAGTTATACAAATATTAAATTTGGAAAATACTCATAAAGAGACAATCCTCGCTGAGGAGGAAGATTTTGAAGATAAATATTTTAAATTGATAAGTCGGGCTAGGTTATTGTGTAAACTATTTAATAATGCTGATACTGAAACAAGATTCGCGGCTGGATCGAATGCAAGCCATAACAGTGTAGTTTTTAATCAACCCCAATCGAATGTAAGGTTACCACCCATAACGTTACCGACATTTAACGGAAAATATTGTTCTTGGTTGGAATTTAAGGATGTTTTTATAAGCCTGGTTGATGAGAATGAATCATTAAGTAATATTCAAAAGTTTTACTATTTAAGATCTTCATTAGACAAGAATGTGCTAAAAGTTATTCAATCAATAGAAGTATCAGCTGCTAATTATACTGTGGCTTGGCAATTTTTAGTCGAGAGATTTGAAAACAAAGCATTAATGATTCATAATCACATTCAGGGAATCTTTGAGCACCCAAATTTGACTGGCGAGTCACATATTGGCTTGAGAAGTTTGTTCGATTCAATTACGAGTCACCTGAGATCACTAAAAAGTTTGGGCGAAGAGACTGACTCATGGGACAGACTAATTATTTATATTATAGCAAATAAATTTGATTCGGTAACGCGTCGTGATTGGGAAAATTATACTTACCAGGCTGAATTGCCAGATTTAAAAGATATGAGCAAATTTCTTAAAAATAAATGTGATATATTAGAAAAGTTGGAAATAACAAAACAAGATAGATCTACAATGCAAAGGCCTAGAAGGCCAGGTACTCACGGTCTTCCTGCAATAAACGAAAAAATAAAATATAAATGTTACTACTGTAACGATGAACATTCTATTTTTAAGTGTGAATTATTTTTGGGAATGTCAGCGGAGAAAAGGATTGAAGCGGTAAAAAGTAGGAAATTATGTTTGAATTGCTTGCGACATACGCACCCCTCATGGAAGTGTAAGCTAAATAAATGTTCCAAATGTCAAAAACCTCACAATAGTTTGCTCCACTCAGACATTCTACATCATAATGCCAATCAGCAAAATTACGTTGGTGCGGATAATGCCCTACCCAAGTCGGCTGTCAGAGAGCAAACTTCTGTCACGCCACCGAGAGATTGTAGCGTAGCAACGCTCGCGAATGAAAGCGCTGTTGCCGCTAGTTGCGAATTATCCCATATTTTACTGTCTACAGTTATTGTTCAAATCAGTAATGATAATAAAGTAGTGAGATGTCGGGCACTGTTAGACAGTGGATCTCAAAGTAATTTTATATCGGAATCGTTGTGTCATAAATTAAAATTAAAGACCGAACAAATAAATCATGCAGTTAAGGGAATAGGGCAAACCTTGTCAAATATAAGCAAACAAGCAAAGGTTAAAATAGGATCGTGTGTTAATGAACATTTTAAAAGAGATATTAATTGTCTTGTGTTGAATAAAATAACAGAAAAATTACCTAGCTTTGCTTTAAATAAAAACCAATTAAATATACCAGTAAATTTGGAGCTTGCGGATCCTGAATTTAATATACCGAAAGAGATTGATCTTTTATTGGGATCGGAGATATTTTGGTCGGTAATTAATCAAGGTCAAAGATCACTTGGGCCAAACTTACCTGTACTTCAGAATACAGTATTTGGCTGGGTAGTGGCAGGAAATATGCCAATACAATCTTATGTTAATAATGAATCAATTAATTGTTTTAGTAAGTCTATACAAGACAATTTGGTTGATAATCAAATTATAAAATTTTTTGAATTAGAGGAAGTTTCTAATAAAAAAACGATTTTTTCTGAATCTGAGAAATATTGTGAAGAATATTTTGAAAATACCACGACAAAAAATGAAGAGGGCAGGTACGTGGTCAGTATTCCTTTTAAAGACTCGGTTACTAATTTGGGTAAGTCTAGAGAGAGCGCTTTGCAACGATTCTATTCATTAGAAAGGAAACTTATTAATAATCCTAGTTTAAAGCACGACTACGTGAAATTTATGAATGAATATATTATATTGAATCACATGTCTGAACATGATAATAATACCTATAATGAAGAAGGTTACTATTTACCTCACCACGCAGTGATGAAGAATACAAGTTTAACGACTAAGTGTCGTATAGTATTTGACGCTTCATGTAAAACTACGTCTGGTCTATCTTTAAATGAAGTGCAATTTATAGGCCCGACGTTACAGCAAGATATCTTTGAAATCTTGGCCAGATTTAGAGTTTATAAATATGTTATGACCGGAGATATTAGTAAAATGTATCGGCAAATATTAATTAAGAATAACGATAAAAAATATCAGAAAATATTTTGGAGATCCAATCCTGATGATGAGCTTAAATGTTATAAATTAAACACCGTCACATATGGGACTGCGTCCGCGCCATATTTGGCTGTCAAATGTTTATTCGATATCGCAAAACAAAATGAAAAGAACAAAATAATCAGTAACGTAATTAAACGCGACTTTTATATGGACGACTTATTAACGGGAGCTAATTCAGAAGATGAAATGTTATATATTCAAGGAAACATTTCAAATATATTGGCTCAGTCAGGATTTGAGCTACGAAAGTGGTTGTGTAATGACAAAAATATTTTGGAGAAATTTGTCGTAAATAATAATTTGGATGTTAGTACATTAAATATTGGAGAAAACGAGGCAAATAAAACGCTTGGCATATTTTGGGAACCAGGAGGTGATTCAATAAATTATAAGATAAATTTAGATAATTTATCATTAAAAACAATTTCCAAAAGAACCATTTTATCAGTTATCTCTCAGATATTTGATCCGTTGTCTTTATTAGGTCCTATAATTATTATAGCTAAACTCTTAATACAAGAGCTTTGGAAAAATAAGTTAGAATGGGACGATGAGTTGCCAGAAGGTCTATTAAAGGTTTGGAAGGATTTTCAAAGTAATATGATTTTAATAAATTATGTAAAAATACCTAGGCATGCTGTATGTTCTCAGTATATTACTATTGAGTTACATGGTTTTAGCGACGCTTCAACTCGAGCATACGGAGCGTGTGTTTATTTGCGTTGCTCTCTAGCAGCTAGTAAATATGTTTGTAATTTGTTATGTGCAAAAAGTCGTGTAGCTCCTTTAAAACATGTCACGTTACCTAGGCTTAAACTGTGTGCCGCACAATTGTTGGCAAATTTGGTAAAAAAGGTAACAGAGTGTTTAGAAATAACATTTAACAAGTGTTATTACTGGTCCGATTCGACGATTACTCTATGTTGGATTCGCGGCGAGTCATCTACATGGAAAACTTTTGTCGCGAACAGAGTAAGTGAAATTCAATCCCTGACGAGTAAAAATGATTGGTATCACGTAATTTCGTCCCAAAATCCTGCTGACCTATTGTCACGCGGAACCTCGGCAAAATTTCTTATGGGCAGTGATTTATGGTGGCACGGTCCTCAATTTCTTTTAAATGAACAATCTTTTTGGAATGTTTTTGATTTTTCAATCCCATGTGAAATCCCTGATCAAAAAACTGTGTCTTGTATTAGTTTTGAATCGTATAGTTTGTTAGATAACTTATCACGACAAGCTTCTTCTTTTTTCGAAATTGTACATATCTTAGCTTATGCCTGTAGATTTATTTATAACCTAAAAAAAGAGAACTCTGAAGAGAATAAAAAATTAACTGGTGCATTAGTACCAGAAGAAATTGAACGAGCACAAAAGATATTGATTAAAAATGCACAAACTATGGCGTTTCCCCACGAATATCATAATTTAAAGGCGGGAAAACCTATTCCGGTTAAAAGCAAAATATTAAGCTTAAATCCATTTTTAAAGGATGAACTTATTTGTGTAGGTGGGCGATTAAAAAATGCAAATCAATTAGATGCGAAGAAATATCCTATAATTTTGCCAAATGGCCATCCTTTAACAAGGCTTATTCTAGAATCGGAACATAAAAGGCTTTTGCATTGTGGGGCGCAAGCGTTATTGTATTCGATTAGAGAGCGATATTGGCCGATCTCTGGTCGTAATGCGTGTCGACAAGTAGTCAAAAAATGTTTAATATGCTTTAAGGCAAACCCGAAAGGTAATAATTATTTAATGGGAAATCTCCCTGAAGTGCGAGTAAATACCTTTGGTGTTTTTGAAAATGTCGGTACTGATTATGGTGGTCCATTTTATATTAAAAATAAAAAAGGTCGCGGTGCAACTCTTTCTAAAGGTTATATTTGCTTATTTATATGTATGAGCACTAAAGCAGTGCACCTTGAACTTGCATCCGAGCTAACCACGGAGTGTTTTTTAGCAGCTTTTAGTAGATTCACAAGTAGACGCGGTATTCCAAAAAATGTATATTCAGACAATGGCCTAAATTATGTAGGTGCAAATAACGAACTTTGCCAAATTTATAATTTTTTGCAAGAAAATACTGATTATATCGGTAATAAACTAGCTGATAATAAGATAAGATGGCATTTTATTCCTGCCAACTCACCAACTTTCGGAGGTCTCTGGGAGGCAGGAATAAAGAGTACTAAATTTCATTTAAAGCGGGTTCTTGGAGTAAAGTCTTTGACTGTTGAGGAATTCGGCACTCTGTTGGTGCAGATCGAGGGTATTTTGAATTCTCGACCGTTATGTCCGTTAACTGAAGATTCACAGGACTGCTCCGCTCTAACTCCAGCTCACTTCCTGATTGGCCGCACTATGACAGTATTACCTCAGTATGATCTCACGGAATTGGCAGAAAACAGACTGTCAAAATGGCAACATATCCAGGCAATGGTACAACACTTTTGGACCAGATGGCAGAAGGAGTACTTGGGAGAATTGCAGACCAGAACTAAATGGCGAAAAGGCTCCATGGACATTGTTAAAGTTGGGTCATTGGTTTTGGTAAAATACGATAACGCGCCTGTATTGTTCTGGCAGTTAGGACGTGTGACTGAACTACATAAAGGAAGTGATGGCATCGTACGAGTAGTAACGATTAAAGTGCGTTCTGTTACAATAAAAAGAGCTCTAAATAGAATCTGTGTGCTACCTGTAGACATTGACAATTAATTTTGAACGAAGTTTTGTTTATTTTAGAATTATGTTTTTTAGATATGTTTTGCACCATTGCATTGTTAACAAATTACTTTTATTACTCACGAATTTGTAACTGTACTTATTGTTAAAAATTACTGTAGAAAATGATTGATCTTATATAAGCCAGTGTCTGTTATATATTAGAATTTTGAAAGTTCTCGCTACGTCCTTTCAAGGCGGGCGGTATGTTAAGTGGCAACACTAGAAAACTAATGTCATTCCCTCTCTTAAAATATGGCGTTAGACTGAACACAGCCGTTGTATGTATTCCTATTTAAAATATAAAAATATAAGTTTTATACAGTCCACATTGAAGAAAAGAAGTTTTATTTCGAAGGCCAAAACAAATTCTTTTTTATAAAGTTTTGGTTCTAAAAGGAACCGATTTTGTAGTCTTGCGACAGAACGTACGTACTTGTAGATAGGTACTACTAAAAGTAGTCTTCCTCTGCATTTGAAATTTCACCCATGCTTTCAAACTTAGTAGAATCAACATCATCGTCATCATCATCATCATTCGTAATAATTAACGGTCTTACTTCGTCTATAACCTGTTCTGTCTCATAAGATTCAAAAATAATTTTTTCTGTGTGTTCAATGCATTTCCGCCATTCTTCTTTGCCCACTTGGCTAAGCGCCTCCTCCCATAACTTTATAACGCTAGGCTTACCGATATTTTTACAGGCATGTTTGTCATAATAGTTCTTGCTAATATCCCATACCAATTCAATTGCGTTGTAATGACAATGGTAGGGCGGCAATCTCAAAACTTGATGTCCATATTTGAGGGCTAATTCGTCAACAACATACTTTTTTTTAAATGACTGCTCTTTACACTTGCTTAAAAGTTCACTTTTTAAATATAAATTTTCATGGTTTATGTTTTTCTTTGACAACCACTCTTTTATTTCTTCCTTTTTCCAGCTGCTTGTAGGGAATTTCTCTTCGAGTCTCGTATGATAAGAGGCATTGTCTAAAACAATTAAGGAAGGTTTTTCTAAACTTTTTAAAAGTTTTTCCTCGAACCAATGCTCAACAATTTCAGCATCCATATTGCCGTGATAATCATCAGTTTTTTTTGTTGATGAAAATATCAAACTGGCATTTAAAACAAAACCTTCTTCATTACCAGCATGTAATATAATATACCTTTTTCCATTACTTGCACGGGTACTTGAATAACAATGCTTTGAGTCATCCTGCCAAGACGTTTTAGTTGAAGTTCCGTTTGCAAATACCCATGTTTCGTCAAGAAAAACAACTTGTCTCGACAATTCCGATTTTTTGTTGTTTAAATAATCCCTTAAAAATTGCCATCTTTTCGAAACAACATTGGACAGCTCGCAAAGCAGTTTTCTGTTGTTCGTTTTTTTATATTTGAAACCCATATGTAAGATGATGGACAAACTGTTAGTTCCAATATCGCAAAGTTTTTTCTGCTTTATCTTTTCAAGAATAGCTTTGAGGGTAACATATTCCTTGGCTTTATACATATCATAAACAATATTCCTAATAGAGAGTTTTATCCCTTGGGATAAATCCAAGGTTTTTGAATGGAGTCGAACCCTTTTATATGGTCTGTCCAAATCCTCTTCACTCTTTTTTCGAAGTCTTCTTAAGGTCTTCTCTGAAATGCCGCAAGTATCAGACGTTCGTTTTTGCACTGCCAAAACAGACTCTAACGGGCCCGAGTTATCTTTTTCTAAAGTAAAATAACGTTCCACTTGTAATACCAAACGGCGTTCACCTGGAGATAAATGCCTTCTAGGCGATGTGCCACCTTGCTGAACATTTTCCATAACTTTGCTTAATAACTGATTTTAATTCACACACAATGAGAAACAAACTAAAAGTGAAAAGCACAACTACTTATTTAAAATAAAGTAGAACATACCATCCCGCACTTCAGCAAATTTTAATTATTTCTTCGAAAATAGTAATTATTATGAAGATTTAATTATAATAATCCCAAAATAATGTCATTATCGGAAAAGTATATACCTGACAAAATCTTTAACATATTTAACCATCCCGCACTTGAGCAAATTTTAATTGGTTCTTGGAAAATAGCGATTATTATATAGATTTAACTATAATAATAGCAAACTAATTTAATTATCTATTTAATTATTATTTATGCTCAACGCGTAATTCTAAGATAATTTTGTTTTGAAACCTCTGATTTCGCCAAGTAATAGAATACAGTAAACCAGTGGGATGTTCGGTGTGATCAAGTATAGCGAAGGTGCGAAGATATTGTAACTTAACCGACTTACTGTTTTAAAAGCGATAACATCCCTTGGTGATTTAATCCGATATCGGACTTCTTAAAACGCACAGACTCTACACGAGAGTTGCAGCACGTAACTACAGCTCGTGGCAACCACTCGCATTAACAAAAATCAGGACAGCGAGAATCCACATAGTTGGGCTGATTCGTGTGGTTGTCACGAGATGTAGCTAGATGCTGCAACTCTCGTCTGTTAAATTGCAATTCTGTGTCAAAAGCACTTTAAGGTCCCTTAACTCTTCTCGTCGATAAGCCGTAGGCGGCAAAACGCGTCCAAGGATTGAGACTGCCGGAAGGATAAGGGACATCTCTATACACGAACTTATTATAAGTTTGTTGTTTTTTAATCTTAACCTATATTTCTAAAGGATCTAAGGCCCATGCTTATGACGTTGTTCTTGCATTGCAAATTATTATTCGATGGCAATAAAGACAAACTCAACTAAACTCTCTTTGGCATCCTCCATAGTGATATTGCGAATATTCTGTATACGGTGATCGACGGCTTATAAATCCGTATCGTTGTGGAGACCCGCGCATACCTGCCTCAATCCGTCGTCCAGTTGTCATTGAACTATTCGTGGAGGTTGTCTGCTCCTTGGATCTGAAAAGGACATGGGCTTTCTGCCCCCTTGTTTGTGATCTCATCGTTCTATAAAGACTATTGTCTTCGATATTAAGATTTGCGAATTCTAATGTCCCAACCCAAAGAGAGGACTCTTGAGCCTTTAAGAAATCACAAATATATTGCATTTGCATCAGCTTTTATGCGAGGATTTCCAGTGTAAAACGCTTAGTTCGTAATCTCTTGGAATGGTTGTAGTATTGGAAGTAGTATGTGGAAAGGATCGATTGATCAACTTATGTCGGAAGTCTCTATACAAACGTCGCAGTGAAGGGAACACTTTATGTTATCAGACTGCTTTAGTAAGCTCACTTAAGGTATAAGAAATATTTGGATCCGTAAGTTAAATAGATGTAGATAATAGACCATGCAGTAAAGTATAACTGCATCTAACTTGGGCACGTTCTGCTAAAATTGGGGGTAACACACGCAACGACATGCAGAACCAAGTTGAAATTGAGGTAAAAGTGATCTTAGGTAAATCTTACTCAATTAATTTCTAGTTTAAAATGTGGATTTTTGTCATTGGTTAAACAAATTAAATTAAGAAACAATGGTTGGTCGATCCCTAAAATGTTGAATTTAATTAACACGGGAGAGAACCAAGGGAAGTAACAGGTCATTTTCAGAAAAGTGGTATCAAAACAATGCTGCTCATAATAATAAATCAAGTATTATTTAATGCTTAAAAAACCCCGGGTATTCCTAAAAAAAACAGCAAACAGCAAGCAGCAAACAATGGCACATGGTAAGCTGTCGAAATCAAAGAATGTATTGCATGGGGTCCCGCAGGGATTAATTTTAGGACCTATACTTTTGCTCTGTATGCATCGCAGTTGATATGTAAAACATTGCAAATCTCATTTTTGTACGGACGATACGCAACTTTACTTTTCTCTTAAGCCTGATGACATTGCAGAATCTAATAATATGATAAATACTGATTTAAGTGCTATCCTCAGAGCCTCAGAGTCTCATTGCCTTAGTATAAATCCTGCAAAATCACAAGTTTTATTTTTCGGTAGCTCACAAATACGTAATTTACATAAGAAAAAAATATAAATTAAAATAAGCAATGTAGATTTAGAAACGGTCGAGAAAGCAAGAAATCTAGGTCTTATTATCGATTCAAACCTGAGGTTATCCGAGCATGTTAACCTCTGCATCAAAAGAGCCTTTGCTAATTTAAAACTGATTTATGGTCTTAAGAACATTTTAAATAAAAGTATGAAAAGAAAATGACTCGATTGTTTTGTCACACTTTAATTTCGCGGACGCGGTCTATGGGCCATGTCTGGTGGGTGCAGATGTGTACCGTATCCAGCTTATCCAGACGTGTTGCGTCCGTCTGATTGGAGGTATAAGAGGAGGAGAGCGTGGTGTTTCTGCTAAGTTGCGAGATATTGAATGACTGAGAATGGATAAAAGGCGAGCTTTGCATGCACTTGTTCTTTATGACAAAATTATTTTGAAACGACTCCCTCAGTATTTATATCAAAAAATTAAATTCCGCGATGATGAACATAATTTGGATATTCGACATGGATTTATGGAGTTTAATTTTCTGTTATTTGGATAATTAATGATTTAGTAGGCACAGTGATTATCGATTACCTACTGTTTAAATATATCATAGTGGTTGAGTGAGGAAGCCTTGCTTCAACTTCGCCGTTTGTAATCTAGTCATTACAATAAAGTCATTTATTATTATTCTTATTATTATTAAACAACGTCACAGAACCAGATACCTCTATAGTCATGGCAGGGCACTCAATTCCCTCTATTCTATGGATTAATTTATTGGGCGTCAATTTGAGGGGCGTAGTTAAGGCAGGCTCTCGGAAACTCGAACCTTTATAGACTTTACTACGATTACATGATACTTTTGGCTCTGTATTAAGACGAATTCTTCTATCACTGGAGTACTGCATATACATTCGGGGCTCTAATGCCCAATATACTTTGAGACTGTTGAGTTCCACCATTCGCATGATCATCGACCACAAACTGCCAAACATCCCTGGAAGCTTAGAGCATCGAATAATGATTTTGGCCTTTTTTACAAATCTTCTTATTTTAAACTTAACTTAAAGAAAAACATGCCTGATCCAAGGGATCCTGAGGGATATAATTGAGATTTATTTAACAAAAAATTTAAAATTCACAACTCAAATCAACAAAAATCCAATAAAAAACAAAAACAAAAATAATTAGCTATTGCCCGACTTTTATAGATTAGCCTACAGTTGATGGAAAGTAATACCGATTTTACCCATTCAAAACAAGGATGATCTAATTGATTTTTAAACGACAAATCTGACGTATCGCTTGCAAGGGTTGACGTATTTGGCCGATAAATAAGAGATCTGCTTGGCCCATTCGTCATACTCAAATAGCAATCTAGATCACGTCAACAATGGCTGGATAACGTTCTTTTGTTTGACGGTTTCCTTCAACTGCTATCGTTACGTTTTTGTTTTGTTGGTGAACGATGATGATCAATAATGTGATATATATAGGGCGATATTGTTAGAGAAATGCCCAAATTATAGAAACTGAAGCAAGGCAAATATTTAATACGAAAAAAAAAGTAACGAAAAATATAGTTGCGTTTTACCTACATACCTAATACACTCACCGACATAAAATTCGGGACAACCAAAATTTAGATCAAATTTAATGTATGATAACTTTTCTTCCCTAGTCCGATTTCAATCTTTTTTTTTTTCAAAATGTAGATTATTGTTTCGGCTTTAATTAAATTTATTCAATTTTTAAAAATACAATTTACATGTTGAAATATACTGGAAAATAAAAAAGTATATTTTTTCTCTTAAGTTTGTAACACTCTGTAGAGTAATTTTGCAATGCAAACTACACTGGATATGCTTTTCTGCAGAGTTTGATTCATTTTTAACATTTTGCTGTTTAATTTTTCTCGGTGTCGTTATCGGTTTAAGAGATATGAATTTTTGAAATAAACATTACACTTTTTGCAACAATCGTTGAAAACACAGTTGATTTTTTTGGAATGTTTAGGTTTCCTTGCAAACGTATTCTGCATTTGTCAAACAGTTTGATCAGACATATCGAACATTTAAAACGTTTCGTTAGTGAATTCCGACTTTATTTTTTATTTCACTATGCCTTTGTCATCCAAAGATTCAGCTAGAGCCGTTGCTCTTCATGATGTTGGTTATTCCTATAGAGAAGTGGCGGATATGCTAGGTTTCACAAAATCTAGCGTGGAAAGAGCCGTTGCAAGGTTTCGTGAGACTGGAAGTTATGGTAGAAAACCTGGATCTGGAAGAAATCGTGCTATTTCCGCCCTTGATGATCGCTTGATTAAAGTCTTACTTTTAAGAGATCGGCATACCAGTGCACTAGTGATAAAAAAATGAACTCCAAAGAGTTCGTCACGTTGCTGTCAATGAAATAACAGTAAGAAGAAGACTTAATGAAGTCAATTTACGGGCCAGAAGACCGTCAACTGGACCAAAGCTCCTCAGCCAGCATCGAGTTAATAGACTTTTTTTTCACAAGAACACATTAACTGGAACCTTCAAGGGTGGAGGCAAGTTCTATTTTTAGACAAGAAAGAGTATGGAGACGAGAAGGGGAGAGATTTGCTCAATGTAATTTTAGCGAAAGGGTTAGTTTTGGTGGTGGATCCATTATGGTGTGGGGCGGTATTTTACTTGACGCTTGAACAGAACTTGTTTTTTTTTCACAGAAGAACTATGACTGCCCGAACGTACATTGAAGAAATTCTGGAAGAACATGTTGTTGTTTTTGCACAATTTATCGGTAACGAATTCGTTTTCATGCATGACAATGTCCGTCCACATACTGCCAGAATAGTGGCCCAATATTTAAAAAAGGTTGGAATAAACGTTGTGCGCTGGCCCGCTCGTATTCGATAGAATATGTATGGGACATGTTAGGTAGACGAATCAGGAAACGCCGAGGACAGTTATTTACTCTCCAACAGCTCCGAAATGCTCTGGAAGAAGAATGGAGTGCTATTCCACAATGTGATATCCAAAACCTAATTAGGGGAATGAAAAGACGTTTAGTAGCTATTATAAGAGCTAGAGGAGGTAACACGAGGTACTAACTTTTAAAACCCCCACTTATATGTTTCAATTAAAAATAGACTTGATCAAAAAGTGTAATGTTTATTTCAAAAATTCATATCTCTTAAACCAATAATGATCCTGAGAAGAATAAAACAGCAAAATGTTAAAAATGAATGAAACTCTGCAGAAAAGCATATCCAGTGTAGTTTACATTGAAAAATTACTATACAGAGTGTTACAAACTTAAGAGAAAAATTTACTTCTTTATTTTCCTGTATATTTCATTTAATTAAAACCGAAACAATAATTTATATTCTAAAAAAAAAGGATTGAAATCGGAGTAGGGAAGAAAAAGTTATCATACATTAAATTTGATCTAAATCTTGGTTGTCCCGAATTTTATGTCGGTGAGTGTAGTCCGATTTGGGCGATTTGTTTACCAAGTCATTTACATCGCAATATTATCAAACAGTCTCATAAAAATCTTTCTTCGGCATTGTTCGTTAATTGACTCAACTAATGGATGTCAAAATAGTTCCTGACTGTCAGTTGACACTGTGATTGACACTTTTGACGAAAAATACGTTTGCTTCTTAATGAATCGAATATTCAATCAATGTTATGCCAAAGTAAGTAAGTAAAAGTGTACTAATTACTAATTCGTAGAAACTTTCCTAAGTAAAAATTCCTTTTAGAGAAAATATGGTCAAATTTACAATTAATGGATGGATTTCCTAAACGGGGAAGAGCAGTAACAGCAGCTTGCACTGAATCTAATTTATGTGCTAAGAGGGGACACATGGACATAAGAATGCAAAACAATAATAACATGGAGCCCATTGGCGACGTACCTCACAGAAATGAAGAAAGAATGTTACAAGTAGGTATCACTACTATGAATGATAGACGTGTTTTGGGATCTCCTCGTCCTTATTTATTCTATCCACTTTTCAACTGGTAAATATCGCCTTCAGGTGAATGCTGATCAGGTTAAGAAACTACAGGATTACTTATAATATTAGGATTCTGGGTTATGGCAGCTAAACATAGAGCCTAAATTTGAGATCCCTCATTATGGTTAGTTCAGGTTAGTTAGCATTTCAGTTCGTGTCTGCTGTTCAAGTAGATTTTATTTCATTTTCACTTGGGCATTGGTTTAGGCAATACTATTTAATCCACGAATAACGAATATCTTGGCCAGCAAACAAAGTTAATTGTATGTGCTTTTCAGGATAGAATTGTAAGAATCTTAAGCTTCACGGACCCCCAAACCGATGTCATATTTCTTTACTTTAACAACGAATTCCCAGACGAGCTGCCTTCCTGTTCCCTATTTGATGATGATGAACTAAGTGAGTCTAGTGTTGACAAGGAGGATAAAGGAAAAAGCAAGGGGCAGCATAATATGTTTCCGAAAGTTGTTACTACTAGAATTAGTGACAATCGTACCATCAATTCATATTACATCGAAGGTAAGATAAGTGGAAGAATTTCAATTCATATTACTTATTTTAATGAAGACATATTTAGTACATTATAGTACCTCGAACACAATTACAGTGTGTGGCATCTTATAGTTAGCCTTGGTTAGGACTTCTTAAGTTATTATATTAATGACAATGTTCATTTTAGATATAGTAACAAGGGTTCATATGCCATCAGAAGAATTTGCAGAGGTTATACAATTTGGATCGACAAAGAGGTTTTGGATTCGGATTTGGAAATGGTTTAAGCAAAAAGTTGGATGCTTAAAAAAATAATTAATGTTTATAAACTGTTTTGCATTTTTGTCTATTATATTTTAAAATAAGTTAGATATGATTTCACCTTATTGCCTACTTTAAGGATACCAACAATAGACATTACTGGCCTCCTGTAATTTAGGGCGGGCAAGTAAAGTTCGACAAGAAGAGAAGTGCGGCAATATTTCTGTTTACTGCATATGGACGATTGAAACGGCTTTTTTTATAACAGGTATACTTTTTCCCAAGTCAGTTTGATGACATAAAGGAGCTTCGACCGGGCTTCAAAGGAACCGGCATCATAATCGTGCTTTTTATTATTAAAAGTGTTCTTTTATATCTGTATTTAATTAATAGTCTGTATAGTAACTCCCTTTGAAAGCTAGTTTGCAAATGTACTTTGAACCAAAAAATTTTCAATGTCAAAGAAAGAAGGAACAAGTCATTCATGAATTTTATTATAATAAATTATTTTAGTATTTCAGAAATATTATTTATACAAAAATAAGTTAAATCAAACTAAAAAGGAATTTCACTGTTGTTAAAAAAAAAATAAGCAATTAACAAACCCTTATGTTCCTCCTACACTTACGAAAACTTTGTAGAGCTGGCAACACCCTGGCGATAGACCGTCGAGACCCCACCAGTAATTTAAAGTGCGAACTATTCTTTCCCGAGTGGGAAAATTAAAAGAACAGCATATAAATACAAATTTATATGCTGTAGACAAGAACAGCTAATAGTTAAAGGCTTTGCCAATTGGGTGATCCCTTATCAGTTGGTGATTGAGGTATGCGATATTGGGGATCGGACAGCGTCGTGACTGGTTGAAACGATTCACTGTAATTTACATATTTCATTTTTTGCTATAACTGTGTAGTTTCAGACAAGTAAGTTTTTACTTGGTACCTATATTTTATTATATCAGTATGACTTTTTGGCGACAATTTAAAACAGAAGGTCAATGTGAATTATCGCAGGAATATAATGAGTCGGTGCCAGAGTCAGCCTTCGAGAGCGAAATAAGTCCGGAATTAAGAAACAAAGATTTACATGTTTAATGTCAACGCAATATTTTAAATGTGTCCGCGTGCTTAAGAAAAGAAAATGAGGGAAAAACTGAAAATGTACTTGTAATGAATTAACACAACTTGGGTTTTATAAGAATTTCTAACGTAATTAATTTGGGGAGTGTAACCGGTCATTTCATGAAACGTAAACCAATAAATCAAAAATTCAAAACGGCTGCCAAACTACAAGGGATTTTAATCTGCAAACTATTCACAACTTTTACGAGGATAATATATTCCCAACTTTAGAACTGGTTCGTGACAAATTGTGAGGTTACCCTGATTATAAGTACCAATCATTAGAAACATTGCGTGGTGTCTTGTTAGAATGTGGCTTTATACATAAATAAATAGATAATCTAATGGTTATAATGGAATCCCCGCGTATCATTTAACTACGACAGGACTTGAAAAAATAGTCCATACTTTCAGTGGAGTCAATGTAATATAAAATAAAACAATGCAGTCTTCCTCCACAGTTTAATTGTTAACATAAAAAAGTTTTTTAAGCTCCCGACATGTTCCGAGTACTTAAGTACTCATCTTCAGGGGGTACCAACATCGAGTTTAACATCGAAATAAGTTGTCTCAAATAAATGAGTACAACAGAAAGGCTGGAGACTTGGTGCATTAGATGGTTAATTATATAGAATAAGAAGTAAAGTTAAGATTAAGTTTTGTAATTTAGATAAGTGAAACATATTTAAGTAGGATAATAAAAGATTATGACCTCTGAAGGAGAGAAGTTTTCTTTAATTTTGTTAAGCAGTTGAAGTATAGATTGTGTTTATTGAAATATAGGAAAAGTTTAAAGGAAGATTTTTTTGAAAATTAAGAATTATGAGCTTGTATGATTTAGTTTAGATGAGTAAAATATATCTTCAGTTCAAATAAAGAGAGATTGTGACATCTGGAGGAGAGAAGTTTTCTTTTAACTTGCTTAACAGTTAAATTGTAGGTTTTATTTAGTAAAAAATTTTTGTAAAATATTGAAAAGTTTTTTAAAATTTAGAGTGGTTTATGAACAAAAACCTTTTAAAACACTTTACTAAATAAAACCTAAAATTTAACTGTTAAACAAGTTAAAAGAAAACTTCTCTCCTCGAGATGTCACAATCTTTCTTCATTTGAACTTAAGATATATTTTACTCATCTAAACTAAATCATACCAGCTCATGATTCTTAATTTTCAAAAAACCTTCCTTAAAACTTTTCCTATATTTCAATAAACACAATCTATACTTAAACTGCTTAACAAAATTAAAGAAAACTTCTCTCCTTCAGAGGTCATAATCTTTTATTATCCTACTTAAATATGTTTCACTTATCTAAATTACAAAACTTAATCTTAACTTTACTTCTCATTCCATATAATTAACCATCTTATACACCAAGTCTCCAGCCTTTCTGTTGTACTCATTTATTTGATACAACTTATTTCGATGTTAAACTCGATGTTGGTATCCCCTGAAGATGAGTACTTAAGTACTCGGAACATGTCGGGAGCTTAAAAAACTTTTTTATGTTAACAATTAAACTGTGGAGGAAGACTGCATTGGTTTATTTTATACGACAAGACTGTTTGCGCAAAATAAAGGAGTTCCATGAATCCGATAAAATAATAATTTATTTAGACGAAACTTTTTGATGATGATTTGATACTCGTGATGTTGTTAAGTATGGTTGGGTACACAGTAAAAATTGTATTTTTGATACACCGTGTTCGAGAGGAAAACGCGTTATCATGCCGGAAGCAAAGATGGCTTTGTACCTAATGTGTTGCTCTTGTCAGCAAAGAATATCACTCAATAGTAAATCTTCAACTTTAAGCGCAGTTGTCCTTGATAATATTCGGCAGGTAATAACGAAATGAATAGCGATGTATGGAAAAATTGGATAGCTCATGTTATAAAAACAGAAAATGGATATTCTGTTTCACCACCTATAGCGCCAGTAGTAATCCAACCTGGAAACGATTCCACTTCTGAAAGTTATGATAATTCCAGTCATTGGGTTGTTTATGAATTTTAAATTAATTATGCTCCTTTAACACGTATCTCAATAACTTGTTATATTACAGAACGTTTACTGTGATTATGCTGATGCGATCAATTTGCTGTTAAAATATGTATAGTGAATTCTACCTACTAACTATATGTATATTCCAACTAACATAGTTCCTGCCCCTATCCTTTTTTAGCAAGAAAAAGTCATACCTCCTCGCGGTCCTGGCTAGACAAAGACAATTTTTTTAAATTGTTTTCGGCAAAATGAGCATTTTTTTTACCGAAAGGCCATTTTAAAAATATTCTCTGCAGGCAAATTCACGGGTACAAACCTTTTATCGATATAAACTGTGATGAACAAGCTGTAATATGTACTATTTAATCATATTAAGGAGTCAACAATCCACATTTTAATTATTTGGTAGGAGCGACGCCTATGGTCACGAGTTTAATGCTTTTTTATGTCATCAAATTAAGCTTGGAACAACTATATAACCTGTTCCAGTTTTAAAAAGTACCCGTTTCAAGAAACCTGCTTTAGTTCCGAACTGTTTCAGAATGTAGATATATAATTATTCTATCTACTTGGTCGTTGTTCAAGGCAGGGTTGCAGGTTGCCGCGTTAATAGCAGAGTGGACTAGACTACTGCAAGAGAACATTGAATATGAAATCGTGTTTTGAAAAAAACAGATTTTATTCCAAAGCGTCATCCCCTCATCCTTGTGGGGATCACTCGCCGACTTGATTTCACTTCGGCTGGCTTGGTGTGGTTTCGGTAAGTTTGGTTTCAGTAAGTCACGAATAACGGTAGGATGTGCTATGCGTGACGCTGCCTAATTTTTATGCTGTACATTTTTAAAAGAAAAGTTGAAAAAAGAATCAAAATTAACTGATACTCTTAAAAGAATAATTTAATCTATAAAACAGAAGGAGTATGGCAAATGTTCAAATAGGCCGCCCTGCTGAGCTTCACAATAACCGTCATAACCGAAAATTTGCGAGTATTTTGGGGGAAAATGGAGTTTACAACGTTAATAATTTTCAGACGCAACTGCTTTAAAGTGGTCGCTCTTTTATGCACGTGACCGTAGATGTTTCAAATGACCCAGAAAAAAAGTCATTTGGCGTTAGATCCGGAGATCTAGCCGACCTTGGTGCAATGGAGCAGTTCAGGCAAAATCATTTGCAAATATTCCCAAACTTCTCTAGCATTGTGTGCTGGACAACCATCTAGCTGAAACAAAGCTTTTTGGGGAAATTGAGTTCTTAGTGGCACACTTGAAATGCTTACTTTCTTGGGATCAATATTGAGCGACGGATTATGATTGACACTTTCCCTAGTAGCCTTACAAAACTCCATCTGCCTGATCTGGTCATCCGGAAAAATTTCCTGCGTTGTTAATTGCGCGGTCTAAAATACCAACTTCTCAAGCAATTTTACTTTTATCTTCTTGAAAATAGGACATCTTTCCTGATTTTCTTATTTGTAACAATCAGTACAATTATTAATACATCTCTTCTTTTCAAACCTATAAAAAACATTCAAAGTTGTTTGGGACCCGGCCGGGCAGGGTAAAACGAATTTAGAACGATAAAAGACTTCATCTGCACTATCAGCGTTAAAATACAATTTTATAATATTTACCATTTGTTCACGAGTACACACCTTTTTTCACCTATTTCGGTTCAGATATCAATTTTTTCTACGACCGTGCGTTTTAACCCATTTTCCCGCACGCATTTTAGTTTTGAAAGTGTCACATCCCCGTACTAGTGCGGTAAACCCACTTTTCCGCACTAATGGGGGAAAGTAAAATTATGCGAATTTTGACCTTATTAGATAGTTTTTTACCTCGGAAGTTATAACTATTGTTACAATAGGTAAATAAGTATTAACGAAATAGTCCATCTAATAAAATCTACCTCTTTTCAAGCTTTTTGTTCTATTTTTGATTTTTTGAAAATATAAAATAATGAAAATATTTTTTTCTAATTTTGTCTCGAAAAATAGATATTTCGAACGCGCTAGCGAGTTCGAAATATATCCATTTCGAACTCCGAATTTTATTTTTTAAAAGTTGGCATTGGTTATATTTAAATGTTTTATTCTGTTGACGTCTGACGTTTCCTGTTATTGTTATCCATGAGAAAAGAAAGTTTTCGGGATTTCTCTGGTAAAAGTTGATTTATCGTTTTATTAGCAATATCCCTTAACTCAGGGGGAGTTAAACTTAGATTATCATGCTCCATATTTTTTTAATTATAATTATGAACAACTCTATGAAATATTAAATCACAAATTTCGTGACAATGACACAAAGAAAATATTATTTATTGTCAAGGCTACTATGATAAAAAGAAATTTAGAGTATTACCAACATAGAATTTAGACACACAAATTTACAAAATTTGAAGGGTTGATTTTCTTTTTAAATATGTATTTTCTTATTGAAAAAAATACAAAATAGAAAAAATAGTATAAAGTACGTGTTTTATAAAGCAGTTAGAGCACTTGTCCCGTTAAAAAACTCGCCGCAAGCGGCTCGTTTTTTAACATGGACGCGTGCTATAAGATGATGCTTTATAAAACATGTACTTTAATATACTATTATATAACCCTGTACATTTCGTTTTATAGCCATGTCACCAAACAACTATTAAACCAACCTGTGACGGGTGGTTTGATATTATTTGCTATGATAACCAAGGCGTGTCATTGTTACGAAAACGTCAAAGTTGTTCAAAGCATCTTCGAAGTGACAGTATACAGTCTTTTTCTAAATTAAATCGAATCAAAGCAATATCTAATGGATTCATTCGACGAAGAACTTTCCGAAACAATTTTAAAAGCTGCAGATAAAGTAAATTTTGAGCTGTTACCTGTCAAATCCAGACTAAGGTATGAAAAGCAATACGAACATTTTGTTACATAGTGTAAGGAGAAAGAGGCGAAAACCTATAGGGAAGAGGTATTTCTGGCGTATTTTTCAGACCTAAGTAAGGTTTTGAAATAAATCTAATACATTATGGTCCCGCTATTCGATGGTAAAAAGTCTAGTAAAAATAAAACAAAATTTGGATATAGGGAACTTCCATAAGTTAATGTCGTTTCTCAAACAAAAAAATGTTGGTTTTCGAGCACAGAAAGCGCAGGTTTTTACCAAAGAATATATATCCAAGGTTATGCTAGCCCCTGATGAGGTATACCTGATGATTAAAGTGAGTACCATTTTTGCCCTGGCTGGCGCTCTCCCCAGAGCGGAGCTTGTAAATATCACTGTCGACGACATTCAAGATAAAGGCAATCTAATTGTTGTGAAAATTTCTGATTACAATAATCATTCGTCAAGATCATTTGTTTTATCTGAAGAAATAAATAATGGAACCTATTTGATGCTGTACAGAAAATACGCAAATTTACGACCACCTACCACTCCGCATCGCCGCTTTTTTATTAATAATAAGAAAGAAAAATGCGTAGTTCAATGCGTTGGCGTAAACACTTTTGGTAAGATGCCAGCAGAAATTGCTGCATATTTGCGCCTACCTAACCCGGAACGTTATACAGGACACAGTTTCAGACGTTCTTCGGCAACGTTCCTAGCAGACTCAGGTGAAGGGATAACCAACATAAAAGGCCTCGGGGGCTGGAAGTCTACTACAGTCACTGAGGGCTATTTGGAGGACTCCGAGAATCAGAAGAAAAACATATCGAATAAAATTCTTTCATCTACAAATTACGTACAACCTTTGCCGTCACCGTCATCGTCATCTTTATGCGACCTGCAACCGATGCCATCCCCATCGACGTCATCTTTATGCACTTACCAGTTAACACCAAATAACTGCACTGGACCGGCAATTTTAAATAATTTACAGAATGCAACAAAATGTGTTTTTAATATTAATGTTCATAATAATTAGTAGCTTTTTAGTGAAAGTTTCGTATATACAGGGTGTTTTGTAATTGAATGTCAATAATTAAGGGGGCGATTTTTGTGTTCATTTTAAAAAGAAAACTTCATATAAACGTATGTCCTAAACGTCTTTATTTTTGATATACAGGGTGGTAAAGTTTTCAAAAATAAATAGTTTTTTAATAATATCTGTAATACCACTTTAGATATTTTAATGAAATTTGGCAGACATGTACTATGTATCAAGATGCATTATTTACTGTACAACAATTTTTTTTATTTCCACCAGTGGCGTTCGTACGGAATTTCACCTGCCTATTTTGGCAGACATTAATGTAACGCTACTGATTTCTCGTAAAAATAAATTTATTCCTAAAATCCCCAATCATTTCTAAACAAATTTGATCTCTTGAATTTTTTTCAATCCGATGCACGGTTTTCGCTTAAAAAAAATAAAAACCTTTTCTCTGCATGATCATAACAATATCGTTAATATGACAATATCACCATGCACAGAAATAGATTTTATTTCTTAGATCAAGTTTGCTTAGAAATGAATAAGGATCGTCTGTTAATAAATCAACAACAACCTTTGTGAAAAAAAAGAACATACATAGAAACTAGATAAGTTGTTGAAAATGCCCTCCACCTTGAAGGATACACGCTTCAGCTCTTTTCCTCATATTGTCGCGCACTCTTTGAAGTATACCTTCAGTATTTCTTATTAAATCGAAGGAAGCTCTTATACGATCTTCCAGCTCTTCTAAAGTGTTTACTGGGGTGGGGCAAACCAGACTTTTAAGATGCCCCCCTAAGAAAAAGTCCAAACTATTTAAATCTGGGGACCTAGGCTGCCATGGTTGAGGTCCGCCACGACCAACCCATTGGTTATTAAATGTTTGATTTAAATATTCTCTTGCTACAACACTAAAGTGAGCGGGCGCACCATCATGCATGAACCATATTCTGTTTCTTATTAAAATTGGTACTTCTAGCAATATGGGCAAATCCTCCTCTAGAAACCGGCGATAATTATGGCCATTTAGCCTTTCTGGCAGGAAAAAAGGTCCAATTAAATAATTTCCAACAATTCCACCCCAGACATTTACCGAAAACTGTTCTTTCTGGTTATATTCTACAACTGCGTGGGGGTTTTCGTCGGCCCAAATATGGTTATTGTAAAAATTTCTGATTGCGTTTCTGGAAAAGTTAGCTTCATCTGTAAACATTATTTCATGGTCAAACAAGGAATTATGCGCAATTTTCTCCAAAAACCACTGACAAAAATTAACACGCAAGGGAAAGTCTCGGGGAAGTAACGCTTGGACCCGTTGAATATGATACGGGTACAATAAAAAATCGTGCAAAATTTTCCAAACCAGGACGTGCGAGATATTCAGATTATGTCCAATTTTTCTAGTACTTATTTCAGGATTATTATCAATATAATTTAAAATTGCTTCTTCAATTTCTGGAGTTCTTACAGTCCAATGGGATCCTTTTAATTGATTATTTGCCATAAAAGTACCTGTTTCAGTCAACCTTCCATGTACATTTGCAAATGTTCGCCTATCTGGTATGACTCTATTAGGGAACCGCTCTTGATACAATCGCTTAGCTTCCGGCGAACTGCCATCAGCCAAACCATACATGTAATGCATATCTGCCAACTCCTCCTTAGTAAACCCGACCATTATCTTTCAAAATAACAATACTCGGATATTTTAAACACCAAATTAATAAGACACGAAAAACCGAATTTAAATATTGATAAACTGTCAAACAAAATAATGACAACCGCCCTGACAACAGAATTAAGAACTCTTACAGACACAGCCTACTACAATAATAATTTTTGAGATCCTTATTCATTTCTAAGCAAACTTGATCTAAGAAATAAAATCTATTTCTGTGCATGGTGATATTGTCATATTAACGATATTGTTATGATCATGCAGAGAAAAGGTTTTTATTTTTTTTAAGCGAAAATCGTGCATCGGATTGAAAAAATTCAAGAGATCAAATTTGTTTAGAAATGATTGGGGATTTTAGGAATAAATTTATTTTTACGAGAAATCAGTAGCGTTACATTAATGTCTGCCAAAATAGTCAGGTGAAATTTTGTACGAACGCCACTGGTGGAAATAAAAAAAATTGTTGTACGGTAAATAATGCATCTTGATACATAGTACATGTCTGCCAAATTTCATTAAAATATCTAAAGTGGTATTACAGATATTATTAAAAAACTATTTATTTTTGAAAACTTTACCACCCTGTATATCAAAAATAAAGACGTTTAGGACATACGTTCATATGAAGTTTTATTTTTAAAATGAACACAAAAATCGCCCCCTTAATTATTGACATTCAATTACAAAACACCCTGTATATGTTGAAATAAAATAATTTTTGAAAAATAAGTAGGTATACTTTTGTGTATATGTATAGTATACGGTCGTAGAAAAAATAATGTTCCTACGTCATGCGTAAAGTGTCTTTCCCGCCCTTGACCGCTTGCTCGAACTCCGCTCTGCGGCGTTCGGGTCAACTGCAGTCGCGTGCGGAAAAGTATCACTTTCCGCACTTGTTAGGAAAATAACTATTTTATCAAATCTAGAGTATGGTTGACCAATTAATTTAGAATATACCGCTTGCATGCCCAAATTTCCCCCTTGGTTTCATGCAATTTGTCACTTGTAACCCGCAAGTGAAATAGAATAGTGTTGTGCAACCTCTTTAAACCTTACTCACTGACCATTCCAAGGGGCGCCCCATCAAGTCCAAGAAGAGTTCCACTTTATGACCCTGGGAGTTTCTACATAAGGTAGGCAAACATCCGTCTATAATAGTTAATATCTACCACCTGTAATGAAATTCAGTAACCCATTTTAAAAAATAACAATATACAGCACTGTCCTATACAGATTCAAAACACGGAAGAAATAGAAAATCTGGCAACACGAAATTTCAATCTATCCTACTTCTACTTTAAACTTATTTATTACTCATTTACTTCTGTGCATTGAAATGCCCACTTTGCCCACCCTAGATTACAGGAGACCAGTACCAGTGTATATTTGAAGTAGAAATCCCTATATTTATTGCAAAAGTTTTTAGTGTTTTTTTTAAAGCAAACAATTTCACTCATCTATAACATTCCTTTTTTTGTTATGTCAGAGCAATTATACAAATCATTGCATACACCATTCGCGCTGAAAAACCTACCCTAATGCAAGAGTGTATGACAAAATTTCCATTTTATTTACGTAGTAACTCCACTCAAGTCTTCTTGCTAACGAATCCCAATAAAAAAGTTAAAGATCAAACCGAACGAGAGGTTTCGTTTTCCTACGCCACATTTGCATATCATTAATTTTTATACGCTCCGGAAACTTAGTCAATCAAGCATTGATATTGGAACTTTTACGTCTCAAGGGCTTCAGTGATGTTTGAATTGTCGGAGTCTATAAAAGGAAAAAAACTTGAATGTAACTACATAAAAGGTATGCAAATCATAGTCAGAAAAAATATTGATGATACCAGTGTTATCATCTACAGTGGTTTTGGCGCAGAGTACGAATACATTTCTTAAGGTAATAAATCGGGTCAACGGAATATAAAAATGATTATCAATCGGCTTATAATAAACGCCAAAAATTCAATAACTTGTATTTATGTTAATTTACAGTTATTATGCTATACAGGGTGTCCAGAAATAACGATGATACATTTTAATATATAGTTCTACATAAAAATACGTAAAAAGGTCTTATTACCTACGGTCCGCAAATGCTTCCATACGGAGCTACAGGCCCATAAAGATGGTACCATCAACGTATTTTTTTTTTTTTAAATTAGTGACAATACAGAAATACCCTTTTATAAAAGGATCACATCTATTTGGGGTTAAAGGTTATTTTGATACTTGGTTGAAGACGTTCAGGACTGCGATATTTTTATTAATTATGTGTCCCACATACAAAAACAGAGATTGCCAGACTCTTCACAATAACCAAAGATAATGTTGTTGGAATTAATTTCATTGAAGTTTTACGGCAATATGTTCAAATACCTCCAAAGAGTATGCCAAACAATCGTTTTTTTCTTGGATATAGAAACAGAAAATGTATTATCCAGTCAAAAGGTATCAACACTTTTTTAAATTTTGTCGTATAAGTCCAACTTTCTTGCTGAAAGTTATGTAGAAGAATCTATAGAAAATAAAAGAACACCAGCTGTGAGAATACTTGGTGAAGATAATTCAGCAAATGTAACACTTACTAAAGGAAGTAGGTCCACTAACATAACAGTAGATTCCTACGCGAAACAGATTTTCAGCAATAACGATGATGTCGTGCATCATCGCATGAACGAAAGCAAGCATTATATAATGACAATTTCCAATTGTACCATTAAAATGTATAATAAGTAAATGAATTAATAATGTTGTTCTCTTGTGGAAATGTAGTGATAAGTGAAATGAACCACATTTGACAACGAAAATCAATGTCTAAATAATGACTTTTTGTGAATGAATTACAAAAATAATTTTTTACAATATCTTGAAAACAAAACTGATTGAGCAAGCATAACCTGAATTAACCTAACAAATTCGTTCAAACATTATTTTTTCTCAAGCTTTACACACAAATTTGCAATATCTGAAGAACTACAAAACTGTATACGCAGCGTATGGCGGTTTCTATTTATTTTTTTAATTCATCAAATTTTATCCTTATATAAGGGGTATTATTATATAATAATATGTATTTCTCTTCTACCATATGATATGTTCTGTCGAGCGTTTCCCCATAATAAATTATACCGTTCTATAATGTCCTAATAACATAATGGCTTTAAATACGTGTTATTTCTGGTCATTTGAACACTTTAAGTCTGATTTAATGTGACAGTATTTTATGGTCATATGGCCACGCTTCACAGCTAATAAAGGGTTATTATATATAGGGTACTTTTTAAAATAGCTGTTAGACTTCTTGGACGAAAAATTTCCGGGTGTGAAATTCCATTTCCGAAAATTGAGAGCGTTGCTTTTTTGGTGTGTTCATATTTATCGCTAATGGCAGCGCCAAAGGAGAAAATGAAAAATAAATAATTTTTTTACGAGTATTTATTAGGTAGGTATTAGATGAGTTTATTATTATTTAAAATAAAGTGCAACTTTTGCTTTATCGAAAAAAGTTTTTGACAACTTATTCGTGTAATTCTAAAGAACTAGTCTTTCAATTCACTTTATTTTAAGGGGTAGTCATTAAGTTGGATCAAAGTGATCCTTTACTCTTGTTTTTCTTAGAGATATCTATTTGATTACAATGGTTGGAATTTTGTGATTTTTGGTTTGCTTATTTTGATTGGTGAGAGAAATATTTTTAGTTTCTGAACATTTTTTTTAAGTTAGAGAATCTTTACTATAGCGGTCGCTGTCAGGGTGGGATCTAATCTTTCGGATACTGGTGTTTGTTTCTATCTGTAGATCATATTATGTGTGACTCGGTAACTAGGCTGTTTCTCGAGTTCTCGGCGCGCTTATGGTATTGTGTAATTATTTTATTAAATAATTCTTTTATTGTTTCCATTCTCGAGTCTAAATGCAATAAGTCCATTGGAAAATGTCTCGGCATGTTTGTGATTATTTTTAGTGCCTTATTCTGCGCTCTTTGTATTTTGAGTTGATTTGTCTTACTTACGGTACACCAGGCTGGTATACCGTAAGTAAGTACAGGTCTCACTATTGTTTTATAAAGAGTACCTAACTTTTGTTCTCAGACTAATTGCGCTATTTTTATTTATTAAAGGGTAGATGGCGAATAATTGCTTTTGCGCTTTTTGCATTCTATCACTTGCATTGCTTTTCCAGGTAATTTTTTTATCAAAAATTATACCCATCAGATACTTGATTTGAGGTGACCATGATATTGATCTATTCATAACTATTAAGTACTGTTGTTTCTGGGAGCTTTAATCGGGCTTTTGAAAAGAAAGTGGTCTGGGCTTTATTCGCGTTGAGATGGAGCTTCCAAGAGTCCAACCATCTCTAAAGGAGAGCTATATGGTGCTGAAGCCTTAAAACTACAATTCGGGGCGTCGCTGACGTAACGGTAATCGCAGTATCGTCTGCAAACAGATATAATTCTGTTTGCGGGTGCGTTGGAATATCACTTGTGTATAGATTGTACAAAATTGCAGCTAGCGGAGACCTTTGAGGGACTCCCGCATTTATTTGGATTATTCCTGATAGCATGTCTTCAGACGATACCACGCAAGACCTGTCCTCAAGGAATGAGAGGATAGTATAAATTGAAACGTTTGGTATACCTACTCTTATTTGCTTAAGTATAGGACCATTGTGCCAGACCTTATCAAATGCCTTAGAAACGTCAAAAAAGACTGATCCTGTTGACAGGTGTCTATTGAACCCTCTTAGTATGTTGGTTGTCAACCTTGTTACTTGGCGCACCGTGCAAAGATCTGCTCGAAATTCGAACTGTTCCAATGGTAAAATATCATTGTTTAGTACAAAATCAGATATTCGATTCAGTATTATTTTATGATCTTGCCAAGGGATGATAATGAACTTATCGGCCTATAGTTGACAGCCAACTGAAGATATTTACCAGTTTTTGGGATTAACATCACTTCTTGCCGTTTCCAAACATCTAGGAAGTAGCCCATGCTTGCAGTTGAGTCAATATAATAAAAAAAAAACACAGACGGTCTACCTCCACAGTATGTATTTGAAAAGTTATTGGAACTTTATTGTTTCCAACATATTTCGAACATAGAAACGTTTATCATCAGGGAATTCAATGCTCGACCAGAGTAGCTCTGCTCATTAGAGCTGGATTTATAAACTCGAAAAGTTGGTGAGGTTGAAGTTATGATCAAGTTTGTGAGGTTAGATATTCCGAACTCCGAGCATAAAAATTGGTTATTTCGAACTACCAGGGAAGTTTTCGAACCTTACATGTGCTTTACATGAACAACATGACCGAGTGTATAAATGGAACTGAGTATTCCCTTTAGTTTAAATTAAACTCCTATTTCCAACACCAACTGAACCTCAACCTCGCCAACTTTTCGAGTTTATAAATCCAGCTTAAAGGTCTGATCCCACCATCAGTTCCTGACAGGTTCAAACTGTCAAATTCAATCGACCAGTTGTATGATTTAATAAAGCATCCTGGGGTCTACATGCAATATTCATGTGGTAGACTCTATTTTTGATTCAAAACGAGTATCGGACTCCCCCTTGGAACAAGCCATAAAAGTGATATTAGTAAGGAGAAATTCGTGCTGAATTGTGACAAGTGGTTCAAGTTTCTTGAAGAAGTCAATAATATTGTCACAATGTCACATTTTTCCTTCCTATTTATTTTTTAATTTTGTGGGTTTATAGGTCCTATATGAGATGGAGATTTCCGAAACATGTTGCGAACAATAAAGTTCAAGTCGATATTATGAAGGTAGACCGTCTGTGCTTCATTTGATTCGTGTAATTGTCCTAAAATTTATAAAAAGTATAAATTTCGAGTATTATGAGAAGTTACTTTGTTCGAATTTTTCACACCCCCTTGCTATACCCTTATCCCCTCACCCCCAACTCTTTACCTCCAACCTCTTACTCCACACTTTGAAATCTTCCGCGGGCCCTGAAGCAAATCACTCATAAAGTGTTTATTTCAAGGTTGTAGGTAATGGTTGCGTTTTATGTTCATCAGAACATAGCGCTATTTTATATCGGGTGCTGGTTCTCATTCAACGTTGAAGATCAGATAGATACGGGTCAGTTAGTAAAGTAGGGCAGTAAGGTCCCAGAAAACTAAAGGAAGCAGAAGCGAACCAAACCTTTGATGTTCGTGTCGCCAGACTTTTACCGACGTATTGACGACATTGACGTTTCGCCTAATTGGTACAGTGTAAAAAACTTAAAAAATATCAAAGAATGCGAATAATTTAAAACGTACACTGGAAAAAGTGTTACTTACAGATTAACAAAACTTGTGTAACTTTCTGCAGTTCTTGTCCTTATTAGTCTATTGGAATAGTTAAGCGTATAAAAGTTTCTCGATCTTCTAAGCTCTCATAAAAAGATTTATTCCAATACAGCCAAATTACCGTCCCTCAACGATCATTTCTAGTCTGTCAATTAAATATTGAATTTGGCAATCGATTGCTGCAGTGGTACATTAGTTGAGCGATTATCTCGAAATATCTGTTGTGTCATGCATTAAACAACGATTAAAGGCAGCTGATCAATAATTAAACTAAACATAATTTCTGGGACGTTTAAATCAGCGACAAGTAAGAAAATCAGTGATTAACCTCGAAGTTTATTGTGTGCCTCTAGTTTCCGCGGATTCGCGCAAGATGCCGAACTTTCCGACACCATAATATATTCTCTCTTACATACGATATCTCGGTAAAGAACGATAGTTTCTTCTCCTGTAAGAATTGAGTTTATCATTTTCATCTTCATTCCCATAAAAACAGCTTTTTAAGAGTCGTTATTTGTAAATAGAACTAAGAATTGTCGACACTCATCTGTCCCTTATCGTAAAGTACGTGCATGATTCTATTAGTCCTTGCTGCCAATTCCTCACTTTCCAATAGTCTCGTCTTCTTCTAGAACACCTTTATTATGTGCGATATTTGATGGACCTTTCAGTTATTGCCGAAAAAGGAACATTATGGAAAATCTCGAGAATATAATAAAAATATATTTCTCGCATAAGGTATGGAAATTACAATATAGATATTAGTAAATATTATAAATGTGTCGCTGTTTTGAAGCGACAAGGAGAAGGCTATCAACATAAAGTCTATTGACGAGGAACCAAATTGCAAAATTCATCAGATGAAGTTCCTCAAGATGAAAGTAGTTTGTTTCCATTCCCTCCACAAGCATACAAAATGACAAAACCCTGATCAGTAAAACTGCAGAAAGAATTCATATTTCTGTCTACTATAAATTAGTTATAGAAGTTGCAATGAAGTGCCAATGTAATGTTAAAAAATGTTAACCAAAATCATTATAATGATCTTTGCTGTCCGACATATAGTAATCAATGAAATCCAAGATGATGCAAATATTACTACTGTAGTCTTAGCTCGATAATGAAATTCATTCTGGATCTCTCTCTCTATTAAGTCAGGCATTGCCTTTACCTTCTATTATTCATTGGGACCTTTGTTGGCCAAACGTCAAATAAGGAAATGGAGTTGAGCGAAGCCCTGGATCGTTTAAAAAGGGGGTGTGAGCGTCTTTTTGGACTACTTCTTCTTTCAGCTTAAATAAACGCTTGATCTGTCGAGGCTTCCATCGTTAGTGCCTCTCCACTATTGCTGGAGGCAACCAATTCTTAGGAAACTTGTAGGTGGAATTCGGCGGTGATTGTATATGTGAAGTTGTAATTAGTGGATAGGTGGATACGTCCGTACTTTTGTTGTAGTAATCCGCTAATATTTTGTCATAAAATTTCGTCAGTGTCGGTATTTCGAAGTCTCTGTGCAGTACTCTATTGACAGTATATCTCGGAGCGTCCGCAATTATTTTTAACGCTCCATTTTGTAGCACCTGGAACTCGTTATGCGCTGTCCTGCTTATGATGCACCTTTTGGCACTCCATAAGTCAGACCGGCCTGACGAGAGTCTTGTATAAATTAACTTTAGTTCTATAGCCTATCTTGCTCTTTTATTTAACAAACAGTATATATAACGAAGCTGATTGGCAGCTTTTTTAATCTCATTTCGGAGTTCTTTCTCCAGTTTAGTCTCTCATCAAAAACAAGTACTAAGTACTTGACTTCTTGGACCCAGCTTATCCGAATACCGTTAACCAAGAGCGTAGTCTCGGGTCTTCTAACTCTGCTCTTCGAAAAGAAAATGGCTTTGGTTTTGGCAGGATTCAGGCGAATCCTCCTCCTCGAAAGCCATTTTTCTAATACTCGTATGTGCCTCTGCAGTCTAGCCACTACCAGCCGCGGTTGATCTGAAACTGAGGTAATTGCAGTGTCGTCAGCAAATAAGAACAGCTCGCTAAATCTGTCTCTCGGGACATCCTTGTGGAACTCCCGCCCTGATGCGTTTGGTCTCAGAAAGCACGCCTTCTAACGAGACTGCTAACCTCCTTCTCTCCAAATAGGAAACAACAATCTTAACAAGATAATTGGGAGCCCCCAGTCTTATCAATTTTAAGGCCAGACCGCAGTGCCAGACCTTATCAAAAGCTTTTGAGACGTCAAAGAAAACCGCTGCCGTGTGTGCTCTTCTATTGAATCTTTCAAAATTCTGGTCGTCAGTCTCGTCGTCTGCCTCACTGTACAGTGTTCTCTTCTGAAGCCAAATTTCTTATTGGGGAGTACATTACGCTCGATGACAAAGTCAACCAGACGACTGAGTATTATTTTCTCAATGATTTTGTGACAACCCGATTTTGTCACAAATGAATTATTAAAATCTAATACCTCATATCACATGTCTGACTTGTATTGTGCCTTTTAAAAATTGTATTTTGCCTTTTTAAAACAATGTTTGGTTCCCTGTATAAAAGTAAATACGTACCTAAGGTTAACGGCCTCTGTTTTCGTTGTCTTTGACCAAGCAGGGCTACAATATCCTCGTATTTTAAATCACATATCTCCCTGGAATACACTATCCGAGACTTATACTAGTATTTTATTATGTATTTCAAATATATTTCCTTGTTTACAATTTTCATTTTTACCTGTCAGATTGGCTAATGAATTTTCTAGGTTCATATTCTTCTTCTGAAAGATGTTTGGGCCGTAATACTCAGCAACCGAACTTCAACGACCGTTTTTCGAATGGCAAAGATATTTTGGGATTTAGGGTTTTTTTTTAAATAATTTATAATGGATTGCATGGATTACGAATTGATTTCTTATGTAAAACTAAATTTGGGAACATCTGTTTCATTCCTCTTGGCTTGGAATATCTACAATTGAATGGGCAAGGCTCCAAAGACTTCATTCTATGTCACCGCCAGTGTGTGAACTAACCTTCTCTTTACGGACCGAACGGTAGGTCTGGCCGGAAGTGGGTCGCCCCAAATTCGCTTTATCCCTCTCCACCTCTCTCTGTCGTTTTTTCTCTCTCACATCCTGTTGACGGAATGCACATGTTTTAACTTTTAACCTAAAATTCTTCAGTGACCTCATTTAGCTTCCAGCGATCGACGAACCAACAAGCTTACCTAAATCCAGGGCTATTTCAGCCATCTTTCGAGGATTTTGGATTTAGGGGCGTTATTTTCTGTGCCCCTTTTGTTTGATGTGATTGGTTTTGGTTTCCGGGGCCACAGAAAGGCACGAGTGTGAGATTTTTTGTCGTTGTTCGCTGTTGAGAGGTGAGTTTTTTTATACCATGCTGTTTCTTGTTTCAGTTTTTCAAGTTTTCTCCTAAAACGCCTTCTGGGGCTCTCTTTTAGTTAAGTCAGGTCACCAGGACCAAAAGGGGCCGAGTATTCGGAGCATTTATCACCGCTGGGACCCCCAATATTAATTTTAAAGACCGTAAGGGTCTCTTTTTCTGCTATTCTTTTCTGTTCTCATCCCCTTGTCTTCGTCTTACGGACATCTTGTTGACGTCCCTCGACGCTCCATCGTCTTCTTCCCCTCGGAAGAAGTCTATCAACGTTTTCACAGCTAACTCTAATTTAAGCACTAACCCCCATATCATTTTTATTATTATTAATAAAGCCAGCAATCATTTTTAATTCTTTTTATTTTATTAATGCAGCTCCCCCTGTGGTTTTCTTCTATTTTGTTTAGGTTACCTAAGTTGCAAAATCCAGCTGAGAGTGAGGCCCCAGTACCATCTTGGAGGTTTCCGTTTTTACCTGGCTGCTAAACGGTGGCGCCCTATTTTAAAACCCCCTTACTCTCTGGCAATTGAGCTAGAGCATTTGCACGCGGTCTCTCAGCCTCTCACCTCAGCTTGGCTTCGTGGTTTTGGCTTCACTTTTATTTCCTTTAATTTAATTTAAATAAATTTCTAATTTAAACGGAAACATTTTTTAAATTTTATTTAATATTGTATTTTTAATAACAGCGAAAGTCGTGTTGCAATTTTCGCTAGGCTTGACAACAGACTTATTGGCCTATAACTTACCACCTGTATCGGGTCTTCGTTTTGTTTTAGGATCAATATAACTTTTGCTTTTTTCCACACACACGGATAGTAGGCCTTCTTCGATTATTACCTGTGAAAGGTTTACTATATCCCTGATGATGTTGTTTGGCAGATTGCGCAATGCAGCATTTTTAATACCATCGAAACCCGGGGCCTTCTTGACATTTAAGTTTGCAAAAATGCCTTTTACCTCATCTGTCGTAACATTTGAAACGTTTTGAGCAGGATGATTCATACCATGATATATCTGTATCGTCCTGTAAACCTTTTCATCTCTCTCTGGGTCGGCGGATGGGTTTTCACTGAACTGTTCGCAGAGCCTTTCCGCGAACAGTTCAACCTTTTGCTTACAATCCGTTATTATCTCGTTGTCCTGGGTTCTGACAAAAGACACCGGTTTCTTAGAGCCCCTCGTCATTTTGTAAATGTTACCGTCTTCTATATTGAGATCCCTTATCCTGCTTTTTCATAGAGAGGATTCACGTACACCTATGCGCTGTTTAATGATTTTATTTAGTCTGCTGGCTTCAGCTTTTATTCGTGGAACTCCAGTCCGGTACGCTCTGTTTTTAACTCTATTTTTTTCCCTGATAGAAGCCTTCAAATCCTCAGGAATGGACCCGAACCTCGAAAATTGGGGCACCCTCGTGATGGAAGCGCTAGTCAGAGCCGCGTTAATGTTGTCAGTCAATTTTTCGACTGCTTGGTCTATTTGCTGCGGCCCTCGCTAGGGGGGGAGCGGTTCCATTCCTTGCATTAAAGTTTTGTAACGCTACCAGTTGGTGCTTGTTTTAGTGTGGAAAGCTCTCCCCCTTTCGCGAGGATCTCCAAGCTCAATTACGACCGGGAGGTGATCCAAAGTGAGTTCGTTCAGCACTGCTGGCTGAGATATTTGCTCTGTATTCTTCATCACAAGGATGTCCAGAATCTCCGGCAGCCCACGCGTAAAGAGGTGAGTGTGAGGCTCCGGTGGAGTAATGTGGAAATTAAAAATATCAGAGTAATTAAACAGGGTAAGATCTCTTGCCTCTGTTACTCCCAACCCCAGACTCTATTTTATCTTGTGGTTGTCAAATATTTTCTGCAAACAGTTGGCATTAAAAGTATGGGCTACCGCAGGGCTACAGTAAACCTAACCCAGGTACACGCGCTTACCATTTTTCATGTTTATTACTACATAAGTTCCTTCAATGTGGACACAATCGGGACCTGGCACTGTTTGATAATGCTTTGATAAGGAAACTATTTAGTACGGCAACAACTTTTATAGTGACTTAATAGTTATTTATATTACTAGTACGGTATGAGCTTCATTACAGTAACGAGTGGGGAATATTGCTATCCACACGAGTGCTGTAATGAGCCTTACCGTTCGTGTGATATACAACATTTTATATAAGACCCAGAATTTTGTTTTTTTTATGTATTCAAAATGATTTTCATATTATAAAAGTGACCTTACACAGAAAATACTGCCAAAACAGAAGAAATCAAAGTAGCATGTAATTTTGGTTACTATGCCGACGAAGTATATTGTCAAATGTTTCAACAAGCCATTTCACGACGCGACGTGTAATTTTTAAAGAAGTTGAATTAAAAAAAAGACTACTAAAAATGAGTGAAACTGATCTTCCATCAGACATAGAAAAAATTGCCCAATCCGCTATATCCTCGCTGTTGCCAAAAAAGTCCAAGGACAAATACAATAAAGAGTACGACCGTTTCATTAGCTGGTGTAATGAAAAAAAAATTAAAAACTGCTTGCAAGAAATGGTATTTCTCGCATATTTTGAGACATTATCACAGAAGTACAGCTCGTCCAGTCTGTGGGCATTTTATTCCATGTTGCGCGCCACAATTTCCATGAAGAATAACGTGGATATAAGCAAGTTTCCCAAACTACAAGCGCTTTTAAAAAGAAAGTCTGAAGGATATAAAGCCAAGAAGAGTAGAACGTTTACCAAAGAAGAAATTGGTAAATTTCTAATAGAAGTAGAGGACAAGAAGTTTTTGCTCGTTGAGGTAAGCTATTCATACATGTTTAATATAGATTTAAAATATCGTAAAAATTAAACAAAACTTTAAATAAAGTGGTAAATTTTTAACGTTTTATTTTAATTGTTGCAGGTGAGACTAATTATTGGAATCGCTGGTGCTTGCCGCAAACAAGAGTTGGCAGATCTGCGGTGTGACAATGACGTCAACAGTTGAGAAGTTGAGTAAGCGATCGCGATCAGCCGACCCGCTGACCAGGCGCTGGATATCAGCAGCTGCAAATTTCTTTAAGCAAAGTTTATTTCTGCTTTCCAACTCATCCTTTGCTTAGACATGCGCAGAACTTACTGGTTTTGACATTTTACAGATGTTTCCTAACCTGTTTGTTTTGTTCTTATTTACTTTTGTACATTTAGTAAGTTCTGAAATAATATTGATATTTTAGGGAAACCGCTGTAATTCACATTAAATTACAACACCTATTTACCTGAAACGTCGATATGGACATGCTAAAATGATTATGAAAATCATCAGGGCTATAATTTGGTTCAACATTCTCATAATAATCTTCATTTCGAACAGGAATTATTCTGCCAGGTTCCACTATATCGACTGCCCGAATTAAATCACCTACGACAGCCCCTATCGGGCCAAAATTTAGTTCATCGTTCATTAATTCCAGTAGAATTGCTCGCTAAATGTTCTTCATTCTAGATGTGATAGAAATTGGCCCAAAATAAAAAGCGGGAATTTTGAGGTTAGGTGACATGTCAAGGCAACAGCTGTTATAAACGTCAAATAATAACGCTTTAGTTCAACAACGCGTTCATCCATTTTTCAACTCATATTACCGCTGAACTGCTGAGAACTTTAAGTCAGCTGCTGAGATCGGGTGAACGCACCCATTGTCAAAGATGAAGGCAGTGTATTTCATATTGTAATTCCTGATACCAAGACAAAAATCTGTAGAGACTTTTTTGCAACTTCTGGCGGTATCGAAGGTGTAAACCTAGTTGACATCGTGCGACGATTCAAAACACTTCGCCCAACAAATACGGGTCACTGTGGCTTTTTTGTTGGATTCAGGCAAGGTGTGTGCAGAAAACATCCCGTGGGAATTCATACTTTTGGAGGTATCCCAAAAGCCATTGCTATTTTTTTAAATTTACCGCATCCAGAAGCTTACACTGGTCACTGCTTTCGTCGGTCCTCAACATCCATGCTGGCTGATTCGGGATCGGACCTTCTGACTATCAAACGTCATGGAGGATGGAAAAGCAACAGTGTAGTTGAAGGATACTTTCAAGGAAAACAAAAAAAAGTGGCGAAGAAGATACTTGTGGTTGGGGAAAAAATGTTTGAAAATGTTTCCTTAACAAGTAGTTCAAGCAACGTTGCAAGCACTTCTTTAATGTACAAAACATTCGAAAGACAGACCAGGTGCTGTCATCAGCTTCACGTATTAATTTTACTTTTAATATTTGTAATAAATAGGCATTTTTTTTGAATAAATAAATTGTAAAAAATTGCTTTATGATTCTTTTATGTATTCAAAATGGTTTTCATATATATGCAGTACACAAAAAATGACAGTGACTGACGGAACAAAAAAAATCATAGTTTGATTAAAAATGAGTAATGTAATAAGTTCATTACATCACTGAGTGATGTAATGAGTTCATTACATCACTCAGTACGATAATATAGTATATTACATAACGCAAACAGGCTAAAATGGGTTATGTAATAGGCTCTTTTCGTGTGGGTCTTATATAAAATAATATAAAATTAAAATTATTACTTAACTTTTAGGCCTGTATTACACTATCAAAAATATTTGACAAAGATCATTGATGCAATATCTTTTATAAAATATTTTATATGTTAACAAAGAGTCAAGAAATATTACAATTATGTCCTGAAAGATCTTGGTCAAATATTTGTGATAGTGTAGAACCGGAATTAAACAAAAGTCTTTTATATTGCTGATTACAAGTAAAATGTTTTTGTCATCCTAAATCTGAACCATTAATTCAATAGTATTTTCCGTGTGACAGGCAATGACGCTCAAAAAATAAATCATACAAAGGAGCAAATCCGTCAACAATGAGCACGGAGCGGGGTTATCGTTCACCCCAAGCTGTCTATTTAGCGGGGAGAGGACAATGCGTCAGGGGGTTAAAAATAAAAGAAAAGCGTGCCGGTCAGAGCCTCGCAGTCACCGTGGATTGACGGAGTTTTTGGTGTGTTCTGAGACAGTGACACAGTAGATTTTTTTAGGTATCATTCTAAATGCACCTGTGGGTATTTTTTTGTAAATTTTAATGTCTGATCTGACACAAAAAATTTAAAAAAACAATTTCAATGTCGTCTTTTCTATACAGGGTCTGCGGCTCTAACTTTTGCACCGACATGCATAAATTAAATGAAATTTTAATATCTTATGTAGGCCATAAAACCATACTATAGTACATATTTTATATCATCAGGGAAGTCAGGAACGGACTTGCCACCACATTTGTTGAGCCAAAATTTTAACAGGTGTCATTTCACAGAGCTGAAAATAGCTTAATTTCTAAATTTTAGTCATCCTGATCCGAGTAGTAAAATGAACTATCGTCGTTGGGGTCCAGAAAAATAATAAGGTGCTCTACAGTGTTGTCTAGCATGTTATCAGCTTCCCACATTCTTTCTTCTATTTCAACCACATGCTCGACGCACTTACTCCATATTTCACAATCCACTGTCTTTATTCCCTCTTGCAAGGGGTTTTCAACATCTCTCATTCTAAAAGTGGTGTTATGCCTTGCTATAAACCCTTTTACTTGCGCCCACACAAACTCTATGGGGTTTAATTCACAGTGATTCGTTTTGAAGCGATTTCGTCGACAACAAATTTCGTACAAGGAGGTTTATTAAACTTTACAATCTCCAGGAGCAGATCTAGCATTTGCTGGAAGTATTCTTTAAAGACATCAGCGTTCATGTCTTCATAATAGTCTCCTGTCTGTTTTGATTTAAATGATAGTAAGCCGCCATCGACAAATCCATTTTTGCTACCAATGGGAGTAATTATTAATCTTTTACCTTTTCCCGAGTGTGCTTTTATTCCAGTGGACCTTCCTTCCATAAAAGCTTGCATCGCGCTTTTTATATGGTTATCCTGCCATATTTTACCAACGGTATCAACCAATTTTCGTCCTTATAATGCCCTCAAATTTCGTCGTCGCCGGGGGATGATCTCGTCTGTCTCTATATTTTTTCATAACATAAATTCATTTATTTCAAAGTTTTTCATAGTTACTTTTTACCCATGGGTAGACTGAAATCATCCTTTTTTATTTCAGACATTATTTTGTCCAAAGTAGGTATTTTTCTTTTTATGTAAAACGAGTATATGATTATGTTTCTTTTCTTCTTGTACTTCTCTTTGGTGACCTGATGGGGTCACGTTTATCCTCGTGCACAAGTCGGTATATTGTTGACTGTCCGACTCCAGTCATGTTCGAACACAGTTCAACTATTTTTGCAACTCCGAATATTGAATTTTGGTGGCGGGCAGCGTTGAACACATTGAGAATAATAATTTTCTCATTTTTAGAAAGCGCAGTTTTACTAATCCGTTTCTCAGCAACAAATTCAGAAACACTAGCCATTTTCAAGAAGAAGTTTTCCAACAATTGCCGGAAAGTAACTAAACATTTCAAATTTTTGAAATAGTGAGGCACAGGTAGGTAAACTACCTGTGCCTCTACCTACCCGATCTTGAGACCCCTAACAATAATCATAATGTCATAACAATAAGTACAATAAATAAAATAAATGGTATGGAATACGTCGAAGACCACTGGGTTTTATAGTTCAATAATGATTTATTACTCTCACCCATTAAGCAAGAGACTATAGTCATTCCTCTTTAAAAAAGCATGATCTACATTTGTTTCAATAAAATTAGCCGTTCTCGCAGAAAATCAAGTTTATTAACGTAAGTTATTTAAACACCCTAACTAATCGAATAACAACATAACTAATAATTCGCATTAAAATAATAAAATTTGTCATTATTATATCTGATTAATGCTCACTTGCATCTAACTTATGGACAAGCACTCGGCAATTATGTGGATGCAAGAAGTATGTAGTATGGTTTTACAAATCCTTAGGCTTATCCATAAAGTATTTTATTTAATAATTATACATGTCGGTTCAAAGGTTAGAGCCGAGAAGGTAAGTCGCTGAGTACCCTTTGGGGCACTTTAACAATTTTTTTCCTATGACAATTTAGGGTTATTTTGACCTCCCCTATACGCTCCCGAGAGTATGCAATATACTTACCGGACACCCTGTAGTGCAGAAATTCTTAGTTTGAATCTTCGCAAACTTTTATGCTGAAAAATTTTGGCGCCTGTTCCATTGATTGTGATTGGTGGTTGATTAATAGTGCCTTACTACTATTAGTACCTCTCTACTGTGGGATTGAACCAACAGGGAGTCAGTCTTCCGGTAGTACGTACTGTTTGGTTTAGATCTCGTGTGTGAGTCCGTTATTAATGGATTTGTCGATACGTCCGTGCGTCTGTAATAGTGTGTAATAATTTTTGTGAAAAATTCATTTATTGTCTGCATACGAAAGTTTTGATGAAATATGCGATTCATCGTGTACCTGGGTACATCCGCAATAATTTTTAGCGCCCTGTTTTGTATTATCTGGAACCTATTAAGCTCCGTTCTGCTTATGTTGCACCACGAAGGTGCACCATAAGTGAGAACCGGCCTGACTAACACGTTATAGAGGTTGACCTTATTCCTATTACCAAGTCTACTCCGCCTGTGAAGCAAGGGGTAGATAGAGCGTAATTGATGCAATGCTGGCTTTACCCTATTAATTGAATTGCGCCTCCAGTTCAGTCGTTGATCAAATATAAATCCCAGGCATTTTATCTCCTGGCACCAGTTCACCTGGACTCCGTTGACACGAAGCCTTGTCTCAGGCCTACTAACATTGCTTTTCGAGAAGTAAATAGCCTTCGTCTTGGAGGGATTCAAGCGAATTTTCCAAGCCGACAGTCGTTTCTTTAGCTTGATTATGTGGCGCTGTATTGTTATATAGAATCGGAGAGAGAGGTGAACCTTGCGGTACTCTTGCCCTGATTTGTTTATTCAAAGAAAGTGCGTTCTTTGATGAGACAGCAAAACTTCTATTCTCCAAAAAAGAAGCTACCACCTTGATTAAGTAGTTCGGAGCTCCGAGTCTTTAAAAATGTAGTTCTTTGAATCTGACGATTAATTAATGATTTCTCATAAAAGAAAATGACGCATCGGAACATCAAATTGCCAAAATGCCAGTATGTTTTGCAATGATGTAGATGAGCTGTTCTACTTTCCTAAATAATAACATTTTTAGCAACATTACTTTAAAATTAGGTGTTGCTTTCTCTTACACAAAGACTACATTTAAAAATATTTATTAACAAAGAGGATAGATGAAATTGGAAAGACATGCCCGGAAGAAAGAGTGAAATAAAAACCCTAAAAAAAAACTAGAAATCCGACAAAAAAAACAACCTCAAAAGTCTATTATATTTTATTATTATTATTTTCCTTTTATCTTAGCGTTCTATTTTGTCAAAAGTTCGATACGCCACTGATATATAAAAAGAACAATACCTTACCCCTAACTGGCCCAACTCGGCCACTTTTAAGGGGGAGTCTTTTTAAACCGACTTTAATTGTCGTAAAGTATACAGAGTATTGCATAGGCCACGTGACTCTGTTTGGTTTCCGTTTTGCTAGACGGGGTTTGTTTACATTTAGAAATAATACGGAAATCATTGCGTTAAAAAAGTGTAGGTGTTGGTTTACACACTATTAGATATCCAAGAACGGCCAATAGGATATTAAGTCGCTTTGACTTTAAACGCATTTACTTTACGTGCACACTTGGTAAGAATTATATTCTTTGGAAGTCACTTGTGGTATCTGAACACGCATTTACGATATTAGTAATTTCCCCCCTTCCAGCGGCTCTATCTGTGCGATATTCCGAAATTCGATCAAACAAAATTATTATTGCTGACGATAACGCCATCGTCACTACTGCTAAGCAGCCAAGGTTGGTAGTCTTGAAGCTGCAACGTCACATAAATGGTTAGACAAATAGAAAATTTGACTCAATAGTGCTAAAAACCCAAGCCACCTACTTCTCGAGGTCAACATGTAAACTTCTGCAAACCAGATTGCAAGTCGAATACAGACATTGTTGTACAGGACAACAATTAGACCTGTAGGTGTATAAATGAGAATCGGATACCCAATGAATGGAAAGTGAGCTGGATTACCCCAATATTTAAAAAAGGAGCAATAAATCAGTGTACAAATTATAGAGGACTATAGAGAAACGATTAACAGTAAACCAAGAAACCCATCTAGTCTTTATAGATCTTACGAAAGCCTACGATAATATACCCATAAAGATGTTGTTCGATATTGTTGAAAAATCATCAATAAACATTACACTAATAAAAGCAATAAAGCAAATGTACACAGATATTGTCTCCAGAGTAAAGATCTGACACCCCAATTTAAGGTAACTAAAGGTCTACGCCAGGGCTGCTGTATGTCGCCAATTCTTTTTAATATTTACCTGGATAAAGCACTATCCCAATGGCGAAGGAAATGTAACGGAATGGGAATTCCAATAGATGACTACACACTCTATACCCTACACTACGCAGATGATCAAGTAGTATTTGCGCAAGATTCCGAAGACATCGAGTATATGACCAGGAAGCTATTTGAAGACTACGCTAAGTGGGGGCTGACAGTCAACCTGACTAAGACAGAATATATGTGCGTGGGTGGACCAGAAACAGACCTAATATTGAACAACAGTAATATAATAAATGCATGCCAAAATTACACTTACCTTGGAGCACAAATTTATAATAATGGAAAACACGAATTAATGATTAACTCCAGAATAAGTCTTGCACGTAAAATCACGGGAGCTTTAAATTCCGTTCTATGGCAAAAAAACATAAGAAATAAGACAAAAATGCATATATATATAACACCCTCTGTGAAAGCTCCCTTACATATTATGGAAGTGAAGTCTGGCAGATTAATCGGAAAACTGAAAATAGACTTCTTGCCACTGAAATGGATTTCCTTAAAAGATCAGCAAGAAAATCCCGCCTGGAACGAGTCAGGAATGAAGATATTCGAAGAATGATGGGACGAGAAACAACTATTATGGATGACATACGCCAGAAACAACTCATTTGGTATGGACATGTCAGTAGAATGAATGAAGATCGAATCCCAAAAAAGATTCTAAAGTGGCAACCAACAGGCCGAAGAAAACGAGGGCGTCCAAGAGAGACTTGGAGGCAAGGAGTGACTCGAGCGATGTCCGAACGAGATCTCAGAGAAGGGGACTGGACGGAAAGACAATTCCGGAGACTGGGAACCGGAAGGCGACCACACTCGCTGTAAATACCGGATGTAAATATATAGGTACTTATTTACGGTGTCGCCTCCTGGTGCACCGTATCTAACTCAACATTCAGCTATCAGCAAATAGCACCAATATTAATAAATCAGTTATTCCTCCATCGTTAACAGTAGTTATAAGTAATTTAATTCACGCAATGGGTTTCACGAAACAGCACAAAAAATTCATGGTTAAAGCGTATTGTCGAAACAGGGTTAGAGTAAATGGTGAGTGTCAATACAATCAGCGTTTGTGCATGGACGATGTTTGCTAAAATTTTCATAACGTTGCTTTTACGGCTGGAGATTTTTTTATCATTTTCTGAAAAGAACTGTGACTCTGTTTAGGGAAATACAACATAAAAAAGGAGCTGGAAGACCATCTGCAAGAACAGAAGAACTTGTTGCAAACGTTCGTGAAGTATTCCAAGAAATACGACCTGCAGATTTTGAAAGACGCAGGAATTACTGTCAGTGGCTTACCCAAAATTTATTGGAAAGAAATTATTTATTAAACCTGAAATTTTTTTTCGGATGAAGCATGGTAGTGAAAAATCCTCATTTCTTTGTTGCGTCCACATTGTACCCTCAAGAAACTGGTATCTGGTTGACTGTTTCCCGTAGATGAATTGTTGGTCCTATATTTTCAATGACACAGTTACAGTACAGCGACATAGGAATAATATTTTGATTATTTTTGTAGAGCAATTACTTGACGATGAACTACGTTTTGGTTATTATCAATAGGACGGTGCAATAGTCCATACATTCGCCGAAACTATTAACTACTTACGAAATTTTTTCGATGACAGATTGATCAGCTTTTGAATAGACATTAAATTCCTACCCAGATCACCTTGTTTCACGGTTATGGATTACCTCATTTTTCCGCATTTGAAGAACAATATTCTTAAAACACTAGGTACAAGTTTAGAACTTTTACAATAAAGGATTATCCAAGAATGTGGTAATATTTCTCCACAGATGCTGGTCAATGCTTTCGGATATATGAAGAGACGTGTGAATCTATGCTTGGAGCAGCAATTTCTATCATTTCTATTTTCCTATTCCAGGAAGTTTCCCTGAATTTCCTGACTACTAAGAGACTGGCTCACTCCTATCCAGTGATTTAAAAGCTAATACTTCCCTGCTCAAACCCCTGCCACCCCTTCAAAAATGAACGTGATCTTATACTTCTTACCTTGACATCTCGTTTGTCGAGTTCATCCATACAAACATGTGCAACTTAAATTGTTATTAAATCCAAACCAATAAAAAAATTACAGTTTTTAGTCGCGATTAAAAGTTCAGCAGGAACAGGGTAGCAACATTTTTTTTTTAAATTTTGAGCTAATCGATAAGGCACATGTAGGGACACTTGGTTACTGAAGTCAAGATTTACTTGATTCATAAAGCTCCTGATAGGAACACATTTTAGGTATCGCCTAAAATGTATATTTTTGCGAACTCATGTCTATAAAAATTTTTTATCTAACAATAAATCCAATAGTTGGGCTTACTAACTAAGTATACAAAAGTGATTCTCCCAATAAACGCCCTCTATAGCTGTTATCGATATAACCTTTTTTCAACACCCTTGAATGTTCGTGGGTTTTCTGGATGATTCTTAAAACGTTAAACTTCTTGATTTGCAAAAGGTTAAAAATTTCATAACAAATTGGTTCTCCAATTTTATTTTTCGCGTACCACTCCTGTTGTATATTACAGATCAGTCGCGAACTAGTAAACTTTAAAGAATTTCAATAATATAGAATTATCATTAGTTAGAATGTTAGAGATTGGTGGAGGTAAATTGAATTACAACAGTGATTTTTATTTTTGTCAAAACACACCTAGTTTGGCAAACTTCACGCGAAATATATTTACAGGAAAGACTCTTTTTGTGCCTATTGGCGTACTCCCTTGAGAAGCTAGACGAACCACTAATAGTACGCCAACGACAGTGTGAAAATCGCTAGAGTACAGCATCAATAATACCATTAAGAATAACTCCGTAATAATATTACTTACAAAAAATACGTCATATGGCCTAACTATGACCCGACAGCAGCAGCGTATCGGACATTTGCAAGGGGGTGTGGTAAGATATGATTGATGGCCGTCTTTCCGAGGGTAACTGTCACCCCTGCCCTCAGGGACCGCTAAATACACCCCAAGAGGCCCCGAATTGTGGGGTCGTGTCATCGATACAATTGCCAAAAGGAGTCAATTTGTACGAAGCGTTACGGCGTTCTAAATGCAATTAATTAAGAGAAACGGGGACTATTGAAACGTTGTTAGCAGTTACAAGTTAGTTGTGAGCAGTTGGCATAGAGTAAATGGCAACATGTCTGTATAGGTAATTTGTTTCTCGGATTAGTGATAAGAATTAAGTTTTGCATCTGCTTTGTAGAGCTTATAAACAGGCGATGCTAGCGCACAAAATGATGAATCTCTATTGAGTGTGACAGCACTGCACTTTCTACGCCAAAATGTAAATCTATCCTAACTCAGCCTTTATTTGCTGTCGTTTCGTTTCAGGTGTTAATACTCGTGCGTGGGATATTACGACATTATCAAATTAAATCTAAATTAAATCTCTGTTAATAGTAATTTTAATATGGTTAGTTCAGGTTAGTTGTAAAGTTAAGTTAAATCCTTTATCTTAATGATAAATCATCTGTTTGAGAAACATGCTTTAATATAAATTAAATCCTATTTGTCTACGGAAAAGGCCTCTGTTCATGACAATATTATGCTAATTTAAATAAATCTTCAACTAGTTTTTATTAGCAGTTTAATACCGGAAAAACTCACAAAGAAAATCTCTTCTGATCATTTCTATTTTAAAAATAGTCTTCTAATTATATAAGTAATTTCAAAGTGTATGTTAAGGTCTACATATTTTATTTCTACATTACTAATTTTCAGCTTGTAAAATTTGAATGTCTCCACCGTGAGCGCAGTTTCAACGTCGGTTAAGGAAAATAAATTATTAGAATCACCTAAAAAGAAACGTTCTCATGCAGAGAGAGCTGTAAATGTGTTGATAGTTTGATATTATTTTGTATAATTTCTTATTTAAAAATGGTTTGTCAAGGCTCAAAACCAATAACATGTTAAAGAAACGGTGAGTAAGAATGCTACAATCGTATGTAACTTAACTAATTACACAGAAAGCTTTTCGTTATTTACCTAGGTGATTATTTATTATCGTTATTTCCCAGTGTAGAGAAATTTTACTATTTATTAGATAAATGGAGTAAATGATGGCGATTTCTCAAGTTAGTAGTAGAATATAAATATATAAACTATGGAAATTCTATCTAGGTGAAGCATATTTTCTAGGTACATAATATTTCACGCTGATAGTGAAGATGGTTTTATTGAGGGTGCAGGGGTAACTTTTTCTTCTATAACGGAGATTTTTTTATTTATTTACTTTATTATTTACTCGATTATTTTGGTTACAATCTGGAAACACTGCTGATAACTGACGTCACTCGACGGGTATGATGTGCAACGGAAATTGTTTTGCATTAACTATATACTTTACATAAGTATGGTAAAATGTCTATATCTATACCTCTTGCAATTTCATTTTTTAATTATTAATCAATATAACAACTCCAACATAATACAAAATAGCTTTTTCTTAAAGCGCCTTTAATGCGTGGTATTATGCGGAAGTGTTAATAATAATTCGTCACAACGTTTAGTCAATTGTTAGATACTTTCCTTAAGGGTCTATACTTGAGAAAACAAAAACACAAAACTTACATGTAATAATGTGAAGATAATTTTAAACCAGAAATGTTAAAAAATGCGTTAACTTATTTTTCTATTTTACTTTACCCTAACCAAATATTATTATATTGATCATTTACATACCGACTAAACAACAATAATAACATGAACGTACATACCAATACTCCACGAAGCTTCGCAGCTTCTATCATTAATGGTTCTTAAATTTTTCATGAGGAAATCCATTACAGGAAAGAAGCTAGTGCCCTTCCTTCTCTATTATAAAGTTTACACAAGAGTTTAATGCGTTTTAAATAAAAATGCGATTTAGTGAAAATACGCCTTAAATTGTATTTATACGACGGTGTTTAGTAAAATTTCTAATTTGTCTGTAATAGGTATATATGTCTGTAATATATATATTAGCTTTGAGTCCTTTGACAGACGTAATAATTTTTTGAACTGTTTTTCTTATAGACTTAGGTCCATAATGGATTTATTTTTAAAGGGTTTTGGCAAGAGGTAGAGACAAACAGTTTCTCGGGAAAATAAAAGTAGTTATTTCTGGAGTTATTATGTTTTTTAATTTCTACCTATATATAAAAATTGAGATTAGAAAAATTGTTGTGATTAATAATCATAGTGTTTACTTACAACTTTCTTGAGATTGTTCATAAAGATGTTTGTATAAAATAAGAGACATGTGAGAAGAAAATGTGTTGAAAATCAAAGTCAATTGCAATTAAAGCCGACGTCTGGAGATACTATTAAAACCATTGTATATGGACGAAGAAACACACAATTTAAAATAAAAATAGAATTTAACTGATTACCTACATTTACGAAAAAGTTGTTATATAATTCAAAAGTCTATGCGAATATTACGCGGGAAACCATGTCCTGCGTGCAGCAATTTTTATGTGACTAAATAGGTTAGGAAATACTGTCATTGTCATCTATCATTCTGTATGTCATACATTTTTAATGCGGTTTTCATTAAGCTCGTGCAGCAAACCTGAAACATCACATTATATGAGGTTGCTAGTGTTGTTTTCGATGGAATTGATTGTAAGTAAATTATTATCTAAGTGGAGAAGATATGAATAAATTACACTTAAATGTTGAATATCTGTTCTTTTGTTCATACAATTGGGTTCTTGAGCAATAAATGTCATTTCCAAAAACAACCTTTTCTTATAATTAGTTTCTGTGGTTAGAATCTCAGCTGAATTAAAGTTAACGTTGTGATCAAAATTATTAGCATGTTTGTTCAGCAAGGCCACATCTCTCTGGATGGTGTCTACAATCACTCCTGTGGTTCGTGATTCTACTAGACAAGGGTCTAGAAGTTTGACCTATGTATACTTTATTGTGTATATAGTAGGTATACTTTATTTCAGTCTGCACAGGGGATTTTGTAGACAACGTCCGACAGTTAATTCGGTTGTGTTTTATCTTTGAGTTTTGAATGTATAGAGTTTATTGTAAGTACTGGTCTATATGCAATCTTTATATTACCTACTTCTCTGAAAAGTCTAGATAGTTTAGGGGTGACTTCCCTTATGTATGGCAATGAGGTGAATTTATTGTTTACAGTCGCTTCAACTATATTTTTGTTATTGTTGTTAGTAGTAATATTACCCACATTGGGCAGTGGTGGATTTACGATTTATGGGGCCCTAGGCTACATAATTTTTGGAGCCTCCCGACCCCATCCCCTACTTTTTATTTTTATTTTTTTAATATATGACTACCAACTACCCAACTTTTTTTAATACAAAGGACAAAATAAAAGAAATATTTTCATTTTAGAATTTATTGATAAATTAAAACAAAATCCAAACGTAAAAAAATAAAAAACATTAGGTAAATAGGAAAAATATATCTGAGATCAAAACCAAAACACTTTGGCTCGTAATCAAATAACTTAAAAGTGACATTGGGGTCATTGGGTACTTGTGTTAAAGTAGAAGACGTGCTGAATAGTATCTTCTTTACCAATGGGAGAGGGTATGAGTTATCGGTGAAAAGTTGAAGAAGAATATTAAGGTTCTTCTTTAGGACATTTTCGAAACTCTCATTTTTATTTGTTTTTGCTATGTTTGTGGTAGGAATGGTAGTTTAGATATCTACCTGCACTACAATGTTTTTGGTACCAGGCTATGGCAATTATGTTGTCTACATTGCGTATAAATCTGGTATCTATAGGAACGGAACTGAAATAGAGTCATCCTCCGTTTCTATTGTGAACTGGATATATTGATCGTAGTCATTGAGAGTCTCTACTATTTCAGTTATAACATCTGCAGGAAGTGCAAGGATGATATCATCTACATATTTTTTTAAGAAGAATGGTTTAAAAGAGAGGCTGCAAAAACATCATGAACAATCTCAAGAAAGTTGTAAGTGATTATTAATCACAACAATTTTCCTAATCTCAATTTTTATATAAATTTGTAGTCTCCCTGAGGATGGAAATGAAATAAATGATTTCCGAAAGCTTGGAACAACTTTAAAGAGTATTCTTTCATTTGCTGCACTCCCCAATATTCGCTAGTCTATTTCTCAACTAGTCAGCAACGACTACCCTCTCAAAAAAATATATATGTACATTTTTTGATAATAGAAAAATTTTAGTAATTTTCCTCTGGTAATTTTTCACCGATTCGCGCTATATCCGGCAATGTGGTATAATTTTTGTGGTAAAACTAAATTATTCAGAGAAAGCGAAACATCATCATAAACAAATATAGGTATTTTCATTATTATAAAAATACTGAGCGGACCTTTGTTTAAATTCTCTTAAACTCCTTATGCAGTAATTCGATTCCATCGTAGCATCATCAGCATCATGCCTTCCTCTCGGTGCCCGAAATGAAACAAGAAGAAAAGGAGAAAAAATTCCTGCGAGCCGGTAAGCCACGGCGCGGGCCTGCAGGACCCGTCGCCAATAGGGTTCGGGCGGCCAACAAGCGATTGGAGCAGGATGTCACGGTGACACTCCCAGGAGGAGGTTTTTACAATAGATTTTTTCTTTAAACAAAAGATTCGGAGGATGATTAAATGTTTAAAGGGAAAATATTGGTATTAGTTTAATTATCTTTGTGCCTTTAGGATAAATATCTTAAGATGTTTGTTTTATTCAATGCATATCTTAACAAAGTTCATGATAGTTTTACTGAAAACCGATATTTAGGTTTATATCTCTACAACTAAATCAAATTGCTCTTAAGAGGCGAATTTTATGAATTTATTTAAAAAAGTATGCTTTATACTAATCTTTGAATTTATTATTTTTGTAACAATAATATTAATATCTGTTCTGCTTTTGGTCCTCAATTCTATCATGGTGCAATACAACTTAAAGTAAAAATTATTTTAGGCTTAAAACATTTGAAAGTATAAGAAATTGCTCATGTTTTTCAATAGTATATTATTAACCAAGGTTTAGACAGCCATCATTATTGCCCGAGCGGCAAGTTTAAATCACGAGGAGCGGAGCGACGAGAGATTTAAGACGCGAGGGCTATAAGCTGTCTAAACCGTGGTTAATATAATATTTTTTCCACTACTACAAACTTTTATGAGACATTTATCTTTATAGTATTAATAATTATAAAAAATGATAGGTAGGTATAAGTATATTTTTTAATCAAGTTACCTGCGCTTTGGAATTGGCAAAATATTTTGTTGTTTTGTCAGGTGGCTTTGTTAATGTCAATTTTTGTTCATTTATGTCATCAGATTTCACGAGTTTTCCGTTTTTTCAAAAAATGAGCGAAGAAAATGTTAGTGATATTATTATGTGTACACCTCCAGAATTAAGGATGAAAGCAGAAAAAATGTTGATTGTATCGATATTTTACAATATCAAGTAATCTAATATGTATTGATAATTATCTGGTTGCCTAACCACATTCATGTTTATGAATTCATGTTGTAGAATCAAAAAATCAAGTTACCTGCCTTCAAATAGATTCTTGAAGATCGGTCAATAATGGATTTCAATGCCTTATTATTGGCCATGGTCAATAATAACTTATAAGGTAGAGAAAAATGATTTCTAACGTTAATAATCGGTCAATAATGGCGATGTTATAGGGTAGTAGTGGAAAAATAGCATATTATTAACCAAGGTTTAGACAGCCATCATTATTGCCCGAGCGGCAAGTTTAAATCACGAGGAGCGGAGCGACGAGGGATTTAAGACGCGAGGGCTATAAGCTGTCTAAACCGTGGTTAATATAATATTTTTTCCACTACTACAATCTTTTATAAGACATTTATCTTTATATTATTAATAATTATAAAAAATTATAGGTAGTTATAAGTATATTTTTTAATCAAGTTACCTGCGCTTTGGAATTGGCAAAATATTTTGTTGTTTTGTCAGGTGGCTTTGTTAATGTCAATTTTTGTTCATTTATGTCATCAGATTTCACGAGTTTTCCGTTTTTTTTAAAAATGAGAGAAGAAAATGTTAGTGATATTATTATGTGAACACCTCCAGAATTAAGGATGGAGGCAGAAAAAATGTTGATTGTATCGATATTTTACAATATCAAGTAATCTAATATGTATTGATAATTATCTGGTTGCCTAACCACTTTCATGTTTATGAATTCATGTTGTAGAATCAAAAAATCAAGTTACCTGCCTTCAAATAGATTCTTGAAGATCGGTCAATAATGGATTTCAATGCCTTATTATTGACCATGGTCAATAATAACTTATGAGGTAGAGAAAAACGATTTCTAACGTTAATAATCGGTCAATAATGGCGATGTTATAGGTTAGTAGTGGAAAAAGTATATTACAATACACTTACGGTAGGTGTCTTTACCACATTTGCGTGATTTACCAAACAATAAATCACTATTTTAGCAGAATAAACTTAACAAACTTATACGTTGCGCCGCTTCGTTTAAAAATTTAATTTTAATAATAATATGTCAATATCGGTTGGGTCCGGAAGATATTTTTATTATGGATCAGCGCATAAGTCATATTTTTATCTTAATCGCTTCTTAGCTAGAACGGTTGAATGCAGAGAGAGAGAGAGAGAGAGCTGAGAGAGATACAGTACGTTCACCACGCTCATTCTAAATACATGTTTTATCGCTACCAACGTTAGGATATGAACAACCAAACAAAACAAAACAAAATCCCTACAATCAGCGTTTGGTTGAAGGACTAAACGAACGGGGAACGATCTTTACCATTTAAGTTATCCTAGCCTGAACCTGACAGCGTAAAATCCATGGCTATCTTGATCTTCAAAATAATTTAGTTTCCCCATGCAATTTAGATGGCCGAATTGAAAATCTAGTTGGCTTTGACTAGGTGATACAGAATAATTCCATTCTGTACTAGTGTGTTAGATTGAAGTTATTCTATAACACTTTCTTAGTTAAGAATATGTTGTTTCTAAAATAGTGTTAGAGAATAGTAGATTCTGTAACGAGGTTGGAATGAAAATTCGATCCGAGTGGAAGATTTCGAAAGCGAGCGTAGCGAGCGTGAGGAACCACGAGTATCGAATTTTCATTCTTACCGAGTAGCAGACTATATTTTCACCACGACCAAAAAGTACGAATAAAAACAAATAAAATCTGTACAAAGCAATTAAGTTATTTATTCGCAATATTCGTAATTTCAGGTGGAGTATTATCCAGTTCCATATCTGATTCATCCGATTTTTCACTCATTTTTTGACTTGCACTAAAATTTGTCTGAAAATAATTATTACAACGCGGCCATTTTTATCTGACACTGACAGTTTCGAAATTCATGGCAACCTATGTCGTTTAGATCAATTACAGAATATTCATTCCGTATCTTGTTATGGAATGAAAATACACGCAAAACGCATAAGAAGCAAGTGTTTCAGAATAAATATTCCAACTCAAGAGCGAGAATTTTTACATTCTATTATCAAAAATGATTTTGGAATTATTGCATTCAGTAATGGTCGTGGAGAATAGTAGATTCTGTAACGAGGTTGGAATGAAAATTCGATCCGAGTGGAAGAAGAAGACCACGAGTATCGAATTTTCATTCTAACCGAGTAGCAGACTATATTTTCTCCAAGACCAAAAAGTACGAATAAAAACAAATAAAATCTGTACAAAGCAATTAAGTTATTTATTCGCAATATTCGTAATTTCAGGTGGAGTATTATCCAGTTCCATATCTGATTCATCCAATTTTTCACTCATTTCTTGACTTGCACTAAAATTTGTCTGGAAATAATTATTACAACGCGGCCATTTTTATCTGACTGACAGTTTCGAAATTCATGGCAACCTATGTCGTTTAGATCAATTACAGAATATTCATTCCGTATCTTGTTATGGAATGAAAATACACGCAAAACGCATAAGAAGCAAGTGTTTCAGAATAAATATTCCGACTCAAGAGCGAGAATTTTTACATTCTATTATCAAAAATGATTTTGGAATTATTGCATTCAGTAATGGCCGTGGAGAAAAATATTTTCCTTGAAGGTTGAATTCTTCCGGGATATTAAATAGCATAGTTTCTATCCCTCAATAACGAATAGGTATCTAAAATTTAGAATGTAAACATCGTACATATCACGTTTCTCCTTAATTGGAAATCCAACCATTTGCATTGTTACAATGGGGTAATTTTGCCAAACCTCAAAGAACACTCTTTACCTAATTTTTATGAAGCATTTATAAGGTACAGACAGCCCACTGAACTCGTTTACCTACATGGAGATATCGCTAAAAAATCTCGTAAAAAGACATGTCTATATTATAATACTTAATAATCTGGTTGCATATGTATATTTTATTTATAGTAGATATTTAATCCTTAAATTAAATTAAGTTAAATAGGTTGTTTACTTAACACGGATACGGGAAAAATTCAGATGGTGATTCCTTGGGTAATTTTAAGAATATAGTCCTTGATTTTCAGAAAGCCGTTTTGTTTCGATGAAAAAAATATTCGGCTATTTATTAACTAAAGCTATTATCTAAAGATAGGTCTGTGCTATTTAACAATATTTTGATTACTTTTGCACTTCCATCAAGCTAGTAGATATCGACAAAATTGTATTACGTTGTTGATTAAGTATCGATCGTGACTTATCAATTTCTCTTTCTTTGAAAGTTAACAAAATTTATTGCGCCTTGTATCTTTCACAGTAAATCTCTTGTTGTTCTGCTCTTTACTGGCATGCATTTCATGTATGGACTTGCTAGTAAACTACAGATATTACAAAACAAAATAATGAGAAATATGACTAACGCACAAAGACACGTACCGACAGCTGTATTACATAGAAACCTAAAAATGGAAACAATTGCGGAACACAATACAAAATTAATAACTAAATACTTTGAAAGAACAGACTTATCGACAAATCCAATGATACAAAACTCACACATACGATCGATAATACACAACAACTTTAAATATCCGAAAGATTGGCTCCCACCCTAAAAACACAAAAACAAAAACAAGGAGTAACAAAAACAATAGAGAAAAAAAAAAAAAGTCATGAAAAGTACCAAAACAAAAAACTGATACAACACCAAAAAAGCAAAAAAAAAACAACACGGAACAAAATAGCGAAAATAAGCAAGCAAATCAATGAAGAAAACAGAACAATGCATAGAAGATCATCGCAACAAAGAAATTCCAGTATAGTAGAAGAATAAGCACCAACAAATTTAAAAGAAGTAAAAGCTCAAGGGAGCTGACTTAAGAGAAATACCAATACCAGCTATATAGGTTTGACGGTTGCACAATTAACGATTTCCCAATTTTATTGTCATGATCTTGACAGAAAAACCTTTTAAAGTATTAATTAACGTCTTCGTGAATTAGATATATTTAAACGAAATGGAGGGCCAGGAAGGTCAACAACGGTAATAACAATAGAACTAGAAGAAACTGTGCTGAATATCGCAGTAAAATTCAGGTATTTCATCTTATTCATAAAATTGCAAATAATGTCAATATAAGAAATAGGACTAAGTGAAAAATCTTAAAGCCACAGTTGTTGCACCTCTATGGTCCGTTTATATATCTTACAAACTCATTATAAATGCTAATCCCTAATGCCGGTAAGACCCAGCGGGTGATTGAATGAAAGCAGCGATGCACTCGTTGCTGATAGAATAAAATATTGCTAATTGCCCCTAATTATTTTAAGAGGATTACTAAGAAAATATAATGATACAATAGTGTTGAAATTATCCGTACCTGGAGTCCCCAAAACATGTGGCCGAATTTTACACCTCACATAATAGGTTATTATGACGGTAAGGAATTAGTATTTAGATGGACTATACCAGCGGTTCGGGCACTTACTCCTGCTAATATCCCTCCATGCATTGCTTTTTGCGAGTAGCTTCTGCAAAACTTTGCTTCAAGTTCTTTAACTAATGTCGCCAATTATTTTTGTTGATGAAACAAGTTTCTCAAGAAAAGCAATAAGGAATTTATACAACATGCATGTACCGCTTACCCGTGAGGTGTGTCAATATTTTTTTGCAACAAAGAGAAATAATTTAATGTGGTTTCTGCATGACGCGATGGTGCAACAGTGTATTTTAGTGCTCGTTAGTTTTTAAATGCAATATATTAATTGAGTGGTCCTCTTATGATCTGCTCGATCCTCGGACTTCAATCCCTTAAATATTTTTTCAATGGGGCTGAAGTCATTGGTTTACATTAGTACAGTGAAAGTTGAAGACGATTTGAGAAATCGAATAGTTGATGGGCGTAATGCAATAAGAAGAGTTCAACATTTAGAAAATTGGATTCGAGCACTTTACAAGTGGTAGTCATTTTCAGCAGTTCTTGTAGATTAGAAGAATACCAAATTATTAAATATTACTCGCGTGCGAGTCACTCGGTATAGTTTTAAAACCAATGTCTGGTGTGGAATATTAAATACTCGAATTATTGACTCTTTTCTTCTTTAGCAAAAATTTAAAGTCTAGAACATATTTACACTTTTTATAGACAGATCTGTCAGAATTCTAAGATAGTTTATCCTTAAGAGAAAGAAGGGGGCCTATATTTTCAACAGAATGGAGCCAGTATTAATTATATTTAAGATGTAAGGTTTTGGCTATAAGCTTTACTATAATAGTAAGGGAATAAAGTATTTTTGCATTAAGAAGATTAGATAGATTAATAATTGATAAGATTAATTAAACAAGGTCACCACGCGCAAGGGCGCAATAATCACAAAAGAAAACTACAACTTCGAAAAAAGATCCTCCAGTTCTTATCGCAATCCGCTCACCGGTTCGGGACTGTCATGTAATAACGAATATAAAAGCAAGGGAACCAAAAGGAAAGATGGTACCTCCTTGCTGGGTCTAGGGTACGACAGCGAGGTAGTTAGTTTGGTGCGGTCACATCTTGGAGTTCCTCCCGGAGGATATTCTCACAAATTGTGTTAGAACAAAGGATTCCGTCCAACAGTGCCAAATTAAATTTGTCTAAATATTGTGCGTAAGTCTATCTATTACCATGCCGTGATGAAAGATTGGAAATTCCCTAAGTAATAATTAAGTCTCAGATAGCTGGAGAAATATGATAGATATAACAAGACAAGAGAAATACGCGTAATACGAAAAGCAAGAAGTCGCAGCATAACAAATTAATGATTCAGATAATATATAGTTTAAAATATTCGAAATTATGAAAAAATTTATATCTGTAAAATGTAGTAGATAATGGAGATCAAACGGCCATCAAGGAACTTGTTCAGTTAACAACAACCACCTGCATTGTTTACGAAATTAACTCGTCACTCCGAACCACATCGTCAAAACACATTCATCTTGAGGATGGATGATGGGAAAGAGCGGTAATCCACGCGATTTGCGTATGAATACGCTTCGGTATTGTCCCGTCTCTCGTCTGACACCGTCATTTTCCGGCTGACTGATCGTCATCCAGCGATCTTATCTACATGGAGGTGACGACCGCTAAATTCGCACAATTCAACCCTGATAACAACTAAATCTGCCTATAGTAAACACCCTACGCGTTATCATGATGGAAAGTTTATTTGAATGAGAATATTTGAATTGGATTTTATACAACTTTGAACCTTTAAGGGGGCGAATCAAACTTACAGACATCTTTTTTATTTGTCGTACTAATATATTTTTCGGTGTCAAAAAAAGGAAGACAAAAATACTGACTTTCATCTTTCTTGAGATTTAGCGATTTCGTTGCAATTCCAGAAAAACCCGTTTTGCTGTACCATGTAGAATCTGTATTGTATGTAATCTATTTTTGGTCATACTAACAAGACCTTTAACAGTACTTTTTAACTCCGAAAGACATTAAAAGCAATTCCTTCTTCCTTCTCCTATTTCAATCGGTCTTTCTTAGGGACAGTGACCTCAGCATATCTAAAATGTTTGGTATATTTAATAACTACACAATATTTCTCTTACGCCAATGCCTTTTTTATTACAGTATTTAAGTTATCAAGTTTATTGAGCGTTTTCGAATTACATGCTTGTCTAGATACACAATCTTTAAACAGAAAGACTAATAAGTAACGGAAACTAAAAAGTCTTGATCAGAAGCGAACCATAGAATTAATAGAATGGTTGCAGACACACAAAAAACAAATAGAAAGGCAAATCACTTATGATTGTCGTTGTATATGGTAAAAAATCCAATAATCCTTCCAACCAAAGTAGGGTCCATTTTCTTCACCGACATTTTTTCTAATCTTGATCAACGATATAGGTAACTTTTGCACAACCCCTGATAAAGGCATATTATATGCAGATGATACAAGTTATCTTACAACATCAATGTCCCACCAAGAAAGCAATATAACGCTTTAACGGAAATGGTGTGAAAATAATAGTCTTATTCTACATTATGACAGTGGCAACCTTTTGTCATTGACAACAGGTTGTCACTATCTGCTGACGGTAGCTCTTAATGTGGAGGCACTAGGTCGTGGTCCGTTATACTTACACCTTCCCTTCGTCGTTGGTTTGCCTTGGGCGCCACCTGGTTTGATCAAAGTACAAACCAGGAAAAATATACCGAATGTCAGTTACTATTGAAAATCTATGCAATAAATAAAACTCAAAGTTTCCCACACAAACAATAAAGATTTTATTAAATAAATAAAGGGTACTTGACCAAGAAAAGGATCTATGCTAGGTATATGATCATAGTGAAATAGAAAAATTACTCTGAAATAAAATTACTTATGTTTAGCAATAAAGTATAAAAATGATTAAACTGAGCTTTTCATGACTTAAGGATTAAAAGGCCATGCGTTTATGTATCTATACAGGGTGTTCATTTAAAAACATCCCACCACGGATTTATCGAAAACCACTGGTTAAAAGAAGAAACGTCGAGACACGTCAAAAGATTTGCCAAAGGGGACAACTTTTTAACCAAAAACTACTTCACCCCCTTTTACCCTCTGCCCCCCGGGGTCATCCCCTTAAAAATTTTAAATGACAAGGGGTATCAAGTTAATTCAAGTAATAGCTTGTTTGAAAGGTCTTTTAAAGTGCTTTATTTTGACGATTGATTTTTTAAAATCAGTCGATTCGTTTTCGAGAAAATTAGAAAAATCTTTATTTATCTTAATTTGTTCAGATAGAAAAAAAAACACACGAAAATATCACTTTTTATTTCAATAAGTTTTTAAAATGTTGCCCGTTATTGGCCTTTGGTTATATGAAAAATGTTACCTCAAGTCAAGATCGCCTTACATTATCAAAGGAAAATTATCATTAAATTTCAGTGAATTAAACAAATCATAGTTAATTAAATACCAAAACATCTATTTGAGCAGCTCTAATGGATCCTGTTAGGCGGCTACTTCCATAACTCAGTATGGTCCCATGTGGTTTCTTATGGAAGGCCAGGTGGAATTAGACTTTTACAGGTTTAGTTGCAGAACCTTAGGTAGTTATGTGGGCCTTAAAATCCCATGTGGAATATCAATTATGTGGTTTTCTACATAAATGCCGAACGGCAGGAAAAACGGCTAAATTGCCGAAACCAGCAAAGCCCCTAAAAATAATAGAAAAGAAAATTACCCTCTGAATCCCAACAACAAAAAAACCAAAAAAACAAACAAAAGAAATCAAAGGAGCTTACCTCTGAAAGGGTAGTAAGACCTCGTGGTCTTTTGGCAACAAAAAAAAGCCTAACGGGGACAGGCTCGACCTTCTTGTCTGAAGGTATTTTTCGAAAAGCGAGCTCAAAGGCCAATAGAACTCTAAAGAAACCCCCTTCACCTCCAACAAATATCAGCTGACTCAAAGTGTGCCAACCTAACATAACCAAAAAAAGGAAGAGAACAGGGTCACACTATAAAAGATCCGAACGGTACGAGAGTCTGGGCTTTTACCCCAACATAAATTAAATAACGAAATAAAGAAAATAATTCATGGCCAACCTATTTGCGGCGCCTGGTGCCATAACCAACAGAAAAACAGAAGTAGTGCGTAGATGATACAACCTAATGAACAATTTTCGGACCAAATATCTATAAGAGATGCCCTTTGTAGAAATACGACCGTAAGAATCAAAGGTAAGTCGAACATTCCCCACAAAGTCAATAGTGGCATATTTAAAATTGCTACAACATACTATCAAAACCTATTATAAAAAAAAAAAACCGAGTTGTGGTCTCACCCAATGCACTGAGACTATCCTTCACTTAGCGGTAATATTCTCAGGCTTCTTGAACTTATCATATTAATGATGGTCGGATACGGAGATAAATCTAGAACTCAACAGGAAGTGGTTAGATTATATAGGAAAGAACAGCTAGAGCTGCCCCTAAGTCAAAGTAGGTACGATAAGTAAAATTGAGAAAAATGTTTCGAGAAAATGAACTGCACTGGACGATAATACGACTTAGATCTGAGTACTCTTAACAATAGGAGAGGATCCATTAATTGCTACAAGACAGCTAGGAGGAGAAAATTATATATGTCAGAGGTCTGTACTAAACATCTTTAAGGTTTTTTTTTTATGGTAAGGCAAAGCACTTCAGGATTAATCCTTTATAGTCCTCTGCGAGCGGTGCGTGTGCGCAGCAAACGATTCACGTTGGTTTTTATTTTTTGCAGATTATACTCGTTGGGAAATACCGCCTCAGAGAAGTCGTTCAAGAGTGATGACGTTCTCCAGACGAAAGAATTTTTAAACAGTGTCTCTCGAGAAACAATAAGCTGAATTACCTACGGGTGGGCTGCAGTGGCTCGTCGTGTATTTTTAACCATGCAGCGCTATTGGTGGAATCAAGTGGGCAACCTCAGTTGAGCACTTGCCATCAAAATATTTGTAAAATAGACTCAAGTCGCCAACCTGCTTTCTATGTTCGAGGCTTTCCAAGTTTCCAGATTGTTTGTCAGATCATGGTCACCGATCAATCGAATGGCTCTTCTTTGAATGGAATCTAGCAATCTCAGGATATATTTAGGAGCAGAGCCCCAAATATGTGAACAGTACTCCAGCGAGTCTGGACTTTTTACAGCATCAAAAGTTGTTGGGTTGTTTAGAGGTTCTTAGCAATGGCCACAACGTGACTATGCCCAGACATATGACTATCCCAATTAACGCTTAATACACGAATTGATGAAGCTAAAGGAATCGAGTGTCCCGCCATGACTATATCCGGTTCTTCGACACCACCTGAGTTTTTTAGCGTTAAATTCTACGTGGTAAAGTTATTAAGACAAAACCCGAAAGTATCTACGTATTAAAAGAACGAATAAGTTATGAGTGTCGACTTATTACACCAGATTCAGAATGTGAGAAATGGATTTTGATTACGACTAGGTTGATGCCAGCAAGTGAACGGGCGACATTTTCAACACCTTTTATACTAAGTGTAATATATTTTATTAAAGTTTTTTCTGAATTCTAGCAAATCTTCTTTTACCTCTGTATAAATAACGGTTAGAGATAAAAAAGTTAAACACGGACCAAAATACAACTTAATGGGTAGTTTAAGAATATGATAAAAAAATATGGGGTTCTCATTAAAAAGAATTGGCCTTGATAAGTATTTTTGACTTACCCTGTATACGCGTATTTTAATTTACTTAGTTAGGTAGTTGCTTAGCCAAGTATAGACTTTGACCCATCCTGGTATAATTTTAAGATTCATTACCTTGATTACTGTTTCTTTTTCATTTCGACTAGTGGGATACATTGGTATTTGCTTGCCCTGCTTGTCTATGTAAATATTGATTTTGTGCACGGAATAAATTGCTTTGATTTGAATTCGGTCCTTGTCACTAAAAGTAATCATGGCATCATTAGTTAAAGGATCACCCGCAGTCCACAGGTATTTATGTTTTAGAGAAAAATCTGTTCTAAATAATCAAGTACCAGTTCTGAAGCAGTGAATTATTTTTACCTTCTGTTCTTAACAGTTCGTATTTTCATTACCTGCTAAAACATACTGGTCATTAAAAAATCATTATGGAATTTCTTCCTTCTTCAATATAAAGAGTTAGTTTAGGTTACATTAACTTTCAATAATGTTCTGACAATTTTAGTTGTGCCTTCACTTTTGCACTTTGTTACGAAATGACCTGATATGGCTGGGCTAGCCACAACAAGGTTTTCCAAGTTGAATTGTTTAATAAACAATCAAACACGACAATTCAATGAAAAGTCATTCAGCAGCTACTATTATCATGTATCGTGGGTTATTAGGGCGGGCAGTAAAATCTAACCTTTTGCATGAAAATTGCAGTTATGTCTGAGGAACATCATTTAATTTATAGTTAGATTGGCACGAATAGCCTAATAGGTAGAAAGGTCAATCCTGACCAATTTTTAAGAGATTCTTTATTAGTAGAAACTTACGAAACAATTGCAGCTCCGTGATCTACAAGTGGAATAAGTTAATTCAATTACAATCAGAATGAAAATTCCTACTTTCCTGCAATTTTAAGGCTCCTCCTCTATTTAGTTCATGCATGGCTAAAAAAACATACAGGTTAATTCAGTTTATAAAATATAGCATTAGAAGATCATTCTTCAATTTATTGTTTACGTTTGGCCGAATTTTTTTTTAATATCAACATACGTATATACCTACACATTCATTTATACTTTTTACCAATAAAAATAAGGTTTTTATCCTGCGTCTCGGCATATGTGGACCCCTCGCTGGTTCGCATCGTAGAGAAGCTAAGTCCTGGAAAATCCTGGATAACAGTCGGATTCCCTTTTTATATCCAATAATGTGGGCAAATATTTCTTTTTCATGCTGTTCCGGTATATTTTAATATTTTATTGCATATTGAAAAACTAATATCTACTGTAAAGTAAAAATTCCAGTGCGAGGCTTTTCTAAAGTAAGAGTGAGTAGACTTCATAGTGAACATATAGGTACATTCTTATACAGTGTGCTCGGAAATAGTGAGGGGCAGATTGGTCAACTCATAATATGACAAACATTTCATATAGTAGGCTAGGCGCTTTTGAAGATTACTTTAAAGAAGTGGTTTTCACTATAAAACTTTTAACTGGTTTGTAGAAGAGAAATGAGTCCAAATAGGTTACTTCTGTAAGGTTGCCTTCCATAAAAAGTGGTCCAATTATGTGATGTCCTACAATTCCCGCCTAAACATTTACATTCTGTGGATATTGCGTCCGAGTATGAACAAGACGATGTTCATTTTCTTGGCTCCAATGCCATCAAATTTGATTGAATAAGTTAGGATTGTCTTATTAAAATTTATTAAAACTTGGCACATGGGTTTACAATAATCGGCCTCTTCAAAAAATTACGATACAGTTTTTCTCTAAAATATACAGGGGAGCCAATATTTAGCCACCTCAAATTTACATGGGATTTCCTATGTTCAACTAAGCCATGCATCACCCGGTATAAGATGCTTGGGGATTCCCGCAGTTGTTGCAATTGTTGAATTTATTTATTTATTTTTAGTATTTATGTATATTATTCATTTATGACTTATTATTATATATTGTTTGTTCCGTGTTTTCTAATTCAGGGGTAAAATAATATACGTTATACATACCTTCAAAAAAGTAATATTCAAAACACAAATATTGGCGTTTATATTTAAAAATTTCTTTATTTCTACGTGTTTTTCGGGCGGGGCTATCGAAACGTAGAAGTTTTGATATTTCAAAAAAGGGCGTGATATTAAAAAACTTGTGCCTGCGGCGAATTTTTTAAGTAAGAAGAAATATTGGACCCCCCCCCCCCCCCCCCGTGCTTTAATCCAATCCTAAATACGCCACTGCTCGTAGTACCAAAAAGTAAGTGTTTACTCACTTTGCACCTTTAAAACACACCCATGTATGTAACATTTTTTTAGGAACAATTGAATTTATGAGCTATTCAAAATTTAGTACTCAATTGATTCGACTTATTTAATCAAATGCTGAAGTGGCCTCCACCTTCTACTTGACATGCACCAAGTCTATGGTAAATATTATTTACCGCACGACGAACAATTATTTATCTCCATCCTTATACTATCTTTTAAGTCCTCAATGTTGTCTAGTCTATTCTGACACACTCTCTCCTTAAAATAGCACCATCGAAAGAAATCCAATGGCGTAAGGTTCGGAAGCCTTGGTGGCCATTCAATTGAAGCTCGTCGACCTATCCAGCGATTTGAAAAAACTTCGTCTTGGTCTCTTTTAAACCAAAGTGTAGTGGTGCGCCATCTTGTTGAAACCGTATTCTTTCATGGGGAATATCTGGATCATCCTCGTCAGGAAAATAATTGCTAATGCAGGTATTAAATCAAATGAGTAAGTTTAAGTAGCAGTAAGATTTTCGTTCAAGAAATATGGTCCTATAATTTTGTTATTAATTATTGCAGCCCACTCATTGACTTCTTGAGGATGTTGTGTATGTCCTTCGCGTATTCACTGTGAATTTTGATCAGACCAGAATCGATAATTATGTCTATTGATCGATCATTTAAATAAATTATAGCGCCATCAGAGATTTTTGAAAGAAATGTTGTTTTTGCGCTCTGGAGTGCCACAAGGTTCAATTTTAGGCCTCTTACTTTTTCTCTTGTATACCTCTGATATACTTAGACCGTTAAAACATTGTAGAGTTCAAGCATTTGCTGGCGATACACAAATATACTGTTGTTTTGATGCCGAGGATTTCACCGAAATTGAGTGAGCTCTCTCGAAGTCACAATTTATATCCTACTAAATCCTGCATGCTAATTTTTGGTAATAAGAATAAGGTCAATGGTTTAAAAAATAAGTATATCCGTTAATGGATCAAAATAACCGACTGTTGATAGTGCTAAAGATTTGGGCGTGTTGCTTGAAACACAACTAAAGTTTAAAGAGCATTTAAGAAAAATATTTCAAAAAACGTATCTTTCTTTAAAAATACTGTACAGCAATAGACATATTTTAAATTTTAAATTAAGAAAAGACTTGTGTGAATCTCTCGTTATATCCTATTTTAATTATTGTGATTTTGTTTACGGTTTTTGCTTAGATGTTGAAGGTAGATCTCGGATACAGAAAGTGCAGAATGTTTCTCTTCGTTTTGTGTATGGGGTGAGAAAGTTTGGTCATATATCTCACTTGTACAGGACTATTCATTGACTCAGGATGGATGAACGTAGAATTCTTCATTATTGCACATTTGTGGTAAAAATTATTAATAATCCTGACTCCCCCATTACGATTCGAGAGCGTCTGATTTTTCGTCATGATATTCATAATGGACGTGTTAGAGACAGAAATAAATTAGCCATGCCTCATTATCACAGCGCCATGTTTCAGCGGTCCTTTTCATATAATGATGTGTGTTGTGAAATAATTCAATACCCACTGATATGTTGCCTTTTAATGTTTAAAATCAAATATAAAAAATATCTTTTAAATGCACCGTATACTTAACTTTTTAAGATAAATTATTATAATGTTGTTTTTTTTTAATATAGTTTGTAGTTTTAAGTTATTTATATATTTTATTAGTTATTACGATACTCGCTTATTTTGTTGTCTATGTTATATTATTATTGTCTATAAATTGATTTTGTTACATCATTCTAATATTTTTGACAAGCATAATTTATAAGTTTCGTCATGTTTATTTTTTAATGATCAGAAAACGAATGGAATATAGTGTCCTTTAAGAAATCCGTATATGCTGAAGAATTGTTTGAAAAATTTTGTACAGTAATAAAAGTTCCATCCATATAGAGAATGCGGTTTTCATTATTTTTGCTGTTTTTTTCTGTTAGGTCGCTGTCTGCTTTCTTTTGGCTGTTGTAGTCAACATTTGCCCTTGCAAGACATTTTGTGACCCGGGTTCGTGTGAATGGTTTTAATTTTAACAAGTTCCAACTCGATCAAATGAATTCCCGATGGTGTTCAAATAGGCATCTTCAATACCCCTCCACTTCGTTTCTGTCGAAGATAATTTCCAATTATGTTATTTAAGGTAAATCACGTACCGTCTCCTGGTCTTCAAATTTGTGAAACACCCTTCTCATAATTAATTGCGTAATTGAATTCTCAGGATACTTTTCATTAAATAAAATACAAGCTTCATTCTGAGACTGTACCTTGTCTCCACAATCTAACAATATTAAAATTACAGTACGCTGTTTCTCTGTGAGCACCATAACTCAAAACTACATAACGAGAGGGAACTAAACTAACTAAATACTAATATTTGCTTACAATATCAGGTGATGAGGAACAAATCGATGCAAAAAATAATTTTTTATTTTATTTACTAAACGCATAAAAAAAATTTGTTTTACAATTTAAATAAAGCAGGGGCGGCTTGTGTGGAGACTACGCCCAAATTTCGGTTTCGTCTACTATTCTAATATTTGTATTAAATAGATGTATGATAAATTGATTAATTTCACTTGTTGTCTAATTTCTATGCAAGAAGATAGGTTTAAGAAAATGTAAATGAAACATTCTTTATTCATGATAATATTATGTGGTATCAGAGTTTTTTAGGAGTGGGGTCATGATCCCGATCGGGAACGGTGTTTTACAATAAATCAACATATATGCTATACGTACATAAAATAATACATTTTCCCAATTTACAAAAGTTAGCGGATCGGCCTTGCATTTCTAACTGGTACTCTACGTTAAAAAGATTATTGATAGCATTGACAATAGATTTTCAAATAAATACCTACTTATCATATGAGAATGCTTTTTGTTTACTAAATAAATGAAGTTCTTTTAAATGGTCGTACAGTCACACGACGGATTTTAATTTCTTCCTTTTCTATTTAAAAATCAAATACATGTTATGGCCAATTAACAAAACAGTGTTAATGTGTGGTTGCACACACACACACACATTTTACTTTGTTCATCAATCAAAGAGAAGACGAAAATACAATGAACAGGATCATTAGAATCCCTTTTTACCTCATTTTCAAATTGGTTTCTCATGTCATTGCTTGGTGCGTGCACCCAAACTAGATATTTTATTTAAATTTTAAAATATATACCTAAGGTCCTAATCCTAAACAATAGTACATTATTTAACGAGCGTATAATGAAGGCTATATTACACGAGATTTTAAAACACGAGCCGAAGGCGAGTGTTTTAAGGATTCGAGTGTAATATAGCCATTATACGCGAGTCAAATACTATACATTATCTACGACTATTCAGTATTCAAGAAGTTAGAAAATGGATTCAGAGCAACACATTTTATTACAATAGGATTATTATTAATGGTATTTCTTAACTAAAAAATACAATTCAACGATGTTAACCATAATTAAACAAAATACAATTGCAGCCCGAATTTCTGGAGGGGTACTTTGGATTTCGTTTTCGTCATCCGAAATCATGATATTTTACTTTGAAATCAACTACAAAATGTCACAGCGAAACTTAAATGACTGAGGAAAAAAATGATTCGTTTACTTGTCAATCGGTTGCTATGGTATTAATACCATTCACGCCTGCTTAAACTAGATCTGGTGCGTTTTTATCGTAATTCAGGTAACTTTGTTTTGTTGGGACCGTGGAATATGAAATCTCATATTCCACGGCTGTGGAATATGAGTAACTATGGTAATATGAACCACATTATATATGTACTAACAAACACATTATGCTTCTATTATTAAATAGTCGTAGATAAACCTATAAACCAAACCAAAAGTTTTTCAACAGACCACACTTACTCTGAGTTATTTTACACTAATTCAGTCCTTTTCTTTTAAGAATAATGACACACAACCGATAATTAACGAGTATAACAACTAACAAATAATAACAATTTTACTGTCTTTAAGGTTTGTTCCAACCCGCTATTCTATGTCTGAAGGGTCATTTTCAGCCTGTCAATTAAACTTTGAACTTGGCAATCGACTGTTACAGTGGTAAATTAGTTGTGCGACCGTTCGGGGGACTCTGCTGATACGGTTTTTGGTCGGGCTTGAACAAACCTTAAATTTACTGGCAAATATATTTTTGCTGTTTCTGACGTATCAAGTATATTACTATATATTATATATGTATGTTTGGTTGACTATCCTAAAGCCGCTTGTTGTAATGAGGCAGGGTGGGCCTGCCGACCCTAGCCTGGGTGACTTGAAAAGTAAAACAATTTATTTCAAGGCGGTTCGGCGTATATTATAGGAGAGTATAAGGTCCGGGCTTGCAAAGGCGATGTAAAAACTGGAACGGTTATTCGCTGGCAGCTTGCTAGTCATTAGAAATTCATATTAATGTAGATATATAATAATAATATTATACTGTCTGTTGCCTGCTTGACACTGAAAAGCCGCCACTGAAATACGGTATCTTTTTTTAAATGTAATGATCAAATATAAACAATGTAGGCATTTGCCAATTAATAACAGATTTTTGGGAAAAACTTATTTGTGTTGGCTTTTCCGTAACGAAATAACTTTACTATACTTAATGCAAAATAAGAACCGATGCACGTCATACCCTTCGAGTGACGTCAGTTATCGACAGGGAATCACACAGTTCTTATTTCATAAAAACAAGGTAAGTATACAAAAATTTCCCATAGTTTACATATTTGTTTACTGCACAATACCTTTTACCATTAACTTTAATAGATCTAACACTTCTTTTATTTTCATCTTGCCAACATCGACCAATGGTACCATTCTGAAAAATTTATGTTTCATCCAAGAAAACGAATTGGTACAAGAATGCTTCTTTTTTTCTAATATATTCTTTCAAAAATACCAGTCGTTTGAAAGCTACATGGGAAAGTTCCATAAGCCCTCGCCTCAGTTCATCTTTTTACCATCCGAAGCCTATTTTCTTGAAGAGGCTTCTTAAAGAGTTAAGACAACCAATCAAACAGTTGTCTTTTAGTTTCTATCTTAAAGTTATCAAAGTTACATGATGTTTTAAAAAAAGTTACAGCTAATTAATAACCAATGTAAAGTATTATCATTTTTAAATAATACATCTTACTTGTTTCGTACATTCCATAAATAGTGTCACAGATAGAACTTATATCCAATCTTCACACACTAACAACTCTCTTTGAATTAGAACGTTTGTTTTAACGTGATTCTAATAATTTATTTTCCCTAACTGTTGTTCAAATTGCGCGTACAGTGGAGATATTCAAATTTAGGGCAGCTGCTACACGCTAAAAATTAGTAAAGTAGAAATAAAATATCTAGACCTTAACATACTCTTTAAATTTACTTTTCTGTACTGCTGTCAAGGGTAACAATAAGCCGTTATTGTTATGTTCTTCCTAAAAATAGCTTCTAGCTATTAGCTCTTTGCCCCGACTATTTAAAAGCTTCGGCATTTTTCACAAATAGTAAACAACGTAATCGACAGAGATATGTATGTGCACTTTTGTTTCTTTTAATAGAACAATTTTTTATTGCTATTTATGAAAAGTTCTGGAGTTGTTAAATAATAGACGGACAGAAACACGGAACCACGAACAATTAAGGTTAGTTTTGCATGAAACGTCAAACAAAGCCAACGAACGAGCTGGCGCCACCGCACCGGTTACAGTTGTGTTGCCAACTATCGCCTAATAAAATTCAAATTATTATACTTTTTACAAGCTTAAATAAACAGAATATTTGCTATAAGTGGGTTTGTTACAAAAAAGTGTAGTAAATTTAATATCGCATAAAGTTTTAATACTTTTTGCCCGAATTTAATTTCCTCGTGTTTTCTTGCGGACTTACAATTATCAGCTGATTGATGACGGGCTTCGGTTTTTGTTTTGCATGAACCATACTTTTTTGGTACCATGGGATTTAGGTTTTGAAGACCTTTACATAGAGTCCCCATGCGACCTAGGTTGCCGTTTAGAAAAAAACTGGGGTAGCTACAGGTTGAAGGGAGGTGGGTGAAAATATTACAGAAAGATGAACAACAAGTTTAATCAATTTCCGTGTTTCAGCGTTTTCCATAAAAATAACTAAGAATTAGAAAAAATATGAGTTTTATGCATGACTCTTGAACAACCCTGAATACGGCTTTTATTGGATTTGTTTATGACTGAGCAAGCTTGCGAGCGATGCTTAGAATATGGCGAGCGTCATATAAGATTTTATGCGCGATTTAATTTTAAAGATGTATTTTTGTAATATTTTTTTTTAAATAAGTCAAGTCAATATTTCATTTTTCTATTCTAATATTTGGAATAGCTTGTGCCTGCAGTCCAATAAAGTAGTAAATTATGGCCGCAAAACTGTTTAGACATTAAAGACACGTTCATAATTAAATCGTAAATAATATTTACAATATTCTGTCTGCAGAATTTACCCACTTAATATTTTTTGGGGATTTTTGAACAACTTTCATTTTATATTTCAGAAGAAACTATAATATTATATTAAACTTCTTTATTGACCTTTTACATTAAAATACCTTTATCAAGCCTTCTGAACGCAATACATCTATCTCTCTGACCCTCCGCATCTCGAGTCATTTTTTCATCTCACTATATAAAATATTCCATTATATTTCATTGAAGGGGCTCTAACGGCCACACTTCCTGGGTGGGGCTCCTCGAACTCCGATAACCGTTTCGCGGTGCCTTCTTAAGCTTGATGTGCTGAATTCATACATGCGAATGTGCAGCTTATCTGCCCTGGCTTTTCCACAGTCTTTTCCGTATTTTCCGGCTTTTCGTCGGATCGGCTTTTTGTTGCCCTGATGCGATGTCCTGCTTTTATATGAAGGCACATGACTGGACGGCAACGTGAACAAACTGCTATCGGTTGGAAGTAACGACACTTGCGAAAATAAATGAGCCGACAATGAACTTTTTCTTGTAGGTTTGTGAAAGGATTTGCGACTTAGGTTGGCGGTAAAAATGTATAAACAGAAAAACTGACCCTGTAAAAAAAAACGCCCATTCGTTAACACTAGAAAGTGATGTGGTACAGGTCAGAAATGTTTTTCACAAATTAAAATTTTTTCCTTGTTAAAGATTTATTGACGACACCAGGGCGTCAGAATATTATCATAGAATTTAATAGATTATGCTTTAAAATTATAGACATTTTGGTTACTTAAAAAAATCTCTAAAAGTAGATTTTTTCAGATAAAACAACCTGAACTAATTTAATTGCTGATTTACATACAGTTACATACGTACCTCAAAAATCCACTTCTTTTTTTCTCTTTCCGGTAATCGAGCAGGATGTGTTTGATGTGTTTAGGGCTATAAAACATACTTCATCTTTTGATATTTTTAACATTAACTATAAAATTTTAGAAGGTACTTTTGATTTAATATTATCCCCACTTACAATACTCATTAATAGGTGTTTTTTGGAGGGCAAGTTCCCGAGTTGCTTAAAAACAAATAAAGTAATACCCCTTTTTAAAAAAGGCAACCCTAATATACCTGATAACTATCGACCAATTAGCATTGTGCCTTTGATAGGAAAAATAATTGAACGTATCCTTAAGGACCGTATTCTAAAGTATTTCGAGAGTAATGATTTTTTTGATATTTCCCAGTTCGGTTTCCGGCCGGGATTGTCAACTACTAAGGCTGTTATTAGGGTGGTAGAAAGCATAGTTGAGGGTCTGGAGCGTTCAGAACACTGTGTTGTTACGCTGTGTGATCTTTCTAAGGCCTTCGACTGTGTCTCCCACGAGATACTTTTAAACAAACTTTAATTTTACGGCATTCGGGGTACTGCTCTTAGTCTTTTTAAATCTTACCTTTCGGACAGATCCCAACATGTCTTGTTTTGTGGTGAAATGTCACAGAAGAAAAATAACGGTTTTGGGGTGCCCCAGGGATCCATCCTTGGCCCATTATTATTTATCATTTATATAAACGATCTATGTCATTTTATGCGACCAACCACATGTATGCTATATGCTGATGATACTACCATTGTCTCTTTTGATAGTAACGCAGACGCGTTAGATACAATCTCAATCAATTGCATCGAAAAAGCCCAGGAGTGGTTTCAGGCTAATAAGTTTAAACTTAATACCGAAAAAACACAGTCATTAAAAATTTCAACAAGTAACGGTGTAGGTCAGGGCAGGTGTGTGAATTTGTTGGGTATTAAAATAGATGATAAATTGAATTGGTCGTGCCATGTGGAAATGATCCGTGGCAAGCTTTCCGGTATTAACTTTTTGTTGCGCAGACTCAGAGCGCTCGTACATTTTGATGTGTTGAGGATGAGCTATTTTGCCTTGTTTCATTCTCAACTTTGTTATGGAGTAGCTTTGTGGGGAAATAGTTCCGCAGCCCAAATTGTATTTAGAACTCAAAAAAAAGCCATTCGAACTATTACTGGCTCTCATTATCGAGCACATTGTCGACCCATATTTCAAAGACTCGAAATAATGCCGTTGCCATGCATTTTTATATTTTATTCGTTGGTGGAAATTCACCAGAAAAAATCAAGTTACCAGTCATCCAGTACGATTCATAAGTATAAGTTAAGAAAGGATACTCTCCTGATACCAAGATTAAGATTGGCAAAGTCTGTTAAAAACTTATTAAACCTCCAACTTTATAATAAATTGCCCAGCGAAATGCAGAGTTTGGGCGAGAAAAGGTTTAAGATGGAAATAAAAAATTATCTTTTAAAACACTGTTTTTATTCTGTTCAGGAATTCCTTGCCTCAAATCTTTTTCTGTGAGGCAGTGCGTACCATTCGTTGACCACGTAATATTTTATTTTAGCCATGTATCGACTTTGTACTATGTTTATGTCTAGTAATATTATTTTATTTTAGTTTGTAATATTTTCTTTTGTATGTTACTTTTTTTCATTGTCATATTATTTACTATGTATTTTAAACATTGTTTTTTTTTTTGACCTGCTATAATGTATATTTTTTGTACAACCATAGTTAAATAAAATTCTATTCTATTCTATTCTAATGTCATGTACTTGTTGTAATGGGTGATTCCTAGTTTTAAATCGAAAAGTAATGTAAACCTATATGTATTATAGTTTATCTTTAAATGGCGCGAAATAATGAATGCTCATTAAATATGCAAAACGTATACCGGGGTATCAAGAACAATTTAACCATCATCCCTTAAAATCTATTTTGTTTACATTAAAGGAGACAAATAATGAGCATTCTTTAGGTAGGTCCACCCTGAATTAATCGCAAGCTATTGTTATATTTAAGGATTTACCATTGTTAATGGGAAAATCCCTTAGCCAGGAGCGTGTATTGGGGAAGTTTTTAAATTAAGAATCTCCAACATGCCTATTCTCCTAAAATTGTATTATATTATATTCGTAGGTATTTATAACATAACCATAACACATAACAGAAAACATTTAAAAAATCGTATTAACTAATAAATAACAATGGGTGGCACTATTTTACATAATATAATTATAAAACAAGATATAATAGCGAATCTTACAAACAAAGCATTTTCGAAAATCGAATAATACTTTGTTGTTATGGCTTAATCATAGTCCGATTCGGAAGATGAACTTTTATTAACATCGTTTATAATAAGCGGTTCAACCATTTCTTCGGTTACTGTATCTACCTGCCACATTTTGGTTTCTTCTTCTATCACATGATCGATGCACTTTTAGCACTTTTCCGCACTGATTTTACCAATAGCTTTATTAAAGAGCCTTTTTAAATCCACCATTTTATGTCGTGCTTCTTCTGGCGACATCTGTTTTTATTTGAGCCCATATAAGTTCGATCGGGTTTAATTTGCAGTGCTAAGGAGGGAGTCTGAGCACAGATATTCCTCGGAATATTGCCATCTTCATCGACTACATATTTTTTGAATGCATTTTTTCATTTTTATGTAAATTGGCTAGTACTATAAGTCCTTTTTTTAAGGAACCTAATGGAAACTCTATTTGTCTTAAACTTCTTAGCCATTCTGTTATTTTACTTTTACGCCACGCACTTGTCGGTAATTTTTCCGTCAGCCTATAGAGTGATAACTTACATTATTCAATTCAATTGTTGCATCTTTTGGTATAAGATTCAACATTGGCTAGAATCATTCTTGAAATACATCGGCATCTCCTGTATTTCTAGATTGGAACATCAGTAGACTACATTTAAAGAAGCCTTCAGAACTTCCAATATGGGTTATGATAAGTCGATGTCCTTTTCCAGATGGCGGTCTTAATACTGTGGACAATCCTTCCTAAAAAGCTTGCCTTGAACTTTTAATATTTTCATCCTGCCAAAATTTAGTCACAGTGTGGTCTTCATTTAGCCATGTTTCGTCTAGATAAAATATTTTTTTGTTTTTTTCTCTGGCTTTTCGGATGCTTCTTAAGTAATTTCTTCCCCAACAACGATATCGCTTCTGTCTATTAAAATCGATTGCCTTTTATGTTTTTATGTTTTTTCCACCGAACACCCATTTTTTTTAATAATTTCCAAAGCGTATTTCTACACATAATTGGGTAGTCCTGGCCTTCTCGGATTTTCTTTTTCTAAAAAGAATCTATGAACTTTTCGCCTTATTTTCTGCATTGAAACGTCATCCAGCTCAAGCTTTGGTCGTCCTGAAGAAATTTTTGGAGGTTTGACGCCAACACTTTTTTCTTCTTTTAAAAGTTTATATATTGTTTTTCTCCCAACGTTAAGCATATCTGCTGTAAATTGCACTGCATTGTCAACACTCAAATCCGCATTCTTACCTTTAATAGAGTTGTAACAGTTAAGAATTAATTTTTTTCTTTTACTGTACATGGACCGACTCTATGGCGTTTAGGCAATTATTGAAAATTCTCCATATTTAATTAAAAAAACATTGATACTTTACACTTTGACTAGTTTCACTGAGAAACAAACATCTAAGGTAGGTATAGTATGTATAGATATAAATAAGTGTATTATTCCAATAGAGACACCCATAAAGGCATATTAACCACATAATTAGCAAACAGGCAACCAGGAAAAAAAGGAATAAAATGGATGATATTTGAAGGCAGTTAGACAGTTTCGAATGAAAAACAAGAATATCTATTATATGGACGAAACTTGGTTAAATGAAGGTTATACCGTTGTAAAATATGGCAGGATAAACATGTAAATAGCGCGAGGCAAGCTTTCATGGAAGGATGGTCTACTGGAATAAAAGCACCATCGGGAATAGGAAAAAGATTAATAGTTACTCATATTGGTAACAAAAATAGATTTGTCGATGGCGGCTTACTAGCAATTAAATCAAGGGGGTCTAGAGACTGTCATGAAGACATGAACTCTGGATAATGCCAGCTACCACTTAAAAACATTCGAAAAAATACCAACGTCTCCTTGGAAGAAAAATGACATGATTCATTAGCTTACTGTAAATAAGTAGCTATTTCATAAAGATATGCTGAAAAAGAAGCTACTGGAGATTGTAAAGTTAAATAAACCTTTTTGTACGAAATTTGTTGTCGGCGAAAACGCTTCAAAACGATATATACCGGTAGAGCAAGTTAACAAAATTTCATTATAGAAACTAATAAAAAAATATACATTTTCACCTTACACTTACAGTTTGCGCTCCTTAAACGGAAAGTTGGTTTGTAATTATGTGATAAATCTACACAAATCAGTTGGTTGCTCTATTTCATCACAACATAATAAAGAAAAACCCAAAAACAAAGTACGAAAGTAAATAAACTCTCGCAAGATTCACAACACAAAAACAATAAACTGTTGTGGAAGCCGTGTTCCATAAACCGAAAAATCGCGATAGACTGCCGAATCCATGGAAGGTAAACTAGATATTTCGTAGGTTTAATCATAGTTTAAAGTACGCGTCATAGGGCCATTAGCCGAGCGGTCAGGGAGGATTTGATTTGAAAATTAAAAATAAACGTATTATGAATTTCGACTAGCATAGATTAAATTAATTTTAATAAGAAATTTGTTTTGCTATGAAAGCAGTACGGGGAACGGTGCTTCCATCACTTTAATGGCCCGCACGCCTCTGTCTTCCGAACACATCAAACATTTGACGAACGAATTCACTATCATTTAATATAAATGTGAATTTAAAAAATTAAAAATTCAAAAATGTAAATTTCTTGCTTTTTCTTGCTAAAAGCGAGTTACAAATCATAAACCCACTATGATTTACAACTTATCGGTGCGGCATTTGCTAGCTTACTTGTCTAATATAATATAAATAATTCCTTTACAAGGAGACATTGGATAAAATAATACATAAGTACAAGAGCAATTTAAAGAAACAAACCAAATGCTTCAGCTTTCCCCTAAAGGGCCTTTACGTTAAAAGATTTCAAGCAATTTTTTAAGATTTCAATTTAAAATTATTTTACCACCAAAGCATTACTCACCTGGCAAGTTTAGTATTTTTCGCATAAATCTTTTATGTTCTTAAAGACTTTTTGATTAATTTTACCACAACCACAACCTTTTAAAAACTCATCACAGTTTAAATTTAGTAAAATTTAAAGACCTTCTTCGAAGCGGCGCAACGTAGCGCACCACCTGGGTCAACTTTCTCGCGTGCGATGTTCCCGCTCGGGTCCGTCCCGTTTTTCTTCATTAGCCCTTAATTTTTCCTCGCTGCATACATAATCAATGGGCTCTTTTTCTTTACCGTAATTTTCATATTTAATTTATTTCTAATTTCCATCTTGAATTATGCATTCTTCTTTCCCGACCAGGCTGGGCCACGGTTCGGGGTATTTCTTTAGTCGTTGCATATTCAGCGTACTCTCCTACGACCAGTCTTTAGGGGGCACTGTTGCCAACAGTTAAATTTTGATAATATATTTTGTCAAAAATTTATGAAAATCTTAGTTATTATTAACATTTTTTTTTATAATATGGTTGTTACTGATTTACAGAGAGAGAAAGAAAGAGAGGCACGATGCGTCTAGTACTAGTGTTCGGCAAATTCCTCAAAGATTCTGCTCTTTTTTTGGTTTTGTTAATGGTTTCTTTAGTTTTAATAAACTGCTTTCCAAACAAAAATGATTCACCTAGTGCTATGCATTGGGGGCCCCTAGACCTTCTTATATAGATATATAGATTCTGCAGAAGTGCCTTAATCTTGTTAACAATTGAATCTGTCGTACTGAATTATTCTAAATCAATTCCTGACTCTAATATCGATAATACTTTCAAAATCCCAATAAAGAATATTAAAATTGACCTTGTGATAAACGAAGAATTATTTCTACTAGAATAATGGAAAGCTTGGGGTAGTATTTAAAGAAGATACACTGTATGATTTCTTTTTTATTCTTTTATTGGGTATTAAATTTTGTTTATTATATTACGTATTATGTTAATATACAACTCAAACATTTCATGCTTTCTTAGGAGTTATTTAACTATGAACATATCATTGGTGCTAACCTTGGCTCCTAATGAAAGTAATTATATAGATATAGGTGAATTCTAAATGCAATTTTGTTGTATCATAATTTGTTAGCCTAAAGCAATATTGTACATATATAATATTATATTTAACATTCCATTTCTTTCATGATATGAGTTCAATCTGCAGAAATGATCGAAAATTGCAAATAAAACATAAAACTGTTAGCTATCTTTTTTTAGCTAATCCAGCTTTCGGCCACTCTTTCGAAAACGAAACACTGCAGTATAGTAATATAACAATAACTAAGTGCATTGGTCCTCAAGTCTTCTTACAATATTGACTTATACTTGTACTTGATACACTTTCCTAACTATTTCTACTATTCTAAACCACTTCTCCAACCTCTAGCGGCACTAGTGCGTCTCCCTATTCTACAATCTTTTCTTCGATTCCTCGTTCTCTTTCCTTTCTATCACTCTTTCAATTCAACCTGTAATTCCTATTCTAGTTCGGCGGGCTTAAATAAAAATAAAATGTCTAACATTCGGCTATCCTGAAGTTTTATTTGCCCTCCAACAAGTATACTAACCTGACTTAACCTAACTCTCAATCTAGTAACCTTAATATATCATAACTTTTAGCCTAACTAACCTAGCTTATTTATTTTTATACTACTCGTAATAAACAATATAGTCTCTTAACATTGGGACTAGCTTCTTAAGCCTGTCTGGTCTACTTTTTGCTAGTGTCGCAGTCTCTCTATGTTCTTCATCGGGTTCGTCCAGCTCATAGTTGGCGTCACTGTCATAGAATTCGGGGTTGGTTTGATATTTTTCAGTTTAGTCTTGATTGTCAGAGTCAGGGTTTTTTTAGTAAAACTTCAACTTCTTCCTCTGATTTATCGCTTCCTTCTTCTTCTATAGCGTTGCCATATATCTTTAGCTGCGAAATATGGGCTTTTGTGGAAAAGTACCGGCTTCCTTCTTCCTTGTTCAATTTTTCTACGCGTTAGATGTCTTTTCCTAGTTCTTTTACTACTACTAGGGGCCCACGGTATTTTGGTTGCAACTTTGTAGAATCACCAGTAACTTCGGGGGCTCTTTCTACCATTACAATGTCTCCAACTTTGTTTTTTTTTATATAGGCCTTCTTTGTCATAATACTTTTTATATTTTCCTTGTTTTCTTGTTACATTATCTCTTATCTTTCTCTGGATATTGTTTGGATGTTTATGTTTGTCCAGAACATATGGCTCAAATCGTGGTGTATTTTCCAACAACATCTTAAAAGGTGTTTTTGTTTCTTCTCTCTCTCTCTCTTTCCTCTCTCTCAATCTTTTAATTCAACCTGTACTTCCTATTTAGTTCGGCGGGCTATTTCAATACAAATAAAATCTCTAACAAAACAGTAAGTAAATACTGATATCCGCACGAAACATTTATTGGTGTTAGAAGAAAAAATATTTGCAAATCAAATGTTGGGACATCACGCCTTTACAACGGCGCATGTTCTGGACGATGATGATCGCTCAAGGACCCAAGTCCTGTTCTCTCGTCCGGAAATCCCGGCAACGCCGCGTCGAGCGCCGAATATACCGTGCTTTAAATTGTATGAAACATACATGAGTTCTGCCCTCCCTGAATGTATACCAGAGCCTTAGTTTACAAATGAATACAGCTATTGAACTTACTTATAATATCAATGTGGCTCGGTCTCTCGCTTTAGCTTGTGGGGCGGCAATTTCTTCCGTCCTTTTTTAGTCTGAGCCAAATATAAACCTCTTTCCAACGGCCATACAGAATGGCCATATTAACTTGATAATTAGGTGTGTTATTCGACTTGCAGATGAGCCACCGACTCTGCAGGATGGAATAAAAAGTGGCTGCCCCCCCTTTCGACGCGGTATAAAATTGAGAAGGGTGTTGGTGATGGCACATTCTGACGTCGGTCGCGTCGCGTCTTCGACGTCGTCTCCACGGACGTCGTCTTCAAAGAGCGTCTTCGTGGGTGTTACGTGCACCAGGTGTGCACTAGGTCGAAATCAGCAGAATATATATTATGTGTAATAGTCTATATCCCAGATTCCCTTGTGTCGGTTTTTACATATTATGCTTTCGTCAGATATGTTTCTTTTGGGTGATACATGGGAGAAAAGTCCTTTTAAGGGCAAGAAATCCTGTGATTAAATAGTGAAGATGTTATGGCGGGGAGTGTCAGGTGTCATGTGTCAGTTGGTCAGCGCCATCTTTTGTCTTAGATATACTACCTACGGCATGAATATTGATTAGTTTTGTAGTATTGTTTGTAGATGGCGTCATGAATTGTCTTGTTCAGTGCCGGCCGAATTTATTATTGGTTTTTATGAAAAAAGGTTTTCCTACGAGCGTGCGGAAAGTGAGTACTTTCGGCACTGGTGCCAGTGCTAAGAATTTTTTAAAGATTTTTTTTCTAATTTTAAATGTCTGCACGCCTGTTAAGAGACATTGTATTTGACACGTGCAGCAATTATATTTTTTGCATTTGACTGCTGACTGACTGACCAACTAACCTGAACTGCAGTTGCACGCGGAATCACTTTTAGAGCTTGTTGGGTAAATAGCTGTTAAATCGATTGACTTTAAGACCGTAATCTGTAGATGTTTAAAGCGAGTTTTAGTTGAAAAGTAAATACAATGAAGTAAATAATATGGATTTATTATTAACGTGATCTTAGTTTAGGTTAGTTGCACTTGATTTTATGTTAGCGCCCTCGCCGTAATATCTGAAACGAAGTCAACTGTCGAATTCAAAATTAAAACAACTGGTCGATCATCCGGTAGCTGCCAGAGGTGGGCTTATAAGTTATTTTGAAATCACCGGTATACCGGTGACTGTTATTTTAGATTAACTGTTATTTTGAACAGTTACCAGTTATTTTCAATAAATTTAGTTTCAAGGTGTTGATTGTCGAATAAACGATTTTTTCTATTGTTTAAATATTTTATAAAAATATTATTATTATAAATCGTACAGAAAACTAGGAAAGAAATTTACGAAACGAGCGTTAGCTAACGCTCGTATCGTAATTCGAAAGAGTGTGTAATAGGCTTACCACTCGAGTTGTGTACTATACTTTTTCTACGACTTCATACTATTTTTTTTTTTAAATTAAAGCAAGTGTTACCTATATAAACCTTAGGGAAAAAATACAATTAATAGGCTTTATTTTGCAAGAAAAAACAAACGAACAAACTTTATTGAAAATGTTATAATTTACAATGTAGGTACAGATGGAAAATAAAATAGTACATTATTTAACGAGCGTATAATGAAGGCTATATTACACGAGATTTTAAAACACTCGCCTTCGGCTCGTGTTTTAGAATCTCGTGTAATATAGCCATTATACGCGAGTCGAATACTATACTTTATCTACGACTATTCAGTATTCAAGAAGTTAGAAAATGGATTCAGAGCAACACATTTTATTACAATAGGATTATTATTAATGGTATTTCTTAACTAAAAAATACAATTCAACGATGTTAACCATAATTAAACAAAATACAATTGCAGCCCGAATTTCTGGAGGGGTACTTTGGATTTCGTTTTCGTCATCCGAAATCATGATATTTTACTTTGAAATCAACAACAAAATGTCACAGCGAAACTTAAATGACTGAGGAAAAAAATGATTCGTTTACTTGTCAATCGGTTGCTATGGTATTAATACCATTCACGCCTGCTTAAACTAGATCTGGTGCGTTTTTATCGTAATTCAGGTAACTTTGTTTTGTTGGGACCGTGGAATATGAAATCTCATATTCCACGGCTGTGGAATATGAGTAACTATGGTAATATGAACCACATTATATATGTACTAACAAACACATTATGCTTCTATTATTAAATAGTCGTAGATAAACTATTTATTATTATAATTAATGATAAAATTTTGACAATTTTTTATTATAATTGGAGCAACTGATTTCTCCATTAGATTGGTGTTCATTGTCATGATATTTGTTGGAATAAATTCTGTAGTTTCTTCTTGGTCTGGCAACTTATTAAATGTGTATGTAGATGCTGAATGATTTACGACGGAGTGCAAGATTCTGTTTGAAGTTATAGTTTTATTTAGAATGGATTCGTCTACATACTTTTTCGCCACAGTGGAAGATTTCCAACCGCCATGTCTCTTTAAGGCCATTAAGTCACCTCCATCGTCGACTAAAATTGTAGCGGAAGTTCTTCGGAAACAGTGACCTGTGTACAAAGCAGTTTAAATATTCTGCAATATTTTTTGGCACTGCTCCTAACTTATTAATACCGACTACCTGACGTGTTACGTTGCCTTTTGGAAAGTTTAAGAAAAATTGTTGAATGTTGGTGTCCTTAATAAGGTTTCGAAGTTCTATATAGTTTTTATATATGCCATAAAATTTTCCGGAAATTATAAAGGAACGTGTTATTTTTGTCTTCGTATCAGGAATCTTGATAATAAGAGTGTTTCGAGTGTTTTCTATATCAGTAATTTTTATATTCTTTAGCTCTTGTTTTCTGCAAGCTCCAGAAATTCCAAAAATTAAAACTACTTTCCTAAATAAAAAATCTTGATCCGGCGCTTCATTTAGGAATTTATTTACATCGACTGCAGTGAGTATCTTGGATTTTTTACTCTTATAGCCATTCGATTTTCTCTCTAAATAGGCTCGTAATTTATGATAATTTTCAATATTAATATTGTGCTTTATGCTTAAATTAGTGCGTAGCATCGAATAAATCGCCCAAAGTGAAGAGGGTTTAAAGGATTTTGTTAAATTATCGAAATATGCCAGTAAAACGTTTTCTGAGTAGGTACTCACATGGTTATCAATACGCCAGTCAATAAATTTTTGATATACTTTTTCGTACCTCTCCCTGGATTTTTCGGGTAATAAATTATTTGCCGCGGCAGCAGCTTGTAATGCAATTTCTGGTGGCGTTCCCTCAATCTCAATATTGGAGTCGCTCATACTACTAACTGCTAACCACTAACTATGTACTAACCAAAAATAATATACAAATTAAAAATTTTGACGTTTAAAATTGCCTTTGTTAATATAGACATTGACGCTGTCAAGGCGACGCATAAAAATTGTATTGAAAATTTTCAGGATTTTGACGGCTCATGGCCAATGTGATGGCGCAACTGTTACGTAATATATATATATATATATATATAACGTTACTGTCCTTACGCACAGCTTGGCTTATAACAATATAGTGTGTGTTATAAGAGTTTTACTGATACAGTGGACAGTGCGTAAGTAGGTTCTTACTAGTATAGGAGTAGAAAAATTAATTTTTTCTACTCCTATATTAGTAAACATTGTTCTATAAGTAAAACCTTTCTTACGCACAAGTGTGCGTAAATAATAAACACGCACAACTGTGCGTTATGGTTTTTAGTATAACAATCAAGTTAGCCTTGAACCACTCAAATCGTGACATTTATCTATCTTGACTTTTGAATATTTGACAGTCATAATATTGTCATTATTTGAGATTAAAAGTTCAAATCGTTACTTTAAAAATTATAAACCTATAAGGTCGTAGGAAAAGTATATTATTATATATTGCGTGTTGTATAGCAATTGCGAACTCATGTAATTACCGCACTCGCCGCTACGCGGCTCCTGTGCAAGTTTTCCATTTATACGTAATATGCGTTTTACAACACTTAATACGTAATATACTATTGTGATTTAAGACAAGACGCATTTTAAATCGTACATTTTAAATGTTTACATATTACATAGGTACCTAATGCATTATCTCTATATTCTATAATTTATCTGATTTCTATAAATTTGAAGATTAAATTCAAGAACAAACTATAAACAACCCCACACTTTAGAACAAAACAAGCAACATTAACAATCGTCGATACGGTCGGTCGTAGCGGAATTACAGAATTTCGAAACCCTAAGGCTGGATTTATAAACTCGAAAAGTTGGTGAGGTTGAAGTTATGATCAAGTTTGTGAGGTTAGATATTCCGAACTCCGAGCATAAAAATTTGTTATCTCGAACTACGCAGGAAGTTTTCGAACCTTACATGAGCTTTACATGAACAACATGAACGAGTGTATAAATGGAACTGAGTGTTCCCTTTAGTTTAAATTGAACTCCTATTTCCAACACCAACTAAACTTCAACCACGCCAACTTTTCTTGTTTATAAATCCAGCTTAACACTACGGTCCTGCACCACAGATATGTCGATATTGTAATAATATGTGATCCTGATCAGATTAAGTTCAAATACTTGATGGCGCAATTAACGTATGTCGATATTTTCATCGTTTAAAATAACTCCGAGCGCATACCGCACACGGCGATAAGAATATCAAAAAATAAAAAAATCGAAATATCAGTAAAATATATTAGCGGTTATTTGTCTACCAGTTATTTAAAAGAACCATATACGGTGTAATACCACGCAGCTAACGTGTCACCGGCGCAGCGCGCTCTCGGCTCGATGCAATAACGCAAATAACTGGTAACTGCTTCAGACAATATTGGATCACCGGTAGAGACAGTTATTTCTCAATAACCGGTTATTTTTAACCGTGAAAGTTATATCGTCACACCTCTAGTAGCTGCCTTTTTTCTATAGCCTATCTAAATGTCTAGTCCATAGTCTAGCTAAATGCTAATGGACAAATGCAAAAGCTGTTAGGTGTGTCAATGCAAGTAATTCCCAATATAAAATTCATTAACTGAGTACACGGTTCCTTCCGTCCAAATATCCTTATGCAATTGTTTGCTGCTGCTACAAAAGCGTAAATTATTAAAAATGCAAATCATTTGAAATATTGCATCATTGATATTGTATTGATAACGAAAATGGAAAGTTTATCCTTTTATACGGCGGTTTGGTCTTAAGTCCTTTTTTTACATCTTCGATAATAAGGCTGGGGAAAGCTGGTGTATAACTTTTAAAGTACTGTATCTTTTCCACCTTCAATCAGATTCAATTAAACTTAGACTTTTTGACAAAGAATTTCATGCATATTCAAAAACTGATTTTGGAGCTGATCGCTTAAATGTATTTTGACTTTCAGAGGGCACTTTTTAGAAAACTATCAGTGATTCCTAAATAGAACGAGGCACTTTTTATATAGTATTTATATAAATATACCTACTCCTGGACAAAATTAACGCCATATCAGAAGTTTGCCTCATATTGCTATTTTTCTTCTGAAGCTATGATCGGATTTGAATGATTTTTTATCTACTTTGTAAAGTCTGTGCGTTTTAAGAAGTTCGCTAAGCCATAAAACCTCTTGAGCATTATGTCGGTGGCTCTCAAACAATAAATTATATTGAAGGTAATTTTGGATGTTGATGAATTACATTTTCTAAATAAAATAATTTAAAGTAAATAAAAAATTAGTTTAGGTAAAGAAAAATAATAATTTTTTAGCTTTTGTAGTATTCAGACAAATTAGTTTTACGAATTCTTTTTTATAAAGTTTTTGTTCTAAAAACCGATTTTGTAGTCTTGCGACAGAACGTACCTACTTGTAGATAGGTACTACTAAAAGTAGTCTTCCTCTGCATTTGAAATTTCACCCATGCTTTCAGACTCATCAGAATCAACATCATCGTCATCACCATCATCATTCGTAATAATTAACGGTCTTACTTCGTCTATAACCTGTTCTGTCTTATAAGATTCAAAAATAATTTTTTCTGTGTGTTCAATGCATTTCCGCCATTCTTCTTTGCCCGCTTGGCTAAGCGCCTCCTCCCATAACTTTATAACGCTAGGCTTACCGATATTTTTACAGGCATGTTTGTCATAATAGTTCTTGCTAATACCCCATACCAATTCAATTGCGTTGTAATGACAATGGTAGGGCGGCAATCTCAAAACTTGATGTCCATATTTGAGGGCTTAACATATTTAACCATCCCGCACTTGAGCAAATTTTAATTGGTTCTTGGAAAATGACGATTATTATATAGATTTAACTATAATAATAGCAAAATAATTTAATTATCTATTTAATTATTATTTATGCTCAACGCGTAATTCTAAGATAATTTTATTTTGAAACCACTGATTTCACCCAGTAATAGAATACAGTAAACCAGTGGGATGTTCGGTGTGATCAAGTATAGCGAAGGTGCGAAGATATTGTAACTTAACCGACTTACTGTTTTAAAAGCGATAACATCCCTTGGTGATTTAATCCGATATCGGACTTCTTCAAACGCACAGACTTTAGCTTGGTTCTGACAATGCCATAGTATTCGCTGTTTGTGATTAAAGGTTAATTTTTATTTTATACCGGGTGTAATAAAAATGCTATATTTTTTCCAAAAATTCATATCGTCCTGTGGAGCATTCTAGCAACCGTAACATATAGCAGTTGAAATTAGACGGTAGGTCCATCTTTCCCCAATATTCTCCTCTCTGGTTTACTTTATTATCTCTGTTTTTATAAACTTTATTAGCGAATACATTATTTGTTTAACTGTGTATAATTTCTGCCTGCCATGATAAATAAAAACGAAATTAACGAATCACTTTATTTAATAAAGATAATTTAATTACAATATTAAAATTACAGTTGAAATAAAAATTACATGAGAGTTTATAAAATACAAACTTTCTTTTTTGGAAACGAAGAAAACATAAAAATAATCGAAAACAATAAAGTTCTACTTCGAATCACCGCATTTATATGCCTCGGCATACTGGAAATTAAATTTTCAATTGCATTCTGGTAAATATTTTCCCCTTTTGCAATTACAGCATCCACCAATTGATTGTGGTTAACCGGGACGGGATTATGACTGCGAACCTTCCATTTAAGAGTATCTGAAAGATGCTCTATGATATTTAAATTGGGACTAAGAGGTAGCCATTCCATCAACGGAATAGCTACAGGGATCAAGTAATCTATAACTTGTCTAGTCACATGGGGACGAGCATTATCCACTTACATGTTCAATTGAATTATTTTCTAGATTAAAATTTGAATCAATTGACCTTACCCGTATAGGGATTAACTCTGTGCATTCGTTAAAACAGATTCCTCCACGAAACATTACAGAGCCTCCTACAAGCGGGATTTTTTGAGATACTTGTAAATCTCTCTCCTGCCGTTCGATAAGCACGTTCAGTCGTTCACGCCGATCAGTCTCGTTTCATCAGAAAGTTAAATCTTTTTCTAATCATCAACAGTCCAATGTTGATAATTTCTGGTAAAACGCGATCTGTTAACTCTGTGCACTCTGATGAGTAATACTTTATTTACTTAAAATATCAAGGGTGGTCCACAGCCTACTTGCAAAACATTAACAATGAACGTGTGGAATAATAAAGTTTATAAGAACATGTGTATCTCCGCTGATAACAGAGATAATGAAGTAAACCAAAAAAAAAAAATAAGGTTGAGCAAAGATGAACATTGGAACCTACAGTATACTATCAATTGCTATAATATTATGTTACATACATTATGGCGAAAGCCGCATTTTAATATCTTTTTCTAATTTGGTTTCATAAAAGAGCTGTTTCGATATCGTTTTCAGTATTGTAATGAACTTTTTATGAAACAGTTTTCTTTATTTTTCTAAGGTTGGTAATGATGTTCACAAATGTTTTATTTTGCTGTCGTGTATGTTTGGTTGCATTAATTCTATGAAATGGAGACGAGTTAAAAAAATATCAAATAATAATATTATAAATAATAATATAATAAAACATAGAACTATAAAATTTACCGCAATTTTCTTTAACTTTAGGGGAGTTAAACTAAACTCATCTTGCTCCATATTTTAAAATTATGTAGGTATGCTAGAAAAATTAGACAACTTCGTGACAAAGTGGCTGACAAATATGGATTTATTTATTGAAAAAAATGACAAAATAGAAAAAATAGTATAGAGCACACGTTTTATAAAGCTATTAGCGCACATGTTCGTTATAAAACTCGCCGCGAGCGGCTCGTTTTCTAACATGAACGCGTGCTCTAAAATAAGCTTTATAAAACTTGTACTTTAATATACTATTGCAAAATAGTAACTTAAAATGAACGCCCTTGTTGCTTGTTGCATTTATTTATTTATTCTATTGCTATTTTTTCTTTTTTGGCATTTTTTTAAATAAATAAATCAATATTTAAAAAGAAAATAAAACACAAATTTTCAAAATTTCTAGGCCTAAATTTTATGTTGGTAATACAATCAAATTATTTATCATAGTAGCCTTAAAGTCAACAAATAATTTTATTTCCGTGCCAGCCATTTTGTCACGAAGTTGTCTGATTTTCTAACATACCTATATAATTTTAAAATATGGAGTAAGATGAGTTTAGTTTAACTCCCCCAAAGTTAAGGGAAATTACGGTAAATTTTATAGTTCTATATTTTATAGTATAGTAAATTTGTAAGATTATTTAATATTTTTTTAACTCACCTCCATTTCATAGAATTAATGCAACCAAACATACACGACAGCAAAATAAAACATTTGTGAACATCATTAACTACCTTAGAAAAATAAAGAAAACTGTTTCAGAAAAAGTTCATTACGATACTGAAAACGATATCGAAACAGCTTTTTTATGAAACCAAATTAGAAAATAGTATATTAAAGTACAAGTTTTATAAAGCTCATTTTAGCGCACGCGTTTTATAACGGACGAGTGCGCAACTAATAGCTTTATAAAACGTGTGCTTCATATTTTTTTCTACTTTGGCATTCATTTCAATAAATAAATCCATATTTAAAAAGAAAATGATACATACAAATTTTCAAAATTTTTAGGCTTAGGTAAATTTTATGTTGGTAATAGAATCAAATTATTTATCATAGTAGCCTTGAAATCAACAAATAATTTTATTTCCGTGTCAGCCACTTTGTCACAAAGTTGTCTAATTTTTCTAATATACCTACATAATTTTAAATTAGGGAGCAAGATGAGTTTAGTTTAACTCCCCCAAAGTTAAGGGAAATTACGGTAAATTTTATAGTTCCATAATATAATATAATAAATTTGTAAGATTATTTGATATTTTTTTAACTCATATCCACTTCATAGAATTAATGCAACCAAACATACACGACAGCAATATAAAACATTTATGAACAACATTACCAACCTTAGAGAAATAAAGAAAACAGTTTCATAAAATAGCTATTTACCTAACAAGTGCGGAAAATGAATATGTAACAGTAACTAATTCTGAGGAAAAAAGTAATAACTACATTAAGTTATAGGAAACTGTTAAAAAAACTTATTCTTTGTTAAAATTAACATGGTAGGTAACCAAAAAGTGACAATTAAAAGCATTATTAACTAAATTTGGAGCATTTGGTTGGTTGGCTTCCTTGGTGTTGGCAATAATGTTGACACTTTCTTTTCTTAAATTGTCATACTGGTGCGGGTTCGCTGGTCCACTGCTGTCAGGAATATTATTGATTTCATACACAAAACTTGTAGAAGGCAAGGGTGAAGGTGGAAGCGAATTTTTTTCTTTAGAGTGTAGAATGTGGTTGGCTATACGTTTTTTGTTCCCCATTGACTCGTCCACATATGATTCTGCAACTTTTGTCGATTGCCATCCCCCGAGACGTTTCAAATTAGTAATATCCACTCCAGCGTCGGCCAACATAGTAGCCGAAGAGCGTCTATAACAGTGTCCAGTATAGGTCTCTGGATTTGGAAGTCTTAAAAAAGCAGCCACATTTGATGGCATCTTACCAAACTTATTAATGCCAAAAGTTTGATTAGTACATTTTCCCTTTTGGAAATTGACAAAAAACCTTTGATGCGGTGTACTTTTGGGACGCAGTGAGATGTACTTCTTAACTAAATTGTGATTTTTTTCTCCAGTTACAACAAAGTTTCTACTCTGGTGAGTCTTGCTATCTGTTATTTTCACCAGAAACAACTCCTTTTGTTCGACCACGTTTTCACACAACAGATAAGTTAATTCTTCGCGCCTACAGGCTCCAGCGACTCCAAATATAGTTGCAACTTTAATAAGCAAATAAATATCGTCAGGCGCAGTGCTCAAAAACGTTTTAACATCTTCATGGCTTAGGGCTTTAGACTTTTGTGGTCTGAAACCCACCATTTTCTTTTTTAAAAAAGGAATTAATTTAAAATGCCTGCTAATATCAACGTTTTTTTTTCAATTTCAGCATAGATTTTGCCATTGAGTACTTGGACCACATTGTAGAAGGTTGAAAATTCTTTGAATTTTCTTGGAAATAAAACAAAAGCACCTCTTCTCTACTAATGTTGCCTATTTTCTTGTCGATGCACCATTTCGTAAACTTTTCGTATTCTTGAATGTACCTTACTTTGGATTTTTCTGGAAGCAAATCTAAATCTACGTTTTTTGCTGCACTCATAATGTGTCTGGAACCCCATCTTCCATTTCGAGATTATCAAAATCAGTTTGCAAAATTACGAAAAATACGCACAAATTACTACGAAATTAACTCACAAATAAGAAATAACTAATATTAATAATAATGTCAAAATGTCAGTTTGTTGATTTCTAATTGTTACTACAAGTTTCCTCAGTAACCTGGTAGCTAAGAAAAACTACAGTGACTTTATACAAGACAGTGACGACAATAGTGGCCCAAGCCGCCATGTTGCGGGAAATTATTTTGTTACCTTTGTTTTATGTGGAGTAAAACTTTTGACAAATGGCGAAGGTTCCAAATTTTATATATTATTGATTTTGACATAATCGCGTCGAAAAATTTTTCCGCATTAGTGTGCAAAAATCAATTTTCCGCACTGATATCCGTGCGGAAAATTGGGTTTTCCACACGTCTGCATAAAAAGTTCATTACGATACTGAAAACGATATCGAAACAGCTTTTTTATACAGACCTGTGGAAAACCCAATTTTCCGCACGGATATCAGTGCGGAAAATTGATTTTTCCACACTAGTGCGGAAAAATTTTTCGACGCGATTATGTCAAAATCAATAATATATAAAATTTGGAACCTTCGCCATTTGTCAAAAGTTTTACTCCACATAAAACAAAGGTAACAAAATAATTTCCCGCAACATGGCGGCTTGGGCCACTAGAATAAAATTTTTTTAAAAGTTTCCTATAACTTAATGTAGTTATTACTTTTTTCCTCAGAATTAGTTACTGTTACATATGTATGTGATTATTATAGTTAATTAAAAATGATTAAATTTCTTTGAAATATGTGTTACTTATATCCCCACGTCTGTAGAAAAACTATTGTACCTGACACTTGCGGAAAATGTTTTCCCTGCACTCGGCTGCTTCACCGAACTCCGCTAAAAAATTCATTTTCCGCACTTTTTAGGTAAATAGCTATTTTATGATACCAAATTAAAAAAAAATTGTTTCAGGTTTATTGCTGGCTTCCTATTTTATTTTGATTTAATGCGGTGTTCTAATGAACTATGACAACAGTTTGGTTTTTTTAAAAAATGGGAAAATGTGCACTTGGGCCTTATTGAGAACACAGGGTCTTAAAAAGACTCAGAATAATATTAATAATAATAATACCTTTAAACTATAAAAGCATTTCATATACAGGGTGTTACTTAATGATAGGCCGTAATTCCAAGGGCGCATTCCTAAACAAGGTTCAAGTAGAAAAGTTCATATAAACATGTGTCCTGAAAAGTCTGGTTTTCAAGACACAGGGTGTCAAAGCTAAAAGAAATAATCGGTCTTTTATTAATATCTCAAAGATCCTTTTGCCGATATTGGTGAAATTTGGCAGTGTTCTTCATTGTGACAAGACACTATGTTAGCACTAACTAGATGATAATTATAGCTTTCAGTGGCGTCCCGAAGGGCAGTCTTATGAATAATATTGACAAGAGAAAATATACGCCACTGACTTATTTAAAATTTTTTTATTGTTATCGGGTTAAGCAGCTAAAAATAAAACTTTTCCCCCTTGGTATTTTTTCGTATCTTACTTCGTTTAAAAAAAAAAAAAATTCGACATCCAATGAAGTAGCTTTTATTTTTTTCTCGAAAATGAAGTACCTAAGGTACGAAAAACTATCAAGAAACAAAAAAAAATTGGAATTTCAGCTGCTTAACTTGAATACAACATGCAATTTTTAAACAAGTCAGTGGCGTACATTTTCTTTGTCAATGTTATTCGTGAGACTGCCCCCCGGGGGGACGCCACTGGAACTCATAATTATCATCTAGTTACTGCTAACCTAGCGTCTTATCATAACGAACACGAACAACACTGTCATGTTTTACCAAAATCGGCAAAAGGCTCTTTGAGATATTAATAAAAAAACGATTTTCTTTTTAAACTTTGATACCCTGTATCTTAAAAATCAGACTTTTTCGGACACATGTTTATATGAACTTTCTACTTGAATTTGGTTCAGGGATGCGCCTTTAGAATTACGGCTTATCATTAGTTATAACTGTCATATAATGACTATGAGTTGACACACTGTCACGATAACCTTTATTACCGCACTAGTGTGTTATTAACATCTTAAATAAAATTAAGCACAAGGTAGACATTTTTAAATTGAAAAAATATGCCATGTACGATTATATGAAAACTCATTTATTGTAAATATTAAAAATAAAATCTTTCCAGTCAGATAAATTGATGCGACATGCTGACATGCCTGACAATTTGCTGGAAATATTTTGAGTATGAACGTAGTTTATAGATGTTAATAGAGTATCTTTAGATATTGAGGCAATATTCTCTGCTTCCGGGAAAATATTCTCCCTTGCACCTAGAATTGTCAAAGCCGTTCGTTTATTGTTTGCACTAGAAGTTGCGATGTATCCTTCAGCGACCGAATTAGATTGCCAGCCACCATATCGTTTTATGGTCAAAAGAACTACCCCAGAATCAGCCGAAAGTGAGGTTGAAGATCGCCAAAAACAGAGCCCGGTATACTCTCTTGGATTAGAGTGGAATTGGAATTGGAGTTGAAGAAACTGGGCAATAAGTTTTGGAACACTACCTAATTTATACCAATAATAGGTATTAAAATCCGTACTGTTTTAGCGATTTTTTTTAAGTGTGGGCTACGTTAGGCTGCGTGCCTTATTTGGTTCCTTTACCTTACACCGTACTATTTAGTTTTCTTAAGAAAATTAGCTAAAACTAAAACTTTTATAGAAAATACGAATTGGCGATCAGTACGAAAATGACATTTTAAATCAACATCAAATGCCTTTTGAAACGAGCCTATATTAAAGAAAAATTGGATAGAAGATGTGAAAGATATAGTAATTTTAAAGTTATTCACCACATTCCCCCACCCTTATTATCGAAGATACAAAAAAAGACTTAAGACCAATCTGCCCTAAAAATGGATGAGACAACTAGTTTTTTCTAAACTAATTTGCATCGTATTCTCTTTGCTGATTTACCTAAAAACACTTTTCCTGAAAATTAATAACCAATACTCTTTCAGATAGCTACGGATTCAGATAGCTGCTCGCCACTTTAGTGGGTCACCCCTTATCAGCAAACGGCATCTATTATTTCAAAGTCGTTGTTTATTTATACTTTTATTATACCTTATGAAAAGTAAAAAGAATACATAGTTTACAAATATTGACATCATTTAATTCCGAAAAACTTTTTCTTATAAAATTTTTTGATATACAGGGTAATCTTTAAGTACATGAAGAAAATCTAGTATATAATTCCTGATCTCATTTTAAGACGAAGAGGTCATATGGACATATGCCCTAAAATGCTTACCCTCCAAGATACAGGGTGTTAAAATAATTAAGAAAAGAATTGTTTCTGACTGAATCTCGAAAGTCCTTGAAGATACGGTATTCAAAATTGGTATCAACTGATTTTGTATTACACTGCACTTTTTCTTTATAAAAGACTTTGCTTACTTCCACTGTTGAGTTGAGTCAAGGTGTTTTCATGACAGCGACCTAAGAGGTGTCAATTTTGAGTTCCTGTTTAATTTTCTGTTGTCTGATTTCTAATTTGTTTATACTATGGTTCATCTGAATGAGAAACAACGAGTTAAAATTTTAATGATGAGCTGCTTCGGAAATATGAAGAGATCGCAAGATCAGGTTTCTCAACTTTTCAATGAATTTTATCCAAATAGGCCTCCAATAAATCAGTCAACGTCACTGGTTCCAGGAAGGTCATACTCAGAGGACCGAAAAAGTTAATGTTTGGGTGGGCATAGCTGGTAGACATATTGTTGAACCTTGTTTCACCGATCGTAATTTGAACGGCGAAAAATATCTGGACCTCCTCAGGAATCACATAATTCCTTCATGCAGAATGGTTCTACCAGGTGTAAATAATGGCTTAAACGAACAGGTATGGTTTCAGCAAGATGGAGCACTTGGGCGTTATTCGGCAAATGTTAGACAATACATAAGCGAACAATTTCCAGGACGTTGGATAGGCAGAAGAGGTGCTATTGACTGGCCAGCGCGATCCCCGGGATTAACCCCGCTCCACATCTTTTTGTGGGGACGCTTAAAGAACAAAGTCTACATTAACCGTCCAAATGACTTAGAATCTTTAAAAGTCAGGATTAGTGCTGAAACTCGGGCCATTCCAGAGGACTTCCTCTTAAACGTTGTAGATGGGTTCAGGGATCGACTGGCGCTCTGCTTAGCAGAAAATGGTGGTCATTTTGGACACCTGATCCACTGAAAAGGTTTCACTTGTTTACTATTCCGATGTTGAGTTGTTCAATTTTCTAGGCTATTTATTTTGTTATTATAAAGTTTGATACAATTTTAAACAAATAAAAATTTGAAATACAAAAAATTTCTAGTTCTTCCAGTAGAATCCAAATATGCAATAATATGCAGGGTGTTCCATTTAAAAAAAGTAAGTTGGTCTCTATGGCAACCAAACCAGAAATGACAGAAAAAATTCATGCAGGTGGAAATGTTGGGAATAATTTACTGAACAACTTTCATAAAGGTCACTTTTCCGTATACGTGGTAATTCAAAAGTTACAGGCATTATGCCAGTTTATATTGCAAATTTAATTTACTAAATAAGCGGGAGCAAACCCCGAATCATCGAATTTGAATTCGAAATTTTTATGCATTTTACACCACTCGTCTCACCTATCCTCCTGGGACACACTGCAGACAATATTCAAAGTGTTATGCTAAACTCAACAATAAAAGGTAAAACTGGGACATCAAAAAAGCAACCATTATTCATTTAAACACCTGTATAAACCCACGGTTTCATAACATACTCTTCATAAAAAAAAATTAAACCGGCTCATTATTTACAACCAACCTCAATAACAACATAAGATACATTAAACAATAACAATAGAGGCAATATGTCTCAGCAGGTATGCAACGACAAAACGTCTATTTTACATATTCATTGGACAGATTATTGTTTTCTGCACCTCATTCCTTATTTAAATAAAGCAGTGGCGTTTCGCTAGTTTTTCAATACAATAAAATCAAATAAAAAATTACTATCAATACTTTTCTCTGGAAACACATTTCCTTATAAAAGCACTGGCTTTTAATTTGTGCAATTATATGTGCAACAAAATGATTTAATCGCTCAGCAATATACTATGTTTGTGGCGTTTTATTTTTTTTTATTATCTTGACCTAGCTAAAAGAATATCCCTAACTACCCGGCATAGTGCACATCACTTACACAAGAACAAAAGTTATTTATTAAAGATTGGTTTAGTTCTTAAATCAATACTCATGCACGAATGATATTATACAGGACTTTCATTTGCAAAGAAACCACCTTAAATATCTCTTGATTTTGAGGAGGGGAAAGTTTAATTACACATTTGATGGAATTTTACCATTGACCTCCAGCCAACTTCACTTTGAAATGTCAAATGACACTACCTATTGAGTAGTACAGGATTATTCATTATAAGTGGACCGCCCCCTTAACTTTATTATTTCTAAAGATAGAGAGCTGATCTTTTAACCAAATTGTAGGAAATCTTGCAATTTTTTTTATGCTTTATAAAAATTTAATACAGGGTATTCCAAAAACGCGTACCAGATCAAACTTATAGTTTTTTTAGTGAAACGCCCTGTATATTATTATCGGATTCTACTTCAAATTCTGAGCAGATTTTATGGAATATACCCTTGTCCTAAGTTCAACTGTTTCCGAGCTAGTAACAATTAAAAATCTACTTTTTACCAAATTTTGCTAATTATTGCCGCAAAACGGTCAGAGATGCAGCAAAATGATTATGATTTTCTTATATTAACTTTTTAAAAATTATCTGAATAAGTGCAAATTATTGCGGTATCCCTGCTTTAAATAGCCTTAGGTTACTTGACTTCAGAAAAGAATGGTTATTAATTTTTATTTGGCTCAATTTGCCAAGTTAGCTATGATTTCAGTAATTAAAACAAATTTGACAGTTACCCTGGCAAAGCAAAACATGACTTATTTAATGTCAGTTAAATTAATTAAAGAATGAGCTTTTCTGAGGCAGAAAAACGTAATATATATGAATTATATATTAAAAACGCATACAACAAACGACAAGCTAAACGAGAATATCAAAGAATATTTGAAGGAGAAAGGAGAATTCCTAGTTTAAATACTTTTCCTCGAATATACCATAAAGTTTGTACTGAAACTACATTTAAGCGTAAGAAAAGAACATTAGCTGGGAACGAAAATCGTGAAAATGAAGAGTTAGAAATTCTTTTGCAGTTTGAAGGTAATTTTTTCCTTTAATTGGTATCTGCATGTTAATTCCCTTGCCTTGTAATTTTAGAATGTCCGGAGAAATCCATTATACCCGTGTCTGAAACACTAGGTAAATCCTATTCTAAGATATAGAGAACTCTACAAAAATATAAATACCACCCTTACAAAATTTTGCCGGCGCAAAAATTGTCTGAAGAAAATAAAGCAGCTCGTTTACGTTTTTGTTTGGAAATGATGGAATGTTTGGAGCAAAATGCATATTTAATAAAATTATTTGGACGGACGAGTCTTCATTTTCAACCTCTGGCATTTTTAACCGAAAAAATATGCATTTTTGGTCGACTGAAAATACCAGAGCTTTTCGGGAAATAAAACATTCAGGCCGTCAATCTGTTCACGTATGGGCTGGTATTTTAAATAATAGAGTCATTGGTCCAATATTTTTTGACGGTAATATGAATGGAAACCGATATTTGGAATTAATACATAAAATAGTTCCTGATTTAAGGAATCATAATCAAGTGATTTGGCAGCATGATGGGGCTCCTGCTCAGAATGTTGTTGCTGTTACGGAGTATTTGAACGAAAATTTTGATTTTTGGATTGGAAGATTTGTGTCCTGCAGATGGCCAGCGAACAGCCCAGATATAACTGTTTTAGAGAATTTTCTTTGGGGGGGTTTAAAAGGAAAATTAAATCATGCAAAACAACCGTCGGTGAATAGGATTAGGGAAATAGAAATATTAAACGGCAGAAATCAAGGAATCATTTTAGCTGCAATAGAGAGACAAAAACAAATTTATAGAAGATGTATTCAAGAAAATGGAGGACATGCTGAACATCTATTTCAATAATTTCTTTAAATTAAATTTCTTTTTATTTAGATTTTTTAGAATGAAGCCAACTACGTGAAATACCAGTAAATGTTAGTTTAGTTTTTAGTTGAACATTTTTTACCATTACTTTTGCGAATAATATAGTTTCAGTAAAAACTTGGTGGTATTCATTTTTATTATACCTAATATACTATTTCATATAGGTATTTATTCTTCTCTCTAAGAGAAGTTAATTTTGCAGATCAATCAATTATTCAATTACCACTAAATAAATAATATTGTAAGTCGATTTTTAATTGTTTCTAGCTCGGAAACAGTTAAACTTAGGTAAAGGGTATATTATATATAATCTGCTCAGAATTTAAAAGAGAATCCGAATCTGTGATAATATATAGGGTGTTTCATTAAAAAACTATAAGTTTGATCTGGTACGCGTTTTTGGAACACGCTGTATAATTATTTTATAAGCAAAAAAAAAATTCAAAAGATTTCCTACAATTTGGTAAAAAAATCAGCTCTCGATCTTTAAAAATAACAAAGGGCATTAAATTGCCTATCTAACCATGATAAGAAAAGCAAAATCGGGTAGTCGGTTTGCGAGAGCGGAAAAGATGTGTGTTAAAACAATAACAATTAATTTGGCGTAATTGTCCTTCCATTTTGAAAGTACAGTAAAACCTCTGATTGCAACCGCCCCTATAAAGTGGCTACCCGCGTTAAACGACCAGTTATGAATTCTCCATATTTCATAATGGAAATACCATTATTTTATACTTCTCTTTACCGACCCATTGTTAAGCGACCGCGGTCACTTATCATCGGAATTTTTAGTAAACAATAATTCTAAAAACACCCTCCATTAGGGGCAGTAAAACCCGACCAGACAATTGTTAAGAAATATAGGTACATACACTAATTACTTTCTTGCAGGCGGATCCACTCAATTTGCTTTAAAGGCTGATAAGTCGGTTGTTAACATTAGTTCTGTTTTAAACAGTTTTCGAGTATTTTGGGACTAACGTAAATATTAGATGGCGGGAAAAGGAAATGTCTCGTGCGGACTCACGTTTGTAACAATGAGGTACACAAAACTTTAATCTGTATCTCCACAAATCGACTGGTTCAAATTTGTTGAAAAATTGAAAAATAAAATCCTTTTTGAATTTTACTGCATTATTTCTTTATTAAACGACTAATAACACTCCTCCTCTCTTCGCCCTAGCATGGGCTACAACAGATAACAACTTTTAACGTGATGGCTTTATCCACTCACTGAGCGGCGACTTATCTTTCTAGACTTTCGCATGACACTTTAACACTTTGAACTACTTTTACCAACTTTTAATGTGATGGCTTTATCCACTCACGGAGCGGCGGCGACTTAACTCTGTAGAATTCCACCTGACACTTATTTGTTTACAAACAACAGAATATAATATAACCCTATCCAAACACCTTGACCAATCAGATCTTAACACGTCGAAACCAAGATGGCAACGTCTATATCAGGCTACTGTCGATCGGCCAATCAGAATCTTTGCTTGTTACTTAGCACGTGGGTGCTAATATTATTTGATAGTTTTAGAGAATATTATAAAATAGCAGACAGTTTTTACGTTAGGATTTACCTCGAACGTATGTTATGGATTTGTACACCGATGCCACTACTTTGATATGCGGTGTTGCCATTTATATTGCCTTTGAAATAATGTGTTTTTCTATTTAATAGCATTTGGTTGTTGAAGAAAAACATAGTACTTTAGCACAAATGTGACGTTGTCGCTTGGCTTAGTATTACATTATATTATATCCCTTAAGATTGATTTCAACCTTGTTGCTTTTCTACAGGGTCACGACAGAAATATGAAGTGTGTCCCAAACATGTCTTTTTTAAGTGAAAAAAATTGAAATAATCGAAGAAATTAAAAAAACTGGTTTAGGTACCAGGAAATTGACTGAAAAATTTAAAGTGGGTAAGACTCAAGTGACTATGTTGCTTTAAAATAAAGCAGAAGTTAGAAATTTGTTTCAAGAAGGTGGCAATGGTGATCTAAAAAGGTAACTTCCCTAAATCGAAGGAGTGGCAGTGGACTAAGCGGTTTTAACTGGTTCTGTAAGGCACGAAATAAACACTTACCAATATCTGGGCCTCGGAAGAGGAGTACAAGAGACCTCGAATGTGCTCAATGTCTAGGACTAGATAACTTCAAGGCATCAAATGGTTGGTTAGAAAAATTCCGTCGTCGGCACAATATTACCTACAAGAAAATATGTGGCGAATCATTCAGCCGATATGAATATCAAAGACGTAACTGCTTGGAAAGAAAGGCTATTGACCATTTTAAAGGATATGCCACATGGGACGTATTTTATGCAGATGAGACAGGACTCTAGTATCGTGCATTGCCAACAAATGCATATACATGGAAAGATGACAACAACGATTTACAACTCTGTTCTGTGCAAATACGGAAGGTGAGATGGAAGAACCACTTATAATAGGCAAAAGAAAAAATCCTCGATCTTTTAAGGGCGCTCATATCGATAAGTTACCTCTCCAGTGGATCTCGACAAAAAGCGTGAATGACAGCAGACAACATGGCTTTACATACTTGGTACCAAGATTAAGAAGCAGAACAGAAGAGTAGTATTGTTTCTGGATAAAATACTACCTCATATTGCCAACCTTTAGACCAAGGCATTATTTAGACTTTTAAAATGCTCTACAAAAGCTACCATATTAAAAGTCTTTTAACATGTATAGACAGTGGTTGTCCTCTTCAAGAAATCGAAAATAATTTTACTATAACCAACGCCTTGATATGGGGTTCGGTGGCCTGGAACAATTTGTCCCTAATGACAATAAAAAATTATTTATGAAAGCCGGATGTATGTGTGATACAGATAATATTGACGATCTCGGAGAAGAAGATAATATTCCACTCGCACAACAGATTCCTAACATTGATGACACAGTTGTGAACTTGAAACAATTAGCCTCTATTTATAACGGTTTGCCAGCAGAAACTGCATGGATTAGAGAGATCTAAGAAGATGAAACTAGTCCCAACTCTGAGACAGAGAAAGAGGAACCTGAACTTGCTCCAGTGTCGACAATATCAAGTCTGCGCAAGTTTTAGAGACTTTTTTAATAATGTTAACAATCTTGATAAGTCTACAAATATTTCTCAATTGCTATTAATATGTGAATTATAAGAATAAAATAAAAAAATATGAAGTAACCATTAATTTGTGATTATTTTAGAAAATAAGAATATCAAGGCAAACATACAGTAGATTGTATAATATATATGTTAGTGTGCACGTGCAGTATCTACATATTGGTAAATTGGCTTCCCCTCATTTAACTTTCGTTCTAATAAATTTAAACGAAAAAATAAAAGGCATACTCGGTAGAAGTCACTCCGACCAACCGTTCTCGACAAAAAGAATAAAAAAAAAATTAATGAAATGTATTTGCATGTCACTATGCACATATCCAAAGATTGATAAAATTGCATTTAAAGCCGAAATCAAAAAAATATCAAAATTTACCTCACATTAGCTATTGAGCTGCCTACATAACAGTGTTATTATTAGAGAAAACGGCAGTGGCGTACATATTTTTTGTTCCGCTTAAAAATTGTAACGCCCTGTATCTCCGACCATGGTCAATAATAAGGCATTGAAATCCATTATTAACCGATCTTCAAGAATCTATTTAAACGCAGGTAACTTGATTTTTTGATTCTACAACTTGTGGTTAGGCAACCAGATAATTATCAATGCATATTAGATTATTAGAGATGATTGATATTGTAAAATATCGATACAATCAACATTTTATCTGCTTCCATCCTTAATTCTGGAGGTGTACACATAATAAAATCACTATAACATTTTCTTCGTGAAATCTGATGACATAAATGAACAAAAATTGACATTAACAAAGCCACCTGACAAAACAACAAAATATTTTGCCAATTCCAAAGCGCAGGTAACTTGATTAAAAAATATACTTATACCTACCTATAATTTTTTATAATTATTAATACTATAAAGATAAATGTCTTATACAAGTTTGTAGTAGTGGAAAAAATATTATATTAACCACGGTTTAGACAGCTTATAGCCCTCGCGTCTTAAATCCCTCGTCGCTCCGCTCCTCGTGATTTAAACTTGCCGCTCGGGCAGTAATGATGGCTGTCTAAACCTTGGTTAATAATATACTATTATAGGAACTTTTCTCATATTATTAAGCCGGGAAACTCATCCTGATTTTTTTGCAATATTTAGGAAACACTCTGTACCATATACACATAGTATTTGTCTATTGAGTAATGGAGATCTAACCCACGAGCCACCTTTGGATATAAACACGTGTAGGCACGTAGATATCATTGCTGTTTTCGATTCAACTACTTAAATATTAGAAACATTAACAATAAGACAATGTTTTGGTGATAATTGATCAACGACTTGGGAATTTACCATTGTGTTGTCACTTTAGATTTGGGCACACATCAGGTTCTCAGAATAACGTTAATATATATACCCAAACAATAGCTTTTCAATTAGTAGTAATTTTACGCTTCATTGTGGCAAAATTTATAAAACAATTTATATTATTTGAAAAATCCGATATATAGCTTCGCTGACGACAGCCCCCTTGTTTCATCTATTACATTGGATGTTTAAACATACATTGGTTTCCACTGCACATTTCTACAGGCAGCAAGAAGTCTGACATCTCAACAAAGACCTGCAAGAAATTCTTGGGGCTGCAGTAAAAAAGCTTCTACTTCTAAATTCCTTTATTACTAAAAAGAGACACACACAAAGAGACAGTTTTTTTCTAAAAACGGCGATTAAAGATTAAAACATCAGATATGTTCAGGGTGTCTAGTTTTCGTGTGTTTTCATAAAGTTTCTTATGAAGAATTCAGTGGCGTTCTGCATTCAGTTAATTTTTTTCTAAAAATTTTGTTTTTGAGTTAGGACCCAAACTTGTGTTTTTTTAAATGGGATACCCTGTTTATTATTTCTCTGTCTTATCCCTCTCTTTAAGAGTTTTTCAAAAATATATATTAGTCTATATTTATTTCTTTTAATAAGGGATGATTTTCACATTTTTGTAAAATTAATCATTTATTGTATACGCCCGCAAATGAAAAACAAAATTAACAACAATATTTTTATTATACAACTTTATTATATTATAATATTATTATTATATTACTTTAACCAACAATAAAACAGATATATTATTTTATTAAATTACAAAAATTGCTCGAATTGGGCTCTGTTGTGTTCTAAACACTTTTGACACACCGTTTCGATTCTTCGCAATGCATTTAATAATTGGCGTTCCCTGCAAAAGCCTTAAGGTTTCATGGGTAGCTTTTCGAACTTGATCAATATTGTGGAACTTTCTCTTATATAGGTAACTGATTTTTTATATACCCCATAAAAAAAAATCCAACACGGAAAGATGAGGTGATCTTGGAGGCCATCTGACAGATCCATTGGTACTAATCCATTGATCGGGAAATGTGGTTTCTAAAATAAATATTCTCTCACTATATGGGAATTATGATGTGACTCGGAGCGCCATCTTGTTGCTAATAAATATTATTTAAATGGGTCAAAGGAACATCCTGTAATATTTCCATTAGTGCGTTTCGCATTATATCTAAGTGTATATTTCCGGTTAAAGTTCCTTCATAGATAAAATGCTTAATTTTAGTGCCAAAAATAAAGCATGACACGTTAAATCCAAACCGACCTTGATATTCTCGTGGAAATATTACGTGTTGGTTCTCTTGGGATCAGTACCTTGCATTGTTTCGGTTTAAGCTAATAGAACTCGTAAAATACGCCTCACCGGACCGTTTTCAAAATTTGCGTTTTCCTGCAGCATTTTTAGGTGCCAGTTGCAAAATACTATCATACGTTCTGCGCTATATATTATTAGGTATTTGTATCGACTTAAAATGGTATAGCAATTAGGGATGCGGTAATCTGTACTCCGGGTCTGCCCGAAAACATGTAAATTTGGGGCATTTTATGGCCAGAATGATAATAATTAGGTTTTATGGAGTCAAAAGATCAACGGTAGAATGTAAACTTTACTACGCACTAACGGCGTAGCTATAGCTTCCGCAAGGGGGGGGGGGGGGGCGTCCGGCACTGTCAGGCGCTTATAAAAGAAAATAGCGTTGAAGGCTGAAAAAAAAATTGCGCCGCAGGGAAAAATTTTCAATCAATGAAAAAGAAAATGTGAATAATACAATTCCTTAATGACGAAACCTATAAGTACCTTGGAATCATTAAAAAAACGGCTCACTTACTTCATTGAAATACCGCATTTAATTAAAAATAAATATAAAAAACCAATATTTTATAAACATAAATCAAATATAGTAAATACTGATGGTCGCCCTTGTTGCACTTGTGTATTTTATATAACTTATATAGCCTACTAAGTAAGTATGCATCTGACGGTAGAATGTAAACTTTACTACGCACCAACGGCGTAGCTATAGCTTCCGCAAGGGGGGGGGGGGGGGTCCGACACTGTCAGGCGCTTGTAAAAGAAAATAGCGTTGAAGGCTGAAAAAAAAATTGCGCCGCAGGGAAAAATTTTTTGGGTGCCACGCCCCTTTTTGAATCAAGGTGCTTAGTTTTGAAGTGGGAAAAGTAGAAAACTAAAACACAACACAAAATCCTCAAGAAAATTACAAAAACAACCTGGTGCGTTTAGAAGGGGGTTTAATATTTTTACCTATCTTTCAGAGAATTTCTACTTTTGAGCAGTTATTGGAGTCGGAGCTGAATTGACATGGTGATGGTTTAATCAAAAGCTGAATCTACAGTATTATTTGTTTTATATTTGAATCAAAGATTATAATTAGGTTTGGCATCGACTTTGGCATTCAGTTTGACTTTAAATTAAAAGCTAATATAATCGAAATGGGAACATTGATTTACATTTATTATTAAATTAAATCTTTTAGGTCTTATTGCTAACTTATCTATAATTTCTTCGGAATCTATTTGCACTGCCAGATCAAGATGAGTGCTCATTAGAGCAAGGCCAGTCAGTCTTTCATCTCCTGTTTTATTTCTAAGGTAAGTTATTAACCTCCTCAGAGTAGAGAAACATCTTTCAGGGGTCGCAGTGGACACTGGAAGTGTAGCTAAAATGATAAGGAGCTTCTTTGTCAAAGGGGAAAACTGTTCATCGCACTGATCGATAACTTCTATTGCAGTGGCAGGTTTCGCTTAAAATTAGCGTGGGGCATCAATGGGGGGGGGGAGTCCGGACCCCCTAAACCCCCCCTTATATACGCCACTGCTACGCACTATACTTCAGCTTACGAATGTCAAAGGAACATCCTCTAATATTTTCATTAGTAAATCTCGCATTTATCTAAGCGCCTATTTCCGGTTAAAGTTCCTTCATAGATAAAATACTTAATTTTAGTGCCAAAAATGAAGCATGACACGCTAGATTCAAACCGACCTTGACATGCTCGTGAAAATATTACGTGTTGGTTCTTTTGGGATCAGTTCCTTTAATTGTTTAGGTTTAAGCTACTAGAACTCGTAAGATACGCCTCGACGGACCGTTTTCAAAACTTGCGTTTTCCTGCAGCATTTGTAGGTGCCAGTTGCAAAATACTATCCTACGTTCTGCGTTATATATTATTAGGTATTTGTATCTACTTAAAATGGTATAGCAATTAGGGATGCGGTAACTTGTACTCCGGGTCTGCCCGAAAACAAATTAGGGGCATTTTATAGCCAGAAGGATAATAATTAGGTTTTTATGGCAGTCAAAAGATCAACGGTAGAATGTAAGCTTTACTATACTTCAGTTTACAAATGACATTTAATGACAAAGAAACAATAAATTACCTCCGCAAATAATCAAATAATAATGTAAATGTCCCAGACGTTTATAGAATTTTACACAAATTAAACAAACTGATTTTTAGAGTAAAGGAGCAATAAAAAGGAAATTGGATTCTTATCGTTGATCTAATTGCCATATTTACAGGCGCCTTATCTTGTGATATGTAACTCGTTGGTTTATTAGTGGAAAAGCGTTCAAAAAGTTATCCTGGAACAGAAGAAAATGTTTTACATATAAATTAGTTTTATTTTTATTCTGTGCACGAAATATTTCGGTAGAGTACTTGAAATTGATGGGAAAGTAATTCTTTTTAGTGTATATTAATAAAATTTCATTACATTTTAAATCTCTGAAAGCAAATTAAAGTAATAATAAAAAGCTATTTTTTCAATTGTTTGACAAATTGTGATCCATCGTCTAAGCAACCATGCAGTTTAACACTTAGAGAATAAGTTTACTATGGCCTTTCGTTATAAATAGGTACTTAATAGACTTGACTTAATACCTAAAAGTTAATGCGGATTTTATTGACAGCTTTCTATGTACTTTATTGTCAAGAAATACGACGTAGTTACCTGTGGTTAAGCTGTGGTTAGTTGCAGTAAGGTCGAGTAAAAATCTAAGAATCTGCTCTATGTGATTACAGCGACAATATATTGGTAGGCCAGGTAGGCAGTCAATCACTGTCAAACGAAACATTTAAAAAAATAAAGATAAAAGTATATTATTAACCAAGGTTTAGACAGCCATCAGTATTGCCCGAGCGGCAAGTTTAAATCACGAGGAGCGAAGCGACGAGGGATTTAAGACGCGTGGTTAATATAATATTTTTTCCACTACTACAAACTTGTATAAGACATTTATCTTTATAGTATTAATAATTATAAAAAATTATAGGTAGGTATAAGTATATTTTTTAATCAAGTTACCTGCGCTTTGGAATTGGAAAAATATTTTGTTGCTTTGTCAGGTGGCTTTGTGAATGTCAATTTTTGTTCATTTATGTCATCAGATTTCACAAGTTTCCCGTTTTTTAAAAAATGAGCCAAGAAAATATTGGTGATATTATTATGTGTACACCTCCAGAATTAAGAATGGAAGCAGAAAAAATGTTGATTGTATCGATATTTTACATATCAAGAATCTCTAATAATAATCTAATAGGTATGTATTGATAATTATCTGGTTGCCTAACTGTTTAAAATGTTTATGAATTCATGTTGTCAAATCAAAAAATCAAGTTACCTGCGTTCAAATAGATTCTTGAAGATCGGTCAATAATGGATTTCAATGCCTTATTATTGACCATGGTCAATAATAACTTATAATGTAGAGAAAAACGATTTCTAACGTTAATAATTGGTCAATAATGGCGATGTTATAGGTTAGTAGTGGAAAAAATGTTTTAGTGTTTATTGTTCGTTTCTCTTGTGATATAGTTATCATTTAATTTACTTCAGATTTTCACAATTTTCTTTCAAAAACGAAACAATACGGTGTACCGTGTGAGTCAACGATTGCGCGGAGTAATTTTATGCCTTGAAGATAAGATTTGTCGATAATAAGCTTTTGTATTAAGGTGTGGTTGGATATCGGCCACATTTTAAAAATATTTTGAATTATACAGGGTGCGCCCAAAACGTAGGGTGTCAAATATTTAAATTTTTTTAAATGGGACACCCTATAATATATTTTTCGATTTTGCATAAAATTTCAATCATTTTTTGTTAAGTGTATTATAAGTCTAAACCTAATAATTTCCGAGATATCAACTTTTGAAAAATTACATTTTTGAATTTTGACAGCTCTAACGGTACGTCTTAGTGTAAAACGGCTTGCATGCCCCTATCTTAGTTTTCAACTATCTTTCTAAAATCGTCAACTTCCGATTAAACCGGATGTAGCTCAAAATCCGGAAATATAGTAAGCGGAATTTGGTACTTTTGGGAAGATAATAAGAAAGTAAGATAGGGACATGTAAGCCGTTTTGCTCTATGGCGTATCGTTAGAAAGCTAGACGCTGTCAAAGTTCAAAAATACCCCTATTTTCCACACTAAGGAAGCATTGGAATTGGCTTAAACAAATGAATTCTCAATCAATGAAAAAGAAAGTGTGAATAATACAATTCCTTAATGACGAAACCTATTAGTACCTTGGAATCATTAAAAAAACGGCTAACTTACTTCATTAAAATACCGCATTTAATTAAAAATAAATATAAAAAACCAATATTTTATAAACATAAATCAAATATAGTAAATACTGATGGTCGCCCTTGTTGCACTTGTGTATTTAAATAACTTATAGCCTACTAAGTAAGTATGCATCTGATGATTATTCGTCCTATACAATACCTACTATTACAATTTTTTCGAATCTAGGAACTTATGATATTATTTTTTTTGTGGAATAATAAGGTTCTTTGGAAATAACTCCATATAATATACTGATAATAAAGCGCGGTTTCTGCCAAAATAAAGCTAATGTTATGCCTTTTTAAACTTTTGTGGCAAAAGTACAGCGCACTATTTAGTTTTCTTAAAAAAATTGCGAAAAACTGGAATAGATATTAAAAGCGTCCTCTGGAAACCAAAACGAATTAGCAACCCTCAGTAAAATAAGTTTTTAATAATAAAATTCCCTGTCAAATGTTTCTAAGTCTAATAATATCGGATATAAGGTGTGAAAGATAAGGTGTTCACCAGCTTCCCAAACTGTTATTACCGGAGATATGATGAAAAAGTTGCTCAAAAAGTGATAAGATTTTCGTTATGAAGACAGGATCTACTGGGTCAAATTTTTAAATAATTTGAGTTTGTAATTATATCCCAACAGTTACGCCCTCTAGCGGAAATCGTTCAACTTTAAAAATATTTTTTAGTTTTCTTTGCAGGTTTACCTATAACATACTATTACTTTATACATTTGTATGTCTACATTTTACAGGGCGTCCCACTTATAATGGAAACAGACTTATATTTTTGTTGTTTCTGAATTTATTTTTTTAAATTTTGGTATGTTTATGTACGACCCTAGGGCGCACTTTTCTATTATTGGGAATATCAGTTAACTCATTGGCGTCCGGTTTTTTAGGGGATTTAAAACAATAATTTAAAGAGTAAAGTACCTTTAGCAATTATTTTATTTCAAAACTAATATCACAAATCGATTTGGCATCAATCAATCAAATCCCCTATAAAATCGTACGCCAATGAGTTAACTAAAATTTTAAGCAATAGAAAAGTATGCCATAGGGTTTTACGTAAACATACCAAAATTTAAAAAAATCAATTCAGAAATAACGAAAATTTAAGCTTCTTTCCATTATAAGTGGGACACCCTGTAAAATGCAGTTTGCAAATAGCAACAAAATAATGTACACGTCATTAGCATTACTCTTTTCACGGATGAAGCAGGGTTTAACAACAATGGTATCACCAATTTACACAACACACATGTATGGGCTGATGAAAATCCTCATGCCACTGTTGCTTCGGATCATCAATCAATTAATTTCTGGGCAGGAATCATTGGCAATTTTTTGATTGGACTATTCGTATTGCCGCAACCCTATGGACTCCAACTCCAACGAATGGATAATTTTATTTGAAGTTCCTCCAAAACGCTTTTTAGGATTTAATAGAGCAGTTACCACTTGAAATCGGCCGAAACAAACATTCATGCACGATGGGGCACCACCTCATTTCAGCGTTGGTGTACGGGAGCATCCGAAAACGTCTATCCAAACCGTTGGATAGGTAGAGGAGGACCTATTGCCTGGCCTCCTCGATCTCCCGACCTAACACCGTTGAATTTTTACCTGTGGGGACACCTCAAAATCTTGGTGTATTCCACTCCGTTCGGAACTTCTACAGAGAATCACAGTTCATTGTGATGTGATAAGGACCAAGGCTGGGTTATTGTGGCGGGTACAGCAGTCCTCAATTCGTCGTGCCCGCGAGTGTATCAGACTTCACGCAGCCCATGTTGAACCCTCTTATGAAGTTTTTCAATAATTTCGTTAAGGTGCCTCCTATTACATCACTGCATTTTTCTAAATTTTTGTATTTTTTCGGATTAAACAACTTAAAATGAAACTTTTCTGTTCTTTGAATGACTTTCGTATCACACTTTGTTGTCGAGAAACAAAATAGAAATCAAGGTCCTTTTTATTAAGAATAAACCATGAATTCGTTTATAATTCTTTTTCTTGAGAACGGTTCATTTTATCTACACTGAACAAGATTACCTTTATTTTAGTTTAAGGTGCATGCTACCCAGATTTATTTTTTTTAAGTTTTTATCATAGGGGCTGTTAAAAATTTAAGCATTAAAATTGTAAAGCTTAGTCCGCCCCAGGTGAATTAAAAAGGCTGAACAGTTTGTGTATAAAGCCTGGAAACAGCTTAATAACATCACAATTCATTGGTCGATTTAAACCAAATTTGGAACAGTTGTGTAAGAGGATCTGACGCACCGAATGACGATATTGGCATTGTTGCCAGCTTTTTAGTTTGTCTGGAATTCGAACGAATTTTATATTTTGAAATGTAACACCCTGTATATTTTTTCATTTATAAAATTTACTTTACATTTGTTACACTCTTGGTATAACATACTTTGTTCCTAATATCAGTAGTTTTCGAAATAACGAATACAATTTAGAAAAAATATATTTTTTATATTAAATGTTCAAACGTCAAGAAATGTTTTCACTGTACTACAGTGTGCTAATTGAAAATAAAATTTTTCAATTGTGTTGTAAATCATTTCTTGCGTTATTAATTCAAATTCGTCCGAAATTCGACGCTGCAAATCGGCCAAATCTTGAGGTTTTGTGGTATAAACTCTGATCTTCAAGTGTCCCCATAAAAAGTAGTCGTTAGACAACAAATCAGGGGACCTAGGTGGCCACTCGATTATACCCCCTCTACCGATCAACCTATTCGGAGAAGTGTTGTTCAAAAAGTCGCGCACGTTTCGACCAAAATGGGGAGGAGCTCCGTCCTGTTGGAAGAATGTAATTGCATAATTTGGACCCATCACATTTCGTATAGTAGGCACTATTTGCATTTCCAAGAGCTCAAGGTAAAGTTGTGATGTCAATTTTCCATTAATGAAAAATGGTCCGATCTTGTTGTTACTCAAAAGCCCAGCCCACATATTCAATTTTCCAGGGCGTTGTGTATGACCTTCTCTCATCCAGTGGGGATTTTCATTTGCCCAAAACCTACAGTTGTGTCTATTGACTTTACCATTTAACATAAATGTTGCTTCGTCCGAAAATGCTATAAATTTGAAAAACTGGTTATTTTGGTCAAACCTTGACATCATAATATCACAAAATTCAATTCTTCGCTCATAATCATCTTCTGATAACTCTTGAACTACATGTATTTTAAAAGGGTGATATTTATGTTTTATTAAAACATTATGGACGGATTTGAAGCAGACGTCACTCAGGTACTTGAGAAATTTTTCCTAATGAAGAAACAGGGGTTTCAACAACCCCTCAGTTTTGAGATGCAGGGTGTTAAAAATTTTTATTTTTGTTTTTCGTAAATAATTTTTGAAGTAAAGTCTATATTTGGACGAAAATTGGTATCTAGGGGTTTTTTGAAATGAGAAATTCGAAATTGTTGTTAATATGGCTTCCACTTGTAGAGGGCGCTACCCACGTGTCTTTGAGGGGTCATAACTTTTTTATACGTGCTTACATTACATTTTTAAGCAAAAAAATGGATTTCTTCATTATTTCTACATGAAAGAGGCATACTTGGTAGATGTAGCTATGAACAATTGTTCTCGAAGAAAAGAATAATAAGAAAATAAATGGCATTTATTTGCATATCGCCATGCCCAAATCAGAGTTTGATAAAATAGCATTTATCTCCTTAACAAACCGAAATCAAAAAATTATGAAACTGTACTTTACATTAGGCAATAAAGTGCCTACTTAACAGTGTTATCAAAAGAGAAAACGGCAGTGGCGTACATATTTTTGGTTCCTGTTAAAAATTGTAACAGCCTATATCTCAACCCATGCTTATATGAACTCTTCGCCTTATAAATAACTGAGGAATCGTTCTGTAAAATATCGGACACTTATTAAATAACACCCTGTATATCGAGACGTTTATACACATTTCTTACCCATATTACTTAATAAATTTCATTTTATACAATAGCTGCATCATCATAAAAAACTATAAGTAATTTAATAAAAATTATTTTCCTTTGTTAAAATTTTCTATTCCTCACACGTAGTTCCGCGGTACCACGACTTCGTGGTCTTACTGACGAGGACGTGAGCGGTAGCAAGGCCGACCGCGCCTTGGGATGGCGCCCACGGATCGCCAATACAGACAGACCATGGTGACTGGTGACGGTACGCTGGTACTGCCGCGAGTTTCCCAAAGATATTTTATAGCGGTTTTTAGGAGTGCTTATCACAAATTTTGATTTATTTTAGATACTGACCAAGATAAATTTAATAAGAGAATAAATCATACGCTCATTTGATTACTGATGTATGATTGTTTAGAAAATTAAAACAGGTACAGGGTGTCCCATTTTCGACACTTTTATCTCCGTAATTGTTAGTGCTATCAAAAAAGTAATTTAGGCGTCATGTGCTCTTCTTGGGTCAAACTTAAAATGGTAAAATCAAAATTTGAAAATTTTCGCTCGCGTAAGAGATACGGGGGAAAATAAAAAAATTGACAAATTCAAAATTACCCTATATTTTCTTAGTTAAAAGAGATACACAAAAATGTTTTATACAAAAGCTTCTTTTTAATGATTGTTGAATATTCTGCCGTTTCAGAATAAGTATACGGGGTCAGGTAAGAAAGTTATCAGACCTAACCTCATTTTTTTAAATGGAACACCCTGTATATTTTAAAAAGATAGCATCTTAAATTCTCTTTTCAAATGTATAACACATTAAGATGATATTGGTTTCCTAGGCGACTTATTTAAACTTTATTACTTTAAAGACAGTAGGCCATGAAAAAAGCTAATATCCGAGAAACAACTATGTTGGCATTCTAGTTGTTATTAACATTTAACGTCAATTTTATTTTTACATATTCGTTTGTGAAAATGAGTCATCAACATTTTAAAAAATTTGATATGATATCAGTTTATATTGAAAGTGAAAAAAACGAAGAAATGGCGCAAAATTTATACTTTGTTCTCTATTCGGAGAGACGGCAACCATTAAAGGACATATTTCGACGACTGGAACATAATTTAAAAACATACGGCTTGGAGATCAAAAACTTATAATAAAGAAAACAAGAAAAATGAAGAAATAAGCGTGTTGGGGTTTGTCGAGGCCAATATTCAGGTAATATATCCTGTGATAGCTTTGAATAGTAGTAGCTCAATTTTATTGAAGTGAAAACTTGTTTAGGCTCGTTTAGCACTTTTAGTGGGTATTGAATTAGACTGAGCCGTCAGATTCGGCTATGCAACGCTCATGATGCAGTCGGGGAAAAAAGCAAGATACTAAAATATGACGAAATGCATAGTGTATTTGGCTTTTATGGATCGATTCGTTTTTCGTCTTGAATTTGAGATTTGCGGATGTTAGATTGTGAAAGGTAAATAGAGAATCTCGTCTTGGTGAGGTTTTCACTTCTGTCTTGCGGTCTTAAGCACACATCCTAATTTCATTCTCTAAAATCAGTTTGAAATTTTAAGAACAAGAATATACGTCCGTCAGAAACGTAGAAACTGAAACTGGAATTACAAAATTTAAGGCGCAAAGAATTTTGACTTCCAATAAATATTTTCCCTATGTTGTTAAAATTACCCAATATTTGCATCCTGGTGATGATGTGAGACGATAGCAATTTTGTCACTGGTTTTTAAATAAATCTAACCAGGATCGTTCCTTTCATCAAAAAATAATTTGGCCAGATGAATGTCGAGATACAAGTAGCGGTATTCATAACCGACATAAATAAGACATTGGAACTCCACAAATTCCCACATGGTACGACCTGTTCGCCAACAAGGTCGACCTGGGGTAAATATAAGTTGTTTTTTGTTTCAAAACAAACTAGTCTATCGCTCATCAAAGTAATAGAGATTTACTTTCAACAAGATGGCGCCTTTACTTATAACGCTCTTCGAATAAGAGAGTATTTAAATACTCACTTTAGAAACCGTTGGATAGGAACACATGGACCTATAAGGTGGTCACCACGATCTCTGGATCTAGCACCTTCACATTTTTTTCTTTGGGGAGTGTTGGAAAATAAAATTTATAAAGAAGTAATTTTAACCCGAGAACAACTTGACCAAATAATTGATGAGGCCCTTGCAGAAATAAAACCATTACACATCATGAATGTCTTAAAATCCGTTTGAAAGAGATGTCAAGAGTGCACTGAAAACAACAGAGGAGCTTTTGAACATTTGCGTTGATTCCCGTTATGCCGTTAATGTTATTTCAGAACGGAGTATTTAACTGTACAAGAGAAAGTTGAAATAGTTCTTGCTTATGGAGAAGTTGGCAGGAGTCTTGATAATGCTGTCGATCTCTACGCTCAGTGTTTTCCAGATAGAATGCGGTCACGTATTTCATTTTACCGTACTGTCAAACAATTTACTACTGACGGAAATATTCAATCGAAAAAAAGAACCAGTCGAGCAACACTCACTGAAGAAAATAACGATATTGCTGTATTAGCTGCAGTGGCTGCTAATCCTGATGAACCTAATGGTCCTATACTAAAATTAATAAGACTCGGAGGTACGAATTACCGTATCACCTGGAGAATATAAGTTTTGCTGTCTCGTCGAAGACATCAGGGAATGAGTGCCGAGGGGCTCACCTCTCTCCCCGATGCTGTATAACATTTCCTCGAATGACATTTCGCGACATAGACACACGCAGCTTTATCTTTTTGCTGACGACACTGCAATAACTTCAACTTCTAAGCAACCGTGGCTAGTCGTCACACGTATGTAGCGCCAACACGAAAATAATCTTTTCTCCAAAAGAGTAAATTGGAGGTTAAATTCAATTCATAGAATCAAGGCAGCGTTGCGTCAATAAAGCTCAATCGACCCCCTGCTTCACGGGCGGAGTAGATTAAGTAATCGAAACAAAGTTAACCTCTATAAGGTCATTGTCAGGCCGGAACTTACTTATGGAGCGCCATCTCGGTGTAATATAAGTAAGTAGGGCGGTGAAACTCACAGTAAATGGATATATGTTTCCTAGCATTTCCCTGGATAAATGTATTTTCCTAACTAGACAACTTTTACTCCGAACGAACTTGCCTGCAGTAGTAATTAACTATCCCACTTCCTATCCGACCGTTTTAACGTTCTTTAAATTTAATAACATGTTTTTTAAGCAGAACTCCGGCTTGCCTATCCCCTTTCCTCAGCGAGATTTTTATGGGCAATCTGTAAAACAATAATATTATAAATAGTCCCTTTTCAAACGAGCTTCTTGCCTACAAAAGATATGTAGACGATACCTGCATTTTATGGAACGGAGACGATGATCATTTGAAGAGTTTCTTGGAGTTTATCAATTCACTGCACCCACAGATTAAGTTTACTCTCGAGATAGAAATTGAAGGGAGGTTGCCATTTATAGACTTGCTCCTGATAAGAAAAGATAGGAGAATAGGATTTAAAGTTTACAGAAAGCTCACAGCAACAGATAATGTTATTCAACTGGATTTGCAACTTACAACATTTTATTTTGTATTAAAACTATAAATAAGTTTGGATCTTTGAGTTTTTTTGCATCCTATAATATTAACATATCGTTTAGATCAGTCAATTCATTAAAAAGTCATTTAAGCCACATAAACGATCCGGTTGAGCGAATTTAAAAATTTTAGAGTATATTCTTTAAAGTAGAATCAATGTCCAGCTATAAACATAGGTCAGTCCGGGAGTAAAGTTTCTACGAGATTTAAAGAACACATGAAACAGTTCGATTAGCATAAGGATTCCGATATCCCAGTATCTAATTCGGCATTTGCAAATCATCTCCTTACAGCTAAACACGACTGAATAACACCTGATAATGTAGAAATTACTTATGATGACATTCATAAGGGCAAGAAACTAGATTTATTAGAGAAGCTTGAAATAAGAAAGGGTATGAAAAGTCCCATTCTTACCTGTGTGAATCATTTGTTTACATTTGAACTCCATTTGGTGTTCAATAACTTTATTTAATTTCTTAAAACTATGTCATATTATGTCAGCTGCTTGCACGGTACTACTTCAATTTGTTTCTCTTCTGTGTGTTGGGCTGATAAAACTGGACCGTTTCGCCTGATCCATTTTTGTCCAAATTCCAAATCAAGCCATTCCTTTACTTCTCTAGCAAAATGGGCAACCATCTTGCTGGAACATGTTACGTAGGTAATCTAATGGCAGTTGTTCCAAATGATCAGAAAAAAAGTACATAACATTTTTAAATAAGAACCTGTAAATAAAAAACGGTCCTATTATACCATAGTAGGAAACAGCGCACCAAACATTCACTTTTTTAAAATATTGACGTTGGGTTGGGATTATAAACATATTATGATTAACATCACTCCAATAGTAAATATGTTGCGATGCCACAGTTCAATTCGTTGAAAACGTGGACTCATCCGAGGATATTGTAAGTGTATGGAATCCCCTATTACCACCTAAAATATCAAACAGAAATCCAACCTGTTGCCATCATCGCCATCTTCTAATGTGTGGTTATAATGGGGATTGCAGGGACGTATCTTAAATCTTGGTTTAACATTTCTTGAATAGTACTTTTTTGAACCATCTGTAGCTGCGTAGCTCGTTTCCTCAAGGATAGTGTAGGGTTCTCTCTAACAGACTTCGTACGAGTACGAGTAGAGTCGCTGCATCATCTTGGAATTACGGCCTATCATTAAGTAACATCCTGAATATGTTTTTTTTAGAAAATAGCAAAAAGTAGCAGCCAATTCGATTTTTATTAGAAAGCAGTATGGTCAGAAATGAAACTGATACGTCCTAAAATATGTACCACTTATTAGAACTTATTTTGGTCAAAACTTAACAATTTATTTTGGGCTTTAAATGCTTGTAATATTTTTCTTAATATTTTGTTTACTCACGTATCCTTAAACATGTATCAAACTGTCTGCCCAAGAATTTTATAAACTTACCTGCATGACCGTCGCCCATCGCCAAGTTTTTAAAATAACGCAAAATATCAAAGTCAATGCAAATCTTTAAATCACTTTTTCACAATAATGCTAAACACGCTACAAGAACATGTCAGAGTTTGCAGTGTGTTTACTTGTCTCCAAGCCAACCGCTGACAGCGATTTAATTGTTTTAGAATACCTCAGAGCCTATTTGATCATCATGAGTAAAATTTTATTATTATTTAACTGATTTGGTATTTTTGAATATTTCAATTAATCAGCGCAAACTAAAGGGATATTTACGTTCTGTTTATTGTTATAATATTATTGTTGAAAATTACGGCCAGACATTGTGTCTTATACTCACGTGAAATTGCGTTTTCGTAAGGATTAAAATCAGTGTGATAAGCTGGAGATTTTTACTTCTAGTTAGCAAAAATAGCAACGCAATAATTGTTTATTTACACCCTATTTACCGGATGCCACAAATTCGAGTGCATGCATGGGGATCTTGGTTATTATAAGAGACACAGGGTCGGTTAAACTATGGCAAAGTTGTACATTTTGATGCTCAACAAAATGCAACTTCGAGAATTGGAAAATTCAGAGTACTTCCGAGGATATTCGAAAAAAATCGAATTTTTGCAAAAACCATTTTGTTGTTTCCTGAGCTTATTTGAAAAGAAATTTCGAAATAAATGACACCCTGTCATTGCCACTTTTTCTCCTCTCCAAGATTGCGTTGTCAAATTAAATATCTGACGGTTCGTTTTTGGGCGCCCATCAACTTTATTTTTATAAATACGCCCCTGATTTTTTATTTTATTTTTAGTTACCTTTTAACTTCCTTAGGGCAATAAGGTGTCGCAACCATCCAAACAAATTATTATTTTTATGAAATAATACCTTAAAATTTATGAATCACCCTTCTCTGTCCAACACATAGTTTTATTCATAAATCCATTTTTATTCCACACATTATTCTTATGGAAATAGAATAAACAAGTAATTAATATGTTACAAAAAACATAACAAAATAAATAAGTACTTATCAGGTCACTGTTGGAAACTAAAAAAACAAAGCTATGCAGTTGCCTTGGCAACCCCAATATATTTTTGTTGATAAAGCCTATCAAAACGATAATAATTATCAATTTTGATTTATTAAAACTTGTATTTAATGAGATTTATGAGATTTTGATTTGAAGAAAAAATAGATATGATAAAAACGTATTATCAATGCAGCAGAAATTCAGTTCGTGCTTTAGAAGTTTATCTTGAAGCTTACCCTGAGAGGCCCCAACCAAGCATTTCATTTATTCGAAAGCTAGATGCTAATTTATCCGAATATGGTTCATTTTCCAAAAAACGAGGAAAATATGGAAGCAGAACCAGGTTTGTAATTTTATCCATTTGTTCCGTATGTACGTATTGTATCACAGTATAACGGTATCGAACCAACTAACTAAATTGTAAAATGTTATTTTTTTTTATTTCAATACAAATATTTTAGGTAAATAATAATCCCTCTGTTTCCACCCGTCAGATTGCCGGAGAGGCAAATAATAATCGGACCGTGAACAAAACAAAATACTGCAGAATTTTAAAGAACAATAATTTTAAACCATTTAAAATTCATGTGAGTCAAACACTACATCCAGGGGATCCCGAAAGGAGGCAACGGGGATGCATTTTTGAACAATATTATTTGGTCCGATGAGACAAGATTTACCAATTGTGGCGTATTTAATCGTCACAACGAACATATTTGGGCCATCGAAAATGCTGAAGAAAATCGAGAAATTCGCCCAAAAGTTCGATTCAGCATAAATGTTTGGGCTGGAATATTGGGCGATCGTATTTTAGGGCCCTATTTATTTAAAGAAAATTTAACTTCCGCTGGATATTTAAACTTTTTAAATACTGATTTTCAAGAGTACCTCATGGATTTCCCTCTAGCCACTTTACGAAATAAAGTTGCCATTTTGAAATGTGTGCTTTATTGTTATAAAAACTCGTACATCGAAAATATTAAAGGTGTATTTATGAGTACAAATTAATCTGAATAAAACTAAAATAAAGTATCCAATTACAAGGTTAATTATGACATTTTACATGTTTCAATATTTTACTAATTAATAGGTAGGTACTATTAAATTGTTAGAACTTTAGGATTTAAGAAGATGTTCAAATATTCCTCAAAATGACAACTTTATTTGACAGTCATCTTTTACCTTGACTGGTGCCCGCAAATACGGGGCCATAAAAAAGAGAAATAGTTAAAAAGGAATCGGCGATAACCCGTAAACGGGCTCATCAAAAATATCTAAAGTTATTCTTTTGAATGTGGGTTTTAGTGCTCTTTAATAAACCTAAATAGAATTTCTCTCTAAAATAATTAGGGAAGCCAATAATTGACCCCATTTAAAATTACATGGGATTTCCTATGTCCCGCTCGACGATGCAACACCCGGTATATATTTTGTATTGCTAAAAGTAAACTTATTAATTTAATAGACAAATGTTTTTTTTTTACAATTTAATTACTTGACTATCCTATTTGCATAAGAATAATGTGTTGAATAAAGATGGATTTATGAATAAAACTATGTGTTAGACAGAGATGGGTGATTCATAAATTTTAAGGTGTTATTTCATAAAACTTATACTTTTTTTGAATGGTTGCGACACCTTATTGCCTTAAGGGAGTCAAAAAGTAACTTAAAATAAAAAAAAAATCCAGGGGCGTATTTAAAAAAAATAAAGTTGATGATTGCCGCCCAAAAACGAAACGTCAGATTTCAATTTGACCACGCAATTTTGTAGAGGAGAAAAAGTGGCAATGACAGGGTCTCATTTATTTTTGAAATTTCTTTTCAAATAAGCTAAGGAAACAACAAAAAGGTTTTCTCAAAAATTCGTTTTTTTTCGAATATCTTCGGAAGTACTCGGAATTTTCCAATTCTCGAAGTTGCATTTTGTTGAGCACCAAATGTACAACTTTGCCATAACTTAACCGACCCTGTGTCTCTTATAATAACCGAGATCCCCATGCATGCACTCGAATTTGTGGCATCCGGTATGATCCGGTATAACAGGGTTAAAATAAACAATTATTGCGTTGCTATTTTTGTTAACTAGAAGTAAAAATCTCCAGCTTATCACACTGATTTTAATCCTTACGAAAACGCAATTTCACGTGAGTATAAGAAACAATGTCTGGCCGTAATTTTTCAACAAAAATATTACAACAATAAACAGAACGTAAATATCCCTTTAGAGGGCCGTTTGCGCTGATTAATAAGCGTTACCGACACGAACATTTCTACTTAATCAAGCTGCAAAATGAACGCCGCCATTTGCATAACGAAAGAACGATTCTTTGTTCATGGTTATTAAACAATCTTCATTAGGGAGTATATTAACGTAGCGCCTTATCGTTCAAGGGTCTGGTCTAAGGCTGTATTTACAAATGTCCACCAATTAAAACAAATTAACTGAATCATGAAATGGTGAGAACTGGCGATAAGAGAGCCATTAACATTTTTTGATCAAGGGATAATTTTTTACTGTAAATTGGGACGTAAAAATTAATAATCCATTAAAATTTCATTAACGTTATACATAATTTGGTTAGCACGTTAATTTGTACTAGGTAATATACGTGTAGTATGCACCGGCATTTGTGAATAAAATTAATAAAGAGGATTAAGAAAGGTTTTATTATAGAATTTACAGAAAATCTACGTATTCATTTATATACAAACACATTATTGTCATAATATAAAGGGCGTCCGGGAAAATGTGGGAAATCTCTCGGATTCAGATAGAACATAAACAAATAAGATGACAAGTTTCTGAACATTTTGTTACAGGCCCTCCCTACGGAGATATGTGCTTCGGAAGGACGCCGCTGAAAATCGGTTTTTCTTGAATAACTTTTAAAGTACTTAATATATTTTAATAAAAATTTAATGTGACGGACACTAGTAAGGACCTCCTAAAATAGTGTTCTTGAAACATATTTAGTATTTTTAGGTTACTATGGGCGGATTAAGCGTTGTAACTTAATGCTTAAATTTTTAGTAGCCTGCATGATAAAGACACAAAAAAGTAAATCGGGGTAGCTTTCAGCTAAGAGTAAAAAAGATGTACTCTTGTTTATTGTCGATAAAATGAACCGTTTTCGGGAAAAAGAATAATTGTAGAAGACCTATGTTCAAATAAATGTGCGTTTTATTTATTTATCGGCATAAAAAAAAAACGTATTCTTGTTGCAAACGTTACTATGGTACGAAATAAATAAAATATCCTGCATTTTAGAACTTGTCTTCTTTTACATCGCTGACACAACACATTGATCCTATACTTTGATATTAATTTACTGATTTTTGGATTTCGTGGTGAATTTACACTATTGGACAAAATTAGAGCAACAAAGTGCTTTTATTTCTTTGAATTTAAAAAATTAATTATATGATTGTGATCCCCAGCTAATTTTAATGAAATATTATCCCCGCAATATTAGTAATATTTCACAATATTTTGGTACACTTTAAACCAAATGATGGTAGATAAATATTTATAATTATAAAAATCGACGAAGTGACGTGCGAGAAAGGTAAAGCAACAAATTGTGTCAACAGTATTTTATTTCATATATTACGATAAAAAAAACATTAAACACATTTAATAATTACAATAGCTAAAAGTATTATGTTAATAGTTAATAGAATATCCACTATTTGTTATTACTTACCGACAACGTCGCGGCATTGAGGCAATCAGTTTTTGAACAGAATTTTCGGAAAGGTTTGTCCAAACTTCATTGATTTTATTTACCAATGATTGTTTATTTGGAAATAATTGTGTATGAATTCCACGTTCAACTTTTTCCCATAGATTTTCAATGGGGTTATGCTCTGGGGATTGTGCCGGCCACTGCAAAACCCGAACGTTATTTTCTTGAAACCACTCTTGAACAATTCGTGAAGAGTGTTTTGGATCGGTATCCTGTTGAAAAATAAAACGCAACGGCATTTCCCACTCTGAATAAGGCAACATTACATTTTGCATTATATCTCTATAGACCAGCTATACTCTAAGTGTGTTCCGCGATACCTCTGTAGGGGTTCCTCAAGAATTTAAAAAAAAGATCAAAGCACCTCTCTCTGGTCGAACGTTTTGACTCCGCGGCCGCGCGTAGGTATATTTATTTATTTATTTGTATTTGTATAAACATGTGTTACAATAGCTGGTACAATATCTCATAAGTTTGGTATCAACATGTATACTTGTATACTTGTGAGCGCGCAGTCCCTTTGATAAAAACCGCCTCTGAATTGTTTACAACGCAATTTTTATATTTCTCTTTTTATTTTTGCTTTTTGTTTATCAAAGGCGCCGACTCGAGTATTTTCGAGAATATTCGAGATCGAGTCTAGGACTAAGTATAAAAGCGGCGATCGCGCGTCGCGCCTCGTCAGTCAGTTGACGATTAGCGTTCGGAGCGATAAGTTCCTACCTACCTACTTACAAGCTCGCTAGCGAGAAACTAGTGTTCATTGTTCTACTGCCTGCTGTATTCTGTTGTCTCACTTTTATACATTTCTTCATTGTACTAAACTTAGTCTCTTATACGCAGTAACGATTGTGCATTATTTAGACCCCACCATTCTAACGTCTAACATTATAAATAAAGAAGAATGGAACGTTGGCTTAAAGGTGTTAAACGTGTTGCAACAACATCTTCTAATGACGCTGAATGTTCAAAAGCAGTACGCGAGGAGAATATAGCAATCACCGATCCAGACGATGATGCCACGACGTCAAGCTCGACGGTTTCAAAGACGAAAAAAAGGAAGTATGATGAATCATATATCAGTTTCGGATTTGTTGATTCCAACGGCTCACCTCTCTGCATGCTATGTAGTAAACTGCTTCCTAATAGTTCCATGGCACCTGCCAAATTGCGCCAACATTTACAAACTGTACACCCCGAGTCTAAAGACAAGAATAAAGAATTTTTTGTTCGTAAAAAAGATCAGTTATTGGAAAGTCAAAAAAATATGATGCATGTAACAAAAACTATCAACGAAAAGGCCACGGAGGCATCATTTTTAGTTAGCTATCGCATTGCACAAGCAGGTGAAACGCACACTATCGCTGAGAATTTAATAAAGCCATGTGTATTAGACATAACAAAATGTATGCTCGATGAAAAATCTGCAAAGCATCTTTCTACTGTGCCGCTATCAAACGATACTGTTTCACGGCGAATCCATGATCTGGCAAGCTACGTCAAACAAGAACTAGTTACACGTCTACATAAAACACGATTCGCCTTGCAAATGGACGAGTCAACTGATGTCGCTGGTTTGGCTATCTTGCTGGTTATCGTGAGATATCCATATGAAAGTTCTTTTGAAGAAGACATGCTTATGTGTTCACCGCTGCTCACAAACACTACCGGGGAAGAAATTTTTAATAAAATAAATATATTTTTTGAAGAAAATAATCTCAGTTGGAACAATTGCATTGACATTTGTACAGATGGGGCCAAGGCGATGACAGGTAAAACAGCAGGAGCAGTGTCACGAATAAAAAATAAAGCGCCTAATTGTAGTTCCAGCCATTGTATTCTGCATAGACAAGCACTTGCGATGAAGCAAATGCCGTCAAATCTAAAATTAGTTATGGATGAAGCGGTAAAAATAATTAATTTTATCAAATCACGACCACTACAATCCCGATTGTTCTCATTATTGTGTAAAGATTATGGCAGCAAACATAAAACACTGCTGCTCCATACAGAAGTGCGATGGCTGTCTCGGGGTAAAACTTTAACAAGGCTATTTGAACTTAGAGCCGAGTTACAAATGTTTCTTTCAGCAGATACTTCTTTTAATTTGAAGGACCGTTTGTATGATAAAACTTGGTTGTTCCGATTGCCTTTAATGGCGGATATCTTTCAAAAACTGAACGAATTGAATTTATCATTGCAAGGTAAACAGACAACAGTGTTTCAGGCCAATAATAAAATAACTGCCTTCAAAAGAAAATTAGATTTTTGGATTATTTGCGTTGGTAAGAAAGAAATAGAAAGCTTTACGTCACTCAGTGAGTTTGTTAGCGATAACGACTCAGAAATGTTTCAAGATGATGTGTTTGAAGAATTGGTCCAATATCTCAGTTCGATGCGCGCATCTTTTGAAAATTATTTTCCCGAAGAACAGAATACAAAAATGAAACTGAATTCATGGATTCATAATCCTTTTTTACCCAACTTGAAAAAGCCCGAAAGTATGTCAAACGAGATATATGAATCTCTTTTAGAAATGTCATCAGACACAAGTATGGAGTCACTGTTCAAAACGACGCCTCTCAACGATTTTTGGTGCAGAATCCGTGATGAATATCCAATGCTTGGCAAAATGGCTCTGAATATTCTTCTCCCGTTCCCAACAACATATTTGTGCGAAACAGGATTCTCAACCTATGCAGCCACGAAAACAAAATATCGCAATAGACTGGACGCCGAACCTGATATGAGACTTCAACTGTCTTCTATCAAACCTGATATCAACCAATTGATGAAAAATAAAAAACAGTTTCATACCTCCCATTAGTTAGATTTTTTCTTTTTTAATATCTTCTATTATTGTACTTGCCATGTGGGAAAGTAAGTAATAATTAGTAACTGTTACATTGTACTTTTATTATGCTTATTAATAAAGAATACACTTTTAAAAACTATTGTTTTATTGTAGGGTTCCATCAAGTATTTTGCTTCCCAAAAGGGTTCCGTCACCAAAAAAGTTTGAGAACCGCTGATCTAGAGTATAGTAAGCTTTTTCCAATAATAAATTTTTAACATTTTTTTTTAACATTTTAAAATTTGACATTTTCTTAATAAAATTTGGAAGATAATTAAAAATTTTTTTATAATCATAAATTATGGATTTTTTACAAGATTTGAAGAAGGGATAGGTAAACAAATATTAAAGGTTTGTCCTGTATTATAAGTACCTATGCAAATCAATACTATTTCTAACTGTTTACTTTTATGCCAATATAAAAATTGAAGTTAGTGTTAAAATTGTTTGTGAGATAAATAGAGTTTTACAAGAATCTCTAGATCTAGCTTTACACAAATATCTGATAGCTCTTTTTTGTAAAATAAAAATTGAATTTTGAAGATATTGGCTTCAATTTCCCCAGAACAAATTCCATATCTCAAAAGAGATTCTATTAAAGCAAAATAAACATTTCGAAGAACCGCCATATTCATTTCATGAGAAAGTTCTCTCAGGGCATAACATCCTGAAGCTAATTTTCTACATAACTTTTTAATATGTTCATTAAAAGAAAGATATTGAGTAATATAGATTCCTAAAAATTTTATAAATTTGGGGTTATTAATTATGAGATTGTCAAAAATTGTATTATTAAGTGAACATTTAAAAGTTAATATATTTGTTTTAGTGATATCAAATAAGAGTAGATTAAAGTCACACCACACAACATTTATTAATTTTTCATTAATTATTTTAATTAATTCATTACAATATTTACTATGCCAAAGTATATATATATTGTTGTATCATCAGCAAATATGGTAAACTTACCATTTATAAAAATTGACGCAGGGTCATTTATATATATTAAAAATAGTAATGTACCGAGAATTGAACCTTGAAGTACTCCACAATCAATTTTATTACTTTTTGATTTCTTACCATTTATAACAATACTACTTGAGATCTTTCAGATAAATATGATTTAAACCATTTAAATGATATACCTCTAAAGAATAAAGCTCAAGTTTCTTTAATAATATATCATGGTTAACACAATCAAAAGCTTTAGAAATATCACAAAATATTGCTGCAGCAAGATCTCCTTCATTTAATTATTTAATTTACTGATGCTGGTCTGAGAAAAACCCTACGTATGCCGCAATTAAAGGAAAATATTTTAAATGCTATAGATAACACTCCATCAACGAACACTCGAAAATTATCAGCACAGTTTAATACATCGAAAATAATAGTACATGAAGTTCTTCAAGAAGAGCTGTGGTCTATCTATATCATTTGCAAAAAGTACATGAACTGATTCTTGAAGAGTCTCCTCGTAGAATGCACTTTGCAAACTGGCTATTGGGTTAGTAACGAGATAATGTAAACTTCATTTGCATCATTCTTTTTACGGATGAAGCAAGGTTTACCAAAAATGGTGTCACCAATTTACACAATACACATGTATGGGCTGATGAAAATCCTTATGCCACTATTGTTTGGTTTTATCAAGATCAGTTCCAATCAATTTATATCTGGGCAGAAATCATTGGCAATTTTTTGATTGGACCATGCGTATTGCCGGAACGCTTGAATGGACAACTTCATTTAGAGTTCCTCCAGAACGCTACGAAACATGTACTTCATGCGCGATAGGGCACTACCTCACTTCAGCGTTGGTATGCGGGAGCACCTAGATAATGTCTTCAAAACCGTTGAATAGGTAGAGGAGGACCTATTGTCTGGCCTCTTTGATCTTCCAACCTAACGCCGTTGCATTTTTACCTGTAGGGACACCTTAAAAACTTGATGTATTCCACTCCGGTCGGCACTAGGGAGGAATTTCTACAGAGAATCAAGTTTCATTGTTATGTGATAAGGACCAAGGCTGGGTTATTGTGGCGGGTACAGCCATAGGTATCGTAACTATAGATCGGACACGCCATTCATAAATGCTATAAAATTGTGATGCCAAAATCGTTTGGTGGCGAGACGCCGTGAGGAGCTAGGTGGGGTCGGGAGTGGGGATTATTCTGAATTTACATATGCATGCGACAAAACCACAGAACAATAAAGGTTAGGTTGACGAAACTCCAGGAAAATTCACAGAAAAACGCTGTCACAAATCCGAGTATTGCCGAGTCGATGCGGGTGGCCACGAAAATGATGGGATCTGGGCGGATTCTTTTTTGCTGCGTTGCCATACTACAGATTTTTTACAAGGTTTTAGGCAAGGCGTAAGTCTGGCAAACCAAGTGGAGGGGAGCAGCTTGAATGTTGATTTACTTTACACTGGAATACAATGATGACAACACGTTTATTTGTTATTGTTCGGTCTAATAGTTACGAGGTCTATGGGTGCAGCAGTCCTCAATTTGTCGTGCCCGCGAGTGCATCAAACTTCACAGAGCCCATGTTGAACCATCTTATGAAATTTTTCAATAATTTAGATCCTGAAGATGTTTTATTCTTAATATTTTCGAAACCAATAAAGATACAAACTTATAATCTAGGTATTCTAGTAAGCTTTGCATGCAACTTGTGGTCGTTAGAATATCGACAGTTCACAAATAGCGCCAGAAATAGGGGAGGGAGGAGTTAAAGTATATACGTAACTTTTTTCGAATTGATTTTAATACTTTTTTTATATCAAATTGAAGAACTTCCACGTGTTGCAAAAAAAATGTAGTGTTTGTTCGACATGATTTAGGGTGTCGTCTCGAGAAAAATCGATCAAAGAATTGTCTTGCATGCCAAAAATAATTGTATTTAGCTAGTGTTCAAATAATAATATAATAATAATAATAAATATTTATTTATTTACATTTTTTACATTCAAGAGTTACATACAAAAAAAATAATCTGTAGGTAAGAATAGATAAATAAATAAATAATCCTAGGCGTTAGGTCTTATAGACCTGTACGTAAAGAAATATAACCTATTTATAAGCAAGTAGTAGGTGTGCAATATGTAATAAAAATATATGTGCGCTTTTGCAGCAAAATAACACAAAAGTTAAGGATTACTCGGGTTTAGATGCAGAAGACGGATTAGCTTATCCCGCTAATTTTTGTCGCGTAATTTGAGTTGTTTTAACATAATAACAAGTGAGTCAGTAGGATTTCTTGAGCGATATGTTGTCCTTCTTGTGCATCAAAAAAGGATATGAGGAATTTACTAAGGGGAAGTTATTTACAGCTGTAACAATTATTAATAAAGAAAAAATAAATAAAATGCTTAGAAGGATAGGACAATTTTTTCTCTTGGCATACATTTTGGCGTATTATAAGAAGATAATCAATAAATCTATACATGCATACACAGTATTTCAATTAAATAGAAATAGACATAAACATAAACAACTATTAAAATACATTGTATATTATATCATTTAACAAAGGAAGATACTGATGACGTCTCTGGAAGATAACCAAAACGAGAAAATAAAAAAAAATTTCAGTTGATTCACATTCAGGGAAATATTGTACTTTGCTCAGGCAGAAGAAAAGGCGAGGCTGAGCATATCCGTAGGTAGCAATGCAGAGAAGGATAATAATTTAGCAATAGTACCTATATAATCGTCCTTTGTATCGTTATTTGTTTTAAATATCAAAGGAACAAGTTTAGTTAGAAGTTGTAATTATTTTTTAAATCTATCAAGCTATGTATTTCTAAACGTGTTCGACCATTTATCCAAGTCCTTACTTTTTTTTTTAAATAGACGAATCTCAAAAAGTGATTAAATAAGTTAACTACAATTCTTTTTAAGAGGAACATATTGTGGGAGGAATTTAGTAATGACATTTATAATAAATGAGATTATGAAAAATATTAAAATTTGGGAAAACAAAATTAATTATGTTTCATTTTTGGAATGCGAGGTAGTTTTTAAATAGGTTAATCCTGAAAATGATTCTTTAAATCGTGTCCAACTAGGAGCCAAATGAGAGTTGCAGCACGTGGCAACATGGAGTAACTTTGTTTCACAAAGAACGTTGGAGTTTTCTAATTTGAAATAAAAAAGATATACAAATCAATTTAAAAAGAGTTAAGTATATTTTGTCTCCGGCCTCCCCTATTTCTGACGCCACTTTTAGATTGTTGACATTTTAACCACAATGGTTCGATTCGGCTTGTAAAGCCTACTAGAGTACCTAACTTTCAAGTTTGTTACTTTATTAGTTTCGAAAACATTAAGGAAAAATAACTTCTCATCTTGATTTTCGGACCCTATTTTGAGCCGATCTACCCAATCCCCAATTATTGATCATAGCTTTTAGGTTACCCTGTATATCGATTAAGCAATATTGTCACCGTACAGTGTTATCATTTTAGATTGTCCCACTTTTAAGAGCCTGTAAATTTCTTGTTCTTGTTGTTTATTCAAAAAACAGGATCCAGAATAATTGTTAGCCAGGTTTTTACGGGTTTTGTCAAAAATGGCAGTAGATGTCACATGTCACATTTAAAATCAAAAGTTTAATTTAAAATTTTAAATTAGATGCTCCCTTTTCTTTCGATCTCAAAAATATAAGACACATGCATTCTTTTTGTTTGTTAGATTGTCTTGAATCAATGAAGCACGACACATTAAAACGAATAAACCATTTTATTAATATTGGGATAATTAGAAAATACTAAAAGTTTATAACATTGGTTTAATAACTGGAATTATATAATAATTATTTCATAATCTATATCGCTCTACAGGACCACCTTCACTTTCGAAACACTTTTACAATATGACTATTTATTTCTAATAAAATTTCTGGATTATTTTGAATCTGAAGGAGGCGTTATCAACTCATTTACGAATAACACGGAGTGTTATAAACAACATTTTTAATATTACCCCAAAAGAAAAAATCACAGGGTGTTAAGTCTAGACTGTTGGGAGGCCATTTTATAGTACCTGATTTTCCAACCCATTGGACGTATTTTGCATTTAAATATGCAGTTACTGGAGCGAGACTGTGTGGCGGCGCTTCATCTTGATGTCGTATTAAATTTCTTAGCGTTAGAATGGGAAATTTATCCAAGCGATCTTCAATTTTCTCCTGCAGCAAATTCAAATACCGTGGGCCAGTTAAGGAACCTTCGAAAATTATTGGGTCTAAAACCCGATCCCCAATTAATCAGCACCAAACACTAACACTTTGTCGCCCTTAAAATTAGATTTTCTGAATATGAAATGAATTTTCTTCTTACCATCTTACCAATGATGCGTATTTCGGCGGTGGCAGCCCCTACTGGTAAAAAAACTTGAGTCGTCCGTTCACAATACGGAATTTAAAAATATAGCGTTTTTTCCTATTTCGTACATTATACCTACAGGGTCGTTGGTGTGTATGGAATCGGTCTATTATTTCTTAAAGCACAATAGCTAGCAAAAAATATTCCAGATAAAAGTTTAAGGGGTTTTTTATAGTCTATTAGAATTAAAAAAAAATTAAGTATACAGGATGAGTCAGAAAGCCGTGCAAATAAAGTTACTTTTTTTTTAATTGAACACCCCGGGATCTTAGAATATTTTTGTTATTTACGTAAAATTACAATTATTTTTTATTAAGTGCATTATAAGTCTAAACCAAATAGTTTCAGAGATATCGACTTTTGAGAAATGACATTTTTGAATTTTGACAGCTTCTAGCTTTCTAACGGTACGTCTTAGAGTAAAACGGCCTTACATGTCCCTATCTTAGTTTTTAACTATCTCTCTGAAAGTGTCAACTTCCAGTTAAACCGGATGTAGCTGAAAAGCCGCAAATATAGTACCTCCGGTTTAACGAAAGTTCATATTTTTGAGAAGATAATAAAAAAGTAAGATAGGGACATGTAAGCCGTTTTGCTCTATGGCGTACCGTTAGAAAGCTAGAAGCTGTCAAAGTTCAAAAATGTAATTTTTCAAAAGTCGATATCTCGGAAACTACTAGGTTTAGACTGATAATGCATTTAATAAAAAATAATTGTAATTTTATGTAAAATCCGAAAATATTGTAAGATATAGGGTGTTCTATTTAAAAAAAAGTAACTTTATTTCTCTACGGCTTTCTGACTCATCCTGTATACTTATCTTTTTTAAATTCTAATGCACTCTACAAAACCATAAAACTTTTGTCTTGAATATTTTTGTTAGCTGTTTTACTATAAGAAATAATCGACCGTTTCCATACATACCAACGACCCTGTATAACTACAAAACCCCAGCCTTTTTTCCTTTTGCCTTTTTTTGGATTTTTTTAGGTGTCTCATGTTTTGATCACGTTTTGTTTTTTTATGACGACAATTGATAATATTTTTTTAAAGGATTAGTTTATAGAAGAGTAATGGTTTATATTTTTGTGATTTGTTTTTTTTAACTGGTTTAAAGCCTTTATTTTTCAGAACTGTAAATATTTAAAAGTTTTATTTATAGGATAGGCCATACTGCAATTCACTTACATTTTTCATTTTTTTTTAGCTACGCTTTCAGAATGAAATATGTATTGAGTGAAAGCGATTTGATAAATGGAAAAACAGTGGCAGAGCGGGTAAAACAATACCTGTTTGGAACATAACTGCTCAGAGCGTCAAATTTTTTGTGTCCTGGTCTACGACGCTCAGCACGGTAGACTTTTTATTGGTTTTGTAGTTGGTCACCGCAGCCTTGCGTTCCAGCAGGATAGTTCCCTCAGTTTGGCTAAATTTTTATTACTGTTTATAAATGTTCTTCTGTTTAAATAATAAAGGCGATGAATAAGTTTGGATAAAGAGAAGAATGCATATGTGTCTTATATTTTTTAAGTCGAAAGAAAAGGGACCATCAATGCGCTTCCAATATTCAGAGTGTCCCACTTAAAAAAATGAAATTTTTGCTTTCAGATGTGACATGTGACACCTACTGTCATATTTGACAAAACCCACGAAAACTTGGCTACCGATTCTACATCCAGTTTTTTGAATGAACTCGTGCTACTTTTGTTTTGCTTTGATAATTATGTAATATGCGCTCTTTTATTATTAATATACATACTATTAAATAAAATAAACCGTTTTCGTTTTTTTTTTCTTTCACCTCCATAATATGGACACCTACTGAACATTTTAGAACTCTCCGTGTATGTCCGCTCCTTGGAGGTTATTGTACTGTATATTAGAAAGATATTGTTATATTTATTTTGTTAAGGCATATGAATGATGTTCACCATTGTGTCCATGAAGTAAGTATAAAAATACCGGGAAATAAGTATAAGGTCCCTTGTCACTAAATTAATTCATGACCTTTGAACCCGCATTATTTAAGGTGACTTTAAGGTAGTACAACAAATATTTATAAAACTGTCACTACTAGATACTGACATTATAAAGCTGGATAATTTAATTAATTAAATTCAGTTAAAAATACCCAATTAAAAATTTAAAAAATATTATGCTAATAATCATAATACAAAAATTATAAAGCATTTTTTACATGAAATAACACACAAAATGTCGCCGACACGCTATTAGCCATTGAATCAAAGGCAACCAACCGTGCCTACTTCCACAATTATCATGGAGAAATTCACACTCACTGAGCGGCTTAATTAGTATTTTTATCTGCCAGTTACGCGATTTGCCGAGACCATGTGTGTTTGTTTTATACAATGCCGGTTGCCCTGATATTATTTCCCGTTGTTTTTCAGTTCAATATTTCAATTAAAAGATGGCGCACGTAGTTTCAAGTGCAGTGAGGTTTTTAAGCTAGAGTTTTACTTCCTGGCCCCAAATAAGGCGTCTTTTTATTCTGCTATAAGGCTAGAACTAGATACTGCTGTAATTTACTGGCGGTGATATGTGTGAAAAAATTGTGAAAATGGCTTTCAAATTATATTTTTTTTTTCTTAAAAGTCATCTTTGTTATTTAATCTACGACAGTGCTATTATGACGTATTTAGCATTATCATTTGGATGTCATTATGACCTTCATAATAGCACTCAGTGCCATTATGAATTCATAATAACATCCAAATGTTAAGATACAAAAACAAAAAGAATCTTCATATTTTGCGTAGGTCTGTTCGTACACCTGCCTTGACTTTTCGGGAGGTAGGGAATCTATTACGCTTTGCGCGATATTTTCGACATCCGAAGGGACATTTTCGGATTCAGAATCTCCCATATTTACATTATTTTTGGCCAATACTTTGAATACAATAGAAAATTAGACGGCAATAATGACGTTATCAAAATCGAAATTGAAACAATCAATAATGCGGTTACCATAATAACGAATATTATGAACACCTAAAAATTTTAAAAATTACGAAAACGTTATCTGATATCAATGAAATTTAGACGAATAAAATCTATTTGCACTGTCCTAGATTAAATTTTGAATGATACACGTTCGATATGAACTTTGTTAATGAAACTTGTGCAATTAAACCACTCGGCTAACGCCTCGTGGTTTAACGTTGCACACGTTTCATTATAGTGTTCATATCGAACTAGTATCATTAATAACTATAATATAATCAATAATCTTCGGTGATGATCACTTAAGATTTGCTACGACATCGTCCCCATCTAGGATCGCATAGGTAACCCTACCAGAATGCTAGAAAGACTACATTATACTGGAGAAGTTGGACTTAAAATGCATCATTATTATCATGTGTTGAATTGTTCATTGACGGTAATGGCAATTACATTGGCAAATGCATGTCTATCAAGTGCGGTTCTAATCACTTGTTTGAAGTTTAAACCTGTCCAATTCACGCATTCATCATTTTCTAACTTTAATTAAATGAAACAGCTTTCGTTCACCACCTATTATCTGAAATTTCTCATTTTTCGTGATTCTTGCTGTCCAACCCTTAGTTTTCTTTGGCAGCAGCAGCTTGTTTATTATATCAGACTTTAGTGCCCATGACTCTACATCATACAACAGAATAATCCCAGGTCTAAGTATGGAACAGAGAGAAGACGCGTAGCTATATCGTGCTTACTAAATTCTAGTTAATATTTAATATTCAGTGTTCTTATCGCTTCTGATCCACGAACCCAAATATTTAAAACGGTTTACCAACTCCATTACTTTGCAATCTATTTGAAATGCAATGGAAATATTTGCCAATCTCTTCCTTTCCTTAACAGTGATGTCCATCTCATAACGATTTTGTATTGAAAATGTAGGGACGTTGAACGATTGTTTATATGTCGAAAAAGAACAATATTGGGTCTCAGTTTCAGAGAAAGTTGTTGAGGTAAATTTAAAGAGAACCATCTTCTTACTGTCCCTGCAGTTTACATTCAGGATTGTTTTTATTTATTTATCTTTAAATACAGTCTCGTTTAGATAATTATAGATATACAGTTAATCACGTCCAGCCAGATCCCTAATCATAGGCTGACATTTTGCGAAAGTGGCGCTTATTACAACTATACTAAACTATACAATAGTCTTCCAAGATACATCAAAACTTATGACAACATAGAAAACGAATAAAGAACGTATTTAAATTACTAAGCCATTGAACTGTATAATATCGAAGAGTATTTTGTAAAAATCTCAAATTTGTAGCGTATGCTATCTGACACTATTTTATTTTATGTTATACAATAATATGATTTTGAAATAAAGAGTGTTTATTATTATTATTATTATTATTGTTATTCAAAAAAAATCTTTGTTTTCATGCCTGAAAAATCAATATTGTGAACTTGCCTATAGGGTACAGACTGGTATACAGGGTGCGCCAAACTCGATGGCCTATTAGAAGTATCTAGACAACGAAAAAAGTTAGGAATTTTAAATTTGTGTTATGTCCATAGGAGGCCATGATCTCTTATTTAAAAATATTTTTAGCACTGCGACGTTGCCAGATCTACTCTTACCACATACCAACTTGGTTTTTTTTAAATAGAGTGCCCTGTATGTTATATCATTTTTAGATTCCCCTGAACATTCCGAAACTTTTTTGTATAACCTACGATATATCTATCTTAAGTCGTTTAGCAAATAATAATTATTTTTTAAGAAATTTAGCAACAAACATCCCTTGACAAAAAAATAGGATTTTTCGCAACCGACATAGGTCTGAGTTTCTGGCTGATATTTTTATATGGGTTGCTGTGTCATAATATGTCATGCGAATTGAATTATTGCATACAGGGTGTCTACAAAATATTATATTACATTATTATTTAAAAGTATTATATGATGTCATATCTATTTTCAGCCGTTTTGGACTTAAAAGCTAAAAACTAAAATAATGCAAGTAATGTAAATATAATTTATTTTCTTATTAGGTACTACGAGTAGGCCATGACTTCAACCAGTCAAAAAACATTTGCGAAAATGACGCAGTTAACAGATCCTTAACATTCAAAAATAAAACACAGAAATAAGAATAACAAAAAAATATAAATAACTAAATTGTTTAAAACGCCCTCCGTTAACTCTCAAACATTGGTGGATTTCCGTCAGAACATAGTCTGTTGTTGCCGCTGGTATCTCACATGCCTCCAAAGACAGGAATGCTTCCCGTACTCGATTTTGAAGCTCATTTTTGGTGTGAATTGGTGTATGGTAAACAAGCTGTTTTATCCTACCCCAAAGATGAAAATCAAGTGGGGTAAGGTCTGGCGACCTCGGGGGCCAATTCCATGGACCCATTCGACGAATCCAGCGGTCTTCTAACATCTGGGTAAGTTCATTCGTCACTTCATTAGAACAGTGAGCTGGTGCACCATCTCAGTAATACCAACAATCTCGCAGCATTCCAAGATTTAATTCGTCGAGGAAGTCAGATACTGTGGTTCGTAATATTTCCAAATATTTTTCAGAATTTAAGTTCTCTTCGTAAATGTAATATTTTATTTTGTCATTCATCATTAAACAAAAGACATTGAAGCCAAATTTGTATTGAAACCCTGCCTCTCTAACAAAGTGCGGATTTTCTGCGGCCCAATAATGTGAATTTCTCCTATTAAATATGCCTTCCCTGGTAAATTTGCTTTCATCGGTCCAAATAATTTTTCTTAAATAATTTGGATCTTCTTGTGTACGAATTAAGACCATTTTACAGAATTCAACTCGTTTTGGAGGATCATTAGGCTCGTTAGCTTGAAGTGTCACAAATTTATAATTATGCATTTGATGTGTATGCAGAATTCTTTCTATCGATTTATAACATATTCCTAAGTCTTTTTCAGCAGAATAAATTGACGCATGAGGAAATGCAGAAAAATATGCCAGGAGGACATTTATTTCATTGTCCTCGTTACCTGTTACAGGTTTAATTTGGGCTCTTGGCTGCTGTATTTGACCATTGTTCTTAAAATTACCTTCTATCCTCTTAAATTTCTTTTCGTTCATAGGAACTAAGTTTGGAAAATGCTCGTTAGACTTTCTGCATGTTCTAGATATAATTTTGTGGCACTCGCCATGAATGTAGAACAGATTTAAAATTTGTTCGTTTGTATATGAATTCGCCATATGCAGATAATATGTACCTAGATTACGCAAGTACAGTATTTACTTGCCAAATAGACAGCGTCATTTTCGCAATAATTTTTTAACTGGTTGAAGTCATGGCCTACTCGTAGTAATAAGAAAATAAATTATATTTACATTACCTACTTGCATTATTTTAGTTTTTAGCTTATAAGTCCAAAACGGCTGAAAATAGATATGACATCATATACAACTTTTAAATAGAGAATTAGTTAATATTTTGGATACCACTCTAAAATACAGGGTGTTTCATTTAAGCTTCCAGCATAACTGACATTTTTATGTTCTTCCAAATGCATAAGATTTTGTAGACACCCTGTATGCAATAATTCAATTCGCATGACATATTATGATACAGCAACCCATATAAAAATATCAGCCAGAAACTCAGACCTCCATCTATGTCGGTTGCGAATAATCCTATTTTTTTGTTAAGGGATGTTTGTTGCTAAATTTCTTAAAAAATATTTCCTAAACGACTCAAGATAGATATATCATAGGTTATACAAAAAAGTTTCAGAATGTTCAGGGGAATCTAAAAATTATATAATATACAAGGCACTCCATTTAAAAAAACCAAGTTGGTATCTGGTAAGAGTAGGCCTGGCAACGCCGCAGTGCTAAAAATATTCTTAAATTGGAGATCATGGCCTCCTATGGACATAACCCAAATTTAAAGTTCCTAACTTTTTTCGTTGTCTAGATACTTCTAATAGGCCATCGAGTTTGGCGCACCCTGTATAATAAAATTGCGTCTAGCACCAACGTCTTTGTTTACGTTTTTTCTTCTTTACTAAATAGGGCATAACTATACAACATGCAACCGCAATGTCCATTTTGAGAAATAATGTGTGAAACTAATTAACAACTACTTGTTCTTCTTCTCATTATTTTATTATTATTAAAACAAAAAATACTTATAATCCTTTAGCGGCACCCGTCCCCATATATGTATTAGTACTATATGGCTATTACCCTGAATATCTTGAAGCAACAACAGAGATAGAAGATCCAGGGTTAGTTCGACTTGTGCGCATGCGCCGTAAGGGTATTGCCAAATATACATATTTCTTTAGAACAGGACAGAAGAGTGAGCCTTAGAAAATTAGAGCAATGATAAAATAACCAAAAATCTTGCTAAAAAATTGCAAAATAAGCATGAGGTCCGTACTTCCAAGTGTCTTCAAATTATTTGTTTCCATTTCTAAACTAAAACGCGGTAAATAACAATTTCAAATAACTGGAGGGTGACAACGTGACAACGTCTCATTTTTGCTCGACATAACCTCGAAATCTTTAGCAAATATTAATTTGGTTGACAGCTCGTTTCATCGAGTTGATTTGTTATTATTAACGGCTTTTGTGTACTGTTCATCTCTACTTTTCTGCAAATTTTGATTGTGTGTGAAGTGTGATCATTTTGTGACGATGCCGAGGCAAAACAGAATATTTTACATTATAAACAGGCGTAAAAACTTGAACAAAGATTTATCGTTCTACAGGTATGTATCCAGACCGGATGTTTCGTTCTTTCAACTTACTTAATTTCGTGAGGGAACAATAACTAGGTAGTCAATTTCCTTAAGATTATAATTTCCTTTGCTGCTGTTAATATAATTAGGTACCTACCTATTTTTACCGAAAGTTGCATGTACTTCTGACTTCAAAGAATCCTACAAAAACCTATTATTTTATCCGTTGAACTCTAAAAATAATTGTAAAATATCTAATAAAAGTTTTATTAATAAAATATATTTATCTGCGTTCTTTTTCGTTTCTCAATCGAAATAATATACAAAATCTAAACAAATCAAGAACTTTAATGTTTGTTTACAAATTTCTGTCCAGTTGTCAAAGTCAAATGTGATAACCTCATTTCTTTCCCGTTAAAACAAACGTCTATTTATTTTTGTTCGCGCATGCGCTCTACGCGAAATGACCCTGACGGAACAAGGAACCTCGGCTTCCTTCCGTTTACATTGGTTAAATGGGTAAGGCGCCATATAGTACTCATAGACATCGTAGCTATGTCTATTAGACCGAACAATAACAAATAAACGTGTTGTCATCATTGCATAAAGTAAATCAACATTCAAGCTGCTCCCCTCCACTTGGTTTGCCAGACTTACGCCACAGAAAACGTAGTTTTCTGGGCTTACTCTGTTAAAAGTATTAACTTCTATGATTTACTAGAATAACATGATGTGGGAAATATATAACATTGCCTAAAACCTTGTAAAAAATCTGTAGTATGGCAACGCAGCAAAAAAGAATCCGCCCAGGTCCCATCATTTTCGTGGCCATTCGCATCGACTCGGCAATACTCGGCATAGCGGATGTTCCATTCATTGGTGACCGCGTTTTTCTGTGGGTTTTCCTGGAGTTTTGTCAACCTAACCTTTATTGTTCTGTGGTTTTGTCGCATGCATCATATGTAAAGGCAGCGTAATCCCCACTCCCGACCCCACCTAGCTCCTCACAGCGTCTCGCCCCCAAACGATTTTGGCATCACAATTTTATAGCATTTATGAATGGCGTGTCGTATCTATAGTTACGGTTACGATGCCTATGATAGTACTAATACATATATGCCCGTCCCCCACTTATAACTACATACGACGCAACTTAAAAGTAGAGCAAAACTTCAGATACAAAATATAAAAAAAATCCCGCACTAATGTATTTCTTTTCCATGCTATGCATTTTTTTAAAAAACAATTAAATTCTCGCAAACTGCAACATAATTAAAGTATTCTGTTATCTTAGTAATATTTGTTTCTTTGTTCCGTTTCAATAATTCGTTGCTTATACAATTAATCGACGTGCAATACCAATTTAATTATCCTGCTGTAAAAAAAGAAACCTAAAAACCTAAAAATAAAACAAGATAACCGCAAATTAGTTAAAAGTCGACTACGTAAATAAATCCCCATTTAATTGCAGTTTTCAATTATGTTTTGCTGTTAACAAGATTCTCTTTGACACCAATTCGATTCATTGGATGTATCAACGCTTACCTACTTATTTATGCAAACCCAATGCTCTATGAATATTTATGATTGGTTTAAATGCTTGAATTATCGTAATTCTTTTTGTTGAATTGCAGGTTTAAATATACCTGACCCAATAGAAACAGAAAAGAAAAATATGGGTTAAGCTAAATGTTCAGTAAGTTTTTAATTATAAAAATATTTTAATCAAATATTCGGCAGAGTATTTATTGTAAGGTAAGGGTTTTATTAGACCTAGACAACTTAACCCATAGGTATTTTTCATTCCCTTGTTTTTTTCACCAGGAGTGTACCATACATAATAATATGTATTGTTGGCATGAATTAATAAAATTAACACATTAACCAAGCATGTGTTTTTATATACAATAAAATACCCATTCCAACCTAGAGACTTTATGGGGTAAAAACGCTGATGGTATTAACTCATTAACTCACATACATAATATATAGGATATTAACCCCTGCACGGCAGTATCTTTCCTTCTTAATGAATAGACCTCCATGGCGGGTTAAAAAAAAAAAGCAATAGTTTCAGATGGCGCGCCAGTCGCTGCTGTCGGCATTTGTATATATTAAGACAACCGAATGGCGAGCTGAATGTTGATGTCAAACCGTGGGAAAATCGAAGTGAGTGCGACCAATGTGTACTACTAACTTGGTGATTGTTAATGATGGTAACTGGATGAAAATTATACAGGATGGTTTGATGAGTGAAAATCCATTTATTTGCATTTATTTTGAAATGCATTAATACTCTGCGCGGCTTAATTAACGCATAACGAAAAATTGGCCTCAGCTTTGATGTTACGTATTTTCCAAATTTGTGGTTCGTTTTTAATGATTTCTATTTCTAATTGTAGGTTTTTTTCTTAAGCATATCACTGCCTTTATTGTTTTGCTTAAAAAAGGAACTGGTATTATACCGGGTGTTATAAGAATGTTGTGTTTTTGTATGGAAATTCAAAACACCCTGTGGGACTTACTAGCCATTGCAAGTTATCGCAATTATAGCCAAATGAAGGTAGCATGTTTCTTTTACATTTTCTTTTTTGATTTATTTGTTTATCTCTGCTTTTTCATGAAATACACAATTTTTAATTCAACTTGTTTTTGTTGACCCAAAATGCATTTACCGGAAAAGTAGCAGGCTATGAAAATGAAAGATTACTACACAGATACGTCATAAAGTGAAATGTAACAAAAGCGTTATCAGGTTTGATTCTTCACTTTATCACTTTTCAGTTTGCTTTGCATACTTGTATTGGCAATTTCTAATTTTATTAAGTGTGATTAAAAACAAAACGGCCCAAAACGCACGTGGAAGAAGGCTTGCCACAATTTCAAGTGGCCCAACTATATAGAGTGACACAATCTGCTATCTCCAGAGCATTGGCACGATTTTAGGAGACTGGTGCTAATCAAAGAAGACCTGGACAAGGACGAACGAGGGTGACAACAAATGACCAAGATCGCTCTTTGCGAGTACAGGCATTATGAAGGCGGTTTGTTACAAGCAATGCACTGCAGGAGGAATTTTCCCGTCGGTATAATTACCGTATTAGTCAAAATACAGTGCGTAGAAGGTTGGCAGAAGGCAGTATTACTCCCTATCGAGCCGCAACTGGTCCCCTCCTAACCGTAAACCATAGAAGGCATCAGCGTCCTCAAGTTGCCCAGGAGCACTAAGATTGGGAAGCTCGTGTTTTGTCTTTTTAGTGATGTGGCGAGTTGTGGCGAGAGATATGCTCAATGCAACATTGTCGTAACAGCAAGCTATGGAGGAGGATCTGTTATGGTCTGGGGTGGCATTAGTTTGGATGCTCGCACGGAGTTAGTTGTGATTCAGGGAGGTCCTTTGACAGGTGACCTATACATATTAGACATTTTTGAACAACATGTGCTACCATATGCCCCATTTATTGGGGATAATTTTTTATTCATGCACGATAATGCACGCCCACACGTGGTAAGAGTGGTACAAAATTATCTCCAAGAAACAGAAATTTTAACTTTGCCTTGGCTAGCAAGAAGCCCTGACATTAATCCTATTGAGCATTTATGGGATAACATGGGTCGACATGTTAGAGAGCCATTTAGACTTATGGAAATATGGAATCAGATTAATCACGACGAAATCAGAAATCTGATTTTAAGTATGCCAAGAAGATGCGAAGCAGTAATTAGAGCAAGGGGAGGCAATACCCGCTACTAAATGTTGTTATTTAATTTTTTTGAACAACCTCAAAAATTACAATTTTTTTTTTCCTGTATTTTTTTTGCTATGATTTGTGGATTCAATAAAATTAATTAATACCAGATACTGATTCTTCATTTACTTCAAATTTTGTTTTTTTATTGCTGTTGCATTAATTTAAGCATTTTGTTCATTTTGTATTTTTTAACTAAAAATTTTTTTATGAAAAACAAGTTGAACTAAAAATTGTGCATTTCATGAAAAAACAGAGATAAACAAATGAATCATAAAAGAAAATGTAAAGGAAACATGAGACCTTCATTTGGCTATAATTGCTATAACTTGCAATGGCTAGTAAATCCCACAGGGTGCTTTGAATTTCTATAAAAAAACATAACATTTTTATAACACCCGGTATAATACCAAAATTCCTTTTTTAAGCAAAACAATAAAGGCAGTGAAATTTTTCGTTATGCGTTAAATAAGCCGCGCAGTGTAACTTAATGCACAAAACTCACAATGAAGTGTATAAAACGAAAGTCATATTTCCTGACATTTATACAGTATAACTGTCTCTTTCAATTTAACTCACTTCGCCTTGTTACATTTTCTTTTTTTACTAAAAGGGACATCACAGTTTTTATGTAGTCAATCATTAGGTATCACGCAAATAATATCCACAAAAGCAAACAAATTTTAGAAATACGTTTTCAAAAATATTAAGGGTAAAGATTAAATAGTTATAAAAAGTTGTTCGAAGTGGTCACCAAATTGACCCAATTAAAAACCTAGACAGTCGTAAAAATGTCTTATATCATTCAGGAAGTACCAGAAAGTAATGGTGCGTGATGCTTCATTAATTTTGTTACAAAGCTTGTAACAGTACGTTGCTTGATCTGCATTTAAACATATTTAACATCTTTGAGGACCGACCAAAATTACCAATCTACCGTCTTAAAAGCTTAATGGTACTTAATGCTCCATCATGTTGAAAATTCATCTTACTATTTTGATAAGCAACTCGTGGTACTGGAGCAATATAAAATACTTTCTAGTGTCAAGATTACCCACTATGAAAAATGGTCCAATTATTCTGTCTCCAAGAATTCCAGCCCAAACGCTTATTTTTTGCCTCGTCTAAAGCTTTGTTTACACTTGTACTTGCCGCCACTAAACATACCATGGATAAAATACAGGAAAGGAAAGTAGTACTTGCTACTTGTTGGCAAGTGACTTGCCAAAGTTGAAGAACCTGCTAACTTACTTGCTGAATGGCCGACTATTTTTATTACTGTTATATTATAAGTGGGACTTTAACGAGTATTTCAAATATTGCTACGGCAGTCTCCTTTATTAAACTTAAAATAAATATGCATACAAGAAATATGGTTTTAAAACATTGATATGAACGTACTGAAAATCAAGTCTAAAAAAATAAAAATAATCTATAGGCGAGAAGAAATGCACTAAGGGCCGTACTACTAAGCAAGTAAACTTAAAAATACGTAAATACGAAACAACAAGCACGTCTAGTGTCTGAAAATTCTTTCCGACATTAAACGTAGCTAAAGCTGAATAGCTCAATCCTGATTGAGTCACACTAGAAATACGATTTTAAGTTTCCGGAATTGTTTTGTTAAATAAAAAATAATTTCAAATCGTTCACAGTTATTACTATTGAAATTATTTAAATAAGAACTATTCACCAATTTGTTTCGAGGACTTGCAATGTAATTTATTTCAAATAATTTTCAGGTATTTATTCACCCTGTAGAAAAACCGAGTCTATCAATCCCCGTTCATTCAAGGTGCACCACGCAAAGGTAGAATGTCGAAAAACCTAATTTATTGTCTGCGACGAGTAAAAAAGTACGTTTTATGAATATTTAAAACGTTCGACAACTGTTGCTGCAATGTTAAAAGGTTAACACACGGGTTAACACGCCAAAAATACGATAAGACAATACTAAAATTTAAAATTTCGAAGCATAGCTTTTTTGAATAAGTACGAGGGTATTTTATGTCCTTGTAATTTGTTTCCTGCTAGTAGTATATCGTATATATTAAGAAAAGTTGTAAAGGGTCTGGAAAAATTAGCCCTTAAATATTGTAGAGCTAAATATCGGGATTACTGTAAACCAGAGTAAACCCCTATTTATTAAACTTAATACTATAACCGTGTTTAGTCTATTTATACTGGAAATGGTTTGTCTAATACACCGCAAATATCCTGCAGGGCACTTATAACTCAAGACGAAATCAAAGTATGCTGATTTGACTCCCTATCCCTAGATTAGCTCTTACAAAGTCCTTTATAATCTACGAGAGCAAAAAAATATGTAATTATTTAAGTTTAGTGTATAGATGTTTGTCATATCTGCAATTTCGCCGAACATTAAAAAATATTTTCCTTCACAAGGCCTATTACAGCCTGGAGGAATACTACCACGACAAATTTTAAATTTTAATGTTTAATGTTCTTTGTTTATTTACACTTATTTATGAATTTCTGTTATCTATTGGTTGTTATATGTTTTGAACTGTATTTTGTATATTTTAACATTATCATATATTTTTTACTAATATACTATTTAGAAAGGAGAGTGTATGGGTACTCGAATCCGCTGACCGAGCAACTCTTTTGGGCGTAATATTAGATAACCAATTAAAGTGGACATACCAAATCCAACTATTAACAAAAAAAATAAGATCATTAATATACGTGATTAAACAAATATGTAAAGTTATGGATATAAAGAGTCTTACGTAGTATCTACACAGTAAAAAATTCAGTGTTAAATTTAACACTCAATGGTGGTACATATAGGACCACACTCAATAGGATATATTAACCAATCAGTATATCTGGTAAAAAAGATATTTTTGAATGCTTTTTTAAATTTTTGATGAGTGTTAATTCTTTTTATTTATGGGTAGGTACATTTACACTATAAAGTTTAAATTAAACTCACAGATTGTAAACCTATCCTTCTACGGTGTAAAAGAAATAATGAGAGGTGTAAGTAAACCATTTTTTAATGGTGATTTGTGATTAATTCGTGTAAATATCATATTATTGTAGCGTAAATTTTATTTTATTTGGGTATGACTTTACTATAGTCAGTATAATAAAATAATCTACCCAGGGCTAGAATACTTTCCACTTTGTATAAGTCATTTAATCCCGTATCAAACTAATCGGGCGTTTATAATTAAAATGTAAAAATTATGCATTCAAGATGTTTTACATTATTAACCTCTGCTTAGTTTGATACATGATTGAATGACTTAATCAAAGCCGAAAGTAGTAGCCCCTAATATATATAAATCTTCAGATCGCTTGGAAAAGGTTTGTTAAATGAATGAAAATATTGAGTATTATTTATCGTTTATTTATAAACATAATGATGGTTACAACAGAACTGGAAAACCCTGTGAATTTTTTTACACTTATTATTATAACTAGTTGAACAAAATGACTGATCTATTATATAGTTTACAATTTAGTAAATTAAACATATATATATCTACGTTTAATGTACCTCATTGTTAAGTTTAACAAAACAAATAACGTAATAAATATATTATGTATACTTAGAACACTAAACAACTGAATAAAAGTATGCTTTGGAACAATATCAAAGAATGAAAATGATAAGTATTATATTAATCGTATATTTATTTAGAGATCTATGAAGCAAAATATGTAGGTAGGTACCTAAGTATTTATATAAAAAAGGAATACATTTATATTATAAGCTTATATCAGAATAATATAAAAGATAAAGGGAAAACTGTAGCAATGTAAATACCTACATAGTTTCTTAAAAATGGCGTACTTATTAGTAAGGTTTCTATATATCTCTGGTAAAGAAGATTGGCGAGAAAATCAATGAAAAAATCAAAAAGGTCGAGGGCGACGTAGCTGTACTGCGCAGGGAAATGAGTGACTTGACGCGAGAAAATGGCGATCTTAAAAGGCGTCTAGACAACCAGGAGCAACATTCGCGTAATCGAAATATACGCATATTTGGTGTAAAGCCTGCAAAGGACGAAAATCCGGTAAAATCCGTCATAGGTTTTTTCCAAAATAAAATGAACATTAAAATCGACGATTCAAACATTGAAAATTGCTATCGCGTAGAAGCAAAAAATCAAACGGCCGATAAGCCACCGGCTATTCTAGTTCAGTTCCGCGATATAAACATTCGGGCTGCGGTGTTAAAGCAACGTAAAATTCTCAAAAATTCGGGTGTTGTGATCAAAGAGGACCTAACGCGAGAAAGACTGCAGCTTCTTAAAATGGCAGCTGTTAAATTTTCTGTTAAAAATGTGTGGTGCCTCCACGGGAATGTTTATGTAAAGTGCGAGGGTGTGGTGCACCGTATCCAGGATAAGGACGACCTGCAAAAAATAAAGCCGTAAATTAAACGTACGTAGGTAAAGCCTTTTTTAAATTGCTCTTGCTTTGTTTCTTCGCTTTGATTTACTAAGAACCTTTCAATTATGGAGTGTGTGTGTCAATACAATGTTTTTTTTTTCTTAATTTCTAACATGCTGGAATACCTGCTGGTGATTGCATAACTTTTGATTTGTTGTTAAAATGTGCAGCATGTCTGAAGCACAATTTGCTTACAAATATTTATTTCCTTAGTTATGTGTCATAATTTTAGCTAATTTCGTGTTATCATTGTTTTTATTATCACTTATTTGTAGGTATTGTTAAATAACTATTATAGTCATGTTTGCGTTTTTTTTTTTTTTTGGACTATAGAGTCACTTCTAACGAATACTATTTATTTTCTTATACTAAACTTTACATAATTTTCTTCTTTTGATTGTGTTATATCTGAACTAAGTACTTTATTTATTTTCTTTTGATTATTTTCATTTTTTTTGCTGCCAATGATTTGATTTATATAATATGTTTAGGGACATGCAGTATCGGCTTGTTCTGCGCTATCTTTATTATTAGAAGCGTTTTATTTCCGATTTGTTCTATTAATCGATAGAGATTGTCGTCCCTTATATCCTTTCTATTTTCCCTTTCCTTATTTTCTTCCTTTATTTTATGGGTATGGGCCTGCATGCTGCTCATGTGAATGTACGATCTTTGCTTGCAAATTTTGGTCCCTTTCAGCATCATGTAATAAGCAACGGCTATGATATTATTGGTGTCACAGAGACGTGGCTTCATTCGGGGGTGGATAACGACTTGGTAAGTATTGCTGATTATAAATTTTTCGGACAAAATCGTTGTAACAGACGCGGTGGCGGTGTTGGGCTGTACGTCAGGAATAACATAAGTTGTGAAATAATGCTATCCGCCTCATTACAATATATTGAGCATTTGTGGGTAAAACTTACATTTAACGGTGAGTTTATAATATTGGGTAATATATATAGACCACCTAACTCCGATATAAATCAATTTTTTAACTTTCTTGAAGATACGTTGTCTAATTTATATTCAGAATATGACAAAATAATATGTTTTGGAGATTTTAATATTAACATGTTAAACTTAAATACAAACGTTGCATCTCAGCTGGAGGCAATATTTTCTACTTTTAATATGGAACAGCGAGTAAAAGAGCCTACCCGTATTTCTTCGAATTCTATTTCTCTTTTAGACCTAATATTTACTAATATAGATGAAGTTACTGATGTGGGTGTTTTGGACTCAAGCACAGCCGATCATTTTTTGGTTCATTTCAAACTAAATTTAAATATGCAATTCGTTGAACCTGAAACCTTTTTTTATAGATCATTTAAAAAAATCAAGTTAGACAAGTTTCAGCGGGACCTGGAGCAGTTGCCTCTGGATAACATTTTTTATATACAGAATATTGATGATAAGCTAAGTTTTTTTAACAACTGCATTTTGGGTCTCTTTGATAAACATGCACCATTAAAACTATTTTGTAAAGCTAATAATTATAAATATGCACCTTGGATAACGGAAAATATCAAACTTTTGCAAAAACTAAGAAATAAGGCATTAAAAAGATATAAACAAACGAAACTTCCAGCGCATTACGAGTATTATAAACAGCTACGCAACTATACGACTTCGGCAATAAGAGCGGAAAAAAAGGCTTATTTACGATTTAAATTTCAAAACTGTAGCATGAAAGAAAAATGGTCTGAGTTAAAAAATCTTAGTATAACAAAAAATAAACAAAAAACATTACCAGATCATTTAAGTAATGTTAACGATATAAACGATTTCTTTATCAATTCTGCAATCAACAATATGTTACCGGGACAGGACCTTCTGAACTTTTACAATAATAATACTTTGCATAATGTGAATGATCCCTTTAACTTTGTGCTGTCTACAGAAAATGAAATATTTAACATAGTAAAAAACATAAAAACCAGAGCGACGGGAAATGATAAAATAAATATAACCTTTATTCTCCTCTGCTGTCCATATATTGTTCCCTATATTACTCATATAATAAACGAGTGCATTTTAACCTCTTATTTCCCAACACTTTGGAAACAAGCCCAAGTTATTCCTCTACCAAAAATCAATAATCCAACTGAATTCAGTCAATTACGTTCTATAAGCATATTGCCCACATTATCGAAGGTTCTTGAAAGAATAATGAATAGACAAATCGTACATTTTTTAAACTTAAACAATATTTTACCCGTCAAACAATCAGGATTTAGAACTGGTTATAGTTGTGAGAGTGCTTTGTCTGATATCACTGACGACATCTTAAAAGCTGCAGATCAAAATAAAATCAGTGCTTTAGTTTTGCTGGATTTTAGCAAGGCTTTTGACATGCTAAATCATGAGGTGCTCTTAGCAATACTTCATTACGTGGGTTTTTCTAATGTTGCTGAACAATTTGTAAATTCATTTCTATCTAACAGGACTCAGCAAGTTATATGTAATCAAAAACATTCATCTTTCTTAGATGTTCGCATAGGAGTTCCACAGGGTAGCATTTTGGGTCCCCTTTTGTATACTATATATACCTCGAAATTCCTTAATGCACTCCAACATTGCAATTACCACTTTTACGCGGACGACAGTCAAATTTACTATTCGTTTCGCGAGGATGAACTAAATGCGGCCGAAATTGCTATTATGTCAGACTTAACCAACTTCTATAATTTGGCCACAGATCATCTCCTAAAACTCAATCCTAGCAAATCTTCGGTAATTTTATTCGGAAATGAAAGCCAAATTAATTTTGTGAAGAACAATATGACAATCAAATTAAATAATGTACCGTTACCTTACTGTGATTCGTGTAAAAGTCTGGGCTTAACGATCGATTCTAGATTGCGCTTTAAAGAACACGTGACAGCTAAATTAAGATCTGCATATGGCAATCTAAAGCTTATTTATGGTAATAGACATTCCCTTCCTCACGAAACTCGGAAATTGTTGTGCGATACTTTGGTTCTGTCACAGTTTAACCATTGCAGTGGAGTATATGTACCCTGTTTGGATGCTGCCGATCGTTACCGAATCCAAAAGGTTCAAAATGCATGCCTTAGATTAATATACGGTATAAAGCGAAGAAACCATATTTCCCCTTATCTCGCTACTTCAGGATGGCTAAATATGAATAACAGATTTAAACTACATTTCACCACATTTGCGTTTAAGATAATTAAGTTTAAAACACCCGCGTACTTATACCAAAAAATTAGGTTTCGAACAGACGTACATAATTTAAATCTACGCCGTAGACACTATCTGACCGTACCCCAACACCGCAAAGAAATTTATAAAAGGTCTTTCTCCTATGGTGTCGCTTCTTGCATTAATGCTGTAAGGGCCTTAAATACAGACCAATCCGTTTTGAGTTTTAAAAAAAGTATTAGAAATCATTTATTTTCGCTGCAATGACCATGCAGAGTTAGTACCTATAGGATAAATTTCGTTTTTTTATTTTATTTTCTGCTTCTCAACCCCCCCCCCCCCCCCACCCATCCTATCTCTGGTTTTTAGCCAAATCATTAAACATATTTATTTTTAAATTTAATGTTCTTCGCTTGGAGTAATTAATATATTAATTTGTAGTTATGTATTATATGAAATTATAATATTAAATTAAGGCCTGAACAGTATCTGGGTCCTCTGGATGTCTGCCTTACCAAGGCCTATTGTTGCCATTTTTTTCATTTTTTGCCATTTTTGTAAAATGTTTGTACTTAACTGTTGAATGGTTGAAACAATAAATGTATTATTTATTTATTTATTTATTTATTTATTAAATTTTTCTATTTCAATTTAAATATAACATTATTCTATATCACGTTCAAAGAGCACAATTTAAGCAGACTGACTTAAGGGTTGAATTTGCACGTAGCGTCGGCGTCATCTGTCAATTCCTAGAATTTCACACCACTTGTTGCCGCCTGGCTTTTCGGTAACACGTGTTTAGGTATTTTTACCCGGGGCCGTGTAAAAAACGAAGAATAAGTTTTACACTCAATGTGTTAAAATAACCTTCTAGCGGGGTTTCTTTACACGCTAATATGCTGTTATTAATTGTCTTTGTATTTAATTTTCCTGATCGAGTGTAAAACGAAATAAATAACACCCATTCAACAAAATTAGCTTCTTAGAGAGTTAAATTCATAGGCAAATTTAATACAACAACTTTGGTCCCATATGAGTGTTAAAATGTGGTAAATTATGTTGATCCGGGTGTTAACATTAACACTACTTTTTTTTACCACCCCTGAAATGATTATTACCAGGTGTATATTTTTTACTGTGTATTATTCCCTGGTACAATCATTGCTCTCTTACGGCATTATAGGTTGGGGCGCAGTATAGAAAGTAACAATAAAACCACTTCAGATTGTACAAAATCGCATCCTTAAAATCATGTATGGCTTGAACATTTTCTTCCCGTCCGACCAGCTCTTTGAGGAATGAAAAATTCTTAATTTAAAGAATTTGTACTACAAAGCTGCATTCATGTATTTGTTTAAAACAGAATTTTTCAATAAAAACACAGACAGAGTATATTAAACAAGACACACAAATCGTAACAACATCATATTACCACGTTTACCCACTACTATGGGACAAAGAAGTTTTTTATATAATTTAATACCGGCCGAAATCAAATACAAAATGAAACAGGCAAACTTTAATAGCTATTTATACAACAAGTTACGAAATAAGGGTCTTTTAGGCACGCGACGTAAAAATTGTCCTACGAGGCGAAGCCGAGTTGGACAACACGTCAGAGTGACTAAAAGACATGGTTTCGTAACGAATGGTATACAATATTTTTTCTACGGGCGTTTTATAATAAAAAACTTAATTTATTTTACCAAACATTTTATTACCTGTGTTTCATTTATACCTTTCATGTCAAAAAAATTGACAGTTCTCAAAAAAAAATTGAAAAGAATTTTTTTGTCAAAAACTGCAGCAAATATTAAGTAAATTGAGTAATTTAGAAGACTCACAGCCGCTTGCAGCGACTTTTTTTTAAAGAACCTTTAGGGTAAAGGCCCTTTAAAGTGCCATTAGAGTATTTTGTATCTTGCACCGATTTTAATGGTCTTTTAAAGCGTTCTTTAAAGGACCATTAGTTAATTGGCCAAATTTGGTCACTTAAAGCTGTTTTAAGGTTAATTGTGCGTGCTAGTTTAATTTTGATTTTTGACACAAAACTCAAAAACAGACAGAAAAAAAGATGGATTATGTAAACGTTATTGAAGATGGGTTGGTAGAGGATGGGGTTGCAGATGATTTGGAAACATTGGATTTTGTTGTATTTGGCTTCCCTCGAAGACTCAATGAGCGCCGTAATTATTACGAAGAAATGGACCAATTTGGTTTTTTTCCAAGGTTCAACAACGAACCCGGATCGGAAGTAAGTGTTAAGGGCCATAGTTTTGTTCTGTATTTTGCTAAAACAAATTACGCATTGTATTTTAAGAGAATCGCTGTGTGGGTCAATAGTGTGTACGTGCCATATATGTTTTTTTGAATTTTTAAATAATAAAAAACTTTCGTGTTCCATTGCAATCTTTGTTCATTATTTACAACAAATAAGAGCTTCAACACCTAATATCTCACATAAATACTTAAGAAATTAACTAAAAATAAATAACCAAACAAGCTCAACAAGGCACTACCATCCCGCCTGAAACAAAAACTATCACACAGATTCTCTCCGAACCCCAAGATTGAAGTTTTGTAGCTGCCGCCACAGAAGCCGAGTCAACCGACGACGTGGGAAAGGCCGAAATTAAGCAAGTCACAAGGGCCAAGACGTGGGCAGGCGCTATACTGCCGACATAGTAGCGAAAATGAATAGGTACCACAGATAGGTACTTTTTAAAAAACTCAACACTATAACACACAAACAAAAAGAAAATAATTTTTGTGCCAAAAAGATATTTGGATTTTAAGCACAAGTCAATTTGAAGTTTAAATCAAGGCCCTCCAACAGAAAAACGCAAAAATTACAGCGTCCTTGCGACGTTGCCATATTGTAACAAAAATTAAAGCATAGTTAGTTAAAATTTTGAGGAAATGTTTCCGTGCAAATCATTTGCAACTTAAGTAACAATTAAAATTAAAGGTCCATTTGTTAAATAACAATTAATAAAAAGTCGCTGCAAGTGGCTGTAAGACATTGAAAATGCCGCAAATTGTGAATGGCGATGATGATGATGAATGGTTAATGGTGAAATGGCAATGGTGAACCTTGTTCCCCAATAATCAAGGAGTTTATTTATAATAAATATTAAAAGTACAGTTACTTATATTATTAAAATTATTGCTTGGGTAACCTAAAACAGTATGTTGAGATATTTCTCTTTGTAAAATAGATGAGGAATTTGAACTAGAAATAGAAAATGAATCTGCAACAGCAATATCAATTATGGCACTAGTAGAGCTGCTGGAACATTTGACAAAAAAAATTTTTTTTTGACAATAATTGTCAATTTTTTTGACATGAAAGGCGTAAATGAAACACAGGTAATAAATGTTTGGTAAAATAAATCAAGTTTTTTATTATAAATCGCCCATAGAAATAATATTGTATATATACCATTCGTTACAGAACAATATCTTTTAGTTTTAGTCACTCTGACGTGTTGTCCAACTCGGCCTCGCCTCGTAGGACAATTTTCACGTCGCGTGCCTAAAAGAGCCTTATTTCGTAACTTGTTGTATAGATAGCTATTGGCTTACTGGTTAATTTTCAATCATCCAAACATGTAAAATGTAATAAGCTACCTTCATTTTATGCTACACATTGGAATTAGTCACTTTTATATATTTATAAATATATATAATATGTTCTCATAATAATCTCTTTCCTCGGAATCAATCCGATTGTTATTATATTTATGTCCTACTCGAATATTATTGTTTCATAATACCCTAGTTACCAGACTCTTTAAATGGTATATAATACCCTAGAGCATTAAGGAAGTTTCTAAGGCACTCGGGCATTAAGAGAAATAAATAGGAAAAATCAAAGTAACAACTTTTTATTAACGAAAAAACTTATTTATCATTTATATTAAATTAACAGTTATGAAAAGACCCAGTAAAAACGAATTTACCGGCTTTTGATAAGTCAATGTTTTCTATTATTTCGTGATTTTCACTAACAGAAATTGACGATGATTGAACGTTTTTTGATGTTGATGGTAATCCAGCTATCAATTTCGAAATTTTGTTTTTAGAAGATATACTGTCTTCCAAATATCCCTCAACCACACCTGAACTTTTCCAACCGCCATGTCTTTTCAATGTGGACATGTTTGCCCCCGCGTCAGCCAACAAAGTTGCAGAGCTTTTGCGCAAACAATGACCAGTATATTTGTCCGCATCGCTTAGACCCAGGTATTTTGCAATAATTGAAGGAATCTTGCCTATGGTGTTCTTCCCAACTGGCTTTGAAAAATAACGACCGTTACGGTAACACAAAAAGAATCTATTGATGTTGCAGTTCGTCGGGCGTAAAGACCAATAAGTCCTCAGTAGCTTTAAACAACCCATCTCCTTCTCATCAATAATTGTGAAGACACGTTTTTTATCGGTCTTTGTATCGGGAATATTAACTATTACTACGGATCCTCTATCCTCTATATGTTCAACCAACATATTAATTAGCTCTTGGCGGCGGCATCCAGCAAATACACTAAATAACAGAGCCACTTTGTACATCAAAAAAGTTTCATTGGGAGCTTCACGCATGAATTTCAGCACATCTTCTCGAATCAAAATTTTCGATTTCTTCGCTTCATATACTTTGGATGCTTGCTTTAGATACTGGCCTAACTTGCAATATTTTGCAATGTCTATATTTTTATTAACTATTAATGTCTTCTTTAACATTGAATATTTCGTCCATAGCGAATTAGGAGTAAATGTTCCAGACTATAATCGATATACATAATTAGTATTTTAATATAATTTACAACAGCAATTTTAACATACCAATTCCTGGAAATATCGGAGTAGCACCGTCTCGTTGGTAATTTTTACATCAATATTTTTCATCCAAGCCCCAAACCTTTGATATTTCTTATCATAGGCGTCTTTAAACTTCTTTGGGACAATATTATTCAAAGCTTTGGCAGCATTCTATCCGGAATCAACGGAAAATCCATTATTTTATATGAATTTCAGTTTTGACATTGACACAGCACAACAAAGAACACTTATTACCTTTGTTTATTTAGCAACTATATAGGTAAAAAACCTTTTGTGATTTTGAATTTTCTTTTAATTTAACTTCGAATTATCTGAAGTAGGACATAAAATATTGTATGTACCACGGGCATTACTTGATGTCTATACCCTCGGGCAACTTACAAAACCCTCGGGCCAAAGGCCCTCGGCTTTGTAAGATTGTTGCCCTTGGAAGCATAAACGTCTTCATAATGCCCTTAATACACAAATAACTATTAGGTAACTTATATTACGATCAGTTTATACAGTTTTATTATTTATTTATTTATTATATCATATTTATTATAGTCTAATAATAATTTATACTATTCCATTTATGCTGAAGAAGTGATAAATAGACATAAGGGTATACCAGATAATGTTATATATTATACGAGTATACCGTGTAGAGCTATCACCTCACCGGACAATCAAACGCTTTGGATAACTGATAAAGCTTTTTCTCTAGAAAATCTACTCCAAAAGGATACATAGACATTATTACTTTATATTTGTTTACAATTTTTTTCAACGCGATATATTTTTAACTTTGTAAGAATTTTGGAAATAAATACTTTTGCATACATTAGATTCTCTGGTACTTAATTTCTTACTTTGCCTGATAGGGTGCAAAGCCTTTTTATTTTTTCTTTTTCCATTTCTTTATTGTCTGGTATGACCTTGTATCTCCGCTGTGTAAGTTTAGTTTAGTTTTAGTAAGCTGTATCAACAAGAGCAGATTCTTTAGACAAGAAAACATATTTATTATTATTATTATTCTTATGAAAGGCTGGTTGAAATGTACCGTGCGAGCAAAAATTATTATCATCAAAGTGTGCTTTACATTTAAGGCCGTACTGCTTATCGGTAGAGCTTAATACCTGTTGGGTGTCAGTAAATACCAGCATTATCAATTAATACATTAAAAGTACGTCAGGGGTTCCTCAGGGATCCAACTTGGGTCCTCTCTTGTTTCTGGCAACTGTAAACGGTATATCCGGTAATATCAGGAATGTACTGGTAAAATTGTCTTTTGCCGAGGATTGTGAGACCTTACAGAATGATTTTCGCTCTGTGGCTGATTGGTGTGACTCAAACAGCTTTAATTTAAATGTAAGTAAATGTGCGTGTATGTCTTTCACATTGAATCGTAATGTTATTGGCTATGACTATTCTTTAGCCGGAGTCAAGTTGCAGCGGGTGAATCAACATAAGGATCTCGGTATAATCTTTGACCCAACACTATCTTTCTCTAATCATATGAATCGTTTATTATTAAAACATGCTAAGTGACATTTTGCAAACTTTTGAGTAAATGAAAAAAACGTTTAACTTTCGAAATTGAGAGAATATGTTACTCATGTTAGACTTTTTGCATACCTGAACAATATTCAAGACGTTTCATGAAAAAAAAATATTTTTTTTTTAAATCAAGGCTTCTAAAATTGACATTGAAAAACTACACATGACCTGTTTCTGCAATAAATAAAAGAAATTTTTAACTTTATTTTTTTAATTATCTGTAACTAAGTTCACAAAACGTGTTTTTTTATTTTTATGTTTTGTTCTTTTGGCCTCTTTCGTCTTTTGGTGGGTGGTTTTGTAGAATATCATGATAATATTCCTTATGCTCTTCCTCAACCCAGCGTAGTAGCGTTTTTAAGTTGTCAAGCTTGACAATTCCTATAGGTAATGGACCTTTGTACGCATGTTCTGTAGGAAGTTTAACCACTAATTTGGATGTTCGTGGCTGTAGTAAATCCGAAAAAGTGTGCCACAAAAGTCCATTCACATATTCGGAGGCCTTGATCACATGGTCTTCTTCGTAAACTAAGTGGTGGAACTTTGAAATTGAGAACTGAACCTTGTCCTTTTTATTTTTCTCCATCTTAGTTTCATTTGATATGCAGTTGAGCTTATAATACTTTGGCCACCAACTCTTAAAGTTTATAATGTCTTTGGTTTCTATTTCTTTAACGGTAAAAAAATATTTAGCACTGGCAAGGACAATAAGCTCTGTATATTGGTGAATATTATACACTCTATCAAATCTTCGCAATTTTCTTTTTATTGTACCAAATGCGCGATCGCACGGTAAAAATGAATGGCCTCGTATTGGATAATATTGCACAATTTTCTGAAACCTACCAGTTGCTTTAAGAGCCATACACATTCTAACAATGGTGTGGTTCTTATTTTGCCCAGGGCAATTGTCACAAAACAAGCGCAACTCGGTTGCTTCTGCGGGAACCATATTTTTTATATAATCTTGAATGAAAGAACAAACTTCATTTGGGCCCTTAGCTGCCAGTCCATCATGATAAATATAAAAGAAGGACTTTTGGGTTTTTAAATCTGTTATGCAAAACAAACTGACAGTAAGCTGTGACAAGTAAAATTTATCCTGGGTAGGAAACTCCGGCAACTGTAGGTTCTGCATAAAATCAAAGGAAAATGCGGCTAAATCTTCACGCTGGTAGCATTCTTCCGTTGTCGTCCTAAGAGCACTGTAGAATTTTTTTGCCCTGCGCTCATGCACGATTTTCTCAGCAACTGCAGCTCGTTTGGCCTCATCGTTTAACTTCGGGTTTCTTATTTTAAGAGATAAATCTTCACAAATATTACATACGTCTACTTGAGGTCTTCCAAAATGTAAATCAAAATTTTGTTTGAAATATTTAATATAATAGCTGTATTTCACAGGTGAATTTGGGAATTTCTCTATAAAGAGGCTGTACATAATTTTAACATTAAGTTTAGCATCCAGGTACTTGTATTCTTTGTTACAATAATGAGATCCTTTCACTGGAAAAGAAGAAATATGTTCCCTTATTTCTTCTCTGTATTGTTCACCTACCACATTAGATTTAACATTTTTTCCTCTTTTATCCTCAGGAGTTTCATTATTACTTAATAATAATTTTATCCTTTGTACGCGTTGTTTCGAAATTGCATGAATACTCAAAAAAGCTTTAAGGCAAACTTTTACCCTTCTTCCATCTATCCTAATAAAATGATTGTAGGAGCGAGTCCTCTTTTCGTTTTCTTGAGGATTAACCCTTCGTCTTTTAACGCCATACATTTCTATTTGACCCTGTAAGTAAATGTCCTGTTCATTTTTAGTTGCGATTTTGTAAAATGTTTCAAAAACTATGTTTCGGTTTTCTTCACAAACTTTATCAAAACACTTCAATGGACAACTAAAAATAGCTCGGTTTAGCATCAGCAAATAGTGTATTATAAAAATAATCTCACCTGCAAGAATTCCCAATCACTTTGGCATGAACAACATGCCCTTTGTAGTCTAGGTACTCTTTTCCTTTGGCTCTAGACGCCTTTATTCGATTTCGTAGGTATCCTGATGGGTTAACTACACCCCTTTTTCTTTTAATCGGTTGTTCTTGTATTTCCTCCATTATTCTTTTACTCAAATGTTAGATAAATCTTATTTTTAAACGCTACGGTTACACTGACAAGAAGTTAACGTATTTATAGGTTATGTGTCAAAACGTACGTGCCTTGTCTAAGCACACGCCTGTTTATTGCAGAAACAAGCCAAGTGCTGGTACTTGGATTATTTCTGCAACAAACGACTTGAGTGACACATCGAAAAAAAGCACATCGGATATGAGTACTTGGATTCTTTCTGCACTAAACGATGCGTCTGTAAATTAAATGTGTATTTCCGACAAAACAAGGAAATGACCGAAAATGTTACTTGGCGTCTTTTAACAATAAACGATTCATATAATATCTAAGATCGATAGTGCACAGAAAATAGCAGGATTCATTGTCAAGAATACCAAAAAGTTCAGCATTGATGTTAGCTGACATCTTTTTGACAGCCTTGTGTTGCCGGTTTTGGAATGCGGAAGCATAATATGGTCTCCCCAATACAATGTGTGCGTAACACTTATCGAAAAAGTGCATAGAAGTTTTCTAAAGTGCATGTATTATAGAAAATTATGTGTATATCCTCAGAGGGGGTGCGACAATGATTATACCTTCTAGGAATCTTTGATAGGCTTTCGTTGAATATAAGAATTAAAATATTACTCTGCACGTTGTTCAGAATTTTGAAGGGTAAAATTAACTGCCCCGACATTCTTGGTAAACTACCGTTTGCTGTCAATAGAGTCAACTCGCTAGCATCAAATGTTTTTTATCTGACCCGTCCTCGAACGAACCTGTATAAGAATTCTCCAATATATAAAATGTGCTACTATTTCAACATGTATGCAATAGTAATAATAGTATGCATCTGATATTGATGTGGATATGACTAGTCTTGATCAATTCAAGGGTTTAATAGAAAATAAGCTGAGAAACAGTTAATGCACTAATGATTTATGTATCGACTCCTGCGACTGAATAGATATAGATATCGTTGTATTGATGTATTCCTGTTTGCTTGTGTTTTAGATATGGTTTAATCTTAAGAATTTCCACATAGTTTAAGAATTGTGTATCTATTACTGGCACTTGTGCTGTTGATACTTGTTTATTAAATAAATAAATCAGTTATTTCTTAATATTTAACAGTCGCTACAAGTAATTTAATCGCTAATTTATCCAATTTCTCAAGGGTTAGAGTAAATGGTTAGTGGCAATACAATCAGCGTTTGTGCATGGACAATTTTCGCGAAAATTTTCCTAAGGTCGACTTTACTGCTGGGGATTTTTATCATTGCTACAGAAGAACCCTGGCTTTGTTCTATTCTATAAGAACAGAAGAACTTGTTGCAAACGTTCGCGAAATAATGCAGAATACGCCAACAAAATCTGTAAGACGCCTGTCTCAAGAAGTGGGAATATCTTATGGAACATGCAGGACTAGTAGAGGAATATAGAGAGTTCTGGGCCAGGTGGTGCTGGTGGTGCAATTTACGATCTAACCCAGATGGTGCAGGTGGTGCGTTTTACGATCTAACCCAAGTGGTGCTGGTGGTGCGTTTTACGATCTAACCCAGGTGGTGCAGGTGGTGCGTTTTATGACCTAACCCGGGTGGTTCGGTGGTGCTGTTTACAAAATAACCCGAAATAAAACCCGACTTTTTACGACCTAACCCAAGTGCTTTCGTGAGGCGGCTTCTTATCTAACCCTAATTTGAACCTTAATATTTATGAACTAACCCGAGATAAAACCCGACTTTTTACGACCTAACCCGGATGCTTTCGCGAGGTGGCTTCTCATCTAACCCTAACTTGAACCTGAATATTTATGAACTGACCCGAGATAAAACCCGACTTTTTACGACCTAACCCGGATGCTTTCGCGAGGCGGCTTCTCATCTAACCCTAATTTGAACCTGAATATTTATGATCTGACCCGAGATAAAACCCGACTTTTTATGATTTAACCTTAGTGAAACGCCGCTGCTAAAGCGGGATAATTAAATCCCAATTTTTATAAGCCATCCTTAAACCCAACTTTTTACGATGCGACCTGAGCCATCCTTAAACAAGACTTTTTATTATTTCCCCTTAGTTGAAACGCCGCTGCTAAAGCGGGATAATTAAATCCCAATTTTTATAAGCCATCCTTAAACCCAACTTTTTACGATCCGACCTGAGCCATCCTTAAACCAGACTTTTTATTATTTTCCCTTAGTTGAAACGCCGCTGTTAAAGCGGTATAGTAAAAAACATTATTTATATTTTCTAACTTAGTGAAACGCCGCTGGTGAATGGCAAAGCGAAATAAAACCCTAATTTATATGGTCTAACAAGATAAGTATAATAAGACGGTACATTATTTGGCCACCGCAATAATTATTTATACCTAAATAACCCTCTCAAACCCTCTGCCGACTCGATTTAAAAAGAAAGGGACATAAACCTTTATTTATTATTCCGAAGGACCCTCATTAAAATTCAGTAGCATATCTAATAATTGTTTTCAATTTTTGCACCACTTATAGAAATACAATAAAATAATTACCATCTAGAACCATTAACTAGCGATTTCTTTGTACTGAAAATACCCACTAGATAGGTATCATAAGCTGTATTTGTCATCAGGTAGAACCCCCAATAAAATTATGAATATCAGGCGTAGGCAACAAAGTAGCAATCTTAACTTATTTTCAACACGAGCATAAAAATATGGGATTGTTAAATATTTTATAACCTTAATTCTCAATGGCAACAATAAGCAAATCACGTTGGTTTTTTAATTTATTATTAATCTGGCTAACTTAAGAAACTCACAATATAACGACCATCCAAAAAAATCATAATACATTACTGGGTGTGAAAGCAATTGCGCTGCAAAATATAGTGTATACCGACTCTGAGGTAGTTAATTAAAATCCCAATTAGCGCTAAAAAAAAATCAATTAGATATTTACTTTAGATATTTTAATAAAAAAATTCAATATTATTAGCGTCACCTACGCATAGGGTTAAAAAGTATGAGAAACTTTGTGAATATCATTTCCCGTGATTCTCTCGACCACCACATCGATGTCACATTTCAATATTCTCATCAACATTTAACTTTTGAAATTAGCATAATAACAAATCCTTTACAATGAATTAAACAAACGCATACATAATTTTAAAATCTCATAATAAGAATATAAGCTAAAATCTAACAAGTTTCGACAAGTTTAAACTTGTCAGTTTACATCTGTAGAGAATACCCAACTCTCGAATCATAAAAAATGGTCAAACTTTGTCGGCAAATACCCTTCTATGATGCAGGGGAAGGACAGGTAACTCGAGATGTTTATAAAGAAACGTTAAAGAACATTATTTGCTTATTTCTAGACTCTTAAAAATTAGATGCAATCGAACAATAAATGTTTTCATCATGTATATTTATGAGTAACACATTACTTTCGACATACGTAAATTAAAATTGATAATTACTTGTCTTAGTACTTTTTTAGAAGCTTGAATCATTGCATATAACCGTCTGAGGATACCCAAACTTCCCCTAACATATTTCTCCGTGACCGGGGAAAAAGAGGTAAAAAAAGCAAAATAACAACTCCAAGTGTCTTTGCGAACAATCGGCAATAAAATAGAGTATTTCAGTTTTTAATTTTTCGTAAATAAAAGTTGGTTAGATTAATAGTCTCTGTGAATATAATAACATAAGCAAAGTGATATGCCGTAAATTTAGGAGTACAGTATAAATTATGCCTCTATTAAAATATACCGCAATAACTAACTACCAAAGGATTTTTGATATTTTGAATATATTTGATGCTCATAGCATTATCACATTTCCAAAGGCTCTAAATTTTAGAAAAATGTTCTAATAGAATATGTCTATCAATATAAAGTAAAGGTATTGTTAGGTTTTTTTAAAAAATACGACCTACAACAGTCTCTGCTACAGCATGGCTGACTCTGTAGAAACTTCTGTGAAACCATAATAATTATATCAATAATCGAGTCGTCCTTATGATAATATTTTCTTCCAATATCCGACTCCACTATCCATAAAAGTTATGTTAGAAAATTCATAATTGAGCGCATTGTAATTTTTTAAAAAGAAATTCACTTCACACACAAAGATGTAGCCATTCAATCCATGAAAATAATGCAAGTCAGTATGCGTATGTTATGGCTAACTGTTTAAATGTCTATTCCTTCCACGTTTGTCGGAAGAAATACTTTTTTTATACTAGTATTTTAGTTGAAAATAAGATCGTAAATCGTCTGCACAAAACAAGCGTCCCTTATGGATTTGAACGAAAATCATAGATTCGACTATTTTCATGAAAAATAAATCTAAGTACGGAATAATGCAGGAAGATTATCTATTTTCTTGGTTTAGAAAGTGATGTAGTTAAGATTTATAACTTAGGAATAAATAAATTATTATTAATCTTTTCGACCTATTTCTCTTGCATATTTAATTTCTTTGATAGTAAGAACTAATCTTTTTATTTTACAAAGTAAAAAAAAGCTAAAGATCGGCGTTGTCAGTCAGGTATAAGAACTGATTTAACACGATGGTTTTTGTACAAACGTTCACATACAATTGTATGCTTTTTAACCGATTGTGTCGGAAAAAATGACGATTTATAGATTAGATATTTAGACGAAGAGCTAACCTTCTCAATAAAGTATTGATTATTGCCCTGCTAGCTAGACAACACTTTTTATGTTAGTCAAAAAAAAATTTTTTTTTCGGACGCTATTACAGATTTCATCGTTAACTAACAAACATTAAGACCAAAAAATTAGCGTGCAAGATGAAATGTATAGGTTCACTTCATTTCTACATTATTTTACAACTCTCAATCGCATTAAAAACAAGATCGAATAAAAAATAACTTATGACATATGGACGAAAAATGTTTTTCGGGCTATTTAGGTTAGCGGCCGCATTACGTCTGAAATACTACATTTTTCGAGCTTATAACATAATTTACTATTTTAACGTTAAAATAGGGGAAATGATGTATCGAAATGGGTACTTTTTTTTGTCGGTCACGAGATTATAGTTTCTTTTAAAATGAACTCTAATATTTACAACACAAATTATCCTTTAAGCCACATTAGTTTAAAACTCGTCTGTCGCTTTCCCTCTATTGTGAGTTTGATTAAAGTATAGCGTAGTATATATTTAGATGAATTTCGTAAATGTTGAATACTTTCAAAACTGAAAAAGCCGCCCTTTGCAATAAATATCTCCGTAGAGTTAGGTACCCTGCAGATTAAGGGTATTTCAGCGGATAATCATATACAAATTCAAAGATTTTTTCTATTTTAATGGATTAACAAACAATATCTATAGGATGACTTTACTGATAAAAAAAAAGAACAAAAATACATAAAGTCTAGGCTCACATGAAATTCCATAAAGAGCAGCTGCATAGCCTTATCACATCAAACTATATTTTTATTTCGTTCTATTGTCAAAAGTCTGTGTTTAGGAGATTATCGTTCATTTTAAAATGAACTCTAATATGTACATCACCATAAACTACCTCTTAACCCGTCTTAAAAATACACTTTTCGATTTGCCTCTTTATTGATTTTCTAATATTAAATATCTACAATAGTCGAAATTCGCTCGCTAATACCTATGTATGCAAGGTTTCTTCAAAAAATGACAATTTTGTTGTTTAATGGCTTGAAAAAATGGAAAAAGGAGGTTTTTTGCATTCATTTATTTGCAGATGAGTGTTAAAAATACTTATAAAACTCGGTATACCGAAGATCAAGCATTAATGAGAGGGTTGAGTCCTGTTTGCCAAATCCTGATTTTTAATTTGACGTTGGCAACGGTACAATTTTTTAACATTTATCATAAGAGGCGTATATTTTTGGGGCTTAGATCTACCAGTTTATCCACGCCCCATTTATTGTTAGTGCTTTAGTAATTTTACTTTCCAATTATTTTTTACCAAAACGCGTAGTTGAAACAGTGTCTATATCAGACGATATAATAAATTTTAAGGATTAATTTGCTTACAAATACACTTCAATTTATTTAGGCTAAAGCAGCCAGACATATACTGGAACTACGAAAACCCTATTACAATTTGGTTGCCTAGAGAAAATTTTGTAAAAAACATAGCTTTCTACACAAATGCTTGCACATTATGTACCTATCATTTTAAGATACCTGGCGACATCAATGTAAGCATTGACATAATGACGCAAGATATAGGTAGGTACTAGAATATTCAAGATTTCTATTAACGATACACTTCAGCATACATGCGAGATGTCATTAATGTCTACGGAAGGCAACAGACATACCAGCTATTTTTACATGGGATTCCATAGACTTGGACGCTTCTTGTTTAGAAATATTTGATGTCATCTTGAGGAGTTCCGTATTGAAGCATCAAACCTACCTGCCAAATAATTGACGAAATATGGGATATCATAAAATATGTCCCCCATCGAACTAAATGATCCTATAAACCAGCTTCACAGACCGTAATTTGTGATGCTAACACGATTAATACGCAATAGAACAAGATTAAGAAACAAAATTTAAAGTAGCTCTTTATCACACGAAAATAATTAAATAATTTACGGTTACAGAACAATAATTATTTTAAAAAGCTGTATAACTAAATATATTATGTTATTAGGAATATTCTGTCTAAAGTAACAGCTGATCTTAGTCGAAAATGAGATCGTATTATTGATTGTTGAATTCGTTAGGTATGAAATAAAATTAGAGATTTCGTCTATTTTTTCACGATTAAAAAGAATACCTCTATTTAGCTAAAAATGAAACGATTACAGTGGTAGATTAATTCACTTTACCAAGCATGTAAACTACTAATTTTGCAATAAATATCTTCTATATTTCTAGGTAGGTTTACTCGAAAATGTTGGGCTATTTTCATCAAAAATCCCGATACGAAATTGAAAAATTTGCCTATTTTTACCGGTTTACAAAGTGATAGTGGAATATTGGTTTGATCAAAGAACAATAATTATTTTAAAAATGTTGTATAATTAACTAAATGTCGGTGTTATCAGGCAGGCAAGAAGTTATTTATCTTAATCTTATTTGTACCATTAACGTTTATATACAAATGTTAGTGGTTTTCAAAAATTGATATCTCGGAAATTATTAGGTTTAGACTTATAATACGCTTATTAAAAAATAATGACTACTTTATGCAAAATTCAAAAATATTATAAGATGTAGGGTATCCCAGTAACTTAACCAAAGATTTTCGGTCTTCGTAAAGCTTTATACGTTTCTTCAGCGTACCAAACATTCACTTTTTTAAATATTGACATCGGGTTAGGATTCTGAACATAGGATTAACATCACTCTAATAGTGAACATGTTGCGTTGTCACAGTTCCATTCGTCGAAAAGTAAACAAAACCGTTTGAGCTACGTGGGGAATAAATAAAGTTGGCTTGTTGAAAAATTTTAATATTTATTAAGGTAAAAGACTATAAATATATCGATACAACACTTTGGCATTTCTAATACTACAAACATGAATATCTAAAATGTGATATTTACAACCATCAACTCTCTCTCCCTTCTCTAATTTTGGTACACCAATGCTGTCTTCTAAGTTTATAATATATGGCGTCCTGCAGTTTAATTCCGAAAATGTTTTAACTAAAAATTCCTCTTTAACACGTCCTTTAACGTAAATAATGTCTGCGTCTATCAGATTGTTGGATATGATATTATGTAGTTCCTTGTAATCGGTATCACCATAATTATAAAGGATACCATGATGATTTCCAAATAGATATTTGACTTGTTTCTTGCAAGCCTTACTTAAGGTGTCGAATGGTTTAACTGGTTTAAAAAAGTAACTTTTCATACTATTCCCATCATAAATAGCCAATTCTTTCGCGCAAAATTCAGGTATGTTAAATCCTTGAATATCGACTACAACGAACTTCATTGTCTGAAGACTCAAATCAAACAAGTATATTTTCATATTTTTATCGCTCTTAAGTTCGATTTCAAAAGCACACCCCCACTTTCCGATAATTTCACAGTCTTAGCACATAGATCTTATATTTTTATTTACGATCAATTCATCTTTATTCGCCAATCGTCTCAAACGAGTCTGCTTTTGAAAGTAATATAGCCTTAGTATTCAGAAAATATTAATGATATCGGAGCCTAAAACATCCTTGACACTAAAAAATCATTGTGTTTCCTAACAAAACCCATCATCTTGTCTATTTAGCTTGCTTTCCTATTGTTTAGCAGGTTAAATAAAATTATTATTTCGCTCTTTTTGTCTGTACAGAATCGTTAGGGGAATACGTTTCTAGTTCTATAAGAGAGACAGTTAAAATTTATGTAAGCAATCAAAAATCCTACACTATGAGCTACTTAGTTAAAATTTCATATTTCCTTCCTGGGTCAGGCAAAATTTGTGATGTGTCGGGCAAAATTTATAAAAATACGAAAAAAATGCTGGATGCATTTTTAGCGTGACTTTCTATTCAATACCATCTTATTTCAAGGTATAATTCGGTTGTCAAAATGAGAATAAAATAATTTTCCCATGGTTTATGTCATCTTAAAAAAGTCAAAAGGTTATATTCTGTAGAGGGTCAGATACATTCAAATTTAAATATTTTCTCCAAGAAGAATTTTAAGATAGTATTATAGTAAATAAAAATTCTATACCTCCAATATTTCTTGGAAACATATCGTGTTCTAGCGACATAACCCAAAAGTACCTCTATTCAGAAACGCATCGTACTTTTCTTGTCAATAATTGTCTCATTGTCCCATCCATTACATTATTATAATCTTAAAGCACCTGTTACCAGCATTATCTGTTTTTATGGTTTTCATAAAACATAGCGATTACCGATGAAAATTAAACGAAAACTTAATAAATAACTTTTTTTTTCAACTGAAATAGACTGATTTTCGATGGAAAAATGTTACTTATAACTAAAAATGAATATAAGACATGTACGCAATGATATTTAGAATAAATCAATCTTTTCTAAAATTACTATGAAATATTCACAAAATCGTTTCGTTATAACCAAAGTAGCAAGGCTTGCAGATTTCGTATAGAGTTCAAACGCGATACTGAGATGATCTTTTTTTTTATATTTTTGTAGGATAATGCACCACTACGTTGTAAGTACTTGAGAGAGGACTTTCTTGAAAAATCCTCAAATTTCTCTGCAATTTTGTTCCTTCTAGAGTTAAATTCACACAGAAAACCCCGTATTCTTATCTTTCAGGTTGGTATATTAAAAAGGGCTTATTAGTATGGTTTAGAAAACAAGCAATATTAATTAACGGATGTTTTTTCGTCGTTTGAAGAGTTGAAAAATTTTTTTTTCCACTCCAATGGTTGCGATGCAGAGAGTCGGGTTTCATCATAATCTTTCAGGGTAGCTCAGGTTTGATTGCATGTAGAGAGTCGGGTTTCATCATAATCTTTCAGGGTAGCTCAGGTTTGATTGCATGTACTAAGGTTAGTGCTCCTTGCAATCGGTTTCAGGTTTGACGCGCCCCCCTCAGGTTTGTTCAGGTTTCTCAAGTGTTTGAGAAACCTGAACAAACCTGAGGGGGGCGCGTCAAACCTGAAACCGATTGCAAGGAGCACTAACCTTAGTACATGCAATTAATATTGCTTGTTTTCTAAACCATACTAATAAGCCCTTTTTAATATACCAACCTGAAAGATAAGAATACGGGGTTTTCTGTGTGAATTTAGAAAAGATTGATTTATTCTAAATATCATTGCGTATATGTCTTATATTCATTTTTAGTTATAAGTAACATTTTTCCATCGAAAATCAGCCTATTTCAGTTGAAAAAAAAGTTATTTATTAAGTTTTCGTTTAATTTTCATCGGTAATCGCTATGTTTTATGAAAACCATAAAAACAGATAATGCTGGTAACAGGTGCTTTAAGATTATAATAATGTAATGGATGGGACAATGAGACAATTATTGACAAGAAAAGTACGATGCGTTTCTGAATAGAGGTACTTTTGGGTTATGTCGCTAGAACACGATATGTTTCCAAGAAATATTGGAGGTATAGAATTTTTATTTACTATAATACTATCTTAAAATTCTTCTTGGAGAAAATATTTAAATTTGAATGTATCTGACCCTCTACAGAATATAACCTTTTGACTTTTTTAAGATGACATAAACCATGGGAAAATTATTTTATTCTCATTTTGACAACCGAATTATACCTTGAAATAAGATGGTATTAAATAGAAAGTCACGCTAAAAATGCATCCAGCATTTTTTTCGTATTTTTATAAATTTTGCCCGACACATCACAAATTTTGCCTGACCCAGGAAGGAAATATGAAATTTTAACTAAGTAGCTCATAGTGTAGGATTTTTGATTGCTTACATAAATTTTAACTGTCTCTCTTATAGAACTAGAAACGTATTCCCCTAACGATTCAGTACAGGCAAAAAGAGCGAAATAATAATTTTATTTAACCTGCTAAACAATAGGAAAGCAAGCTAAATAGACAAGATGATGGGTTTTGTTAGGAAACACAATGATTTTTTAGTGTCAAGGATGTTTTAGGCTCCGATATCATTAATATTTTCTGAATACTAAGGCTATATTACTTTCAAAAGCAGACTCGTTTGAGACGATTGGCGAATAAAGATGAATTGATCGTAAATAAAAATATAAGATCTATGTGCTAAGACTGTGAAATTATCGGAAAGTGGGGGTGTGCTTTTGAAATCGAACTTAAGAGCGATAAAAATATGAAAATATACTTGTTTGATTTGAGTCTTCAGACAATGAAGTTCGTTGTAGTCGATATTCAAGGATTTAACATACCTGAATTTTGCGCGAAAGAATTGGCTATTTATGATGGGAATAGTATGAAAAGTTACTTTTTTAAACCAGTTAAACCATTCGACACCTTAAGTAAGGCTTGCAAGAAACAAGTCAAATATCTATTTGGAAATCATCATGGTATCCTTTATAATTATGGTGATACCGATTACAAGGAACTACATAATATCATATCCAACAATCTGATAGACGCAGACATTATTTACGTTAAAGGACGTGTTAAAGAGGAATTTTTAGTTAAAACATTTTCGGAATTAAACTGCAGGACGCCATATATTATAAACTTAGAAGACAGCATTGGTGTACCAAAATTAGAGAAGGGAGAGAGAGTTGATGGTTGTAAATATCACATTTTAGATATTCATGTTTGTAGTATTAGAAATGCCAAAGTGTTGTATCGATATATTTATAGTCTTTTACCTTAATAAATATTAAAATTTTTCAACAAGCCAACTTTATTTATTCCCCACGTAGCTCAAACGGTTTTGTTTACTTTTCGACGAATGGAACTGTGACAACGCAACATGTTCACTATTAGAGTGATGTTAATCCTATGTTCAGAATCCTAACCCGATGTCAATATTTAAAAAAGTGAATGTTTGGTACGCTGAAGAAACGTATAAAGCTTTACGAAGACCGAAAATCTTTGGTTAAGTTACTGGGATACCCTACATCTTATAATATTTTTGAATTTTGCATAAAGTAGTCATTATTTTTTAATAAGCGTATTATAAGTCTAAACCTAATAATTTCCGAGATATCAATTTTTGAAAACCACTAACATTTGTATATAAACGTTAATGGTACAAATAAGATTAAGATAAATAACTTCTTGCCTGCCTGATAACACCGACATTTAGTTAATTATACAACATTTTTAAAATAATTATTGTTCTTTGATCAAACCAATATTCCACTATCACTTTGTAAACCGGTAAAAATAGGCAAATTTTTCAATTTCGTATCGGGATTTTTGATGAAAATAGCCCAACATTTTCGAGTAAACCTACCTAGAAATATAGAAGATATTTATTGCAAAATTAGTAGTTTACATGCTTGGTAAAGTGAATTAATCTACCACTGTAATCGTTTCATTTTTAGCTAAATGGAGGTATTCTTTTTAATCGTGAAAAAATAGACGAAATCTCTAATTTTATTTCATACCTAACGAATTCAACAATCAATAATACGATCTCATTTTCGACTAAGATCAGCTGTTACTTTAGACAGAATATTCCTAATAACATAATATATTTAGTTATACAGCTTTTTAAAATAATTATTGTTCTGTAACCGTAAATTATTTAATTATTTTCGTGTGATAAAGAGCTACTTTAAATTTTGTTTCTTAATCTTGTTCTATTGCGTATTAATCGTGTTAGCATCACAAATTACGGTCTGTGAAGCTGGTTTATAGGATCATTTAGTTCGATGGGGGACATATTTTATGATATCCCATATTTCGTCAATTATTTGGCAGGTAGGTTTGATGCTTCAATACGGAACTCCTCAAGATGACATCAAATATTTCTAAACAAGAAGCGTCCAAGTCTATGGAATCCCATGTAAAAATAGCTGGTATGTCTGTTGCCTTCCGTAGACATTAATGACATCTCGCATGTATGCTGAAGTGTATCGTTAATAGAAATCTTGAATATTCTAGTACCTACCTATATCTTGCGTCATTATGTCAATGCTTACATTGATGTCGCCAGGTATCTTAAAATGATAGGTACATAATGTGCAAGCATTTGTGTAGAAAGCTATGTTTTTTACAAAATTTTCTCTAGGCAACCAAATTGTAATAGGGTTTTCGTAGTTCCAGTATATGTCTGGCTGCTTTAGCCTAAATAAATTGAAGTGTATTTGTAAGCAAATTAATCCTTAAAATTTATTATATCGTCTGATATAGACACTGTTTTAACTACGCGTTTTGGTAAAAAATAATTGGAAAGTAAAATTACTAAAGCACTAACAATAAATGGGGCGTGGATAAACTGGTAGATCTAAGCCCCAAAAATATACGCCTCTTATGATAAATGTTAAAAAATTGTACCGTTGCCAACGTCAAATTAAAAATCAGGATTTGGCAAACAGGACTCAACCCTCTCATTAATGCTTGATCTTCGGTATACCGAGTTTTATAAGTATTTTTAACACTCATCTGCAAATAAATGAATGCAAAAAACCTCCTTTTTCCATTTTTTCAAGCCATTAAACAACAAAATTGTCATTTTTTGAAGAAACCTTGCATACATAGGTATTAGCGAGCGAATTTCGACTATTGTAGATATTTAATATTAGAAAATCAATAAAGAGGCAAATCGAAAAGTGTATTTTTAAGACGGGTTAAGAGGTAGTTTATGGTGATGTACATATTAGAGTTCATTTTAAAATGAACGATAATCTCCTAAACACAGACTTTTGACAATAGAACGAAATAAAAATATAGTTTGATGTGATAAGGCTATGCAGCTGCTCTTTATGGAATTTCATGTGAGCCTAGACTTTATGGATTTTTGTTCTTTTTTTTTATCAGTAAAGTCATCCTATAGATATTGTTTGTTAATCCATTAAAATAGAAAAAATCTTTGAATTTGTATATGATTATCCGCTGAAATACCCTTAATCTGCAGGGTACCTAACTCTACGGAGATATTTATTGCAAAGGGCGGCTTTTTCAGTTTTGAAAGTATTCAACATTTACGAAATTCATCTAAATATATACTACGCTATACTTTAATCAAACTCACAATAGAGGGAAAGCGACAGACGAGTTTTAAACTAATGTGGCTTAAAGGATAATTTGTGTTGTAAATATTAGAGTTCATTTTAAAAGAAACTATAATCTCGTGACCGACAAAAAAAAGTACCCATTTCGATACATCATTTCCCCTATTTTAACGTTAAAATAGTAAATTATGTTATAAGCTCGAAAAATGTAGTATTTCAGATGTAATGCGGCCGCTAACCTAAATAGCCCGAAAAACATTTTTCGTCCATATGTCATAAGTTATTTTTTATTCGATCTTGTTTTTAATGCGATTGAGAGTTGTAAAATAATGTAGAAATGAAGTGAACCTATACATTTCATCTTGCACGCTAATTTTTTGGTCTTAATGTTTGTTAGTTAACGATGAAATCTGTAATAGCGTCCGAAAAAAAAATTTTTTTTTGACTAACATAAAAAGTGTTGTCTAGCTAGCAGGGCAATAATCAATACTTTATTGAGAAGGTTAGCTCTTCGTCTAAATATCTAATCTATAAATCGTCATTTTTTCCGACACAATCGGTTAAAAAGCATACAATTGTATGTGAACGTTTGTACAAAAACCATCGTGTTAAATCAGTTCTTATACCTGACTGACAACGCCGATCTTTAGCTTTTTTTTACTTTGTAAAATAAAAAGATTAGTTCTTACTATCAAAGAAATTAAATATGCAAGAGAAATAGGTCGAAAAGATTAATAATAATTTATTTATTCCTAAGTTATAAATATTAACTACATCACTTTCTAAACCAAGAAAATAGATAATCTTCCTGCATTATTCCGTACTTAGATTTATTTTTCATGAAAATAGTCGAATCTATGATTTTCGTTCAAATCCATAAGGGACGCTTGTTTTGTACAGACGATTTACGATCTTATTTTCAACTAAAATACTAGTATAAAAAAAGTATTTCTTCCGACAAACGTGGAAGGAATAGACATTTAAACAGTTAGCCATAACATACGCATACTGACTTGCATTATTTTCATGGATTGAATGGCTACATCTTTGTGTGTGAAGTGAATTTCTTTTTAAAAAATTACAATGCGCTCAATTATGAATTTTCTAACATAACTTTTATGGATAGTGGAGTCGGATATTGGAAGAAAATATTATCATAAGGACGACTCGATTATTGATATAATTATTATGGTTTCACAGAAGTTTCTACAGAGTCAGCCATGCTGTAGCAGAGACTCTTGTAGGTCGTATTTTTTAAAAAAACCTAACAATACCTTTACTTTATATTGATAGACATATTCTATTAGAACATTTTTCTAAAATTTAGAGCCTTTGGAAATGTGATAATGCTATGAGCATCAAATATATTCAAAATATCAAAAATCCTTTGGTAGTTAGTTATTGCGGTATATTTTAATAGAGGCATAATTTATACTGTACTCCTAAATTTACGGCATATCACTTTGCTTATGTTATTATATTCACAGAGACTATTAATCTAACCAACTTTTATTTACGAAAAATTAAAAACTGAAATACTCTATTTTATTGCCGATTGTTCGCAAAGACACTTGGAGTTGTTATTTTGCTTTTTTTACCTCTTTTTCCCCGGTCACGGAGAAATATGTTAGGGGAAGTTTGGGTATCCTCAGACGGTTATATGCAATGATTCAAGCTTCTAAAAAAGTACTAAGACAAGTAATTATCAATTTTAATTTACGTATGTCGAAAGTAATGTGTTACTCATAAATATACATGATGAAAACATTTATTGTTCGATTGCATCTAATTTTTAAGAGTCTAGAAATAAGCAAATAATGTTCTTTAACGTTTCTTTATAAACATCTCGAGTTACCTGTCCTTCCCCTGCATCATAGAAGGGTATTTGCCGACAAAGTTTGACCATTTTTTATGATTCGAGAGTTGGGTATTCTCTACAGATGTAAACTGACAAGTTTCAACTTGTCGAAACTTGTTAGATTTTAGCTTATATTCTTATTATGAGATTTTAAAATTATGTATGCGTTTGTTTAATTCATTGTAAAGGATTTGTTATTATGCTAATTTCAAAAGTTAAATGTTGATGAGAATATTGAAATGTGACATCGATGTGGTGGTCGAGAGAATCACGGGAAATGATATTCACAAAGTTTCTCATACTTTTTAACCCTATGCGTAGGTGACGCTAATAATATTGAATTTTTTTATTAAAATATCTAAAGTAAATATCTAATTGATTTTTTTTTAGCGCTAATTGGGATTTTAATTAACTACCTCAGAGTCGGTATACACTATATTTTGCAGCGCAATTGCTTTCACACCCAGTAATGTATTATGATTTTTTTGGATGGTCGTTATATTGTGAGTTTCTTAAGTTAGCCAGATTAATAATAAATTAAAAAACCAACGTGATTTGCTTATTGTTGCCATTGAGAATTAAGGTTATAAAATATTTAACAATCCCTTATTTTTATGCTCGTGTTGAAAATAAGTTAAGATTGCTACTTTGTTGCCTACGCCTGATATTCATAATTTTATTGGGGGTTCTACCTGATGACAAATACAGCTTATGATACCTATCTAGTGGGTATTTTCAGTACAAAGAAATCGCTAGTTAATGGTTCTAGATGGTAATTATTTTATTGTATTTCTATAAGTGGTGCAAAAATTGAAAACAATTATTAGATATGCTACTGAATTTTAATGAGGGTCCTTCGGAATAATAAATAAAGGTTTATGTCCCTTTCTTTTTAAATCGAGTCGGCAGAGGGTTTGAGAGGGTTATTTAGGTATAAATAATTATTGCGGTGGCCAAATAATGTACCGTCTTATTATACTTATCTTGTTAGACCATATAAATTAGGGTTTTATTTCGCTTTGCCATTCACCAGCGGCGTTTCACTAAGTTAGAAAATATAAATAATGTTTTTTACTATACCGCTTTAACAGCGGCGTTTCAACTAAGGGAAAATAATAAAAAGTCTGGTTTAAGGATGACTCAGGTCGGATCGTAAAAAGTTGGGTTTAAGGATGGCTTATAAAAATTGGGATTTAATTATCCCGCTTTAGCAGCGGCGTTTCAACTAAGGGGAAATAATAAAAAGTCTTGTTTAAGGATGGCTCAGGTCGCATCGTAAAAAGTTGGGTTTAAGGATGGCTTATAAAAATTGGGATTTAATTATCCCGCTTTAGCAGCGGCGTTTCACTAAGGTTAAATCATAAAAAGTCGGGTTTTATCTCGGGTCAGATCATAAATATTCAGGTTCAAATTAGGGTTAGATGAGAAGCCGCCTCGCGAAAGCATCCGGTTTAGGTCGTAAAAAGTCGGGTTTTATCTCGGGTCAGTTCATAAATATTCAGGTTCAAGTTAGGGTTAGATGAGAAGCCGCCTCGCGAAAGCATCCGGGTTAGGTCGTAAAAAGTCGGGTTTTATCTCGGGTTAGTTCATAAATATTAAGGTTCAAATTAGGGTTAGATAAGAAGCCGCCTCACGAAAGCACTTGGGTTAGGTCGTAAAAAGTCGGGTTTTATTTCGGGTTATTTTGTAAACAGCACCACCGAACCACCCGGGTTAGGTCATAAAACGCACCACCTGCACCACCTGGGTTAGATCGTAAAACGCACCACCAGCACCACTTGGGTTTGATCGTAAAACGCACCACCTGCACCACCTGGGTTAGATCGTAAATTGCACCACCAGCACCACCTGGCCCAGAACTCTCTATATTCCTCTACTAGGACTATTCTTAAAAAACAGTCAAATTTGTTTCCTTATAAAGGGCAAGTATTCCAAGAAATAGGAGTTGCAGTGTGGTTTACCCAAAATTTATTGGAAATAAATGATTTATTAGAACTGACATTTTTTCCTGATAAAACCTGGTTCCAGCTCACCAGTTACGTGAATTCTCAGAATACGCGCCCACATTGCACCCTCAAAATTTGGTGCCTGGTTGGCCGTTTCCCGAAGAAGAATTGTTGGTCCTATTTTTTTCCATAACACAGTTACATTACAACGGTAAAGGGACACTATTTTGAATCCATTTGTGGAGCAATTATTTGAGGATGGACTACGTTTTGGTTATTTTTTACTGGACGGTGCAACCGCCCATTCATTCTCGGAAACTCTCAACAACTTACGCAATTCTTTCGACAGCAGATTGATCAGTTTTCGAACAGACATTAGGCAATCCAACGATGTGTCAAATTACGATTTGCCTGCCACGGCCATATTGAATTCGTTCCACAGAACCAAAAACATTTAACGAACAATGGCCAAATATACACGGATTCAATGCTTAGTTTTCAGTCGAGTTCTGTACACCTCACGATCCTAAAAATCGATTTGCCGCCAAATTGACCAAATTGTTGGTTAGTTATAGTTTTAAATTTTTGAGTTCTGTGTACCGTTAAAACAAATACCATAAACGCTTTCAAATTACCTTTCACCAACTTCACGGCTTTCCGTCAATAAATTCTGTAGATATACACTTGCCACTGTTAACAGCACCAACTTTAAGTATTAATAAATATAAATAACAAAAAAAAAACGCAAATTGAACAACAATAACTTAATAAAACACACAAAATCAAAATCGCTGTTCAAAGTAGGAAATCCAAACCAGGTTATGTTTGCCTGCCACGGTCATATTGGAGTCACAAAGTGCTTCCAATATGGCCGTGAACGGCAAAGTAACATTTATCTTTGCGTGTATGTCAGTGTGACGTGTAAACCGCGATTTTGGTTTTGTGTATTTTATTAAGTTATTGTTGTTCAATATGTGTATTTTTCTGTTATTTATATTTAATACTACTTAAAGTAGATGATGTTAACAATGACAAGTGTATGTCTATACACAGCACAGGACTCGACTGTAAACTAAGCATTGAATCCGTGTATATTTGCCACATATTTGCCTTCAACGGCCATACTGAATTATTCGTTGAATGTTTTTGAGTTTTGTGGAACGAATTCAATATGACCGTGGCAGGCAACTCGTAATTTGACACATCGTTGGATTGCCTAACTGACACTGACGTTCACATAAAAATAAAGGTTAGTTTTTCTGACGTTTGCCGTCGACGGCCATATTGGAGCACTTTGTGTTTCCAGATTAGTTGGGTTACTCTTTGACTCCAGTATGACCGTGGCGGGCAAACATAACCTGGTTTGGATTGCCTAATTGATTATTTTCATATGACGTCACATGGTCGGCGGCCATTTTGCTTGGAGGGCAAACAAAGTAAATAAACACAAGCGTTTGGGATATACATTCAAGTTTTCTTTGCAGTTTGCTTTGAAATTTAAGATCTGTGTTCGTTGTGTTAATAATTAAAGTGCCCTAAATAAAATGCCGCCCTTTTGTTCAGTGGTTGAGGGGAAATAGGGAGAATATACGATCCTTTGGAATCCCTGCAGTTCTTCAAAATGCTACAGAAAACTTTAATCGACTCTCATGAGAACCACGTGAAATGTGGATAAGAGCTTTAAAAAGGGACCTTTTAAGTAACACCCAAAAAAAGCATGGAAGAATTTGCTCCAGACATTTTATAAATGGGAATATTTGATTTTATGTATAACGACCTAATAAAATGATCTTATGTAAACATTTTTAGGAGCTCCAGTAGAATTAGCAAACAAAGACAATCCTGACTGGATCCCTACTTAAAATATGGGACACTTTCTTCCAAAGGAAGCAACTTAGGCGCAAAATAACAGAAATGAGAGCGTGCAGAAATGCAAACGAGCAAAGTATCAGATAGGTCTATTATTGTAAATATAGGAGGTATAGTAGTAGGATTAATTGTGTTATGAAGTAGACAAAGTGTTGACTTAGGTTAAAGTTTTTCTTATTACGTAATGTATGCTTGTAAATAGAATAGCAAATTGAAGCACCCGACGAAGATAATCCGCGAAGTAGTAGAGAGGAGGAAAATGTTGAAATTAATGAAAACTGTTGCCTCAGAGTGAATTAAGTATGGATGATATATGCAAACTTTTCAAGGACTGTACCTATAGTACTGTTAGAATATATTACAGTTTGGAAAAGTGGTTAAAAGAATGTGAAATAAATAAAAACTCCATCTACTTATTGTGATTTTTGTATTTATTTATGAATATATCTCTCCCTAAGACAGTACAGGATCTACCAAGGAGGTAGTACAAGGAAAGAGTGAAACATTTTCTGACATCAAAAGCTTGATACTCGTCTAACAAATATTTTTTTGCCCCATGATGAACTTGATTTTATATTACATTTTAATTTGTTAAATTGTTATTGTGGGTTTAGGCCCCAATGAAATGGTAACAGAGTTATCCAAAACCCAAACCTTATTAAAATTTAATCTCACCTTACCGACTACAACATAAGCACTATAATTTACTTCCTTCATAAAATTTGAATGCTTGCAAGCATGCAAGCCCTTGTACGCCTTCAGCTGCTGGCCAGTGTAAAAACTATGTGTTAATATAAGGTAGTTTACCAAGTCCATCCTTGCTACTTCTGGCAGACATTAAATTCAGTGGCGGCTCGTGGGTGTATAATGAGGTGAGGCTAGAAAATAGCGCCGCAGGCGAAAGTTTTTCGCGATTTCAAGGTCATTGGCTTAAAATGAGTAGTTAGGAATTCAACCAGCAATATAATTATTTTGAAATACTAGGTTTCACGAGAAAAATATTCAATTTGCAAGGTCAGGGTCAATTTCTCTCAGTGCATCCGCTATTGTGTCTCCATTTTGCTCTACTCTTGTAAGCGCCACAGAATTCTTAATATGTTCTTTGGAACTTTCGTGTGATTTTACCGCCCGTGAAAATTTTTTTAAATCAGAATACTCACCCCCTGAACTCCAATTGTTTTTTACGCTGCCTAATAAAATACACGGCCAGCAATACAAACTTTGTTTATATGAACTCCCGCAAAGCCATTTGTAACTATCATATTATGAAGTTTGAAATGATCGCGAACTTTCGCGACCCACCCTCTTTTCGCTAAAAACTGCCGTTATTTTTGGTGTTGGTCGACTCTCCAAAATTTGCCGTTTTTCTATCTCAGGTCGTCGCAAGAAAGGGGTTTCAAGCAAAGACAAAACAATATCGTGAGAGGGATTCCTAATTTAAATTAAAATAGGCACAAAGCACAAAAAAAATAATTTTATGTAACGAAACCTTGGACCTTGGAAATGGCAATACTGTATTAATTATTAAAATAAAAAGCAAATCGGCTTACTCACCTGATGTAAAGGGCTCTTGCCTTACCTTACCTCCTATCACCAACCACAACCGACTCTAGGAGTCGGTATGTGCACCAACACAACAAGAAAACAAATTAATTAGGTGTCAGTATTTTAACCCGCAGACCTGCCTCGAAAATCTAAAATCACGATAGGTTAACAATCATAAACGAATGGCACTAATTAAATCTAATAACCCGACACCTGATCCTACGAGAAGAAAAGATATATGAGCCTGTTAACAATAAAACATTGCCAAGTTTCAAATAGGCACTAGGCACCCACCTATAATCTTTAATTTTTATCTGTTTTTTGTTATTGGGATTTAATTGCATATTTATTAATAATATCTTATAGAACAATGAAAACATTTATCAATCATTTCTAACTTATTTTTTTATGTTTTTAAAAATAAAACATTTTAATAATAAGTAAATAAGTCAATAAGTGTCCTTGTTCAATAAACATTTGGCAACATGCAAGCCATTGCAAGCTACTGTAAAAATAATACGATATATAGGCCCAAATAAGTGGGCCTCACTCGCCTACAAAATTTGCCTATTCTTCATGTTCTGCGCAATTAATGCGGTGGAGGTGCCGGGTTGGAGAGCATGGCGTTTGTGACGTAAAGGAGGCTCAAGTTTTTGGGATTACATTTTTCTTTTTATGCGGTCAGGCAACGATTTCAGTTTTTAAAATTAATGTTGGATGGGGTGCGCGCTAAATTTAAAAGATAATATGTTGAACTTTGATGGTAATTCAATGTTCTATTGTTTTGATACTTTTAATGATTGGAAATTAGTTAAAAAACGTTTTATATTTAAATAAATAATTTATTAATTTTACATGTGAGGCCCGGCCTCAGTTGCTTTATACGACGAGCCGCCACTGATTAAATTTCCAAAATCAGTCTTTCCGAGCAGATAGGGATCAATATCCCCAATAATTTTAAGTTCTGCATCGAATCTAGGTACACTTACTACACTTAACGTCGCCACTGAGAGTCTTTAAATATTCACTTCTTTCATGTTTTGAAATTTTTAATTGGACACTACAGAATGTAAACAAAAGATCGAAGCACACACCAGGAAGTTCAAATAAGTATTACGATAGGAATACAGTTGGGACACGACAAATTATTTAAGTCCAGGTAGCACAGGTATAGATACATCTTAGAAATGATCACAAATGAATCCTAATATTACTTTGAAGCTTATTAAATTAAACCGAAAGAGTCTAATAAGCCATTAGCATAAACGGCCATGAACCTTTGTTTGCCCTCCATGCAAAATGGCCGACCTGTCAAAGCCACGCGTTTGAAAATGGTTAATTGAGTTCCCATCCAGATCCCCCTGTTTGAGGGTTATGGATTCATTTTTCCTCATTTGAAGAACAATGTTTTTAAAACGCCAGCTGAAAATTTAGAACATTTACAAATACAATTTCAGCAATTTCTACAATTCCTATTTTCCTTTCCCTATAGTCTTACTGTGTTAATTTTGTAAACAACAAAAATGAAATTGTATTTGTTTATATATTTTAATATTCATCAGTTTGGCATATCATGCCATATTATAAATTTGACACAATTTTAACCTAAATTTGGTTAGATATATCGTCCCCTTATAATTGTGATATAAACAAAGCCCTATGTGTTTAAGTCCAAGCCCTCTTGGAAGAAAATAATTTTTACTCGCACGATATATTAAATATTAAAGTTAATAGCCCTGTAAAAAATTCAAGCTCTTAACGAAATGTAATAAAAAATACTTACTGATTTACTCATTATGAAGGAAAAAATCAGTGAATTAATAATTTCTAATAACTGTGAGAATTATCACTGTACGGAACCCTCAGGGCATGACTTCTACTCGCACTAATCTGTCTGTTATTTAATAACTTATTAGGTTCAGTTTGTATGGTAGTAGCTCCGAATTAAAGGAATAAACGGATACTGAATTGATTCTAAAAATTTGTGATTATAACTAAAAACCTAGATTTCAGTTTCGACATTTTCCAAAACGTTTTTTTTACTGATCACGTTTTGTTACCGATGATATATGATCCTGCGTGCAGGTACAATGCATGTTTCATTCTAAAAGTGTCCTTGAGGCACGTAGAACTTGCGTGGCTCAAGGACCTGCTCGGAATAAAGGTATTATCGGCCATATCTGCATCATGGCGGCTTACTTCAGTCTTATTTTTCAGCCATGACAAAGGTTCAAGTACGTGAATGAGTTTTGCAACAAAAATATGTAGTTTGAGAACTACATTATGAAAATCGTAGAGGTTTTTAAAAAATGGGCTTTTGGCGTTGTTGTTAAAAATATTGAAACTTATTAAATATGAAGGTTCCATGAGAAACAAAAGTGCACTTTTTAAAAATATTTTTGGATATAAGGAATGCGCCAAAAAAGCGAGGCATCATCAAAAAATGACACCACCCATTTTTTTTATCTCATCGAATTCAGCATAAAATTTTGTATACAATTCACTTTTTTTTTTGGCGACTTATACGACATTGCCAGATTACTCAATTTGTCCTAAAATTTTGTCGGAAAAATAATTTTAAAATATTTTAATATAATAAAAAATAGAATTTTCAGTTATAATCTCCCTAGAGCTTGAATAATTTCCGAATTTTTTGAAAATTTCCCGAGGCCCCAGCCCAGCAAATTTTCTTAAAAAAAATCGCAACCGAGAGAAAATTTACGGATAATAATTCAAGCTCGCGAGAGATTCGGTACGAAAATTTTATAACAAAAATTATTTTAAAATTAAAATTATTTATTTATTTTATTTTTTTTACTTTCCCTTTGCCCTAGTAAAAAAAAGTAGAAATCAGAGTCTTCAATAAATACATTTCTTCATATTATAAATAATTTTATACTACTAGAGAGAAAGGAAAATTAATAATGACCCATGCAAAAGTTGGCTGAGACTGCCGCGTTTTGGTGGAATGACGTTTCACGTTATTCCCCATATTATTAGAATAATAAAATTAGAGTCGCAAATAAAGCATCATAAAATGAATGGAAAATCGTACAATATTTGTTTCTTTTGTACGGAATCTGAGCATATTCAAAATTATCATAAAAATATAAAATATTTAACGTATTTGGTGAACAATTCCGGCTTAAATCCCGAACAAGAAGATCTATTCAAAGGTATGAGCAATATTCTTCGAGAAATTATACCATATTTCACCCATAAATCTAGTGTTGAGAAGAACAAAATCATATCGAAGTATTACTTTTATTTCATGAAACATAGACATTTAGTGAAGAAAACCCACAGCTCTTTACTTTATTCGCCACTGACGAAAAAAGAAGTGGAAAATGAATTTCAAAAATACTTACAAATAATAATTTATGTTGTCAATAATAAATAACATGTACTTATTTTTGAATTTAAAATAAATATTTGTCAAAAATAATCTACGCTTCTGTTATTCTGGCATCTGCACGTGACAGCTGTCAAGCCAGGGAAATTATCACTTATTAATTTTCGGAAAATTCAGGTTGTCGTCATAGTAACCTGTCAAAATCAAGGAATCTGATTGGCTTAAAACAACAGGTAGGTATGAAATTTTCTAAACTTTTTTTATTTGATGTCGGATTTAAACGAATTTCAAAGAATATTGTAGATAAATTATTGGAGAATCGCTGACATTTTAAAAATTGACTAAAAAATAGACGTACGTTTATAATAAATACTTATAGGTTTAAACAAAAAGATGTTTTTTACCATAAGTTTAGGACATTCTGTGGAGTGGCGAAACAGTATATTGTTACAAATTAAGTTTTAATTGTTAAGTCACATCTATTCTTAACATTTTTGTTTTTGGTTTACCTCGATATCTATATTTCCAATAATTCTTCTATACGAAGAACTAAGGTTGCTATGGAGGATGCCAGTGAGTGACAGTTTTGTGGAATCATCCTATACTTGGACATGTCATTTACGGCTTTTAAAAGGTATCAAATTATTTTTTGTAAATGAATGTGTGTTACTCCTGAGGTGTCTTCTTACTTTTAAAAATGGATATGTCTCCGACTGATGTTGCCAAAGCCATTGCTTTAAGTCAGGATGAACGGTCACAGTATTACGTGTCAAGAGTTTTAAACGTCACAAGAAGTAAAGTACAAAGGGCTGTAAATCGGTTTAATCAGCATGGCGTGTACAGTAGAAGGAGTCAATGTGGTAGGAAGAGGTATACGAATGAACGAGATGATCGCTTTATTGCAATAAATGTTTTACGTGACCGAAGAGTAACTTCTGTGGAGGTAAAAAACAAATTGCAGGACGTATACGGCAGATTCAAGTAAGCGAGAAAACGATAAGAAGGAGGTTGTCTAACATTGGATTACACGCAAGGATACCTGCAACCGCTCTCGAGTTGCTAACAAACCAGAGGGTTGAACGCCTTAGATTTGCTAGGGAACATTAAAATTGAGGCATTGATGAGTGAGAAAATATCCTATTTACTGACGAATCTAGGTTTTATTTAAAATTATCGGACGGTCGTCAAAGAATCTATAGAAGAACACGAGAACGTTTTGAGCAAAACCATTTTTTGCCTAGGGTAAGCTATGGCGGAGGCTCCGTTATGGTGTGGGGTGGCATGCAGCTCGACAACAGAACGGACTTGTTAATAGTCTATGGAGGGACAATGACAGGGGATTGATATTTTCGTTAGGTTTTAGAACCACATGTTGTTCCTTTTGCTCTATTTGTGGTAGACGATTTCATGCTAATGCATGATAACGCTCGACCACATATTGCTAGAGTAATTAATGGATATTTAGATAAGGTGGAAATCCCAAAAATAAATTTGGCCCCCTCGCAGCCCCGACTTAAACCCGATCGAACATATCTGGAACATATTCGGCAGAAAAGTACGGTCGGGGGTACCTAGTCCAGCCAATTTACAGGAGCTTAGTAAAGTACTCCTTGAAGAATGGCAACAAATTGATCAATATCATTGTATACGGAACCTCCTTGAAGGGATGCCAAGGCGTATGGAGGCTGTCATTCGAGTACGTGGTGGAAACACTCGTTACTGAGGTATTTGTTACTATTACTGTTATTGTCTATTATTATTGTTATTTTTTAAGTGTGTTTTTATTTAATCCGCGCGTGCCATTTTTGTGCTTTGAGTTTTATAATGGCTTTATAGGAGATTAATTAAATTTTGTTAAACAAGTTTGTACTTTTCTCTTGAAAAACGTCGTATTTGCGGCAAAAATGAAAACTGTCACTGTCATCTTCCATAGCAACCTTAGTTCTTCGTACAGAAAAATTATAGGAAATTCCAATTATTTTCTAAAAAATCCGTATTATCCACAAAAATTAAGATATCCAGGTGAAACAAAAACAAAAATCTTAAGAATAGATGTGACTTAATTATTAAAACTTAATTTAGAAGAATACACTGATTTGCCACTCCACAGAGTGTCTTAAACTTATGATATAAAATATCTCTTTGCTTAAACCTGTATATTATTAACGTACGTATATTTTTTAGTAAATCATTGAGCGATTCTCCATTAATTTATCATACGTAAAACCATAAGAGCTTTGTTTTTTTTTATCGGATAAACTTTTATTTTTTACGAAAACTAGATTGCTTAGAAATTTAACGAAAACAAACGAAATGATAAAAACGCGACAGCGAAGCTGGAGCGTTTTTATCTATTATACCGTTCGAATGATTTTTAACTAGAGAAATTCACGAATTTTGGCATGAATAGATAATAAAAAAAAATAATACTCCACTAAAAATATGTTTGACAGCATCAAATTAATTTGTAACAATATGTCAGGTTGCCGAGCAATGAAAAAGAAAAGCTACTTGATTTTAAGCTGGAGAGGTTTTTACCATTTAATTTTTAGCTGGAGAGGGTTTTATCGCGATAAAAAAGGATGCACCTTTTTTTATCGATATAAAAGTGATAAAAATGCAAATGTCAAATGGCCATTCCACTCATATATAAATAGTCCCATTTAAAATGTCAAAAATCGTAGTTTGCTGTCGGATAAAAAGGAAGGAAGAGGAAATGTAACTGGATAAAAAAATCGGATATGTTTTCTGCTCCTCCAATCGTTACCGTGGTAACAATTGCATTTTAAACTAGTTATTAAATCATCTGTCAGGCAATTGTCACAAAAAATACTAAATAATTGTTTAAGCTGTTTTAAACTCGATTTTTAAATAAAAAAGTATTTTTTAACATGCAGCGGTTTGGGACAATTGACGAAAAGGAAATAAATAACGAAATAGAAAATTCCATTCCTATTCGTGGAATTGCCTTACTAAATACCATTCGAGCTCAGATTATGAGCCTGATATTTTTTATGCTTGCTATCTCAGACTTACTTTCAGAAAATTTAACTCGATCTGTCCGACAAAATTACTCGAGCTACGCTCTCGTGATTTTATCGGAACAGCTCTCTTTAAATTTTCTGAAAGTAAGTGTTCGATACCAAGCATAAAAAATATCCGGCTAAATCTGAGCTCTTATGGTATTGCTTGTGGACATTTTAATGCAGGAGTGAATTTATCTGCAATATTCTTTAAAAGTCTTTTGAATCCGACATTAAATAAAAAAGTTATTTGCGATTTAATTTCGTCGAAAATTAGCGGGGATGGATTATTTTGCCTGCGAGTGTAGTTCGTAGGAACCTTCTGCTCAAATACGTGAATGCACTAGTCTCGCAAAATATTAAGTCATTAACTGAGCTTCTTGACTTATGTACGTTGATAGATGAAGCATCGCAAGCAAAATCACGTTATGTGCAGTCGAGTGCTGCAAATTGTTTGGAAAGTGATCTGATTTTAGGTGATTATCAAACATATCAAAGTTTTCAGTGTGTTATAAATAAGACAACATTTTGTTGTAGGTAATAACAAGGATACGGTCTATAAGTAAACCTTATTTAAATAATGTACTAATAAATAAAATCATAATTTTAGGAATCTATTTGGAGTGGATTCATGTAAGCTTCCTATACCCAACTTGTTCTTAATTTTATTCGGTACAAACAGGTCCGACATATAAATAACTCAAAAGTATATTTTTAACAGTTCAGCGGAATTAATTTAAAGTTGTTGCCAAAATAACCATTGTGTTCCTGCTACTTACAATTCTTGCCATAAATTTGACTTTCCGAGGTCATCGAAAACAGACCAAACGGTTCAGAAACGTGAATGGATTTCGCTATTAACGTTGTTATACTTAAAATAAATGACATTACATAGGACGATTTAAAACGAAACAGTTTTTGGTCTGCTTCATTCACAAACAGCAAACAGGAAATGAAAAGATTATAGTAAAAGATTAAATAAGCGAATCGAAAAACAGCAGACTTTTTTTTTAATTAATAAAGTGTAGAAAACCGTACTATGACGCCAAATACAGTATGCAGTTTGGTTAGAAGGTATAACAAAATTTAATTAAACACTACGGTTATAAAGTCGCGTTCGGTAAAAAATAATAAACTTTGAAATTAATAAATTTTGAAATTTGTATTATACAGGGTGTCCCACGACGATTTTCCCAGCATATTGCTCGGAAACGAAACCATATAGAAAAGAAAGTTTAGAAACAAAAATTGAGGGCTTGTAAGGGAGCATCTAGGAAGGCTAATTTTAGATATACAGGGTGTTTTAAAAATAGTAATATTGCTGCCAAGTCAATTTTTTTAAATAGAACACCCTGTTTATTGTTAGTTTTTCGAAAAGCTTGTTTTAAGAGAAATTTAACTATACCATACTTGGTACGTTTCTAATTTGAAATGACTGAAATATGAGCGATTTATAACACTTTATTAAATTATGTAACAATCAATCGAAAATAAGAAGATAACTAAACAAAATTAATTACGACTTCTTCTCAAAATATGTTCAAATTGGTTACCACTCTCATTAATACAATATTCAAATCTGTTTATAAGATTTCTGGTACACGCTGCTGTAATCATAGCTGGAGTAACAGTTCGACAAGCTGCTATGATTTTGCTTTGCAAATCTGCGACATCTCTAGGTTAGTTTACATACACAATTTCTTTAAGATATCCCCAAAGACAAAAATCTAAAGGGGTCAAATCCGGTGACCGTGGTGGCCACCGGATCACACTATTTCGGCCAATCCAGCGCGCAGGAAACGTGGTATCTAAATAATTTGTAACTTGCCTGGCAAAGTGAGGGGGAGCTCCATCTTGCTGCCACCACATAGAGGCTCTTTCATTGATTGGGATAATTTCAAGTAATAAGGGAAGTTCGTTTTAAAGAAAATTTAAAAATCGTTCTCCATTTAGTGTCCCTTGGTAAAAGTAAGGACCTATTATAGCCATTAAATAAACCGCACCAAACGTTAACCCCCCAAACTACCTGAAAATTAGTCTCCTTCATCCAGTGAGGATTTACAGATGACCAGTAGTGGCAATTGTGGCGATTTACTATGCCGTTGTTGCGGAACCTACTTTTATCGCTCCATAAAATTTTGTTGAAAAAAAGATGGTCTTGTTCAAATTTCATTGACATCTCAGCAATGAAATTTAGGCGGCTTTCAGGATCTTCAGGTGTTAAGCCCTGCACCAGATGAATTTTGTAGGGGTGGTGTTTATAATCTTTTAGTGTCCTTTCAACTGTACTTTTTCCAATACCTAATTCTTCCCCGAGGAGTCGAGTTGAGACATGTGGATACACTTGAACATAGGCCAAGATGTTAATATTGTTGTCTTCTGTTCGGACTCGTTTTCTTCTTGGTGTTTGCGCCCTACCACTGAGAAAGGAACCACTTCTTAATTTTTGTTCAACATTACGAAACATTCTATAGCTTGGTTTATCACGATTCGGGTATTGTTGACTATACATATTTTGAGCACGTCTTCCATTCTTGTGACATTCTCCGTATATCAGGAGCATGTCGACATACTCGTCATATGTAAAAAGCGAAGGCATTTCTCACTACTTAAAATAATTAACAATGAAACTACTTCTGACTCGTGACATGACAGCCTCCGTCATACTCTTCAATATTTCGCTGGTGGTTATTGTTATTATTGCATATCTGTTCATGCTTACGCAATTGATCATTTAATCGCTCATATTTCAGTCATTTTAAATTAGAAGCGTAACAAGTATGGTATGGTTGAATTTCTCTTGAAACAAGCTTCTCGAAAAACTAACAATATACAGGGTGTTCCATTTAAAAAAATTGACTTGGCAGCAATATTACTATTTTTAAAACACCCTGTATATCTAAAATTATCCTTCCTAGATGCTCCCTTACAAGCCCTCAATCTTTGTTACTGAACTTTTTTTCTATCTGGTTTCGTTTCCGAGCAATATGCTGGGAAAATCGTCGTGGGACACCCTGTATATAATACATATTTTAAACTTTACTATTATCTTTTGTATTCTGGCGCCTCTGGAACTGACTTATGTCATGATACTGTCTCATTTATTACGTTTATTGTCTTCTTATTTTAATATTATTATACCAGGTGTCCCACGGTATTTTGACACATTTTAATTGCTTATAAATTACAAACGAATAAAAATTTTGAGTTGCGGTTTACACAGAGGAGTTCATGTTGCTCTGAAGTATTTTCAAATAAACACCCTGTATATTTTTAATTATAATGAAAATTTGATCCTCTACCATTCTAAAAATACCTATACTAATATACCTTTATCCAATGACGATAAAGCTTTATCGTCTGTGCCTTTATCTATGCAACTTTTGCCAATATTGAGCATTTAAGGTACCCTTGTTAGACGAAAAATCACATAGTTTTCTCACCTTTAATAAAATTATTAAGTAGCCAACAATGATATATCTTGTCAAAATTCTGGAATCCGTCATTTATCTGACTTTACTTTTTAGTCGGTATAGACGTTAAGAGTGTTTTTCTACTACTAACTGGAGAAATCGCCATTACTTACTTTATTTCTCTAATGAGAAGAAATTTCTTTACCCAGGAAAATGAAGATAATAAATAATTACCTAGGTAAATAATGAAAAACTTTTTGTGTAATGAGTTAAATTAAAAACGATTTCGTATTCTCACTCACCGTCTCTTTAACGCGTTATTAGTTTATCCTTGGCTAACCATTTTAAATGAAGAAATTCTGCAAAATAATATCAAATTTTTAATAAAACAGGAATTTTCACCATAAATTGGAAGATATTTCACAAGGAAACTATCATATTCAAAAATGTCAACACGACCACAAATTTTCTACAAACTGACATTAGGCAGAAATGACTAATATAAAAATCTAAACAAATTAAATATGTAATATTATAGTGTTCGGAGTAGAAAAATCTATATACAGGGTGTTTCAGACGTACGGTACGTAACTAAAGGGGGTGATTCCTTATGATACTCTAAGAGAAAAAGTTTATATGAACATGTGTCCGGAGTTGTCCCGTTTTTGACATACAGGGTTTTAAAAAAATCGGTTGCAATCGTGCCTTTTATCATAAGGTGGCCATTTTCAACATCCTTTTCCTGTTGCATTTTTTAGTTATTTAATTATATAGTATTTTTTTTGTACAGGGTGTCCAGTTTTCGTATGTTTTACGGGTTATCTGCGTTATTAGTAAAGACAGAAGGTTGCGGTTTTCGCGGCACTGTGTTACTTTTTTGAGAAACAAACGATGCCATCAACAGAATTTTCATAGCCCCCTTAGTTTTTAAGATACGGGGTGATTTTGAAAATTTTGCATTTTGGGACACCCCCCGTATCTCGGTTACGCTGCAACTTATCAAAAAGGTAAAAAATGAACCTATTACTTTTTCTCACGTAGAATCCAGTGGCTTAGTCGGATTTTTTCTATGTTTAATTGTTTTCGAGGAAAAGAGCAAACTTGCATTTTTTTAAATGGGACACCCTATATATTTTTAGCTATTATGATTCAGTTTATCACAAGCATTTCAAAAATATATAATACTTTATAGCTGTTTTCAATGTGAAGCTCAAAATTTACATTTTTCAACAAATTTAAATTTTTTTTAGTAGGCCATGACGGGTATTTAGGAAAACAAAAGATGACAGGCTTGTTATCTGAAAAACATTTTATTTACTGTCAGAATAGGTTATCCATTTTCTGTTCTTTATTTCTATTCAGTTTCGATAAATAGTAGTTTTTTCTTAATTATGGCTGCAAATGCAAAATTCGAGAATTATGAAAAGTACGATATGTTCGTTTGTTATATTCGGTGTAACGAAAATTCGGATGAAGCATTAGAAGTTTATTTTAACAGGTATGGGCATCTTTTTATATTTTTCATCATATTTTAAAATTTATAAAAATGTAATATTCGCAGATTCCCAGAAAGAAGACAGACGGATAAAATAATATTTTTAAAAATAAAATCAAACTTAATTAAAGTCGGTTCATTTTCCAAACCCCGACCTAGTATTTACAATAAGGAAAACCAGGACATTGATGAAGTAAACGTTCTGGCTTCAATTGAAACAAATCAAAGTTGTTCTTGTAGAACAGTGGAAGGTTCTGTCGGTGTTACAAAATTAAGGGTTCAAACTATTCTAAAAAACACAAGTTTAAGCCATACAAATTTCATGTCGTCAAAACTTACAGCTCGGTGACGCAGAGCGCCGCGTAGAGTTTTGTAAATATTTACAAAATGTAAATAGAGAAAATCATTTTGAAAGAACGATTATATGGTCTGATGAGACTAATTTTACCAGTGCCGGTATATTTAATCGGCAAAATACTAGGTTTTGGTGCCAGGAAAATTAACATGTTATATTTCCACGGGTACGGCAAGGCGGTTTAGCGTTTCATGCTTTATACTGGGAAGTAAAATTTTATATAATATATTTGAAGGCGGTCTTACTGCAAATAAATATTTAGAAATTTTGGAAAACATTGTGCCCGAAATAGTAGAGAATGTGCCCCTAGCTCATCTTAATAGCTTATATTTGCAACAGGACGGAGCTCCCGCTCGCAATGCTCAAATTGTAAGAGCATATCTTAACAATAATTTTCCTGGCCGCTGGACTGGAACACATGAACCTGTAAGATGGCCACCCAGGTCACCCAATTTAACGGTTTTGGATTTTTTTTTGTGGGGCTACCTAAAAAATAAAATTTATATCGTCTAGTACCAAACGATGGCAGATTTAAGAGAAGCCACCGAAAGAGCCTTTGGGGAGTTACAGGCACGGCCTTTTATTATTTTAAATGCACTGAGGCGAATCAGAAGAATGTGTGAAACATGTCTTAGGCATAATGGAGAACAGTTTGAGCAATATTTATGAGACAGTTTCCTAAATCATGAAATAATTGTAGCTTTTAATTTTTGAACGTATAACACAACTGAGTTAATTGGTATTTATATTTATAAAAGTTATTGTTATAGGTATATATTTTTAAAATTAGTGTTTTATATTTGTGAGAAGCTTGTGACAATTGTTTAATCTTAAAATTTATATGGTGTGCCGTTTAAAAAAATGTAAATTTGTTGAAAAATGTAAATTTTAAGCTTCACATTGAAAACAGTTGTAAAGTATTATATATTTTTAAAAAGCTAAACTGAATCATAATAGCTAAAAATATATAGGGTTTAAAAAAATGCAAATTTGCTCTTTTTCTCGAAAACTATTAAACATAGAACAAATCTGACTAAGCCACTGGATTATACGTGAAAAAAACTAATAAGTTAATGTTTTACCTTCTTGATAAGTTGCAGCGTAACCGAGATACGGGGGTGTCCCAAAATGCAAAATTTTCAAAATCACCCCCGTATCTAAAAAACTAAGGGGGGCTATGAAAATTCTGTTGATGGCATCGTTAGTTTCTCAAAAAAGTAACACAGTGCCGCGAAAACCGCAACCTTTTATCTTTACTAATAACGCAGATAACCCGTAAAACATACGAAAACTGGACACCATGTACATGCAATAAAGTGGTTTTTAATTTTTTCTCTCGAAAATGAAGCAAGATACGATAGCAATTTAAGAAACAAAAAAGTTGTGCTATTAGTTGGTAACTCTGAAAAAAATATCAAAATTAGAAAAAAGTCAGTGGCGTACATGTTCTTGTCATCAATACTCGTTAAGGTGCTCCGCGGGACGCCAGTGAACTTAATAAAATTAATCTAGTTGGGGCTAATTAGGCCCCTTATCATTATGAATGACAGTATCAAGTTTCAGTAAAATCGGGAAAACGATATTTATTTTTTTTCTTAGAATACCATAAGGAATCACCCTTTTAAGTTACGTACCGGACTTCTGAATAATGAGGGATAAATAAGAATGGGAAAGTCCTATCACCTTCTTTATTTAAAAATTTACTCCTACTCGTTTCGATCAATAGATCATCCTCAGGGACGCAGGGCGAGTGGTAGGTTAGAACGAAAAATTATCAAAATTCAATAATCAGTTACGCACACACATAGTCATAGATTAAAATCGGTTAAACTCTTAAACTACATTTAAAATCAATTAAAACCGCAAAACAAAACACATAACTACCACAAAACAAATTAAAACTATTGATCAGAGGTAAACTATTTTTCTATTTTAATGTACTATTTCACCAGCAGAAAAAGCAAAATATGTTATTTATTTATGCAGAAACTATAGATTCACTATAATATACGAGTACATCACGACGATTTCGAAGAATATTTAATAAGATCCCTCGAAGTCGGATCGCTATATTGGTTTGGTATAAACTATTCTGGAGAAATGGAACACTTAGTCATAAAAAATGAATTGAAGGCCACAATAATCTTCTGAATAAAACTGTTATTATTCAAGAAATAATCCAATAAATTCCATCTGAATCGACTAGAAAACGAGATAGCACCTTAACTTACTAAAAACTACAATGCACACACTGATAAAAAGCAGCACTTGCCACAAGCGGATAAATTACTTAATCCGAAGCTAATCATCTGATTTAGAACAAATGTGTTCTTAGTATACCTTAAAATTAAAACTATCCTATAAGATTCTAAATACACATTTGACCTCAATTTTATGAAAAGTTGAAAGAAAATAATCTAATGTTACCATTTTAAAACGTCATAGGATAAAAACTTATGTCACGCGGCTAACAATCCGCCATTTTGAATTTGAGGAAATCGTATCCTACGCCGCCATATTACAACACCTATAAAAAGAAAAACCTATAAAAGGGCAATAAAAGATGCTGGGGTGAGTGCAAATGATAGGGCCATAAATTCTTCAAGGAGTCCAACAAAAACGATGTGGAACATTATTAACAAACATCGTAAATCATGCAGTAAAGATCAAACTTCCCCCAAAATATCGGCTAATAGTTTTCAGAACTTTTTTACCAACATAGCCACTAACTTAATAAAGGATATACCTAACAACCGAACTAATCCTTTACGAAATTTCGAAAACATTGTTCCACCTGCTGATTACTTTTCATTCACTGATGTTACCTATAATCACCGTATACGAACAAATTCGTTCGTATACGGTGCTATAACGAAATAAGAGATATTATTTCACATCTCAAAAATAAAACTAGTCGTGACATTTTTGGTCTCAGTGTAAATCTTGTAAAGTCTATACAGAATCTCATAATAATCCCACTAACAAAACTCGTTAATCTATGCTTTGGAGAAAAGACTTTTCGAGATGTCTTAAAAAAAGCCATGGTCATACCAATCTTTAAAAAGGGTGATAAAAATAATGTATTCAACTACAGACCAATCAGCCTTTTGCCGATAATATCCAAGGTAGTAGAGAGGTGTGTGTGGCTGTGAGATTGGTGGATTATTTTGAGAATAATGATTGTTTCGCAGAATGCCAATTTGGCTTTCGCAGAGAAAGGAGTACAGTTCTGGGAATACTTGATCTAGTTGATCGAGTAATCGAGTCCTTTGAGGCACTAAAGTATGATGCGGTGCTTTTCTGTGACCTGAGCAAAGCGTTCGATTATGTGACCCATGACCTTCTCTTGCAGAAACTAAAATTTTATAATTTGACAGCAAACAGCAGTTCACTTTTGAAATCTTATTTGGAAAACAGGGTTCAGGTTGTGGCGGCGGGTGGGGCGGAGTCTGCGGAGAGTGTAATTAACATTGGGGTACCCCAGGGTTCAGTTCTGGGACCTATTCTTTTTCTGATATACATCAATGACTTGCCTTTTGATAATACAATAGCACACTACACACTCTTTGCGGATGACACTACACTCTCTGTCTCGGCAGGTTCCCTGGATGAAGCGGGGAGGGGGCTGTGGGATGCACAGTTGAGCGCTGCTCAGTGGTTTGGTGCAAACAAGCTGCTTCTGAACCAGGACAAAACGAACAAAGTAATCTTTTTGCTGCAAGATCTGGGGGACGCGACTGAAAACGAGACATATGTAAAATTCTTGGGTGTCCTTGTAGATCCCGAACTAAAATGGAACATCCACATAGATCAAGTGGCGAAAAGGCTCGGAAGCGGCTTGTTTGCGCTTCGACGCCTAACTGAGTGTGTTTCTGGAACGGTTTTAAGGGCGGCCTACTTTGCTCTATTTCATTCCACCTTGTCCTATGCTCTGCTGATCTGGGGACATGCGGCCAGGGCCGACGAGAGGGGGGGGGGCAGACGGGACAAATTCCCGGGGCCCGGGCGTGAATCGCGAATTGATCCGCATTAGAAATATACCTACTACAAGCACGGTAAAAAATATATTTAAATATATATTTTAAATTTAAATGAAAGGCAAAAAAAGTGGCATGCGGCACTGTCTACTTGAAAAATCATCAAAATAGGGCGTGGCACCCAAAAATTTTTCGCCTGCGCCGCTATTTTTTTGGCGCCTACGGCGCATTTTTTTAGCGCCTTCGGCGCATACCTGGCAGCACTAGAGGCTGTCCAGTCCAAGGGCCCGTGTCGGCTCTCTGCGGCCCTGCATGCGGCTCAGGCTGGTCGTGTTTTTGGATTGCAGCGGAAGGCTGTGCGGATTGTGGCGGGACTAGGATTTAGGGAGGATTGCAGGCAAACCTTCGTGAGCCTAGCGATTCTGACTCTTCCGTCCCAATACATCTTGGACAACCTGATGCACATTAAAAAAAATCTTGGGAATTACAGAGTGCACGGTGAAGTCCACAGCCATGAAACTAGGGGAAGTAATAACTTAGTTCCGGCATATTGCCGATTGAAAAGGTGTCAAACTGGCTCTAGGTATTGGGTCATAAAATTTTTTAATTGTTTACCTTAGAATATAAGGGTACTAACCGAAGTTCAATTCAGAAACACAGTTAAAGGAATTTTGTTGCAAAGAGCTTTTTATTCATTTGATGAATTTTTAAATTGTGATTTTGTTAAGTGACAATGTTAAGTTTTTTCTTTTATTGTTAAGTGTCATTGTGTAATCTCTTTGTTTTTTTTTACATAATGTTGATGTCCCTTTTTGACGTGTGTAAGTACTGATGGTATATTGACATTATACATATATTTTGATTTTGATTTTGATTTTGAACACAAATGACAACTTGTGATATGTCATTGAAAAGGGAATTTAGAGCTCTCTTCGAAGATCTAAGAAAATATACAGGGTGTCATTTAAAATAAGCGACCTTACCTCACTTCCCGTCAAACCGGAAGTGATATTCAAAATATTTTTGATGGAAAATTTGCATCTCCCTAAACCTTATTTTTTGCTAAAATTTCAAATTCCTATATTGAACGATAATTTAGTGAGGTTCTGTCAAACGATTTCATTGTCACCCGGTATGATGGTTATGATCTTGGTGACAAAATTGTTTAAATTGTGGCGTTTTCGGAATTGCAACATTTTAAAATGATATTTTTAATAAAGATAAAGTTCTTTGTGCCAAAGTAATCGGCGCTTGTTCTGAGAGTATGGTAGGTATTTACATGCAATTCGGCATCTGTGCGGAGTCACAGTGGGTGCTCCAGAGACCTAAGAACTTAAGGTTTCTCTATTATAGCATCTCGGCTTAGTATTATAGGTATCGATAATTTTTTTATGGCATGGTGGATGTGGATTGTGAATGATTACATTGGCTGTGGGTGCATGCGATTTTCTAGTGTTTCGACATCGTGCGACTAATCGATGGATTTGTTGCATGCCTTATTTAAACTCAAAATGGACGACGAATTAGAGGACATATGTTTTTTGTAAGATGATCGTCTATATTGGCTTCGCTAAAGACAGTAATTTCGTTTTTCTATATTTGAGGTGTTTGTACGTTTGCTGCAAAGAAATAAATTCTTGCAAAAGTCATAAGAAAAATTTCATTAAAGCTTTCAACGAAGGACATTAAGAATCGGTTTGTCTTGATTTGAGGATTGAGCCTTTAAGTCTACGTAATAACAAAGGCGTGTGTCCTTGAAGCAAAGACAGATATATTTGACATAAAAATATAAATACTTGTACACATTCAGATTTAAAGATTTTTATTCAGGGCTTATCTTTTGCACTTAATATTTGCATTTAGTGGAAAATCTGAACAATTTTATGAATAATCTTGTGGTATTTGATGGAACAACTTTCTAATTAACGCGGCATGTAATTGTCCTAACTGTCGAGAAATTCACATGCCTCTCTTGAATTGTAAGGGATTCTCCTAAAGTAACCGTTTGGTGCGGGGTATCCCGATGAAAGATTTATTGGATTTGCCTAAACACATTGTTTATACACAGCTTGACAAAGAAAGACTTATAAACCAAACTTTTCTTTGAACAAGATGAAGCATCTCCCTATTTTGCTCTTATATCTAGGGAATCATTAGCCGAACACTTTGTAAACCGATGAATAGGGATAACAGATCCGATAATCTGGGCTCATGGTCTGATATTTCTTATGGTGATACTGCAATGATAACTATTACAATCCAATTCTGAACGATATAGAAGAACTTAAAAACAACATTCGAAATGTTGAGATGGTAGATATTCGGGGACAATAAAAGAGAGTTGACAAATGCTTGGCAACGTTTCACTTTATTGGTTACAATTTTTAACCATTCCGCCGCTTGTAGTAGTTTACGATTTTAGATGTGATTATTTTAGCCCTGAAGAAGCTTTAAACCAATAAAGCGAAACGATGGCAAACATTCGTTAGTCCTCTTAGTCTCTCGTAAGACACGAAGACTTCCATGAATGAATGTTTGGGCTGGCATTTTTGGTAACCGTATTATAGGCCCCTTTTTTTACCTGGCAATTTAACAGGCGAAATGTATCTGAAATTATTACTAAACGCCATTTATCCTGCGTTAATTGAAATGATTGAGAATGACGATCAGTACATGGAAAACTACTTAATATTCCCGCAAGACGGTGCGCCATCCCACTTTGCACTCACTGTTCGTCACTATTTGGACTAAACGTTTCCAAGACAATGGATTGAAAGGAGAGGAAGTATTGAGTGGCCCCCACGTTCTCCGGATCTAAGCCCGTTAGATTTTTTTTATAGGGGGCCACTTAAAAACTAAAATTTATGCCACCCAGTCAACATCTTTGGAGCACCTACAATAACGGATAACTGATGAATGTGGTCAAATCACCCCACAGATGCTTCAAAATGTACAAAAGCGTTGTGAACAAAATCTCTACTATTGCATGGAGGCCCAGGAGCAGCATTTCCAGCATTTACTGGACTGACTTGTAAAAATTTTTTTTATAATAAAAAAGGTAACAACAACCTGTTTTTGTACTTTTGGTGAGCCACTGTACGGGCTAGGTAGATAGTAGCGATGTTAAACTCTGAAGTCATACTCTACCTAAAAATACCTATAAAACAAAGTATCACTCGACCCCCCATTCCATTTCAATATTTGGGGGTAGTTGTCGCCCCCGATAGGGGTTTGACTTTCAGTGGGCGAAAATGCCAAAAAAATGTTTCCTCCGAATATCAAAAATCGACGGGTCCGAGCGTTTCAAATTGCCACCCTGTAGGTACATTCTAAATTCCGTTTAAAAATTCTGGTTTAAACATATAAAACAGAAACATTTAAATCGACTATTGTACAACTAGAGCTTTACTTTATTTTCAGGAAAATGCCACACACAGCTACACAATTTGTTTTAACAAGGTCGATTTTACGGCTAACAAGGACCTCATTCTTTTCTCCGGTCTTTGTTGGAAGTCGCAGCCGTCACTTTGGCATCCATAAGCGATGAGCCTCGTCTGCAGAGTGGCAATTCTGCAGGAAGTTTGCTTCAAGTGTCTGTCACCGTCATGGGTTGCTTGATGTTTTATTATCTGTAACAAAAATATACAGGGTGTTAATTAAGTATGTACCTAAACCTTAAGAAATAAATCTTTGATTGATTTTCAGACAAAAAGTTTACACAAGCCAGCGCTCTGTATTCCAAATAAAGGGTATGAAGGTTTCAAAAAATATAGTAGTTCAGTTTTTTTATCTATTTTTTTAACACTAAGAGCCAATTACTTTGCACACCCAGATAAATATATACAATATTTTGCAAATATTAAATTATTTTCAATTTAACCATAAGCGTGGATGTAGGTGGCCTTCTCAGGGTTTTTTAAGGAGTGCCGCTGATTTTTTTTTAAATCTGAAACTTTGTCTGCTGGTTGGGCAAGTGAAAATACAGAAAATTGTCTCTTGATAATTTTTTATACTTTTTCGATAAAATTTCCTGATTCGGTTAGTAAGTTATACAGGGTACCTCGGCGAAAGAATGAAACTGATGAATCCTCACGTAATTGTAAGACAAAAATATGTTATAATTTTTTTTGGAATGTCGCTTTGGGTTGGAGCACTTTACTTTGTGTTCATGTTAAACTTATCAATTAGTTCAGTGATGGAGATCTGGGTAACAACTACTAGAATATCGCAAAAAAAAAATAATACGAGCATGTTAAACATTTCTGAATAATGAATAATAAAGTCAAATCAATTGTTAAAAGTGTCCTCCATGCTCCATGAGTCAGTAAACACCCATCTACTCGACTTGCTAAGGTGTTATGCGCAGTGTTGCCAGAGGACCTCAAAAAATTGTACCAAATGACAAGCTTAAAATGTACCAGATTTTGAACTTTTGTACAGACACCAAAATTTACTTATTTTTTAACCTCCGACCAAAAAATATTAATATTTTTAATTATTATTTAATAGTTTTGAATTATTATTACCACTAGTAAAGGAAAAAACTTAACGCTATAGTATTAATGTTTATTTTTAGGAATATAAATTACCATAAACATGTTGATTATTTATAATATTATAAAATTATAATAATTTAACAAGGATTCAGAAGGCTTCCACCCAAAACAAGGAGTCTCGCCCAATAAAGATTTCGCCATTAACAAAGAGTTGCACGACTTGCACGTTTCGGGCAATAGGCGATTCCTAGTTTTTGTTTTTATTAAATTTAATTGGGAAAAAATTCTTTTCGCAGATGAGCTGCTGTGTGGCAATGACAAAATATTAAACGCGAATTCACATATGTTACCAAATGTTTCTTCATTGGCTGAATTTTTAAAACTATTTAATTCGAACCAGAAATTTGAGAATTCTAATTCTTTTAATTTCCTTTTTACCTTCTCCGATAAATTGCATATTTCTCTGGCTTCACTTGCAGTTTCCTCTTCCTTGAGTTTTCGTATTAAATGAGGATACTGTTGAAATAACGGAAAAAGAGATAAGGGGTTTTCTAGCAGTAAGTTTGGCTCGAGTAACTGAAAATTTTGAAATTGTAGTATATTTTGGAAATTATTTTGAATTTGTTGACATACGTAAAAATAAATACAGTTATTATAAAACGATACTAAACTTTCATTTCTGATGTTATACTTTTTAATTAGTAGTGCAGTTTTTTGACCTAGGTAAATTTCCTTATTTGGCAGGTATTGAGAAATATTTTGTGAGTTTATTTTAAAAATATTGACAGAATTGACATGGAGGGCGGTACGGGGATGAAAATGTACCAGAAAATGATGTAAATGTACTTTTGTACAGACGGGTCCGAAATGTACCAGATTCGTACAATTGTACCAGCTCTGGCAACGCTGGTTATGCGTCGGGAAATCTCTGGACGGCCGTGAATCGTATTAAAACCGTAAATAATGCGCAGTTGAAGTTCTTCTACATTTTCAATAAGACTAGTATAGACAAGTTGTTTAGGGTGACCCCCAGATATAAAAGTCCAAAGGGTAACCTCATCTGTCTGTTTCCAAATTTAGTGATTGCCATATGAATTCTTTTAACATGACCTGTAACTGTGGGACTGTGGGTAGCGGGGAAGAAGCTTTCCAAAACTCAAAATAATAAAAAATCATTTGAGATCAACAATGGAATAAGAGAGGCTTTCAGACTTACCTATTGTTAGTATAGAAAAGTACATTTCGGAAGATATAGATGTATCAGATATTATAATAGAATTTGCATTACAAGACAAGAAAGGCAGGGCAAGAAAAGAAAAGATTATTTAAGGTTTTTGACTGACTTATTAAGTATATGTTTTAATAGATATATGCATGTATGTATTTAATTTAACGTATTCATTTCGTTATTATATCAATAAATTAATAATTATTATATTGGGTTTTAGAATTAAAAAATAAACTGATTTATTATTTATTTTCTGTAATTATCGTCGTTTCATTTAAGGTAAAAATATTTCAGAGAAATTTCAATTAATCCATACAGTATGCCCTAGGAACAACTCTGTATCGGTGACTGACACGCTGAATCTTGTATCGAATACTTGTAGCAAATGGGGGCAGCGTTACTAACCACATACTATGCGATGGTAAAGGTTAAACAAAAATAATGGCGTTCTACCCCATGTTTCCCTCGGTGGCCTGTAAATGCATAACTTTTTAGGACGGTTTAAAACTATCTTTTCATTGCTTCAATACGATTTATCTCGTATATGTATGACGCTTCCTAATAGATTTTCACAATATTTCAAAATTTATTATTTTTTGTTTTTGTTATTGTGTGCTGAGTAATTTCAATTGCCACTTAATTTTGTCCAGGTGCTTATTTAAAAATCAATTAATCAATGTTTTGGAAATAGGTTCAACGTACGAAGAATTATAAAGAAACATGTTGGTTGTAGTTTACTGGCCCTAACCGACAAGAGTTTCCAATTAAAGAAAAAACCGTCCGTGCCATTTTTTTCTTAAAAAATCTTAAGATAGTTAGGTACCTCAAGGATTCAAAATAATTTAATATTTTCAAAATGTAGTCCCTAAATATTTAGTGTGTGGCCAGTTTTAATAAGTTAGCTCTTACGATTCAAAAAATGCATTTAAACAATGTTTAATCTAATTGATATTTTAACACCACCTGGTACCTGCAATATAAATCCGTTGCAGACCCAGCATTGCAGACATTTATTTCTTAAAATTTGTGGGCATATTTAATTAGTACCCATAATATGTTAAGAGAGCACCTGAATATCCTGTTTTGTGGTGCAGAATTTGAAAATACAAATTGAATACGAATGTAACAGCAAGTCTCTATTCGAAATGGGGACAACTGTAAATTCTATTTAGAGTAACGGGGCCTGTACTTTTTGTATTTATCTCATTACCGGTACACTAAAAAAGGTAAAGTCCTGTTTCATACTAGAATTTTAGAAATTTTTTTAGTAAAATTATAAACAGGGTGTTCGTATATATAATATACCGGTTGTCAACGAAATTATTGTACAAAGCACCACAGAGTTATGTTAAAATATATTTCAATCAAATTTGACAACAAAGTTCTCATCGTCCTCTTGATCATTTTTTCTTTCTGATTTTAACTTCTTTTCTAGCTATGAGAAATGATTTGAACTAGGCGATTCCCGATCTGGATAGCGCCCTTTGAACAATGTTTCAGCTCGACGGGCAGTTTTGTCACTTTCTCCGACTCACAATTAACATACTAATTTGTTGTTCTCTTGTAAATTTAGTCATCTTATTGTTATTTGATCAAACTATCCATCAAATGCACACCAAAAAGTTTGAAGAACAACAAGCATTTTATTACAAAATAACATACTCTGATAATGACGTTTTGATTTACTATTTTGTTTTCCAAATTCAATTTAAGTGGAAATAAGTTATTCTGTTTTCATTAAAAAATGCACCGATTTCCTATAATTATAATATATAACGTCGCTGGGGATTTTTATCATTGCCTAAGAAGAACCGTGGCTCTGTTTAGGGAAACAAGTTCTATACAGGATGATTCACAACGATGGCGTATTAGACGTTTCTGGCGAACTAGTGAATGGAATGATCCAAATTTGGTTTGTTGCATAAAAGGACATGGTCTACACGGCTAAAATATTTTGGATAATGCAGTGTAGCCGCTTCTACTAGAAAGTAGTAGCAACTTTGATATTTTAAATAGAACACCCTGTATATTAATTTATTTTTGCAATCGCTAGTAGTTGCTTAACACATTTTCTCATTACTGACCTAAACCTATCTTTTGCCGATTTTGAGATATTAATTATTTTCCATTTTTTCCAATTATTTTGGTTACTTGAAAAAATGTGTAAAAGTCGATTTTTTTTAACTCAAACACCCTGTATATTATTACTGATTTGAAAAACTGATAAAATTTGCTATTTATTTATGTATACCATACCTATACCTAATTAGTCAAGTTTCTGATTTAAAAGCATTTTTATTTGAAAAGATTCCTTGAAATAGTTATTCATATAAATTCTTTAGTTAGTGTGCCATGTATTCTCATATGTTTTGTGTCCTGTCATTGCTGTTATGGTTTCGATATTTTAGCTTCTCTAGTCCTTGTCAGCCGAACAATAATTAGTTAAAAACTATGGAAGAAAACTATTCAAACGCAGTTCTAATGAATTTATTTATTCTGTTTGGAGAATGTGATAAAATTATAAGCAGGACATGTAGAAAGTTTAATGAGATGTATCCGAATCTACCGCCAATGAACAACAAAAAATTTGTGCGATTTCAAAACAATTACGTTTGGCGCAACTTTAGAAGGGCCAAGAAAGAATAATAATTATATCAAGATGCTAAAACAATAAAGTTATTAAATAAAATTTTAAATGATATGCTCAAAATGTTGTCCGTTTACTTCTAAACACTTTAAAATGCGCTTCTTGACTGTAGCCGTCGTGGCAGATCTAATTTCATTTGGATCTAGACCTGGAAATGCTTGGTTGACCCAATAGAGTAACTCTTCTCGCGAATTTACTGGTGATTCGTAAACCTTGTCTTCGACATACTCCACAAGTAAAAATCTAATGGATTAAACTCAAAGAGAATTTTGACTTGATTTTCCGCAAAAACGGTAAGCCGCAGAGAAATATTTTGTACACAAATATTATAGAAAACAATATTCTCCACAATTTATCTCATTGAGTTACTGCGCTACGACTAAAAGGACAGAAAGCAGAGGGCACCAAAGTCGCCAAAATCACTTTTTCCTTATTTTCGACTCGAAAAATATTTTTTTGCTCAATCGCATAAATACAGAAGTTGTAGAGCCCAAAAAATCCCATAAATTGAGTCCGCGCTTTTTTTTTTACAATGCACGGTTACGGAGATATAGCGCCTGGAAGTACCAACGGAATGCAGCGTCTTAGCATTCTATTAATATTGACCCTTATCTGGCACACTAATAACAGGAAACTGTTACGAAATAAAACAAATGAATATGGCAAATAGTTTAACATGCAACCCTGGGTAACTTTAAGTAGAACATCCAGTATATTTTAGAAATATGTAATGCAATTTTTTTTTAATATTAAAAATATATTAATATTATGTTGATATTTGCTCCAGCCGTTTTCGAGATATTTCAATTTATAAATGCTGATTAAGTATACCACTGTTATATCAAATCACAGCCATGAATGAACATACGATACGAATATCAATAATTGTCCGGCTGTCATTTATTGTTTGATTTTTTACTGATTTTGTATTGTTTTACCAAATCGCTTTAAAAATATCAACACATTTTAATCAAAATATTACTGAAAATGTATGGTCATGAAATCAATTTAGTACATTTAGCTCTACAAATATACTATTGTACTAAAGTAATAAAATTGCAAAAACAGCATATTTGGTAACATCGGTAACTACAGATTATTGACGTCACAGAAAGGCAGGCGTTATGACCCACATTCAAAATGTTAATGGTAATTTTATTGTAATCTCGTAACACAATTAGAATTAGTTATTAACAATACTTGTATAAGGCCATTATACTGGTATTCTAACGTCGATTTAAAAATATTACTCCATTCTACGAGTTCTTATTACTCCATATCAAGATATATCCCCTGATTGTTTAAAAATATCAAGGGCATTTAACATTTTTTTTTTAATTTCCACTTTTCTATCAATTTCCTATCAATAATTTCTGTTCATTGTTGAGGTTGATTTGAAGCTAAGGAAATAAATCGCCCATAGTCGATGATTCACAGGGTGGAACCGTTTTGTCAATTCGCCTTAATGTAGGTATATTGATTATTCTATTCTCTAACTATAATAAACTTGTGGAAAAAGACTTCGACTTTCCTTTCCTCTATAAAGCATTTTTAGTTGTGGCGTAGTGGTCATATTAGACGTGAGGATCTGTAACAATAGAATGCTACGATCACAGTACATAAAACAAATGATGCTGCATTCGGTTGGTACTTCCAGGCGCTGTATCTCCGTAACCCTGCATTGTAAAAAAAAAGCGCGGACTTAATTTATAGGATTTTTTGGGCTCTACAACTTTTGTATTTGTGCGATTGAGCAAAAAAATATTTTTTGCGTCGAAAATAAGGAATAAGTGATTTTTGGCGACTTTGCCGCCCTCTGCTTTCTGCACTTTTAGTCGTAGCGCAGTGACTGCATGAGATAAATTGTGGAGAATATTGTTTACAAAATATTTCTCTGCGACTTACCGTTTTTGCGGAAAATCAAGTCAAAATTCTTTTTGAGTTTCCCACAAGCGCCCAAGGGGAGGGGGGGCGACAATTTGGCTTTAAGCTAATCACATGCCCCCCTAACCATTTATCAAATAAAATCGCTTATGGTATTTTTTTCTCGCAAATTTTACAGATTGGCTGTACTATTTTCCGAAAATAGGTTTTTTCACAACACCTCTTGGGGAAGAACTTTCCCTCGCAGATCCGCCCCTGCCTCTTTCACGCAAACCCTGACGTCGATAAACTAGCACTTTTGATATCCATTTTAAAATATAGTAATTTACGAAACAAACAAAAATGACTGGTATTGTTCTTTTACCGTGTGAACGCCTGGCGTCGTTGGTCGCCGTTTTTTAAATTATGTTAAAATATTGTAATGTATGTATCTGAGATAAATCTACGGACGGTTTTTACTCGTATTTCCTTCCGGCCTGTAATTGCCGCCACGGTGGATTATCTCTTTATCTGTCAGTAATAATACGGTACCTTCTGCATGGTGTGTATGCGGTTGGTCATTTCGAGCTGTCGCACTCGATTCTCATTATTTCAGTTGAAAAGCGGCTAAAATTTTGTAAGAGAAAAATCATATAATATATGGGAACTTTAATGATTTAACCCAGATATTACTGAAACTATTTTTCCTAATAGTCCGGATTTTTCAAAAAAAAACTAATAATTATTATAGTCAAATAAAACAACTTTTATTCAAAATAATTTTTTATTGATTTTCAAAATTAACGGTATTTTTTTTAAAAAGACGGCAGTAAAATAGGGGTCAATAATACTACAAACAAAAACAAAATTCTTGATATGTATATCAAAAGTTAAAAATCTAAAAAAGCATTATTGTACAAAGAATCTTTACATTTTCATTTGCAAATTTGTAAGAATCAAAACAAAAATATAAGGCCTTCAATATGCGGTTGGTGCGGCCCAACTTTCAAAATCAAAATTTTTTTAATCAAACTTTTTTGAAACATCAGAATGAAAGAACTTAGAAGGAGAAATCGAAAAGGCAAATAAAGTTTTTTCATAGAAGTTGTAGTTAAGATATTATTTGAAATTAAAAAATGAATTAACTTCGTATTATTTTGAGAAGTTCACTGCTATTTCATTTTGTGAACATAAATCAAGGTTGTTGTTTTCACATAATGTCTAGCTGTCATTCCTACATTAATTGTCATCTATTAACTAACATCTTTAGAAAGCTGCTTACCCTAGAATAGCACATTTACTTGGTGTTATGGTATTGGAGAAGTGTCCTATAAATACCCAATTCAAGTTATCAACTGAAAATTTCCAGGTGTATACGTTTCTGTTAATGCCTTAAAAAATTTGGTACGTAAATTCGACGTTTATGGTGATGTTAAAGATGTGGAAAAGACAAAAAAGAATTTAGATGAAAATTACGCTGCAACAATTTTGGTTTTAGAATCAGCTCACAATAATCCCCGACTTCCTTTGAGAGCAAGAGTCAATGAGGTGGGTGGTATATCTAAAAGTCACGTACACAATATTCTGTCCACAAATAAATTTCACGCATTCGAACCAACCTTTATCCACAAACTTCAAGAAAGCGATGATACATACCGACTAGAATTTTCTTTACTAATGGGTGAACGTATACTGGCAAACCGTCATTTTCACCATCATATCATATTCTGTGTCGAATCTACGTTCACAACAATTGGTATAATTTCTAGTCAAAATTGCCGCTTTTGGGCGACCGACATCCCCTACTTTAAGCTTTGCACAAACAGTCAGAAATTTAAGAAAGTTAACGTATGGTGTGCGTTAACGTTCAATAAAGTAATTGGCCCATTTTTCCTGGAACGAAGGCTAAACGCAAACTATTATTTGGAAACTCTTAGTGAATACTTTTTTCTTCAATTGGAGGAAGAAAATTTGGAATTTAGAAGGATGGTGATATTCCAGCAAGATGGCTGCCCAGCGCATAGCACACTGCTTATAACAAATTGGTTTAAAGAACATTTCCAAGAAAATGGATGGGCCGCCGTGGACCGATACACTGGCCAGCGCGGTCTCCGGACCTTACCGCGATGGATTTTTCGAAAAAAAATGGAATGTGTTGACGTCGGAGGATTTCATGTTGAATAAAACGTTATTGTTTGTCATTTATCTCATTGTATTAACTTAAATATATTTTTATTTTTTCTGGCAACAATTATTAGTTTTAAAAATTCTGTTTTAGGCCTATTTTTAATATCAGATAATATCTTAGTAACCATAACTTCTATGAAAACACTTTATTTGACTTTTCGATTTATGCTTCTATGCTCTTTCATTTTGACGCTTGAAGAAAGTTTCATTCAAAAATGTTTTATTTTGCAAATCTACATTTTCATGTTTTTTGCGCACCCTGTATAAAAAAATCAAATTTCCTCAACGTAAATCGTATTTATACAACAAGCAAAAGAAATTATTAAGGATGACTTTTTCCGACAAACTGAAAATAATGTTTTTACATGTATACTTAAGTCCATCCGTGGACACACCCAGATATTTCTGAACCTAATTTTTCTAATAGGGTCCGGATTTTTCAAAAAAAAATTAATAAATATAGTTAAATTAAAAAAGTTTTAAGCATTATTTAAAATAATTTTTGATTGCTCTTCGAAATAAACGGTATTCCTTTAAAATGACGGTAGTAAAATAGGGGTCAATAATACTACAAACAAAAACAAAATTCTAAAGCTAACCAACTTCTTCTGTATGATACATTTTAAAACAATGTTTTAAATTCTCGCATCTGCCTGTGATTCTTGATATATCAAAAGTCAAAAGTCAAAAAAAGCTTTATTGTAAATAGAAACTTCACATTCTCATTTACAACGTTACAAACGAATAAACACTAAAACACTATACACAGTGCGCGTCTAAAGTCCCCCCCCCCCCTTGTTAACTTTTGATTAATAAATGTGAGAATAATGAAATTGTGGTACGTTTAATAATAACTATAATACTACTTTTTTAGTATAAGTTCTGGACTCAGTTTTCAAAGATCGCGGCAGGGCGCCATTTTAAATAAAATTTTTAAATGGCAGATGGGGTCGAGTTGGAAAGGTATTTTCAATCTATGAACGATCGCAAAGTTTGAAAAGATTTTATCGATTCAATTCAAAATGGCGGCCACTTTTGCCACTGTGGGTTTAATTCGATTTTTAAGCAATAAAACTGTGAATGAGTTGAGATCAGGGGCGTAGGCACGGTTTTTTATTGGGGGGGGGGGACATTTCATTCACATAAATATATCATATATATATAAATATCGTCCATGCACACGCTATAGGGTAAAGTAGGGACAGATGACGCAGCAGGAGAGACGACGCACCGTTTAAATTAGCCGCGATTTTTCATAAAATCAGGTGGTTTAAATATTAGTCAAAAGCTCTCAATGGCCGCTACTTGTTAGTGTGAAAATATTGATTAAATATGCGTAAATAAAGTAGTAACGATAAATTTATAGTTTGGTAAGTACCGCAAAGTTTTTCAATAATGTTGATTATACGTTTGTAAAAGAAAAAATAGCGATTTTAACACAATATTAAGTAATGTTCCGAAAAATAGGTTAGGTTGGGGAGTGTCTACAGTCACTTAAGCTCAGTTTACCCTTAGGAATGTATCACAATAAGGTGCGTCGTCTATCCCTTGGTTTTGGGACAGACGACGCATGTTAATTTGGGAGAGATGACGCGGTTAGTTGAAAGTAAATAGCATGTGTGTTTTTTTTTTCTTTTTAGATAAAATGCCAAAATTTTACGGCCCAAGGAAAAGTAGTAGGGGTCAGTGGTCAAAAGACGATCTCCGTAAAGCTGCTGATGCTGTAGTTATTCATAAGGTTCCCATTAGGCAAGCAGCTAGGGAAAATAACATTCCCGAACGAACTTTAAGATCTCGCATAATAAAGAACAATTTTAAAAAGGGAAGGGGTGGACAACTCGGTGGACAATCTAGCCTAAGAATATTTTTTCTTTTAATTTCATGTGTTTGTCATAAGCAGTGTGCCCCATAGCTGATGCGTCGTCCCACCTATAAAATGTGGGATAGATTGCCAATTACAAATTTTTTTCTTTTTTTCTTTTTTTTGTTTAATGAATAAACTTAAGTGAATTTGTTTATTTTTTTAAATAAATATATTAACAACCAACTTATGTTTATCTATTATTTTCCAATTAAACCAAAATTAACAATTGTAGATTATTTTAAAAAAAGGTGCGTCATCTGTCCCTACTTTACCCTATGTATAGTTCATGTATAGAGTATTATGTGAGTTATGTTATGAACACATATGTTTCAAACGTGTGTCGTTTGATAAGAGTCGCCATGTTTTCTAGTGAAAAGCGCTTGCTTCGTTTAAAATCATTTGAGCGCGGTTTCGAGGCACTTCTACGCACGACCGTCGAAAATATATGTAATTTTTTTTTAAAGGAATATAGCAACTCGGTTTTTTTGGGGAAGGACAAATGATATTGTGTCCCCTCCGTCATTATTGGGGGGGGGGGGGGCAATGTCGTCCTGCCCCCCCCCGTGCCTACGCCCCTGGTTGAGATATTGCCGCATTTTGATGAATATTAGCTGCAGTTATGAAACTTACTTCCCCCCTCCCTTGTTTTTCAGGGTGGGGAAAACCAAAAAATAGTCAAAACCTTTTTAACCGCCGTGACCACCCTTTTCGCAATATTTTCGTGGTAAAGCATATTTGGAGGGAATTATAGAGATTTTCATGAGAGTTTAGAGACAAGGAAAGGGCAATGATGGGGTCAGGGCTATAACAACCCTTGTGCCAAGGGTTAAGGAAATAACCTTTCATAATCCTTTCCATGTCTCTAAATCGTCTTAACAATCCCAATCATACCCCCCAAACACTCATATCCACTAGAAAGCGGGGCAAAAGTGTAGTTTTTGTCCATTTGCGGGGGTTGTAAAAAGAATGATGACTCTTTTT